>CM039675.1:419363177-420613177 GCA_022496015.1 Hordeum marinum
GGGATGAGGAGGTGGAGGAGGGCCGCGGGGAGGCGGCGGGCGGCGCCGCGGCCTGGCTCCAGTGGTGGTGCGTCGGGGATGAGGAGGTGGAGGAGGGAGAGAGGGAGAGAGAGATGTGTGTGTGTGTGAGAGAGAGAGATGTGAGAGAGAGAGAGAGGCGCGGGGGGCGTGCGGGGCCGAAACTTAAGTTCACTTCTTTGCCATCCGCTGGCAGACGGCAAAGAGGGTAACCGTTAGTACGCCCCCCGACCGTGACATTGTGGGTCCTCCTCACCTCTTTGTCATCCGCTAGCGGACGAGAAAGAAATCTTTGCCGTCTGCCAGCAGACGGCAAAGAAGTGGCTGATTGACCTAGCCAGTGTCGTGCCTCGTGGGGCCCACTCTGGTCTTTTCCGTCCGCTGGCAGATGGCAAAGAACTCTTTGCCGTCTGCCAGCAGACGACAAAGAAGTGCAGATGGCAAAGACCCTCTTTGCCATCAGCTGGTTCTTTGCCATCTGCTTTGGAAAGACAGACGGCAAAGAGCCTCTTTGTCGTCCGCTAGCGGACGACAAAGAGCTGGCAGACGGCAAATTGTCTGATTCCAATAGTGAGCACTCAATTATGGAACATACACCGGTTCACAATTAACTAGGGTGGCAAGAGTGGAACAAAACACCGAGCAAAAGGCCAAGCCTTCCACCCTTTACCAAATGTATAAGTGCATTAAATTAAATAGAAATAATAGTGTGATAACAAAAGAATGTCCATGTTATCACATGGAAGCAATTGCACCTATAGCTAGAAACGCTATAAGAAGGGCTGAGACACTACAAGAAATATGTCAACTTGTAACCTTCTGTCACTGACCCTAGAAGAAATGGTCGTAAATCTACGACCATTTGAGACAAATTGGTCGTAAGCTTTTCGGAGGTCTCCAAACCCTCAACTATAACGACCATTTCGGTCAGAAAGGTCGTAATTTCCTTACACGGAATGGTCGTAAAGCGGACAGCACTAGTCCCCTGCCTTATTTCTAGCTGATCATGACCAATACAGATGGTCATAACCTTGTAAATTGTGGTGCGTTGCGATGACTAGGCGCCACCTCATTAGTTTTGCCTATGTGTGATGTCAATGTGTCAATTTTTGCCCTAGGTTGTGAAGCAACCTATATTTCTGTTATTCCCAAAATTGCCAAATAATTCTCATAAATTATTTGGATTATATCTTCGTCAAATATTTCAAAAACCTTCCTTTCTTAGTTCAAAAATAATTCAACAATATTCATTTTCCTATTATGTTCAGAACAACACTTTGTGAAAGGAAGTGATATTTATATATTCTTGATTGCCCTCAAAAATTTTGGGCACTCTTTCGTATCCAAATCATTTCCCCATGACAAAATTCATCTCCATTTGCTGAGTAAATCTTCATCGGTAAATTTCCAAAGTTTTTGTTCAGCTAGAAGCTTTGCGAAGGAAGTACTAGCTATGCATATCCCAATGAGTTGAATTTTTTGCACATCTTCTATGTACCCATATCATAGCTCTCCAAAAAACTTAGCCCCATCTAATAATCCATGAGAGCTCATCATCCAATCTTTGTTTCTGGTAGTACTTTCAGTTTGGGAAGCAACAATATTTTATATTGCTTTATAATTTCTGCAAATTTACCAGGACATTACCCTGCCCATAGAACCTCCCTCCACCAAATTTTAGCTCATTTAATTTAACCACTTTCCCTCAATATTTTATAAAGTGACTTCATATGCCCAAATTATCACCCTCCTACAAATTGCAGCTCAATCAAATCAACTATGTGAGCCCAGGTTCAATTTCTATTTTATGGCCAGATTTGCACATTGCAAAGCAAGTGCTATCTAGACCCCATCTATTACCCTTAAACTTTTTGGGAACTCTTGCTTACCCAAATCATTGCCACATGATAATATTCAGCTCAATTTTCCTAGTAAATCTTCCTCAGAAAATTTCCAAAGTTTCTATCTAGAGAGAAGCTTTGTGAAGCAACTATATTATGTATTACTTCATTAGTTCTAAAAATTTACCAGGGCATGACCATACCTATGTAACTTACCTACACCAAATTTGAGCTCATTTCATTTATCCAGTTTCTCTCACTAATTTTCCCAAGTTTCTGTCCAGAGAAGAGCATTGTGAAGGAAGTACCACTTTTGCATGTTGAAATGGTATCAATTTTCTATAGTGCTTTCCTATGCCCAAATAACCATCCTCCACCAATTTGCAGCTCAATCCATTCATTATTTTGAGCCTAACTTCAACATTCATATTTCTCTCCAGTGTGGTATTTTGCAAAGCAAGTACCACCTAGGCTCCTTGATTTGAGCTGAAAATTTGTGAAGACAGTCTTCTTAGTAGATGATCTTCCTCATCCAAAACTCACGCCCATTGTCCATGTGCATTTCTCATACTGCTTATTAAACACTTGGCTGCTAATTCATGTTTGAGCATAGTTGGTCTCCTCGCAAGAATCTTTTGTTGTCATTTTATTCCTAGCACCTACCTGGGCAGTGCCCGACCCACTAGACATGCCTAGGCCGCCCAGAATGCCACGGTCACATGGTGACCACGCGGCGGGTAGGCGAGTTTACGCACTCTCGAGTTGGGGCACTCGTCCACTGTCCAAACCTCGACGTATTGCCACAAAACCACGTATTTCTAATTAAATAGATACTTAGGTAACTAGGAATGTTTTTTTGAAAAAATAAATAGCAAACTATAAGGCATCTCTAGTTCAAATTTTACCCGCTTCCAACAGAATCGGCAGAGTTTTGTCTTTTTCACTAAAGGTGGATCGAAAGCTTTTCGCACCCAAATATTTTTTCAATTGTGCATTAAATATGGCATAATATTTTACAAAAATGATTTTGTCCAATTTTGTAACAAAAATTTGGTAGGTCCTTCACAAAAAAACTCATTTTGGGCACTCGAAAAAAGGAAAATGGTTTTTTTATGCAAAGAAAATGTAAACTCCCTTTGGCAACATTTTTTTCCATTTCAAGATTCACCCTTGTGCACAATATGAGATCATATGAGCAAACTATTCCATGAATGTGGCCATAAGATTGATCATTTGGCTTGAAAGCCATGAATCTTCACACATGAAAGCTCATTTCTGAGAACACTTTTTTAAAATAATTATCGTATTACAAGTTTGTAATTTTTCTTGGTAACTTGGTCATATATGATGACACAATGCGAAGGTTTTGCATTTTTTGATTTTTTTGAATTATTTATGCCCGTTTCAAAATGCGGTCAAAACGATGGGCATGACCGTTCATAGCTAGGGGTTGAATCTTTCCATAATTTTGTTGTATTAATGATTAAATAGATACTTCTTTACCTAAAAATGATTTTTGAAAAAATAAAGAGCAAACTATTAGAACCTCTAATTCAAATTTGACCCGCTTCCAACTAAATCGGGAGAGTTTTCTCTTTTCATTAGAGGTGGATCGAAAGCTTTTGGCACCCAAATATTTGGTCAATTGTGCATTAAATATGGCCTAATATTTAAAAATATGTTTTTTTTCCAATTTTGTAACAAAAATTTGGTAGGTCCTTCACAAAAAAACTCATTTTTGGCACTCAAAAAAAGGAAAATGATTTTTTTGTGCAAAGAAAATGTAAAGTCCCTTTGGCAACATTGTTTGCCATTTCAACATGCACCCTTGTGCACAATATGATATCATATGATCAAACTATTCCACGAATGTGGCCATAAGATTGATCATTTGGCTTGAAAGCCATGAATGTTCACACATGATAGCTCATTTCTAAGAACACTTTTTTAAAATATTATCGTATTACAAGTTTGTTGTTTTTCCTCGTAAATTGGTCACATATGATGACACAATGCAAAGGTTTTGTATTTTTGTGATTTTTTTTGAATTATTTATGCCTGTTTCAAAATGCGGTCAAAACGGCGGGCATGACCGTTCATAGCTAGGGGTTGAATATTTCCATAATTTTGTTGTATCTATGATTAAATAGATACTTCTTTACCTAGAAATGATTTTTGAAAAAATAAAGAGCAAACTATTAGGCACCTCTAATTCAAATTTGACCTGCTTCCAACTAAATAGGCAGAGTTTTGTCTTTTCATTAGAGGTGGATCGAAAGCTTTGGGCACCGAAATATTTTGTCAATTGTGCATTAAATATGGCCTAATATTTTATAAAAATGATTTTATAAAATTTTCTAACATATATTTGGTAGGTCCTTCATAAAAAAACTCATTTTGGGCACTCGAAAAAGGAAAATGATTTTTTTGTGCAAAGAAAATGTAAAGTCCCTTTGGCAAAATTGTTTGCCATGTCAACATGCACCGTTGTGCACAATATGAGATCATTTGCGCAAACTATTCCATGAATGTGGCCATAAGATTGATCATTTGGCTTGAAAGCCATGAATCTTCACACATGATAGCCCATTTCTGAGAACACTTTTTTAAAATAATTATCGTATTACAAGTTTGTTATTTTTCCTGGTAACTTGGTCACATATGATGACACAATGCGAAGGTTTTGCATTTTTTCGATTTTTTTGAATTATTTATGCCCGTTTCAAAATGCGGTCAAAACGGCGGGCATGACCGTTCATAGCTAGGGGTTGAATCTTTCCATAATTTTGTTGTTTCTATGATTAAATAGATACTTCTTTACCAAGAAATGATTTTTGAAAAAATAAAGAGCAAACTATTAGGCACCTCTAATTCAAATTTGACCCGCTACCAACTAAATCGGCAGAGTTTTGTCTTTTCACTAGAGGTGGATCGAAAGCTTTTGGCACCCAAATATTTTGTCAATTGCGCATTAAATATGGCCTAATATTTTATAAAAATGATTTTATCATATTTTGTAACATATATTTGGCAGGTCCTTCACAAAAAATCTCATTTTGGGCACTCGAAAAAAGGAAAATGATTTTTTGTGCAAAGAAAATGGAAAGTCCCTTTGGCAACATTGTATGCCATTTCAACATGCACCGTTGTGCACAATATGAGATCATTTGAGCAAACTATTCCATGAATGTGGCCATAAGATTGATCATTTGGCTTGAAAGCCATGAATCTTCACACATGATAGCTCATTTCTGACAACACTTTTTTAAAATAATTACCGTATTACAAGTTTGTTATTTTCCCTGGTAACTTGGTGACATATGATGACATAACGCGAAGGTTTTGCATTTCTTTGATTTTTGTTATTATTTATGCCCGTTTCAAAATGCGGTCAAAACGGCGGGCATGACCGTTCATAGCTAGGGGTTGAATATTTCCATAATTTTGTTGTATATATGATTAAATAGATACTTTTTTACCTAGAAATGATTTTTGGAAAAAATAAAGAGCAAACTATTAGGCACCTCTAGTTCAAATTTGACCCCCTTCCAACTAAATTGGCAAAGTTTTGTCTTTTTCACTAGACGTGGATCAAAATTTGTCAGTTGTGCATTCAATATGCCCTAATATTATATAAAAATGATTTTGTCCAATTTTGTAACAAATATTTGGTAGGTCCTTCACAAAGAAGCTCATTTTGGGCACTCAAAAAAAGGAAAATGATTTTTTTGTGCAAAGAAAATGTGAAGTCCCTTTGGCAACATTGTTTGCCATTTTAACATGAAACTTTGTGCATAGTATGAGATCATTTGAGCAAACTATTCCATGAATGTGGCCATAAGATTGATCATTTGGCTTGAAAGCCATGAATCTTCACACATGATAGCTCATTTCTGAGAACACTTTTTTAAAATAATTACCGTATTACAAGTTTGTTATTTTTCCTGGTAAATTGGTCACATATGATGACACAACGCGAAGGTTTTTTATTTTTTGATTTTTTTTGAATTATTTATGCCTGTTTCAAAATGTGGTCAAAACGGCGGGCATGACCGTTCATAACTAGGTCTTGAATCTTGCCATAATTTTGTTGTATCTATGATTAAATAGATACTTATTTACCTAGAAATGATTTTTGGAAAAATAAAGAGCAAACTATGAGGCAGCTCTAGTTCAAATTTGACCCACTTCCAACTAAATCGGCAGAGTTTTGTCTTTTTCACTAGAGGTGGATCGAAAGCTTTTGGAACCCAAATATTTTGTCAATTGTGCATTAAATATGGCCTAATATTTTATAAAAATGATTTTTTCCAATTTTGTAACAAATATTTGGTAGGTACTTCACAAAAAACTCATTTTGGACACTAAAATAAAAGAAAATGATTTTTTGTGCAAAGAAAATGTGAAGTCCCTTTGGCAACATTGTTTGCCATTCCAAGATAAACACATGTGCACAATATATGTTCAATGTTTACCTGGAATAAAAGAGTTGAAAATATAAAATAAACAAAAGGAAAACACAAAATGTGGTCAAAACGACGGTAATTTGTCAATTTGACGAGACGTGGATCAAAAGCATTTTACATGAAACCATTTGGTCAATTATACATAAAATTTGGTCTAATACATAGAGTTGGTAGGTTCTTCGCAAAAAAACTATTTTTTGTACTGCAAAAAGAAAAATGCTTTTCTCATGAAAAAAACTTATTTTTAATCGATTACGACCTATTTATATGGTCATAACGTCATCAAGGTCTTTGTTGCGTTCTGATTGGTCCATGAGCACCTCACGCGGATCATGCATCAAACACCATTGGATAGTCCCGGATCCGACGGCAACCCTCTTCCCCTCCCCCTCTCACCCCTCATCCCTCTCATCCCCCGAACCCCTCTCGGATCGGCGCATCTCCCTCTGACCTCGTCGTCCAAACCCTAGCCGTGGCCTCCTTCGTGCGCCACCGCCCCCATCGATACCGCCCAACACCACCGTCCCCGAGACGGATCCCCATCTCCTCCGGCTCCCTTTCCACTTTCTCTCTTGAGAAGGCCGAGATGGACGGCCTAGGCTCCCCCTCTCTCACTAAACCACCTCCCGATCCCCTTTGGGGGAAGAGGGCTGCTGTGGCGAACCGGCACGTGAGCCGGTGGCCATGGCACGCCCAGATCCACCCTTCCTCTGCTCCAAGCGCCGGATCCACTACCGCGCACGGGCAGCCGCCGCCATGCAAGGTTAGGGTTTCCTCTCTCTCTGTTGCTCGGTTTCGATTTTGCTGATGTCGTTTCCTCCCTCCCCTCCCAATGCATGCGCGCAGGTGCACCGTGGCTCCGTCTGCTTCTTCCGTTGTCGTGCGGTCGATGACGACGATGACGCGGCTGTGCGGTCAATGCCCTCTAACGACGCTCTCCCAGGCCGTGCACCACCGCGCCCTCCACTCACCTTCTCTCCCTCTCCTTCCGGTACTACTATCTCGCAATTATTTACTCTATCTGGGGAGCACGGATCTCCCGTCGCCCGATGCAAAACGTGATCTTGTTTTTGCGCGCTTGTCATAATGGTTGAATCCTGCATCATTAGATGCGCCCTGTGGAGGTAGTAATGATCCATCATCGTCCTCGGTCACTACTTCCATTTATCCGGGCATAATCATCAGTCATCATGCTCTAACATCAATTGGTTTCAGTTTGTTCAGATGCACTTCAAAGACGCTCAGTTACCTCTGTGTTTTTTGTTGTTGTTTGTAGGTCTTGTTTAAATTCCACATCACTATTTGTTTTGGATGGCATGCTTGTCTGTAGTCAGATAGGAGCAAAGTATCACAGCCTCGCCTGCTATGAGCTAATCCCCTGATAATTAGATGCGCCTACTTGTAATGATCCATCTTCGTTTGGCTCATTACTTCAATTGCTCACATCTGCACATATAATTTTCTATCTGTAGGCCATTTGTGCTCTATTTGTTGTTATCACTACACCATCATTTATTTTCTGATGATATGCATGCTCGGTGCTTGTCTGTAGTTAGATAGGTGTAAAGGATGACAAACTTGTCTGTTTGGGGTTAATCACCTGCAAACTTCAACAACTTGGATGGCCTTTACCTACGGGTATTGTTCAGCATTGCTTACATCTGCAAATATGAATCCTAGCTCTAGAACAGTTCTGACCTATTTGTTGTTATTTTCACATCATTGTCTATTTTCTGATGATGGCTTGCGTGTTCGGTGCTTGTCTGTAGTTAGATAGGAGTAAAGGATCACCACCTTGTCTGTTTGTGGGCTTAATCACCTGCGAACTTTTATAATAGCATGAATATCATTTACCTGGGAGCATTGTTCAGCATTGCTTACTACATCTGCACATTTGAATCCTAGCTCATCGCCCTAGCTGCACAAGGAGGGCACACCATGCATGCCATCCTAGCTAAGCTAGTAGTAGTATGCTCCTGCATGGGTACACATGCATGCATCACTGCATCTTTTTTCTTTTTGTTTTTGATTGATTGATTGATCATTGAGATGCATGATTTGGTTCTGCATATGCACCCTGATGTGTTGCATGGTAGCAGTAACTCTTGATGTAGCATTGAGTAGCTATTAGCTCCTCAATTTGTTTCTAATGGCGTGGGATCAGTTTACCTACGTTTTTCCCACACTTGCTATGTCTCAGGACCACACCAAATAAGATGTTGTTATAACTCTGAAATTGTGCAGGGACACGGCTAGGCGGGAGAGGTTCCGGAGCCTGATTCCGAGCTACATCAGAGACTCTTCTGTCGCGGTCATCGTCTGCAATGTACCAGGCAAGTTACTTGTCTTGTGTCTTCACAAAATATACTCGCCAGCAAAGTAAGTAGCTAATTTTGTACTGCACTAGAAAGTAGTATTCTGATCTAAAATTTGTTTTGAAACTACTATATTTCGTAATGATGCATGAGATCTAAGCAGACATATATACAAATCAGTTCAAACTATTTCATTTGAGGGTAGTTCTTAGTTGCAGTGACATCCTCAACCATAGAACTGTATCTGATGATATGACATAGTACTGCATTTGTATGTTAGAGTTACAATTAATGTGGTGTAGTTAGATCAAGCTATCATAGAAATCTGCTTAATTTGAACTAGAAATATATAGTACTAACAGTCAGATTGTCTTCCAGTCCATGCGTTTGGTGTGCTCTCTCACGCCCATGGTCTACCATACTTGTTGAGCATGCCTTGTATAGTTTGCCATCATGGCTGCTAAACCATGTGCTTGCCATACTTGTTGATTTCTAGTGTTCATGATGAATGGATGATATATGGTGCCATGTATTTTGAGCTCCTCAAATTAGGATCAAACCCACTACTAGTGGCAGCCAGATTTGTAGTTTAGTGATGCCAAGTGTTGCATGGAAAATGCTCCAAACTAAATGTCTCTTAGCTCGTGCCATGAGTGACATGGTAATCACATATGTGTCCACACTAGTTATATGATGTGTTGTGAGCATGTGATGATGCAAGATTCAGGTTTTCGCTACTGATTTTTTCAGCATCATTATGCATGTGTACTAGGTGAACAAAGGTTTTTAACTGTCAAATATTGTCATGGCTAGAACCATGACTGTACATATATATTTTCATGTCCAGAACCATGACTGTACATATACTCATATAAAAACCATTCACAACCTTTGTTCACTAGTTCCAACCAGTAACTGCTAGATCCAACCAGTAGCTCTGAGCTGATGGATTCTTATTACGTTGTTGTGTTATGCAAGAGCAAGAGTGGCAACCGTGTTAATTCTTCCCTAGGAAAATAACTAGCAACCGTGTTAATTTTGAAGCCTGATGCACTTTATATGTTAAATCTGTGTATATATATGATCTTTTCTATGTATATATATATATATCCTCCAGGTGAGTTGTTTGCATACAGTTTTGTAGGCAAGTTAATGATTGTGTGCCAAATGTTTTTGTTTTCTGCCTTTGGTCCATGGACACAAATAAAGGAGATGAGTATTAAATGACTTTGTACTAAATGGAAACAATCTTGGTATGGTGTCCATAAATATTGAGTTGAAAGCTGATCTATAGAAAATATTGTTGCATGTAACTTTTTACTTGATTCCCCTTTTACAGGAGCTCCACGCATAAGATGGTTGGAAAGTGTGAAAATGTGAACAAAAGGCAAAGTCATGAAGCCCTATCTAGCAAAGAGTTGTCTGTTCTATTTGACTGTAATAGATGGTAAAAATTGTAATATTGTAATGTCTAGCATGTCGGGTGTAATAAACTGTAAATATTGTAATAGACTAATTTAATTTTATTTCATGAATTTCGTTCGTTCTCTGTTCTGTTTGAAATATTTGATTATGAGTGTGAAATATTTTATTATGAATGTGATTTGATATTTTGTGAAATGGGAACCAGGTTCGTGAGACCCACTTATGAAATAATATGAAAAAATTGGAACTTTTTGATGTGTGGTATCAATTTATGAGATGAACAAAACTAGTAGGACCAACTACAAAATATAATATCCAAAAATTAGAAAATCAATAGATTGTAAAAGGCTAAAGCCCAAAAGTAATAAGGCCGAAATGTTGGGCTTGACCCATGTAACCCAACAGAATCCACATGAAAATTAATAATGTAAAACACCAAATTGGACCGGGCCGATTCTTATCAATGACCTTTTTATTTGGTCATAATTTTACCAGGTCAGCTTGCTAGGTTGGATCCGACGTGGTGTGGGCAGACTTCTAATGACCAAAATGATTTGTCGTAGAACCTATGACCTTTTTTTGGTCATAAACGTCCACGACCAATCCAGAAGAAAGGTCCTGAATTTCCGTTCTTGACGGTCAACTTTTGACCATCTATTTTTGGTCATAAATAGGTCGTAAATGAAAAACAATGATCATTCGGTGACCAATATTGATGGTCGCAAGTTAGCATATTTCTTGTAGTGAGCAAGCGGTAACATAGCCAAACAAAGGTTTGCTGGGAAGGTGGTGGGTTAGAAGCTTTTCATGGCAATGTTGGGAGGCTTGACATACAAGTGGTAGGTAACGAGACATAACGATAAAAACGGGACAACTAGCATGGCAATGATAGTAGTGATATCCAGGGAAATGTGTTATCTTGCGTGAGATCCCGCTTGGAAGAAGAACGAGTCCATGAAGAAGATGAGCCAATGTAGTCAAACGAATCCTCACACTCTGAATGCTTTCGGAACTCTATCGATAAAATGCAATCCGAAACAAACCATCAACACAAGATACACCACAAGATATGAATGACATGATGCGCAAACAAATATGACGCATGCCCGGTTTAATATGCAACGCAGGGCATGGCATGGCAAGCACAACAACCAACTACTACATATTAAGTGAAGTTCAATATGCAACGAGTTGCATATTGACGAAACTCCACGTTCGAATTATATATTTCACTCCCGTTTTGGTACTCATCAACATTAAATGTTGTTAGACATGGCAAGAGGTGAAGCACAAACAACTATATCACCTAGGAACTTTAAATGAGGCTAGAAACAACGAATAACAACTCTGGAATGACCTCATATGCATATTTTTAGATTGGTCCAGATCTGAACTAACCATATTTTAGTGTTATTAAACATAAAAATAAATGTCACCATATGGTTCTACACATTTTCCTAGCCAAGTTACATATATAAAACATTTGCATCGGAGTTACGGATCCATAGTTATTAAATAAATCATTTTGGCATGGCATTAATCCAAAAACAATGCAAACAGAAAGTTAATCATTTTTATCACATGTGAGAGTTGGAAAATGTGAATCTACACGAAATTCTAGTCATTTTACATATATAATGTTTTTACATACGATGCACGGCTGAAAAGTTATTGAATGCATGAAATCTAGGGGGTTTTCTGCAATACTGTAATTCACTCATTTATTAGCAAATTCGTAGACAGGAAAACCCCCGGAAATGGGACGAATCTACATAGAGGCCCAATAGGGGATATGGCGCAACTCACCTAAAATGCTCTTGCGCGCAAAAATATCACTCGGGGGCGGCTCACCTAGTGGGCTGAGGCCCGATCGGTGAGGAGGTCGGCAGAGCAGCGGAGGGACGGCTGGGCCGCGGTGCCCTGGCTGTGGTCGGGCCGGTCTTGGCGCTAGGATGCGCTCGGGCGCCTGCGGCTCGAGAGAACGGTGGCGGGTGTCTTGGGCCCGCGCGGGCCTCCAGATGGGCCTGGGTAGGCCGGCGGCGCTGGAGGTGGGAGGATGCAACGGCTGATGATTGGGGGTGCATGGGAAAAGAGATGGGAGGTTAGGGATTCCGAAAATGGCATGGGGGAGTTATTAAATAGGCAGGCCTACGGTTAGGGCTGGTTTTGCACCGTTTCGAGCCCTCTGATCGAGATCGGAAGGCTCCGGTTGGAGGGGTAGGTGTTAGGTGGGCTAGTGGGTTGTGGAGAGAGGGAGATGTGAGCCCGTGACAGAATTTTGGAAAACCGAAAACGTCCGCTAAATAACCAATGACGGTGCCGCTACGGGCGACCCATCGGGTACCAAACGAACTTGGAATCCGATGAAATTTGGCAGGGGGTCCACCTACAATAAAACAAGACCGCACGGGGACTTTTGACTCAATCCGGGAATATTTCACATGCACTTAAAAAACAATATTTTTTCGATGTCGTGGGCGCGTGCATGTGTGGTTGGTCTCGAAACGGTCGACGACACGAACGGAGAGAACGGCCAACTACGAACGGATGCGAGTTTTCAAAAATGAGTGACGATGCCATGCATATGATGCGAATGATGCAATGATGAATGCAATAACCAAACAAAACACAAGACGACAATGGAATAAAAGGGGAATCTTCTAGAGCGTCGGTCCCAGTCTATTACAATTACCCATGGAATCTTAAGCGCGAAGGTGTGCCTCCTCGGCACATACTTTGCTGGTCCTAAGGTTTTGTGGTGGGGCACGAGTCCCTATAGAGGGGAGGAGGGAGAATCTGACTTTTCGGTCTGACGCGGAACTCGCTTCCTAGACTTATGTGCCTTTATGGTGGATGTCGGAACTTGCCGATCTTCTTTATAGCTGAATTCGGCCGCTAGGGACAATGCATGTTCGTCAGTTCTAAGGGAGCACTCGGTGTTGGCATTTACAGTAATGACCCCCTTAGGGCCCGACATCTTGATCTGGAGGTATGCGTAGAGTGGACTGCATTGAAACGAGCGAACGCAGTCCGACCAAGCAGCGCGTGATAGCCGCTGCGGAAGGGCACAATGTCGAAGATCAAACTTTGATGCGAAGGTTATCGGGTGAGCCGAACATGACCTCTAGAGTTACCGAGCCCGTGCATTGGGCCTCGACGCCCGGTATCACTCCCTTAAAGGTAGTGCTGCTGGGTTTGATCCTTGATAGATCAATGCCCATCTTTTTCACCGTATCTGAGTAAATCAAGTTAAGGCTACTTCCTCTGTCCATTGGCACCTTTGTGAGGTGATACCCATCTACAATGAGGTCAAGTACGAGGGCCGCCGAACCCCCGTGACGGATACTGGTCGGATGATCGCGCCGATCAAAGGTGATCAGGTATGCCGACCATGGGTTGTACTTGGGGGCTACGGATTCCACCGCGTAGACTTCCCGAAGGGCGCGCTTCCTTTCCTTCTTAGGTATATGAGTGGCGTATATCATGTTCACCATTTTGACTTCGGGAGGAAACTTTTTCTGTCCACCACCAATTGGACCCCGAGGTTCATCTTCATCCTTGCCGCGAGAGCTTTTACCCTGGTCTTCGAATGCTATCTTGCCTGCATGTTTGAATACCTAGCAATTGCGGTGTGTTTGGTTGGCAAGCTTGTTCGAAGTCCCATGGATTAGGCAAGGCCTTTCCATGATTTTCTCGAGCTGGGTGTGTCCGGCGTGATTTCCTTTAGGAGGCTTCTTTCGCTGCCCAGGCCGCGAGTTGTGGAATCCGGCGTTTACAGCCATGTCATCGGCATCACTATTATTGCGTCGGCACTTATTCTTACTGCACTTTGATTTCGAGTTGCCATCCCGGGCTTCATGTGTCACGGGGTCCTCGGCACTATGGCCATGTTTTGCCAGCCAATTGTTTTCGCCCATGTAGAAATGGGTCAAGAGGGTAGTGAGGGTGGACATGGTTCGAGGTTTATCCTGGCCAAGCTGGCGGGCCATTCATTCATCCCGAATGTTTTGCTGGAAGGAGGCTATAGCCTCGGCATCCGAACAGTCGACGGTTTAGTTCTTTTTAGTCAAGAACCGATTCCAGAATTGTCGGGCAGACTCGCCGGGCTTCTAGACGATGTTGCTGAGATCAGAGGAGTCCGGAGGGCAGTCATAGGTTCCCTGGAAGTTAGAGTGGAACCAGGTCTTCCTAGCATCCAATGGAGTTTTTGGGGCGGCTGTTTAACCAGTGTCGAGCTGGCCCTTAAGCTTAATAGGTAGGTATTTGATGGCATGGAGATCGCCTCCTCGTGCCATGTGGATATGAAGGAGGAAGTCCTTGATCCATATAGTTGGATTAGTGGTCCTGTCATACTGTTCTATATTTACGGGTTTGAACCCTTCGGGGAACTGATGCCGCATTACCCTATCTATGAAGCACGATGGGTGAGCGGTCCCTCTGACCCATGCTATGTCACGCCTGTATTCAGCGTTTGTATGGGGCCGATTGCGTTCCCGGACTTTATGGTTTTGGTCGAACCATGGTCTATACTCTCCCCATCTATCTAGTGAGTAATCTCTGGTTCCGTAGATGGATCTTGTACGACGTGCTCTATGATCTAGGTCATCGCACAGGTCGAACCAGTAATCAGGTTTGAGTGGCTCCTTACCCCGTCTTCGAGGCATCGCCGGTTCGTAACCTGTGTCAGTGGACACTCTATCATGCCCGCGAGGAGGGCGGTGCGGCTTATCATATGGGGTATGACACAAAGAGGGAGTGTCAGTGAGCTCATCGTCGAATTGTGGCAGTAGCCTTCTCCG
Organism: Hordeum marinum; assembly: GCA_022496015.1. Classification (NCBI taxonomy): domain Eukaryota; kingdom Viridiplantae; phylum Streptophyta; class Magnoliopsida; order Poales; family Poaceae; genus Hordeum; species Hordeum marinum. The sequence goes on from CM039675.1 coordinate 419,378,042, forward strand.
AGGGTAGCTTTTGGGCTGGTTTGACAGACCAGTGCTGTATACTTCCTCGACTGACAGGACTTTCGTCCATCGATCATTTAGGTCGGCATGTTCATCTTTAAATTGATGTTCTTTGGCCTTTAGGCTGTGAGCCGTTGCTATGAGCCGCTTCCTGATTTCTTCCTGATCTTTGAGGTTATCGGGAATGCATCGGTCATCGGCTTCCGGTGTGCCTTCCTCCTCAATGGGGGAAGGTAATCTACGCCTTTTGCGTTCTCGGTATTGTTTTGGTCCTCAGGCCCATCCGGACCCTCCAAAGGGTGCTTAGGGATATCGGGATTGCCACGATCGGCGGGGGTATTATCATCCCCATTGCTGATAATATCTCTTCTTCCCTTTTTGTTTTTGTACCGCTTATGCAATTTGCGGCGCCTTGATGGCGCATCGCCAGATTTGTGGCCGTCGCGGGGAGGCACGTTGTTCCCATTGGTGGTAGGAGTACCCACCATGTAGATGTCGTATGTGGAAGTGGCGGTCCAACTCCCGGTGTTAACGGGGGTGGGTGCACAATCCTTTTCATCCATGTATTCAGCCTCCTCGGAGGCATAGTCTAGCATGTCGGTTAAGTCTTCGACGGTGGCTATTAAGTTGGTGGTGGGTGGGTCAAAAAATAAGTCCCTGCACGAACTATAACCGTGCTGGGCATAGATCAGGGTTGGATCGTCGATAATCCTCATCAGCGAGAATTGCTCCCAGGCCTCATCGACCGCTGAGGTCCCGATCATTCACCCCCATGAACTCATGGGGTTCACCCCCATGAAGTCCACCAATGAGGAGTGTTCGGAAGGAACATATTTCCGGTCGTTCGGCTTGATAGCCAGACCGGATAAGAGATCAGACTATCGCCACGGGTGACCCCATCAGCCTGTCCGAAGAAGGAGCTCGAGGTTAAAGACTTAGAGCCCTCGTGGGCTACGGGCGAAGCCGTGAGCCCAATTAGTGACAAGTCGCCCCGAGAGTTGATGGAAAACTCTAAGTGGTCGAATCGGACCTCTTGATCAGGGGCGAATTTCTCCATCCAGCCTAGATGGCCGGCGGAATCAGCATGCAGCACAACGCTGCCGAAGGCGAAGATCTGCTCGGGGACGAAAACGTCCATGTTGCAGACTTCTTCGTTGATGACAAGGCGAGGCATCGATTCCATCTCGCTCATAGAGGAACTCTCAATGAAAGCACCAATGTCGGTGTCAAAAGCGGTGGATCTTGGGTAGAGGGTCCCAAACTATGAGACTAGGATCGATGGTAACACAAGATGAAGGGGACACGAGTTTACCCAGGTTCGAGCCCTCCAATGGAGATAATACCCTACGTCCTGCTTGATTGTATTGATGGTGTAAGAGGTTACAGAGTTGATCTACCTCGAGATTGTATGTCTAACCCTATATGATTTGTTCTATCCCTATACCCTAAAACCCTCCGGCTTATATAGATGCTGACAAGGCCTAGGGTTTAAACATGGTCGGTTACACACCGAAGAGATAAACATGCCTATTTACTACATCAAACGTGGAGCGCAAGTCGTGCTTCTCTAAGCTTCCATCCTTGGAACTTGGCCTTCAAATCATCCAGTGTTCGACAAGTAGCCCATATAGTCCGGCCCATAGAAATAGGTCGGCTATCCGAGGACCCCCTAATACAGGACTCCCTCACCTTTGTTTTCTTGTCTTTTAACAGAGGCCTCTTTGCTCTGGCAAAGACCAGTGTCGAGGCGGTCGACCTTCGTCGCCAGGTTGTGGATCTTGGTGACCAGCGGAATCGCCGGATCACGGAGTGCGAGCGACTCCGCCAGGAGGCGAGCCAGGCGCAAGCGGAGGTGACCAAGCACGAGAAAGCCCATAGTCAGGAGCTGGTGGACCAAGAGACGGCTCTTCGTCAGCAGGTGGAGGAGTGGGTGAAGGTCCTCTGCTAGGAGCTGCAGGACAAGGATGCCACGCTGGCGAAGGCAGACGACAAGGCGCAGGCGACTCGTGGTGAGCACGAGCGCCGGCTCCAGGAGTTGTCGGACAGGGAGTCGGAGCTGCAGGAGCAGGGGCACGGGGTGGACCGAATGCTGCGTGATAAGTCCTTGTCATCTCATCCTTTCTGCGTGTTGATTCTGGGTTCTTGGCTTGCTTCTTTGTTCATCCCTCGTCTTCTTCTCTTCTTAGGGCTCTTCCCTGTTCACAGGAGGCCACGGAGGCTGTCGTGGCAGCCCACCATGAGGACCAGTGGGCGCTGGGGTCACCGTTGGTCCGCTTGCCCCCTGGACCTTGGACAAAGTGGGGATCGCCGCCAGGGTGAGACTATAGGAGGTGGTGTAGGCCCTGAATCGGCTCCAGGCAGCCGGCAAGGCGCTGGTCCACACCCTCTGGCCGAGCATGATGGATCCGGCCTCCATGAGCCGGCTGTCGAGGTGGCTGGAGTTCGAGACTACGCGGGTGAACGCCTGGAGGACCTTCATGGTGCACGCCGGTGCGGGCATGGCCCTTCGCATTGCAAGGTCGTGGTACCCCGAGCTGGACCTAAGGCTGCTCACGGCCCAACGTGCTGGAACCGACGCGGATCTGGAGGTGGTGGCCGATGTGCTGGCCGTGCGGGCAAGCGACCTTGCGTCCTTTTCTACATGGGATGAATACGTCCCTATGCGCAGGGCAGATGACACAACGGTTCCGGAGGACCAGTACACGCTCGTACTGGATGACCCGGAGGGTAGCAATGCCGAGACGGATGGTGAAGACCCCAGCTCCATCACCGACGACTACACCTACTCCAAGCCGGCTCGGGACCCAGAGATGGTAGCCGCCACGGGGGGGCGACGGGGGAGAAGGTGGCCACCACCTAGAGCCTTTTTTATCCTTCTGTATTTTGTTAGAACTCAATTTCACCAACTGGGGGTGTACATGTAATGAACTTGTGGCCGTGGGACTTTTTAAGTTTTATGATGCTTTTGGTTGTTCCAATGTCGTTTTATGCGTGTCGGCTCGTCCTTACCCCTTTTTTGCCCTCTTGGTTCCATCTGCTCAAACCCTTGTCCCCCTTGGTTTCGGCTCCGCTAGTCCTACAGCCGGGAGCCAGTCTGTAGCTGGGATGGGGCGTCCGCCTCCAGGAAGTCGGTTCTGAGTTTGGAAACCGCAAGAGTTTTTTGGGTAAGGCAAGTGACAGAGGTGAGGGAGTGCTCCGGCTAGGCCTAGCCGGCGATCCCCTTGCGATCGATTTTTTGTGTGCGCTAAGTTTTGCCGCCCCGAGGACCCCTCAACCAAACAGCCGGGAGCCGGTGTGTAGCTGGGAGGGGTGGGAGGGCTTATTTAGTTCACATTACTTGATCGGCTTCGGGGGGAGGATGCCTAGGACTAACCGATGACCCCCAGGACTAGGAGCTGGGTCCGGGAGCCGGTGAGTGAGTCAAGAAAACTAGTAAGGGAATGGAAAGGGGTGTGTCCCAAGAGCTGGCTTGGGGCACCCATCGCATTCATGAGCCCAAAAAGGAAAGGATACATACATACACTGGTTTTCAGTAGTAAAACGGGCAGAGGAGCCTCGCGTTCCATGGGTGCTCCGTTTCCTTGTCGGAGGCGTCCCTTGTCACACCTTGTATTTGTATCACTTGTTCTGCTTGGATTTATAAAATTTGGAACCAAATAAAACTTTTTCAGTGCTTGTGCTTGTTTGATTTGGTGATTGTTGATTGTTTGCTTGTTGTGTATGTCACTCTTAGATTCTATCCCTCTTCATATTCATCTTCCTTGGCTCAAACTTCTTGCCCAATGATCATGCCATGTGAGTAGTGCCCAAAACTATTTTTTATCAAATTTTATTTTGACCTAAAAGGATTTTATTCAAATTAGGTCTTCCAAAACCCCCGGAATTGAGGTTTGCACTGCAAGTCCCAAATTGGGTGGATTCTTTCTCCCCAAAGGCCTTACTTCAAACCTACTACATATATGACTTGCCAAAACCACCAAATATTAATTTTCAAGGTTATTTTTATATTTTATTTAAAGGCTTTTTCTTAAGACCAAAAATGGTTTTTCACAGAGAAAATTATTTAAATGCTTTCAAAATATTTGGGAAAATTTAGGGAGACTCAGTGGATATATATTTTCCATATATATGAGTTTCAACACATGGTCATGTTCAAATCATGGGCAAAACCCCTCAAAACCCTTTCTGTCCAAATCATTCTTTTGAAATATTTCTATAAGAAATATTCTCAATAAATTCCAACAAGTCAAAACTATCATAGGTGATGATCTTGCAAAGTTTCATCTCAATCCAAGTTGATTTGATTCATTAAACTATTCCAAACCCCTCCCTGTCCAGATTCAAATTTGAAGAACTTTACATTGTGAAGTTTCTCCCCTTGATCCCAATCTTTGTGAACATGTTGTAATCACAAAATAATGATGCTACACTAAGTGGTGCATCAAGGGTAGTAGCTTAGCATGACTAGATCTACAAAAACCCAAATCTATTGATTTCTAGGTTTCCACAAAGTCACATTATGAACATTCATCAAACCATCTTAAACTTGGTGATCAGGCCTATTTTCAACCACCAATTGATCCTGTCAAATCTCATGGCAAGCAAAGTCCATTTACTTGCCCTAATCCCCATCAAACACCTTATGCATGTTTGGTAAATTCATGTTTTGACCACCTTTTACTATTTCCCTTGCCTCTAAATTTTTCCACACCATTCTCAAGTGTTCAATAACCTCCAGTAAAAATCTCAGGTCCCTAAGACATTGGAAGATGAGGTAAAACCCCCATTTTCACCTCTGGACAGCCCTGGTAGGAGCATATTTACTTCTCCCCTCACATTTCATTTCTCCCTTGCCTATCCCCTAGCTTCTCCTAGCCCATGCAAATCTCCAGAACCCCCAAGAAACTAATGTACATGCTGGTGCCCATTTTCTATGCTCTGCCAGTCATTTGGGCGCTCTGGAGCGCTCTATAGTGCGCTCCTGCACTATAGCCGCCCCAATCCCGAGCCCCCCGACAACCTAGGGATGCGGAAGCATCTCCCCCGGCCGCCCCTTGACGTCCGCAAAGTGCCAGGAGGTTGGGCCCCTCCTCCCTCCTCCTCTACTGCCCCCCTTAGTTCGCGCATGGCACTGGCCGAGTGCCCTAATGTCTGAGCTTGCACGTGCGCGCCTCTGGTCCCCCTGGCTGCCCTCCTCCTGTGTGCAGGTGCGGGCCGAGTCCACGACCACCCCAAACACATCCCGGGGCGTCCCTATGGCTCGTGGCAACGCCCTCATCCTCACCGGCGCACCACGACCACGGTACACCGGCGCCCGGCTATAAAACGCCTCCCCCGAGCTCCCCCTCCTCCCCTCAGTCGCCCTCCCGTGCCCAAACCCCCTCGATTCCATGTCCAGAAGCTCGAACCTGAGCCGACCCCCCCCCCGCCATGCGGGTTCCCCCTCGCCGGCGATTCCCTCAACCCCGACGACCGCCTCGACCACCCACCGACGCGCGGGAAGACCATAAGTAGGCCGGTGCCTTCCCCTTGAGCCATACTGGCCTGAGCCCCCACCGGTGAGCTCCCTTTCATTCCCTATCGCGAGCTAAGGGATGACAGGTGGGGCCCACCTATCATACCCTCACCCCCTCTCTCGCTACCAGGTTGGGCCCACGGGCAGGTTTAAAAGATAAACCTATCGCGCGCACCGTGTCACCCTAGGCCGGTTCCCCTTTGGGCCGGCTCGGCTACGATGCTTTCGGCCCAAAAAGGCATAGTGTCATTTTTGTTTTTGTTTTCCCCCCTCCTTTCCAAAATTCCAAAGACCAGAAAATAAATCCAATGCGCAATATTCTTTCACCTTAAATCCTAAAATATTCCATAAGATTTATTAGTACCACTTGTAAACATATCTGAAAACCTTTTTTGTACTGTTTCAATTTAAAACCCTATTTGGCATTATTAGCCCATGTTTTGAATAGTTTTGAAAACCTTTTTAACATCAAAACCCTAGACAACTAATTTTAGTATATATTTTAGTATTTAAAATAATAGGGTAGCATTTTACTATTAGCTTTGTGTCCTCTATTTTTGTGTGATTCTTATTTTTACCGGTATTTATCGCGACGATAGATTGCGTATTGACGACGGAGTTGGACCCGAAGACTTTGAAGACCCCGAAGACTTTGTTGAGCCAGGCAGGCAGCCCTTTGACCATTTTAAGAAACCGTTTTTATTGTATGCCATATAGCACTTTACTTTTGTCATATTTGAGCAAGTGGAGTAGTGACCACTTCGGTGGGTTGCTTCCGATAATTTTATCGTTGACACTTGCATTGTGCATGACCCTACCACCTTATGAGGGTTATGCAAGTGGGTGTAGATATGATGCTAGTAGATGCTACGCTAGTGGGTTCGGGATTATTCATGGTAATGGAAAGAAAAGAGATGATTTCAAATACTTTTCGAAAACCCCGGCGGTGCCACTAATGCCCGAGGGAGATGATGATGAGTTGGGTGACCACTTAAGAATGAAGTGGTGTGCCGGAGCAAGTTGAGGATGTGTTTACAAAAACGGAGGGTTTCAGATTTGTTGACCGTCCCAACCTTACATGCGCAACCATTATACCCCTTATGTTACGGGGCTTTGTTGATTACCTTGGTGGGTATAGGCAAGGAGCCCGCATTACTAGTGGCGAGAGTGGTGTGGTCACTCTCGATACGGGGTCATGCCGGTATGGACGATCATGCACTATCTTCACAGGCACCGGGCACACCGTTGTTCCCTACATGGATGCTACAAGTGATGTACATCATGTGGGATGGGTACCAATCGAGTCGGCTCTTTGTTTAGTATCGCCAGGGGAAAGGCATTGTTCGGGTGCTTACCTCGGGTATGTTATATACCATGAGTCGTGGATGACATGGAAGTTCCTCAAGTCTTGTGGGTAAATTGTGCAACCTCTAGAGAGTGTAAAACTATTCGAATAGCCGTGTCCACGGCCAAGGACTGTTGGGTGGTGCTGCTTATGCTACATCCAGTTGTTTTCACAAACTTGTTGTGTGTGAGTGTGTGTGGATAACACAGAGATGATACTTGAGATAAGTCGGAAGACTTGATATGAATGAACATGAGACGTTCAACCCCTGCTTATGAAGATATCTGTAACTTGTTCATATGGATATCTGCCAAATGTTGATGCATGCTTATCTAGTTACTTGATCATGTCATTGCATTCAAAATTATCTTTCCACAAATTACCTATGTAGTGCTATACCATGCATCATTATTACCTTGTTCCACAACTTGGGTTTCTTGTGAGTACACTCAAAGTACTCATTGGCTTGCCACTTGCTATTTAGTTGCCCAAGCATGGAAGAATAGGAGTACGGTGAAGAGTTCATTGGTGACGAACTTGCGAACTAGGATGTTTCCCAGTCAGAATGCCTGTAGGTTTAAGGCAGATGGCAATGGGTTCATGCTTTCGATCAAGATTTCCGTTGTTTTTTGAGTTTATGTGCTTGTCCCTTGTGGCCCTATCTATGTAAGACTAGACCTCCATGGTCTTTATTTGTGTAAGACGCTAAATGTGGATGTAAGACTCTTGTTATTCAGCTTTTGTGTGTTCAGTGAGCATTGATCTCTGGGATCACTATACACGTGCATTCGGTGATCACGACTTATGAGTCGGGGTCCCCACATCCCTCTTGCGCTTATGTGGCTTCTGGGCGTCTATCAAGTAGTACGCGTTGTTGTGCAGCACCCTGCTGACGATGAACGGGCCCTCCCCTAGGGAGGACACTTGTGTCTGCTGGCTGTTCACTGGATCCGCCTGAACACCAAGTCTCCTTCGCGAAAGGAGAGTGGTCGGATCCGCTTGCTATGGTAGTGTTGGAACTTCTGCTGGTAGATGGTCGTCCGGCTCAAGGCCAGCTCGTGTTCTTCTTCGAGCAGGTCGACGACGTCTTCTCTTTCCTCCTACGCATCCTTCTCCTTATACAAGGTAACCCGAGGCAAGTCGAATTCGACGTCGGTGGGGATGATCGCCCCGGACCCGTATACGAGAAAGAAAGGGGTGTAGCCGGTTGACCGGTTAGGCATGGTCCTGAGGCTCCAAAGGACAGCAGGTAACTCTTCAATCCAGTAGCCGCTCAACCTGACCAGTGGCGCCATGAGCCGGGACTTGATGCTGGCCAGTATCAGGCCGTTCGCCCTCTTGACCTGGCCGTTTGACTGTGGATGAGCAACGGACGCCAAGTCGAGCCGGATGCCCAACTTGGCAGAGAAGCATTCTAGCGCGCCCTTGGCAAAGTTTGTGCTGTTATCAGTGATGATGCTGTGGGGGACGCCGTAGCGGATCATGATGTCCTCGACGAACCGGATGGTCGTGGGGCCATCCAGCTTCTTCATCGGCCTGGCCTCGATCCATTTGGTGAACTTGTCGATGGCCACCAGCAAATGCATCATGACGCCTCGTGCGGTCTTGAAGGGGCCCACCATGTCCAGCCCCAAATGGCAAAGGGCCATGAGAGGGGGATGGTCTAGAGGGCCATTGCCGGCAAGTGGCTCTACGTGCTGAAGTGCTGGCAGCCTTCACACTTTCCGACTAGCCGCTTGTCCTCCTCCAGGGCAGTCGGCCAGTATAAACCATGGCGGAATGTCTTGGCCACACGGGTCCTAGAGGCGGCAAGGTGCCCACACTCGCCTTGGTGGATGTCGAGGAGGATCTCATGTCCCTTCTCCGGCTCGACGCATCATTGGAAAATGTCGGTGGTGCTGCGATGAACCAGCTTGCGGTTGATGACGTTGTAGGCGAGAGCTCGGCATTGAATTTGCTTCGTCGTGTCCTTGTCAGGAGGGAGCTACCTGCGTAGGAGGAACGCCAGGATGGGCTGGGCCCATGAGGGAGCCGAGATGGGGGCCGGCTTGGGAGCCCTCGGGCCTTGGTGATCAGCCCCCGGGACCAGCTCGCCAGCCCCCGGGACTGGCTCACCAATCCCCGGAATGAGGCGGTGGGAGGGGCGTTGATCACCATCATGACCCATGCGGCATTGGAGCCGGCTGCTTCGGATGCGGCCGACTCGATAGTTGGAGCTGGTGACGCCAACTCGGCAGCCGGCGCCGAAGGTGCTGGCGTCGCAGCCGGAGTTGATGGAGCTGGTGGTGCAGCCAGTGGTGAGGGTACCGGTGGATCAGCCGGAGCCGCCGGTGAGCCGGCGACATCGGTCAGCACGAAGATGGACTCCGATTCGGGAGAGGGCTTGATCGAGGGCTTGAGCAGTCGTTCGAGGAAGACGCCGGCTGGGATGGCCTGCGGGGTGGAGGCGATTTTTGCCAGCATATCGGCCGCCTCGTTATCCGCCTGGGGGACATGGTGGAACTCACAGCCTTCGAAGGAGCCGGTGAGCTACTGGACGAGGAAGGGGTAGCTGGCCATGTTGGCGTCTCTGGCATCCCACTCGCCAGAGACCTACTGTACCACAAGGTCGGAGTCGCCGAAGCATAGGATGCGCCTAATGATAATCTCCTTGGCGAGCCAGAGCCCGTGGACGAGCGCCTCTTACTCGGCCACGTTGCTTGAGGCGGCGAAGTGGATCTGACGGGCGTACTTGAGTTAGTCTCCCTTCGGGGACGAGAAAATGATGCTGGCTCCCAGGCCGGTCCTCATCTTCAAGCCGTCAAAGTGCATGCACCAATGAGTGGAATTCGGGGGAGGAGGCACAAACTCGGTCTCCACCCCGTCGACAAGGAAGTCGGCCATCGGCTGTGACTTGATGGCAGTGCATGGTTCATTCCGGATCTCGTGGTCGGTGAGGGCGATGACCCATTTGGCGATCGCCGGTGGAGTCTTGGCCGCTCATGATCTCTCTGAGCGGGGCCGTGCTCATGACGGTGATGGTGTGCTCTTGGAAGTACTGCTTGACCTTCTTGACGGTGAAGTATATGAAGTAGCACATCTTCTAGTAGTGGGGGTAGTTCTGCTTGGAGGTGGAGAGGACCTCGCTGAGTTAGTAGACGGGGCGCTGGACTCGTAGTGTCTTACCCTCCTCAGTCCACTCGACCACCAGGACAATGCTGATGACGGGCGTGGTCGCCACGATGTAGGCAAGCAAGGGCTCCTTCTCAGCCGGCACGGCCAGGATGGGCGCGCTGATGAGGGCCCGTTTGAGACCACGGAAGGCCTCGTCCTCCTCGTTGGGCCAGTAGAACATGGTCAACTTCTTCGGGGGGGTGCATCCCGCCTCGACCAGAGTTGTCTTCTGCAGGAGTCCGTAGAGGGGCAGGGCCTTCTCTCCCAGCTAGCTGATGAACCGGCTGGCCGAGGCGAGGAAGCCGGTGAACTTCTGGACATCGCGGAGCCGGGTCGTCTTGGGCATATGCTCGATCACCCTGATCTTCTTAGGGTTGGCTTTGATGTCGCGAGCGGACACGAAGAAACCCAAGAGCAGGCCGGCTGGGACGCCGAAGACACACTTCTCCGGGTTGAGATTGATCTTGTACTCGCGTAGGTTCGCGAACATCTCCTGGAGATCGACGAGGAGGCTGAAGTGCTTCGTTGTCTTGACGACGATGTCGTCAACGTAGACATGGACGTTCCTGCCTATCTGAGAAAGGAGACACTTTGGCATGCAACGCTGGAAGGTAGCGCCTGGATTCTTTAGGCCGAAGGACATGGTGATGTAGTTGTAGGCCCCAAAGGGGGTGATGAAGGAGGTCTTGAGCCGGTCGTCCGGGTCTAGCTTGATCTGGTGGTAGTCGGAGTAGGCGTCCAAGAAAGACAGCAGGTCGCAGTCGGCCCTGGAGTCGATGACTTGATCGATCCGCGGGAGGGCAAATAGGTCCTTGGGGCACGCCTTGTTCAGGCTGGTATAGTCGATGCACATGCGCCAGGTCTTGTTCTTCTTCAGCACCAAGACTGGGTTGGCCAGCCAGTCCGGGTGGAAAACTTCCATGATGAAGTCGGCTGCGAGTAGTCGGGCGATCTCTTCTCCTATAGTACACCGCCTCTCCTCGGATAAACTGCGTAGGGGTTGCTTGACCAGTTTCGCGTTTGGTGGTATGTGAAGCTTGTGCTCGGTGAACTTCCTCGGAACACCCAGCATGTCCTTGGAGGACCACGCAAAGATGTCCCGATTATCAGGGAGGAAGTCGACGAGCTCGCTTTCCTATTTGCTGTCGAGGCGCGAGCCGATGGTGACACACTGCTCGGGGTTGGCCGGGTCGAGTGGGACCTGCCTGGTGTCCTTAGACGGCTGGAACGAAGCTTCGCTGACCGAATGTGAGGGAGGAGCTGGCACGGATGGCTGGCTGGCGGCAAGGCTCACGAGACGGCCGAGCTGCTGCCTCTCCTCTGCTATCTCTAGGGCCTCGACCAGCCGACTGCCATCCCACGCGCACGCGATGGACATCTTGTAGTCGTCGGTGACAGTGATGATCCCCTTGGGACCCGGCATCTTGAGCTTGAGGTAGGCGTAGTGGGGGACCGCCGTGAACTTGATGAGAGCCGGCCGGGCCAGTAGCGCGTGGTAGGGACTGTCGAGGTCCACCACCTTGAACCATATCGACTCGCGGCGGAAGTGGCTGGGACCACCAAAGAGGACGTCTAGCTTGATCTTGCCAATGGGGGTGCAGAACTTTCCCGGCATGATGCCATGGAAAACGGTACGGCTTGTCTACAGGTCTTCTGCCTTGAGCCCCAGCTTTTGCATCATGTCAAGGTAGAGGATGTTGATGCTACTGCCGCCATCGATTAACACCCGCGAGAAGTGGTAGGTGCGCCTCTCGGAGGCGATAGTAGGGTCGAGGATCAGGGCATACCTGCCAAGATGTGGCATCACGACCGGGTGGTCTACCTGGCTCCAGGTAACTGGCTTCTCGGACCAGTGCATGTATTGGGGAGTTGCGGGCATGGTGGCGTTCACCTCGTGGTGGATCCGACGCTGATCATGCTTGTATGTCTCATCACTAGTGAAGACCACATAGGAACCATCTCGGTTGGGGAACTGGTCGAGCAGGCGACCGTCGTTCTAGGCCGGAGCCGGAGCTAGTGCTAGAGCGGGAGCCGAAACCAATGCTCGGGCTCGGGCAGGCGTCACGTGGGGAGCCAGAAGGCCGTCCCCCCGGGCCAGTCGCCATGAGAAGCTGCACTGACGGAGCGTGTGCATGGAGGGCTTGCTCCATAATGATTCTTGCAGGGGAGGTCGAGCGTTTGCTCAAATGTGAGCTTAGGCTACAGAGTAGCCTTGCCGGTGCACTGACGCAGGCCAGAAGGCTTGGCAGCCGGCTCCTCTTCCTCGATAGTGGTGACCTACCGACTCCCGTAGCGGGGAGTCGAGCTGGTCGGCCTTGCGCCTATTGTTTGGCGGCTGCCAGTTCTCGACAGCCGGTCGCGATGCAGTCGGCGTCGGTGCGGTCTTGGCGGACGTGCTCATCTTGACCCGAATTGCAGACTCGGCCGTGGCATACTTGTCCTCCTTGGCCATGGGTTCCGCCAGCGTAGCCGGCTCGGAGCACAGGAGCTTGTGCTTGAGGTAGGTGTTGTTGCGGCAGCCTTCGATGAAGTATTGGATGGCTTGCACCTTGTGCACCCCTTTGTAGGAGTTGCGGAGCTCGGTCCATCGGGTGAGGTAATCATGGAGGGCCTCGTCCAGCCCCTGAACGCACATGGTTAGTTTGAGGGGACGGCCTGGCTTCTTATAGGTGTCGGTGAAGTTGCGGACGAATGCTTCTTTGAAGTCGGTCCAGGTGTTGATGCTGCCGGCTGCCAGGCTGTTGAGCCAAGTGCGAGCCGAGCCGATCAACATGAGAGGAGCATAGTGGATGGCTACGTGCTTGTTCCCCCTAGCGATGCCGACTGCAGTGGTGTAGTCGATCATCCAGTCCTTGGTCTTGGCAGCCCCATTTTACTTCGAGGTGTCCCAGGGAAGAGTGAAGTCGGTCAGGAATGGCTCGTTATGGATCCGGGGCCGAAGCGCGCCGGACCGATCGAGCCCTCCTCCTCGAGGAGGGCTGACTGTGCCAGCCGGTCGAGACGAAGGCATGCATCGTTGTCGCTATGGGGGACCCATGGTACGAGCCGGGCCGTGAGCTCTAGGTGGAAAGCCGACTTACCGTGTTGGCTCATGTTGTGGAGGTGGCGTGTGCCCGTGGCTACGCTGGCTTCCGCCAGCCGGTGCCTCATTGCGGCGGCGGCTGCGAGCCGGATTGTTGCTGTGTCGGCTGTTCAGAGCCGGCTGCTCATTCCCAGGCAGCTGGGAATGCCAGGGGTTGCTTGGCTCGACCCTCCGGTCAGAGACACAAGGGGAGAAGGAGTGTTGAGCCGGCTGACAACTAGTAGCCCCTATGCCCTCGCCCTCGGGACGGGGAGCCTCAGAGGCGGCTCCACCGGGGGTGAGCAGGAGCTGCTGCTCGTTGGTGGTGTCGATGAGATCACTGATGTATCGCGCACGCGAGGCGTGGTCTTCGCCTACTAAGGTAGTCAAGTCCTCATAGGCTACCTTGGCGGCCCATAGGTTGGACGCGGGGGGGTCATAGACGCGCAAGTTGGCGCTGAGGATTTCCGCAACCACGCGACCACGGTCATGCACAACCCAATGCTGGTTGGGCTCCATACAACGCCGCTCAGTCATGAGGGTACTAGTGTCCTCCAATAGCAGGCAGCAAGCCGCCTCTAGCTCAGCTGCGACGGCGTCTGGATTCGTCGTCGGGGCAATGGGAGTGCTCAGCCCCCTTAAGGTAGCGTCGAGCGGATCTGAGGTGCCGGTGCGGGCAGGGGCCGCATGCGCCTCAGCCCATGCATGCCCGAAGGAGGTGGATGCAACAGTGACCATCACTCCCACGTGAATGTGGGAGCCGTTAGACTCGGCTGGGAGGAGAGCCCCAACGGACGAGGGTGGATCGGTGCAGTAGAGCAACTGACTAGGGTACTCGTCGGCTGCTGGCTCATCGGCAAGACTCAGCTTGCCGAAGCGCTCGGTGAGCGCGGCAATGTCAAGCGTGAGGTCATCGTCGAGGCGTTTGTCACGGAAGCCAATATTGTTTCCCATAGGGCCTGCCGGAGCAAGCCCCACGCGCCTGCGGTTCCATCCGGACACGGAGCGGCCAGAGGAGGTGGTGAAGGGTCCCGCCCGGAGGATGACTCTGGCTGGTGCCGCGTCAACTGTCTTCGTTTTCTCACGACAGATGCCATGGGTAGGCTTATCAAAGGTGGTTGGGGCTGGAGGACGCCGATGGGCTCCGGGAGCGAGATTAGGCATGCGATGTACCCAGGTTAGGGGCCCTCCGTGCGAGGTAATACCCCTAGTCCTGCCTAGTATTGTTGATCGGTAGAAGAGGTTGTTGGAAATATGCCCTAGAGGCAATAATAAAATAGTTATTATCATATTTCCTTGTTCGTGATAATCGTTTATTATCCATGCTATAATTGTATTGAATGGAAACACATTACATGTGTGGGTAAATAGACAACACTCTGTCCCTAGTATGCCTCTAGTGAACTAGCTCGTTGATCAAAGATGGTCAAGGTTTCTTAGCCATTGACATGTGATGTCATTTGAATAACGGGATCACATCATTAGGAGAATTATGTGATGGACAAGACCCAAAGTACAAACGTAGCATATGATCGTGTCAGTTTATTGCTACTATTTTCTGCGTGTCAAAGTATGTGTTCCTATGACCATGAGATCATGCAACTCACTGACATCGGAGGAGTACCTTGTGTGTATCAAACATCGCAACGTAACTGGGTGACTATAAAGGTGCTCTACAGGTATCTCCGAGGGTTTCTGTTGAGTTGGCATGGATCAAGACTGGGTTTTGTTACTCCGTGTGACGGAGAGGTATCTCAGGGCCCACTCGGTAATACAACATCACAATAAGCCTTGCAAGCAATGTGACTAAGTGTTAGTCATGGGATCTTGTATTATGGCACGAGTAAAGAGACTTGCCGGTAACGAGGTTGAACTAGGTATGGAGATACCGACGATTGAATCTCGGGCAAGTAACATACCGAAGAACAAAGGGAACATCATACGGGATTAACTGAATCCTTGACATAGAGGTTTGACCGATAAAGATCTTCATAGAATATATAGGAACCAATATGGACATCCAGGTCCCGCCATTGGTTATTGACCGTAGAGGTGTCTCGGTCATGTCTACATAGTTCTCGAACCCGCAGGGTCTGCACACTTAAGGTTTGGTGACGTTTCGATAGTATATAGTTATGTATGGTGGTGACCGAAGGTTGTTCGGAGTCCCGGATGAGATCCCGGACGTCACGAGGAGCTCCGGAATGGTCCGGAGGTAAAGATTGATATATAGGAAGGTGGTGTTTGGACTCCGGAAAGGTTTCGTTCACTTTCGGTAGTGTACCGGGAGTGACGAATGGGTCCCGGGGGTCCACCAGTGGGGCCAACCCACCCCATGGGCCAAAGTGGCGAGCCACCAGCCCCTAGTGGGCTGGTGGAGTCGGCCAAGGTGGCCTAGGCGCAGGGGAGAGAGGCCCAAACCGAATTGGGGTGGAGTCCTCCCCAAGTTCCACCTCTCGTGTGAGAGGTGGACTCCCAATTGGAGGAGGACTCCCCCTCCACCGGTTTGGCCAAAGTCAAGAGGGAGCCCTCCCCTTGGGCGCAGCCTCCTCTCCCTTCCTCCTATATATACTAGTGGCTATCTAGGGTTTTGGCACAGATTTTTCAGAAACGTGCAAACCCTAATCTCTAGTGCATAGTTTCTCCTCTAGATCGGTTTTCTGCAGTGCTTAGGCGAAGCCCTGCCGGAACTGCTCCACCACCATCGCCGGAGCGCCATCAGGCTGCCAGAGATCTCTTCTTCCTCTCCACTCCTTCTTGCTGGATCAAGATGGTAGAGATCGTCATCAAGCTGTACGTGTGCTGAACGCGGAGGTGCCGTCCGTTCGGTGCTAGATCGAAAGGACCGTGATGTGTTCACAGAACGGATCATGGAGTTCATGGGACGGATCGTGACGACATCGCGGAACGGATCGTGATGAGTTCGCGGGACGGATCGTGATGAGTTCGTTTGACGGATCGTGATTAGATCGCGGGACGGATCGTGATGTGATCGCGGGACGCTCGGCGATTTGGATCGCGAAGACGTTCGACTACACCAACTGCATTTCTTAACGCTTCCCGCTTAGCGATCTACAAGGGTATGTAGATCTACTCTCCCTCTCGTAGATGCTCATCACCATGGATAGATCTGCGTGTGCGTAGGAAATTTTTTGTTTCCCATGCGACGTTCCCCAACAGAGGTTACAATGGTGCTCCTTGAGCTGTAGTCTAGAGGTGGAAGAAGGAGCAGTTGGCTCCTCTTCCCTCGCGACGTGGGTGGATATGGAACTTAGTGTCCCTTCATTGGTATGCTTTCTTGCTTACCTACTTGCCCTCTGCATGGGGGGCTCCGGGGGTTTTTATAGTCCAACCCCCAGGATTAGAATATGAATAGAAGGCGGTGGGAGGGCCCTAGATGGTAGCCTCTTTAGCCGGCCATGGGTCCCCCGACTGTAGGGTCCCATCGTTGGTAGGGCCCGCCGGCTGGGCGGTCCCATCGAGGGCCGGAGGGGCCTACTTGGTAGGTCCAAGCGTTGGTCGCTTCGCAACACGGGTCGTCCTACTGGGTGTTGTCTTGCGGTAGCCGGGTGGGTTCAACGGTATGACCGGCTACACTGTAGCCATGCCGGGGCAGGTAATGGAGTGGTTGCAGGTGTGTCGGCACTGTTGGAGGCATGGTCGCGGTCAGCAGGAGTCAGAGGCACTGTTGCCTTCACTATGGCCATACGGGCACTGACCCTCGATGGGATGGGGGCCACTGTTGCCACACACGCCCTGGCCGTGTCATCCGATGCGCGGTCGGCTAGGGCACTAGGGGGTCCTTGCCCCTAGCCGGTAGGCTTGCCGTAGCCGGTCGAGCGTAGACGGCAGGGCCAGGCTGGCATGGCATGCCGGCGGAGTGCAGCCGGACTGCCGGAGGAGGCGGCTTGCCCTCCAGTTTTTTCAGAGAGTTGGAGTTGTGGGTCGCTTTAGGCTACCTCGGGGTTATCCCCCCGACACTAGGTCATATATGTATAGTTCTCGAACCCGCAGGGTCTGCAGACTTAACGTTCAATGACGATTTGGCATTGTTGAGTAATATATGTTGGTGACCGAAGTTTTTTGGTGTCCTAGATGAGATCCCAAAAGTCACGGGGAGGTCCGGATTAGTCCGGAGGTAAAGATTTATATATAGGAAAGCTGTATTTGGGTTTCGGAAAGTTTCTAGTGTTTTCGGTATTGTAATGGGAGTGCCGAAAGGGTTCTGTGGGTCCACCGGGAGGGGCCACCCATCCCGTAGGGTCACATGGGCCTAGGAGGTGGCACACCAGCCCCTGGTGAGCTGGGCAGCCAGCCCCTAAAGACCTAGGTGCTAGGAGTGGAAGGTGGGAAGACTCTTGGAGGAGAGGGACTCCTCCATGGCGCCCCACCTCCTTGTTGGAGGTTGAATCCACCTCTTAGGCGGCCGCCAAGGCCCTAGGGGAAACCCTAGGGTTCCTCCACCTACCCCCTCCTCCAATGTATAGTGGAGGAAAGAGAGGGCAGCCACACCAGAAAAGCCACGGGCTGTGCCTCTCTCTAGATCTGTTTCTCCACTAGATCGGTTCCGGTATTGCATGACGAAGCCCTGCCAGGACAGCTCCACCACCACCTCCACCATGTTGTTGTGCTGCCAGAGAACTCATCTACCTCTCCCCCCCCCCCCGCTTGCTGGATCAAGAAGGTTGAGACGTCGTCGAGTTGTACGTGTGCTAAACGCGGAGGTTCCGTCCGTACGACACTAGATCGTAATTGGATCGCAGGACGACTTGCGATTTGGATTGTGAAGATGTTCGAGTACATCAACGGCGTTTCTTAATGCTTACCTCTTAGCGATCTACAAGGGTAGGTGGATCCAATCTCTCCTCTTATAGATGGTCATCTCCTAGATTGATCTTGGTGAGCGTAGAATTTTGTTTGCTTCCCAAGCAACATTCCCCAAGAGAGGCATCATGAGCTAGGTCTATGCGTAGATGACATCACAAGTAGAACACAAAGCAGTTTGTGGGCGTTGATATTCGGGTTTCTTCCTCCCTTGGTCTTTTCTTGATTCAGTAGTATTGTGGGATGAAGTGACCCGGACAAAGTTTACATGTCTACGTAAATGAGACCAGTTCCATCGACTGACATGTGACTATGTTGCATAAGATGGCTGGCGGGTGTGTGTCTCGCTCCAGCTTAGTTGAATCGGATTCGACAAAGGCGGTCCTTGTAGAAGCTTGAATACAAATTTGTAGATCACTGTTTTTGTTTTGTGTAGGTAAGAATCGTTCTTGCTAGATAACCATAGCAGCCACGTAAAACATGCAACAACAAATTAGAGGATGTCTAACTTGTTTTTGCAGGGTATGTTGTGATATGATATAGCCAAAGACATTATGAGATATATTTGATGTATGAGATGATCATGTTTTGTAATAGTTTATATCGACTTTTATGTAGATGAGTACAGCAACCGGAAGGAGCCATAGGGTTGTCTTTAATTAATTTGTGTCACTTGCTTTACTTTATCGCTATGAGTTAGCAATAGTTGGCATGACAACCTCATGGCAACACATTGATGGAGATCAAGATGCTGGAGACCATGGTGTCATTCCGGTGACGATGGAGATCATCTCTGAGCTTTGGAGATGGAGATCAAAAACACAAGTTCATGGCCATATCATGCCACTTATGATTTGCATGTGATGTTAATCCTTTTATGCATCTTATTTTGCTTAGGACGACAGTAGCATTATAAGGTGATCCCTCACTAAAATTTCAAGATAAAATTGTGTTCTCCCTAAGTGTGCACCGTTGTGAAAGTTCGTCGTTTCGAAGCATCACGTGATTATCGGGCGTGGTAGATTCTACGTTCACATACAACGGGTGCAAGCCAGTTTTGCACATGTGGAACAGTTGCGTTGAACTTGACGAGCCTAGCATGTACATACATGGCCTCGGAACCCAAGAGACTGAAAGGTCGAACATGAGTCATATATCAACATGTCGATGCTCACCATTGAAACCACCTCATCCCATGTGATTACCAGACTTGGGTTGGTGAATTTGAATCATGTAGCACTCGGATGACCGAAGGGATGTCAATTTGAGTTTGAGTTTTAAGTAATATGATTAATTAAACTCATTATCCTGAAAAATAGTCTAAGTAATCTTTGCAAATTTATCTTGTAGATCAATGGCTCGCATAGTAGCACCCCTAAATTTCAATGCGTTCCTAGAGGAAGCAAAGCTGAAAGATGATGGAAGTAACCTTGTAGACTGGGCCCGTAATATGAGGATTATCCTCATGACTTCCCAAAATACTTATGTCCTTGATGCACCGTTCGGTGCGGCACCCACTTTAGTGTCGTCTGCACACATTGTGAATGCCTCGCAGGCGCGTTCGGATGACTACACAATAGTTCAATTTGCTATGCTGTATGGCTTAGAACCGGGACTTCAAAGACTTTTTGAACATCATGAAACATATGAGATGTTCCAGGAGTTGAATTTTATTTTTGATAAGAATTCCCGGATCGAGAGGTATGAGACCTCCGATAAGTACTATGCTTGCAAGATGGAGGAGAACGGGTCTGTCAGTGAGCACATACTCAGAATGTCTGGGTACTCCAACCATTTGGATGAGTTGGGAGTTACTCTCCCGCCAGAGGCAATCACTGACAGAATTCTTCAATCACTTCCACCTAGCTACAAAAGCTTTGTGTTGAACTATAACATGCAAGGGATGAACAAGTTGGTCTTCGAACTGTTTGCGATGCTGAAAGTCTCCGAGTGAAAAATCCAGAAGGAGCATCAAGTCTTGATTGTTAATAAATCCACAAGTTTCAAGAAGAATGGCAAGGGCAAGAAGGGTAACTCCAAGAAGAGTGGTAAAGCTGTTGCTCCTCGAGTGAAGAAACTCAAGGCTGGACCCAAGCGAGAAATGGAGTGCTTTCATTGCAAGGGAACTGCCACTGGAAGCGGAATTGCCCCAAGTATCTGACTAACAAGAAGGAAGCCAACACCAAACAAGGTATATGTGATATACATGTTATTCATGTGTACCTTACCAACTCTCATTGTAGTTCCTGGGTATTTTATACCGGTTCAGTTGCTCATATTTTTTTAACTCAAAGCAGGAACTACGGAACAGAAGGAGGCTAGCAAAGGACAAAGTGACGATGTGCATGGGAAATGGTTCCAAGGTTGATGTGATCGCCATCGACATGCTTGCTCTTCGATTACCATCGAGATTAGTGATGAACCTGAATAATTGTTATTTAGTGCCTTCTTTGAGCATGAACATTATATCTGGACCTTGTTTAACGCGAGATGACTACTCATTTAATCAGAGAATAATGGTTGTTCTATTTATATGGATAATATCTTTTATGGTCATGCACCCAATGTGTGGGGTTTAGTCTTATTGAATCTCAATAGTGATGATACACATGTTCATAACATTGATGCAAAAAGATGTAGACTTGATAATGATAGTACCACTTTCTTGTGGTACTGTCGCTTAGGTCATGTTGGTGTAAAACACATGAAGAAGCTCCATGCTGATGGAATTTTGGAGTCATTTGATTTTGAATCACTTGACACATGCGAACCATGCCTCATGGGCAAGATGACTAAAACCCCATTCTACGGAACAATGTAATGGGCAAGTGACTTATTGGAAATCATACATACTGATGTGTGTGGTCCGATGAGCATTGAGGCGCGCGGTGGATATTGTTACTTTCTCACCTTCACCGATGACTTGAGTAGATCTGGGTACATTTACTTAATGAAACACAAGTCTGAAATGTTTGTAAAGTTCAAGCAATTTCAGAATGAAGTTGAGAATCATCGTAACAAGAAGGTTAAATTCCTACAATTTGATCGAGGAGGAGAATATCTAAGTTATGAGTTTGGCAATCACTTAAGACAATCTGGAATTGTTTCACAGTTGACGCCACCTGGAACACCATAGTGTAATGGTGTGTCTGAATGTCATAATCGAACCTTGTTATATATAGTGCGTTCTATGATGTCTCTTAACGATTTGCTACTATCATTTTGGGGTTATGCGTTAGACATAACTGCATTCACTTTAAATAGGGCACCATCTAAATCTGTTGAGACGATGTCGTATGAACTGAGGTTTGGCAAGAAACCAAAGTTGTCATTTCTTACAGTTTGGGGATGCAATGCTTATGCCAAAAAGTTTCAGCCAGAAAAGCTGGAACCCAAAGGGGAGAAATGTGTCTTCATAGGATGCCCAAAAGATACCGTTGGATATACCTTTGATCTTAGATCTGAACGCAAAGTGTTTGTCGCTAAAAATGGGTCATTTCTCAAGAAAGAGTTTATCTCGAAAGAATTGAGTGGGAGGAAGATCGAACTTGATGAGGTTGTTGAATGTTTTCTCCAACCATAGAGTAGCAAAGTGCATAAATATGTTTTTGTGGAGCCTATATTGGTGACCATGAAGCTTGGGATCAAGTTACTATCGAACCTCGTAGGTTGACAAGGGCACGTAATGCTCCTGAATCGTATGGTATCCCTGTCTAGGAAGTCATATTCCGACAAATGGTTAGAGGCCATGAACTCCGAGATCGGATTCATGTATGAAAACAAAGTATGTACTTTGGAAGAATTACCTGAAGGGAGAAAGTCCATTCAAAACAAATGGATCTTCAAGAAGAAGACGGATGCGGACGGTAATGTCATCGTCTATAAAGCTTGACTTGTGAGAAAAGGTTTTCCACAAGTTTAAGGAGTTGACTATGATGGTACCTTCTCACCTTAGCGTTGCTCAAGTCCATCAGAATCATATTAACAATAGCTGTATTTTTCAATTATGAAACTTGGCAGATGAATGTCAAAATAGTGTTCCCTAACGATTTCCATAAGGAAGAGTTGTATATGATACAACCCGAAGGTTTTGTCGATCCAAAGAATGCTGACAAAGTTTGCAAACTCCAGTGAGCCATTTATGGGCGGGTGCACGCATCTCGGAGTTGGAATATTTGTTTTGATGAGGTGATCAAAGCGTTCAGGTTTATACAAGTGAAAGCACAATATGCTCCCTTGGTGGTTTTGGTAATTCATTACAACATACATTGTCTCTTGGACTAATAATTTTATCTAGTGCATTTCAGATAAATTCCATTGAGAGTGTTGGCAAAGGATTGTGAGGAGCATCCCCAAGAAGAAGAAGGAGAAGAGATAGGATCGGCAAGCTTCAAGCAACAAGACTCTACATTTTACTTTGTGAGAAATCACTTTGAGTCAATAGGAAAGCCAATACTATTAAAAGGGGGTGAGGTATTTTTGGTGAACAAAATGCTCCATGTGCACAAGTGATAGCCACCAAAAACACCCACAAGCTCTTCCACAAAAGTCTGTCAAAAGCCTATCATACAAAATTGGTGCCACCAAGATTTCCCAGTCAATCCTACCAATATTCACCTCAGACAGATCCCGTCCAAACCCTAAGTTTTTGGTGCAACCGATTCTGCATTGGTGCCACCGAGTTTAAGTTGCCAACCTTCTATTGCCCCTTTCCTTAGAACCGGAAATTCCAAGATTTTGGATAGGTGTCACCGAGTTTTCCATCTGAACGTTGGACACCTTTTCGGTACCGCCGAAAACCATATATCGGTCTCACCGAGATTCAAAACTTGCCACATTTTGAGCAACTCGGTACCACCGAGTTTATTACTTTGGTGTCACCAAGTTGGTCAATAATGTTGTAGTCTCCATAAATGTGGACCAACGATAGCACCACCAATCAGAACCACAGGAAAAATCTTTGTGTCCCTCATGCGTTTGATCTCCCTATCTCAACTCCTTACTTGCATGTGCAATGTCTTTACATTCCGCTGCCACACATGTTGACATGCATGTGTAGGTTGTGCCATACTTGTTGACATGCATGTGTAGGGTGTGCTAGACTTGCTATAATTGCTAAAATCTTCCAACATTAAGTTTGGGAAAAGTCTAGGTTTTAGATTTGTGCTAGTAGTCTATTCACCCCCCTCTAGACATACACTTCTAGTGATCCCTCAACAAGTTTACGGAGAAGCTTGTATTTACAAGAAAGTGAGTGGGATCTCTATAGAATTTCTAATATTATATGTCGATGACATAATGCTGATTGGAAACAACGTAGATTTTTGGAAAGCATGAAGGAATATTTAAACAAGAGTTTTTCAATGAAGGACCTAGGAGAAGCTGCTTCATATTAAGCATCAAGATCTATAGAGATAGACCGAGATGCTTAATAGGACTTTCACAGAGAACATACCTTCACAAGGTTTTGAAGAAGTTCAAAATGGATCTATCCAAGAAAGGGTACTTGCCTGTATTGCAAGGTGTGAAGTTGACTAAGACTCAATGCCCAGTGACTACTAAGGATATAATAAAAGATGAGTGTCATCCCCTATGCTTCTACCATAGGTCTATCATGTATTCAATGCTTTGCACAAGACCACATGTCCGCCTTGCCATAAGTGTGGCCAGAAGGTTTCAAAGTGATCCAAGAATGGAACAGTGGACCGCAGTCCAGAATATCCTTAAGTACCTCAAAAGGACTAAGGAAATGTTTCTCGTTTATGGAGGTGATCACGAGATTGTCGTAAAGGATTAGGTCGATGCAAGCTTTGACACTGATCCGGATGACTCTAAGTCTCAAACTAGATATGTATGTATTCTTAATGGGGGAGCAGTAAGCTGGTGCGGGTTCAAGCAAAGCATGGTAGTTGATTCGACACGCGAAGCAGAGTACCTAGCTGCCTTGGAGGCGGCAAAGGAAGGTGTCTAGATTACATAGTTCATGACAGGTCTTGGAGCGGTGCCTAGTGCACTGGACCCAATGATTCTGTTCTGTGACAACACTGGTGCAATTGCTCTGGCAAAGGAACCAAGGTTTCATAAGAGGACCAGACACATAAAGCGACACTTCAATTCCATCCATTATTACATCAAGGAGGAGGACATACATATTTGCAAAGTACACACAGATCTCAATGTCACAGACCCGTTGACTAAACCTCTTCCACGGGCTAAACATGATCAGCACCAGAACTGTATGGGTGTTAGATTTATTACAATGTAAATCACATAGAGATGTGAGATAGATTATTGACTCTAGTGTAACTGGGAGACTGTTGGAAATATGCCCTAGAGGCAATAATAAAATGGTTATTATTATATTTCCTTGTTCATGATAAACATTTATTATCCATGCTATGATTGTATTGATTGGAAACTCATATACATGTGTGGGTACATAGACAACATTGTGTCCCTTGTGAGCCTCTAATGGACTAGCTCATTGATCAAAGATGGAAGAGGTTGCCTGGCCATAAACATGAGTTGTCATTTAATTTTAAGATATAGGACTTCCCTATTAGAACAGGTTGCTCAAAGGGGTCGCCTGTTCTTCCATCAAATATTCTGCTTTTTCCCGGGTACTCGGGTTCAAATACCCATGGATTTTTTGTTTCTTTACTGGCTTCATATAATTCTGAAAACACAAGTTTTCTTGAAGCCTCTTGCTCATATCTCTCATCAAAGGGTGCTATTCTATAATGTTTCTTTAGCAGATCCCCCGCTAATCCGAGCGAGCTTTCAAATATTTGTCCCACATTCAT
Source organism: Hordeum marinum (assembly GCA_022496015.1). Classification (NCBI taxonomy): domain Eukaryota; kingdom Viridiplantae; phylum Streptophyta; class Magnoliopsida; order Poales; family Poaceae; genus Hordeum; species Hordeum marinum. The sequence continues at coordinate 419,402,743 of CM039675.1, forward strand.
TCGGGAGGGTACTCCTAAGGGATTGAAGACCATATCAACGGGTGTTCCATCTTGCAAATAGGGCATATCTTGATAACGGGATCACATCATTGGGAGAATTATGTGATGGCCAAGACCCAAAGCTATGAACGTAGCATATGATCATGTCAGTTTATTGCTATTGTTTTCTGCATGTCAAGTATATGTTCCTATGACCATGAGATCATGCAACTCACTATCACCGGAGGAGTACCTTGTGTGTATCAAACATCACAACGTAACTAGGTGACTATAAAAGTGCTCTATAGGTATCTCCAAGGCTGTCCTTTGAGTTGGCATGGATAAAGACTGGGATTTGCTACTCTGTGTGACGGAGAGGTACCTCAGGGCCCACTCGGTAATACAGCATCATAATGAGCTTGCAGGCAAAGTGACTAAAGAGTTAGCCACACGATATTGTATTACGGAACGAGTAAATATACATTCCGGTGATGAGATTGAACTAGGTATAGAGATACCGACGATCGAATCTCGGGCAAGTAACATACCGAAGAACAAAGGGAACTACGTACGGGATTAATTGAATCCTTGGCATCGTGGTTCGACCGATAAAGATCTTCGTAGAATATGTAGGAATCAATATGGGCATCCATGTCTTGCTATTGGTTATTGACCGTAAAGGTGTCTAGGTCATGTCTGCATAGTTCTCGAACCCCCAGGGTCTCCACACTTAATGTTCGGTGACAATTAGGTATTGTTGAGTTATATATATGTTGGAGACCAAAGTTTGTTCGGAGTCCCGGATGAGATCCCGGACGTCACGAGGAGTTCCGGAATAGTCCTAAGGTAAATATATATATATGTATGTATGTATATATATATTTATGTATATATATAGTTATGTATATATATAGGAAAGTGGTATTCTGGTTCCGAAAAGGTTTTGGGTGTTTTCAGTATTGTACCAGGAGTGCCGAAAGGGTTCCGGGGGTCCACTGGGAGGGGGACACCCATCCCGGAGGGCCACATGGTCCTAAGAGCTGGCGCACCAGCCCCTGGTGGGCTTGGCAGCCAGCCCCTGGTGGGCTGGGCAACCAGCCCCTAAAGGCCCATGCTCCAGGAGTGAATGTGGGAGGAGTCCTAGAGGAGAGGGACTCCTCCATGGCGCCCCACCTCCTTGTTGGAGGTGGACTCCACCTGTTGGGTGGCGGCCAAGGACCTAGGGGAAACCCTAGGGTGCCTCCACCTACCCGCTCCTCCTATATATAGTGGATGAGAGAGAGGTTAGCTACACTAGAAAATCCATGGGCCACCTCTCTCTCCTCTAGAACTGTTTGTCCTCTAGATTAGTTACGTATTTCTTGGCGAAGCCCTGGCAGGACAACTCGACCACCACTACCACCACGCCGTCATGCTACTGGAGAACTCATCTACCTCTCCGCTCCCACTTGCTGGATCAAGAAGGCAGAGACGTCATTGAGATGTTTGTTTTTTGAATGTGGAGGTGTGGTTCATTCGGCACTAGATCATGATTGGATCGCGGGATGGCTTGCGATTTTATCGAGAAGACGTTCGACTACATCAACCGCGTTTCTTAACACTTCCCGCTTAGTGATCTACAAGGGCATGTGGATCCAATCTCTCCGCTCGTAGATGGTCATCTCCTAGATTGATCTTGGTGATTGTAGGAAATTTTTTGTTTCCCATGCAACGTTCCCCAATAGTTGGTATGAATTAACCATCGTGCGCCCCCGACTCAAAACAACACTAGGATTTCAACGAGGAATAGAAATGATCACACATCATCACCATGCTTATTTAATTTTTAGATGAATAACAAGTTAACACCTCTTAATATCATTAGTTGTACGAATCAATAATTATGGACTCACACCTTTTTCATATTACCACATTAATGTCATTAGCGCAAAAATTTCTCTATATGTGCTACACGATGGTTTTGATTATCACTCATTGAATATCTATTATTTTTGGACTAATCTTATGACCCGTGCAATTTATCGTCACTATTTATTCAGTTGTCAAACAAATATAAGTGAAGAACGAGAGCATATTATTTCTATAATATTCAATCACACATAACTCAATAAAACTCCGTGAGATCAATTAGTATAAGCAACATATGAAATAGTTTAGGTACTCTTATAAATTGATTCTTATTTTACTTTAGCATAGTGTACTTTATTCTAACTTCTCCATGGCTTATATCCCCCGATACAATCCGTAGCATAATCAAAACAAGAAAACTATGCATGCAACAACAGAATCTTCCTAAAATAGAACAGTCTATAAAGATATGTTTGGTAGCCATACTTCCATAACTCAAACAACTCTTAAAAATAAGGAAAACCTGAATAATTTGTATATAAGTACCATGCCATAGTTTAAGATCATTATCATGCTGCAGTAAAAAATGTAAATTCCTGTACTGGAGTCAAAAGTTTGTGTTTTTGCACCGTATTGATTCTACTTATCATACAAATCACCCCAAAGGCTTTACTTGGCACAAACACTAGTTAAAACATAAAAACATAAGAATTACAGAGTCAACAATCATGTTATCACAAAATAACAAAAAGCAAAAAGTAAGTATTGGGTTGTCTCCCAACAAGCTCTTTCTTTATAGCCATCAAGATAGGCTTGAGATTTCAATGATGCTCACATAGAGGATAATAATTGAAGCAGAAAGAGAGCATCATATAGCATGTTAAATACACATAGAAGTCTAAAATACTTCCTATGCATAGGCATTTTATATGAAAACATATTCTCAAGACAAGTGAAATCTAGCATATGGAAATAATAAGATTGACACATTAATAATTTCAACACAAAGAGAGGTAATTGAGTGACATGGAAATTTCTATAACCATATTTGCCTCTTTCATAATAATTACATGTAGGATCAAAGTCAAACTCAACAATATAACTATCATGTAAAACATTCTCTTTTTGATCCACAAGCATAGAAGTCTTATAATCTTTCAAGGTAGTGGTATTAATATCAACTAAAGTTGACGCTCTTCCAAACCCACTTTTAGAACTAGTGCAAATATCATAATCAATAATAGATTCATCATGAAGATTGGAGCTATCATGATCGCAAGAAACATCATGGTTATCACCCCAATCATGACCATTAGCACAACTGATATTCATAGAATTTATACTAACAACATGACAATTATGCTTTTCATTCAAGGAATTATCGTGAATCACAATAGATTCATGATTTTCAAGAAAGACCTCATAAAGATAATCTAGCGCACTCTCACTAGAAATTGGTTCAACATAAACGAGTCTTTGGAAAATATTGGCAAGTGGATGAGGATCCATTTATCTTTATCTTTGCTATTTACTTTCTGGTTCTGTATGACAAAGATAAGGTTCCATAGCTAGGCAAGTAAACTAGCAAGCAAAGAAGTAAACTAGTAACAAGCAAAGATAAAAAATGTATTTTTATTTTTTACGAGACAAACTAAATATACCAGCAAATAAAAATAAGAACAAGTGAATGAAAATTTGTGCAAAGTTACTTGATAGTTGATGATGGTATTCCTCGGCTACGGCACCAAAAATGCTTCCTGCTACTTGTGATCTGTGTTGGATTTTTCGTGAAGAGGAATGGGTTATCGCAGCACAATGTGGGTAGGTATTTCCCTCAGTTATGAAACCAAGGTTTATCGAACCAATAGGAATACCAATACTCAATTGTCTTCAGTGGCTGCACACAAAAGAACAAATAACTTGCACCTAACGCGGACAAGAAGTTTGTCAATCCCCTGATCTCGTTATTTGCAAGCAATTGAGGTCTATAGATAATTGTAAACTGTAAAATAAAATAAAATAAATTGAATGGCAGCAAGTTAATGAAAGCGTTTGTAAATATATAAGTGAATAGACTCGGGGGCTGTAGAGTTCTCTAGTGGCATCTCTCATATAAATAGCATATGGTGGGTACACAAATTACTGTTGGGCAATTGATAGAAAAGCGGATAGTTATGCAATTTTGATAGCAATGATCATGTGTATATATGCATCACATCCATAAGCAAATAGGCCAACTCCTACCTGCACCTACTACTTTTACTCCACCCATGGACCGCTATCCAGCATGCATCTAGAGTATTAAGTAAACAGTGTAATGCTTGAAGAATGACGACATGATGTAGAAAAAGTAAACTCAATCAATATGAGTAAGCCCCATCCTTTTATCCTTAGTAGAAGCAACACAAATACGTATCTTGTCCCCTTCTGTCACTGGGATATAGAAACTCACCAGGTTGAACCTACTACAACACACTACTCCCACCGAAGAAATATCAATCTAGTTGGCCAAACTACATCAATATATTGGAGAGCATTACGAAGCTATGATGATCATGCACGTAAGAATAATACAAGGTTTCATACACTTGTAGAAAACAGGGCTTTGATCCTGGCTGGATCAAAGCATTAGGCCCGATCGTGTTATGAATCGGGACTAATGGGAGCATCAGTCACGGTTCAAGAGGCTAGGACGTCGGCCGGGCCTCGGCATGCATTAGTCCTAGTTCAGCTGGGACCTTTAGTCCCATTCCAGCCACCAACCGGGACTAAACGGGTTGCTGCCCTTTAATCTCGCTTGGAGTCATAAACCGGGACTAAAGGTTTGGCCATTATTCCTAGTTTTAGACACAAACCGTAACTAGAGGTTTTTCCTATATGTATCCACGCCCCCTAATTTCATCTGTTTTTTTGCGATGGAAGGGTGGAGGTGTGGGCTACTCTGTTTTTTGCCTATATGTGCACACGAGGTGTTCGATGAAACGCCCGAGCCACATTTAAGTTATCTTCTCTGTTCTTCCTCCAAGCTCGACCTCTATGCTCCATGATTCCCAAGATTTGTCTAAGTTTGACGGTGCACGAACTATCCAAGTGTTATAAAAAGGTTAGCAACTTCATCATTTCATCTCTCAATGCTAGTTTAGATCATTTCAAATGCTCTAGAAGTAGTGTGGTTTGTGGGTTTTAGTGGAGGAGTGTATGTGTGAGTTTATTTCATTTAGATGCACAATTTGAGGTCAAATTAACTTTTTACTTGTATTACAGTTTGTATTATATAGTGTCATGGTTTTGGTATCTGCCATGGTCTATGAGTCGGATGTGGTATATTATCTTTTATTACTATTTTTCATTCGTTGTTTATGACAATTATGCCGACCAACTTGACACAGATGTCTTTATCTAGGAGGTATGTGAACCAGAAATTCCAACCGACCCTCTTGTCGAGAGGTTAAATCTAGTTGAAAAATAATACAATTATTTGAAAGAAAATTTGAAAATAGTTGAAGAAGAGAACATGAAATTGGAGTTGCATATTGCTGATGTCGTCGGTCTACACAAGATCCAAATGGATGCAATGCGCTCGAAGATTAGAATATTATAAAATATTCCACTGATAATGAGGCTTTGTATCATTATGCTATTGGATCAATTGTTACCCTAGTTGCAATTTTGATCTCATTTGTTGTTGCATTTAAATGTTTTACATAGTTATATGTTAGTTTCAATGTATGTTTTAATTAGATGCTCTAGAGAGTTGTATGTTGCTCTATGAGAACTATGTATGAACTTTATGTATTTAATTTTTTCAGTAATAATATTTCTTTATTCATGATGTTTTGTACTGGTTTTGATATACTTAATTATATAGTGCCACGCAGATGAATCAACAATGGATGTACGGTGAACGACGCACCTCCCACTACATTACGGGCGTCAATGATTTTCTCGAAGTGGTTGAGTGATACGTCTCCATCGTATCCACTTTTCCAAACCCTTTTGCCCTTGTTTTGGACTCTAATCTGCATGATTTGAATGGAACTAACCCGGACTGACGTTGTTTTCAACAGAATTGCCTAGGTGTTATTTTTGTGTAGAAATAAAAGTTCTCACATCGTCCTGGAAATTTACGCAAAGTATTTTTGGAATTAATAAAAAATAATGGCGCAATAAGTAACCAAAGGGAGGCCACCTATAGGCCACAAGCCCGCTAGGCGCGGCCACCCCCCTGGCCGCACCTAGTAGGCTTGTGGGGCTCTCGTGGCTCCTCCGACGTCCTCTCCAGCTCCATATAACCCTATTTGCGGAGAAAAAATCAAAGAGAAGAATTCATCGTGTTTCATGATTTGGAGCCGCCGCCAGCTCCTATTCTTCCTTGGGAGACAGATTTGGAGTCCGTCTTGGGCTCCGGAGAGGGCAAATCGACGCCATTGTGATCACCAACCATCCTTCATCACCAATTCCATGATGCTCTCCGTCGTTCATGCGTAATCCCATCGTAGGCTTGCTGGACGGTGATGGGGTGGATGAGATTTATCATGTAACCGAGTTAGTTTGGTTAGGGTTTGATCCCTAGTATCCACTATGTTCTGAGATTGATGTTGCTATGACTTTGCTATGCTTAATGCTTGTCACTAGGGACTGAGTGCCATGATTTCAGCTTTGAACCTATTATTTTTTCATGAATATATATGTGTTCCTGATCCTATCTTGCAAGTTGTAGACACCTATTACGAGTTATGATCCACATCCCCTAGGGTGACAATAACTGGGATTCTTTCCGGTGATTACCGTAGTTTGAGGAGTTCATTTATTCACTAAGTGCTAATGCTTTGGGTTGGTTCTCTACTAAAAGGAGGCCTTAATATTCCATAGTTTCCATCAGGACCCCGCTGCCACAGGAGGGTAGGACAAAATATGTCATGCAAGTTCTTTTCCATAAGCAAATGACCATATATGGAATACATGCCTACATTACATTGATGAATTGGAGCTAATTCTGTGTCACCCTATGTTATAACTGTTGCATGATGAATGCTATCCAACATAATTATCCATCACAAATCAATTGCCTACGAGGATTCTACACATTGATCCTTGCTAAGTTACTTCTCCGTTGCTACTGTTATAATCACTTCAAAACTGCTATTGTTACTTTTGCTACCATTACCGTTACTTCCATACTACATTGCTACTAAATACTTTGTTGCGGATATTAAGTCTTACAGGTGTGGTTGAATTGACAATTCGGATACAAGTACTCGAGAATATTCTTTGGCTCCTCTTGTGTCGAGTAAATAAATTTGGGTTGAATACTCTACCATTGAAAACTGTTGTGATCCCATATACTTGTGGGTTATCAAGAACTTTTTCTAGCACTATTGCCGGGGAGCATAGCTCTATTACTTTGAGTCACTTGGGATTTATATCTTTTGATCACTATGAAGAATCAAAAGATCTAAAAACCAAGATTTATCCCTCTACTACGAGGGGTGGTAAGGAACTGCCATCTAGCTCTGCACTTGATTCTCCTTCTCTTATGAGTAAGTTTGCGACACCACCACCTGCTAGTAATTATGATATCTTGCGAGTAATTGATGATGCAACTTATGCTATGCATGATGCTTATGATGATACTTTGCTCGATAATACTGTGCCACTCAGTGAATTTCTTGATGAACAAACTGCTAGAGTCAATGCTGAAAATTATGATACTTCTGAAGCTGATGAAATTATTGAAACTGGACACTTTGAGACACCTGCTAGACCTAGCTCTCCTAGATATGAATTTCCTGATATTCTTGAGGGTTATGTTTGGGAAGGAGAGGTAGCTAGGGACTTTCTTGCTTTTAATGATAGAGATGATCTTTAGAAATTACTATGCAAGTGGAAAGAAAAATCTTTGAATGCTAGAATGAAATATGATCCTAAGTTTTCTACTTCACCGACCTTTGTTACTAATAAGGATTATGAATTCTCTATTGATCATGAGTTAATTTCTTTGGTTGAATCTGATCCTTTCCGTGGTTATGAATCTGAAATTGTTGTGACGCAGCTTACTAAATTGAATGATATAGCCACCCTATTTACTCATGAGGAAAAATGTTGTTACTATTATATCCTTAAGTTGTTTCCTTTCTTGTTAAAGGGTGATGCTAAGATATGGTTTAATTCTCTTGCTCCTTGTTGTGTGCGTAGCCCCAAGGATATGATATATTATTTCTCTGAGAAATATTTTCTTACCCATAAGAAACAAGCTGCCTTGCAAGAAATATTTAACTTCGTGCAAATTGAAGAAGAGAGTCTCCCACAAGCTTGGGGGAGGATTCTCGAATTACTTAATGCTTTGACTGATCATCCTCTCTAGAAAAATGAAATACTTGATACCTTTTATAATGGACTAACCAATACTTCTAGGGACCACCTAGATAGTTGTGCTGGATATGTTTTCAGCGAATGAACTGTTGAACAAGCTGAAATACTATTGAATAATATATTGAGCAATGATAATGATTGGACTATTCCCGAACCACCTCCGAACCCAACTCTGAAGAAAACATGCATTCTATTTCTCAGTCTAGAAGATATGCAAGAGGCAAAGAAATCTATGAAAGAAAAAGGTATTAAAGCTGAAGTTGTTAAGAATCTACCACATATTGAAGAAATACATGGTCTTGATAACCTGACATAGGTAGTAGAGGTAAATTCTCTTCGTAGAATTGATGAAAGCGATATTCCTTATAATAAGTCTGCTAGCCAATGCTTGGATGAGTTTGATAATTTTGTTGTTAAGAAGGAAAATTTTAATGCTTATGTTAGTAGACAATTTAAACATAATGCTTTCATGCTTGATCGCTTAGGTGATTATATGAGTAGAACTGTCAGTGATATTAAACTCATTAGTAAACATGCTTCCATGGTAACTACTCAAGTAGAACAAGTACTTAAGGCACATAATGATTTGCTTAATGAGATGAATAGTTAGAACAATGATCATTCTGTTAAAGTTGTGACTAGAGGTGGAAGAATCACTCAGGAACCTTTGTATCCCGAGGGCCATCCTAAGAGAATTGAACAAGATTCTCAAAGGGGTAATATTGATGCACCTAGTCATTCCAATAATAGGAGGAATAAGGATGATGATAGAACTTTGCATGTTGCTAGTGAACCTATTATAGATATACCTAAAAACCCAAATGATATTTCTATTTCTGATGATGAGACACAATCTGGTGATGAACATGAGCCTAATGATAATATTAATGATGATGTTCATGTTGATGCTCAAACTAGTAATGATAATGATGTGGAGATTGAACTTGTTGTTGATCTTGATAACCCACATCCTAAGAATAAAAGATATGATAAAAGAGATTTTATTGCTAGGAAAGAAAGAGAACCATGGGTTTAGAAACCCATCCCTTTCCTCCTAAACCATCCAAGAAAAAGGATGATGAGGATTTTGAGCGCTTTGTTGAGATGCTTAGACCTGTATTTTTGCGTATGCGCTTGACTGATATTCTAAAAATGTCTCCTTATGCTAAGTATATGAACGATATTGTGACTAATAGAAGGAAGATACCGGATGCTAGAATTTCCATAATGCTTGCTAATTATACTTTTAAGGGTGGAGTACCAAAGAAATTAGGAGATCCAGGAATACCAACTATACCATGCTCTATTAAAGGGAATTTTGTTAAAACTGCTTTATGTGATTTGGGAGATGGTGTTAGTGTTATGCCTTTCTCTTTATATTGTAGACTTGATCTGAATAAGGTTACACCTACTGAAATCTCTTTGCAAATGGCCGATAAATCAACTGCTCCACCTATCGGTATTTGTGAGGATGTACCTGTCGTAGTTGCAAACGCTACTATTTTAACGGACTTTGTTATTCTTGATATTCCCGAGGACGATAGTATGTCGATCATGCTTGGTAGACCCTTTTTGAATACTGCAGGGGCTGTCATTGATTGCAAAAAGGGCAATGCCACTTTTCATATTAATGGTAATGAGCATATGGTACACTTTCCGAATAAACAAACTCAAGTTCATAGTATCAACTCCATTGAAAAATTCCAACGATTACTATTGGAGACTTTGAATTCCATGTTCTTACTATCAAGAAGAAATATGATATGCTTAATTGTTGGGGACAAGCATATCCCCATTGAGGTAACTTAGTGTTATTCGAAAATTCTTCGGTCTCATGTTATTCGAAAGAATTTTATTAATAAGAATTGATCAACCTTATTGATGGATTCCTTTTGATGACCATTAGATGGATGAATTTAGAAACCAGAACTCCCTGTACCCAACTTTTATTTTCTGTTAGTTAGATTAAATTAAGTAAAAATGCTATTATTTTTTTGTTTTCTGAGTTTCCCGTGCAATAAAAAGGTGACCTAAAAATAAAAGTTCTTCAAATGTCCTGAAAATGGAGTATGATTTTTTCTATTATATTTAAAAAATGGCATTGAGCACACTATAGGGGGATGCACCAGTGGGCCACAAGCCCACAAGGCGCGGCCACCCCCTAGCCGCACCTAGCAGGCTTGTGGGTCCCACATGGCCCCCCACTTATTACAGCACCCATTCACTTTATCTTCCTCCAGAAAAAATCCCACCAATGCTCAAACCCACGTTCTTGCTCATTTTGCTTCCATTTTCGATCTCCTTGCTCAAAGCTTCATTCGCAAAAAAGTTTTGGGAGATTGTTCTTCCATATGTGACTCCTCCAATGGTCCAATTAGTTTTTGTTTTAGTACTTTATATATTTCAAATTTTTGTTGTTGTGGTGACCTTGTTCTTGAGCTTGCATGTCAAATTTGTATGGCCCCAAGTAGTTTTCATGCATGATATAGACTCTAGGCACTTGAGGGAGTAGTTGCTATGAGTTTTGTTCACCTTTATTTTTGGTCACTAAAAATTTCAGAATTTTTTAGAAATCTTGAGGAGATTACTAAGAGGCTCTTCAAACCGGAGCTCTAGAGAAGATGAAAATGAAATCAGGGAGAATCCCAACTATAATCTTCCTCATGTCGCAGAAGTTCGACCATGTGAATGAGCGTGTGACACATTCTTGAGGGTGGACGAAATTGATGAAGATTTCTATTATTTGGCTGAGAATATAGGCATCACTGACTTCCTCAACGATAAGTGTGACCAGTACCTCTTACTCACGAATACCTTTGTGCAAAATTTTCACTTTCATTCTAGGGAAGACCCTCCTACAGTAGAATTTCACTTATATGATGTGCCTAAGAAAATGAACCTTTATGATTTTTGCAAAGTTTGCAAAATAGCCTATGAGGGCAGCATCAAGGAACCTCGTCCTCGAGACGTGGGACATTTTATTGCCGCAGTCACTATAGGGGAAGAGAGAGGTGTGTCAAAGGCAAGAGTGGCTAGTTTACATTTACCTATGCTACATTATTATTCTTTATTTGCAGGAAGATGTTTAGTTGGTCGTTGGGAGAGTGGAAGTCTTAGTGCCCAGGACCTCGCCATTTTGCACCATGCTTTATTTGCTGATAGAACCTTTAGTCGGGGCGCTATGGTGGCCCAATGGTTGAACACCAACCGTTCGAAGCGGCCCATATTTGGAGGTATCTATGCATCTCATTTAGCCAAACATTTTGAGATACCCATTAGGCTTCACGAGAAAGATGAGAGGCTGCTACCCGCGAAGTTTTTAGATTATGACGGTATTGTAGCTCATGATGTTATTAAGAAAAATGATGATAGGAGGCTGCTTTAGAACTTAGTTTTTAGCCAGGGTACTTGTGAAATTATTACATTTCCTGCTTCTTCTTTGTTCGATATTCGCTCAGACAGGTACACTGTCGGGGATATACCCCGCAACATGACCCAGGAGACAGTTATGACTCGGTCGGTTGAAAGTCCCCGGATGACTCTCCTGTTGTAAGTCCCTAGATAACTCTCTGGTTGTAAGTCCCTGAATGACTCTCTGGTGGCGAGTCCCTGGATGACTCTCCAGTTGTAAGTCCCTGGATGACTCTCCGGTTGTGAGTCCCCGGATGACTCTCCAGTTTTGAGTCCCTGGATGACTCTCCGGTTGTATGTCACTGGATGACTCTCCGTTTGTGAGTCCCCGGATGACTCTCTGGTTATGAGTCCCCGGATGACTCTCCTGTTGTAAGCCCGTGAAGATGAGTCCCTGAAGATGAGTCTCCGGTGTAAGCCGCCCTGTGTAAGCCGCCCGGTGACTCAGAAACCCATGAAGAGAAGCCCATGATGGGAAGTCATAATAGGTTGTCTCAATCTGACTTAGACTCTACATGTAAGCCGCCCCTTCAGCTTATATAAGGAGGGGCGGGTCACCCTAAGACGGTAAAGTTTTTAGACATCTCAATAGATAGGTCTTGGATAGACAAGAGATTAGAGACTCTCGTGATTAGAGGTAGTCAAAACTACACCCTTGTAACCGAGAGATCTTCATCATCATTAATACCGTACAAGCAGGACGTAGGCTTTTACCTCCATCGGAGGGGCCGAACCTGGGTAAAACTCGCGTCTCTCGATTCCGGCTAACCCCTCTCAAGCCGCCACAAAGTTGTGTTTTTGCCCCCGAACCTAAGTTTGTTCACCCGGACATCTGTCGTGCGAAATCCATGACAGTTGGCGCCCATCGTGGGGCCAGCGAATGGTGGTGTTATGGTCTTGGAGGGAATTCTCTTTCAGGGATCGAGAAATTTACAATTAACCGGCTAGATAAGAGCCGGTGCAGAAGGGTCTACATCGTCTTCTTGACAAGTATTCGGTAAGGTACCTGTGAGACTAAGATCATGGGAAATTTAGGGTTGCGTGACGTGTGCTGTCACACGTGACCAGGCGATGCATCGAAGCTAGTTTAATATCTGCTACACCCCCAAGAAACCAAGTTATACAAGAGTTTCATCCATCTACATTAGAGTTGCAGTTGTTCTGGTACATTCGCAGAAATTGCTATGGCTATCGTATAGTCCCAAGGAAATCGGCTGAAGCTATCATGAGGTCAATTCACGAATTAAGGAAAGGAAAAGCTGCTACGTTGGTCTAACATATGACCACCAAAAAAGGGGCCACGACCAGGGAGCGGATTGTCCACGGGCTCGAACTCCTCCGTTGACCCGCCTCGTTGACCCACCGAGCCTCGCTCCGAGTCGAATGCTCCACTCGGTCGCCTAATGCTACGGTCGTATCCGAGCAGCCCCGCCTCGCCTGAGTCATCGACTCGCCGTCGCCTTACTCCTCCGGCTCCGCGCCGAGTCACCCCGGCCCCTATCGTGCGCCTTGCCCCTGCGCCAGCCGTCGCCGCTGCCCTTGCGTATTAAGCCTCCCGCTGCACTTGTCGTTTGCTCCATCATTGGCGGTTGTCCATCGAGCCTCCTGCCGACCGCACCCGCCGGTCGCCGACTCTTTTCCGACTCGCCAGCACGCGATGAACCGTCTCGTCCGCTGCATTGCACCTCACCTCCACCACAACCCGGCAACCGTGCTGAGCTGCCATAGCCTCACCTCAAGCCATATCCGCTTCCCCTCGACTTTGTTGCGCGACCCGCCCACGCCTGTCACCGCTCGGGACCCGGCCATGAGCCACCCCGGCCATGAGCCGCCCTGGCTGCTCAAACCTCTGTCGTGACCGGACGCGTCACCTCGCCTGTTTGACCCGCTGCGTCAGCCGCCTCCACTGTCGGGTCCGGCTCCACTCCGCTTAGCGCGCCGGCTCAGCGCCGCCGGCTCTCCACCTCAAGACCACCCCGCTGCGCCATGCCGCCTTAGCCGCCTCCACAGCCGCTCGACCGCGGACCACGACGCCTCTACGTCGCCCCTGCAGTTGCTGGCTTATCTTCACCCTCGCTTGTTGCTGTTGCGCCATGGATCCACCACCTCGCTGCTATGACCCGGCTCCCTCAGTCGGCTCCCTTTGCGAGCCATCCCCTGCATCGGCCTCTATCGCGCGTCTTCTCCTCGCCTGGCCCGAAGCCGGCCCACCTCCTTTTGCTCACAGGGCCAGCCGCCACAAATTGCTCTTGTTCACCCCTGGCCACTGGCTCCCCTCATCCTCGCCAGGCCGCCTCATCCGCCATCACCTCGCTCCAACCGCCGCTCACACCGCGCCCAAGTCATTTGCCCCCGCGCTGTTTATCCGAAGCAGAAAAGGACTGAGAAGTAAAGAAGCAGCTGGATTTGATCGAGGGAGACAGATATGAAAAAGAAAAGAAAATGTGGAGAGCCGGTTAGAAAATGATGTGGGAACCGGATAAAAATCAAGTGAGCAAAAATACTACAGTTGGGTTTCATAAATTGACGGCGGACCAACACATGGATCATCTATGATCTTAAATCAGGTGCTATCTGTCTTATTTATTTATTTTTGGTATATCATAAAACCTCTAAGAGAAATTACTCTGGTTTGCGATACTTTTGATGCAGAACAGTTGATAATTGTGAAGAGCAATGGCCCGTGTCATGGATATATAGCTCGCACCACTGTTATCATGCGTTGGCGTCTGGACCGTGCCATAATGTTCAACAAATTTATGTGCAAGACGCCACCACGACTCGCTGTCCATGCTGGTTTCCAACGCCCGAGTCGCCGCAGGCAGACAACCCGGCACTTGGGGGGCTACACTGTTCAAGTCCAGTTTATATCAAATTATGCAAGTCCCGTGTCGCTGCAAGCATGCACCACGACACTTGGGGGCTAATGCAAGCCGGTTTTCAAATCATTACATTGTCAGCAAGACCCTATTATCTCAAGGAGATGAGTAGGCCTTTCTATATTTTTCTAAGTCCCAACCCAGTAATTCCTACTGACCCGGCACTTGGGGGCTATAGTATTTAGTTGTTCGAACAGATTGTATGGTTCAAATTAAAAACTCAGCACATCACATACTAATTTGTTGGCCCTTGGGGGATACACCCGCCGAAGCTTTATAAGGTATAAGACAATTATAAGTCCCAGGTTGCTGAAGGCAGGACAACCTTGCACTTGGGGGCTACACATTCAAACATATTACAAAGCACCAAGTTATCATGGATAATATCAAAGCTTGGGGGCTACATGTAATATGGACATATCAAAAACTTTCAGGAGAATTTTCAAGATGTTAATTATGGAGTTCTGTCATTAGACCCGACGTCACCAACATTCGTGACCCGGCGTTATCAAAAGATCATAACCCACTCGAGTTTGTATAAGTCGCCCTGCTTCACAACAATGGAAGTCCGGATCTACGTCATAAGGATTTCTTATTTTCAAGATTTTCATTAAGCCAAGGAGAAACCCGATCACCCAGAGGAGCCACTTCATAAGCCGGCCAAAGGAGCAAGGCGATCACTTAACATATTTACTATTCTCATTTCAGGAGGTTACCATGAATAAATTCAAGCAAACCTAGGGGCTAATGTTGGGGATATACCCCGTGGTGTGACCCGGGAGACAGTTATGACCCGGCCGGTTGAAAGTCCCCGGATTACTCTCCGGTTGTAAGTCCCTGGATGACTCTCCGGTTGTAAGTCCCTGGATGACTCTCCGGTTGTGAGTCCTCGGATGAATCTCCAGTTGTAAGTCCCTGGATGACTCTCTAGTTGTGAGTCCCTGGATGACTCTCCAGTTGTGAATCCCCCGATGACTCTCCGGTTGTAAGTCCCTAGATAACTCTTCGGTTGTGAGTCCTCGGATGACTCTCTGGTTGTGAGTCCCCGGATGACTCTCCGGTTGTAAGCCCCTGAAGATGAGTCTCCAGTGTAAGCCACACTGTGTAAGCCGCCCAGCGTAAGCCGCCCGGTGACTCAGAATCCCATGAAGAGAATCCCACGATGGGAAGTTATAATAGGTTGTCTCAATCTGACTTAGACTCTACATGTAAGTCGCCCATTCAGCTTATATAAGGAGCGGCGGTTCACCCCGAGAGGGTCAAGTTTTTAGACGTCTCAATAGACAGGTCTTGGATAGACAAGAGATTAGAGACTCTCGTGATTAGAGGTAGTCACAACTACACCCTTGTAACCGCGAGATCTTCATCACCATCAATACCAGACAAGCAGGACGTAGGCTTTTACCTCCATCGGAGGGGCCAAACCTGGGTAAAACTTAGCGTCTCTCGATTTCAGCTAACCCCTCTCAAGCCGCCACATAGTTGCGCTTTTGCCGCAAACCTAAGTACGTTCAGCCAGACATCTGTCATGACAAATCCACGACATACACCATTATGCCCGGAGACATCTATAGATATTGGGGTCTGACGCAGTATCCGGCTATAGAGTCAGCGCTAGACCTTGATCCGTACCAGGAGCCAGTCTTTCGGTGGGAGCCGTAGGAGTTTGCTAACCAATGGAAATATGAGGATGCTCCTGAGTATCCGGGAGGGAGCACTTTCCAGCCATGGCCATAGACCAACTTAGGCCAAAAGTCTAAGCTTGGGGGAGTACTTATTTCTCACCGACTTTACATTCATGTTCACACACTCATCTTTCTAGTCGGTGTTCATACTCATTCATTGTACCATCCATGGTAGTTTATTTTCTTGTTTCGCTTTCTTCTAGTGTGTTAGTTTAACTTTGATAAAAATAAAAAAATAGTTCTAGATTTATTTCCAGTTGCTTAGTTGTAGCATTAAAAGGAAATCCCAAAAGATTTTTTGTTCTTCTTTTACTTGTTGGGAGCTTTCCTGTGTAAATAGTTTTCCCATTCATGTTTTGTTTTTTCTTTCTTTGGGTCGTAAGGAGAAGACCACAATGAAAATGTTGAGTGGCTCTCATATGCATTATTGTTCACCTATTAGAGAGCCCATATTACCTTGTCTTCTCCTTTGAGTTATTGTTTGTAGATTCCAGCTTAGTCTAATGCACGTGCACTCTTATTATTATCCACACCATTCGGTCGTGCAAGTGAAAGGCAATAATGATGATATTTGATGAAAAGATTGAGATGGAAAAAAGCTGGTATGAACTCAACCTATCTTGCTTTTGTAAATATGATTAGCTCATCATTCCGAATTCAGTTCATCATGGGTGAAACATATTTGCAATGACAATTAGATATTATAGTTATTCATGCCATGCTTAATTAGCTAAGAGTGGATAATGGTTTGTTTTAGGTGCCAACATGCATATTAAAATGGTTGTGATGTAGTATGATGGAGTGGTATCCTCCTTTGAACGATTCAAGTGGCTCGACTTGGCACATGTTCATGCATGTAGTTGAAACAAAATCAACATAGCCTCCAGTTCATAGTGATTAATATCCCACTCATGCTTGCATTCAATGTTGGTTAATCTCAAAGCATGTTGATGACTGTGTCGCTCTCTAGTTGGTCGCTCCCCATTCTTTTGCTAGCCTTCACTTGTACTAAGTGGGAATACTGCTTGTGCATCCAATCCCTCAAACTCAAAGTTGTTTCATATGAGTCCACCATATCTACCTATATGCGGTATTTACCTGTCGTTCCAAGTAAATTTGAATGTGCCAAACTCTAAACCTTCAAATAAACAGTCTGTTTTGTATGCCCAAATCGCTCATGTGGCGACTGGGGGCCGTCAGTATCTTCCGTGCTAGGTGGGCTATTCTCACGATATGTGTTGATTCACTATCATTCATAAGAAAGTGGCTGGTAATCGGGATGCCCAGTTCCATGCTCGAAAATAAAAGCAAAATATAATGAAATGAAACTCCCCCAGGACTGTGTTTGTATGGATGGTACCCATGGATTCGGCTCGCTGTGGAGTGTGACTGACTTGGTGGAGGGGGAGTAAAAACTTTACCATTCTGTTTGGGAACTGCCTATAATGTATCTAGCATGGAATATATTGAAAACCTCTGGGTCGTTATGTGAGAAATGAAAGCATACCGCTCAAAAATCATTACTTTATCTCTGTTTTAAAAACTCGAGCTCTGGCACCTCTGCGAATCAATGGTTCCCTCTACGAAGGGCCTTTCTATTTACTTTATTGTTGAGTCATCACGTTCTTATAAATGGCACCAGTTAGAGAGCACCACCGTCATTTGGATGCTTGCTGTTAATTGATATTGAGTATGAGCATGACTGGATCTCTCTCACTGTGAATTACAATGTCTAGTCAGTCCTTGTTCTTTAGAGGTGCTCTGCATTTATGTTTTGCGGTTTCAGAAAGGGCTAGCGAGATACAATTTTGTCATATTGTATCATGATTGTTTTATAAAAGTGTTGTCATCCGAGAGTTATTATTATTGCTCGCCAGTTGAGTACATCATTGATATGAGTAAATGTGAGACCTAAATGTTATTGTGAACGGGGTCAGACGTATTTACAACAACAAGAACAAACAGAGTTTGTAAAAGTTTTTCTTTATCACTTTCAATTTATCAACTGAATTGCTTGAGGACAAGCAATGCAATAAGCTTGGGGAATTGATACATCTCCATCGTATCCACTTTTCAAAAGCCTTTTGCCCTTGTTTTGGACTCTAATTTGCATGATTTGAATGGAACTAACTCGGACTGATGTTGTTTTCAACAGAATTTCCTTGGTGTTATTTTTGTGCAGAAATAAAAGTTCTCGGCTTGTCTTGAAAATTCGTGGAGAATATTTTTGGAATTAATACAAAATACTGTCACAAGAAGTAACCAGAGAGGGGCCACCTGCAGGCCACAAGCCTGTTGGCGCGACCACCCCCTAGCCGCGCCTAGCAGGCTTGTGGGGCCCTCGTGGCTCCTCCGACCTCCTATCTAGCTCCATATAACCCTATTCGCGGAGAAAAAAATAAAAGAGAAGATTTCATCGCATTTCACGATGCAGAGCCGCCGCCACCTCCTTTTCTTCCTCGGGAGACCAAATCCGGAGTCCGTCTTGGGCTCCGGAGAGGGGAAATCCACGCCATCGTCATTGCCAACCATCCTTCATCACCAATTCCATGATGCTCTCCATCGTTTGTGAGTAATCCCATCATAGGCTTGCTAGACGGTGATGAGTTGGATGAGCTTTATCATGTAATCGAGTAAGTTTGGTTAGGGTTTGATCCCTAGTATCCACTATGTTTTGAGATTGATGTTGCTATGACTTTGCTATGCTTAATGCTTGTCACTAGGGCCCGAGTGCCATGATTTCATATATGAACCTATTATGTTTTCAAGAATATATATGTGTTCTTGATCCTATCTTGCAAGTTGTAGACACCTATTACGAGTTATGATCCGCATCCCCCAGGGTGACAATAACAGGGATTCTTTCTGGTGATTACCGTAGTTTGAGGAGTTCATGTATTCACTAAGTGCTAATGCTTTGGTTTGGTTCTCTATTAAAAGGAGGCTTTAATATCCCTTAGTTTCCATTAGGACCCCGCTGCCACGGGAGGGTAGGACAAAAGATGTCATGCAAGTTCTTTTCCATAAGCACGTATGACTATATATGGAATACGTGCCTACACTACATTGATGAATTGGAGCTAGTTCTGTGTCACCCTATGTTATAACTGTTGCCTGATGAATTCTATCCAACATAATTATCCATCACAGATCCATTGCCTACGAGCTTTCTACATATTGATCCTTGCTAAGTTACTTGTCCGTTGCTACTATTACAATCATTACAAAACTGCTACTGTTACTTTTGCTACCGTTACCGTTATCGTTACTTCCATACTACTTTGCTACTGAATACTTTGCTGTAGATATTAAGTCTTACAGGTGTGGATGAAATGACAACTCAGCTGCGAATACTCGAGAACATTCTTTGGCTCCCCTTGTGTCGAATCAATAAATTTGGGTTGAATACTCTACCCTTGAAAACTGTTGCGATCGCATATACTTGTGGGCTATAATTAAGGCAAACAAGCATAATGGTTTTATGTATTGTCGATGTATTGTCTATGAGAATATGAAGGATCACTCTTCCACGAAAACCCTTCACTTCCACCTCCTTGAGAAGGATTTCATGCCATAGTATAATGTTTGGACCAAGCACGGAGAAAGAGGGGTTATGATGGCAGACAACAATGAAGAAGAGGATGATGATAACTATCCTATTTTCCCCGAATATGATGATACTGCAATGGGGGAATTTGAAGATCAAGAGGCACCAAATGTGCCCGATGATGATCTTTCCTAGGTCATTTTGATGCACACAGAGAATGCAAAAGTGAACAACAGAAGTTGAAGTTCGATCACATGTTAGAAGATCACAAAAAATGGTTCTACCCAAATTGCGAAGATGGCAACACAAAGCTTGGTACCACACTGGAATTGCTGAAATGGAAGGCAGAGAATGGTTTATCTGACAAGGGATTTGATAAGTTACTGACAATAATGAAGAAGAAGCTTCCAAAGGATAACGAATTGCCTGACAGTACGTACAAAGCAAAGAAGGTCCTCTGCCCTCTAGGATTAGAGGGGCAGAAGATACATGCATACCCTAATGACTGCATCCTCTACCACGATGAGTACACGAATTGGAATGCATGTCTGATATGCGTTGCATTGTGGTACAAGATCAGACGAGGTGACCTTGGTGATGTTTAGGCCGAGCGCCCCAGGAAGAGGGTTCTTGCCAAGGTGATGTTGCCAGACTTTGCCCGTGATCCAAGAAACTTATGGTTTGGTTTAAGTGCATATGGTGTTAATCCTTTTAGGGAGCAGAGCAACAAGCATAGCACATGGACGGTGACTCTATGTATCTATAACCTTCCTCATTGGTTGTGCATGAAGCGGAAGTTCAATATGATGCAATTGCTCATCCAAGGCCCTAAGCAACCCGGCAATGACATTGATGTGTACCTAAGGCCATTAGTTGATGAACTTTTACTATTGTGGAATAAAAAAGGTGTACATGTGTGGATGAGAACGAACAGGAGGAATTTGATGAACGAGCATTGCTGTTTGTAACCATCAATGATCCGCCTCCTCTTAGTAACCTTTCAAGACAGACAAAGAAGCGATACCACGCGCATGCACGCACTGTTTACATGATACTGAAAGTATATATTTGAATAAATGCAAGAAGATTGTGTACCCGAGACATCGTCAATTTGAGGAAGTGAACAAATTTAAGAAGCAAGGGACACACGCAAAAAAGAAATCCCTTTAAATTTGAGGATGTGGATTTGAATGGTGCATATTGAATGCATAAAAAGACTGGAGTTCAAATAAGTTTAAGCAAATGAAATGCCTTTGTAACTGATGATTTTCGTCCAAAACCCTCATACTTCGAAGGAGATGGTCCAGTTTGTACACGAAGGGCAACCAGTTATTGTCGTAACCCTCTAAACTTTTTAGCACATGCTATGTGGGTTAAATAATGATACCATGCCAAGATTCAACCTTTTCAGAGTTCATTTGTAGTTCTTTTTAATTTCAGGTCATTTAGCTCAAAAAAACATAAAATGCGTGAAAAATAGCAAATCAAGTTAGAAAGGGTTAAAATTTGAGGATGTGGCTATGAATGGTGCATATTGAATGCACAAAAGACTGGAGTTGAAATAAGTTTAAGCAAATGAAACGCCTTGGCAACACATGAGTTTTCGTTCGAAACCCTCATACTTTGAAGTAGATGGTCCAGTTTGTACACGAAGTGCATCCAGTTTTTGTCATAACCCTCTCAACTTTTCGCCCTTTCTATGTGGGGGAAATGATGACACCATGCGAAGTTTCAACCTTTTTCAGAGTTGATTTGTCATTTAGCTCACAAAACTCATAAAATGCATGAAAATAGCAAATCAAGTTAGAAAGGGTTGAAATTTGAGGATATGTCTTTCAATGGTGCATATTGAATGCACAAAAAACTGGATTTGAAATACGTTTAAATAAATTAAATGCCTTTGTAACAGATGAGTTTTCGTTCCAAACCCACATACTTTTAGCACATGCTATGGGTGTGAAATTATGATACCATGCCAAGTTTAACCCTTTTTAGAGTTCATTTGTAGTGCTTTTTAATTTTAGGGTCATTTAGCTCAAAAAATCATTAAATGCATGAAAAATAGCGAATGAAGTTAGAAAGGGTTAAAATTTGAGGATGTGGCTTTGAATGGTGCATATTGAACGCACAAAAAAATGGAGTTGAAATAAATTTAAACAAATGAATTGCCTTTGTAACAAATGAGTTTTTGTCCGAAGCCCTCATACTTCGAAGGAGATGGTCCAGTTTGTACACGAGGTGCATCCAGTTTTTGCCATAAACCTCTCAAATTTTTAGCACATGCTATGTGGGTGAAATGATGGTTGCCAAGATTCAACCTTTTCGAAGTTCATTTGTAGTGCTTCTTAATTGCAGGGTCATTTAGCTAAAAAAATCATATAAATCATATAAAATAGCAAATCGAGGTAGAAAGGGTTAAATTTTGAGTATGTGGCTTCGAATGGTACATATTGAATGCACAAAATACTAGAGTTGAAGTAACTTTAGGGAAATGAAATGCCTTGGTAACAGATGTGTTTTCGTCCGAAACCCTCATACTTCGAAGGAGATGGTCCAATTTGTACACGAAGTACATCCAGTTTTTGCCGTAACCCTCTCAACTTCTTAGCACATGCCATGTGGGTAAAATGATGATACCATGCCAAGTTTCAACCTTTTTCAGAGTTCATTTGTAGTGCTTTTTAATTTCAGGCTCATTTTCCTTAGAAAATCATTAAATGCATGAAAATAGAAAATCAAGTTAGAAAGGGTTGAAATTTGAGTATATGGCTTTGAATGGTGCATATTGAATGCACAAAAAAACTGGAGTTGAAATAAGTTTAAATAAATTAAATGCCTTTGTAACAGATGAGTTTTTGTCCAAAACCCTCATACTTCGAAGGAGATGGTCCAGTTTGTACACGAAGTGCATCCTGTTTTTGTCATAACCCTCTCAACCTTTTAGCACATGGTATGTGTGTGAAATGATGATACCATGCCAAGTTTCAACCTTTTTAGAGTTCATTTGTAGTGCTTTTTAATTTCAGGGTCATTTAGCTCAAAAAATAATTAAATGCATGAAAAATAGCAAATGAAGTTAGAAAGGGTTGAGATTTGAGGATGTGACTTTGAATGGTGCATATTGAATGCACAAAAAGACTGGAGTTGAAATAAGTTTAAACAAATGAATTGCCTTTGTAACAGATGAGTTTTCGTCCGAAACCCTCATACTTCAAAGGAGATGGTCTAGTTTGTACATGAAGTGCAATCAGTTTTTGTCGTAATCCTATCAACAGTTTCGCACATGCTATGTGGGTGAAATGATGATACCATGCCAAGATTCAACCTTTTCAGAGTTCATTTGTAGGTCTTTTTAATTTCAGGTCATTTAGCTCAAAAAAACATAAAATGCGTGAAAAATAGCAAATCAAGTTAGAGAGGGTTAAAATTTGAGGATGTGGCTATGAATGGTGCATATTGAATGCACAAAAGACTGGAGTTGAAATAAGTTTAAGCAAATGAAACGCCTTGGCAACACATGAGTTTTCGTTCGAAACCCTCATACTTTGAAGTAGATGGTCCAGTTTGTACACGAAGTGCATCCAGTTTTTGTCATAACCCTCTCAACTTTTCGCCCTTTCTATGTGGGGGAAATGATGACACCATGCGAAGTTTCAACCTTTTTCAGAGTTCATTTGTCATTTAGCTCAAAAAACTCATAAAATGCATGAAAATAGCAAATCAAGTTAGAAAGGGTTGAAATTTGAGGATATTTCTTTCAATGGTGCATATTGAATGCACAAAAAACTGGATTTGAAATACGTTTAAATAAATTAAATGCCTTTGTAACAGATGAGTTTTCGTTCCAAACCCACATACTTTTAGCACATGCTATGTGTGTGAAATTATGATACCATGCCAAGTTTAACCCTTTTTAGAGTTCATTTGTAGTGCTTTTTAATTTTAGGGTCATTTAGCTAAAAAAATCATTAAATGCATGAAAAATAGCGAATGAAGTTAGAAAGGGTTAAAATTTGAGGATGTGGCTTTGAATGGTGCATATTGAACGCACAAAAAATTGGAGTTGAAATAAATTTAAACAAATGAATTGCCTTTGTAACAAATGAGTTTTTGTCCGAAGCCCTCATACTTCGAAGGAGATGGTCCAGTTTGTACACGAAGTGCATCCAGTTTGTGCCATAAACCTCTCAAATTTTTAGCACATGCTATGTGGGTGAAATGATGGTTGCCAAGATTCAACCTTTTCGAAGTTCGTTTGTAGTGCTTCTTAATTGCAGGGTCATTTAGCTAAAAAAAATCATAAAAATCATATAAAATAGCAAATCGAGGTAGAAAGGGTTAAATTTTGAGTATGTGGCTTCGAATGGTACATATTGAATGCACAAAATACTAGAGTTGAAGTAACTTTAGGGAAATGAAATGCCTTGGTAACAGATGTGTTTTCGTCCGAAACCCTCATACTTCGAAGGAGATGGTCCAATTTGTACACGAAGTACATCCAGTTTTTGCCGTAACCCTCTCAACTTCTTAGCACATGCCATGTGGGTGAAATGATGATACCATGCCAAGTTTCAACCTTTTTCAGAGTTCATTTGTAGTGCTTTTTAATTTCAGGCTCATTTTCCTTAGAAAATCATTAAATGCATGAAAATAGAAAATCAAGTTAGAAAGGGTTGAAATTTGAGTATATGGCTTTGAATGGTGCATATTGAATGCACAAAAAAACTGGAGTTGAAATAAGTTTAAATAAATTAAATGCCTTTGTAACAGATGAGTTTTTGTCCAAAACCCTCATACTTCGAAGGAGATGGTCCAGTTTGTACACGAAGTGCATCCTGTTTTTGTCATAACCCTCTCAACCTTTTAGCACATGGTATGTGTGTGAAATGATGATACCATGCCAAGTTTCAACCTTTTTAGAGTTCATTTGTAGTGCTTTTTAATTTCAGGGTCATTTAGCTCAAAAAATAATTAAATGCATGAAAAATAGCAAATGAAGTTAGAAAGGGTTGAGATTTGAGGATGTGACTTTGAATGGTGCATATTGAATGCACAAAAAGACTAGAGTTGAAATAAGTTTAAACAAATGAATTGCCTTTGTAACAGATGAGTTTTCGTCCGAAACCCTCATACTTCAAAGGAGATGGTCTAGTTTGTACATGAAGTGCAATCAGTTTTTGTCGTAATCCTATCAACAGTTTCGCACATGCTATGTGGGTGAAATGATGATACCATGCCAAGATTCAACCTTTTCAGAGTTCATTTGTAGGTCTTTTTAATTTCAGGTCATTTAGCTCAAAAAAACATAAAATGCGTGAAAAATAGCAAATCAAGTTAGAGAGGGTTAAAATTTGAGGATGTGGCTATGAATGGTGCATATTGAATGCACAAAAGACTGGAGTTGAAATAAGTTTAAGCAAATGAAACGCCTTGGCAACACATGAGTTTTCGTTCGAAACCCTCATACTTTGAAGTAGATGGTCCAGTTTGTACACGAAGTGCATCCAGTTTTTGTCATAACCCTCTCAACTTTTCGCCCTTTCTATGTGGGGGAAATGATGACACCATGCGAAGTTTCAACCTTTTTCAGAGTTCATTTGTCATTTAGCTCAAAAAACTCATAAAATGCATGAAAATAGCAAATCAAGTTAGAAAGGGTTGAAATTTGAGGATATTTCTTTCAATGGTGCATATTGAATGCACAAAAAACTGGATTTGAAATACGTTTAAATAAATTAAATGCCTTTGTAACAGATGAGTTTTCGTTCCAAACCCACATACTTTTAGCACATTCTATGTGTGTGAAATTATGATACCATGCCAAGTTTAACCCTTTTTAGAGTTCATTTGTAGTGCTTTTTAATTTTAGGGTCATTTAGCTCAAAAAATCATTAAATGCATGAAAAATAGCGAATGAAGTTAGAAAGGGTTAAAATTTGAGGATGTGGCTTTGAATGGTGCATATTGAACGCACAAAAAATTGGAGTTGAAATAAATTTAAACAAATGAATTGCCTTTGTAACAAATGAGTTTTTGTCCGAAGCCCTCATACTTCGAAGGAGATGGTCCAGTTTGTACACGAAGTGCATCCAGTTTGTGCCATAAACATCTCAAACTTTTAGCACATGCTATGTGGGTGAAATGATGGTTGCCAAGATTCAACCTTTTCGAAGTTCGTTTGTAGTGCTTCTTAATTGCAGGGTCATTTAGCTAAAAAAATCATAAAAATCATATAAAATAGCAAATGGAGGCAGAAAGGGTTAAATTTTGAGTATGTGGCTTCGAATGGTACATATTGAATGCACAAAATACTAGAGTTGAAGTAACTTTAGGCAAATGAAATGCCTTGGTAACAGATGTGTTTTCGTCCGAAACCCTCATACTTCGAAGGAGATGGTCCAATTTGTACACGAAGTACATCCAGTTTTTGCCGTAACCCTCTCAACTTCTTAGCACATGCCATGTGGGTGAAATGATGATACCATGCCAAGTTTCAACCTTTTTCAGAGTTCATTTGTAGTGCTTTTTAATTTCAGGCTCATTTTCCTTAGAAAATCATTAAATGCATGAAAATAGAAAATCAAGTTAGAACGGGTTGAAATTTGAGTATATGGCTTTGAATGGTGCATATTGAATGCACAAAAAAACTGGAGTTGAAATAAGTTTAAATAAATTAAATGCCTTTGTAACAGATGAGTTTTTGTCCAAAACCCTCATACTTCGAAGGAGATGGTCCAGTTTGTACACGAAGTGCATCCTGTTTTTGTCATAACCCTCTCAACCTTTTAGCACATGGTATGTGTGTGAAATGATGATACCATGCCAAGTTTCAACCTTTTTAGAGTTCATTTGTAGTGCTTTTTAATTTCAGGGTCATTTAGCTCAAAAAATAATTAAATGCATGAAAAATAGCAAATGAAGTTAGAAAGGGTTGAGATTTGAGGATGTGACTTTGAATGGTGCATATTGAATGCACAAAAAGACTGGAGTTGAAATAAGTTTAAACAAATGAATTGCCTTTGTAACAGATGAGTTTTCGTCCGAAACCCTCATACTTCAAAGGAGATGGTCTAGTTTGTACATGAAGTGCAATCAGTTTTTGTCGTAATCCTATCAACAGTTTCGCACATGCTATGTGGGTGAAATGATGATACCATGCCAAGATTCAACCTTTTTAGAGTTCATTTGTAGGTCTTTTTAATTTCAGGTCATTTAGCTCAAAAAAACATAAAATGCGTGAAAAATAGCAAATCAAGTTAGAGAGGGTTAAAATTTGAGGATGTGGCTATGAATGGTGCATATTGAATGCACAAAAGACTGGAGTTGAAATAAGTTTAAGCAAATGAAACGCCTTGGCAACACATGAGTTTTCGTTCGAAACCCTCATACTTTGAAGTAGATGGTCCAGTTTGTACACGAAGTGCATCCAGTTTTTGTCATAACCCTCTCAACTTTTCGCCCTTTCTATGTGGGGGAAATGATGACACCATGCGAAGTTTCAACCTTTTTCAGAGTTCATTTGTCATTTAGCTCAAAAAACTCATAAAATGCATGAAAATAGCAAATCAAGTTAGAAAGGGTTGAAATTTGAGGATATTTCTTTCAATGGTGCATATTGAATGGACAAAAAACTGGATTTGAATTACGTTTAAATAAATTAAATGCCTTTGTAACAGATGAGTCTTCGTTCCAAACGCACATACTTTTAGCACATGCTATGTGTGTGAAATTATGATACCATGCCAAGTTTAACCCTTTTTAGAGTTCATTTGTAGTGCTTTTTAATTTTAGGGTCATTTAGCTCAAAAAATCATTAAATGCATGAAAAATAGCGAATGAAGTTAGAAAGGGTTAAAATTTGAGGATGTGGCTTTGAATGGTGCATACTGAACGCACAAAAAAATTGGAGTTCAAATAAATTTAAACAAATGAATTGCCTTTGTAACAAATGAGTTTTTGTCCGAAGCCCTCATACTTCGAAGGATATGGTCCAGTTTGTACACGAAGTGCATCCAGTTTTTGCCATAAACCTCTCAAATTTTTAGCACATGCTATGTGGGTGAAATGATGGTTGCCAAGATTCAACCTTTTCGAAGTTCATTTGTAGTGCTTCTTAATTGCATGGTCATTTAGCTAAAAAAATCATAAAAATCATATAAAATAGCAAATCGAGGTAGAAAGGGTTAAATTTTGAGTATGTGGCTTCGAATGGTACATATTGAATGCACAAAATACTAGAGTTGAAATAACTTTAGGCAAATGAAATGCCTTGGTAACAGATGTGTTTTCGTCCGAAACCCTCATACTTCGAAGGAGATGGTCCAATTTGTACACGAAGTACATCCAGTTTTTGCCGTAAACCTCTCAACTTCTTAGCACATGCCATGTGGGTGAAATGATGATACCATGCCAAGTTTCAACCTTTTTCAGAGTTCATTTGTAGTGCTTTTTAATTTCAGGCTCATTTTGCTTAGAAAATCATTAAATGCATGAAAATAGAAAATCAAGTTAGAAAGGGTTGAAATTTGAGTATATGACTTTGAATGGTGCATATTGAATGCACAAAAAAACTGGAGTTGAAATAAGTTTAAATAAATTAAATGCCTTTGTAACAGATGAGTTTTTGTCCAAAACCCTCATACTTCGAAGGAGATGGTCCAGTTTGTACACGAAGTGCATCCTGTTTTTGTCATAACCCTCTCAACCTTTTAGCACATGGTATGTGTGTGAAATTATGATACCATGCCAAGTTTCAACCTTTTTAGAGTTCATTTGTAGTGCTTTTTAATTTCTGGGTCATTTAGCTCAAAAAATAATTAAATGCATGAAAAATAGCAAATGAAATTAGAAAGGGTTGAGATTTGAGGATGTGACTTTGAATGGTGCATATTGAATGCACAAAAAGACTGGAGTTGAAATAAGTTTAAACAAATGAATTGCCTTTGTAACAGATGAGTTTTCGTCCGAAACCCTCATACTTCAAAGGAGATGGTCTAGTTTGTACATGAAGTGCAATCAGTTTTTGCCGTAATCCTATCAACTTTTTCGCACATGCTATGTGGGTGAAATGATGATACCATGCCCAGTTTCAACCTTTTCAGACTTTAATTGTAGTGTTTTTAATTTCAGGGTCATTTAGCTCAAAAAAATCATTAAATGCATGAAAAATAGAAAATGAAGCTAGAAAGGGTTGAAATTTGAGGATGTGGCTTTGAATGGTGCATATTAAATGCACAAAAAGTCTAAAGTTGAAATAAGTTTAAAGAAATGAAATTCCTTGCATAAATATGCGTAACTAGAACATTTGCCCGTGCGTTGCCATAGAAAATATAATTGGGATGTCTACCAAAACACTCATCAACGCTACACTACTACAACAAGACGGTGCAACCTAGCGGCAATCAGGAGGTGCATGTCAAGGTCTAGCAGAAATGTACTTTGGTCAAGCATTAAAAACAATGGTAGACATGCCATATTTTTTATATGATTTTACGCACAACAATTTATTGACACCATCCATCAATAAATCAAAGTTCAATAAAACCATTAGATTGAAATCTACTTCACCCTTTCAGTTTCTTGGGGCTATCTCAATAATTTGAACAAACCCACTATGTCTAATTAACACACTTGCTTTTTCCCTTGAAAAAATAGATTAGTAGTGTTAAAAAAATGGATAAACTCGCGTGCAGCAACAACCCAACGCATGCTCGCTCACCCCGTGCTGAAGCTTCTTGGAAATTGAAGTTGGAGACACTGAAAGGTGATATAAAGTTGCTATAAAATGATTGTAAAATACCCAAGATTGATAACATGACATAATGGAAGAATAAAAAATTATAGATACATTGGAGACGTATCAGCATCCCCAAGCTTAATTCCTGCTCGTCCTCGAGTAGGTAAATAATAAAAACAGAATTTTTGATGTGGAATGCTGACTAACATGTTCATCACATATTATTTTATTTATAGCATGGGCATTTGGACTTTTAGATGGTTCAAAGCAATAGTCTAGTTTTGATATGAATACTTAAATACTCAAGCATATCAACAAGCAACAATGTCTTTCAAAATATCAACAGTAAAGCAAGTTATCCCTGGCCTGTGATGCTCATTCATTGATCCATTCATGAAACATACTCGAATATTAGCTACACATAATGCTGAAGTACGATCATAGTGCCCCCTAGTTGGTGCTTTATAAGTGAAGATGGAGTCTCAAGAAAAAGAAAAATTGCATAAAGTAAATAGATAGGCCCTTCGCATAGGGACGTAGGGATTTCTAGAGGTGCTAGGGCTCAAGGTTTAAATTGATTGAGAAAAATATTTTGGGAGGCATGCCTTTCCCGTCAATGAAAATGACCGAAAGCTTTCAATAACTTTCCATTCTAGATACATACTAGGTGGTTCCCAAACAGAAAATAAAGTTTATTCCTTTTTTCCATCATACTTTCACTTTCGATGGCTAGCCGAATCCAGGGTTGCCTTCCATACCAACACTTTCCAAGGAACTTATTATTTGACAACATAAAGTATTTTTTTATTTTTCATTGCGGGACTTGGAATCCCAATCACCGCCGTACTCTCGTGCAATGACAATTGAATAAACACTCAACTTGAGAATAACACATCTAGCATGGAAAAATATCGGTCACATCCTTCCGCTTCATGAGCGATACGAACACACAAAAATAAATTTTATTTTGAAAATTAGAGGTCGCACATACAAATTTTCTTGGAACGACATGCAAATACCGCATATAGATAGGTATGCTGGAATCATATGGCAAAACTGGGTTTAAGGATTTTGGATGCACAAGTAGTATTTATACTTTAGTACAAGTGAATGCTCGCAATATATTGAGAAGCAATCAACCAAGAAACAAAAAATCACATAAGCGAGCATCAAGCATAACTAACACCGAATAATGCACCATAAGTAGGATGTAATTTCATAGAACAACTATTGACTTTTGTGCTTGCATAGGGAATCACAAACCTAAACATCAACATTCTCACTAAGCACAATTACTCATCAACATGACTCACATATTACTATCATCATGTCTCAAAACTATAACAAAGAATCAAGTTAATTTGTCCAATGATCTTCACGAAAGTTTTTATTATATCTATCATGGATATCTATCAGTTTAAGACTAGTTTCATATATTGCCATTGCTGTTTGGGCAAGCTCACATAGATTTAAGTGAAGATCATGAGAATAAAAATTTCATCTCTCAAAATAATATAAGTGAAGCATGAGAAGGTTTCTTCAGAATTACTAACTCTCGAATTAATATAAGTGAAGCATGAGAGCATTTCTTCAAACATGTAGAAGCACGCCGTGCTCAAAAAGATATAAGTGAAGCACTAGATCAATTCCATAGCTCAAAAGATTCAAGTGAAACATATACAACTTTTCTTAACAAGTGATAGCATAATTTAGCTCTGTTAAATAGGTGTGTCCAGCAAGGATACAAAGCAAAATAACTAAATATACAAGATGCTCCAAGCAAAACTCATGATATGTGACGAATAAAATATATCTCCAAGTAAAATACCGATGGTTGTTAGAAGAAAGAAGGGATGCCACTCGGGGGCATCCCCAAGCTTAGTTGCTTGTTCCTATTTGGATATTATCTTGGGGATGCCATGGGCATCCCCAAGCTTAGGCTCTTCTACTCCTTGTTTCTTCATCCATCGTGATCTCACCCAAAATTTGAAAACTTCAATCACACAAAACTTAACAAAATTCTCGTGAGATCCGTTAGTATAATAAAGATAAAAATTACCACTATAAGGTACTTTTGTAAACTCATTCATATTTTATTATTGCATTATATCTACTGTTCTAACTTTACCATTGGTTATATCCACCGATACAAGTCATAGAGTTATCAAAACAAGCACACAATGCAATGAAAACCGGATTTGTCTCAAACAGAACAGTTTGTAGTAATTTGTACTCTCACCATACTTATGTAACTCTAAAATTCTGAAAATTAATGACAACGTAAAGAATTTGTATGAAAATATTGTCTTAAAATTTCAGCTCAATATCACGCTCAAGAAAATAAAAATTCGTGCACTAGAGTCAAAGTTTCTATTACAGATTCAATATTGCTTCTACTCATCTAATGAATCATCCTAAAGGTCTTGCTTGTTACAAACACTAAATAAAACATAAAGACACAATAATAAAAGAAGAATATTTGTGTAAAAAATCAAGAGCAGATAGAAAAAAGATAAAAATTATTTATTCATTGGGTTGCCTCCTAACAAGCGCTATCGTTTTATGCCCCTAGCTAGGCATTTTCATCAATAATGATAGGTGGGAAACCCACCAAATTTCCCATAGTGTTATAAGCATACAAAGAAGGGCACATCAAGAAATTCCCGCTGGTAATCGTATCAAGGATGAATCTATACCAAATGGTAATGCCTATATAAAAACAGCGAAGAAGAACAATGGTAGATTCCTTACGAATCCTATACCAAGCATATTTAAGATTTTCTCCTCCCCTCTGTTTGAAGTTAAGGACCTCATTCTCGGGGGTAAACGTAACAAAAGAAGAACTAGCCATTGTGAAAAAGTCGACGAACAGAAGATCTAACAGGAAAAAGGCAAACAAAGAAGGAGGCAAACAAAATGGCAAATTTGTAAAGTGGGGGAGGGGAAAACGTGAGGCAAAAGGCAAATAATGTAAATTGCAAGGACATGATATTTTTTATTAGGAACCTCGTAGATGTTGATGACGTCTCCCTGGTGCCTGAGATTGCAACACCGAAGAGATTGCTTCCTCCCTGGTAACGGTGCCAGAAATTCCTTTGACGTGGCTTGAAACTGCGTCGGTATTTCCCCAAAGAGGGTGGGATGACGCAACACAGTGACGGTAAGTATTTCCCTCAGTTATGAAACCAAGGTATCAATCCGTAGAGGAATGTCAAGCACCTACATAAACAACCCTTACACACAAAGAACAAATACTTGCAAGCCTGACATATAAGAGAGGTTGTGAATCTCTCAACGGTAAAAGATAGATATTTTGTATGAGATTGGATTAATAGATCTGGCAAAAGCACAAAAAATAGGTAAAGATAAATGACAGCAAGGTATTTTTGTGTTTTTGGAAATATAGATGTGAAAACAAACACGACAAAAAGGTAGATTGGAAAGCAATATGATTGAAGTAGACCCAGGGGGTGTAGGTTTCACTAGTGGCTTCTCTCATGAGTATAGCACACGATGGGTGAACAAATTACTGTTGTGCAATTGAGAGAAGATCAAATGGTCATGACAATATCCAAGGCAATGATCAATATATAGGCATATGCCCAAGATTAATAGACCGAAATGATTCTGCATCTACTACTATTACTTCACACATCAACCATTATCCATCTTGCATCTAGTGTATTAAGTTCACGGAGAAACGGAGTAATGCAATAAGAACAGTGACATGATGTAGACCAGAAAGTAATTCAATCTAAACTTGTTGTCTGTATAGAAAACAGAATATTCCCAAGATTAGCACTACATGGCTACAACGATCATATGGCACAAAAATCAGATTGCGGATAAGTTCTCCTAGTATTGTAAATGTGGAACACTTTCATAATCATGCCATTAGTGTTTGGTGGACAAGAAGAGAGACAAAGAAAAGAATGAATAAAGAAAGAGAAAAGATGGTCCGGGTGGGGTCACATCCTACGTGGCGGACTGCCCGGGCGTGTCCGCAACCCCTCATATCGTCCTCATATTTGAGATGGATATGATGGGTGCCAGTCAGTCCGGGTGTTTGAGATTGGTATGAAGGGTCCGTCTGGGTTGCTTTTTGGTGACCGGTTAGTGACCGAAAGGGCTGCCCGAGCGTTTGAGGAAAGTATGAGGGGTCCGGCTGTAGATGTTCTTATATCCTGCCATGGAGGGATGCAATGCATGGGCGCATAGCTCCCTCAATAGTTGTGCGTACATACCATCTCTCAGATTAGATGAATTCAATATATATATCTAAGAAAGTCGATCGAAGGATGAAAAGTGTGTAGGCCTATGAAAACATTTGACCTATACTAAATAACTAATAGATAATTGAAAGATCACTTGTTGTGGGAACGAGCCTGACAGTAGAAGGTAGGGGTACGAAGGGAGAGGGCAGAGTCCTAGCTACGGCGAGGGTGTACACACATATGTATGAGTTCAGGCCCCTCTCATGGAGGTAACGGCCCTACGTCTCAATGCTCGGGAGCATATGTCGTGTGTGTCGGGGATACACAAAATAGGTTGGCCCATGAAGGGTCAAAACATCATAATAGCATGGGGTCCACATTTCAGGTGGGTCTAGATAAATACATTCATACTATCCACTCAGCAGTATGAACCACTCGGCAGTACGACTCACTCGGCAGTACGAACCACTTGGCAGTACGACTCACTCGGCAGTACGACTCACTCGGATATGCTAGGACCAACAGTCGGCAAGCCAGTTGAAGCATAGAGAAGGTTCTGCAGTGGGCCGACATTATGGCATCAATTCCCCATCTTGTAGCATAGGAGGTGAGGGGGTGGCGCACTCTATATAAGCCACCTCCCACCACATAGCTCAGGGGAGGAGCTTCCGCTCCCTTGGCTCTCTCTCGCCATTAGTCTCGGGACTTAGCTCAGGCATGGAGATTCGTTCTCCTTTCTCCCTCTCAAATACACCATGTAACTCATGTTCATGACGAATAAGCAAAGTCTCTCCGGAGCAAGAGACGTAGGGTTGTTATCTCCATCGTGAGAGGCCCGAACTCGATAAAACCATTGTGTCACCCATTTGCATCTTGATAGATCATGCTCCGTTATCCTACCCCTCTCTAATGTCAGAATCGCCCCCACGACATTTGGCGCCCATTGTGGGGCATGGAATCTATCGAGCCATGTTGGTTATGGTTTTCTGATCCACCAGCGTGGTCCGTCCCGTCATCTTTGGCGACATCATCATTGAGCCCCTACTAACGGCCACTGGCGCGGCTCATCCCGCCTTCTCCGGCCTCCTCTATGACATCATCGTCGAGCTCCTGCAGATGGCCGCCTGCGAGGTCTGTCTCGTCGTCCTCGGCGACATCATCGTCGAGCCCCTACTAACGACCACTAGCGCGGCTCATCCCGCCTTGTCTGGCCTCCTCTACGACATCATCGTCCAACTCCTATAGATGGCCATCTGCATGGTCCATCCCGTCGTCTCCG
Organism: Hordeum marinum; assembly: GCA_022496015.1. Taxonomy (NCBI): domain Eukaryota; kingdom Viridiplantae; phylum Streptophyta; class Magnoliopsida; order Poales; family Poaceae; genus Hordeum; species Hordeum marinum. The sequence continues at coordinate 419,437,693 of CM039675.1, forward strand.
ACCTCGTCCGCACCACCAACGTCACTCTCTGTCAAATGCAGTACGGCGGCAGAGCACTACATCATCACCCGGCGACCCGGTTCGTGGGGCGGCGAGGCACAGCTGCTTGCGCTCCGCCTAGCTTCGCGGGTGTCAAAGTGCTACTTTGACCGGCAGGCATCCCAGTGCTCCCTGAGCGATGAAACGATGCGACTAGTGCTCGCATAGGACTTGCCCTCGACTGCATCGGCCTGTGTCTCCAGCGCCTGGGCTATGGCCAGCTGCTCGTCTACATCATCGGTACCTCTCGGTGGCCCACCGAGTCCGGCCAGACCGGCCGTTTACACCGCGAGTAAACGTCTTCAATTTCACATGCATGGAGTAAAAAAGCATTACCTCACATTATACATGGATTTACTAGCTATTAACGCCTTCAATTTTGCATGCGTAGACTTAATTCCTTTAGTTTTGCATGCGTGGAGTTACTACCTATTAACGCTTTCAGTTTTGCATGCATAGACTTAATTCATTTAGTTTTGCATGCATGGCGTACCTAGCTATTAACGCTTCTAGTTTTTGCATGCATGCTCTAACTAGCTATGCCTCACGCCATGCATGGACAAATCACCGTCCATTTCACATGCATGGAGTATAGAGGCGCAGGTCTGGAAGCTCCGCGCGTCCCCATTCGGCAAGACGCTCCATCGTCACTCGGCAGCTCTGCGCGCCGTCACTCTACTGGACGCGTCATCATCACTCGGTAGCTCCACGCATCGCCATTCAGTCGGACGCTCCATCGTCACTCGGCAGCTCCGCGTGCTATCGCTCTACTGGACGCGTCGTCATCACTCGGCAGCTCCGCGCATCGCCATTCAGCCAGACGCTCCATCGTCACTTGGCAGCTCCGCGTGTCATCGCTCTACTGGACGCGTCGTCATCACTCGGCAGCTCCGCGCATTGCCATTCAGTCGGACGCTCCATCGTCACTCGACAGCTCCACGCGTCGTCGCTCTACTGGACGCGTCGTCATCACTCGGCAGCTGCGCGCATCGTCAATCAGCCCGACGCTCCATCGTCACTCGGCAGCTTCCCGTGACGTCGCTCTACTAGACGCGTCGTCATCACTCGACAGCTCCGCACATCGCCATTCAGCCAGACGCTCCATCGTCACTCGGCAGCTCCGCACGCCATCACTCTACTAGACGCGTCGTCATCACTCGGTAGCTCCGCGCATCGCCATTCAGTCAGACGCTCCATCGTCACTTGGTAGCTTCGCGCGCCGTCACTCTACTGGACGCATCGTCATCACCCGTCAGCTCCACACATCGCCATTCAGCCAGACGCTTCATCATCATTCGGCAGCTCCGCGTGCCGTCACTCTACTGGATGCGTCATCATCACTCGGCAGCTCCGCGCATCGCCATTCAGCCAGACGCTCCATCATCACTCGGCAGCTCCGCACGCCGTCACTCTACTGGACGCGTCGTCATCACTCGGCAGCTCCGCGCATCGCCATTCAGTCGGACGTTCCATCATCACTCGGCAGCTCCGCACGCCGTCACTCTACTGGACGTGTCGTCATCACTCGGCAGCTCCACGCATCGCCATTCAATCGGACGCTCCATGTCACTCGGCAGCTCCGTGTGCCGTCACTCTACTGGACGCTCCATCGTCACTCGGCAGCTCCACGCGCTGTCACTCTACTGGACGCGTCGTCATCACTCGGCAGCTCCACGCATCGCCATTCATTCGGACGCTCCATCGTCACTCGGCAGCTCCGCGCGCCGTCACTCTACTGGACGCGTCGTCATCACTCGGCAGCTCCGCGCATCGCCATTTAGCCAGACGCTCCATCGTCACTCGGCAGCTCCGCGTGTCGTCACTCTACTGGACGCGTCGTCATCACTCGGCGGCTTCGCGCATCGCCATTCAGCCAGATGCTCCATCGTCACTCGGCAGCTCCACGCGCTATCACTCTACTGGACGCATCGTCATCACTCGACAGCTCCGTGCATCGCCATTCAGTCGGACGCTCCATCGTCACTCGGCAGCTCCGCGTGCTGTCACTCTACTGGACGCGTCGTCATCACTCCGCTGCTCCACGCATTGCCATTCAGTCGGACGCTCCATCGTCACTTGGTCGCTCCATGCGCCGTCACTCTACTGGACGCTCCATCGTCACTCGGCAGCTCTGCACGCCGTCACTCTACTGGACACTCCATCGTCACTCGGCAGCTCCGCGCATCGTCACTCTACTGGACGCGTCGTCATCACTCGGCAGCTCCGCGCATCGCCATTCAGCCCGACGCTCCATTGTCACTCAGCAGCTCCGCGCGCTGTCACTCTACTGGATGAGTCGTCATCACTCGGCAACTCCACGCATCGCTATTCAGCCAGACGCTCCATCGTCACTCGGCAGCTCCGCGCGCCGTCACTCTACTGGACGCGTCGTCATCACTTGGTAGCTCCGCGCATTGCCATTCAGTCGGACGCTCGATCGTCACTCGGCAGCTCCGCGCGCCATCACTCTACTGGATGCTCCATCGTCACTCAGTAGCTCCGCACGCCGTCACTCTACTGGACGCGTCATCATCACTCGGCAGCTCCGCGCATCGCCATTCAGTCGGACGCTCCATCATCAGACGGCAGCTCCGTGCGCCGTTACTCTACTCGACGCGTCATGATCACTCGGCAGCTCCATGCATCGCCACTCAGCCGGACGTGTCTACTTCGCCCGACCACTCATGCACCATCAGACAGCTAGTCATTCATCATACGCTGCGTTCAATTAAATAGTTGTTTCCGCATCACTGAGTGTCGAGGAAGTCACACATGACGTTCACTCGGAGGCCATGCCATCTAGTGTACCTCTGCGCTCGGTTGTTTATTTTTATGTGGGAACACTTCACTTCTGCTTCTTTTGTGTCCAGTACTCAAACTAGTTCAGTCGGATCTTGCACTCTGTTAGACCCTTACCGGTCCCGAACCAATAGGCACCTGGCACACCCAGCGGGTGTCTGTAGGTGTTATTTGCACAAATTATTTCAGCAAATATCGGGTTACTTCAAGAACTTTTTATGTTGGCTTGTGCTATTTTTCGTACATAGGTTACGCGTTCACTTGACGCATCTATGCACCATCTTCGTTGCTACTCGGGCTCAGTCGCCGCGACGATCATTCGTGTGTTTCCACTTGTTCAAACGCCTCCTTGATGGCATGATGGACTTGGCTGCCCCGCGCGCCGCCTCTGGATCGGCTATCTGTTCGATGACAAACTCGACTCGGCCGTCCTGCGCACCGTCACTTGGTCGATTCCACTTCAACGACAAGCTCGACTCGGCTTCCCCGTGTGCCTTCACTTGGTCGACTCCACTCCGACAGATGCATCTTCATCACTCGGCCGCCCCGCGCATCGCCACTCCGACGGATGCGTCCTCATCACTCGGCCGCCCCGCGCGTCGCCACTCCGACGGATGCGTCTTCATCACTCGGCTGCTCTGCGTGTCGTCACTCCGACAGATGCATCCTCATCACTCGGCCGCCCCGCACGTCGCCACTCCGACTGATGCGTCTTCATCACTCGGCCTCCCCGTGCGTCGCCACTCCGATGGATGCGTCTTCGTCACTCGGCCGCCCCGCGCGTCGTCACTCCGATGGATGCGTCTTCGTCACTCGACCGCCCCGCGCGTCGTCACTCCGATGGATCCGTCTTCATCACTTCACCGCCCCGCGCGTCACCATTCCGACAGATGTGTCCTCATCACTCGGCCGCCCCGCACGTCGCCACTCCGATGGATGCGTCCTCATCACTCGGCCGCCCCGCGCGTCGCCACTCTGACGGATGCATCTTCATCACTCGGCCACCCAGCGCGTCACCACTCTGATGGATGCATCTTCATCACTCGGCCGCCCCGCGCATCGCCACTCCGATGGATGTGTCTTCATCACTCGGCTGCCCTACGTGTCGCCACTCCGACGGATGTGTCTTCATCACTCGGCCGCCCTACGCGTCGCCACTCCGACGGATGCATCTTCATCACTCGGCCGCCCCGCGCGTTGCCACTTCGACGGATGCGCCTTCATCACTCGGCCGCCCCGCGCGTCGCCACTCCGATGGATGCGTCTTCATCACTTCGCTGCCCCGCGCATCACCATTCCGACGGATGTGTCTTGATCACTTGACAGCCCCGCGCATCGCCATTCTGATGGATGCGTCTTCGTCACTCTATAGCCCCGCGCGTCGCCACTCCGTGTGGCACGTCTTCATCATTAAGTCGCCTCGCACGCCATCACATGGCTTAGCTGCGATTCCGTATCGCCTAAGTCAAAAAATACTCCGAGTGCGGACATGCTCCACACTCGGGGGCTTAGCTACGATTCTGTATCACCTAGGTCAAAAAATACTCCGAGTGCGGACATGCTCCGCACTCAAGGGCTTAACTGCGATTCCGTATTGCCTAAGTCGAAAACAACTCCAAGTGTGGACATGCTCCACACTCGGGGGCTTAGCTGTGATTCCGTATCACCTAAGTCAAAAACAACTCCGAGTGTGGACATGCTCCACACTCAGGGGCTTAGCTGCGATTCCGCATCGCCTAAGTCAAAAACTACTCCGAGTGCGGACATGCTCCACACTTGGAGGCTTAGCTGCGATTCCATATCACCTAAGTCAAAAACTATGCCGAGTGCAGACTTGCTCCACACGCGGGGGCTTAGCCGTGATTCCATATCGCCTAAGTCAAAAACTACTCCGAGTGCGGACATGCTCCACGCTCAGGGGCTTAGCTGCGATTCCGCGTCGCCTAAGTCAAAAACTACTCTGAGTGCGGACATGCTCCACACTCGGGGGCTTAACCGCGATTCCGTATCACCTAAGTCAAAAACTATTCCGAGTGCGGACATGCTCCACACTCGGGGGCTTAGGTGCGATTCCGTATCGCTTAAGTCAAAAACAACTCCGAGTGTGGACATGCTCCACACTCACGAGCTTAGCTGCGATTCCGTATCGCCTAAGTCAAAAACTACTCCGAGTGCGGACATCCTCCACACTCGGGGGCTTAGCTGTGATTTCGTATCGCCTAAGTCAATAACTACTCTGAGTAAGGACATGATCCGCACTCGGGGGCTTAGCTGCAAACCTGGTTCGCCTAAGTTAGAAACTACTCCGAGTGAGGACAACATCCACACTCGGGGACTTAGCCATGATCCAGAAATCATATAAGATAGACTCAATAAGCATTCAGCATGTCCAACGCACAAGGATCGGTCTGACTGATTCAGCTCCAGATTGCAACAATTTACTATGCCAAGCGCATCAGAGTTCACGTGTTTAGTTTAGTTCCGAACTGGAAGGCATAAACCCTCTGCCCGACTCATCTAGTCCGACAGAGGCTCGGGGACTACACCCAGTGGGTGCACTTAGCGTGCCCCCACTGGAAGAGAAATAACAGAAACATTCTGCTCGGTCAGGTCCGACAACAACATTCAAGTTTAATAAACTCTGCAGACTCCAACCGACCGCCAGCAATCAGTCAAAGTCTCAGGGGCTACTGTCGGGGATACACAAAATAGGTAGGCCCATGAAGGGTTAAAACATCATAACAGCATGGGGTCCACATTTCAGGTGGGTCCAGATAAATACATTCATACTATCCACTCGGGAGTATGACTCACTCGGCAGTATGACTCACTCCGCAGTACGACTCACTCAGATATGCTAGAACCAACAGTCGGCAAGCCAGTTGAAGCATAGAGAAGGTTCTACAGTGGGCCGACATTATGGCATCAATGCCCCATCTTGTAACATAGGAGGTGAGGGGGTGGCGCACTCTATATAAGCCACCTCCCACCACATACCTCAGGGGAGGAGCTTCCGCTCCCTTGGCTCTCTCTCGCCATTAGTATCAGGACTTAGCTCAGGCATGGAGATCCGTTCTCCTTTCTCCCTCTCAAATACACCATGTAACTCATGTTCATGACGAATAAGCAAAGTCTCTCCGGAGCACGAGACGTAGGGTTGTTATCTCCACCGTGAGAGGCCCGAACTCGCTAAAACCACTATGTCACCCATTTGCATCTTGATAGATCATGCTCCGTTATCCTACCCCTCTCTAATGTCAGAATTGCCCCCACAACAGTGTGGAATAGTGAGATTACAATGGTTCCGAACCCTTGTGCAGGAGGGGAGAGGCGGCTTATATAGAGTTCGCTGCCCCTCATAATTATCCCGCATTTAAGGGCCTAGTCGTGGGGTTAAAGTCTGTCGTTACAGGTAACGTATGCAATAAAAGCTAATGACCATAGAACCAGCGTCTACCCGTTGGGCTCTTAATGATGGCTCCTGGTCTTCTGGCGTCGAGTGAAAGCGAGGTCTTCCGGGTGTCACGCGACTGCCGAGTGAGAGCGGGAGTTTCCGAGTGGATTACTGTCGACTGACTTTGAGCATCTCCAGGGATCCACTCGGAAGTTCATGCTTGATCTTCAAGTCCTCCCATGTGATGTCCTTAAGTAGGGTATGTGGGCCTTGCCTAGGACCCTACCCTAGGTACATATCCTCGCCATTAGCCCCCGAATGGATCAGGGTTTGAGTGGTGGAAGGAGGTATCAACGTAGGCTTTGAGTTAATGCGTCAAATCCTCTGAATGATATTTGGGGTTTCCATGAAACTTCTGTCGATTGAACTCTAAGCATCGGCGTCCAACCAAGATCTACATGCGAAATCTGCCAAATGGTATTCGGGGTTTCAATGAAAGTTACGCCGATTGAATTCTTCTTCGCTCGCCCAGATCCATTCAGCCTTAAAAGTGTCCGAGTGGACGTTCAGGGTCTATTTTGCTCCGAGTGAATTGAGAGCATCTTGGGAGGTGATGGGTCGGTCTGACGGGCCCGGATTCTCCGGGATACGAAAATTTGGGAAGCACGCGCGCGTGCGATGATGACGCCACGATCATGGTAAGTGAGAGCACGACGCCTCGATTCTTGCGCCGGTCATCTCACCACGTACTGGGCGCCGTCAGCGATTGGTGTGTGCGGTTATCTTGTGGGGCCACCGGTCAGTGAGACACTCGGCAGCATACAAAGCTTTCGGCGTCGCGATCCACACGGTACCTTTCGCTAGATCTCCCTCTCTTCTTCCGCCTCCTCTGCCCCCAACGCCGCACTCCGTTCTCCCTCGACTAGAGCCGCCGCTCTGATGACGAAGAATGCGATGGAGAAGTTGGAGCGGGCAAATAAGGGGACATCGAGGCTCAAGGGAAAGAAACCCTCGACTGCTCGGTTCACCGCGTCGGCAGGGTGGATGCAGGGGGATTTTCTCCCTTCTGTTGTCACTCGCGCCGACATCGAGGGTCTCATCTCCGACGGGCTTGTGGCGGAGGGTGCCTGGAGGCTGCCGGGAGAGGAGCGTGAGCCGGAGCCATGCGACGGGGAGCGGGTCCTTCTCCTCTCTCATGTGTAAAGAGGTTTCTCGAGGCCACCCCACCCATTTTTTAGGGGGTTTCTAAATTTCTTTGGAGCACGGCTGCACCATTTTCCGCCAAACACCATTGCGTACTTATCAGCATTCGTCACTTTGTGCGAGTGTTTCCTGGGGTGCTCTCCCCATTGGGGGTTGTTTAAGCATCTCTTCACGGTCCGATCCCAGACTGTGAAGAAAGCCCTTTCCGCTGATGGGAAGACTCATGTGCTCCAGATGTGTGGAGGCCTGGGGGTCCAGAAGAGACAGCGTAGTTCTTTTCCTGCCATTACTTTCCCCGAGTCTGTCAGAGGCTGGCAGTCGACCTGGTTCTACTGCAAAGATGTAGCACCACACAACATGTCGACTGGTCTTCCCTCATTCACACCTGACCGCCCCGCTGCCCCCAAATCCCTGAAGGTGACTGATGAGGAGCATGTCCAAGTGGGCATCATAGTCGAGGCGGTGGTGCAGCTGATCTAGGGCAGAGTGACAGGCATGGACCTGCTCGAGACGTTCCTCAGTCGATGTATTCAGCCACTCCAGGCCAGAGACCACACCATGTGGCACTACGCAGGCCCGAGAGACTCGACCATGATGCATCCAGAGGAGGTTCCATAGGAGACTGTTGAGCAATGGCTTCGGAGCATCACTGGAGTTTGCGACAATCCCATGGGAGCCAAGAGGGTCCGGCCTTACTCGGCCGAAAACCCACCGAAGAACCTGGTGAGTAATGTGGTGTCGATTGTCGTATCTGCATTGTCGAGTGATGTATTGTCTTGTGGACTGACCCTCTTGTTTGAATCACGCAGGAGTGGATGAACATGCACTCGCCCGTTCCCAATGGGAACCATGTGGAGGAAGGCATGGTGAGCGGGGGCGGCAGTGTGGACGGCGACGGCCTCTCTGACACCGAGGGAGACTATGATGACTCCGGTGATGAGTAAGAAGTCGAGTCACCTCCCAGTCATGAAGGCCGCACCAAGGCCCACCAGGATCCGGTATCTGCTAAGGACGAGGCCCCGGGCCCAAGAGAAAAGAACCTGAAACGGAGCCGCCCCTCAACTATCGAGCCGAGTAAAAAACTGGCCAAGCAGCCCAAACAAGCCACCTCCAAGCCTCGCAAAGCTCTACCCCATATGAGGGTGGACGTGCCTGTCATCTCCATGTAAGTGTTCATTTCCGAATTTTTCTGTTGACTGAAGTCTTGAGTTATATCTGAGCAAAAACTGTTCAATCCTTTAGAGTTGCTACCTCTTCGACCTCGCCTCACCGAGATGAAGGGGACGCGATGGATGTTAACGCCGCTGACGCTGCCACTTCTCATAGAGGTAAGAAAGTTGTTGGTTTGTCCAGAAGGGACTCGGCACATGCAGATGTTGATACTGTTGGTTGCCGTTGCAGAGGTCATTCAAGTGGAGGACGACAAGGAGCCACTGGGCGCTTTGCGCGCTCGCACCCGGAGGGCATCATCGGCTCAAGCACCTCAACGCTTAGCCGCAGAGTCTTCTCCGAGAAGAGGTGGCTTGATGCAACCTACAGTTGAACCTGCAACGCCTCTGTCGCATGCTCCTCCAACCGTCATGACGTTGACTCCGACTGGACCCCTTCAGACCGCCTCAGCTGCTCCAGCAACCATGTCGGTTCCACCTGTGACGGCTTTCTCTCTACACCGCACCCCAGAAGATCAGACCGGAGCTGCAAAGGAGGCCATGATTCAGGCAGAACAGCTCATGCTGAGGACCAAGGAGGCGTACGAGGCCAGCAAACTGGCTTTTGATGTCAGTGCGGCCCTCCGCACCAATGTCCGAGTAAGTTCGATTGTAAGTCCATTGTCGATTGAATTACTGTATTCTCTTGGTTGTTCTACACCCACTAGGTGATTGTTGTAGAATGTTTGGATTTTCTCCACTCGAATAGATCGGATCATAGTCGAGCAGGATTGGGGTTGATATTACGTGTGGTACTAGGGCCACTCGACATGTCGAGTGTTTTTTTCTGACGAGTTACTCGACGAATCGAGAGTTAACCGTCTTAGTGGGGGCGCTCTTAGCGCACCCACTAGGTGTAGTCCTTGAGACCGTTGTCGAGTGCTTGCATCGGCAGGGGTCTTAGAGTCTGTTGTGTACAGGACACATTTCATCGTACGCGTGGTACTAGGGCCACTTGACATGTCGAGTGTGTTTTCTGACGAGTTACTCGACGGATCAAGAGTTAACCGTCTCTGTGGGGGCGCTCTTAGCACACCCACTGGGTGTAGTCCTCGAGACCGCTATCGAGTGCTTGCATCGGTAGGGGTCTTAGAGTCTGTTCTGTACAGGACACATTTCGTCGTACGCGTGGTACTAGGGCCACTCGACATGTCGAGTGTTTTTTTCTGACGAGTTACTCGATGGATCGAGAGTTAACCATCTCAGTGGGGGCGCTCTTAGCGCACCCACAGGGTGAAGTCCCCGAGACCGCTGTCGAGTACTTGCATCGGCAGGGGTCTTAGAGTTTATAGTATACAAGATACACTTTGCTTTGAACCACCCCACTCCGTATCTACCTTGCAGGTTTCATGGATATTATTCGCAACCCATGGTATGACGCTGCATAAGGACAGACTGCACTTCATAGAGTAGGGAGGCGCGTCGCTCGACATGTTGAGTGTCGTGACAGGGCTGACCTTGTCGAATGTCTTAGTTCTTGTCTTGCATCGGCAGGGGTCTTGACAGAACTTTTGAATTTGTATAAGGCGTGCGGAGCGCCAGAGCCACTCGACATGTCGAGTGGACTTTCTACTTGGATGCTCCTAACATACCCAGTCAACTGTCCTGGGCGTCACTCGCCGACTGAATTCTTGTCTTGTGTTGATTCCAGAGGGCTTGTGAACTTGGTGCGGCATACAAGGACGTGGAGGACGAAAGGAACCAGCTGCAAGTGGATCTGACGGTCTCCAACAATGCCTTGGAGTGAGCGCGTGCTGAGGTGAAGGCTTTGGGAGGTAATTACTGCTGACTTTCCACATTTTCTTCTTCACTCATCACGTTTTAAACCGAGTGCTCTCACTCGAACAGACGTACGCACTGAAAACCGTCGACTCCAAGCGCGACTCAACAATGTTATTTCTTTAGATTCCATGAAGAAAGCGCTGGAGGAAAAAGACAAGGCGCTCGCTGATGCTCAACAAGTGGTCAAGGACAAAATTGAAGCTGCATACCGGAAGCTGGCGGCTGCCCAGAAGCTGGAAGATGAAAACGCCAAGTTGAAGCAAGAGCGCGCGGACCTCATGAAGAATACCGAGCAACTGACTAGAAGGGGCAATGGCCTGGAGAGGCATCTGGGCGAGTTCTCAAACAAGATGTATCTTCTGCTCGACGGTGAGTGCCTCTTGTCGACTTTTAATAAAAAAATTGACGATCGCGGTTTACCAACTCTCTTCCTATTTCCCATTCTTCAACAGAATTCTGCCATGACTTTGAGAAGGAAATAGAGGAGGTTGAGCCCAATCTTGATCTCACCAAGTTGCCAGTTGCTGACGTGGTGGCGATGAACATGCTGCGACTCAACTTCCGACTCGAAGGTGTCCAGGCCTACGTTGCTCGACTGAAATCAGCCATTGAAAGAATCGACAAGGAGCTATGGCCCGAGGACACTCTTCAGCTCGACCTCCATTATGTAATGACCCGTCTGAATGAACTCCCCGGTCGAGTGCAAGCTTGGAAAAAATCCGCTGCTTGCTGCGGGGCCGACGTGGCATTATCGCTCGTCAGAGTCCACTACAGGGCCGTAAGGGAGGAACAACTGAAGGATCTCCAGGTAGCGAACACGAAGAAACTCCAGTTCGAGGACTTCATGGAGACCTTCATTGAGGCAGCCACCAGAATCGCCGACGGCGTCGACTTGGACACCTTCGTCGAGCCAACCAGCCCCTCTCCCGTCTGAAAAACTTGGTCTTTGGAAGAAACAGTTAAATTTGCCTCGGTATGCCGAGTGGATTTGTATCCTTTAAAACTTCATTCAGGCCTTAGGTCTGAGCACATTTGCTTTCATACGAAACGTTTATCATTGGTTTACCTTTTGGATTTTGCTCGTATTTGGCTTTTAATCCTCTATTTGACTGAGTTTGTTTTTAACTTAGGCGAAGCGTGTTCGCAGCTAAGCCCCCGAGTGTGAGGATTGCTCAACACTCGGAGTATTCTGAACTTAGGCGAATGTCGATTTGCAACTAAGTTGTCGAGTGAAAGGATTATTATCCACTCGACGGAGAGTTTTTTTTAACTTAGGCGAAGCGGGTTCGCAGCTAAGCCCCCGAGTGTGAGGGTTGCTCATCGCTCGGAGTATTTTTGAACTTAGGCGAATATCGATTCGTAGCTAAGTTGTCGAGTGAATAGATTACTATTCACCCAACAGAGTGTTTTAACTTAGGCGAAGCAGGTTCGCAATTAAGCCTCCGAGTGTGAGGATTGCTCGTCGCTCGGAGTATTTTGAACTTAGGCGAATGTTGATTCGTAGCTAAGTTATCGAGTGAAAGGATTACTATCCACTCGATGGAGAGTTTTTTTAACTTAGGCGAAGCGTGTTCGCAGCTAAGCCCCCGAGTGTGAGTATTGCTCATCGCTCGGAGTATTTTGAACTTAGGCGAATGTCGATTCGCAGCTAAGTTGTTGGGTGAAAGGATTACTATACACTTGACGGAGAGTTTTTTAACTTAGGCGAAGCGGGTTCGCAGCTAAGCCCCCGAGTGTGAGGATTGCTCATCGCTCAGAGTATTTTGAACTTAGGCGAATGTCGATTCGCAACTAAGTTGTCGAGTGAAAGGATTACTATCCACTCGACAGAAAGTTTTTTTAACTTAGGCGAAGCGGATTGGCAGCTAAGCCCCCGAGTGTGAGGATTGCTCATCACCCGGAGTATTTTTAAACCTAAGCGAAGACGGATTCGCAATTAGGCCGTCGGGTGAATGGATTACTATCCACCCGACAGGGTTTTTAACTTAGGCGAAGCATGTTCACAGCTAAGCCCCCGAGTGTGAGGATTGTTCAACACTCGGAGTATTCCCAAGAACGTAACCGTACGATCGGAGTCGACAACGTAAATTGCAGAAACATTGATGGCATTGATGAAGTATTCTTATTACATCGGAAAATTCTTGTCTTAAGTATAGAAACGCCGAAGCAAATCTGCATTCCAGGCTCGTGGCTCATCTGTCTGCTTCGCGAAATTGTATAGGTGATAGGCTCCATTGTTCAGCACCTTGGTGACAACAAAAGGACCTTCCCATGCAGGAGCAAGTTTGTGGGGTCATTGTTGGTTCACTCGGAGCACCAGGTCTCCTTCATGGAAAGCTCGACTCTTCACATTCCTCGCATGGAAGCGTCGCAGGTCTTGCTGGTAGGTAGTAGTCTGGATCAGAGCCATCTCTCGCTCTTCCTCGAGAAGATCTATCCCATCCTGTCTGGCTTGTTCAGCTTCAGCTTCAAAGTAGAGCTCCACTCGAGGAGAATTGTGGGCCAAGTCGCTTGGCAATATGGCTTCAGCACCATAGACAAGGAAGAAAGGAGTTCGTCCAGTCGACCGATCAGGCGTTGTTCTCAATCCCCACAAAACAGACGGCAGCTCAGTTACCCAGGCACCAACGGCATGATCCAAATCGCGCATGAGACGAGGTTTTAGACCTTGCAGAATGAGACCATTAGCGTGCTCGACTTGCCCATTGGTTTGAGGATGTGCAACAGAAGCATAATGCACTCGGGTGCCTTGGGAGTTACATAATCTTCTGAATTCTTCCGAGTCAAAATTAGTGTCATTGTCCGTGATGATGCTATGTTGAATGCCGTATCGAATAATGATCTCCCTCATGAATGTGACCGTTATACGGGCATTCAACTTCTTGATGGGCTTGGCTTCAATCCACTTGGTGAATTTGTCGACCGCTACCAACAAGTGAGTGAATCCTCCTTTTCCGGGTCGAAAGGGAGCAACCATGTCGAGTCCCCAAATCGCAAACGGTCAGGCGAGAGGAATGGTCTTCAGGGCCGACGCCAGCTTGTGTGAGAGGTTTGCATAGAACTGGCAACCCTCACAATGATCAACGATGTCTTTAGCCATCTCATTAGCCCGTGGCCAGTAAAAACCAGCTCGGTATGCCTTAGCAACAATCGCCCTTGAAGGCGCATGGTGACCACAAGTTCCCGAGTGAATCTCATCTAGGATCATTCGACCTTCTTCGGGGGAAATGCAACACTGAGTGACACCAGTCGCACTCTCTCTAAACAGCTGATCTCTCATCACAGTGAAAGCCTTGGACCTGCGCACAATCTGCCGAGCCTCTGCTTCATCTCTGGGGAGCTCTTGTCTGAGGATATATGCAATATATGGCATAGTCCAGTCGGGAATGATAACCGGAGTCTCCATGACTAGGTCAACCACAGCCGGAACGTCGATTTCAGTCGAATCAGTGGAACTCAAAGCTTGTGGGGGATCTTCGGTGAAGGGATCTTCTTGAACCGAAGGAGTGTGCAGATGCTCCAAGAACACACCACTAGGGACAGGGCATCGAGTGGAACCAATCTTGGACAGCTCATCTGCCGCTTGATTTTTCGATCGGGGAACATGATGAAGTTCCAGGCCTTCAAATTTCTTTTCCAGCTTCCGGACTGCATTGCAGTATCCAGTCATAGAGGGGTTTCTGACATCCCACTCTTTCATCACTTGATTCACCACCAAATCCGAGTCGCCATAAACCATCAGGCGCTTGACGCCGAGTGAGATAGCCATGCGCAACCCATACAAAAGTGCTTCATACTCTGCCTCATTGTTGGAGGGATCAAAGTGAATCTGCAGGACATAGCTGAGCTTGTCACCCCTGGGAGATATCAAGACTACACCAGCACCGGATCCATTCAACATCTTGGAGCCATCAAAGAACATTGTCCAATGCACCGAGTGAACTTGGATACGCTGTTGCTGCTCAATCCACTCGGCCATGAAATCTTCCAATGCTTGGGACTTGATTACTTTCTTGGCCTCGAATCTGATGTCAAAATGTCCGAGCTCAATTGCCCATTTAGCCACTCGACCTGATGTGTCACGATTATTGAAAATCTCAGACAAAGGAGCATCACTGATGACTGAAATCGAGTGGTCTTGGAAATAGTGCGCCACCTTCTTCGTAGATAGGTAAATACCATACACCAGCTTCTGATAATGTGGATATCTTTGCTTTGAAGGGGACAATACTTCCGAGACATAATATACTGGCCATTGGACTTTATAGGCTTTACCCTGCTCTTCTCGCTCGATAGTCAGCACAGTACTGACGACCTGATTTGTGGTCGCGATGTACAGGAGCAAGGGCTCTTTGCTGGCTGGAGCAGCAAGCACCGGCTGGGTGGAGAGCAGGGCTTTGAGCTCAACAAACGCTGCTTCGGCCTCACGAGACCACTCGAAAGTGTCGAACTTCTTCATCGACGAGAGATGAATCGAATCAATGTTGCCAAGCAACCCGTGAGCTTCTGAACATCGTGCACTCGCACGGGAGTCTTCATACGGGTAATGGCGCTGATCTTCTCGGGATTGACATCAATTCCTCGCTCGGAAACGAGAAAACCAAGAAACTTGCCGCCAGGGACACCGAAGGTACATTTGGCCGGATTCAGTTTTATGTCGAATCATTTCAGATTGGCGAATGTCTCGGCCAAGTCGGCCAGCAGGTCGGAACCTTTGCGGGACTTGACCACTATATCGTCCATGTACGCCTCGACATTCCGAGGGATCTGGTCGAGTAAACACTTCTGAATCATGCGCATAAAAGTAGAGCCGGCATTCCTAAGACCAAAAGGCATGGTGATGTAGCAAAAGCACCCGAATGGGGGTGATGAATGTTGTCTTTATTTCGTCCGAGCCATACAGACGGATCTGATGGTACCCGGAATAAGCATCCAAAAACGATAACCGCTCGCACCCCGCTGTCGAGTCAACAATTGATCTATGCAGGGAGCGGAAAATGGTCTTTTGGACATACCTTATTAAGATGTTTGAAGTCAATGCACATGCGCAATGACTTATCTTTGTTTGGCAACATCACAACATTCGAGAGCCACTCGGAGTGGTAAATCTCCCGAATGAACTTGGCTTGCAAGAGATGGGCCACTTCTTCTCCGATTGCCTTGCGCTTCTCTGCTGCGGATCGACGCAAATGCTCCCTAACGGGCTTGGCTTTCGGATCCACTCGCAGACGGTGCTTAGCCAGCTCCCAAGGAATCCCCGGCATGTATGCAGGCTTCCATCCAAAGATATCCCAGTTCTCATGGAGGAACTAGATGAGCTCGGCTTCCTATTTACTGTCGAGCGTTGTTGAAATATTTTTCGGGAAGCATCTGGATCCGTCGGGTGGATGTGCACCTTCTTCACCTCCCCCGCCGACTGAAATGCTGACTCGGAAGCCGGCTTCTTTGCACGGAGCAACTCAGCGGGGTCGGCGGTTTTTTTGTACTCCTCCAGTTCAACCATAGCCATCTGCTGATCGGCAATCTTGGAGCCTTGCTGGAGGCACTCTTCGACCCGCTGTTGATTGCCTGTGACCGTGATCACGCCCTTAGGGCCAGGCATCTTCAACTTAAGATACACGTAACATGGTCAGGCCATGAAACGTGCATAAGCGGGTCGACCCAATATGGCGTGGTAAGCACTCTTGAAATCTATGACTTCAAACGTCAACTTTTCTTTTCGGAAAATTTTGTCATCCCCGAACACCACATCCAAGGCTATCTGGCCGAGTGACTTGGCCTTCTTTCCTGGGATGACCCCATGGAAGTGCATGCTGCTCTCGCTCAGACGAGACATCAGAATGCCCATCCCTTTCAGAGTATCCGCATATAGAATGTTCAGGCCGCTGCCGCCGTCCATGAGGACATTTCTGAGTCGAGTCCCCTGCACCACCGATCAACTACCAGAGCCTGACAATCGGGAGTGGCCACACGAGCAGGATGGTCTATCTGGTCGAATGTGATAGCATATTGGGACCATCTGAGGTAGGTGGGGGTGTCAGGTACAGCCATGTTGATTTCTTTGTTGATGACTTTTAGATGACTCTTGCTCTCGACATCAGCAAAGATCACCAGCGTTGCAGTGACATCCGGGAATGTTTCTTTTTTGTCATCTTCATCCCCCTTCTCAGGAGATTTCTCACTCGACTGGTTCCCCTTGAATTGTTGGACAAGGGTCCGACACTGTCGAGTGGTGTGCTTGGGCAAAATCAAGTTGCCTTCAGCATCTTTCCTCGTGTGAATTACACATGGCTGATCCATGATGTCAGTTCCTGACTGACTCTTCCCTTTCTTGGGGACATACTGAGCTTTGGCTTTGCCCTTGTTCTTCGGCTGAGTCGCTAGTGCTGCAGCCTCTGCCGGAGTTGGGTCTTCAGCCTTCCGCTTCTGCTTCCGATTGTTGCCGCCGCCGTTGCCTTCATTGGCGACTGCTTTTCCTTTGCCGCTATGGAGGCGGTCTTCTTCTTCGCCATTGGCGTACCGAGTGGCGATTTCCATCATCTTGCCGAGTGAGATATCACCCGTCCGTCCAAACTTCAGGTACAGTTCCCTGTATCTCACACCGGCCTTGAAAGCGCAAACGGCCTGGTGTTCTGACACATTCTCCATAGTGTGATGCAGAGTGGACCATCGCTGAATATAATCTCTCAGGGTTTCACTGGGCTTCTGGACACAGTGCTGCAAGTCGACCAGACCCGTCGGACACTTGCAGGTGCCCTCAAAGGTTCGGACAAACACTCGGGCAAGATCTTCCCAGCAATGTATACTCGATGGTGCCAAACGATTCAGCCAAGCTCGAGTTGGACCATCTAGCATTAAGGGCAGGTGCTTCATTGCGATATAGTCATTTCCGCCGCCAATCTGCACAGCCACTCGGTAGTCATCTAACCAAGTCTTTGGCTTTGTCTCACCAGAAAACTTTCCGATTGCCGCCGCCATTCTGAAATTGGGGGGGATCTCTGCAGAACGTATAGCTCTACTGAAACACTCGGGACCTGACACCATAGCTGAGCTTCCACTCGGAACATCTCTGTCGTGTCCTTCTCTGTAGGCTCTGCTCTTGTCGATCCGCTTCTGAACAAGGTAGGCATGGGCATCAAAGCCCGCATCCCGCTCATCACCGAAGGAGCGATGGTCGTCCTAGCGCTGGGGCGCGTACGGACCACTCCGCGGGGGCGTGGGTACTCGACGGTGGTCTTCGTGGTGAAACTGATCTCTGTCTTGCCCTTCACAGAAACCGCCGCCTCGACAACGCAAGGGTGACCCAGGGCTATGTGCCGAATGAACGGTCTCTGCCTTAGGTGAATTGCTGTGAATCCTATGATGGGACTGAGAAACTGTTGAGTTCTAACACTGCGTCGCATCTAACAGCGCTTTGATCTGCAACAACCCTATTCCGGCCTCTGACCGGGACGGTTGAATGGAGTTTGCTATCCTACCAGCTGCAGCAATGTTTAGCACAGGAGTTCGGTATACCTCAACACCGTCGTGACTTCCAGTCGGAAATAACTTTCGCTGGTGTCGACTGGGACGTGGCGGGCGCTGGCGAGCACGCTCGTCGATCTCTGCCTGGAGTTCTTCCAGACGAATGCGCGCGGCCTCCAAAGCTTGGGCCTCGGTGGTCGTGCCAACGATGGGAGTGTGAAGAACCTCCTCGTCGCAACGCGGCTTCCCGTTAGACGGACCGCCAGCCTCGTGCTTGCCACGGCCGAAGCCAGGCGGTGAACTCTGATTGGAGCCCGCCATCAAGACCTTCTCTGCGGGATCGCAGCTTTCGCACTCGGAAGGCACGTCGGACAGATTGGAATCCGACTCGAACACGCCGTGAAGGGACTCGGCGGGCTCGAGCGCTGCAATCTGCGGAGAAGTTTGACGCGCCGTCACGTGCTCGACCTAACGCTAAAGTCATGAGCGGCCGGACTGATTGCGACTGTGAACAACGAGAGGAGCCGACGTGTAAGGGGTCGACGGCTGACACAGCAACACGCCGCAGGAACTCACGCGGAAGTGTGCGGCCCCGCAGACCGGGAGCGCCTCGACATCGAGAGGCGCCTCCTGAAGCCATGTCGAATCGTCGACGATGAAGGTGAGCGCTCCGAAACGGATCTCGTGGCCCAGAGCGAAAACACCGCCGGAAGACATGTCGATGGATGAAAATCGCAACCTCGCCGGAAGTCGCTTAGACGCCTGCCCCACGGTGGGCGCCAACTGTCGTGGGAACGAGCCTGACAGTAGAAGGTAGGGGTACGAAGGGAGAGGGCAGAGTCATAGCTACGGCGAGGATGTACACACGTATGTATGAGTTCAGGCCCCTCTCGTGGAGGTAACAGCCCTACGTCTCAGTGCTCGGGAGCTTATGTCGTGTGGAATAGTGACATTACAATGGTTCCGAACCCTTGTGCAGGAGGGGAGAGGCGGCTTATATAGAGTTCACTGCCCCTCATAACTATCCCGCATTTAAGGGCCTGATCGTGGGGTTAAAGTCTGCCGTTATAGGCAACGTACGCAATAAAAGCTACTAATGACCATTGAACCAGCGTCTGCCCGTTGGGCTCTTAATGATGGCTCCTGGCCTTCTGGCGTCGAGTGAAAGCGAGGTCTTCCAAGTGACACGCGACTGTCGAGTGAGAGCGGGAGTTTCCGAGTGGATTACTGTCGAGTGACTTTGAGCGTATCCAGGGATCCACTCGAAAGTTCATGCTTGATCTTCAAGTCCTCCTATGTGGTGTCTTTAGGTATGACAGGTGGGCCTTGACTAGAACCCTACCCAGGTACATCTCCTCCTCATCATTCCTACGCGGACACATCTGAAGCTTTTCATAGGTCATGCACTTGTGTGAATACTACAACCCAATCTGATGAAGTGACGATAACAAAACCAAATCAAACATGCAAGAGCGTCTAATTAAAGGAACTTAAAGGTCATTATGGGAAGAAAAAATCGATCTTAGTGTGGACCCATCCCCTCAAACATATACCTGGATCCATATTCTAAGTTCACAAATCGATGATAGACCTCTAGATGTAGAAGCGAACTGCAGCGGATGCTTGTCGCCGTGTTGGAACGGGACATCACCGAGCTTGTAGCAGAAACGGCTCGGTGAAAGCCGGCACAACCACACATGACACACCTAAGATTTTCTTGGAGGTAGTCTGGCCTGCGCAGAAACAAAGAAAATTTAGTAGAGGAAGGAAACTCCCAGCCGTCATTGTTATGGCAACCTTGTCGACACCAAGCTTGTAGCAGAAACGGCTCAATGACAGCCGGCACAACCGCACACCTTAGTTTTGCTTGGAGGTAGTTTGGACTGGGCTGAAACAAAGGAAATTGAGCAATGGAAGGAAAGAGCTTTGCTACACATACGGAAATATTTTACAGAGAATTACAGGCGTGCTGGTGTGTGCAGATTAAATTGATTGTTAGATGAGTAATGCTACACGTACAAAAACATACATGTTTTTACAGGAAGATGACTTTTTATTGGAGATTAAGGAGGATGAGGGGCCCACCCCGATGAAAATCACGAAAAAAATGGTTAGTTAGATTGAAATCATCCTAATCAGCGTGTAAAAGCCTGTAAATCTTTGTATGTTTAGCATTATTGGTTGTTAGATGGGAGCCGACCCCACCCAGAAAATCAGTGGGGAGAGATTAGTTGTGGCGAAGAGAGGGGTCCGTAGAACGTTGGTAATTATCCGTATGTCTAGCATTTTTGGCAGCCTTGTTACCGGCGCCCAACCATCATTGTTTTGGCAGCCTTGTTACCGGCGCCGGTGTTTCCTCTTCTCCTGTCCTTTAGTGCCTAGTCCAGGACCGATTCCCCTCCACACCGATGGAAGTGGTGTGGTGCTATCTTGATCAGAATTGGACCAGAGGATCTAGAGGCAATCCATGGACGTTTTTCCTATTAATGCATGCTTGCTTGCATGGATGCATACATGCTTGCTTGCATGGATGCATACATGCATGCATGTTGCCAGGCATCAGGCATGACCTACAGTCCTAGATTTAGTCACCCAAATTGCTTGAGCTGTGGCTTTCACGCAACTGACTATTTCCCGTACGCGTGTGTGGGACATGATGGTTGAAGTTAGTTTCATGTACGTGCACTTAGTTGGCTGAAGCAGAATTAAAAATTGACATCAAACTTGCAGCTCTCACCTAGCAAAGTTATTTGCCGGAGTTCTCTTCGACCGTGCACCTCCACGCACTTCTTTGGTGGCTGTACTAATTAATGCATCGTCTTCTCGGCCCCTAATTGTAGTTTTGGGCTTGCGTCAATTACTCCAGCCTCTTCTCTTGGTGCTTTGCTACAGTAATTACTTGTTCGCTCCTCCATCGTATCTCATGTTTCATGGTTCTTTCCATGGCTTCTTCGTATCTCTGCCGTATCGTCGTCGTTGGTCCATGCAGCCGTCCCGAGGTCTTCTCGTCGTTGCCCTGACCAGCGTGTTGCCACTTCGTCGTCCCTTCGGGACGTAGAGCTGCGACACACGGTCCATCTCATCGTCCCTGCGCGTCGACTTTCTCTGGTATACGTGTCGTCACCTTCCTCAGCACGGTACGCCATCGTCCGCGGCAGTCTTCGTCACGCTGTCTGGTTTTTCATGCCTATCTCGAGCATCGCCGTCACGCTCCTAGCCAGCCACCGCCGTCACTACTCTTCAGCGTCGCTGTGGCTCGCTCACCCGAGCCACGCCACGCCTCTTCGGTGCCGTTGTAGCTCGACCACCCGAGTTGCGCCGCCCGTCCAACCCCTTCGTTTTCGTCCAACACCAACTCATCACCAGCGTCGTCGTCGTCTACCCCGACCACTTCATCTACTCGTACCACACATCGCCCCTTCCCCCCCCCCCCCGATTTGCGTCGCAACCGTCGTCGAGTTCTTTTCTGCTAGCCACCTCGACATGGCGTACAAGTTGTGTGCAGGTCCCCGTCTACGCATGCCCGGTGCTGGCAACACCGTCGTGTGTCTTCATCCCCGGTGTATTCCCAAGACTGGCAAGCCTGGAGCGACGCATCGTCAACATCGACTTCGTCCGTCTACGCATGCGTGGTGCTGGCAGCACCGACGCGTGCCTTCGTCCATGACGTGTCCTCGGGCTTGGCAAACCTGGCGCGACGCGTCTCAACTACGTCCCATTCCCGGCGCACCACTACCTCGACACCACTGCGCCATGACTAACTCGGTGCCTCCTTCCGCCCGCGGCTCCTCGACGACTTCCTCGACACCGGCTACCCCGATTCGACATCGATCATTCTTTGCACGGCTATCTCGACCAAGGCTACACCATCGTATGCTCTCGGCTACCTCGACAAACGCACAAAGAGCTACCGCCTTGCTTGAGCAACCTCATCGATTTTTACTCCAGCCACAACTTCCGCGATGCATCGACCGTTACGACTATGGAGGGATGTCCGTCGGCTTACCTTCGGCTTCTTCTCCCGGTCGCTTCCATTGTGACTGCAGGGAAATGTTGGGTATATTGATTAGATTAGGAAATATGAGATAGAATAGGATTTGTCTTACCTTATCTTGTACTCCAAGATGATCATGTACTCTCTCTCTATATATATATATAGAGAGAGAGAAAATACATCCTACGACCGGGTGTAGTTACTCCCATGTCTCATATAGTATCATGTGGTAGTATATATACTACTTTATTATTTTTAGTATGTTCATATACTATATCTAAGATACTCCAAAGTGAATTCTATGAAAAAAAATTGCAAGTTGACTCATATTTTTATTATATTTATAAAATACGTACATATTTATACGTAAACAAGTATATGCTCAAAATATGAGACATACTATCAAATTTTTGTACATATACTACCTAAATATTCTTATATACTACATACTACGTGTACATACACTTCAGAATGATAGATACTACCTATAGCATACGAAACAAAAGTAGGAGTAACTACACCCGATTGTACCAAACATTTGTCATATATATATATATATATATATATATATATATATATGTATGTATGTATATATGTATATATATGTATATATGTATATATATGTATATATATGTATATATATGTATATATATATATATATGTAGGGATTGACTATTCGTCACCCTGGATGAGGAATAGTTATTCTTCACCCCCCTCTATTTTCACATCAATCTACCGTAATTTTACGTTTCGTAAATTTTATCGTATTCCATACGTAAAAAGAGACCGTAAGAAAATATATAGTCACCGTAAAAAATATTTATGTCATGTAAATTTGCAAACATAAAAACATAGTGTAAAATATACATAAAATATGATTTTTCTAGTCTTATGACTTATATTTTTATTTTTTTATGTCAAACTTTACATAGTGAATCAATATAAATATAATTATTTGCATTTGAAATGTAATTTATTTATGAAACAATTATATAATATTACCTCGGAGGAAGAATAACTTATTCTAGACCCTGGCTGATGAATAGACTTTCTATATATGCAACGGGAGAAGCAAAAAATGTCAATATTCCCCTCCTAACAAGTACGGGTCAAAAGCCCTATGCATTTTCATGTCCTCTATTCCAACACCGTGTCTCATCCATGTTGTCGCTTATCCTTCTTTCCACCTAAACTGAGAGCATAGTCATGATGTGCTCATAATGCGTCTGAATGTGATTAATCTTAATGCAATAATCTCGGCCACCACACAACAAGCTTGCCATTGAACTGCGTCAACACAAAAGAATGTTTAAACCTCTTGAAACCAATCTTGTCGATTTGGACATGAGGACCACCCTCCGCGAGCTAGACTCTGCACCTGGTTGATACACATCCCTCATATTGCGACTCCTTTAAAATTGTATATATTTTTGAAATGCATAACTATTATTTTAAAAAGGCGTGAACACTTTTTAAATCGTGTGGCTTTAAAAAAATGCTTGAATACTTTTTAAATTACGAGTGAATTCACTTCCGGGCAGGTTTGATTCACAAAATATCCGAACGCCACTTGTAATTAAATAAAAAAAGATCTCACTTCCACAGGGATAGGTCCTACATCAATGCACTTCTTTTTCACTTTCCTAATAAAAACATAATAAATACTTGCTATTTCAGTTTAACAAGAACGGTAAGCTACGTCAAATGCTGAGTAGAGTGATTTGGTGGATTGGCTAACATTTGTGAAGAAATAAAAGGTCCCACTTGCTGAAAAAACTCAGACTCAAAAGGCAACCAAGGAAAATAAAACAAACTCATGTTGTGCACATGGAGTAAAAGTCGTACAGTCGAGTAGATGATCGGGGTGCCGAACTCAAGGCAGTAGGTAAGCAGAGAGTAACTTGCGGCCAGAGGTGACCATTTGCCTCCTGCAGGCTTGCAGCAGGTGGTCTGGGCCTCTCCAACTCCAAATGGAGCATTGTCACCAATAACCTGAAAGACAGAGAGGCCACTGCAGCTATGTGTGCATTATGTGATTCAAATCGATGATAAAACAGTTGTTTTTTGAATACGAATCAAATGGTATCATTGTGCAATGAACATTCTGTACAACAAATTCTTGTGCTCCTTGCAATTTTGGATGAAGGCGTTATGTTCAAAGTACAGAGGAGAGGAACATTATACAGTGAACAAGTGTAGATACCTCTGAGTGAGTGATCAATAACTTGAGGATGCAGGCATTAGTGAAGGAGAGTGATCAACGGCATCGGACTCCATTGAAGCTTGAGAGGATTGGCCACGTTTGGAGCTCATCTGCAAGACCAACACGACAGTTGGTGAAACAAAACTTCAGTTTGCTGAGTGAGAAATTATTAGTAACTCCAATTGTGTCATGAAAATCTTCCTTACACCACAAAGTTATTAGTTTAAAGTGCAATTTGACAATGAGGCACCATTGGACATAGCAAGAAGGGCCGCCAAATCTCTCGAAGAGGAAAAATTACTGACATAAACTGCTTTGCCCCTTAATTATGCTTGTGTGACCTGAACCTATCAATGCCTTTGGACATTAGCAATTGTATACACATCAAATTCGCTACAATCTCATATGTATAAACATGTCAGAATTTGAACTTGTTAGAGAATAAAGTCATTATAATCTAACATCTTGTCTTAGTTTTCCTGAAGAACATATGCCCCTATAGCTTGATCAATTCCAACACTGGCTGGATGCAAATGTACAAAAGGACAACGATGTTTGCCAACGAACAACACAATAGTACATCCTGGCATGAGCTGCTTGCTTTCACTCCGCACGTCGCCGCGTGGTCTGTGTTGGGGGATTTAGCCAGGGACATCGTCGGCTGGGCGAAGGACGCCCTGCGGGAGGTGTCTCGAGGCGACGCAAGGTTGGACGGGCGAGGCAACGGGGGTCGGGCCGGCGCCGATGCATGGCGCTGAAGCGTCGAAGCAACAGGACGGTGCGGGCAGGGGACGTCGGCACTAAGATCCAGCCTGCCGCTCCCCTTCCTCTGCCTGCTGCTCCGAACGTGGCCATGATGGACGGAGAGTGCACGCAGTGTTCTGGGCCTCTGGTCGAGGCTCCTCTGTTTTTCTGTTCTGACGCCTAGTAAAGTCATCGCCTCGCCTTGACCTACCTCTCGAGGCTCCCCGGTGACCACGCCACGGGGACGACGACTCGAGGAATTATCGCCTCTCAACGTCCTTGTTCAATCTCGGATAGGAAATCGAAGAGATTAGGTTTGTTTTATAGCGTCTGGTATATGGTTTCGTATTTGTATATAACTTTGACAGTGACTGGCAGGTGCGAAACACACAAAGAACAGACACGGGCAACGACGTACAACGAACGAGGTGATTGCAGGTTCAGCCTGTGCATGCCGCCGCTGCCCACGTAGGGAAACTGTAGGACGTTGAACCTGTGCATGCTGCTGCCGCCACTGTTGGTTGCTTTTGCTCATTATGAACGGTACGCACACCTGTTGTCTAAAAAAGAAGTCGTCGTCCATGATGTCTTGGTGTCTGCGTCCCTCGCGTTGGCGACGCAGCCGATGCTCGATCGGTTTGCCGTGCGCGGCTGCGCGTGGTGCGTATGTTTACTGATTTGCATGTACGTCTGTGGCAAGAAATCGAGGGGATCAGCTTAGATTTGTAGAAATTAACTTCTATTTGTAATAGGGATTTCTAGTTGTATAAGGATATTGTAGTAGGGAGTCCTAGTTGTATATACGGATACAATATTCGTTCACGTACAGGAAGAAGAGACGAAGCTATGTGCTAGCCGCGATAGGCTTGTTGGGCCAAGGAAGCGGACGAAAATCAACGAAAGTGCGGTACGGAAAAAAATAAAATAAGCGGGACCAAACCAAAAATATCATCGGTATGAAAAATAATAACGGGACGAAATCAAAAATATCATCTTATTAGTAGGTATATATACATAGTTGATTCTATATATATATATATGCGCCCATGAGGCTCAAGCAATAGAATCAACTATTTCACCAAACCTCTTTCTCCATCCTAACACGCATGTTCGTGGCATGTTTCATCTCCAAATTGATGCTGCCATAACAACAACCATTATAGCAGACACCATGTCGCCCATAGGAACGCCCATGTTGGTCTCCGTCCCGCCAGGTGTAACCAATAGTCGCCATGTCGCTTCGGCTCTGTCTGGTGCAACCGACAGTTGTCGTATCACCCACTGAAAAACCCATATTCGGCTCCGTCCGTCTAGACATAAATACCTCCGACCGTTTGCCTGTTTTTTTCTATAGCTCAAGCATTGTCTCTTAAAAGCTAGATTGGAAGGGGAAGACACAATTTTCCACAGCAAGATTGGATGGATAAGAAAGAATTGATGTGCGGGAGAAAATTGATGACCACGTCATAGGCTGAAGAAGGATCTCATCTATTCTTTTCTTAACCTAGGATGTCATCTTGTTTTCATAAATCTCAAAAGGGGAGCGACGGATGACCAACAGACCAAGTTATTATAATGGCAATGGTGAGTAAATTTTCCAATTAAATCAAATCTAATGGTTGTGTAATTTCTGCTTGTTAAAACGGCCGGATATTTCTTTTTTTTGTGGGTTTTCTAACATATTTATCTTTTTCTGGTTAACGCATCAAACACCTTTTATATATAATAGATGTGGCTACTTATGATTTATGTTGAAAACTTGAACACAAGCTAAGCATGTGTACATCAACAAGAACAAAAGAGTTTGTAAAAGGTTTTTTTATCACTTTTAGTTTGTCAACTGAATTGCTTGAGGACAAATGAGTTAATCCTGGGGGAGTTGATACGTCTCAAACGTATCTACTTTTCCAAACACTTTTGCTCTGGTTTTAACCTCTAATTTGCATGATTTGAATAGAACTAACCTGGACTGACGCTGTTTTCAGCAGAATTGATTTGGTATTATTTTTATGGAGAAATAAAAGTTTTCGAAATCGGACGAAACTTTTTGTGAATTTTTTCATGAAATTATAATGAATTATGAAGCGAAGACCTGCCCGAGAGGGGGTGCCAGGGGGGCACAAGCCATCCAGCCGTGCCTCCCCTAGGGCGCGACCAGATAGCTTGTGGGGCCCCTGTGGCTCCTCTGACCCTCTTCTCAGTCCTATAAATTCATATCCGATGAGAAAAAATAGGAGAGAAGATTTCATCACATTTCACGAGACGGAGCCGCCGCCACCTCCTGTTCTTCCTCCGGAGGGCTAATCTGGAGTCCGTTTTGAGCTCCGGAGAGGGTGCTTCGTCACCATCGTCATCATCAACCCTTCTCCATCAATATTGCCATGATGCTCACCACCGGAGGTGAGTAATTTCTCTGTAGGCTTGCTGGATGGTGGTGGGATTAGATGAGATTGATCTTATAATCGAGTTAAGTTTGTAAGGCTTGATCCCTAGTGTCCACTATATTCTGAGATTGATGTTGCTATGACTTTGATATGCTTAATGCTTGTCACTAGGGCCCGAGTTCCATGATTTCAGATATGAACATATTATGTTTTCACGAATATAAGATTGATTTGGATCCTATCTTACAAGTTGTGTGCACCTATTACGTGTCTTGATCCGCATACCCCAAGGTGACAATTATTGGGATTCTTTCTGGTGATTTCCTTAGTTTGAGGAGTTCATGTATTCACCATGTGTTAATGCTTTGTTCCGGTTCTCTATTAAAAGGAGGCCTTAATATCCCTTAGTTTCCAATAGGACACTACTGCCACGGGAGGGTAGGACAAAAGATGTCATGCAAGTTCTTATCGCAAGCACATATGACTATATACGGAATACATGCCTACATTATATTAATGAATTGGAGCTAGTTCTGTGTCGCCATAGTGTGTAATTGTTACATAGACAATATCATAGCAATCGCTATCATTCACGGATCCATGTGCCTACGATTTTCATATACTGAATCTTGCTACGTTACTACTATTGCTGCAGTTGTCCCACTTGCTATGAAATTGCTACTGTTACTCTTGCTACCAAAACTGCTATTGTCACTATTACTATTGCTACTACTATTTGTTGTGCTACTAAATCTTTGCTGCAGAGAGATATCCTAGGTAGGGTTGAATTGACAACTCAACTGTCAAGGCCAATAAATACTCTTTGGCTCCCCTTGTGTTGAACCAATAAATTAGGGTGAAATACTACCCGTGAAGACTGTCATGATCCCCTACACTTATGGGTTAGCACTTTCCAGTTAGAATGCTTGTAGGGTTAAGGAAGATGGCATGGGTCCACACTTTTGTTCAAGTTATACACTGCTATTTATGTTTAAATGTTTGGCCCTCACAGCCATATAGATTTAAGACTTGACCTTGATGGTCTTTATTTGTGTAAGACAGTATGTATGGATGTAAGACTCTTGTATTCAATTTCTGTGTGTTCTGTGAGCATTGATCTCTGAGATCACTGTGCACGTGCATTCGATGATCACGACTTATGAGTCGGGGTCCTTGTTGATTACTTTGAAGGGGACTAGCTGAGAGCCACTTGTGAATTTTTTTGGAAATATTTTATGTACTCGTTTTATTTAAAACCTAGTTTTGAATAGTTTAAACCACTGTTAAAATAGTTTTTGAAACTTTTTACACTTCAAAACCACAAACAAATATTTTTGGTTTTAAAATGGTATTTTATAGAGTGATGTAAAATTTTAGTAGTAGAATATTTTTTCTATTTTCGATGTATTCTTATTTTGCAGTTAAATCACTAGTAGAAAACAGGGCATTGGTTCGGGCCGTGCCTGCACATTAGTCCCGGTTCAGTCACGAACCGGGACCAATGGGGGCAACAGTCCTAGTTCGTGAGGCCAGGGGGCCGGGCGGGCCACGTGGGGCATTGGTCTCGGTTCGTCTGGAACCTTTGGTCCCGGTTCCAGACACGAACCGGGCCCAACGTGCCTCGCTCCTGGCCCACAACCATTGGTCCTAGTTCGTGGCTGGATCCGGGACCAAAGGGGGTCCTTTAGTCCCGGTTCCTGCCACGAACCAGGACCAATGAGATGCCTATATATACCCCCTCGCCAGTGAGTAGAGCACTCCACTTTGCTCTATTTTTCAGGCCGGCGAGGGGAGAGCTTTGTGGTGCTCTAGCTCACCTCATATGCGGATGAGGTGTTTGATGAAATGCCCAAGCCAAACTTAAGCTTTCTCCTCTCGAAGCTCCTTGTCCAAACTCCATTTTTCTCAAGATTTGTCTAGGTTTGGTGGTCCGTCCTGTCCCGTCCCCATCCTGAAACTGCCGTCGATCGCCCGCACGTGGTGAGCCTCTTGATCTTATCTTCTTGCTAAAAGAAAATATACTTACTCATATGATTTTTCTTACTTTTATTATTGTTTGTTATTATATAGTGCCATGGTTATGGTATCCGCCCACGTCGGCCCTCGTCCAGTCTATGATTCAGATGTGGTATATTATCTTTTATATAACTATTTCACATATCTAATGTCTATGACAATTAATTATGCCACCAACTTGACGTAGATGTTTTTATCTATAGGAAGTAGTTGAACCAGAAATTCCAACCGACTATGCAGTTCTGCTCGAGAAGTTAACACAAGCTGAAAAAGAAATCGATTATTTGAAAGAAAAATTAAAAAGAACTGAAGATGACAAGATGGGATTGGAGTTGCATGTTGCCGATATCATCGACAATCACAAGACCAAGATGGATGCAATGCGCTTGAAGCTTAGAAAGATTAGAAAATATGCCATTCATACTAAGGCTTTGTATCATTATACCGTTAGATCAATTGGTATCTTAGTAGGGGTTATGATTGCATTTGTTGTTGCATTTATTTTTTTACGTAGTTTAGCTGTATGTTTTAATTAGATGCTCTAGAGAGCTATATGTTGTTCAATAATGACAACTATGTATGAACTGTACATATTTATTTTGGTCATTATTGTACTTTGGCTTTAATGTGATGATGAATTTATATTAATTTGGTCACTTCTCTATTCATGATATGTTGTAATGGTTTTTAATACACTTTATTATATAACGCACGCACATGAACTGGCAATGGATGTACGGTGACTGACGCACCTCCGAGTATATTAAGGGCCTGCATAATTTTGAACACACAAAAAATTTGGAGTTCAAATAAGTTCATGAAAATGAAATGACTTTTGTAACCGATGAGTTTCCGTCCGGAACCCTAATACTTCGAAAGAGACTGTCTGTTTTGTACATGAAGTGCATCCAGCTTTTGCTGTAACCCTCTCAACTTTTTAACACATGCTATGTGGGTGAACTGATGATACCATGCCAACTTTCAACCTTTTCACAATTCATTTGTAGTGCTTTTCAATTTTAAGGTCATTTACCTCAAAAAATTAATAACTGCATGAAAAATAACAAATGATGTCGGGAAGGGTTGAAAATTGATGATGTGGCTTCGAATGGTGCATTTTGAACACACAAAAAGCCTTGAGTTCAAATAAGTTCAAGAAAATGAAATGCCTTTAGTGACCGATGAGTTTCCGTCCGGAACCCTGATACTTCGAAAGAGACTGTCCGTTTTGTACACGAAGTGCATCTAGCTTTTGCCGTAACCCTCTCAACTTTTTAGCACATTCTATGTGGGTGAAATGATGATACCACGCCAAGTTTCAACCTTTTCAGAGTTCATTTGTAGTGCTTTCCAATTTTAGGGTCATTTAGCTCAAAAAAAATCAATAACTGCATGAAAAATAACAAATGATGTCGGGAATGGTTGAAAATTGATGATGTGGCTTTGAATGGTGCATTTTGAACACACAAAAAGCCTGGAGTTCAAATAAGTTCAAGAAAATGAAATGCCTTTTGTAACTGATGAGTTTCCGTCCGGAACCCTGATACTTCGAAAGAGACTATCCGTTTTGTACACGAAGTGCATCCAAATTTTGCCGTAACCCTCTCAACTTTTTAGCACATGCTATGTGGGTGAAATGATGATACCATGCCAAGTTTCAACCTTTTCAGAGTTCATTTGTAGTGCTTTCCAATTTTAGGGTCATTTAGCTCAGGAAAATCAATAACTGCTTGAAAAATAACAAATGATGTCGAGAAGGGTTGAAATTGATGATGTGGCTTTGAATGGTGCATTTTGAGCACACAAAAATCCTGGAGTTAAAATAAGTTCAAGAAAATGAAATGCCTTTTGTAACCGATGAGTTTCCGTCCGGAACCCTGATACTTCGAAAGAGACTGTCCGTTTTGTACACGAAGTGCATCCAACTTTTGTCGTAACCCTCTCAACTCTTTAGCACATGCTATGTGGGTGAAATGATGATATCATGCCAACTTTCAACCTTTTCAGAGTTTATTTGTAATGCTTTTCAATTTCAGGGTCATTTAGCTCAAAAAAACCAATAACTAAAATTATAAACCTCTAGTGTTTTTGAAACTAAAATTATATAAAACCTAAAAATTACAAAATTGAATATAATGTTAAAACAAAGTAATATTAAATAGCAGGAAAAATAGCAAAGAAATAACTTAAAAAATAGAAAACGTGAAAATAGACGCGCTTACACTGAAATTCAACCTAAATTCAAGGTGCTAGTTAGGCACCTAACTAGCATTTTGAATTTAGGTCAAATTTCATGTATAAGGGCATCTATTTTCACTATGAGAGGAGCTTGACAGGCCAAGCGCATCGGGGCTTATAAATAGGTGCTGTCTCCCCTCGACTAGCGAGGTGGGACTAAACATCTATTGCTTCCCCGCCGGCCGACGAAAAGGGACCAGTGGTCCTGGTTGGTGCCACCAACCAGGACCAATACCCCCCCTTCGTCCCGGTTGGTGCTAACAACTGGGACCAAAGGTCCCTATTTCCCGCCCTTTGGGCTGTTGAAAACAGGGCTTTGGTCCCGGTTGGTGGCACCAACCGGGACGAAAGGTCTGCATTAGTCCCGGTTGGTGCCACCAATCGGGACCAAAGATCCCTGTTTCCCACCCTCTGGGCTGCTAAAAACAGGGCTTTGGTCCCGGTTGGTGGCACCAACTAGGACTAATGGTGGGCATTGGTCCCGGTTGGTGCCACCAATCGGGACCAATGCTTCTTCTACATAAGACGCACTTAGGAAATCTCGAAGTTTTCATTGTCCTCCTCGTCTTCCCGTCGCCGTCCCCGCCGTCCCCGCCGCCCCCGTCGCCTCCCCGTCGCCGCGCCCGTCGCCTCCCCGTCGCCGCCCCGTCCCCGTTGCCTCCCCTGTCGCCGCCCCCGCCGCCCTCGTCGCCACCTCTCCCCCGTTGCCGCCTCCCCCGTCGCCCACGTCACCGCCCCGCCCGCGTCGTCGCCCCCGCCGCCCCCGTCGCCGCCCCGCTCCCGTCGCCGCCCCTCCCCCGTCGCCTCCCCCGCCGCCTTTGTCGCCGCCCTGTCCCCGTCGCCACCCCGCCCCCGTCGCCGCCCCGTCGCCGCCCCCGCTGTGAGCCACCGCCGCCCCGGCTCCTTGCAATTTTTTGAAAATATATGTTGGTTTTTTAATATGATGAATGTTTATGTTAGATTAGTATGTGTATGTTAGATTACAGAATTTTTTTATGATGAATGTTTATGTTAGATTAGTATGTTTATGATGAATGTTTATGTTAGATTTTATGTTTATGATGAATGTTTATGTTAGATTAGTATGTTAATGATGAATATTTTTGGGTTTTATGAAAAATTAGTGATTAAACGATAAGAAAACGTTCTCATAGGAATTTGTCGATGATGCCCGGCCCGCATCCTTGTCGTCGAGTAGTCCGCGAGAGCCTGCTTGATAGGCGCCATGTCCGGGACTAGGCTCCGCGGGGCTGGCACTGGGAGGTGCTACCTTCCCGGGCTCGGAGGTTGGTGAGGAATGCAGGTATCGTATTCGACCCGGACCTTCTGTGGTGGCGGTCACGCGGGCCACTTTTGGTGCGGAGGGAGCGGGCACCCGCGGAGGTGGTACGTCGTCGTGTCAGGGAGGAGGACGAGCACGTCCGTCGCTACATGGCGGTGTTGGACGCCCGGTTCGACAATACCTGGCAAATCCTTCAGGGATCTCACTTGAGTTATTATCCCGTGATGGTTCCTTATCTTTGCGTGTCCATCGCCTGCGACTCAGAGACCGCTAGTGAACCGAGTTCACCGTCCTCCACTTTGGATTCTAGGATATTCGATCTGTATTAGTGATCTCATATGATAATATTCGAGATGTATTAGTTAATATTTAATGATGCATTAACTAGATTATTCGGGATGATGTATTAGTGATATTATATTCGAGTTCATTATAAATATTAATGTATTTGTGATATTTATCGGTATAATGCGTGTGTGACTTTCGGTTTGTCGTTACTCCTTGTGTGACTTTCATGTGTGTTCTTGATGGAGGAATCCCGACTGTTGTCATAGGGGGCGCCTCATCTTCCTTCTCTTCTTTGCGATATACTCGTCGATATATTGCGCAAGAAGAGAAGAGGTGGGGCGTCCATCACCGGCGGTCGAACTATTACTATGAGAGAGTGCCCACCAACATATATACACCACCATATCAGTGTGAGAGAGAGCACACCAACACACCATGAGATATGAGAGTTACTTAAGGAAAGCCTCGACGGACCGAAAGTCACACACGCATTAGGATCCAAAGAGTGCCGTAATTCTTGAACTTGATTATTTGGGATGATGTATTAGTGATATTATATTCGAGTTCATTATAAATGTATTTGTGATTTGCAAGTCATTCCAGTAAAACATAGGGAATTTTTTCTATGTCATTACTCGATATATGAAACGGGTTGACTTTAGGTCTGTTTCGGCTCATTGTGTGTCTTTCAGTGAGGGAGAGTGTCCACCATATATATATATATATATATATATATATATATATATATATGATAGAGGAAGAATCCCGACTGTTGTCATGGGGGTCGCTTCTCCTTCGTTCCCGTGTGCTAGACATTTTTGTGTAATGCACTCGGGGACGAATGAAGGAGCTATCATCACCGACGGTCGCAATATCATAGGGAGTGCCCACCATATACGTGAGATGAGAGTTTAGGAAGGAAAGATTCAACAGACCTAAAGTCAACCCGTTGCATATTGAGTAATAGTGATCTGTGTGTTGATCAGTTTTCTCGTAGTTTCCTTCGATCGATTTTAAATGTTTCAACTATGAACATAGGAAATGTCTGACGAGGAAAGTGAATTCGGTATGTGCGAATACTGCGAAGACGAGCGCGGCCTGTGTGACAAGACTTTCCTAGTTGATGGTAGGCGCTTCAGCATCATGCTGGATGAGACCTTCGAAGTGGATACAGTATGTCAGAATTACAAGTCTTTTTTCGTAATTAAGCATGACTTCTGCCTCTTTTGCTTCAACTTATAATAAATTTTAATTTTTTATTGTTCTACTAGCATATCCCTTGCCATGCAAGAATTGCTGTCTTGGATAAGATTGGTTTCAATACTAAAAAAGAGATGGAGGTAAAGATAGTTCACTTGAGGACCGAGCATGGTTTTACTTTTGCGATAAAATTGTACCATGCAGACACCTATTGCTATTTTGAATGCAAAAATTGGCAAGCACTATGCAAGGCTTATGCATTTGAGCCTAATATGCTTATCACCTTTGATATTTGTCCGGAAGATGAAATTGAAGGTAATATCGACATCTGGGTCGATGTGCAGACGCCTCCAGTTCTACCATTATGTGAGTTTCTCAACCATATTTATTAAGTAATTTATATTGTTTATTTAAAAATAGTTGACAACTTATTTGCATTCACAAATTATTTTCATTCTTCAAAAAATGTACGGAAGATGGTAGACAGAACCTACTACTATAGTGATGAAGCATAATTAACTTATAAGGAGAAAGATCATCTTACCGCATTTCTTAGTCATCTTGAGAATTACAATAGCTATTATCAAACTCCTGCACATTATGGTCAGTACGTGCCACTAGTGCACGTGGTGAACTACGGTAACATCCATGGAGATTGCATGGTAAGATTTTAATTCTACTATTACAACAACCGTGCATCTTTTGCATAAATTCTTCTAAAACTAAACTACATTTCTAACTACAAAGTTATTACTATGTTTTTCAATAGAAAATCCCGGAGGATTGTGTGCCTCATCGGATGTTTCTGAGAGGTCGCGTTGTTGTTACGAGCTTAGGGCCACCACGGCCAGGTCAGCCTACGCATCACTCCTGTCCATACCGGATTTCTAAAACCGATGGAGTCATGACAATCAAAGATTGGAAAAAAATGTATGCTCAATCGTAGAGAGCTACTTGGAAGCAACATTGTGCGTAGGCCAAGAATGGGAGACAGGATGATCTCCGTTCTCCATAATGGAGAGTCGGGGCCCATCTTGTTTTATGATATTGTACCTAAGAGAGGGTAGAGTAGGTCCTATGAGATAGGAGTACGTAGGTCCTAGGTACAATATGTTATTATGTGCTACAACGTGTTAGAGTTGATGATGATGATGATGAGGAGGAGTTGTGATTATGACTAGTGACCAACTTGTTATATGATGTCTCATTGACGAAAATGATGATTAAATTGTGTTATATGTTCTATCTATAAGTATAGTATGTAGCGTCGTGACCTAGCACGGAGATAAGAGAGATCACTTCTATCTATTAGCTATCTAACAAAATATATGAAACCCCTAAATTAACCCTCCAAAATCCTCAAAATCCCCCCTCTTTAAAAAACAACTCCTAAGTTGCTGACGCGTGGAGGCTCTTTGGTCCCGGTTGGTGTTACCAACCGGGACCAAAGGCCCTCCTGCCTGGGCTCGGCTAAGCGGCCACCTGTAGCCCCATCTGTCCCGGTTCGTAAGCGAACCGGGACTAAAGGTCGAGGGCTTTAGTCCCGGTTCCTGAACCGGGACAAATGGTCCTTACGAACCAGGACAAATGGGCCTTTTTCCACTAGTGAATATTGCGACCATAGATTGCGTTGTTGATGAGGGAGTTGGACTAGAATACTTCGAAGACCCCGAGGACTTTGTTGAGACAGGCAAGGAACCCTTTGACCATATTTAAGAAACCACTTTTATTGCATGGCATATATAACACTTTATATTTTATATGTAGATCATGATGTTATGGTGACCACCTTTATGGGTTGCCTATGATACTTTAACGTTGATACTTGCATGCCACAACTCTATCTTGTGCTTGGAGTTGTGTGGGTGGGAAATAGTTAGAATGATAATTAGATGCTGCAGAAATTGGATGGGATAATGCATGGTGTCGGAAAGGCAACAGTTTCAAAGACTTTTTGAAACCCCTTCAGGTGCCACCAATGCCTGAGGGAGATGATGTTGAGATGGGTAGCCACTTGAGAAAGAAATGGTGTACCGAAGCAAGTTTGTGTGTGTTTTTGAAAACGAAGAGATTTAATATGTGTTGACCGTCCCAACCTTACATGTACAGCCACAATACCCCTTATGGGATGGGGCCTTGTTGATTACTTTGGTGGGTACTTACAGAGAGCCCACCTTACTAGTGGCGGGTGTGACGTGGTCGCTCTCGATACGGGGTCATGCCGAAAAGGACGGTCATGGGCTATTTTCATAGACACCGGGAACACTGTTGCGTTCCCTCGTGGATGATACTTGTGATGTACATCACGAGGGATGGCAACAATGAGTGGACTCTTTGATAGTATCGCTAGGGGAAAGGCATGGTTCGAGTACTTACCTCGGGTCTGAACAATACCGCGAGTCGTGGCTTGACACGGTAGTTTCCCGAGTCTCGTGGGTAAAGTGTGCAACCTCTGCAGAGTGTAAAACTATTTGAATAGCCGTGTTCGCGGTCATGGACAGTTGGTGGTCCTGCTTAAACTACGTCCAATGTTTTCACAAACTTGGTGCGCGTGTGTGGATGACACATAGATTATACTTGAGACAAGTTCATTGACTTGGCATGATGATTGAACATGAGATGTTCACCCCCCGTTTATGACGATACCCGTACCTTGTTCACATGGGTACATACCTCCAACTTGTTGATGCATGCTACTATAAATTATTTTGAACATGTCATTGCACTAAAAATTAGCTTTTTGCAAAACTTACCTAGTTAGTGTTATATCATGCATTGTTTACCTTGTTCCAAAACATGGGTTGCTTGCGAGTACATTCAAAGTACTCACTAGCTTGCCACTGGTTATTTAATTGGCCAGCTATGGAAGCACAGGAATATGATGAAGAATTCTTTGGTGATGAACATGCAAACTAGGATGCTTCCTAGTCAGAATGCTTATAGGGTTATGGCAGATGGCATGGGTTCACACTTTTGTTCAAGTTATACGCTGCTATTTATGTTTAAATGTTTGACCCTCGCGGCCCTCGATATGTCTCCATCGTATCTACTTTTCCAAACCCTTTTGCCTTTGTTCTGGACTCTAATTTGCATGATTTGAATGGAACTAACCCGGACTGACATTGTTTTCAGCAGAATTGCCTTGGTGTTCCTTTTGTGCAGAAATAAAAGTTCTCGGATTGACCTGGAAATTTATGGAGAATATTTTTGGAATTAATAAAAAATATTGGCGAAAGAATCAACCGGAGGGGGGCCACCCGTTGGTGACAAGCCAACCAGGCGCGACCACCCCTTGGCCACGCCTAGCAAGCTTGTGGACCCCCTGTTGCTCCACCGACCACAATTCCACTCCTATATATTCATATTCACGAAGAAAAAAAAATCAAGGAGGAGAGTTCATCGCGTTTTACGACACGGAGCCACCGCCACCTCCTGTTCTTCCTCGGGAGGCCAGACCTGGAGTCCGTTTTGGGCTCCGGAGAGGGGAAATCGACGCCATCGTCATCACCAACCATCCTTCATCACCAATTCCATGATGCTCTCCACCATTCGTGAGTAATTCCATCATAGACTTCCTGTACGGTGATGGGTTGGATGCTATTTATCATGTAATCGAGTTAGTTTTGTTAGGGTTTGATCCCTAGTATCCACTATGTTCTGAGATTGATGTTGCTATGACTTTGCTATGCTTACTGCTTGTCACTAGGGCCCGAGTGCCATGATTTCAGATCTGAACTTATTATGTTTTCATGAATATATATGTGTTCCTGATCCTATCTTGCAAGTTGTAGACACCTATTATGAGTTATTATCCGCATCCCCCAGGGTGACAATAACTGGCATTCTTTCCGGTGATTACCGTAGTTTGAGGAGTTCATGTATTCACTAAGTGCTAATGCTTTTGTCCGGTTCTCTATTAAAATGAGACCTTCATATTCCTTAGTTTCCAATAGGACCCTGCTGCCATGGGAAGGTAGGACAAAAGATGTGATGCAAGTTCTTTTCCATAAGCATGTATGACTATAAATGGAATACATGCCTACATTACATTGATGAATTGGAGCTAGTTCTGTGTCACCCTATGTTATACCTATTGCATGATGAATGCCATCCGACATAATTATCCATCACTGATCCATTGCCTATGATCTTTCCACATATTGATCCTTGCTAAGTTACTTTTCCGTTGCTACTGTTACTTTCACTACAAAATTCCTACTGTCACTTTTACCACCGTTACTGTTACTTCCAAACTACTTTGCTACTAAATACTTTGCTGCAGACATTAAATCTTTCAGGTGTGGTTGAATTGACAACTAAACTTCTAATACTCAAGAATATTCTTTGGCCCCCCTTGTGTCGAATCAATAAATTTGGATTGAATACTCTACCCTCAAAAATTGTTGTGATCCCCTATACTTGTGTGTTATCAAGACCTTTTTCTGGTGCCGTTGCCAGGGAGCATCGCTCTATTCTTTGAATCACTTGGGATCTATATCTGTTGATCCCTATGAAGAATCTGAAAGATCCAAAAACCAAGATCTATCCCTCTACTACGAGGCGATGTAAGGAACTGCCATCTAGCTCTGCACTTGATTCACCTTCTGTTATGAGTAAGTTTGCAACACCACCACCTGCTAGTAATTCTGATATATCGCAAGGAATTGATGATGCCACTTCTTCTATGCATGATGTTTATGATGATACTTTGCTTGGTAATACTATGCCACTGGGTGAATTTCTTGATGAACAAAATTCTAGAGTCAATGCTGAAAATTATGATACTTCTGAAACTGATGAAATTGTTAAAACTGAACACTATGAGACACCTGTTAGACCTAGCTCTCCTAGATATGAATTGCCTGATATACCCCAGGGTTAAGTTACAGAAGGAGAGGTAGCTAGGGACTTTCTTGCTTGTAAGGATAGAGATAATCTTAAGAAATTGCTATGCAAGTGGAAAGAAAAATCTTTGAATGCTAGAATGAAATATGATCCTAAGTTTGCTACTTGACCTATCTTTGTTACTGATAAGGATTATGAATTCTCTGTTGGTCTTGAGTTAATTACTTTGGTTGAATCTGATGCTTTCCATGGCTATGAATCTGAAACTGTTGTGGCACATCTTACTAAATCTAATGATATAGCCATCCTATTTACTCATGAGGGAAAAAAATCATTATTACTATATCCTTAAGTTCTTTCCTTTCTCGTTCAAGGGTGATGCTAAGATATGGTTTAATTCTCTTGCTCCTGGTTGTGTGCGTAGTCCCCAGGATATGATATATTACTTCTCTAAAAAATATTTTTCTGCCCATAAGAAATAGGTTGCATTGCAGGAAATATTTAACTTTGTGCAAATTGAAGAAGAGAGTCTCCCGCAAGCTTGGGGGAGTCTTCTCCAATTACTTAATGCTTTGCCTGATCATCCTCTCAAGAAAAACAAAATAATTGATATCTTTTATAATGGACTAACCGATGATTCTAGGGACCACCTAGATAGTTGTGCTGGTTGTGTTTTTTGGGAACGAAATGGTGAACAAGCTGAACTATTATTGAATAATATATGGAGCAATGATAATGATTGGGCTATTCCCGAACCACCTCCTAAGCCAACTCCGAAGAAAAGAGGTATTCTATTTCTCAGTTTTGAAGATATGCAAGAGGCAAAGAAATCTATGAAACAAAAAGGTATTAAAGCTGAAGATGTCAAGAATCTACCACCTATTAAAGAAATACATGGTCTTGATAACCCGACATAGGTAGTAGAGGTAAATTCTCTTCGTAGATTTGATGAAGGCGATATTCCTTATAATAAGTCTGCTAGCAACATAATGCTTTCATGCTTGATCGCTTAGGTGATTATACGAGTAGAACTATTAATGATCTTAAACTTATTACTAAACATGCTTCCATGGTAACTACTCAAGTAGAACAAGTACTTAAAGCATAGAATGATTTGCTTAATGAGATGAATAGTAAAAAATGATCATTTTGTTAGAGTTGTGACTTTATGTGGTAGAATGACTCGGGAACCTTTGTATCCTGAGGGCCATCCTAAGAGAATTGAGCAAGATTCTCAAAGGAGCAATACTGATACACCTAGTCGTTCCAATAATAAGAGGAATAAGGATGATGATAGAACTTTGCATCCTGCTAGTGAACCTGTTATAGATACACGTGAAAACCCAAATGATATTTCTGTTTCTGATGCTGAGACACAATCTGGTGATGAACATGAGCCTAGTGATAATATTAATGATGATGTTCATGTTGATGCTCAACCTAGTAAGAATAATGATGTGGAGATTGAACCTGCTGTTGATCTTGATAACCCACAACCTAAGAACAAAAGATATAACAAAAGAGATTTTTTTGCTAGCAAGCATGGTAAAGAAAGAGAACCATGGGTTTAGGAACTCATGCCCTTTCCTCCTAAACCATCCAATAAAAAGGATGATGAGGATTTTGAGCGCTTTGTTGAAATGCTTAGACCTGCCTTTTGGCGTATGCGCTTGACTCTTGTGCTGAAAATGTTTCCATATGCTAAGTATATGAAAGATATTGTGACTAATAAAAGAAAGATATTGGAAGATGAGATTTCCACCATGCTTGCTAAGTGTACTTTTAAGGGTGGAGTACCAAAGAAATTAGGAGATCCAGGAATACCAACTATACCATGTTCTATTAAAGGGAATTATGTTAAAATTGCTTTATGTGATTTGGGAGCTGGTGTTAGTGTTATGCCTTTCTCTTTGTATCGTAGACTTGATTTGAATAAGTTGACACCTACTGATATCTCTTTGAAAATGGCTGATAAATCAAGTGCTCTACTATTGGTATTTGTGAGGATGTACAGGTCGTAGTTGCAAATGGTACTATCTTAACGTACTTTGTTATTCTTGATATTCCCGAGGATGATAGTATGTCGGTCATCCTTGGTAGACCCTTTTTGAATATTGCAGGGGCTGTTATTGATTGCAACAAGGGCAATGCAACTTTTCATATTAATAGTAATGAGCATACGGTACACTTTCCGAAGAAACAACATCAAGTTCATAGTATCAACTCCATTAACAAAATTCCAACGATTATTATTGGAGACTCTGAATTCCCTCTTCCTACTGTCAAGAGGAAATATGATATGCTCATTGTTGGGGATATGCATATCTCCATTGAGGTAACTTAGTGTTATTTGAAAAAACCGGTTTCATGTTATTCAAAATAAGTTTGTTAATAAGACTTGATCAACCTTATTGATGGATTCTTTTGATAAGCATGAGATGGATGAATTTAGAAAGCACAACTTTATGTACCCAACTTTTACTTTCTGTTAGTTAGAGTGAATAAAGTAAAAATGATATTTTTTCTGTTTTTTGAGTTTTCCGTGCTATTGAAAAATGACATGAAAATAAAAGTTCTTCAAATGCACTAAAAATGTAGTATGATTTTTTGGATTATTTAAAAATATCTGGCACTTAGCACATAGCAGGGGGCTACACCAGTGGGTCACAAGCCCACAGGGCGCGGCCACCCACCTGGCCACACCTACATGGCTTGTGGGCCCCACATGGGCCCCTCCACTTATTCCAACACCCATCCACTTCGTCTTCCTCTAGAAAAAATTCCACCATTGCTCAAACACATGTTTTAGCTCATTTTGCCGCCATTTTGGATATCCTTGTGCAAAGCTCCATTCGCAAAACTATTTTGGGAGGTTGTTCTTCGGTATGTGACTCCTCCAATGGTCCAATTAGTTTTTGTTCTAGTGCTTTATTTATTACAAATTTTTGTTGCTGTGGTGACCTTGTTCTTGAGCTTGCATGTCAAATTTGTATGGCCTCAAGTAGTTTTGATGCATGATATAGGCTCTAGGCACTTGTGGGAGTAGTTGCTATGAGTTTTGTTGAGTTTTGTTCACCTTTATTTTGAGTGACTAAAAATTTCAGAAGTTTTGCAGAGAAAGAAAGATTGTTGAAGAGGGTATTTCAAGGGGGGTTCCTCGAGCAAGAAGGCCCCAAGACTCGCGATACGTGAACCCGACATTGAACCATTGAGGGAAGCACAAGTGCGGCCTTGTGAATGGCCATCGGATCAATATATTGGTGATGCTGGTTTCAAGGAAGAATTTTACGCATAGACAAGAAATTCCGGCCTTGAAGAATTCATTTCAGATCAGTGCAAGCAATACTATCAATTAACGGATTCTTTTGTGTGGAGGTTTGAATTTTTATTCAATCATAACAAATCTTCTATCCAATTTAATATTTATGACAAATCTTATACTATGGACCTAGAGGATTTTAACTATGCGTGAAAAATTCCACTTTGGGGCAGCTATAGTGATCCGCACAAAACTGAATATAACGATTTTCTTGCTAGCATCACTATGGGAGAAAGTAGAAATATTACAAAGGTTACGTTGGGGAGCATTCACTTTCCTGGCATACATTATTTTGCTTTATTCATAGGCAGATATATTAACGAAAAAACTGATCATAGCCACCTCTGTGCACCTGATCTTAGTATTCTTAAGAGTGCGGTAATGGGTGATATACGATATAACTTAGGGGCCATTATTGCTAGAAGGCTGCATAATAATGCTAAGGATGGAGATTTCTTTGGTGGTATCTATTCCACTCGTGTAGCTAATTATCTTGGGGTACCCATACGAAGAAATGATATTGAGTTGCCACATGCTTTTCTTGATTATGACGCTTTGTTGCATCATCAGTTTCTTGAGAGGAACGAACAACCCCCCCCCATGTACATACTAATTTTTGATAGACAACGTGCTGTCCATATTACCCTTCCTGCTACTTTCTTTAACTTTTGGGAAAAACAAAGATAATTTATAAAAAGAGAGGAGGCAAACGAGTAAGAGTGAAATGCGGAAGCCATTCGCCTTCACGTTGCACCCGTTCAGGCAATTGCCATTGCATCACAGTACAACCCCGATTATGTCTTTGGATATCATCCGGACCAGCCATGGCCCTAGACCAACTTAGGCCAAACGCCTAAGCATGGGGTATTACGTATTTCTTACCGACCTTACATTCTTGTCCACACGTTCATTTTAAGTAGTCGATGTTCATACTTTTTCATTGTACCATCCATGATAGTTTATTTCTTCTTTCCGCTTTCTTCTTGTGTCTTTAATTAACCTTGAGAAAATCTTAAAAAAATTAGTTATAGCTTTACCTTCTTGTCTGTTTAGTTATAGCATAAAAAAAGAAAACCCAACAAGATTTCTCGTTCTTCTTTTGCTTGTTGGGAGCTTTCCCCTGTAAATAGTTTTTCTCGTTCT
Source organism: Hordeum marinum (assembly GCA_022496015.1). Taxonomy (NCBI): domain Eukaryota; kingdom Viridiplantae; phylum Streptophyta; class Magnoliopsida; order Poales; family Poaceae; genus Hordeum; species Hordeum marinum. The sequence continues at coordinate 419,481,238 of CM039675.1, forward strand.
TGTTTTGAATTTTCCTTCTTTGGGTTGTAAGGAGAAGACCACAATGAAAATGTTGAGTGGATCTCATTTGCATCATTGTTTTATCTATCAAAGAGCCCATATTACCTTGCCTTCTCCTTTGAGTTATTGTTTGCAGATTCTATCTTAGTCCAATGAATGTGCACTCTTATTATTATCCACACCGTTTGATCGTGCAAGTGAAAGGCAATAATGACGATATATGATGAAAAGATTGAGATGGAGAAAAGCTGGTATGAAGTCGACCTATTTTGCTTTTGTAAATATGATTGGCTCATCGTTCCAAATTAAGTTAATTATGGGTGAAACGTATTTGCAATGAAAATTAGAGATTATAGTTACTCATGCCATGCTTAATTAGCTAAGATTGGATAATGGTTTGTCTTGAATGCCAACATGCATGTTAAAATGGTTGTGATGTTGTATGATAGGATGGTATCCTCCTCTGAATGATTCCAGTGGCTAGACTTGACAAATGTTCATGCATGTAGTTGAACGAAATCAACATATCCTCTATGATATTTATGTTCATGGTGACTTATATCCTACTCATGCTTGCATTCAATGTTGGTTAATCTCAAAGCATGTTGATGACTGTGTCGCTCTCTAGTTGGTCGGTCCTCAGTCTTTTGCTACCCTTCACTTGTACTAAGAGGGAGTTCTGCTTGTGCATCCAATTTCTCAAACCCAAAGTGTTCCACATGATTCCACCATACCTAGCTATATGTGGTATTTACCTACCGTTCTAAGTAAATTTGCGTGTGCCAAATTCTGTTTTGTATGCCCGAATCGCTCATGTAGTGACTGGGGGCTGTCAGTATATTCCATGCTAGGTGGGTTATTCTCATGATATGTGTTGATTCACTATCATTCACGAGAAAGTGGCTGGTAATAGGGATTCCCAGTCACCCTATGTTATAAGTGTTGCATGATGAATGTCATCCTACATAATTATCCATCACTGATCCATTGCCTACGAGCTTTCCGCATATTGATCCTTGCTAAGTTACTTTTTCGTTGCTACTGTTACTTTCACGACAAAACTGCTACCATCACTTTTCCCACCGTTACTGTTCCGTCCATACTACTTTGCTACTAAATACTTTGCTACAGATATAAAGTCTTTCAGGTGTGGTTGAATTGACAACTTAGCTGCTAATACTCAAGAATATTATTTGGCTCCCCTTGTGTCTAATCAATAAATTTGGTTTGAATACTCTACCCTCGAAAACTATTGCGATCCCCTATACTTGTGGGTTATAATCCCTATAGATGTAAGACTTGACCTCGATGGTCTTTATTTGTGTAAGACGGTATGTATGGATGTAAGAATCTTGTATCCAGTTTCTATGTGTTTTGTGAGCATTGATCTCTAAGATCACTATGCACGTGCATTCGGGGATCACGACTTATGAGTCAGGGTCCCAACAAGAGCGCGCCCGACGCGCCCTTCAGGCTGGGCTCGGGGGCTTCCGCTTGGAAAGCGCCTGGCCTGGTCGGTGTGACGAGGGGGGAGCTCGGGGACCATGTGGAGGGTCTGTGGGGACCCTGACTCATAAGTCGTGATCACCGAAGACACGTGTATAGTGATCCCGAAGATCAATGCTCACTGAACACATAGAAGCTAAATAACAAGAGTCTTACATCCATACTTAGCGTCTTACACAAATAAAGACCATGAAGGTCAAGTCTTACATAGATAGGGCCATGAAGGCCAAATAACAACATAAACTAGAAGTGGAAATCTTGGTCAAAAGCTTGAACCCATGCCATTTGCCTGAACCCTACAAGCATTCTGACTGGGAAGCGTCCTAGTTCGCACGTTTGTCACCAACAAACTCTTCACCATATTCCTGCTCTTCCATGCCTGGCCAGTTAAATAACCAATGGCAAGCCAATTAGTACTTTGAATGTACTCACAAGCAACCCATGTTTTGAAACAAGGTACAACAATGTGTGATATAGCACTAGGTAGGTAAGTTTGCAGAAAGCTAATTTTGAGTGAAATGGCATGTTCAAAATAATCTATGATAACATGCATCAACAAGTATCAGGTATTCATGTGAACAAGATACGGGTAACATCATAGCAAGGCGTGAACATGTGATGTTCAATCATCATCTTAAGTCATCTGACTTAGCTCAAGTATCATCTTAGTGTCTCCCACACACACACACACACCATATTTGGTAAAACACTGGACGTAGTTTAAGAAGCACCACCCAACTGTCATTAACCGTGGACATAGCTATTCGAATAGTTTGACACTCTAGAGAGGTTGCACACTTTACCCACAACACTCGGGAAACTTCCATGTCAAGCCACGACTCGCGGTATTGTCCATACCCGACGTAAGTACTTGAACAATGTCTTTCCCTGGTGATACTATCAAGGAGTCCACTCATTGGTGCCATCCCTCATGATGTACATCACAAGTATCATCCATGAGGGCACGCAACGGTGTGCCCAATGTCTGTAAAAAATGCCAATGATCGTCCTTTTTGGCAAGCCCATCTCGAGAGTGACCACCTCACTCCTGCAACTAGTAATGTGGGCTCTTTGCTAGTACCCATCAAAGTAATCAATAAACCCCCGTCCCATAAGGAGTATCATGGTTGTACATGTAAGGTTGGGAACCTAATCCATTTTTGGAAAACACACACACTCACTTGCTCCGGGACACCATTTTTTTATCAAGTTATCTGCTGCTATTTATGTTTAAGTGTTTGTCCCTCACGTCCCTATCAATGTAATACTTGACCTCAATGGTCTTTATATGTGTAAGATAGTATGTATGGATGTAAGACTCTTGTATCAAGTTTCTGTGTGTTCAGTGAGCATTGATCTCTGGGATCAATATGCAGGTGCATTTGGTGATCATGACTTATGAGTCGGGGTCCCCATAAGCTAGCATCAGAGCCATCCTGACTTTAGGAAGCCCTTAGCTAGCATGGACGTTAGTTAGGATAAAAACCATCTTCAAAACTACACCCAGTATCTATACTTAGGAGTTTATGCACTTCTTACCTCTTCTAGTCTACTTTCAAAACTTTATTGACTCCTCTCCCCATAAACCTTTGTAGATGGCCTTCGAACCCTAGGACCTCCTAGCATCCGACTTTCCCCTACTCCTTGAGGATTGCATGGAGAAGTGCCAGTATCGTTGATCACCCATTTTCCTCTACCACGAGCACTTGGTCAATGCCGTCGTGAAGGAGTACCACGTTGATGTGGTCATGAAGACAAACAACCCTCAGACGAGTTGGTTCTTTGAAGGACCACGGATCGAGACCTTGGCGCTCGCAGTCGAGATGGCTGCACGCAAGGCATTTCTCCACCTTCAAGACATTATCCCCAAGATAGCTGATGAGACGGCTACTCTCCACCTTCCTTTCAGGAAGGATGGGCTTGGAGAGAGTTGGACGTTGATTCCATCCAAGGAGGATGGGATACCGCTCCGGTTCCAGGCCTACTTCAGCCTCTCCACCGACAGTCTGGCTCACCACCTGATTAAGGAGTCCATGAAGCTCTGCGAGGAACTTCACCAGACCCGAGAGATACTCCGTCAAGTCAGGACGAACCCAGACAAGATGAAGAAGTATGGAGCCCCCGAGGGGCGACCAACTATTCCTTATAGAGGAGGAGTACCCTCAGCTAGGGATGCACCCACATGTCGTCGTCGCATGAGTGCTAAGGAGTACCGTGCGACCTTCATTGATCCATCGGTGAAGCGTCGTCGGAATAGCCCTCCTCATTCTCCAACCCCTTCGACTAGAGACGATGCCCGTACAGATGACGATCGTGAGGAAGACCCAGAGGAGCGCAAGTAAAAGACCGAGCACTCCACCACTTGAGTCCGAGAACTCCCAGGGTAGGATGAGTTGTGTACCCCTCATGCGAAGTCGAGTCCGTGTAATGGTTCATATGAAACCATGTGTGCTTGTTTTTTGCTTTTGTTGTTTGTGTTCCGATGCAAGCCGTGCTTTTTCCTCGGGCAGCATGTAAGAGACTCCATCATCTATCTTATCTTAAAATGATGTGTTGGTCTTTCGACCCTTGTTTTATCACACTTGCACTATACCAACCCCGTTAGGAGCGTTTTCATTTCTATCACAACTTTTCCCCTCATTTGTCCAATTTATTGACTTGGCTGATCCAAACAAGATGGTGAATGCAACCCACCAAAGCAACTTCACAAACCCTGAGGCCGGCAACTCTAGTCAGCAATAGGGAGCTAGTGGGGCTGCTCAGGCTAGAGGACACCAGGAGCAGCCACAAGGCAACATTTCCTAGCCACCACCTCCACCGGAGAACATGTCCACTCCTCAGTTTCTCGAAGTTCTCCTGGAGGAATGCCAAGCCAACACTGCCACTATCCAGCAGATGGCTCATGTCCTTGTGAACAACCAGCAGCAAGGCAGGAATGGCAATGGCCGCTCCACTCTGTCCGAGTTCATGAGGAATTCGCCCCCAACCTTCATCGAGACTGCTGAACACTTGGATGCCGATGACTGAATCCGCACCATCTGGGACCTCCTTGCACTGGTCAATTGCAATGAGGATCGTGAGAAAGTGCTTGATGCCTCCCACTACCTCGGAGGTACCGCCAGAACTTGGTGGGAGGGATTCAAGGTCATGCAAGGCGACCGTGTGATCACCTGAGCTAACTTCAAGGAAGGGTTCTGCACCACCCACATACCTTGTTGGATCATGGCTATCAATAAGCGATAATTCTGAGTGCTGAATCAATGAAGTGGCTTTGTCAAGGAGTATATGGAGAAGTTCAACCTGCTGTCAAGGTATGCTCCTGAAGATGTCAACGCTGAGGACGCTGAGATGGAACGCTTCATGGAAGGACTCCAGCAAGCCCTGCAGTATCAGCTCATTGTCTGCGACTGTCGAACCTTCTTTGACCTGGTGAACAAGGCTCTCATTCTTGAAGATAAGCGTCGTTCCATGGAGGACACTTGCAAGTGCAAGATGATCAGCAAGGGTAGTTCAAGTAATCAGAAGCCTCGCTCCTGGCAGGTAACCCCAGAGCCAAGCTGACTTATCAGCTTCAGTAGGCAAGACCTCTTGCGCCACGTACGAGCTACTAGCCTTATCAGTATGCCAATACCAGGCCATCATACAACAACCCCAATAACAACAATAGCGGTAGGAACAACACCACCACCACCAACAACTATGGCCAGGTCACATGCTTTGGATCTGGTCAACCTGGACACATCTCTAAGCAATGCCCCAACAAGAAGCCAGATGCACTGCACCCCAATACGCCGAACCAAGGGCAAGGCCGTGGAGCGCCACCAAGGAACCCAGCTCCACATAATCAGCCCAACAATGGCAAGGCTCGTGTGAACCACGTCACCATTGAGGAAGCCCAGGAAGACACAAACATCATACTGGGTACGTTCCTGTTAACTAAACTCCAACAACAACATTATTTGATTGTGGAGCTTCGCATTCTTTTGTTACTCAAAATTGTGCACTAGAGAGTGGTATGAAGCCTAGAACTCTGGGTAGTTATATGTTGATACAAACCTCGAGTTTAGTTATGAGGTCCAAGATAGGATGTGAGGTAGTTGGGATTGTCATCAACGAAGTAGAGGTCCTAGCAGACCTTATCATCCTGAAGTCATAAGGCTTGGATGTTATCCTAGGCATGGATTGGTTAACCAAGAACCAAGGCTTCTTAGACTGTGCCAAGAGGATTGTCACCATAACCAATAGTTAAGGAGTTGAAGTCAAGTATAACCTCAAGCGCACCTCCACTCAAGCCACTCAGGTCAATTGTCTATCAGGAATTGAGATGGATCAAGTGCCAGTGGTATGCAAATACCCAGATGTTTTTCCTGGTGAGCTGCCCGAGATGCCTCCTGACCGCGACATTGAGTTCATCATCGAGCTGATGCCCGGATTATGGCCCATCTATAAGAAGCCCTATAGAATGTTGGAAATATGCCCTAGAGGCAATAATAAAATGGTTATTATTGTATTTCCTTGTTCATGATAATTGTCTATTGTTCATGCTATAATTGTGTTAACCGGAAACCATAATACATGTGTGAATACATAGACCACAACATGTCCCTAATGAGCGTCTAGTTGACTAGCTCTTTGATCAATAGATGGTCACGGTTTCATGACCATGTACAATGGATGTCGTTGATAACGGGATCACATCATTAAGAGAATGATGTGATGGACAAGACCCAATCCTAAGCATAGCACTAGATCGTGTAGTTCGTCTGCTAAAGCTTTTCAATGTCAAGTATCGTTTCCTCAGACCATGAGATTGTGCAACTCCCGGATACTGTAGGAATGCTTTGGGTGTGCCAAACGTCACAACGTAACTGGGTGGCTACAAAGGTGCACTACGGGTATCTCCAAAAGTGTCTGTTGGGTTGGCACAAATCGAGACTGGGATTTGTCACTCCGTGTGACGGAGAGGTGTCTCTGGGCCCACTCGGGAAGACATCATCATAATGAGCTCAATGTGACCAAGGAGTTAGTCACGGGATGATGTATTATGGAACGAATAAAGAGACTTGCCGGTAACGAGATTGAACAAGGTATAGAGATACCGACGATCGAATCTCGGGCGAGTATCATACCGATAGACAAAGGGAATTGTATACGGGATTGATTGAATCCCCGACATTGTGGTTCATCCGATGAGATCATCAAGGAGCATGTGGGAGCCAACATGGGTATCCAGATCCCACTGTTGGTTATTGGCCGGAGAAGTGTCTCGGTCATGTCCATGTGTCTCCCGAACCCGTAGGGTCTACACACTTAAGGTTCGATGACGCTAAGGTTATAGGGAAATGGTATACGTGATTACCGAAGGTTGTTCGGAGTCCCAGATGAGATCCCGGACGTCACGAGGAGCTCCGGAATGGTCCGAAGGTAAAGATTGATATATAGGAAGTCCAGTTTTGGTCACCGGAAAGTTTTCGGGCTCATTGGTAGTGTACCAAGAGTGCCGGGAGGGTGCCGAAGGACCCCCGGGAGGGGTGTGACGACCAAAGGACCACATGGGCTGTTAGATAAAGTGTGCCATCCCTTATTGGGCTGGGAAAGACTTTTGCTAAAGGCCCATGCGCCTAGGGATAAAAGATAGGGCCAAAAAGGATTTAAAAGGAGGAGATCCACCTCCCTTGTGGGAGGTGGACTCTCCCTTTAAATCGGCCGAACTTCTCCTCTTTGGAGTAGAGGCCAAGCCAGCCCTCGACGTCCCTCCTCCTATATATACTGGAGGTTTTGGCTGTTTTGAGACAAGATTTGATCTCTCTCTCTCACGGCAAAGCCCTACCTCTCTTCTTCCTCCTTCGCAGCGCTTAGGCGAAGCCCTGTCGGAATACCTTGCTACTCCACCACCACCACGCCGTCGTGCTGCTGTTGGAGCCCTTCCCCAACATCTCCTTCCTCCTTGCTGTATCAAGGCGTAGGAGACGTCACCGGGCTGCACGTGTGTTGAACGCGGAGGTGTCGTCCGTTCGGCACTTGATCGGATCTACCGCGATCTGAATCGCTGCGAGTACGACTCCATCAACCACGTTCTTGTAACACTTCCGCTTAGCGATCTTCAAAGGTATGAAGATGCAATCTATCCCCACTCGTTGCTGGTTTCTCCATGGATAGATCTTGGTGATCGTAGGAATTTTTTTGATATACTACTACGTCTCCCAACAGTGGCATCATGAGCTAGGTCTATGCGTAGAATCTATGTACGAGTAGAACACAAAGCAGTTGTGGGCGTCGATTTTGTTAATTTTCTTACCACTACTAGTCTTATCTTGATTCGGCGGTATTGTGGGATGAAGCGGCCCGAACCGACTTTACACGTACGCTTACGTGAGACTGGTTCCACCGCCTGACATGCACTTGTTGCATAAGGTGGCTAGCGGGTGTCTGTCTCTCCCACCTTAGTCGGATTGGATTCGATGAAAAGGGTCCTTATGAAGGGTAAATAGCAATTGGCATATCACGTTGTGATTTTGACGTAGGTAAGAAACGTTCTTGCTAGTAACCTATAGCAGCCACATAAAAACTTGCAACTACAAATTAGAGGACGTCTAACTTGTTTTTGCAGCATATGCCTTGTGATGTGATATGGCCAAAGGATGTGATGTGATGCATTGTGATGTATGAGATTGATCATGTTCTTGTAATATGATTCACGACTTGCATGTCGATGAGTATGACAACCGACAGGAGCCATATGACTTGTCTTATTTTATTGTATGACCTGCGTGTCAATCATAAATGCCATGTAATTACTTTACTTTATTGCTAAACGTTAGCAATAGTGGTAGAAGTAATAGTTGGCGAGACAACTTCATGAAGACACAATGATGGAGATCATGATGATGGAGATCATGGTGTCGTGCCGGTGACAGTGATGATCATGGTGCCCCGAAGATGGAGATCAAAGGAGCAAGATGATAATGGCCATATCATGCCACTATATTGATTGCATGTGATGTTTATCATGTTTACATATTATTTGCCTAGAACGACGGTAGTAAATAAGATGATCTCTCACTAAAATTTCAAGAAAAGTGTTCACCCTAACTGTGCACCATTGCTAAGGATTGTTGTTCCGAAGCACCACGTGATGATCGGGTGTGATAGGTTCTAACGTTCGCATACAACGGGTGTAAGCGAGATTTACACACGCAAAACACTTAGGTTGACTTGACGAGCCTAGTATGTACAGACATGGCCTCGGAACACGGAAGACCGAAAGGTCGAACATGAGTCGTATGGAAGATACGATCAACATGGAGATGTTCACCATGGATGACTAGTCCGTCTCACGTGATGATCTGACACGGGCTAGTTGACATGGATCATGTGTCACTTGGATGACTATAGAGATGTCTATCTAAGTGGGAGTTCATTAAATAATTTGATTATGTGAACTTAATTATCATGAACTTAGTCTAAAATTATCTTTACAATCTATATTGTAGATCCAATGGCCAACGCGAATGTCACCCTCAATTTCAACGCGTTCCTAGAGAAAACCAAGCTGAAAGATGATTGAAGCAACTATGCGGACTGGGTCCATGGCTTGAGGATCATCCTCATAGCTTCCAAGAAATTGTATGTCCTTGATGCACCACTAGGTGACCCACCCCTTCTCCCAGCAGAGCAAGACGTTGCGAACGGTTGGCATTCTCGCTGCGATGATTACTCCATTGTTCAGTGCAGCATGCTTTACAGTTTAGAACCGGGGCTCCAAAAGCGTATTGAGCAACACGGAGCATATGAGATGTTCCAAGATCTGAAACTAGTTTTCCAAGCTCATGCCCGGGTCGAGAGATATGATGTCTCCGACAAGTTCTTCAGCTGTAAGATGGAGGAGAATAGTTCTGTCAGTGAGCACATCCTCAAGATGTCTGGGCTACACAACCGCTTGACTCAGCTGGGATTTAATCTCCCGGATGACTCGGTCATTGACAGAATCCTCCATTCGCTTCCACCTAGCTACAAGAGCTTTGTGATGAACTACAACATACAAGGGATGGAGAAGTCCATTCCTGAGTTGTACTCGATGCTGAAATCAGCAGAGGTCGAGATCAGAAAGAAGCATCAAGTGTTGATGGTAAATAAGACCACTAGTTTCAAGAAAGGCAAGGGTAAAAAGAACTTCAAGAAGGACGGCAAAGCTGTTGCCGTGCCCGGTAAGCAAGTTGCCGGGAAGAAGAAGAACAAGCATGGACCCAAGCCTGAGACCGAGTGCTTTTACTACAAGGGTACCGGTCACTGGAAGCGGAACTGCCCCAAGTACTTAGCGGATAAGAAGGATGGCAACATTAAAGGTATATGTGATATACTTGTTATTGATGTGTACCTAACCAGCGCTCGTAGTAGCTCCTGGTTTTTTTTATACCGGTGCAGTTGCTCACATTTGTAACTCCAAGCAGGAGCTGCGGACTAAGCAGAGGCTGGCAAAGGACGAGGTGACGATGCGCGTCGGGAATGGCTCCAAGGTCGATGTGATCGCCGTCGGCACGCTACCTCTACATCTACCTTCGGGATTAGTGTTAAACCTTAATAATTTTTATTTAGTACCAGCTCTAAGCATGAACATTGTATCTGGATCTCGCTTGATGCAAGATGGCTACTCATTTAAATCTGAGAATAATGGTTGTTCTATTTATATGAGAGAAATGTTTTATGGTCATGCCCCGCTGGTCAATGGTTTATTTTTGATGAATCTCGAATGTGATGTTACACATGTCCATAGTGTGAGTACCAAAAAGTGTAAGGTTGATAACGAAAGTCCCACTTACAAGTGGCACTGCCGCCTTGGTCATATTGGTGTTAAACGCATGAAGAAGCTCCATACTGATGGACTTGTGGAGTCTCTTGATTTCAAATCATTTGAGACGTGCGAACCATGCCTCATGGGCAAGATGACCAAGACTCCGTTCTCCGGAACAATGGAGCGAGCAAATGACTTGTTGGAAATAATACATACCGATGTGTGCGGTCCAATGAGTGTCGAGGCTCGTGGTGTCTACCGTTATGTTCTCACCCTCACTGATGACTTGAGTAGATATGGGTATGTCTACTTAATGAAACATAAGTCTGAAACTTTTGAAAGGTTCAAGGAATTTTAGAGTGAGGTAGAGAATCAACGTGACAGGAAAATAAAGTGCCTACGATCTGATCGTGGTGGAGAATATTTAAGTCACGAGTTTGGCACGCACCTAAGGAAATGTGGAATTGTTTCACAACTCACGCCGCCTGGCACACCTCAGCAAAATGGTGTGTCTGAACGTCGTAATCGCACTCTATTAGATATGGTACGATCTATGATGTCTCTTACCGACTTACCGCTATCATTTTGGGGATATGCATTAGAGACTGCCGCATTCACTTTAAATAGGGCACTGTCAAAATCCGTTGATACGACACCGTATGAATTATGGTTTGGAAAGAAACCTAAGATGTCATTTCTAAAAGTTTGGGGATGCGATGCTTATGTGAAGAAACTTCAACCTGAGAAGCTCGGACCCAAAGCGAAAAAGTGCGTCTTCATAGGATATCCCAAAGAGACTATTGGGTATACCTTCTACCTACGATCCGAGGGCAAAATCTTTGTTGCCAAGAATGGATCCTTTCTCGAGAAAGAGTTTCTCTCGAAAGAAGTAAGTGGGAGGAAAATAGAACTTGATGAGGTAATTGTACGTCCACTCGAACCGGAGAGTAGCGCAACACAGGAAGTTGTTTCTGTGGAGCCTACACCGGCTGGAGAGGAAGTTAATGATGATGATCATGAAACTTCAGATCAAGTTACTATTGAACGTCGAAGGTCCATTAGGACACGTTCCGCACCAGAGTGGTATGGCAACCCTGTCCTAGAGATCATGTTGTTAGACAACGGTGAATCTTCAAACTATGAAGAAGAGATGGCGGGCCCGGATTCCAACAAATGGCTTGAAGCCATGAAATCCGAGATAGGATCCATGTATGAGAAGAAAGTATGGACTTTGGTTGACTTGCCTGATGATAAGCGAGCCATTGAAAATAAATGGATCTTTAAGAAGAAGACTGACGCGGATGGGAATGTGACCGTCTATAAGGCTCGGCTTGTCGCTAAGGGTTATCGACAAGTTCAAGGAGTTGACTACGATGAGACTTTCTCACCCGTAGCAATGCTGAAGTCTGTCCGAATCATGTTAGCGATTGCCGCATTTTATGATTATGAGATCTGGCAAATGGACGTCAAAACGACATTCCTTAATGGCTTCCTCAAGGAAGAACAGTATATGATGCAGCCGGAAGGTTTTGTCGATCCTAAAGATACTAACAAGGTATGCAAGCTCCAGCGCTCCATCTATGGGCTGGTGCAATCATCTCGGAGTTGGAACATTCGCTTTAATGAAGTGATTAAAGCGTTTGGGTTTGTAGAGGTTTATGGAGAACCTTGTATTTGCAAGAAAGTGAGTGGAAGCTCTGTAGCATTTCTCGTATTATATGTGGATGACATACTGATAATGGGAAATGATATAGAACTCTTGGAAAGTGTAAAGGCCTACTTGAATAAGTGTTTTTCAATGAAGGACCTTGGAGAAGCTGCTTACATATTAGGTATTAAGATCTATAGAGATAGATCGAGATGCCTCATAGGTCTTTCACAAAGCACATACCTTGAAAAGATATTGAAGAAGTTCAATATGGATCAGTCCAAGAAGGGGTTCTTGCCTGTGTTACAAGGTGTGAGATTGAGTACAACTCAATGCCCGACAACGGCAAAGGATAGAGAAGAGATGAGTGTCATCCCCTATGCTTCAGCCATAGGCTCTATTATGTATGCCATGCTGTGTACCAGACCTGATGTGAACCTTGCCATAAGTTTGGTAGGGAGGTACCAAAGTGATCCCGGAGCGGGACACTAGACAGCGGTCAAGAATATCCTGAAGTACCTAAAAAGGACAAAGGACATGTTTCTCGTATATGGAGGTGCCGAAGAGCTCGTCGTAAAGGGTTACGTTGATGCAAGCTTCGACACAGATCCGGATGACTCCAAGTCGCAAACCGGATACGTGTACATTTTGAATGGAGGGGCAGTCAGCTGGTGCAATAGCAAGCAAAGCGTAGTGGCGGCATCTACATGTGAAGCGAAGTACATAGCTGCTTCGGAAGCAGCAAAGGAAGGAGTCTGGATGAAGGAGTTCATCACCGACCTAGGAGTAATTCCAAGTGCGTCGGGCCCAATGACTCTATTCTGTGACAACACTGGAGCTATTGCCCTTGCGAAGGAGCCCAGGTTTCACAAGAAGACAAGACACATCAAGCGCCGCTTCAACTCCATCCGTGATTACATTCAGAAGGGAGATATAGATATTTGTAAAGTGCATCCGGATCTGAATGTCACAGATCCGTTGACTAAACCTCTCTCACGAGCAAAACATGATCAACACCAGAATGCTATGGGTGTACGATTCATCACAATGTAACTAGATTATTGACTCTAGTGCAAGTGGGAGACTGTTGGAAATATGCCCTAGAGGCAATAATAAAATGGTTATTATTGTATTTCCTTGTTCATGATAATTGTCTATTGTTCATGCTATAATTGTGTTAACCGGAAACCATAATACATGTGTGAAGACATAGACCACAACATGTCCCTAGTGAGCCTCTAGTTGACTAGCTCGTTGATCAATAGATGGTCACGGTTTCATGACCATGGACATTGGATGTCGTTGATAACGGGATCACATCATTAGGAGAATGATGTGATGGACAATACCCAATCCTAAGCATAGCACTAGATCGTGTAGTTCGTCTGCTAAAGCTTTTCAATGTCAAGTATCATTTCCTTAGACCATGAGATTGTGCAACTCCCGGATACCATAGGAATGCTTTGGGTGTGCCAAACGTCACAACGTAACTGGGTGGCTATAAAGGTGCACTACGGGTATCTCCGAAAGTGTCTGTTGGGTTGGCACGAATCGAGACTTGGATTTGTCACTCCGTGTGACGGAAAGGTGTCTCTGGGCCCACTCGGCAAGACATCATCATAATGAGCTCAATGTGACCAAGGAGTTAGTCACGGGATGATGTATTACGGAACGAGTAAAGAGACTTGCCGGTAACGAGATTGAACAAGGTATAGAGATACTGACGATCGAATCTCGGGCGAGTATCATACCGATAGACAAAGGGAATTGTATACGGGATTGATTGAATCCCCGACATCGTGGTTCATCTGATGAGATCATCATGGAGCATGTGGGAGCCAACATGGGTATCCAGATCCCGCTATTGGTTATTGGCCGGAGAAGTGTCTCGGTCATGTCCATGTGTCTCCCGAACCCATAGGGTCTACACACTTAAGGTTCGATGACGCTAGGGTTATAGGGAAATGGTATACGTGATTACCGAAGGTTGTTCGAAGTCCCGGATGAGATCCTGGACGTCACGAGGAGCTCCTGAATGGTCTGGAGGTAAAGATTGGTATATAGGAAGTCCGGTTTTGGTCACCAGAAAGTTTTCGGGCTCATCGGTAGTGTACCGGGAGTGCCGGGAGGGTGCCGGAGGACCCCCGGGAGGGGTGTGACGACCAAAGGACCACATGGGCTGTTAGATAAAGTGTGCCATCCCCTATTGGGCTGGGAAAGACTTTTGCTAAAGGCCCATGCGTCTAGGGATAAGAGATAGGGCCAAAAAGGATTTAAAAGGAGGAGATCCACCTCCCTTGTGGGAGGTGGACTCTCCCTTTAAATCGGCCGAACCTCTCCTCTTTGAAGTAGAGGCCAATCCAGCCCTCCACATCCCTCCTCCTATATATACTTGAGGTTTTGGCTGTTTTGAGACAAGATTTGATCTATCTCTCTCTCACGGCGAAGCCCTACCTCTCTTCTTCCTCCTCCGCAGCGCTTAGGCGAAGCCCTGTCGGAATACCTTGCTACTCCACCACCACCACGCCGTTGTGCTGCTATTGGAGCCCTTCCCCAACCTCTCCTTCCTCCTTGCTGGATCATGGCGTAGGAGACGTCACCGGGCTGCACGTGTGTTGAACGCGTAGGTGTCGTCCGTTCGGCACTTGACCGGATCTACCGCGATCTGAATCGCTGCGAGTACGACTCCATCAACCGCGTTCTTGTAACGCTTCCGCTTAGCGATCTTCAAAGGTATGAAGATGCAATCTCTCCCCACTCGTTGCTGGTTTCTCCATGGATAGAGCTTGGTGATCGTAGGATTTTTTTGATATACTACTATGTCTCCCAACATAGAATGGGATCCGCAGAGTTGGCTGAACTAAAGAAGCAACTAGCTGAGTAGCTAAGGAAAGGATTTATTCGCCAGAGTTCCTCTCCTTGGGGGTCACCCGTTCTACTTGTGTCAAAGAGGGGCGAGACTATTCGACTCTGTATAGATTACCGTTCTCTCAATGAGGTCACAATAAAGAACAAGTACCCACTCCCGAAGATTGATGAGCTATTCGATCAGTTGAATGGCGCCAAGGTGTTTTCCAAGATCGACGTAAGGTTTGGGTACTGCCAGTTGAAGATCAGACCCCAAGACATTCTGAATATGGCATTTGTAACCCGGTATAGCATGTATGAATACAAGGTCATCCCACCTCGCGAGGAGAGCGACATCACGACTTCCAGGGGAGTGGCCTCCCCAGACTGCCTCCTGAGGAGCGGAGATTCATATGCAGGTGCCCGGCCTTGTGAGGCTATGATGCCGCAGGCATTGACATCCTAGGCCAGAGCATGCCAGGCGGGCGCCAATGGGTGCAGGGAAGGAGAGTTTCCTCTTCGGTGCTAAGGAGGCAAGGACGTACGCAGGTTCGCAAGGAATACCCTAAAGTTTTCCATTGTGGTGAAACAAGACCAAAACCACCAACCCGGCAGGATGGAGGTCATCGCCGAGCCCACCTCTACACCATGACCAGCAACTTTGCAGGAGAAGAACACCTATAGTCATGATACCGTGTACTACTTGTCCCCTTTCAAATTTGGTCGTGGTGGGATCCCTTTCTGCCAGAGCGATAAGGGAAGATGACCAAGGACCCTATAAATAGGAGTTAGCCTCCATCGTAGAAGGGGATGGGTTGATCACCACCTCAGATCCCTCACGAGGCAGCTCTACCTTTTTACTGGTTCATCCATAACCTCCTAGTGAGGCCAATCCACCACAAAGCAGGAGTAGGGTTTTACACCACGAGGTGTCATGAACCTGGGTAAATCTTGGTGTCTATCTTTCCCCCCGCTCTAGCATATTCGTCGAGGTTGGGTCTAGGGTGGCAAGCGTGAGGTTTTGAGCCGGTAGAGATCCACGTTCACGCTCTAGAGTTCGAACCTTGTTGGGTTCGCAGAGCCCTGATTCTGACATTTGGCGCGTGAGGTAGGGGCCTGTCGTGATTTTCCTCCTGTTCCAACTAGTCTCAGCTTCGTCGCTCCTATGGCCGACGCCAGCCGATTTCGAGCTGAGCGCCGGGCAGCTCGCGTTGCCCAGATGGTGCCCATGAGCCGCAACACCCCACGTTGCTCTGCCCTTCCTGCGGCTAACGCGGCTTCCGACACAGCTGCGCGGGAGCAGCAGGACTCGTCGCTACCGCCCTCCGTGCGGCATGATGACCGCACGACCACTTCATCCATAGCACCTACCAAGGTGTCATCCTCCCACACACACCGCGGACCGGCGAACGTGCCGGCTGCACTTCTCATGGCGCACGAGCTACTGTGCTACCGCCCCGCCGACGACCTCTATGAAGACTAGCTTGGCCGCATCACCGAGCTCGTCGACGCCGCTGACAAGGCCCCAACGTACTCCCGCTCGCTTCATCTTCCGCTCTCCAAGGAGGGTGACATGGATCACGGCGCTCCTCCTCCTCCTTCTCTGCAAGGCGCTGACCTCAAGCCCGGGCGTGAAGCGCACACCCGTGACCCGCCACGTGGGGCGTTGGTGCGCGTGCAAGATGAGGAGAGTCACCAGGTGGTGCCATGGTCGCTAGGTGACACGTGTGCACCTCACCTGCCACGTCTGCACCAAGATTGTGCACCGCTGGAGGTCGTGGAGGGCGAACGCCAAGACCAAGCCCCTCCTATACCCATCATGCCTGAAAGTGAGGCAGCCTGTCGCGCCTTCACCTAGGAGCTGCACCATGTCGTCTAGCCCAGCAAGTTCAAGACGGACCTGCCCCCACGCTATGATGGCACCCCTGACGCCATGGAGTTACTCTAGCTCTACTCGTTGAGCATCGAGGTGACGGGTAGTGATGACAAGGTCATGGTGAACTGGTTCCTCATTGCTCTGAACACTACTAGGAGAAAGCCTACTAGTAGTGCTGGTTTTCCCTTTACTAGTAGCATTGGGTCCAGAGCTATTGCTAAGGCGCTACAACTAAGTGTTTAGCAATAGCGCTAGAAAACCAGTGCTACTGCTAAGTGTTGTTAGTAGTAGCACGGGTTTACAACAAGCGTTGCTGCTAAACCAGCGCTACTGCTACAAATTACCAGCGGTACTGCTAAGCCTAGGTTTTAGTTTGTTTTCTTTTTTATTTTCCGTTCCTTTTCTGTTCACTTTTTTGTGCATGCTCTATATGGTAGTTTCATCATATCATAATAAACATACATTATTCTCATCATATCATACACATACAGGAGACACGTCATATATACCACCACCATCATCGTCATATTATCCAACACAAATATCATCACACATCTCAAAAATAGCGATACACAAGTCATGTCTCAAATATATGCAACTGCATGGTCATGGCACACCCACAAGTTTCATCACCTCTATCTAAACCATGTAGAAGAGAAGAGCGATCATTATGAGCAAGAGCGCGACTATGTAGTACTTCTTGAGGCACTGGTCTCGCTCCCTCTCTCTTGCCGTAGCATCGCTCTCCTATTGAACCCTTTATGGCTAGCTCCCGGGTACCTGTCCTTCGCCATCTCCCGGTCTATGAATATGCGCCGTAAGTTGATTTAATATACAACATAATGTACTTGAGAAACACAAATATGCATATGTAGTTAGCAAAATACAAGCAACCTATATATAGTAAACATAAATAAGGAAGTTCCTCATATGTAACCAAACTAATTAACTATCGCGATCTATGCTAGTTCATATAAGAAGATAGTAGTACTAATTAGACATGCGCATTGTCATCATCAATCACTCCATCAGGTCGGCCTCCAATCTTCATAGTTAGGGATGAAGGACCCAAGCTTCATGAAAATCTTCATGTCTAGACCCTGAGCGTTGAGCAGTTCACGGACAGTCTCCTGCCTCATTGGCCCATGGTAGAACATCCCTGTTTGTTCGAGTACCTCCTTCAAGATCACTTGGGAAAGTTCACACCATACGTGATAAAACTCAGCTCAGATTCGATGATCCGGTGTCTTTCCTATGCTATAGGCCCAGTTGAAAATCTCGGTATCCTTGGAATTAGATGACATGCGAAGGCATTGATTATCTCTTCTGTACTCGAACATGTGATGCAGGAGGTAGAATCCGCCAGCCTTACTATATTTTGGTTGCTCGATGCAGCAGAAGTCAGTCTTATTGCCGAAAGCCAGCCCTCTATTCCTGTACTTCTTCACCTTGATATCTCCACCAGTATGGCCCAAGGTTAAAATGGCACTATAGAGAACACTCTTTGTGTGCTTGTAATCCCTTTTCTTGGTGTTCTTCGCAGAGTCCAAGTACAGAGCATGGGAGTACTGTGGGTACAAACAGATGAGGATGCCCCCCCCGCTACGCAAAATAAGTACACCTCAAATTAGCCTCCATGCTTGCAAAGGAATTATTAAAAAATAAGAAAGGATATCCACGGATGGCTTACGTGGGATGATAAGGCAGGAGAATCATTTCCTTGTCCTTATTAGCAACCATGAACTCGGCAACGTACTTGCTCGCATAGCCACAGTGCTCTTTGTAGACTTCCAAGAAGCTCTCGTGCATATAGTACGGGTCCACGATGCACATATATTCTATGTTCTCATGCCTGATGATGTAGTTCATATAAAGTGCATACATGTGGATGAACTAGAAATCTAGCTTGATCATGTGGAACATGTCGTAGATGTAGTCAAATCCCAGGATGAACTTATCCGCGGGCCATTTATCGACGTATAACCTCCCACCCGGAACCTGAGCCGCATAAAGCGGGTATGTTGGTTTTTCCGAGATGAGAAGGCTTTTCTCTCTGTCCAGCACATCATCATGAAGTCTCATTAGATCATTGTTCAGTATATCCTCCAGCACTTTCTGAGGTAGCATCGGGTGGCCGGCGACATGGAAACGCTCCGCACCTGCAACAGGTATTCTGTCTACCTTCCCTGGCTTTAGAGGCGGCTGACTGCTTGAAGCGTCTTTAGATCCTTTCCACGGTCTCTTCCTGGGCTTCTTGACGGGTGGTGCCGGTAGTGAGCCCTCCATAACTTCCCTAACCACCACCCCCAATGTCGTCGGGCTAAGCACTGAACGGTGCTAGAGTTGTTCTTGTTGGGAAGAGGCGACATCTGGAGGCGTCTCCTGCGAGGATCGCATGAAGAGATACTTCTTGCAATCAGCCTTAGGACGTTCCGGCTCCGGCAAATCAGGCAGCATCAAATCATCATCTCCACGCTCATAGCCTAAGTCAGAGTCCCGAGCATGGCCATAGGCGGTATTGACATACTGGTTAGGGTCATCATCATCCTCCTCCATGACATCATCAGCGTTTGCTTCTTCGATGGGGGCAACATCATCTGGCACTACTCCATCCCGTCGTCCGCTATCACCTGCCACGACAGGTGTAGGTAATTGGGTAGGTGGGGTGGTGTTCATACCTTGTTGAGGAGTTGTCGTTGGTGTGCTACCGGGCGCCTCGACACGAAGAAGAGTCTTTGGCCAAGGCAAGAACCAGCTCTTGCATTCGTAAATCCTCTTAGGCGTCTCGTCATCAGCGACTGGTACGGGGGGAGGCAAATCCTCGAAGCAAGCTTTGACACTGGCCACGCAAACTTTGAAGACGCTATGGGACATATGTCGATTGTGTAACATGCATTCCTTTGACTTGATGATTGTTGCCTTTCTGACATCCACCTTCTGGCCCTTGATGTCGTACAGTAGGGTGCACAGGGTTTCGTCGGCCTGCGGAGACATGTTTGTGATGTCAAACATCCGAAAGGCAACTAAAACGGAAGACTATATAGATACTGGTCAAGAGGTTATGTTGCATAATTATTGTGAGGGCGTCGAGCTCAGCCAAAGATGAAGCCCCGCTAAGCAGGCCTGAGACGAAGGACGGACTGCTATGAACAGGAGAGGGACAAGGTACGGGAGCATGTGCGGTGGCACGAGTAGGTGTTGGTGGTGCGATGTTCATCGAATTGCTCCTGACGTAGCTGGGAAGGGGAAAGTCTGCTGGCCCTTTATTTGGATTTTGCTGCGCCCAATCTAAAAATGCCCGAGTAAAGCCAACTAACGCTACACTGACCTTTTCATTGACCCTTTCATCGACCACCTGTTCCAACTCTGCTTTGGTCTCAGCTTTGGCCTTACTGACCGCAAGCGCGACCTTCTCATCGATCTGCTATTGATTAATCAACCGTCTCTGCCTTCTTTCCTCTGGCTTCTCCTGGTAGCACGTCTTCCACGAGGCGCCATCTCCGATGCCGTGCACACGTCCATACGACGGTGGTTTATCCTCCGACACCTTTTTCAGTATGTTGAGGACCCGGTTGAATGGGGTGTTCTATTTGGGCCTCAATGACGACCGAGAAGACTCGTCACCTTTGGCTGTCTTTCGGTCCTGCTCTTTCGGCAAAAGGAACATTATATTGTGGTTTACAAATGTGACAAAACTTGTTGTCCAATTTATTGTAAGCTAATATAAGGTGGTAATATAACAATTACTAGTAGTCCCATGAACTCCCTCGTGTTCGGGTCCGTGTAAAAGATTCTCTTGACGGGGTCCCACTTGTACCGGGCCCTGATCCAGTCATGATCCTGCGGGTCGGTGAACTCCGCCAAGGGGTGTGGGATTCCCTGACTTTCACGTTCAGTGTCCTCCTTGGCCCATACGTGCCTCTTCCCCTCGTAACCATGTCTTCCGAGGCGATGGGCAGGCATGTTCCTGTCCTGGAGTGCCTTCATTTTCTCTGACTTTGTCTTGACTTCTTCTTTAGCGCAAATCTCCTTGAATTTTTCACAGTCCTCTTTCGTTATTGTCGGATTGTCAGCATGAATCTTGGACCATGGTTCATTCTTCACAATCGCTTTTTTCACCCGTACTTTCTAGGCGGACAAGTCATTGGTGAAAATCGTTATCGCCTTGCTGTGTATCTTTGTCATGGCTTTGTCATTCCATGGAAGTTCTTTTTCTGTCTGCCCATGGAACAAGAACCTATTGTGCAACTTTGTTAGGAGCATTTGCTCTATATATGGTATCTTCTTCAACTTTTCGTCGTTGATGTTGGTGGTTTCCCTTAGGATGCATCCTAGTTGATTGCCGTAGCACGTGCGCTTCATCCGGCGCCTTTGCCTCTAATTTCCTAGGGTGCATCGGCATCACCACAATTTTTCTGATGCCGAGCTCGTTAGGTTTTTGTGCCCTCTTTTGCTTCGGTCCTACACCGGTCTCGGGGGCGATCTCGGTGCCAGCGGTGCCAGGAGTGTCGCTGCCGGTGTTTGTGTCGGTGTCGGCGGGGTTGTTGTTGCCACTATCACCGTGCACCCTCAACGACTGTTCA
Source organism: Hordeum marinum (assembly GCA_022496015.1). Lineage (NCBI taxonomy): Eukaryota > Viridiplantae > Streptophyta > Magnoliopsida > Poales > Poaceae > Hordeum > Hordeum marinum. The sequence goes on from CM039675.1 coordinate 419,502,489, forward strand.
TCCAGGTACCTAAAATAATTGTTTGCTGCCTCGACAGGGTCTTCTTCGATGCGAATACCAGAACCCTCAGCTTTCGTGTGGTCAGACATGTTTTCCACGATTATTTAAGTATGCTCATTCAATTATTGGGTAGGAATGAAATGAAAAGAAAAAAGGGGCCTATATTTGGTCAAAATGTTGATTCATTCCCCTTCCGGTAAATCCCAGGATCCCCATATGTCCTAGCTAGTTTCTAGCACAAGTCATGCTGAAAATCAAAGAAATTTTCGGCATGACCTTTCCTAATAAGTGGACAGATGGAGCGCCTGAAATTTGCTAGAGCAGAAATGAATCAAAATTCTGGCAAAACATAGGCCACTCAAAGCATATATGACATCAATGACATAGGGTTCATGTTGCAAAATGACAAAATATAAAGAAAGTACAAAATATAAAACACGTAAATAAGTACAAAATAAAACAAGTACGAAAAATAAAACATCTTCCTCTTCATCTTTTTTCCTCTCCTCTTTTTTCTTCTCCAAGTTTTTCTTCTCCTGTTCTTCTTTTTTCTTCTCCTCTTCTTCTTATACTTCTTCTTCCTATTCTTCTTCTTCTTTTCCTTTCTTCTTTTCCTTCTTCTTTTCCTGCTTCTTCTACTTCTTTTGTCTTCTTCTTTTTTCTTTTCCTCTTTTTTATTCGCCACTTTTTTCTTCTCCTCTTCTTGTTTTTTCTTCTCCTCTTCTTCTTCTACTTCTTCCACTTCTTCTTACTCTTCTTCTTCTTCTTCTTCTTCTTCTTCTTTACCTTTCTTCTTTTCCTTCTTCCTCTACTTCTTATTTATTCTCCTCTTTCTTCTTCTTATTTTTTCTTCTCCTATTTTCTCTTCTCCACTATTTTCTTCTTATTTTTTCTTCTCCTCTTCTTCTTCTACTTCTTCTACTTCTTCTTGCTCTTCTTCTTCTTCTTCTTCTTCTTCTTCTTCTTTTTCCTTTCTTCTATTCCTTCTTCTTCTACATCTTTTTTCTTCTCCTCTTTTCTTCTTCTTCTTTTTTCTTCTCCTCTTTTTTCTTCTCCTCTTTTTTCTTCTTATTTTTTATTCTCTTATGTTTTCTTCTCCAGCTAACTAACCTAACTAATCTAACAGAAAAAAGAAAAAATATGTGGGGGGAGGGGCCGACGACCATTCATCTCAGCGGGGGGAGGGGGGCTGGCAGCCGGCGGGGCAAAGGGAGGGTGGCTGGTCGGGGCGGTGGGGGACGCCAGGGCTGTGGGCGCCCGAGTGATGGTAGCGGCCGTGCGGGGCTGGAGGCGGGGGCACCTGGCGGCAGGGCGGCCGGCGGAGGGTTCCCTAGGGGCGGGGGCCGCTGACGGCGAGGCGACACGGCGGCGAGGCGAGGGAAGAGGGCGCGGCGTGGAGGAATGGAGGGAAGTTGGGAAATTTTGGAGCATGCGGGGGTTAACGAAAATAGCAGTAGCGTTGGTTTCCGTCTAGCGCTACTGCTAAAGTTAGTAGTAGCGCTGGGTGGATACCAGCACTACTGCTAAAGTTAGCAGTAGCGCTTTTTCGGAACCAGAACCAGTGCTACTGCTATTGTTTATTATCATTATTTTCCTTTTCTTGTTTTTAGTTTTATTTTCTTTTTATTATTTTCCTTTCCTTTTCTGTTTACTTTTCTTTTTGTTTTGTATTGCTTTATCCCTTTTGTTCCTGTTTTTTGTTTCTCGCCCGACGGCCTCAGACGCAGTCGACGAGAACGTCGATCTCCCTCCCACACCACTACGTGAATATATATCGCCGGAACAATGTGGTGGTAATTGAAGGGGATATGATTTATATATCATTTCACCGATAACGGTTACTTAAGTGCGTACACGAAATAGATACATATATATATATGATGGCTTCTCAGCTGCGTCGATGACGTTTCACATTGAGCTTCTTCTTCCCTTTCTTTTCATTTTCAAATAATTGAGCCCCTCTTTATGACTTTTCCGGCACCATGGAGTATGATTTTTCTTACGTAGTGTAGTCTTGATTCTTCTTTTTACGTGCGCTTCATCGTCATCGTCATCTTCCCTCATCGGGTGCCGTAATGATCGTCATCTTCCTCGTTAGATACTCCATCCATTCCGACGATGCTCCTTTTGACTCTCCTCACGACAACACAGACGGGATTGGTCAAGTCAGTTATGAAGAAGCATTGCGTCAAGTGCTTAGCATTTACCCATGGCTTAGTTTTGGCGATGACGTTAACCTTCACAGTAGCGCTATTCGCGTCGGGTATAGACATGGTAGTGAAATACTTGTTTTCTCTTACGACGTCCTTAGCCCATCTCACATCGAACATTGTCGCATCGTGCATTCCAACATAGTCAAGCTCCCGGATCTCTTCGACCTTCTATAGAATCTTTCAGTTGTGCCGTTGGCGTCGATCGCACATTCAATCATCGCCCCTGAGTTCTGGTAATCACTGTCCATGTTTTTGGCCTCCGTTTTTGATATCGTATGCTTGATAGGACGCTAATTTGGTCGCGGGGCCATGTGCTAAGGTGTGTATGAGCAATCCGTCCGAACTGCCCTCTTCCGGGGGATTAGCAAGAATATGCTCTTTGAACCAACGCAAGAAAGTGGCATTGTGCTCTACAGTAACTTTGTCTTCCATCTTGCGCATCCCCTGATCACGGTACTTCTTTGTGATGGTTTCTTTGTGCATTGTCACATAATCATCTACCTCATCTAGGTGTTGTAGCACTACTAAGTTAGCCCTGTCAAAGGCGTCCTGTCGATTCGAGTAATCCACGTGCAATTCCCTGCGGTCGTTTGTCGGGACCCCGATCCTATGTCATAGGAATCCAGCCTGTAACACATCACATCACTTTGCGGCCTCACGCATGGTAACTCCATGGCTGCAGCCTTACCTTAGCCAGGACCGTTTGTGTCTTTTCGCCCACGTATGTGAATATGTCGCTAGCATTCAAACGACAGAGAACCCGGGCCGACATGACTTGTCATAGAACCCAAGTGGCACATCCGTACGGGAACATGAATACATAACCAAGCAATGCAGGTGTCGGCCTCAAGTGAGTGTAGACGAGTCATAGCAAGCTACAAGGACTCCATTACGTCGTGGGACATAAATGTCATCACTGCACGTAGACGAGTCGTAGAAGGCTACAGGGACTCCATTACACTACGAGAATTTCCCCGAAGGGACAGACACAACAACAAAGAAGGATACATGCCGACCAATCAATGTGTTTAGAGCAGTAGCAAGCTACCAAGGCTCAGTGGAAGCACAAAGAGGCAGTTCCCATACATGGCTAGGTGTCGGATCCCATACATACCGTTGCACGTCACACGTATGCACGTCATGCCCGGTATGCATAGATACAACTATGGCATCACAACATAACCATACAACAACACAACTTTTTTATTTAAGAGACTCAGAGAAGCCTTGCATAATATGTTCTTACAGGTAGGGGTCACATGACCCGACACTCAAGTCAGACAAGCAAGTTCATACAAACCAAGCGGAAGCATAATGCTGTTTGGGTACAAACAGATGAACGGGTAAAAAGGCACATGGCCTGACTATCTATAGCCTGCCACAAGGCGTAAGATCGTAGCTGGGACACCAGCTATTCGGTGTCGTCGACATCTAGGTAGAACCCACCTAATGGGTCCTGAGTCTCATCTGCAACATTTTTAAGCAAACGTGAGTACAAACGTACTCAACAAGTCTTTAAAACAGATCTAGTCTATTCATGCTCATGTATCAACAAGGGGAGTGGTGGAGTTTATGCAGCAATGCCAGCTTTGACTCTTGGCTAACATATACTACACATATTAATTCTTTGATCAAGTTGTAGATGTCGCACACGAGTCCACTAACACCACATCATTACACCACCATGGATTCACTTCCATCACCTACGAGAGTGCCATCCATGGTACTCACACTTGTCTTGATATTTTTATGAGAGTCCATCAAGTTATCTATGAACAACATAAGTTCTCCAAGTAGTCCATATCTGAGGACGTGGTTATTCGAACAGATTCATACCCTGTAGGGGTGTACTCCTTGACACACGCTCTCACCACTTATCACTGTGTGCTCATAATGTTGGAAATATGCCCTAGAGGCAATAATAAATTAGTTATTATCATATTTCCTTGTTCATGATAATCGTTTATTATCCATGCTATAATTGTATTGATCGGAGACTTAGATGCATGTGTTGATACACACACAAAACCATGTCCCTAGTATGCCTCTAATAAACTAGCTCGTTGATCAAAGATGGTTAAGGTTTCCTAGCCATTAACATGAGATGTCATTTGATAACGGGATCACATCATTAGGAGAGTGATGGGATGGACAATACCCAAACTACAAACGTAGCATATGATCGTGTCAGTTTAATGCTATTGTTTTCTACATGTCAAGTATCTGTTCCTATGACCATGAGATCATGCAACTCACTGACACCGGACGAGTGCCTTGTGTGTATAAAACGTCGCAACGTAACTGGGTGCCTATAAAGGTACTCTATAGGTATCTCTGAGGGTGTCTGTTGGGTTGGCATGGATCAAGACTGGGATTTGTTACTCCGTGTGACGGAGAGGTATCTCAGGGCCCACTCGGTAATACAACATCACAACAAGCCTTGCAAGCAATGTGACTAAGGGTTAGTCATGGGATCCTGTATTACGAAATGAGTAAAGAGACTTGCCGGTAACGAGGTTGAACTAGGTATGGAGATACCGACGATCGAATCTTGGGCAAGTAAACATACCGAAGAACAAAGGGAATATCAAACGGGATTAACTGAATCCTTGACATAGAGGTTCGACCGATAAAGATCTTCATAGAATATGTAGGAACCAATATGGGCATCCAGTTCCCTCTATTGGTTATTGACCATAGAGGTGTCTCGGTCATGTCTACATAGTTCTCGAACCCGCAGGGTCTGCACACTTAAGGTTTTGTGACATTTCGGTAGTATAAAGTTATGTATGGTGGTGACCGAAGGTTGTTCGGAGTCCCAGATGAGATCCAGGACGTCAAGAGGAGCTCCGAAATGGTCCGGAGGTAAAGATTAATATATAGGAAGTCCCATTTTGGTCGCCGGAAAAGTTTCGGGCTAATCGGTAATGTACCGGGAGTGCCGGTAGTGTACCGAGAGACCACCGGGAGGGGTATTTCGACCCAAGAGGCTTCATGGGATGTGTGAGAGTAAATACCAGCCTTTTGTGGGCTGCTGAAAGTCCCACACAAGGCCCATGCGGCTGGGAGAAAAAGCCCAAAGGGAAAAAGGTGGAAAAAGGCCAAAAAAAGGAGGAATCCTAGTCCTACTAGGATTGGAGGAGGAGTCCTCCTCTCCTCCCCACTTTGGTCGACCCAAGGGCTGGATTTTTGGCAGACAAGACTCCTCCTCCTCTCCTCCTATATATACTAGAGGATTTTAGGGTTTTGGCACAGAATTTTCAGCCACGTGCTACCCGTTCCTCTAGTGCATAGTTTCTCCTCTAGATTGGTTTTCTGCAGTGCTTAGGCGAAGCCCTGCGGAATAGCTCCACCACCATTGACGCAGCACCGTCACACTGCCGGAGAACTCTTCTACCTCTCCGCTCCCTCTTGCTGGATCAAGAAGGCGGAGATCGTCATCAAGCTGTACGTGTGCTGAACACGGAGGTGCCGTTCGTTCGGCGGTAGATCGGAAGGACCGTGACGAGATCGCGAGACAGATCGTGATGAGATCATGGGACGGATCGTGATGAGTTCATAGGACGGATCATGATGATATCGCTGGACGGATTGTGATGAGTTCGCGGGACGGATCTTGATTGGATCGCGGGATGGATCGTGATGAGATCATGGGACGCTCGGCGATTTGGATCGCGAAGACGTTCGACTACACCAACCACGTTTCTTAACGCTTCTCGCTTAGGGATATACAAGGGTATGTAGATCCACTCTCCCTCTCATAGATGCTCATCACCATGGATAGATCTTGCGTGTGCGTAGGAAATTTTTTGTTTCCCATCCAACGTTCCCCAACAGTGGTATCAGAGCTAGGTCTATGTGTAGATGATATCTCGAGTAGAACACAAAAGGTTTGTGGGCATTGATGCTTAGATTGCTTCCTCCCTTGGTCGGATTTTGGTTCAGCGGTATTGTGAGATGAAGCGGCCCGGACCAACATTACTCGTATGCTTACGAGAGACCGGTTCTCTCGACCGCAACTTGTTGCATAGATGGCTTGCGGGTGCCAGTTTCTCTCACTTTAGTTGGTTCGGATTCGACAAAGGCGGTCCTTGAGAAGGTTGAAAAGCAACTAGTGTATCACCATTATGGTTTTTGCGTAGATGAGAATTGTTCTTGCTAGATACCCGTAGCAGCCACGTAAAACATGCAACAACAATTAGAGGACGTCTAACTTGTTTTTGCAGGGTATGTTGTGATGTGATATATGTGATGTATGAGATGATCACGTGATGTATAGATTATCACGACTTGCACGTCGATGAGTACGGGAATCGGCAGGAGCCATAGGGTTGTCTTTAATTATTGTATGACCTACGTGTCAATCATTAAGCGCTATGTAATGCTTTACTTTATCGCTAAACGGTAGCAATAGTAGTAGAAGCATGGTGGGCACGACAACCCCGACGGTGACACGTTTATGGAGATCAAGATGATGGAGATCATGGTGTCATGCCGGTGACGATGGAGATCATGTCGGTGCTTTCATGATGGAGATCAAAAGCACAAGTTCATGGCCATATCATGTCACTTATGATTTGCATGTGATGTTAATACTTTTATGCACCTTGTTTTGCTTAGGACGACGGTAGCATTATAAGGTGATCCCTCACTTAATTTCAAGATAAATTGTGTTCTCCCCGAGTGTGCACCATTGCGAAAGTTCTTCGTGTCGAGACACCACGTGATGATCGGGTGTGATAGACTCTACGTTCACATAGAACGGGTGCAAGCCAGTGTTGCACATGCAGAACACTCGGGTTAAACTTGACGAGCCTAACATGTACAGACATGGCCTCGAAACACAAGAGATCGAAAGGTCGAACATGAGTCATATAGTAGATATGATCAACATGATGATGTTCACCATTGTAACCACCTCAACTCACCTGATGATCGGACTTGAGTTGGTGAATTTGGATCATGTATCACTCGAATGACCAGAGGGATGTCAATTTGAGTGGGAGTTCTGAAGTAATATGATTAATTGAACTCATTATCATGAACATAGTCAGTAGTGTCTTTGCAAATTATGGTTTAGATCACTTGCTCGCACTGTAGCTCCCTTGAATTTTTATATGTTCCTAGAGAAATAGAGTTGAAAGATGTTGGTAGAAATATTGCAGACTAGGTCCGTGATCTGAGGATTGTCCTCATTGCTGCACAGAAGGCTTATGTCCTTAATGCACCGCTCGGTGCGCCAACCCCTCTTGTGTGGTTTTTTAGATGTTGTGAACATCTGACAAGCACGTTCTGATGGCTACTTGATAGATTAGTGCGTCATGCATTACGGCTTAGAATTGAGGCGCCGAAACGTTTTGAACGTCACAGAACATATGAGATGTTCTAAGAGCTGAAATTAGGATCTCAGGCTCGTTCCCATGTTGCGAGATATGAGATCTCCAACAAGATTCTTTGCCTGCAAGATGAAGGAGAATAGCTCAATCATTGAGCATGTGCTCAGATTTTCTGGGTGCTACAATCGCTTGAATCTAGTGGGAGGTTATCTTCCAGATAAGATAGTGATTGATATAGTTCTCCAAGTCACTGTCACTAAGCTACTAGAACTTGGTGATGAACTATAAAATGCCAGGGATAGAAATAATGATCCCTGAGCTGTTCGCGATGTTTGACACCGCGAAGGTAGAAATCAAGAAGGAGCGTCAAGTGTTGATGGTTAGTCAAACCACTAGTTTCGAGAAGGGCAAGAGCAAGGAGGGAAACTTCATGGATAGCAAGTCAGTTGCTACTCCAGTGAAGCAACCCAAAGTTGAACTCAAACCCGAGACTAAGTGCTTCGATTATGAGGAGAACGGTCGCTGAAGCGGAACAACCCTAGATACTTGGTAGATAAGAAGGCTGGCAACGTCAACAGAAGTATATTTGATATACATGTTATTGATGTGTACCTTGCTAGTACTCCTAGTAGCACCTGGGTATTGGATACCGGTTCGGTTGCTAAATGTTAGTAACTCGAAATAAAAGCTACAAAATAAACGGAGAACTAGCTAAGGGTGAGGTGACGATGTGTGTTGGAAGTGTTCCCAAGGTTGATGTGATCGACATCGCATGCTCTCTCTACCTTCGGGATTAGTAACAAACCTAAATAAGTGTTATTTGGTGTTTTGCGTTGAGCATGAACGTGATTAGATCGTGCTTATTGCAACATGGTTATTCATTTAAGTTAGAAAATAATGGTTATTCTGTTTACATGAATAATACCTTCAATGGTCATGCACCCAATGAGAAGGGTTTGTTGAATCTTGATCGTAGTAATACACATGTTCATAACATTGATGCCAAAAGATGCAAAGTTAATAATGATAGTACCACATACTTGAGGCACTGCCGCTAAATGCCATATTGGTATAAAACGCATGAAGAAACTCCATGCTGATGGCTCTTTGGACTCTTTCGATTTCGAATTGGTTGAGACATGCGAACCATGCCTCTTGGTCAAGGATGACTAAGGACCCCGTTTTCTGGTTTGATGGAGCAGGCAATTGAAAATGATACATGTTGATGTATGCAATCCAATGAGTCTTGTAGCGTGCGGTGGATATCGTTTTTTTCTTATCTTCACTGATGATTTGGGTAGATATAATGTATGTTTACTTGATGAAACACAAGTCTGAATCGTTTGAAAAGTTCAAGCAAATTCAGAGTGAAGTTTAAGATCATCGTGACAAGATAAAAATATCCGCGATATGATCGTGGAGGTGAATATCTGAGTTGCGAGTTTGGCATACAACTTTTGACAATGTGAAAGTTGTTTCACAACACATGCCACCTGGAACACCATAGTGTGATGGTATGTCCGAATGTCATAGTCATGCTTTATTGGATATGGTGCATGTTATGATGTCTCTTACCGTTTTGCTACTATAATTTTGAGGTTGTGCATTAGAGACAACTACATTCACTTTAAATAGGGCACCATCTAAATCCGTTGAGATGACACCGTGTGAATTATGGTTTGATAGAAGCCTAAGCTGTCATTTCTTGATGTTTGGGGCTGCGACACTTGTGTGGAAAATGTTTTCACCTAATGAGCTCGAACCCAAAGCGGACAAATGCATCTTCGTAGAATACCCTAAGAACAATTGGGTGAATCTTCTATCTCAGATCCAAGCATAAAGTGTTTGTTGCTAGGATGGGTCCTTTCCCGAGAAAAAGTTTCTCTCGAAAGAATTGAGTGGGAGGAAGATAGAAATTGATGAGGTTGTTGAACCTTTGTTTCAACCAGAGAGTAGCGCATCGTAGAAAGATGTTTCTGTGGAACCTACGTCAGTTGAAGAGGAAGTAAATGATGATGATCATGAAGCTGCAGATCAAGTTACTATCGAACGTCGTAGGTCGACAAGGATGTGTACTGCTCCTGAGCGGTACGACAACCCTGACTTGGAGGTCATGTTGTTGAACAACAATGAACCTACGAGCTGTGGAGAAGCGATGATGGGCCCGAATTCCAACAAATGGTTAGAGGCCATGAAATCCGAGAAAGGATCCATATATGAAAACCAAGTATAGACTTTGGTAGACTTGCTCGTTGGACGGCAGGTCGTTGAGTACAAATGGATCTTTAAAATGAAGACAGACGCTGATGGTGAATGCCACCATTTATAAAGCTCGACTTGCCGCAAAGAAGTTTCCGGCAAGTTCATGGAGTTGACTGCGATGAGACTTTCTCACTCGTAGCGATGCTAAAGTCTGTTAGAATTATGTTAGCAGTTGCTGCATTTTTCAATTATGAAATCTGGCAGATGGATGCCAAAACATCGTTTCCTTTCTTGAGGAAAGGTTGTATGTGATACAACTAGAAGGTTTTGTTAGTCCTAAGGATGCTAAAAGGTGTGCAAGCTTCAATGATCCTTCTATGAACCGAAGCAAGCATCTCGGAGTTGGAATATGCACTTTGATGAGGTGATTAAAGTTTTTGAGTCTATACAAAGTTTACGAGAAACTTGTATTTACAATAAAGTGAGTGGGAGCACTTTAGAGTTTCTGATAAGCATATGTGGTTACATATTGTTGATCAGAAATGATATAGAATTTCTAGAAAGCATAAAGGGTTGTTTGAAAATAGTTTTTCAAAGGAAGACCTGGATAAAGCTACCTAATTGTTGAGCATTAAGATCTATCGAGATAGATCAAGATACTTGATGAGACTTTCAATGAGTACATACCTTGACAAGATTTTGAAAGAGTTCAAAATGGATCAGTCAGAGAAAGAGTTCTCGCCTGATTTGTAATGTATAAAGTTGAGTAAGACTCAATACCCAGTGACTACAAAAGATAGAGAAAAGATGAGTGTCATCCCCTATGCTTCAGCCATATGCTCTATCATGTATGCAATGCTGTGCACAAGACCTGATGTCAGCCTTGCCATGAGTATGGCCGAAAGGTTTCAAAGTGATTCTGGAATGGAGCACTCGACAACGGTCAAGATTATCCTTAGTAACTAAAAGACTAAGGAGATGTTTCTCGATTATGGAGGTGATAAAGAGTTCGTCGTAAAGAGTCACGTTGATGCAAGCTTTAACACCAATCTGGATGACTCGTAGTAGCAATCTGGATATGTATAGTGGAGCAGCCATTTGGAATAGTACCAAGTGAAGTGTGGTAGCAGTGTTTACGGTTTGACATAGAATTTTGCAAAGTACACACGGATCTGAATGTCGTAGACCCATTGACTATAAGACCTCTCTCACATGCAAAGCATGATCGAGCCCCAGAACCCATTGGGTGTTAGATTCATAACAATGCAAATCACATGGTGATGTGAACTAGATTATTGACTCTAGTGCAAGTGGGAGACTGTTGGAAATATGCCCTAGAGGCAATAATAAATTAGTTATTATCATATTTCCTTGCTCATGATAATTGTTTATTATCCATGCTATAATTGTATTGATCGGAGACTTAGATGCATGTGTGGATACACAGACAAAAACATGTCCCTAGTATGCCTCTAATAGACTAGCTCGTTGATCAAAGATGGTTAAGGTTTCCTAGCCATTGACATGAGATGTCATTTGATAACGGGATCACATCATTAGGAGAATGATGGGATGGACAAGACCCAAACTACAAACGTAGCATATGATAGTGTCAGTTTAATGCTATTGTTTTCTGCATGTCAAGTATTTGTTCCTATGACCATGAGATCATGCAACTCACTGACACCGGAGGAGTGCCTTGTGTGTATAAACGTCGCAACGTAACTGGGTGACTATAAAGGTACTCTATAGGTATCTCCGAGGGTGTTTGTTGGGTTGGCATGGATCAAGACTGGGATTTGTTACTCCGTGTGATGGAGAGGTATCTCAGGGCCCACTCGGTAATACAACATCACAACAAGCCTTGCAAGCAATGTGACTAAGTGTTAGTCACGAGATCTTGTATTACGGAACGAGTAAAGAGACTTGCCGGTAACGAGGTTGAACTAGGTATGGAGATACCGACGATCGAATCTCGGGCAAATAAACATACTGAAGAACAAAGGGAACATCATATGGGATTAACTGAATCCTTGACATAGAGGTTCGACCGATAAAGATCTTCGTAGAATATGTAGGAACCAATATGGGCATCTAGGTCCCGCTATTGGTTATTGACCGTAGAGGTGTCTCGGTCATGTCTACATAGTTCTCGAACCCGCAGGGTCTGCACACTTAAGGTTTGGTGATGTTTTGGTAGTATAGAGTTATGTATAGTGGTGACCGAAGGTTGTTTGGAGTCCTAGATGAGATCCAGGATGTCACGAGGATCTCCGAAATGGTCCGGTGGTAAAGATTGATATATAGGAAGTCCCATTTTGGTCACCGGAAAAGTTTCGGGCTAATCGGTAATGTACCGGGAGTGCCGGTAGTGTACCGGCAGACCACCGGGAGGGGTATTTCGACCCAAGAGGCTTCATGGGCTGTGGGAGAGTAAATACCAGCCTTTTGTGGGCTGGTGAAAGTCCCACAAAAGGCCCATGCGGCTGGGAGAAAAAGCCCAAAGGGAAAAAGCTGGAAAAAGGCCAAAAAAAGGAGGAATCCTAGTCCTACTAGGATTGTAGGAGGAGTCCTCCTCTCCTCCCCACTTTGGTCGACCCAACGGCTTGTTTTTTGGCAGCCAAGACTCCTCCTCCTCTCCTCCTATATATACTAGAGGATTTTAGGGTTTTGGCACAGAATTTTCAGCCACGTGCTACCCGTTCCTCTAGTGCATAGTTTCTCCTCTAGATTGGTTTTCTGCAGTGCTTAGGCGAAGCCCTGCGGAATAGCTCCACCACCATTGACGCAGCACCGTCACACTGCCGGAGAACTCTTCTACCTCTCCGCTCCCTCTTGCTGGATCAAGAAGGCAGAGATCGTCATCAAGCTGTACGTGTGCTGAACACGGAGGTGCCGTTCGTTCGGCGGTAGATCGGAAGGACCGTGACGAGATCGCGAGACAGATCGTGATGAGATCACGGGACGGATCGTGATGAGTTCGTAGGACGGATCATGATGAGATCGCTGGACGGATCGTGATGATTTCGCGGGACGGATCTTGATTGGATCGCGGGATGGATCGTGATGAGATCGTGGGACGCTCGGCGATTTGGATCGCGAAGACGTTCGACTACACCAACCGCGTTTCTTAACGCTTCTCGCTTAGCGATATACAAGGGTATGTAGATCCACTCTCCCTCTCATAGATGCTCATCACCATGGATAGATCTTGCGTGTTCGTAGGAAATTTTTTGTTTCCCATGCAACGTTCCCCAACACATAAAACCATGCACCTCGGCAACCTTCAAGCGGAAGCACAGCGAGCGAGTCGGCCATGACTGTCAATCACACAAGACCTCTAGTCCAGGCTATCGCCTATTTGAGACTAAAACCGCACGGAAGTCTGGCCAAAGTTTCCGCTATGGACCCAAACAATGTGCGCAAGGTTCCCAAGCCCACCATTTGGGTGCCCTTGGTACACCATGCCACTGCCTACCGCGTCGTAACCCACCCCTAGGGTTAGAGATATGCACGACCTCCAGCAAACTATAAACACCAAAAACTACTTGCAACTCCTGGACCAAGGACTAGGCGGTTGATAAGTCAATCGGGGTCATATTTCAGAGCCCAGCATGTGGTAGTAACTAGACTTGGATCACAAAGACGGAACTCTGTTCCTAAGAACGGTCCCAATGAGACAACCCTCTATGTACTCCTACATAGCCTCTCATCGCTACCTTTACCAAATCGGTATCATGATTTAATTCATCACATCAAAACAATACTGTTTCACTCTAGTTTATCACCCAGATGAATCAGACCTAACACAACTCTAAGCATAGCAAGCATAACAAGCAAAGTAGGTAAAGCACATCATGGCACAAGAATCTACCAGGTATGCTAGGTTGCAAGGTTTAGCTATTTATTGTGACACTGACAGATCATGCAGAGGAATGGGTTCAACTACCGCAAATGATAGATAATTCAACGTTTGTTCTAATGCAATAACAAGAGCAGGAGCGAGAGAATGGGATGATATTGGAATGGTCAATGGGGTTGGTTGCCTTGCTGGGAAGCGGGAAGGTACTCTCCTTCATTGGGATACTCGTGGGTATCCTCAGAAGCAGGGCCTACCGCAATGCAGATAGGTAACGATCAATACACGGCAAGTGCAGCAATATGATGCATGATCATGACATGGCAACATGAATGGATGAGCTAATGGAACTACTATTCAAGTAAGATGTAGTGGATTTGAATATAGCTTCAAAATCATTCTCCATTTAATATTCTAAATATTGACCTATTGCTAAATGTCATTGTTCATCTACATAGATTTCTCTAACATGCATGATAACATCACCATTGGATTCATTGGATTTTTCTGATAATTTTTCCTATATAAATTATTTCAATCTGAGTTATAGATTAATTTCTATGATTTTTCTAAGTTTTAGGTATTTTCTGGAATTAAATCAAATTATAAATTTCATTAATGCATCAGCATGACATCAGCACGATGTCAGCAGGTTAGCAGCCCGTTGACAGGTCAAACCTGACCAGTGGGGTCCACTAGTTAGTGACTCAGTCACAAATAGAGGTTAATTAGTTAACTGATCACTAATTAATTCTAAGGGGCCCACTGTCAGTGGGTCATTAGGTTAATTAATTTTCCTAAACTAATCTTAATTAAACAGGGCCGGGCCCCACTTGCTAGTTGACCCAGGGGTCAAACCCCGTGGTCAAACGAGTTGACTCGCCGGTGTTGAGCCGCCGCCGATGTTAGGAACGGCGGAGGGGGTCGGAAAACCTCCTCCGGCCACCATTGCGACGACGGATGGATCTTATCGAACCAACCCGCACGCGCGCTTCGAACTGGACACTCCCCAGAGGCTGAGGTGGACCGAAGCATCGCTGACGATGAGCTCGACGACTATCGGGGTTAGGGAGAGCGCGGGCTCGCCACTCTGGCATGCAAAACGACTAGGGTTGGGCACGTATGGCCTCTATGCAGCCCCACGAACTCGATGGTGACCTCGGAGGGACCACCTGATCACCGGAGCGATGCCGATGTCGAGCTCGTGCGGCGGAGCACTTGGGTTGTCGACGGAGTCAAGGGCTACGGTGGGAGAAACGACCAGGGAAGAGGGGGAAACGGCTGGGGGCTCACAGTGGTTGCAGAGCCGTCGAGAGCGGGCTCTAGAAGGCTTGGAGGCAATGAATCGGCAGTGGCGCCACTCGAGACCGAGGAGGAAGAAGAGGTCAGGGTTGTCGCTCGAGTGGCTTCGGCGATGCGCGACTCGATGCAGACGTCGGGGACATCGAGGCGGAGCTACTGGTAGGCTTAGGGGGGCGTGGGAGAGGCTATGGCTACGACGGCGAGCGAGCAGAGGCGATGGCCACGGTGACGGAGGGAGACGAGAGGCATAGGCAAAGAGCGAATGGTGAGGAGGGATCGATCGGGATGGCAGCGGCATCGTTATCCTACCCGCCAACGCGACGGGGAGGCAGACACGTAGGGAGCTGCATGGCAGCTCCGATGCGGGCGCACGACGACCACGTGCTCGGCCTCCTGGCTGCCAGGAGGACGATGACCTCCCTGGGCCAGGTGGGCTGGCCTGGCCAGGGCTAGAGGTGAGCTTCCTCTCTTCTTTTTCTTAATTTTGTTTCTGTTTTCTTTTCTAACATTTGTTTTTTCAGGGCCTCCACACCTAAGTCAAAATATGTTGAAATATTTTGCTAGGTTAGTTTGAATATTTCAAACCCACACAATAAGTTTCAAAATATTTTGAATGGCTAAAATTATTGTAATGCTTTATTTTGCCATTTCAGTACCTTTACTATTTATTTAAAATGAAACATATGTTAAAAATTAAAATGTCCCCTGATATATTGATGTCAATATTTCTCAGACATGGGTGGCATTTTTGATGGGCACTTTTGATTTGTTGATTTTTCATAAACTTTGAATTAGTTGTTTCAGGTGAGGTGCTAGGGTTTCTATTGATCCCCATTTCATATTGATGCAAAAATCGAAACATGGTGCATACACATGATAACCAGAGCAATGCTAACTAGGGATGTGACAACTCACCCCCTCTCAAAAGAATCTCGCCCTGAGATTTCGAAGTCGTCGGGAAGAGCGCGGGGTACTCTAATCGAAGACGATCCTGTCTTTCCCATGTGGCTTCCTTCTCGGAATGGTGTGACCACTGAACCTTGAGAAACTTGATGTTTCGACATCGAGTGGTACGCTCAGCTTGATCAAGAATATGAACAGGGTATTCTCGATATGTAAGGTTATCTTGGAGATCAAGCATTTCGTGGTCTACTTCGTGGACAGGGTCCAAGAAGCAACTCCTGAGTTGCGAGACGTGGAAGACATCATGAACTATGGAAAGATGCAGTGGAAGTTCCAATTGCTAGGCAACTTCTCCTCGTTTAGCAAGAATGCGAAAAGTACCAATGTAACGAGGAGCCAACTTGCCCTTGATACCGAATCGTTGGGTACCCTTCAAAGGTGTAACCCGAAGATAAGCCTTCTCGTCAAATTGATAGGTCACAGCCTTATGATGGCAATCATATTGGCTCTTTTAACGAGATTGGATTGTTTTTAACTTTTCACGAATAATGCAAACTCTCTGCATCCTGGATCATATCCGGACCAAAGAGTTGCCTCTCTCCGATTTCTGACCAGTTAAGAGGTGTTAGACACCTTCGTCCATAGAGAACTTCAAAAGGGGCTTTTCCCAAGCTTGATTGATAACTATGGTTATAAGCAAATTCGACGAATGGAAGACATTTCTCCCAATTCATACCAAAATATATAACACAAGCTCTGAGCATGTCTTCAAGAATTTGATTGACTCGCGCAGCTTGACCACTTGACTGCGGATGGAAAGCAGTGCTAAAGGATAGATGAGTCCCCATAGCATTTCGGAAGATTTCCCAGAATCGGGAAGTAAAAATACTTCCGCGGTCTGAGTTAATCTCCAAAGGAACACCATGAAGAGAAACTATCCGAGAAAGGTATAACTCCGCTAGTTGGCTAGCAGTTATACTCTCTCGAATAGGAAGAAAATGAGCCACTTTGGAAAGACGGTCCATGACCACAAAGATAGCATTATTCCCTCCCTTGGTCCTAGGAAATCCGGTGATCAAATCCATACCGAACTTATCGCATTTCCATTCAGGAATAGGTAAAGGTTGAAGGGTGCAGCAGGCCTTTGATGTTCTACCTTAACGCGATGATAGACGTCGCAGTTAGCAACGAACTGAGCAATTTCTCTCTTCATCCTTGTCCACCAGAACCTCTGGCATAGGTCCTGATACATCTTGGTACTACTGGGATGAATCGTGAGAGGAGAATCATGAGCCTCCCTAAGGATCAGCTGCCAAAGATGTTGGTTCTTGGGAACCACCAAACGGTTTTGAAAGACCACTACGCCTTGATCATCGATAGAGAAATCCTTAGCAATACCACTAACAAGGTTTTCTTTCATCCAGGATATACCCTTATCACACTTTTGGCCAGCTATGATTTGATCCTTCGGGGTAGGTTTCGCCACCAGGTTGGAAAGGACTCCTTGAGGAACAATGTGAAGGTTCAACTTTCGAAATTTCTCATAGAGAAGTGGTTGACTTTGTTGTAACAATAAGATTTACAACTTAGTGCATCAGCCATGACATTGGCTTTCCCCGGGGTGTAAGTTATCCCTAAGTCGTAATGTGTGATCAACTCAACCCACCGTCTTTTCCTAAGATTCAAATCCGGCTAGGTGAAAATATATTTCAGGCTTTGGTGATCAGTGTAAATTTCGCAACGATTGCGCAAAAGGTAGTGTCGCCAGGTTTTTAGTGCATGGACTATAGCTGCAAGCTCAAGATCATGTGTTGAATAATCATCCTCATCTGGATGCAGCTGTCGAGATGTGTATGCAATCACATGACGATCTTGCATGAGAATGCAACCTAATCCTTGTCGCGAGGTGTTGCAATAGATAACAAAGTCCTTTGAGAAGTCTGGTGGCACCAGAACGGGAGCAGAGGCAAGGCATCTATTCAGTTCCTAAAAACTATGCTCGCATTGTGGGGTCCACTCGAACTTTTTATCTTTCTTGAGGAGTTCAGTCAGAGGCTTTGCAACCTTGGAGAAGTTCTCGACAAAGCGGCAACAATAGCTCGCTAAGCCAAGGAAACTCCGAACTTGCTTAACCGATTCAGGTTGAGTCCAATCAAGGACGGCCTGAACTCTCTCAGGATTGACAGCAATACCTTTACCAGAGATCACATTGCATAGATAGGTCACTCCTGGTAACCAAAATTCACACTTGGAGAATTTGGCATATAGACGATGCTCTCGAAGTTTCAGCAATACCAGCCTTAAATGCTCGGCATGCTCCTGTTCGTTCATTGAGTAGATGAGTATATTGTCGAGGTAAACCACGACGAATTTATCCAAGTACTCCATGAAGATCGAATTCATCAAGCGAGAGAAGGTGGCTGGGGCATTGGTTAAACCGAAGGACATGATGGTGTACTCGTATTGGCCATAACGAGTAACAAAAGCTATTTTTGGAATGTCCCCGTTTCTAATTCGGATTTGATGGTATCCCAACCTCAAATCCATTTTGGAGAAGACTGAGGAACCAACGAGTTGATCATACAAGTCGTTGATTCTGGGGAGCGGATACTTGTTCTTTATGGTGACCAGATTCACGGGCCGATAATCTACAACCATCCGATCCAATCCATCCTTCTTCTTGATAAAGTGGATAGGGCAAGCCCAAGGAGAAGAACTAGGACAGATGAAATCTTTCTTCGAAGCCTCATCGAGTTGTTTCTTAAGTTCGGCTAGTTCTAAGGGTGCCATCTTATAGGGTCTTCTGGCTATTGGGACAGTCTCTGGAATGAGCTCTATCACAAACTCTACATCTCTGACAGGTGGAATTCCTGGCAGTTCTTCTGGAAAGACATCCGGAAAGTCATGGACTACCGGAATATCATCTAGTTTTGGAAGAGGGCTAGCATTAAGAGAATAGAGTTGGCGCTTGACAGCTCGAGTGGAGACATTAACTATCTCACCCAATGGATGTGTAAGTCGAACATTCCTAGTATGAGTATCGATCTTAGCATAATGGGCTTTCATCCAGTCCATGCCTAAGATGATATTAATATCCGAAGACTTGAGAGCTATCAAGGATGCTAGGATGACTAGCCTATCCACAAGAATCTCATTGTCATGGCTCACTCTAGAAGTTTGCCATTTTGAACCAGGAGTCTGAACTACTAAAGGAGTAGGCATATCACAAAAGGATATGTTATGCAACTGTGCATAACTTTGTGAGATGAATGAATGAGATGCTCCAGTATCAAACATAATAGATGCTGGATGACTATTGACAAGGAGCGTACCTAGGATAACATCACGATCCTCAAGGGATTCTTCAGCAGAGACATAGTCACACGTCCACGAGCAGGAGCTGGCTTCACATAGAAGGTCTTTCCCGGCTTCCCACATCCTACCGGCTTGACATTGTTCTGGGGACACTCATGGGAGTAGTAGTCCTGGTTCTCCACATTTGTAGCAGACAATAGTGGCACAGGGAGCAACATTGGCAGGAGGACCTCCAAATGTCCTGGCTGGAGGGTTCGGCTGAGCTTGGCAAGGCGCCTGGAAGGTTGGCCTCGTGGTGTACCTTGGTGGCAGAGCGGTGTTGGGCACCCACACCCGGCGTTTGTTGGAGCCTGAGCCAGATGCAGGGCTGAAGTCATAGGTGTGCTTCTTAGTTGCCTCGTAGTCAGTTTGTCCAGTTTCGGCGTTGATAGCCTTGTTGATGAGGGCCTGGAAGGTAGTGCACTCATGCAGATGCAGGTATCGATGGAGCTCAGGATTGAGTCCCTTATGGAACCTAGCCTGTTTCTTGGCGTCGGTCGACACTTCCTCTGGTGCATAACTAGGAAGGTTGCCGAACTCATTGCTGTAGGCATCCACTATCAGCCTGCCCTGAGAAAAAGCACATAATTCCTCTCTCTTGTGATCCATCAGCCCTTCCAGGATGTGATGGATACGAAATGCCTCACGGAAATCCGCCCAGGTTGGTGCGGGGCCTGCGGGACGCATGGCTTCATAATTTTCCCACCACGGGTTGGCGGGTCCTTTTAGGAAGTATGCAACAAAAGTCACCTTGTTGGCCTCAAATACATTAGCAGTTCGGATTTTGCGGGACATGTTGGTCAACCAGTCATCGGCGTCGAGTGGGTCGACCGAGTGATGAAACTTAGGTGGGCACAACTTGACGAAGTCATTGAGGGACACACCATCATTACGCTCATTGCGGGGAGGACGCGTGGTATTCTGCTCAATACGTTCCAACAACCTGTTGGTCTCCCTTTTATTCCGCACAGCTTCGAGCATCACCTCCGCCAGAGATGGTGGCTGCCGCAGGTTCTCTTGCCTTGGTTGGCTTCCCTCGCCCTGTTCGAAGGCAGCCGTGGGGTTATTCCTAGTTGACACCATCCTAGGAAAACAAACACACAACTTAGACAAGGAAGACATCAACTCTAAGACATGAGATGAGGAATGTACTGTACAACATGGTATGCATGGGTAAACAACCAATCAACATGGTAATAAACAAACTACCATATGGACATCATGATTCATACACACCATGACATAGTTCAGTACAAGCCTAAGCTGAAATAAAAACTACTGGGAGATGAAACAACTCATTAGAGGCATTACAAGATTCCTATACATTATCTATCTACACCTCCTTAACTCAACTCACACCTAAGTCATATCCCACAAGACATGCAGGACTATGGCAATACGACTACTACAATACTAGTACTAACATACACGCACTCAAGCATCGCCATAGAACACCTCATATAGGTTACCCCCATGACGGGGGAGTTGAACCTGAGGATCTGGGAACACCCTAGCCTACGATCCCTAGAGACCAGAAGGACACGGATGTGGCCTCGGTCCCCTAGTTGTTGGCAACAATGGTCCTCGAAGAGAAGTGATGCCTCCAACATCGGGCCAGTCTAGGCGAGCTGGCAGATGAGTCCGTGATGGGTTCAGCATCTCCAAATCTCCATAGCATATCTGCATGACTGGTGCTAGCTACGTCAAGGCTGTCCAAAGACGTGCACGGGTAGCATATATCTCCATGCGAAGGGCACGTGCATCACAATCCCTGTTCTCCAACATCTGAGCGATCACCTGTAGCGTAGGGTCCTCTTGAGAATGATCATAATAGGCTACACTAAGATAACCATCCTCTCCTCCTAGAGTAGCAGGAACATAGCAGAACTCAGTATTCTAAATCAGTCCATGGTGAGATCTCATAATAGTCAACATGGTATAGGCGGCCTCCTGAACTACCATGTCTATGGTGAAACCTAACCCATATGTCCAATGGAGCGGCTCTGCAGCTCTAGGATAAGATGGATATATCCTAATAGTACATAGGTACTGGCCCTGGTTGAAGTCTCGATACTGCTCCGCCACTGTATATTCTGGGTACCAACAATAACCAGTCTCCATCATAACTCTAACCAACATGGCCGTATGACCCGGTACATCAATGCACCTAGTCAAATGGACCACCTGACGAGAAGGACAAGGAGGCATCTGAAATAGAGAATGGTGCAAAGGCATGAGAGATTCTAGTAGAAATTGGGCAGCATAATGGCTGTAATTGCTCAAAAAGACTTTTGAGGCAACTACAAAAGATTGGATATCATAACCACTCAAATTTATAGGCACAAATTTCTAATCCAACTGATTTTCACACCAAACAATACTTGAACACCAGAGGTCACTTACGAACAAGCTAGCTACTAGTCCATGGTTAGTAACTCATCATCCTAAGAAATAGATGAGAAGCTTAGCTCTTAACCTCGTAGAGAAAAGGAGAGTGACTCAGAATAGAATGACTCGGGAAGAGGAGTAAAAAGAGCCTTACGTTCCCTTGCACAATCAATTCCCTTACATTTCTATAGTGTTTCTAGACTCAACTTCGACCAGTTTGGCTTGGTAGTCCTACAGTCAGTCAGGCTCTAATACCAACGCGGTCGGGACCCCAATCCTAAGTCATAGGAATCCAGTCCGTAACACATCACATCACTTTGCGGCCACATGCACGGTAACTCCACGGCTGCAGCCTTACCTTAGCCAGGACCGTTTGTGTCTTTTGGCCCACGTATGTGAATATCTTGCTAGCATTCAAACGACACAAAACCCGGGCCGACATGACTAGTCATAGAACCCAAGTGGCACATATGTACGGGAACAAGCACACATAACCCAACAATGCAGGTGTCAGCCTCAAGCGTGTGTAGACGAGTCATAGCAAGCTACAAAGACTCCATTACGTCGTGGGACATAAATGTCATCACTGCACATAGACGAGTCGTAGCAAGCTACAGGGACTCCATTACACTGCGAGACATTTCCCTGAAGGGACAAACACAACAGCAAAGAAGGATACATGCCGGTCAATCAATGTGTCCGGAGCAGTAGCAAGCTACCAAGGCTCGGTGGAAGCACAAAGAGGCAGTTCCCCGTAAAGAGTACTACTAAAGACTCATGGCTAGGTGTCGATCCCATACATACCGTTGCACGTCACATGTACGCACGACATGCCCGGTATGCATAGATACAACTATGGCATCACAACATAACCATACAACAACACAACTTTTAATGTAACATGATCAGAGAAGCCTTGCATAATATGTTCTTACACGTAGGGGTCACATGACCCGACACTCAAGTCATACAAGCCAGTTCATACAAAACAAGCAGAAGCATAAACCTGTCTGGGTACAGAAAGATGAAAGGGTAAAAAGGCACATGGCCTGACTATCTACACCCTGCCACAGGGCGTAAGGTCGTAGTTGGGACACCAGTTATTCGACTTCGTCGATATCTAGGTAGAACCCACCTGATGGATCCTGAGTCTCATCTGCCACATTTATTAAGCAAATGTGAGTACAAACATACTCAGCAAGTCTTTAAAACAAATCTAGTCTATTCATGCTCATGTATCAACAAGGGGAGTGGTGGAGTTTATGCAGCAATGCCAGCTTTGACTCTTGGCTAACCTATACTACACATATTAATTCTTTGATCAAGTTTTAGATGTCGCACACGAGCCCACTAACACCACATCAATACACCACCATGGATTCACTTCCGTCACCTACGAGAGTGCCATCCATGGTACTCACACTTGTCTTGATATTTTTATGAGAGTCCATCAAGTTATCTATGAACAACATAAGTTCTCCAAGTAGTCCATATCCGAGGACTCGACTATTCGAACAGATTCATACCCTGCAGGGGTGTACTCCTTCACACACGCTGTCGCCACTTATCGCTGTGTGCTCATAAAACCATGCACCTCGGCAACCTTCAAGCGGACCAGCGAGGGAGTCGGCCATGATCGCCAATCACACAAGACCTCTAGTCCAAGCTATCGCCTATTTGAGACTGAACCCGCGCGAAAGTCCAGCTGAAGTTCCTCCTACGGCCCCAAACGATGTGCACAGCGTTCCCAAGTCCACCATTCGGGTGACCCTTGGTACACCATGCCACTGCCGACCGCGTCGTAGACCACCCCTAGGGTCAGCGATACGCATGGCCTCCAGCAAACTAAAGCACCAGAAACTACATACAATTCCTGGACCAAGGACTAGGCGGTTGATAAGTCGAGCGGGGTCATATTTCAGGTCCCAGCATGTGGTAGTAACTAGACATGGATCACAAACACGGAACTCAGTTCCTAAGAACAGTCCCGATGAGACTACCCGCTATGTACTCCTACATAGCCTCTCATCGCTACCTTTACCAAATTGGGTTCATCATTTAACTCATCACATCAGAACAATACTGTTTCACTCTAGTTTACCACCCAGATGAATCAGACCTAACACAACTCTAAGCATAGCAAGCATAACAAGCAAAGTAGGTAAAGCACACCATGGCACAAGAATCTACCAGGTATTCTAGGTTGCAAGGTTTAGCTATTTATTGTGACATTGACAGATCATGCAGAGGAATGGGTTCAACTATCGCAAATGATAGATAATTGAACGTTTGTCCTAATGCAATAACAAGAGGAGGAGCAAGAGAATGGGATGATATCGGAATGATCAATGGGGTTGCTTTCCTTGCTGGGAAGCGGGAAGGTACTCTACTTCGTTGGGTTACTCGAGGGTATCCTCGGAAGCAGGGCGTACCGCAATGCAGATAGGTAACAATCAATACACGACAAGTGCAGCAATATGATGCATGATCATGACATGGCAACATGAATGGATGAGCTAATGCAACTACTATTCAAGTTAGATGGAGTGGATTTGAATATAGGTTCAAAATCGTTCTTCATTTAATATTCTAAATATTGCCCTATTGCTAAATGTCAAAGTTCATCTACATAGCTTGCTTTAACATGCATGATAATATTACCATTGGATTCATTGATTTTTTCGGATAAATTTTCATATATAAATTATTTCAATCTGAGTTATAGATTAATTTCTATGATTTTTCTAAGTTTTAGGTATTTTCTGGAATTAAATGAAATTAGAAATTTCTTTTATGCATCAGCATGACATTAGCATGATGTCAGCAAGTCAATAGCCTGTTGACAGGTCAAACCTGACCACTGGAATCCACTGGTTAGTGACTAAGTCACTAACATAGGTTAATTAGTTTATTAATCACTAATTAATTAGAAGGGGGCCCATTGTCAGTGGGTCATTAGGTTAATTAATTTAATTATTTATTTTTCCTAAACTAATCTTAATTAAACAGGGTCGGGCCCCACTTGTCAATTGACCCAGGGGTAAAACCCCGTGGTCAAACGAGTTGACTCGTCGGCGTTGAGCCGCCGGCGACGTCAGTAACGGTGGAGGGGGTCGGAAAACCTCCTCCGGTGACCATTTCGACGGCGGATGGCTCCTATCGAACCAACATGCATGCGTGCATCGAACTAGACACACCCCAGAGGCTAAGGTGGACCGGAGCATCGCCGGCAATGAGCTCGGCTGCTTCCGGGGTTTGGGAGAGCGCAGGCTCGCCACTCTGGCACGCAAAACGACTAGGGCTGGGCACCTACAGCCTCTACGCAGCCCCACAAACTCGATGGTGGCCTCGGAGGGACCACTTGATCATCGGAGCGACGCCGGCGTCGAGCTCATGCCCGGTGCACTTCGGGTGCCGACGGAGTTGAGGGCTATGATGGGGAAACGACCGGGGAAGAGAGGGAAATGGACCGGGGGCTCAGAGTGGTTGCAGAGCCGTCGAGGGCAGGCTCATGGAAGGGTTGGAGACGGAGAATTGACAACGGCGGCGCTTGTGACCGAGGAGGAAGAAGAGGTCGGGGTCATTGCTCCAGTGGCTTCGGCCATGCGCGGCTCGGTACAGAGGTCGAGGACGTCAAGGCAGGGCTCCTGGTAGGCTTAGGGGGCGCCGAGAGGCTGTGGCTACGGCGGCGAGCGAGCAGAGGCAATGGCCATGGCGACGGAGGGAGAGGAGAGGCAGAGGCAGAGGGCGAATGGCGAGAAGGGATCGATCGGGACGACAATATCGTCCTTATCCCGCCGCCAGCGCGATGAGGTGTCAGACACACAGGGAGCTACATGGTACCTCCGGCACGGGCGCACGACGACCACGCGCTCGGCCTCCTGGCTGCCAGGAGGACGACGACCTCCCTGGGCTAGGTGGGCCAGCCTGGCCTGGGCTAGAGGTGAGCTTCCTCTTTTTTTTCTTAATTTTGTTTCCGTTTTCTTTTCTGACATTTGCTTTATGTTTTTGTTAGGGCCTCCACACCTAATTCAAAATATGTTCAAATATTTTGCTATCTTAGTTTGAATATTTCATACCCACACAAAAAGTTTTGAAATATTTTGAATGGCTAAAACAATTATAATGTTTTATTTGGCCTTTTCAGTAGCTTTACTATTTATTTTAAAATGACACATATGTTCTAAAAATTAAAATGTCCCCTGATATATCGATGTCAATATTTATCAGGCATGGGGGCCAGTTTTGATGGGCATTTTGGATTTGTTGATTTTTCACAAACTTTAAATTAGTTGTTTCAGGTGAGGTGCTAGGGTTTCTGTTGATCCCCATTTCATATTGATGCAAAAATCAAAACATGATGCACACACATGCTAACTAGGGATGTGACACCGTTGTTGTGACCTTCTCTTCCAAGCCTACTATGGTGCTTCTTGACGGGCAAACCAACAATAGGGTCTCCGCCTCCTATATAATTCTTGCAAAAGGATATGCACTCTTGGGTCAGATAACCATGGACGATGCTCCCATCGGTACGGGATATGTTACGAACGAATCCTTTGATGACCTCATTCATCCTCTCGAACAATGTCATGTTGTGAAGGAATGTCGGTCCGAGGTCGATGATGTCATCCATGATGTGGACACACAGATGCACCATGACGTCAAAGAACGCGGGCGAGAAGTACATCTCAAGCTCACATAGTATGACAACGATCTCTTCCTATAGCCTTCAGAGCTGCTTCACACTAATGGACTTTCGAGAGATAACATTGAAGAAGTTGCAGAGACTAGTAAGTGTGTCATGGATGTGTTTCTGCATTATTCCTCTAATGGAAACCGGGAGTATCTGTGTCATCATCACGTGACAGTAATAAGACTTCATCTCGCTAAACCTTTTCTTCTTGGTGTCTAGAAATCTGCTTATCTTCCCACAGTAACCGGAACTGACTTTGATTCCCATAAGGCACTTGATGAATTGATCGATCTCCTTCGCACTTAAGGTGAAGCAAGAAGGGGGGCAATTATCCTCCTTATTGTTGAATTTTCTGCCCCTTGGCGCCGCCTCCGCCTCCGTCTCCTTCTCCTTCGCCGACTTTTTACGGGGCATGTGGAGATCTGTCATGATCTCCAAATCTTCCAAGTCTTTCCTTGCCTTCGGCCCATCCTTGGTATTATCCGACATCTGCATCAGTGTGCAAAGCAAGCTCTCGAGGACATTCTTCATGATATGCATTTAATCAAGGCAATGAGGCGTGTCGTGATTGTGCCAGTACTCCAAGTTCCTGAAAACACACCTCGTTTTCCATACCTTCGCCAGCGGCTCCGGCGCCTTTTCCATCTTTCCCGGTGCGGGGCACTGTTCCCACTTAGTGAACAACTCCTTGATTTCGGTGCCGCTCCTCTTACATGGAGGTCCTCGATGCTCAGCCAAACCATTGAATAGATTTCCATGTTTTCTCCATAGGTCATCCTTCTCGAGCCATCTACGATGCCCCATGTACACAATTTTCCCAAAGACGCCATTTTTCGTTGACGTAAGTTGCTGAGATGTTGCACCATCCATGCACCTCGTGCATCCGTAGTATCCATGGCACGCCTGTCCTGAGGTGTACTCGTAACCGAGATAGTCATGCACTATTGTCATCAGCCTGGCTCTCATATAGAAATAATCTCCTTTGCTGGCATCCCATGTCTTGACCGGTGATTTCCATAACGTGTCTTTGAATCAACATGATTCAAGGTCCGGTTTTTTCAGCCCTTGAATCAACATGCTCATGTGTATGTACTTTGTCTTCATGCACAACCATGGGGGGAGGTTGTACATCCATACAAAGATGGCCCATGTGTTGTGGTTGGTGTTCTGCTTTCCAATCGGATTCATGCCATCGGTACTCGCACCAAGCATGATGTTCCTTGCATATTCTCCAAAAATGGATATTCGGTGTTGAATGCTCTCCACTGTCTACCATCTACGAGGTGTCTCAGCTTCGGATCATCTACATCGTCGGGCTTCTTCCTCTCCGCGTGCCAGCGCATGAGCTTTGCTTCCTTAGGATCTATGAAATACCACTGCAGACGGGGAGTCATCAAAAAGTACCATACAACTTTCTAAGGAGTTTTCTTTCCCGCCTTCTTGTATCGAGAAGCATTGCACATTGGATAGTTGGTTATTTCTGCGTTCTCCCCCAGATAAATGATGCAATCGTTGATGCATGTGTGGTATCTAATGTGCAGCACATCAAGATGTCAAACAATTTTCTTGGCCTCCTCAACACTAGTAGGACATAGGTTTCCCACGGGTAGACGTTTACTAGGTAGATACTTCAAATGCTCATCGAGGCTTTTATCTGTCCATTTGTTTTTGGCCTTCGTCTTTAGAAGTTCGAGCATGAAACTCAAGTGGGTCACCTCGGGATCGCAACCGTCATACAATGGAGTCTTCGAGTCTACTTCAAGTTGCACCAGATTGGCCTCCTCTCTAGAAGCAGCTCTGTTGGTAGTATTACTCTTGCGAAGGAGGTCACGAACATGAGGGTCCTGCACGACTGAACTTAGTAGCGTTGAAGACCGTGGCGTGCCCGTATGTTCTCCGTCATGTCTAGACTCTTCTTCATCGTGTCCAGAATCTTCTTCTCCACAATTTCTGGACTCTTCCCGGCCGCCATGTCCGGTGTCATCCTCTTCGCGTCGATCGGTCATCTCTTTGTCTAGCCCCATCATGTAATTATTACCTACCATGTGGACATCATGACCATCATCTTCACTTATCCAGCGAGTATAGCCATCCATGAAACCATACATCATTATATGCGCCTTCAAACTGCCACGATCAAAAGGGTCCAAAATGACTCCTTCTTTGCATCTTGTACACAAACATCTAATCTGTTAGTGCATCTAGTGCCCCTTAGTGATTTTGGTGTATTGAAGACTTATAGGTTAAGTCACTAATGAGTTTGTGAGTGTACACATGCTCTATAAGTAGATGAGGTGTTTGATATATTTGGAGATTGTCGACCCCTAAAAATGTATGTCTTCAAGTGAAGACTTTGCTGAAGACTTTCTGAAGACTTTGGTGAAGACTTTGTGAAGACTTTGAAAATGAAGAAGTTGGTGTGACCTTGAAGATATGAATGAGGAATATGAAGCATGAATACTTTTGTTAATAATAGTTTCTTTTCCTTTATTTGAGTCATACGAAACATCGTACTGTTAAAGGGGGTCGAGGTAATACTAAGGAAAATTTCCAACTGATGCTCAACTCCAAAACCTCAACCCATACAATTCTTCGAGTGCAGCCTTTGGAAATCTCTTACGGTTTAGACAAGTTTTTCAGTGACAGAGACGAAGGTCTTCTGGTCTCTGAGGAAATTGATCTGTCTGAGGAATTAGGATTTCGCCAGTGCGAATTACCTACAAGTGAGGATCATGATAATCTAAGGACTTTCATAGTTCGAAATTCCGACCGTTGCTGTGCGTAGCGCCAGCTATCCCCAATCGTTCTTATCCACATAACGGTCATATCATTGGGGGCATTTATGTCTTATCATGTCAGGTTGCACCCTGGCTATAAATAGCCGACCCCCACAACCACTAGCTGGTTGGCTGCTCTGAGAGAGAACTGACACTTGTCATTTGAGAGCAACCCATCCTCTGAGGACCTTGAGAGAAAATCATCAGTGAGGAAAAACCCACAACCAAACCATAAAACCCATAGTGATTGAGCATCACTGAAGAAATTCCTGTGTGGAACCGACGCTTGTTACCTTTGAGTACTGTGTATGCTCCAGAAGGTTAGGCGTCATGGTCTAGTGCTCCTACAATTAATTGGGGACCATGAAGTGACCTTGGTCTAGAGCATCCAGCAGTAAATTGTGGATCGCCGGATGACCAGTTTGTGAGGGTTTTGGAAGTCTACCCTGAAGACTTACCATGAGTGTTGGGCGAGGACTATGTGACCTTAGCTCAAGGAGAATACGGTAAGGACTGTGTGTCTTGGGACTGTGTGTCCTCTGGTTTGAATACCAGGCCGCTCCAAACCAGATGTACGACTATCACAGCAGTTGTAACCAGGTCATCAAGCCATTGCCTTCATCAAGCTACCTGGTTCTATTTCCTCAACCTCCTTATTCCTCATAAACCTGTTGATGAAATTGATTGTTACTGTTTGAAGAATTTGACTGAAGACTTTCGCAAATTCCTCACCTCAAATTCTTCAAATTGCCTTGTTCATCACTGCTTATCCTTATCACGCTACTCACTGTTCGTGCATGTTTCATTTCATCATGATGACTAAGCTGATACTATGCTCCTCATGCACCTGAGTACTTATTCCGCTGCTAGTTATTCATCACATTTCAAATTCCTCAAAGTTGAAATTCCTCAAGTGATGAATTTGTAAAAATCGCCTATTCACCCCCCTCTAGCCGATATAACGCACTTTCAATTGGTATCAGAGCAGGTACTCCCTTGCTCTGTGTGATTTTGGTTTAACCACCTAGAGTTCTAGTTATGTCGACTGCAGGTATGATCAAGGTTTCCGTGGAATGTCCTACTTTCGATGGGATAGACTACCCCTACTGGAAGAACAAGATGCGTATGCACCTTGAAGCTATTGACAACGATCTCTGGTACGTTGTGGAAAATGGTGTGCCCTCTGTCGCTCCCACTGTTACAGCTGCTGATGTGAAGAGATTCAACCAACTTGATTCTCAAGGAAGAATATCACCTGTGGTCATCTGAGCAAAGGTCAGTATGGTAGAGTGAGTGCTTTGGAATCTGCTAAGCTTATCTGGGATAGGCTGTCCAAAGTCAATGAAGGTGTTTCCACTCTACGTGAATCTCGTGTTGATGTTCTTCGCAGTCTCTTCAACCGCTTCAAGAGACTTGGCAACGAAAATGTTCAGCAAACATTTGGTCGCCTCACTGATATATCCAATGAACTTCAAGCACTGGGTGCCACTGATATCACTGACCATCAAGTGGTGAAGAAACTGCTACGATCTCTCGATTCCTCTTTTGATACTCTAGTTTTGATGATTCAAGAACGTGGAGACTACAAAGCTCTTGATCCTGCTGATATTCTTGAGAGACTCAATACTCATGAATTCCAACAAGCTGAGAAAAGAGACCGCTACGGGCCAAGGTATGGAAGATCTCGTGCTCTGAAGGCAAAATCAATTTCCTCATCTGAAGAAGAAGATTCTGATATCAGCCTTGGTGATCCTGAAGAACTAAGTCAGGAACTAGCTATGCTTGTGAGGAAATTCCAGAAGTTCTCAAGACGAGGTAGATTTGGAATCATCAAAAAGTGGCTTGAGAAAATCAGATTCCTTAGAAGATTACAAAAGGAGAACATGTCATCGTTGCAAGAAGCCTGACCACTTTATCTTTGATTGTCCTCTCTGGGAAAAAGACTCAAAGAAGAAGAAGAAATACAAAGATGATAGTTCTGATGACTCAAAGAAAAAGAAGAAATCTTCAAAGTCCTCATCTGCAAAGTCCTCATCTTCAAAGTCCTCAAAGCACAAGAAGAATGGTTCCAGAAAGGCTCGAGCATTCATCGGCAAGGAAATGGATTCTGAGGAAGAATATGAAGAATATGAAGAAGAGTAAGAACCTGAGGAGGAATCATAATCTAGTGTCGCTAGCCTTGCTCTCGCTACTGTGTTTGTCAGCAAGTCCATCTTCAACAATGAAGATTATGACCACTCCAACGACTCTGACGTCAGCAATGATGATTATGCTCCCACTTATTGCTTTATGGCAACAGGCTCAAAGGTACACAAACATCATTCCTCATCTGAATCAAGTGAAGGTGAATCTGATGATTATGTGAAACCTAGCTATGCTAAAATTGTTGAAATTGCCACTAAGCAACAAAGTGCACTTGAAAAGCTTCAGAAAATGCTAGACAAAAGCGATGATGTGTTAAACCGTGAAGTGGATCAGACTCAAACTCTGTCTGTTGATGTTAAAAATCTTCAGACAAAGTATGATAACCTTTAGATTCATCATAACGACCTTTTAGCCGATCATGAGAAGCTTTCATATGAATTTATTCAAAGAAAGCAAGATCTTGAAATGTCGAGGGTGTAAAATGAGGATCTCCAAAGGGAAAACGATTCGTTACTGGCTCAACAGATCAGTACCGCTCAGGAAGAATTTGTTCCACCTTGCTTGAAATGCATCGAACGTGAAACTGCTAATTCTTCACCTGAATGTTCAAATGCTTCTATTGCTGCAATTTCTTCAACTATTCCCGTGGTCTTAAATTCCTCATCTGAGGATATCACTAGTATCACTGATGACAATGCAGGGTTGAAGGAATTGTATGTGATAGGCATATACAAAAGTCTCAAAGGGCATCAAACCCTCTGTGATGTCCTCACGAAGCAGATTCTAAACAGGAACCCTAGGAAAGAGGGTATTGCCTTTGTGAGGAAACTCAACACTGATGGATCCTACTGGACACCTAAGCAGTACCCCAAAATCTCTTGGGTTGCTGCAAAAGGATCTCCTGTGGATCCATCCACTTTATCTGGCTTTACTTGTGAAACTTCATTTTCCTC
Organism: Hordeum marinum; assembly: GCA_022496015.1. Taxonomy (NCBI): domain Eukaryota; kingdom Viridiplantae; phylum Streptophyta; class Magnoliopsida; order Poales; family Poaceae; genus Hordeum; species Hordeum marinum. Next base: position 419,534,617 of record CM039675.1, read on the forward strand.
TGTTGAGTCACTTGACTCCAATTACAGATTCTTCAAAAATCAGTCAAGTGAAGTATTTGCTAGACATGTTGGAACTAACTGGAGGAACGGTTCTCCTATGAAGAAAATCTGGGTTCCCAAGAACTACCTACAAAATCTTCAAGTGAATGTCCTCACGACACTACTCATGAAGAATCGGAACCCCAGATCAAATTCCTCATATGGACCAAAGTCCTCACTTGGACCAAATTCCTCAAATGGTCAAAATCATCATTCTCGTGCTGATGCCTCTGTTTCGCAGGGAAAACCTAAGAGTTATGAATATGTGCATTATTCTTCAAACCATTATGTTCATAAGTCCTCGAAGAATTTCTCTGCTTATTCATATGAATACTCTAACCCTCGCCCTGTGAACCGAAGTGCACTTTCTTCAATGCCTCCCTTCTCACATGGTGCTCACAGACTGATGAATTCTTTGCCACCCCTCCAGATGTGGGTGGTGAAGAAAACAAACTGACATCTTATGCATTGTCAGGTCTCCAGATGAATTTGAACATCTAATGAATTTGCTGGAGACCTGAGGAAATGCTTGAAAGGACGCAAGCTAACCATACTGAAATGAATTCTTCATTTCTCACGTCCTCACTCTACCTGCTTACTATCTTATGTGATGAAATTTTGTCTGATGAAATTGATATCATATTCTTCACTCTGAAGCATATGAGTTCGTAAGGTGTACTAATTCGTCTGCAGAATGATACTCTAAAAGCTACTGAGTGGGTTCTCGATAGTGGATGCACAAACCACATGACCGTTGACAAGAATCTACTTATGAATTTGCCACTCACTCCATCTCCTCTGAAGCATATAACCTACGCAGACAAAGGAAAAACGAAGGTATTGGGACTTGGTAAGGTTGCTATCTCAAAGGATCAACCCATGGACAAGGTGATGCTTGTTGAACCCCTCGGGTTCAACCTTATGTCTGTCTCAATGGTTTGTGATCTTGATATGGTTGTCGTATTTGGAAAATATCGTTGTGTTGTCATCATGGAATCCGACAATTCCAAAGTCTTCGAAGGCTTTAGGAGAGGAGACTTGTATATTGTTGATTTCTCTACAGGTCCTCAACCTGCCACTTGCTTACTTGCAAAGTCTTCAGAAGGCTAGATGTGGCATCGACGACTTGGACATGCTGGTATGAGGAATCTGCACACACTCGTGAAGAAAAAGCACGTCATTGGCATCGAGGGTGTCAAATTCCTCAAGGACCACCTTTGTGGTGCATGTGAATCTGGGAAGATGACCAGATCCAAGCATCCCTCGAAGACAATCATGACCACTACGCGACCTTTTGAATAGTTTCATATGGATCTCTTTGGTCCCACTCACTACTCCGTACTAACAAATTCTTCAAGTTTGTATGGATTTGTCATTGTTGATGATTACTCTCGTTATACATGGGTGCATATCATTCTGTACAAAAATGAAGTGCAGGATGTCTTCAGACGATTTGCTTCAAGGGCCTCCACCAACTTTGGCGTCAAGATCAAGCATATCAGGAGTGATAATGGGACCGAATTCAAGAACACTAACCATCATGAATATCTTGATGAACTTGGTATTACTCATGAGTTATCTTCTCCTTACACTCCTCAGCAGAATGGCATCATGGAGCGCAAGAACAGGACTCTTGTTGAGATGGCTCGAACAATGCTTAACGAATACAAAACCCCTCGTCGCTTCTGGCCTGAAGCAATTGATACTGCATGCCACATCATCAACAGGGTATATCTTCATAAATTCCTCAAGAAGACTTCATATGAGCTCATGAAAGGCAAGAAACCCAATGTAAGTTATCTCAAAGTCTTCGGTGCAAAATGCTGGATCAGAGATCCTCATCATAGTTCTAAGTTTGCACCGAAAGCACATGAAGGTTTTATGCTTGGTTATGGAAAGGACTCGCACACCTACAAAGTCTTCAACACCTACCATCCCAAGGTGGTTGAAACTATAGATGTGCGGTTCGATGAAACTAATAGCTCGCAAAGAGAGCACCTGCCTTCTATGTTAGATGAACAATCTCCTGAGGAATCCATCAAGCTCAAGGCAACTGAAGATGTCATACCCACCGAGGAAATCATTTCAACAAATGAAGACTCTCATGCTGATATACCTGAAGAAAATGGTGCTGATGAAACTCCTCAGCCTCGTCAACCTGCTCATCCAAGAGTAGCAAATGAAGTGCAGATTGACAAAATCATCGATGACATCAATGCACTAGGTCCTCTCACATGCTCAAAAGCTTCACATCTAACTAACTTTTGTGGGCACTTTGCCTTTGTCTCTATCTTAGAGCCCACCAAAGTTGATGAAGCATTCAAGGAGCCCAAATGGATTCAAGCTATGCAAGAGGAATTGCATCAGTTCAAGCTCAACAATGTGTGGGAACTTGTCAAGCGGCCAGATCCTCGCAAGCATAACATCATAGGTACCAAGTGGATCTACCGCAACAAGCAAGATGAAAATGGTCTTGCGGTGAGGAATAAGGCTTGACTTGTAGCTCAAGGCTATACACAGGTTGAGGGAATTGACTTTGATGAAAATTTTGCACCTGTTGCTAGACTTGAAGCTATTCGCATATTACTGGCTTACGCTAACCATCATAATATCATCTTATATCAAATGGATGTGAAAAGTGCATTCCTCAATGCTAAGCTTGAGGAAGAAGTATATGTTGCTCAACCCCCATGTTTTGAAGATCCTAAGCATCCTGACAAAGTCTTCAGACTAAACAAGGCCCTCTATGGCCTCAAGCAGGCCCCTCGGGCGTGCTACGACACTCTGAAAGAATTCCTCATGAAGAAAGGCTTCAAACCTGGTTCACTCGACCCTACTCTTTTCACGAAATCCTATGACAATGAATTGTTCATATGCCAAATATATTTTGATGATATTATCTTCGAATTTACTGACAAATGTTACAGTGATGAATTTGCCTATATGATGAGTGAAGAATATCAAATGTCTATGATGGGAGAGTTGAAATTCTTCTTAGGTCTTCAAATTCGTCAGCAAGACAATGGCATCTTCATCTCACAAGAGAAATACCTCAAAGATGTTCTGAGGAAATTCGACATGCAAGATTGCAAAGGTGTCAAAACTCCAATGCCTTCAAAGGCCATCTCTGCACTGATGAAAATGGTAAAGATTTCGATCAGAAGGTATACCGCTCCATGATTGGCTCCTTATTGTACCTATGTGCATCTAGGCCTGATATAATGCTAAGTGTCTGCATGTGTGCTCGATTCCAAGCAACACCGAAGGAATCACACCATAAGGCTATGAAACATATTCTTCGATACTTAGCTCACACACCAACACTTGGATTGTGGTATCCCAAGGGATTAAATCTTCACCTCGTCGGATACTCTGATGCTGACTATGCTGGAGATCACGTGGATCGCAAGTCAACCTCAGGACATGTCATTTCCTCGGACGATCCTTAGTCTGTTGGTCCTCGAAGAAGCAGAATTGTGTTTCACTCTCTACTGCAGAAGCTGAGTACATTGCTGATGGCTCGTGTTGTGCTCAGTTACTATGGATGAAGCAAACCCTCAAGGACTACGACATCAAGCTGAAGAATGTGCCTCTTTACTGCGACAACGAGAGTGCCATCAAGATTGCATCCAACCCTGTTCAACACTCCAAGACCAAGCACATCCAGATTCGTCATCACTCTCTTTGAGATCATGTACTCAAGGGCGACATCTCCATCAATCACATTCCTACTGAAGAACAACTGGACGATATCTTCACAAAGCCCTTGGATGAAAAGAGATTTTGCAAGTTGCGGTGTGAGCTAAATATCTTAGAATCTTCGAATGTTCTTTGATGAAGAACACACATCCTAACACGTATGCAAAATTGATGACTTAGATGTGCAACACATGAAGTAACGTTTTTCTTCAATCAATGAAGAATAACTCTCTAAGTGTGAAGAAATTAATGAAGAATTTGATTCTCAGAACTCTACGACAATTGTAAGCGGTGTCTGAAATCATCATTCTTATACGGTGGGTTATGCCACCAACCAAAAGTTGAAGTTCTTCAAAATCGAGCACTGTTGCAAATTCTTCAAATTATCAAATTCCTCAAATTTGCAAATTCCTCAAGTCTTAAAATTGATCAACTTTTCAAATTCTTCAAAACTTTTGAGACTCATATTCTTCATTGACTATATATATATATATTTGAGTTTTTTTTATGTCCTCAACAGCATTCACTTATTGCTAATTCTTCAAGTTGATTTTCATCTATGTGAATCTGATCGGACCCTTTCCCCGTCTATGCTAAACTCAACCCAGTCTATTCACAAATTCCTCATATGCGTTCTACTTTGAAACTTGTTCAAAGTCTTCACTGTGTCCTTGACAGCTGAAGAATTTGCGAACGAAAACTTTGAAATCTTCACTACCAAATTTTTTGGTGGTTCCCGCTCAAACTGTTCCGATTCCCGTGCCTAGATAACCCACGATCCTCCACAATCTTCACTACCCATATCGTGAGTGACACCTGTCGCGTGGAGAGCAAGGGTCAGGGGCAATCCTGTCCAAAATCTTCGGGAAGATCAGTTTTCACTTCCTCTATAAATGCCCCCTTCCCATCTACTATGCTCGGTTACTCCGCATCTCATCTCTCTTCCGAACTCCAACCAAGCGTCGCCGCTAAATTCATCGTCGCCGATGAGGAAGAGCTTCGCTGCCTCAACCTCATCGTCGCCGTACTCGCATCGGCCATGAAAATCTTCATCCCGCCGCCGCTGTAGCTGTCTCCTTCTGCTAAGCTAGGGCATGGGAGATCTGAACAAACGAACTTCCTCATTTCATCTCTGTGTTCGTTGTGTTCTTCACCAGGGTAATTAAAATTTATTTTTACTGCCCTTGTTTGATCCTCAACTACAACTACTATTCCTCAATAGGTGTTTATACGTTATAAATCAAATACACAAGCACCTTACATCTCCTCATACTTGATACTTGATGATTTTCCCTAAGTAATGACTTTCTTCAAGATTCCACAATTGTGCGAACTCTCAAATTTGCACAACTCTAGAACCTAAGGCTAAGAACACTTAGTAAAATTCCTCAAGACTCTTCAACAGCCAAAAAGTCCTCAACCCCAGTGCATCTGGCAACATGCAAAAGGACTAAGGGTTTCATGATGGTTCCGAAGCTCACTTCAAGCCCCTCCACTATTGCAAAGTCTTCAACCAGTCCCTCTGCACTTAAACTGAAGAAGACACCTAGACGTGGTCAAAGACCAAGCTCTCACAACAGCAAGGCTCTGGTTATAGTCCCCTCAGATTCTTCAGAGGATAATGATGATGATGGTGATGATGCTGATGATGAGGAATTGGTAGAAATCATCAGACAGAGTCAGCACAGGGCTGCTAAAGCAAAGGGTAGCTCTGTTCCTCTCATGGTGGACCCCAAGATGATCCTAAACTTCATAGATATATGGCATGAGGACCCAAGCACTCCACTTTCCTCACTAAATCTGCCTCCTGAAGTGGATCATGTCCTCACCCACTTCATCTCTGAAGAATAATGGAAAAGAGAGCAAGCTCAGAGAGCTAAGAGGAACAAGACTCGCAAAGAAAAGTTTCTGCGCGAAAATGTGATGAGCTTGACCCCAAATCAACTCGTCACAGTTCAGTCCGAGATTCGCACTCTCTCTTTGGATCAACAGAGATATGATGCTAAATGGAAGGGCAGCAAGGTCAGACTTGTCAGGGTTGCTCATGCAGCTATAAAGGATCACAACACCAGGGTTGCAGCTCGACCGCAACCACAAAAGACTTAGTCTGAAGAAATAGCTCAACCTGAATATGAAATTCCTCAGGCTGCTGATGAAAATGCTCAGCCTGAAGAAACTGCTGAAGAAGGTGCTTTTGCACCAAAAGCAACTGCCAGTGCTGCTGAGGAAACTCAGACCACTGAAGAACATGTTAGGACAACCCCCAATGTTGTGCATGAAGAATCTGAAAGGCCAGCTGAAGAATCCGCTGTGCCTCAAGAAACTAAACCACCCGGGGCGGCTGCATCAGTCGTTCCTGAAGAAACTGCTCCTGCGAGGAAAATCCCCTCAAAAGAAAGGCATCAACTTCTGAAGCCCCTGTGTTGAAGAAGTTGAAAACTTTGACAAGTTCCTTAGCTACACCACTTGATGCAACTCCAATTTCCTCGGCACCAGCCTATGCTATTGTGCCAATTGATGAAGCATATGACATTCCTCACAAAGAAGAGAATCATTCGGATGCTTCCTCAGAGCCTCTTGATGAGTAAATTGTTATTGATGACACTGCATCAACTCCCAAGGTATCATCGCCCCAGCTTCTGCTAACTGCTGGCGCTGAAGAAATTGATGAAGAACTTGACATTGGTAACACTACTCCAGTCATCAATGATGAAGATTGGGAATCTGCATATCCCAACTCACCTGTGGCAACTCCTTTGATGCTGATTCCTCAGTCAGCTGCACAAACTGAGGAAATACCTGAAGATTCTGAACACCTGTACCTTCCAGACTCTAAAGAAATTCCAGCTACAACAACTGAGGAAATTGATGCTCCGGCCACTACTGAGGAACCTGTTCTACAAATCACTCAGTCTGCTGTTCCTCCCATGCCAACTGAGATCAAGGGGCGCATTAGACCAAATCTTCAACCTAAGCAAAGAATGCCATTCAAAGGGTCGGTCCGCCCCAAATTCCTCAAGACAAATTTCTCCAATGAACACATGTTCTTCACAGGACCAAATCCATATGATTCTGCTCGGATTGGTCGCACAAGGTTCTGGACTCCCATGCAAATGAACTACTATGCCTCTGTTCTATGTGACAAGAAGAAAATCTTCGAGCACCATAATATTCCTCATGTGGATATGGAGTCTATTCCATCATTCGCGCCGGTGCTCCAAGTTCTTCATGATGTTGGGCTTCTTCCCTCCTGTGTAGATGTCTGTGACTAGAACAAGGAGTTGATTCTTCAATTCTATGCCACTCTATACATTAGTGGAAATTCCTCAGACATCAACTCCTGAGTCTTGGACTGGATGACCGAAACAACTCATTTCACTGCAAGCTCTTCTGAATTGCTTCACTCTGTCCCAGTTCCAATTCCTTCAGATGAAGCCCGCTGCCTGTTCAATGATCCACCACTACTGAATGAGATGATGAATGTGATGATGAAGAAATTAGCATCTGGAAAGCCTCAGAGGACAACCTTTCTTGGGAAGGATTTACTGTATGTACCAAGAACAGTCTATCGCATACTCACTCATACCCTATGTCCTCAGAAGGGCCACAACTCTGAAGAAGAAGTGGAAGGACTCATGAAGAATATTCTTTTCACCATCATTCATGGGATTCCCATCAACTTTCATGATTTCTTCATGAGGACTCTGGTCGATGCTGCTATGTCACCATTTGAGTTGAAGCCCTTTGCTCCCTGGATTATGCATTTCATCAGAACAAAGTCTTCAATTCACTTTAAGGCCGACTTCCAGAATCATTTCAGTTTTCTGCCCCCGATTGAAGTTCTCAAAAGCACAATTGATGTAGGAAAAGGCAAGGATGTCATTGATCAAGGCACTCGTCCATTGGATGGTCAGTTTCGTCAAGCAACATCCTACTCCACCAATGATGACTCTCCCACACAGGACTCCTCTGCCAAAACCTCTGCACAAAAGCCTCATGCAACTGCTCCTCGTGTGATGACTGATCGTGAGTTTCTCGTAAGTCTTCATTAGAAGGTCGATCGAAATCACGAGTGGGTCAAGCATCAACTTGGGTATATTGTGCAAAATATGACTGTGACGCATAACACTGTCAATAGGAACCACTACTATGCTCATGAAAACCTCAAGTGCTCTTGGGCTGTGCTAAATCACATCATGTCTTCTGAAGAATTGGATGAGCTAAACTTTGAAGAATATCCTGACTTCGCTCGCTGTCCTCCAAAGAAGTTCAATAAAGTCCAAGTTCCTCTGATGGTCACCAGTTCCTATTAGTCATCTCGCGAGCACGATGAAGATGAAGACATTGACGATACTGCTGTTGGACCTGCGTCAACAATCGATCCCGACAACGCTGGTGCTCCTTCTTCACCAACAAGATGAAATTCCTCATGGGGCGTTAGTCATCATTTTTTCTTCACAAAGGGGGAGAAAATTTGAATTAGTATTCAAACGGGTCTACATATATGGGCTATTTTTGTTTAAGTTACAACTCTTGCTCTTCTGAAGTTTTTGGTTATTGAGTTGTAAACTTAAGTCCGATGGTGGTCTGACACTTTTGAACTATTTCCTCGCATGTTTATTTCCTAAAATACCTTAATGCATGCAAGCTGAATTTTGTCAGACACCATTTTCCTCACGCATTTCAAATTCTTCATTTCATATATTCAAATGCATGTATGAATTACAAGATATAGGGGGAGTTCTCCAAGTTTTGAACCTGCCATGTGCATCTGCAACCCAAAGAAAATTCCTCAAATATGCACATCTTCAGGGGGAGCTCTTCTTTATCTTGCAATCAAATTCCTCAAAATCTGTACTTTCACTTCATATGTTTATTCCCGTTGAAAACTTAACCTATTTGTCATCAATCACCAAAAAGGGGGAGATTGTTAGTGCATCTAGTGCCCCTTAGTGATTTTGGTGTATTGAAGACTTATAGGTTAAGGCACTAATGAGTTTGTGAGTGTACACATGCTCTATAAGTCGATGAGGAGTTTGATATATTCAGAGATTGTCGACCCCTAAAAATGTATGTCTTCAAGTGAAGACTTTGCTGAAGACTTTCTAAAGACTTTGGTGAAGACTTTGTGAAGACTTTGAAAATGAAGAAGTTGGTGTGACCTTGAAGATATGAATGAGGAATATGAAGCGTGAAGACTTTTGTTTTCGTAGTTTCTTTTCCTTTATTTGAGTCATAGGAAACACCATACTGTTAAAGGGGGTCGAGGTAATACTAAGGAAAATTTCCAACTGATGCTCAACTCCAAAATCCTCAACCCACACAATTCTTCGAGTGAAGCCTTTGGAAATATCTTACAGTTTAGACCAGTTTTTCAGTGACAGAGACGAAGGTCTTCTGGTCTCTGACAAAATTGATCTGACTAAGGAGTTAGGATTTCGCCAGTGCCAATTGCCTTCAAGTGAGGATCATGATAAGCTGAGGACTTTCAGAGTTCGAAATTCCGACCATTGCTGTGCTTAGCGCCAGCTGTCCCCAATCATTCTTATCCACATAATGGTCATATCATTGGGGGCATTTATGTCTTCTCATGTCAGGTTGCACCCTGGCTATAAATAGCCGACCCCCACAACCACTAGCTGCTTGGCTGCTCTGAGAGAGAACTGACACTTGTCATTTGAGAGTAACCTATCCTCTGAGGACCTTGAGAGAAAATCATCAGTGAGGAAAAACCCACAACCAAACCATAAAACCCATAGTGATTGAGCATCACTGAAGAAATTCCTGTGTGGAACCGACGCTTGTTACCTTTGAGGACTGTGTATCCTCTACACGGTTAGGCGGCATGGTCTAGTGCTCCTGCAGTCAATTGGGGACCATGAAGTGACCTTGTTCTAGAGCATCCAGCAGTAAATTGTGGATCGCCGGGTGACCAGTTTGTGAGGGTTTTGGAAGTCTACCCTGAAGACTTACCACGAGTGTTGGGTGAGGATTGTGTGACCTTAGCTCAAGGCGAATACGGTAAGGACTGTGTGTCCTCTGGTTTAAATACCAGGCCGCTCCAAACCAGACGTATGACTGTCACAGCAGTTGGAACTGGGTCATCAAACCATTGTCTTCATGAAGCTACCTGGTTCTATTTCCTCAACCTCCTTATTCCTCATAAACCTGTTGATGAAATTGATTGTTACTGTTTGAAGAATTTGACTGAAGACTTTCGCAAATTACTCACCTCAAATTCTTCAAATTGCCTTGTTCATCACTACTTATCCTTATCACGCTACTCACTATTCGTGCATGTTTCATTTCATCATGATAACTAAGCTGATACTATGCTCCTCATGCACCTGAGTACTTATTCCGCTGCTAGTTATTCATCACATTTCAAATTCCTCAAAGTTGAAATTCCTCAAGTGATGAATTTGTAAAAATCGCCTATTCACCCCCCTCTAGCCGATTTAACGCACTTTCATAATCCCATTCTGATTATTTGAATACATGTCCATTACCGCACATTGCAAGTATCGCTCCACCTTCCTTCCACTCACCCTCATGACTGCACAGTATAACAAGCAAAAGTCATATGAAAATTTGGCATGACCTTGCCTAAAATTAGGACATATCGAGTTTGCTCGAAATCCCCCGAAAAGGAAATAAATTGACATTTTGGCAAAAACAAGCAACTAACGCGGCATGTCACTCACACAATATCCCTTCATATCACAAACACACATATTCCCATTCTTGAAATGCACAAGTTTTGACTCACCTATATCCCGAGTGAGATTGTGCACGGTAATTAGATCATTAGGCCTTCGCGACAATATAAGGATGGAGAGTGGATGGCTGAATAGCTATCTAGATATAGTTGTTGGGAGGAGAGATGATTCTAGCTAACTAATGGAGAGGAGAGAGATATGGAGGAGAATTATGGTGGAGAGGGCATTAATGGGGAGGGAAGAGAGGTAGAAGGAAGATAGAAGAAGGGCAATAATGGTGGAGAGGGGAGAGGGAAAAGGTGGGGGAAGAAGGGGGAGAGAGGGGGCATTAATGGGAAAGAAGAGAGGTAGATGGAAGAGAGAAGAAGGGCAATAATGGTGGAGAGCGGAGAGGGGAAAGGAGGGGAGAGGGCAAAGGGGGAGGTAGAAGGAAGAGAGAAGAAGGGAAATAATGGTGGAGAGGGGAGAGGGGAAAGGAGGGGAGAGTGCAAAGGGAGAGGAAGGAGGTAGCGCTGGATTACACAACGCGCTACTGCTATGAGGCTTAGCAGTAGTGCTTTCTGGGAAAAGCGCTACTACTAAGTGGGGCCCCATAGCACTAGGGCTTCCCTCACAGCACACGCTACTGCTAGGAGGTTTAGCAGTAGCACTTTCTTGAGGACAACACTACTACTATAAGGACTGTCCGTGGGATCGTCGGGGCCCCCTTAGCAGCAGCGCTTTCCTAGTTTCCAGCGCTACTACTAAGTCCTTATTTGTAGCGCTGCCCAACTACAGTGCTACTGGTTCTTAGCAGCAGCATTTGTATTTTTTCAGCGATACTAGTAGGCTCCTGCCTATAAGGTGTCTCCTAGTAGTGGAAGGATGGCGCGTGCTCCTGGATCATGAACCGCCCGGAGGGGTCGATCTCCTCTTGGACGGGCTTCGCAAGCACTTCATCGCCAAATTCACCCGGGACCGCTCCCTAGCAGTAAGGGACCTGCGGCTCGTGAAGCAGCTACCGGACGAGACCCTGTACAAGTACATACGACGCTTTCCAAGCGTCCGCCTCAAGATTCCCGAGGTGTCGGATGAGGCTATCATCTAGGCGTTTACTGATGGCATTTGGGACCTTAGGATGAGAGAGGATCTCCCCATCCACGACGAACTATGCTTAGCCTTGGAGATGTTCAACCTGGCGAGCAAGTGTGCAAAGGCCGAGGCAGGCCGCCTCTCCCTCCGCGAGCTCCCGGAGGTCAACCCTGAGGACAAGAAGGCCAAGGCTAAGCAAGTGAAGCGCAAGGGCCCCATTGTGCTGGCAGCTGAGCCCGAGATGAAGCGTGGACATGACCAGGAAGAAACCCCAAGGAGCAATCACATATTCTCCATCTTTAACTACACGAACACCCACAACACCAGCAATTGCCAGGAGCTCAGGGAGCTCCGCGATGAGCGCCTCGGCCATTGCCCTGAGCGTGCCAGCCGAGGCTATGGTCGTGGAGGCGGCCGTAGTGGGGGCCGCCGGGATAGCCGAGAGCAACGTCAGGATTGGCGCGACCAGCCTCGTGAGGACTGTCGGCGTGACGAACCTCGCGACGGATCCTGGCGCGACCAACCCTGAGAGGCCTGTCCCCCAGGCAGGGCCGACCATACTCCACTATCGTCGCCGCAAAGAAGAAGCGATGATGCCTGTTAGGATGAGGGTGTCAGGGATTTCCAGGGTCCCGGTGCGATCAACTATATCCTAGGTGGATCACAGGCCCCGGCGTCCAACTGTGTCTTCAAGCAGTTCTCTCGCGAGGTGAATGCAGCACTCCCGAAGCTCGAGGCCACGTGTCCCCTCAAATGGTTAGAGTGCGTGATCACCTTCAACTCCAAAGACTACCTCAAGAGCTCAGCCACCGCACGCGCGCTCCCCTTGCTCTGCACGCCCACCATCAGCAACGTTCTCATCACCAAGACTCTCATCAATGGTAGCATAAAACTCAACGTCCTCTCCATCGAGGCATTCGAGACGCTTCAAGTGCCCTATGAGCAGCTCATGCCGACGAGGCCCTTCTCAGGAGTGACCGATGGCTCCACCATTCCCTTGGGAATAGTGCGCCTCCCTATCACCTTTGACAAGCGTGAAAACTTCCAGGTCGAGCTCATCAGCTTTGACCTTGCACACATCGGCCTTCCCTACCATGCTATCCTTGGGTACCCTGGCCTTGCCAAGTTGATGGAAGCAACTCACCATGGCTACAACATCCTCAAAATGCCAGGGAGTGGTAGCATCATCACGGTTGCCTGCGATGAGAAGGATGCAGTCCGCTCCCTCGAGCGCGCCTAGCAAGCCGCAGCAACTGAGTACTCCGACGACGAGGGCAACGTCTTGCCGAGGACACCCTCAAGAAGAAGAAGAAGAAGCTTCTCCCCAAGGGCCATCAGTAATCCGGGACCTCTATGGCAGGCGCCTCAGGACTCGCACCCACCGTTGGGGCACCCCTCCCTCCCACATAGGAAGGCGCGCCCGACACCTCCCCACGCTATGCTCAGGGGCTCCCATCTGGAGAGGTCCCGACCTGACCGGTGTGATGAGGGAGGTGCTCGGGCGCCACTTGGAGGTATGCTTTGGTGCACACCCCTGCAAGCAAGGAGCAAGGCGCGAGGCATCGAGAGCAAGGAAGTTCTTAACCAACGTGCTCAAGGAGCTTCATGAGGCACATGCCATGCGTGGCGGGCGTTGCCCAACATCACCCAGTGCAACCGCTGCCTCGCGTGTGTGACCGGCTCTGCGTTTGGGTCGACGTCCCGGGCCTCAACGGGGCCACATCATAGGTACTCTTCTGGCCATGGCGCGTTGGACACAGTGGGAGCTACCCTAGCACCTACGTGTGCATGCCCTTTGGCTTCATGAACGTGGGCACTTCGCACTAGCGCCTCATGCAGGTGGTGCACGTGTCTCATGAGGCAGGGCGTCGTGCGCTTCTTCAGGAGGTCTTGGACCCTCGTGAGCCCCCTAGGCCTCACGAGCCACTCGAGCCTCACGAGCCATCAGGCTCATAAACATGAAGCTTCAACAACTACCCCAGCACATGAGCACCACCACTACGAGGTGACTTTTTGGTTTGTTTAATTGAGGGCACCCCTCGGGCTGCATCATCATCAAGCTGTTCGGGCCTGTCCCCGTAGCCTTATTGTTTTGCAAATGTATCAGAACTCGCTTTGCATCCAATGAATTTCTAAGTATTACAACTGCATGCCCGGTGCTTCGTCACCATGATGTCACTGCACCCTAACAACCCTGCTCTTGACGGCCTCATGATTATGGGCTGGCACGGCGTTTGTGCTCGGGTTCGTCCAGGCGGCGTTGATAAATCCAAGCGCCTGAGCTTTGTCTCGCAGGCGATGCTCCGTCTACCTCACCTCGTCGAGGCCCTTGGTGCTTGTGCTCACTTGAGATAATCAGGAGTGTGTGAGTCAGGGCGCGCGGCCCCTGGTGCATACACCCGCTAAACGAGATGCTAGTGCGGGAGCCGCATGCCAAATGTTTTTCCTCGGGTTGTCACATGACAAGACTAGGCACGGCGTCTGTGCTCGAGTCCATCCCTGCAGCGTTGATAAACCCAACGGTCGAGCTCTGTCTGGCGGCCTAGCCCCACACACATCACCTCCTAGGGTCGTTGGTGTTTGGCCTTCTCATGTGATAGCCTCCGGAGGTTCACTCGGCGCAGGTCACCCCACCCACCATCTCACAGGTCCAGAAAGAGCGCCTCACACTATAAGATTCAGGCGCAACCCACCTTCGATGTAGGGCCTTGTGAGTCCCGCGCTGGCTTACGAGTGTCCAGATACACCCCTTCTAGTTATGCCATGATAGTCACGTGTATGGACGAATTGGACTGTCACACAATGTTCCCTTGGGATGCATGCGCGAGGGGCAGGCCAGGGGCTACGCACAAGTCAAACGTGGCATGAGCCACCTCACCAGGTCCTGGTACCTGCTCTTCCCGCATCCCTCCTAGGTGAAAGCTGGTAAGGAAAGGTACTATTTCACCTCACGGGCGCCGCTCGCACGTCAAGGGGACCCCTGAGCATTGCGACAGAGGGGCCTCACTTATCACGTAGCGCCTCGCCCCTTGGTCTCGTCCTGGTAATCCGGACACCCCAACGACGGTGGAGGTAGGCACGGGATTGGGCCCTGCCAATGTAGAGCACTAAGGCATATGGTTACTCTTCACGAGTGTCGCTCGCACGTCAAGGGGGACCGCTGAGCATCACGACTTGGGGGGCTCATTGATCACGTAGCGCCTCACCGCTTGGTCTCGTCCTGGTAATCCGGATGCCCCAATGGTGGTCGAGGTAGGTGCAGGATTGGGCCCTGTCGATGCAGAACACTATGGCGTATGGTTACTGTCATGGTTTTGTCACGACAGATGTCCTCATGAAAGGACTTAGGTTCGAGGCCATCGCTAAGGCGTTGAGCTTGAAGGGGTTGATCGGAATCGAGAGACAAGGGTTACTTGTCACACCCTGTGTTTGTATCACCTTGATATGTTTGGGTTTATAAAATTTGGAGGCAACTAAAACTTTTTCAAAGTGCTTGTGCTTGTTTGCAATGATTTTCCTTGTTTGATGATTGTGATATATGGCACCCCTAGATTCTGTTCCACTTCATATTCATCTTCCTTGTCCCAAACCTCTTGCCCAATGATCATCCCTTGTGAATAGTGCACAAAACTTTTTTTATCAATTTTTTTAACCAAAAATGATTTATTCAAATTAGGTTTTCAAAAACTCCTGAAATGAGGTTTGCACTGCAAGTCCTCAAATTGGGTGGATTCTTCTTCCCCAAAGGCTTTACTTCAAATCTACTATATATAAGACTTTCCAAAACCACCATTTCCACGCCTTACTCTTTTACCCTTGCACCCAACTTTTTACCACAACCCCCTGGGTTACTAGCTACGTCCAATAACTCTTCCTAGCCAAGACTCCATGGGTAAGTGGGGTAAAACCCTCATTTTACCCCTCTCGACAGTAGTTTTTCTCCCTCTCTTTCAGCTTTCCTTCTCTCCTAAGGAATACCAGGGCATCCAAGGCCACTTTCCTCTATTCTAAACCCTCCTACATCCCCTAGACGTAGGTGGCCGCATAGAAGATGCCAAGGAAAATGCCATGACATGCAATAGTCGCGCTCCAGAGCGTGCTAACTTGCCGACCGCACTGTAGCCGCTGCCCAATGGCCGCCCCCGACCACCTTGGGGCTCCCCCGCATGTCCCCTGAGGCGCCCTCGGTATCTGTGACATGCTACGTGGTCAGCTCCCTCCTCTCTCTCCCTCCTCCGATCCCCTCTCACACGTGCCTGACGCCGCCTGAGCTGGCCAACGCGTGAGCTCACACGCGCGCCCTCCTCTCTCTCTCCCTTGCTCCCGCTCGTCATAGACCATCCTCAGGAACACCCCCGAGCAGTCATGCAGCCTTCCTCTCCCTCTAGCCTCGGCCATGCCCTCTCCGGTGCACTGCTCGTTGGTGGACTCGCGCCCCCTTTATAAAAGGGCCTCCCAGACACCTGTCACCCCTCTGGTCTCTCTATCCTCTCCCGAGTAGCCCCCCTGCGTGCTGTGGAGACCTCCCGAAGCCCTTGCGCTCAGGATCGAGCCGAGGACCGCCACGGCGACCTCGTCGCCGATCTCCTGGTAGCGGCCCCCTACGGTCCCCATTTCTCCCTCGTCGGTCCTTCCTCGCCATGCTGACACGTTTCCCCCTTCTCCCCGTCCTCTTTGCAGCCTGAAGCAGCCCCGACGACCACCTCCCGAAGCCCCCTCCGCCGTGAGTGCTTGCCGCCGGTGACTCCGGCCACCTCCGGCTCCCCTTCGACCTCCCTTGGAATGGCGACTCCTCCACGAGCCTATTCCCGCCATCGCCTGCCATCATCGTGCCCCGTTCCAGCGCCGGTGAGCCTCTCCCCTTTATGCCCCGAGGTGGGAGAAGGATCCGACAGGTGGGACCCACCTGTCGGCCTCTCTTTCCCTCTCTCGCGCTCTCTCTCTCTCTCCCCCTCGTGGTCGTTGACGACCAAGCCCCGCGCGTCCGGTTTGAACCTGGCCGCGCGCGAGGCCAGCTCGCTGGCCAGCTGGGTCGGCCCAGCCACTGGCCGCCTCTGGCCTGGGTCCCCCATGGCCTTTTTCTTTTTCTGTTTCTATGGGATTTGCAAAAATCCCATAGACCCCAATAAAAATCCCATGACAACAAATTTTGCACCTAAATTCCTAGAATAATCCCTAGAATTTATTAGTGCCACTTGCAAAAATGTTTGAGAACATTTTTTGTACTGTTTTAATTTAAAACCCTATTTTGGCAATATCAGCCCCTGTTTTAAATGTTTTTGAAAATTTGTCTAAACTCAAAACCATAAAGAAACATTTTTAATATGGTCTTTAGCATTTATCAGAGTAGGGTAGCATTTTTGATAGTAGTTTGTGTGCTCTGTTTCTGTGCGTTGCTTATTTTTATCGCTTTTATTCGCAACGATAGATTGCGTGATTGACGAAGAAGTTGGGCCTGAAGACTTCGGAGACCCCGGAGACTTTGTTGAGCGAGCCAAGCAACCCTTTGACCATGTTAAGAAACTTTTTCATGCATGTCATATAGCACTTGTTGTTTCGATGATTGATCATGATGAGGTGTTCCCCCTTCGGTGGGTTGCCTTCGATACTTCACCATTGAAACTTGCATCGAGAATGACCCTACCACCTTATGAGGGTTATGAGGGTGGGTGTAGGCAGGATGCTAATAGATGCTACGCTAGTGGGTTTGGGATTTATGCATAGTTTTTAAAAGGAGGAAATAATTTCAATGGCCTTTTGAAAACCCCGTTGGGTGCCACTAATGCCCGAGGGAGATGGTGAGGAGTTGGGTAACCACTTGAGAAACAAGTGGTATGCCAGAGCAAGTGAGTGTGTGTTTTTGAAAACGGAGAGTTTTAAGGTCTGCTGACCGTCCCAGCCTTATATGAGCAACCACGATACCCCTTATGGGACGGGGCTTTGTTGATTACTATGGTTGGTACTAGCAAGGAGCCCGCATTAATAGTGGCAAGAGTGAAGTGGTCACTCTTGAGATGGGGTCATCCCAGGAGTGGAAGGTCATGCACTGTCTTTACAGGCATCGGGCACACCGTTGTGTGCCCTCATGGCTAATACGAGTGATGTATATCATGGGGGATGGCACCAACGAGTGGACTCTTTTTTTAGTATCACCATGGGAAAGGCATTGTTCGAGTGCTTACCTCGGGTATGTTATATACCGTGAGTCATGGATGACACCGAAGTTCCCTGAGTCTTGTGGGTAAAGTGTGCAACCTGTGCAGAGTGTAAAACTATTCGAATAGCCGTGTCCGCGGTCATCAACAGCTGGAGGTCCTTCTTAAACTACGTCCGGATATTTTCATGAAACTTGGTGTGAGTATGGATGTGTTGGTGTCAAAGAGGTCACATGACCTATGTCCGATGACTTAGCATGGGAATTGAACTAAGTCCGATAACTTAGCATGATGAATGAACATGAGGTGTTCAACCCCTACTTATGAACATATCTGTAACTTGTTCATATGGATACTTGCCTATTGTTGATGCATGCTTACTAGTTACTTGATCATGACATTGCATTTAAAATTAGCTTTTCGCAAAATTACCTACTTAGTACTATATCATGCATAATTATTACCTTGTTCCACATCTTGGGTTGCTTGCGAGTACATTCAAAGCACTCATTGTCTTTCCACTGGTTATTTAATTGGACATGCATAGTATGTTGAAGAGTTCGTTGGAGACGAACATGCGAACTAGGATGCTTCCCAGTCAGAGTACCTGTAGGTTAAGGCAGATGGTATGGGTTCACGCTTTTGATCAAGATTTCCGCTGCTTGTTCTATTTAAGTGATTGGCCCTTGTGGCCCTATCTATGTAAGACTAGACCTTCATGGTCTTTATTTGTGTAAGACGCTAAATGTGGATGTAAGACTCTTGGTATTCAGCTACTATGTGTTCAGTGAGCATTGATCTCTGGGATCACTGTACACGTGCATTCGGTGATCACGACTTATGAGTCGGGGCCCCACAAAGCTGGTATCAGAGCCATCCTGACAGTAGGAAGCCCTTAGTTAGCACGGACGTTAGTCAGGATAAAACCATTTTCAAAACTACACCTAGCATGTATACTTAGGAATTATGCACTATTTACCTCTTCTATTCTTCACACAACACTCTGCTGACTCTCCTCCTTTCAAACCTTTGTAGATGGTCATCATACCCGAAGCTTTCCTAACATCCGACTTTTCCTTACTCCTTGGGGATAGCCCGGAGAAGTGCCAGTTTCACCAACCACCCATTTTCCTCTACCACGAACATTGGGTCGATGCCATCACGAAGGAGTACCACGTGGATGTGGTCGTGAAGGCAAACGACTCCCTGACCAGTTGGTTCTTTGAAGGACCATAGATGGAGACCATGATACTTGTAGTCGAGACGGCTGCACGCAAGGCACTTCCGTACCTTCGAGACATCATACCCGAGATGGATGATGAGCCGGCTACTCGCTACCTTCCCTTCAGGAAGGATGATCTTGGCGAGAGTTGGACGCTGATTCCGACCAAGGAAGATGGCACACCACTCAGGTTCTAGACCTAATTTAGCCTCTCCACCGATAGCCTGGTTCATAACCTGATGAAGGAGTCCGTGAAGCTCCGAGAGGAACTTCACCACACCCGAGAGCTACTTCGACAAGCCAAGATGAAGCCAGACAAGATCAAGAAAGATGGAGCCCCTGAAGGACGACCAGATGTCGCTTATTGAGGAGGAGTACCCCCAGCTAGTGATGCACCCACACGTCGGCATCGCATGAGTGCGAAGGAGTACCATGAGCTCTTCACTGACCCGCCTGCAAAGCATCGTCGGGATGGATCTCCTCGTTCCCCGGACCCTTCGACCGGGAATGATGCCCGTTCAGATGATGAACAGGAGGAAGACCCATAGGAGTGTGACTACGAGACCGATCACTCCACCACCTGAGTCCGAGAACCCCTAGGGTAGGATCAGTCATGGACCCGTGATGCGAAGGTGAGTCTGTGTAATGGTTCATATGAAATCATGTGTGCTGGTTGTTTGTTTTGTTGTTTCTGTTCCGATGCAAGTCGCGCTTTTGCCTTAGGCAACATGTAAGCGACTCCATCGTCTATCTTAATATATGTTGGTCTTTCGACCTTTGTTTTAACACACTTGCACTTGATGAACACGCTTAGGCTCGCTTTTCCATTGTTGCTTTTCCTCTCGTCTATCCCAGTTGTTTGACTTGGCTGCTCCAAACAGGATGGTGACTGCTACCCGCAATAGCTCATTCACCAACCCTGAAGCCGGCAACTCAAGACAAGAACACGGAGCTGGTGGGGTTGCTCACACTGGAGGACACGAGGAGCAGTCACAAGGTGACATTCCCCCCCCCCCCACCTCCACCGGAGAACATGACCATAGCTCAGTTTCTCCAAGTTCTCTGGGAGGAACGCCAGGCCAACAATGTTGCTATCCAGCAGATGGCTCAGGCCTTTGTGAACCACCACTAGCAAGGTAGGAACGACAATGGCCGCTCCACACTGTCTGAGTTCATGAGGAATTCGCCCCCAACCTTCACCGAGACTGCTGAACCTTTGGATGATGATGACTGGATCTGCACCATTGAGGACCTCGTTGCATTGGTCAATTTCAATGAGGACCGTGAGAAGGTGTTGCATGCCTCTCACTGCCTCGGAGGTACCGCCCGAGCTTGGTGGGATGGATTCAAGGTCATGCAAGTAGAATGAGTGATCATGTGGCTTCAAGGAAGGATTCTGCACTGCCCATATTCCTTCTGGGATCATGTCTATCAACAAGAGAGAATTCCGAGCGCTGAAGCAAGGAAGTGGCTCTGTCAAGGAGTACCTGCAGAAGTTCAACCTGCTGTCCAAGTATGCACGTGAAGACGTCAACACGGAGATTGCCAAGAAGGAGCGCTTCCTGGAAGGACTTCAACAAACCCTGCAGTATGAGCTCATCGTCTGCGACTGTCGTACCTTCTTCGACCTAGTGAACAAGGCCCTCATGCTGGAGGACAAGCGTCGTGCTATAGACGACACTCACAAGCGCAAGATGATCAGCAAGGGTAGCTCAAGTAACCAGAATCCTCACCCCTGGCAGCCAGCCCCAGCCAAGACAACCTATCAGCCACAGCAAGCTAGACCTCCTGCACCGCGTCTGAGCTACCAGCCTTAGCAGTATGCCAATCCCAGGCCAGCTTACAACAACCCCAATAACAACAACAGTGGCAAGAAGTTCAATGACAACCCTGGGCAAGGCACTTGCTTTGGATGTGGTCAGTCCGGACACATCTCTAAGCTTTGCCCCAACAGGAAGCCAGATGCCCCGCGCCCCAATGCGCCAAACTAAGGTCAAGCCCGTGGAGCACCACCAAGGAATCCCGTTCCCCGCAACCAGCCCAACAATGGCAAGGATTGTGTGAATCACGTCACCGCAGAGGAAGCCCAGGAAGACCCGGGCGTCATACTCGGTACGTTCCTTGTCAACTCAACCCCAGCAACAGTATTGTTCGATTGTGGAGCTTCGCATTCTTTTGTCACCCAAAGGTTTGGGCTAGCAAGTGGCATGAAGCCGACACCCCTGGGTAGTCGTACATTGATACAAACCCCAGGATTAGTTATGGAGTCTGGGATAGGTTGTAAGGGAGTGAAGATTGACATCAATGGGGTAGACTTCCTAGCAGACCTTATAGTTCTGGATTCACCAGGCTTGGATGTCATCCTTGGCATGAATTGGTTAACCAAGCACCAAGGCATGTTAGACTATGCGAAGAGGATTGTTACCATGACCAATAGGCAAGGAGTGGAAGTCAAGTATGTTCCCACCCCTGCCTCCACTCAAGCCCCTCAGGATAACTGTCTATTGGGAGTTGAGTTGGATCAAGTACTAGTGGTATGTGAGTACCCGGATGTGTTTCCTGATGAGCTGCCCGGAATGCCTCCTGACCGCGACATCGTGTTCATCATTGAGCTTATGCCTAGATCAAGGCCCATCTATAAGAAGGCCCACATGATGGGATCCGAAGAGTTGGCTGAATTGAAGAAGCAACTGACAGAGCAGCTCAGAAAAGGATTTATTCGCCCTAGTGACTCTCCTTGGGGATCGCCTGTTCTATTTGTGTCAAAGAGGGACGAAACTATCAAACTCTGTTTCGATTACCGTTCTCTCAATGAAGTCACAATAAATAACAAGTACTCACTCCCCAAGATTGAAGAACTGTTTGATCAGTTGAATAGAGCCAAGGTGTTCTCCAAGATCGACCTGATGTCTGGGTACTAGCAGCTGAAGATCAGACCCCAAGACATTCCGAAGATGGCGTTTGTAACCCGGTATGGCCTGTATGAATACACGGTCATGTTGTTCGGGTTAACTAATGCTCCTGCCTACTTCATGTATCTCATGAATAAGGTCTTCATGGAGTACTTGGACAAGTTCATTGTCGTTTTCATTGATGACATACTTGTCTTCTCCAAGTCTAAAGAAGAACATGAGGAACACTTGAGATTGGTCCTAGAGAAGCTTTGAGTGCACCAACTTTATGCCAAATTCAGCAAGTGTGAATTCTGGCTGCATGAAGTTGGATTCTTGGGTCATGTGTTGACTGCAGAAGGATTATCACTAGATCCTGCCAAGATTGAAGCTGTGACGGAATGGCAAACCCAACCACTATGAAGGAAGTCAGGAGCTTCCTCGGACTCGCGGGTTTTTACTGCAAGTTCGTGGAAGGGTTCTCAAGTGTTGCCCGACCCATGACCCAGCTTTTGAAGAAGGACAAGAAGTTTGAATGGACAACTAAGTTCGAGGAAAGCTTCCAAGAGCTCAAGAAGAGATTGACCACAACCCCAGTTTTGGCCACCCCTGATATTCACAAGGAGTTAGTGATATATTGTGATGCATCAAGAACAGGGATTGGAGGTGTTCTGATGCAAGAAGGCAGAGTCGTAGCATATCTATCCATACAGCTACGTCCTCATGAAGAGAACTACGCAACTCATGATCTTGAGTTGGCTGTCGTGGTTCATGCCTTGAAGACATGGCGACATTACCTTCTGGGGAAGCGATGTGAGATATTCACAGACCACAAGAGTTTGAAGTATATCTTCACTCAAAGGGAATTGAATATGAGGCAGTGAAGATGACTGAAATTGATCAAGGATTACGACCTCAATGTTCAATACCACCCCGGAAAGGCCAATGTGGTAGCAGACACCTTAAGCAGAAAGGCTTGTTCCTTGAATGCTATGATTAAGGAAAGGCTACCCGCCCTGTATGAAGAACTTGAGAGCTTCGGCTTGGAACTGGTTGCATTGGGATTCCTTGCCAACCTCAAAGCAAAGCCTACCTTGATGGATGACATCAAAGGAGCCCAAAAGGGACACGAGAGCATCGAAGGCATCAAGAGGCAGATCAAGGCAGGCAAGGCCCCATGATTCTCAGTGGATGAGCAAGGATTTGTATGGTTCAGGAATCGCATTTGCGTACCCAACAAGGAGGAGCTAAAGAACCTGATCTTGCAAGAAGCTCATGACACCCCCTACTCCATCCATCCTGGAGGAACCAAGATGTATCAAGACCTCAAGGCAAGATTCTAGTGGCATGGCATGAAACGGGAGATAGGCACATTCATTGCTAAGTGTGACATATGCCAGAGAGTCAAGGCTGAGCATCAACGACCCGCTGGACTATTGAAACCTCTCAAAGTGCCTGAACGGAAATGGGACAAAGTCGGGATGGATTTCATCACCGGTTTGCCAAGGTCAAGCAAAGGACATGATTCCATTTGGGTCATTGTCAACCACCTGACCAAGGTAGCCCATTTCATTCCCGTCAAGACCACCTATGATGGTAACAAGCTAGCCAGTCTTAACACCGAGCGTATCATGAGCCTTCACGGAGTTCCAAAGGGGATCGTGTCAGATCGAGGTACCTAGTTCACCTCAAGATTCTAGCAGATGTTTCAAGAAGCTATGAGAACCAAGCTCTCCTTCAGCACTGCTTTTCACCCTCAGACTGGTGGGCAAACAGAAAGGGTAAATCAGATACTCGAAGATATGCTCCGCGCTTGCGTTTTGGCATATGGAGCCAAGTGGGAAGATTGCCTACCATTCACCGAGTTCTCCTACAACAACAACTATCAATCGAGTCTTCAGATGGCCCCATTTGAGGTGTTGTATGGACGCAAGTGCTGTACTCCCCTCAACTGGTCAGAGACCGAAAAAGGATCCATTTTTGGACCATATATCCTCTGCGAGGCAGAGGAGCAAGTACAACTTGTCCGAGAACACCTGGAGACCGCAAAGTCAAGACAGAAGAGCCACGCCGACTCTCACCGCCTTGAAGTGAACTTCCGTGTCGGAGATCATGTCTACCTCCGAGTCACGCCTCTCAAAGGGACCAAGCATTTCCACGTCAAAGGGAAGTTGGAACCAAGGTACGTAGGCCCCTTCAAGATCACCGCTACGCGCGGAGAAGTTGCCTACCAGCTAGAGTTACCTTTCGAGCTATCGGATGTGCACAACGTTTTTCATGTGTCACAACTCCAGAAGTGTCTACAAGTTCCCAACCACCCAACCTCTACAAGGACATTGACCATCAAGCCATTGATCTTCAGCTAGACCTCACTTATTGTGAGAGGCCAGTTCACATTTTGAAGGAAGCCAAGCGCTGCACCCGAAGCCGCACCATCAAGTACTTCAAGGTCCAGTGGAGCAACCATACTGAAGCTGAAGCAACCTAGGAGAGTGAAGACTATCTTAGATCTGAGTTCCCTTATCTTTTTAGCGCTTAGCCTAGGAATCTCGGGGACGAGATTCTTGTAAGGGGGGAAGGTCTGTCACATCCTATGATTGTATCAGCTTGATATGTTCGGGTTTATAAAATTTGGACCCAATTAAAACTTTTTCAAAGTGCTTGTGCTTGTTTGCAATGATGTTGCTTCCTTAATGATTGTGATATATGGCACCCCTGGATTCTATTCCACTTCATATTCATCATACTTGTCCCAAACCTCTTGCCCAATGATCAGGCTGTTCGAATAGTGCCCAAAAGTTTTTTATCAAATTTTGTTTTAACCAAAAATAATTTCTTAAAATTGGGTTTCCAAAACCCCCTGAAATGAGGTTTGCACTACAAGTCCTCAAATTGGGTGGATTCTTCTTCCCCAAATGCTTTACTTCAAACCTACTATATATAAGACATTCCGAAACCACCATTTCCACCCCTTACTCTTTTACCCTTGCACGCAACTTTTTACCACAACCCCTCTCGGTTACTAGCTACCTCCAGTAACTCTTCCTGGCCAAGACTACATGGGTAAGTGGCGCAAAACCCTCATTTTACCCCTCTAGATAGTAGTTTTTGTCCCTCTCTCTGAGCTTTCCATCTCTGCTAAGGAGTCCTAGGGCATCCAAGGTCACTTTCCTCTATTCTAAACCCTCCTCTATCCCCTAGACGTAGTTGGCCGCAGAGAAGATGCCAAGGACAATGCCATGGCATGCAATAGTCGCGCTCCAGAGCGCGCTACAGTGCCGACCGCACTGTAGCCGTTTCCCAATGGCTGCCCCCGACCACCTTGGGCCTCCCCCTCATGTCCCCCGAGGCGCCCTCGGTGTCCGTGACACGCTACGTGGTTAGCCCCCTCCCCTCTATCCCTTCTCCGTCCCCCTCTCGTGCGTTCCCGACGCCGCTCGAGCCACCCAACGCACGAGCTCGCACGTGCACCCACCTCTCTCTCTCCCTTGCTCCCGCTCGTCGTAGACCAGCCCCAGGAACACCCCTGAGCAGTCCCGCAGCCTCCCTCTCCCTCTGGCCTCGGCCACGTCCTCTTCGGAGCACGGCTCCTCGGTGGACTCGCGCCCCCTTTATAAAAGGGCCTCCCAGACCCCCCTCACCCCTTTGGTCCCTCTCTCCTCTTCCCAGTAGCCCCCCGGTGCGGTCTAGAGACCTCCCGAAGCCCCTGCGCTCGGGTTCGAGCCGAGGACCGTCGCGGCGACCTCGTCGCCGATCTCCTGGTAGCGGCCCCCTCCGATCCCTATTTCTCCCCCGTTGGTCCTCCCTCGCCATGCTGACATGTTTCCCCCTTCTTCCCGTCCTTCTTGCAGCCTGAAGCAACCCCGACGACCACCTCCCGAATACCCCTCCGTCGTGAGTGCTCGCCGCCAGCGACTCCGACCACCTCCGGCTCCACTTTGACCTCCCCTAGAACGGCAACTCATCCCCGAGTTTGTTCCCGCCATCGCCTGTCGTCGCTGTGCCCCGTGCCGTCGCCAGTAAGCCTCTCCCCTCTCTTCCTCGAGGTGGGAGAAGGATCTGACAGGTGGGACCCACCTGTCAGCCTCTATTTCCCTCTCCCGCTCTCTCTCTCCCCCTCGCGGTCGCTGATGGCCGAGCCCCGCGTGTCAGGTTTGAACCTAGCCACACGCGAGGCCGGCTAGCTAGCCAGCTGGGCCAACCCAGCCACTGGCCGCCTCTAGCCTGGGTCCCCCGTGGCCTTTTTCTTTTTCAATTTCTGTGGGATTTGCAAAAATCCCACGGATCCCAATAAAAATCCTATGACAAAAAAATTTGCACCTAAATTCCTAGAATAATCCCTAGAATTTATTAGTGCCACTTGTAAAAATGTTTGAGAACATTTTTTGTATTGTTTTAATTTAAAACTCTATTTTGGCAATATCAACCCCTGTTTTAAATGTTTTTGAAAATCTTTCTAAACTCAAAACCATAAAAACATTTTTAATATGGTCTTTAGCATTTATCAGAGTAGGGTAGAATTTTTTATAGTAGTTTGTGTGCTCTCTTTCTATGTGTTGCTTATTTTTATCGCTTTTATTCGCGACGATAGATTGTGCGGTTGACGAAGAAGTTGGACCCGAAGACTTCGGAGACACCGGAGACTTTGTTGAGCCAGGCAAGCAACCCTTTCACCATGTTAAGAAACTTTTTCATGCATGTCATATAGCACTTGTTGTTTCGATGATTGATCATGATGAGGTGTTCCCCCTTCGGTGGGTTGCCTTCGATACTTTACCATAGACACTTGCATCGATCATGACCCTACCACCTTATGAGGGTTATGCGGGTGGGTGTAGGTAGGATGCTAATAGATGTTACGCTTGTGGGTTTGGGATTTATACGTAGTGTTGAAAAGGAGGAAATGATTTCAAAGCCTTTTCGAAAACCCCGTCGGGTGCCACTAATGCCCGAGGGAGATTGTGAGGAGTTGGGTAACCACTTGAGAAAGAAGTGGTATGCCGGAGCAAGTGAGTGTGTGTTTTCAAAAAACAGAGAGTCTTAAGGTCTGCTGACCGTCCCAACCTTACATGCGCAAGGAGCCCGCATTACTAGTGGCAAGAGTGAAGTGGTCACTCTTGAGACGGGGTTGTCCCAGGAGTGGAAGGTCATGCGCTCTCTTTATAAGCATGGCGCACACTGTTGCGCGCCCTCATGGATAATATCAGTGATGTATATCAGGAGGGATGGCACCAACGAGTGGACTCTTTGTTTAGTATCACCATGGGAAATGAATTGTTCGGGTGCTTACCTCGGGTATGTTATATACCGCGAGTCGTGGATGACACGGAAGTTCCCTGAGTCTTGTGGGTAAAGTCTCGGGGAACCTCCGTGTCATCCACGACTCGCGGTATATAACATACCCGAGGTAAGCACCCGAATAATCCCTTTCCCCTGGCAATACTAAATAAAGAGTCCACTCAATTGGTACCCATCCCACATGATGTACATCACTCGTAGCATCCATGCAGGGACCAACAGTGTGCCCAGTGCCTGTGAAGACAACGCATGATCGTCCATACCGGCACGGCCCTATATCGAGAGTGACCACGCCACTCCCACCACTAGTAATGTGGGATCCTTGCTAGTACCCACCAAGGTAATCAATGAAGCCCCGTCCCATAAGGGGTATCGTGGTTGCGCATGTAAGTTTGGGATGGTCAGCAGACCTTAAAACTCTCCGTTTTCGAAAACACACTCTAAACTTTTTCCGATACACCACTTCTTTCGCAAGTGGTCATCAAACTCATCATTATCTCCCTCGGGCATTAGTGGCACCCGACGGGGTTTTCGAAAAGTATTTGAAATCATCTCTTTCTTTCCATCATGATGCATAAACCCGATCCCACTCACGTAGCATCTACTAGCATCCTATCTACACCCACCCGCATAACCCTCATAAGGTGGTAGGGTCATGGACGATGCAAGTGTCAATGGTAAAAGTGTCAGAAGCAACCCACCGGAGTGGTCACTACTCCACATGATCAAGTATAACGAAAGTAAAGTGCTATATGACATGCAATGAAAATGGTTTCTTAACATGGTGAAAGGGCTGCTTGCCTGGCTCAACAAAGTCTTCGGGGTCTTTGAAGTCTTCGGGTCCAACTTCCTCGTCAACAGCGCAATCTATCATCGCGATAAATAGCGATAAAAATAAGCATCACACAAAAACAGAGCACACAAGCTATTATTAAAAATGCTACCCTATTCTGATAAATACTACAACTTATACTAAAATAGTTGTCTAGGGTTTTGAAGTTAAAAAGGTTTTCGAAAATATTTAAAACAGGGGCTTATAATGCCCAATAGGGGTTTTAAATTGAAACGGTATATAAAAGATTTTCAAACATTTATACAAAATGCACTATCAAATTCTATGGAATATTCTAGGAATTTAGGTGGAAAAATTATTGGATTTAGAATTATTTTCTAGTCCATGAAATTTTTGGAAGCAGGGGGGAAATAGAAAAAGGAAAATGGCACTATGCCCTCTCGGGCCAAAAGAACTAAAGCCGAGCCTGCCCAAAGGTGAATAGGCCTGGGGCGATACGGCGTGCACGGCAGGTTTAATTTTAAACCTGCGTGCGGGCACAACCTTGCAGCAAGAGGGGGAAGGGTGAGGGTATGACAGGTGGGCCCCACCTGTCATCCCTCACCTCGCGATGGGGAGCAGAGGGGCTCACCGGCGTGGGCTCAGCGGCTTCCCGCGTGTTGGTGGGTGGTCGAAGCTGTAGCCAGAGCTAAGGGAATCACTGGCGAGGGGAAAACCGCACGCCGGCGAGGGTTTGGCTCGGGTTCGTGCTCCCGACCACGGGGACGAGGGGGCTGGGCTTGGGAGAGCGTCTAAGGGGAGGAGGGACCGAGAGGAGAGTAGCCGGAGCTCGGGGGAGGGCTTTATAGGCAGGCGCCGGTGCACCGTGGGCATGGTGCACCGGTGAGGACTTTGGGCCCTGTCTGCGGTGGTCGTGGACTTGGTCTGCACCCACAGATAGGAGAAGGGCAGCCAGGGGGACCAGAGGTGCGCACATGTGAGCTCGTCCATTGGGGCATTCAGCCGGTGCCGTGCACGGGCTAAGGTGGGCAGAAGAGGAGGAGGGAGGAGGGGCCCGACCTCCTGGCGCATTGCAGACGTTGAGGGGTGGTCGGGGGACATTATCCCGCATCCCCAGGTGGTCGGGGGCTCAGGATGGGAGCGGCTACAGTGCAGGAGCGGATTGTAGCGCGCTCCAGAGCGCCCAAATGGCCGGCATGTCATAGTAAATGGGCACCAGCGTGTCCCTTAGTGCCTTGGGGGTTTCTGGAGATGCTTATGGGCTAGGAGGATCTAGTTAGAGGTAGGGAAAAAAGAATTAAGGGGGAAGGAGCTCCTGATGTGGTAAAACATAGGGTAAAATGGGGGTTTTACCCCACCCACTATTGAACTGAGGCCACACAAGAATTACTGGAGGTAGCTGGTTACCCTGAGAGGCCGTGGTAAAAATTTCATAGCAAGGGTAATAGTGAAAGGGGTGAAAACAATGACTTTACCATTTCACCAGAAGGTTTTTGATTGATATTTGGGCAAGAAAAATTTACCCACTTACTGTGATGCTTAACAGGGTCAAATGGTGGGTAGAAATGAGATGGATCATCGGGTTTAAGCTCAGATGAGCAAAGTTCACATAGAAGCTTTGTGAACCCTAGAAACTAACAGAATCAGGTTTCTGTAGATCTAGTTATGCTAAGCTATTCCTAAAGCTTGATTTGACCAGAAAGGGTTTTCAGGAGTTTTGCCCATGATCTGAACATGACCATGTGTTGAAACTCATATATATAGAAAATATTTGTCCACTTAGTCTCCCTAAATTTTCTCAAATATTTTGAAAGCATTTAAACAATTTTTCCCGATGAAAAACAATTTCTGGTCTTAAGAAAAAGCCTTTAAATAAAATATTAAAATAATCTTTAAAATTAATATTTGGTGGTTTTGGTAGGTCATAAATATAGTAGGTTTGAACTAAAGCCTTTGGGGAAGAAGGATCCTCCCAATTTGAGGACTTGTAGTGCAAACCTCATTTCAGGGTTTTTTGAAAACCTAATTTGAATAATTCCTTTTTGGTTAAAATAAAATTTGATAAAAATATTTTTGGGCACTATTCACATGGCATGATCATTGGGCAAGAGGTTTTTGTCAAGGAAGATGAATATGAAGAGGGATAGAATCGAAGAGTGCCATACACAACAAGCAAACAAGCAAACAAGCAACAATTCAAACAAGCAACAAGCACTGAAAAAGGTTTTAATTGGCTCCAAATTTTATAAATCCAAGCATAACAAGGTGATACAAACACAGGGTGTGACAGTTACCCAAGTCCGGCCCCTCGGAAAGAGGTAAAAGCCTATGTCCTTCTTTGTGTTGTATTGATTAGGTATCGATTACAAGGGAGCGAGTTCGCTTGACATAGCTATTGATGAGTTATTTCATGGCCTCAGTCGCCCAGGTAACCCGCGCTTATATACACGGGTCAAGGCCCTTAGCTTCCAAGAGTCCAGGATGGGTTATACTTGACAACCAACCTCGCCTCTAACTATACATGTCTTATCTAACAAGTCGCCCCGATGGCTCAAGCCCGTCAGGTTACATCCTATCTTCTGGCTCTGGGCCTTCTAGCCCACTGATTATGTTTACTCCTGAAGTTGTCGTAAGCCGCCAACCGCATGACCCGGCCCCACCTGGGCAGGTCTCACCCTGGGGTTATATCCCCAACATTAGGCCCAGATTGATTTGAACCTGTTCATGTCAATCTTCCAGTCTTCTGGTCGGTGAGTCTCGACTTCTCTTATAATCTTCATAACCAGCCGAAAAATGTGCGATCGGTGCGTCTAACAAGCTTTCATGACCCTGATGACCCACAATTATAAGGGATCTGTCATAGTCCTTTTGATACGTAAGAGTGTCGAGCCCAACGAGGAGCAGAAGGAAATGTTAAGCGGTTTCCAATGAGGTATTCTCTGCAAGCACTGAAATTAGCGGTAACAGATAGTTTTGTTATAAGGTAATTTGTAATGAGTGAGGGAGTCCTGGATTAAGGGGTACTCAGATAGCCAGCCCGTTACTCGCGGGCGGACTATGTGGGTCAAAAGACAGTCATCGGATGATCGTGGATCTCCTGTGCCAGATGGAAGCTTTGAGGAGTCAAGACGTGTTCTCCTAGTTATTAGCTGTAGTTAGGAAAGTTATCTCTTAGGCATGTAACCGACCATGTGTAAGCCAAGGGCACCCCCGCATCTATATAAGCTGGAGGGTTTTAGGGCATAGTGACAGAACAACTCATCTAGGGGTAGACATACGATCTCGAGGAAGATCAACTTTGTAACCTCTTACACCATCAATACAATCAAGTAGGACGTAGGGTATTACCTCCATCGGAGGGATAGAACTTGGGTAAACTCGCGTCCCCTTCATCTCCTATTATCGTCAATCCTAGTCTCACAGATCGGGCCCCCTACCCAAGATCCGCCCGTTTGGACACCGACATTGGTCCTTTCATTGAGAGTTCCTCTGTGAGGGCCTAAGGAATCGATGGCTTGCCCCTTCGCAAGTAGTGAGATCTATATCGAGGAGGATCTTGGCCCCGATTAGAATTTCACCGACAACGACGTCTTGTCGCATGCCGGCCCAGTCAGCCATCATGGCCAGATCAGGAAGTTTTCACCCAATTAGAGCATCAGGTTCGGAACCCTAGAATTCGTGGCTGATTCACGGGGAACACTTGTTCCAATGGAACCCTCAACCTTCACAGAAAAACGTATAAGCCCGGATGCTTTGACGTCCGATAAATAAGGTCCCACGGTGGAATGGGACACAGATCCGCTTCCGCGTAACTCTGGAACCAACACACCGCTTGATGAATCCACTCGTATCAGCGACATGCACCCTGCCATCGCCTCGTTCTTGAAGGGAGACGTAGTAGTAAATCAAAAAAATTCCTACGTGTTCACCAAGATCGATCTATGGAGAAACCAACAACGAGTGGGGAGAGTGCATATTCGTACCTTTGAAGATCGCAAAGCGGAAGCATTACAAGAACGCGGTTGGTGGAGTCGTACTCGCAGTGATCTAGATCGCGGTGGATTCTGATCTAAGCGCCGAACAAAGGTGCCTCCGTGTTCAAAACACGTGCAGCCTGATGACGTCTCCTACACCTTGATCCAGCAAGGAGGAAGGAGAGGTTGAGGGAGAGCTCTGGCATCATGACGCCATGGTGACGGTGGAGCTACATGGACTCCGGCAGGGCTTCGCCAAGCACTGCGGAGAACGAGGAAGAGGAAGGGTAGGGCTGCGCCAAGAGAGAGAGAAGTCATGTCTCAAATCAGTCCCAATACCTCAGGTATATATACGAGGAGGGAGAGGGAGGGCTGCCTTGGCCCCTCCTCCAAGGAGCAGAGGTTCGGCCGAGATAAGGGAGGAGTCCACCTCCCACAAGGGAGGTGGATCTCTTCCTTTTGAATCTCCTTCAGCCTTATCTCTTTATCCCTAGCCGCATGGCCTTTCCGGAAGGACTTGTCCATCCCAATAAGGGCTGGTCCACCTCCTCTAACAGCCCACAAAGTCCTATGATCGTCACACCCCTCCCGGGGTCCTCCGGCACCCTCGCGGCACTCCCGGTACACTACTGATGAGCCCGAAAACATTCCGGTGACCAAAACTGGACTTCCTATATATCAATATTTAACTCCGGACCATTCCAGAGCTCCTCGTGACGTCCGGGATCTCATCCGGGACTCTGAACAACCTTTGGTAACCATGTACAACATTTCCCTATAACCCTAGCGTCATCGAACCTTAAGTGTGTAGACCCTACGGGTTCGGGAGACACGTAGACATGACCGAGACACCTCTCCGGTCAATAACCAACAATGGGATCTGGATACCCATGTTGGATACCACATGCTCCATGATGATTTCATCGGATGAACCACGATGTCGGGGATTCAATCAATCTCGTATACAATTCCCTTTGTCTACCGAAATGATACTTGCCGGAGATTCGATCATCGGTATCCCTATACCTTGTTCAATCTCGTTACCGGCAAGTCTCTTTACTCGTTCTATAACACATCATCCTGTGGCTAACTCCTTAGTCACATTGAGCTCATTATGATGATGTACTATCGAGTTGGCCCAGAGATACCTCTCCGTCACACGGAGTGACAAATCCCAGTCTTGATTTGTGCCAACCAAATAGACGGTTTTGGAGATACCCGTAGTGCACCTTTATAGCCACCCAGTTACGTTGTGACGTTTGGCACACCCAAAGCATTCCTATGGTATCCGGGAGTTGCACAATCTCATGGTCTAAGGAAACGGTACTTGACATTAGAAAAGCTTTAGCAGACGAACTACACGATCTTGTGCTATGCTTTGGATTGGGTCTTGTCCATCACATCATTCTCCTAATGATGTGATCCCATTATCAACGACATCCAATGTCCATGATCATGAAACCATGACCAT
Organism: Hordeum marinum; assembly: GCA_022496015.1. Taxonomy (NCBI): domain Eukaryota; kingdom Viridiplantae; phylum Streptophyta; class Magnoliopsida; order Poales; family Poaceae; genus Hordeum; species Hordeum marinum. The sequence continues at coordinate 419,567,949 of CM039675.1, forward strand.
CTATTGATCAACGAGCTAGCCAACTAGAGGCTCACTAGGGACATGTTGTGGTCTATGTATTCAGACATGTATTACGGTTTCCGGTTAACACAATTATATCATGAACAATAGACAATTATCATGAACAAGGAAATGCAATAATAACCATTTTATTATTGCCTCTAGGGCATATTTTCAACAGTCTCCCACTTGCACTAGAGTCAATAATCTAGTTACATTGTGATGAATTGAACACCCATGGCATTCTGGTGTTGATTATGTTTTGCTCGTGAGAGAGGTTTAGTCAACGGATCTACAACATTCAGATATGTATGTACTTTACAAATATCTATATCTCCCTCCTGAATGTAATCACGGATGGAGTTAAAGCGACGCTTGATGTGTCTTGTCTTCTTGTGAAACCTGGGCTCCTTGGCAAGGGCAATAGCTCCAGTGTTGTCACAGAATAGAGACATCGGACCCGACGCATTGGGAATTACCCATAGGTCGGTGATGAACTCCTTCATCCAGAATCCTTCATTTGTTGCTTCCGAAGAAACTATGTACTCCGCTTCACATGTAGATGCCACCATGACGCTTTTCTTGCTACTGCACCAGCTGACTGCCCCTCCATTCAAAACATACACGTATCCGGTTTGTGACTGGGAGTCATCCGGATCTGTGTCGAAGCTAGCATCGACGTAACCCTTTACAACGAGCTCTTCGGCATCTCCATATACGAGAAACATCTCCTTGGTCCTTTTCAGGTACTTCGGGATATTCTTGACCACTGTCCAGTGTTCCGCTCCGGGATCACTTTGGTACCTCCCCACCAAACTTATGGCAAGGTTCACATCAGGTCGGGTACACAACATGGCATACATAATAGAGCCTGTGGCTTAAGCATAGGGGATGACACTCATCTCTTCTCTATCCTTTGCCGTGGTCGTGCATTGAGTCGTACTCAATCTCTCACCCTGCAACATAGGCAAGAACCCCTTCTTGGACTGATCCATATTGAACATCTTCAATACTTTGTCAAGATATGTGCTTTGTGAAAAACCTATGAGGGGTTTCGATCTATCTCTATAGATCTTAATGCCTAATATGCAAGCAGCTTCTCCAAGGTCCTTCATTGAAAAACACTTATTCAAGTAGGCCTTTAAGCTCTCCAAAAGTTCTATATCATTTCCCATTATCAATATGTCATCCACATATAATATGAGAAATGGTACGGAGCTCCCACTCACTTTCTTGTAAATACAGGGTTCTCCATAAACCTGTATAAACCCAAAAGCTTTAATCACCACATTAAAGCGAATGTTCCAACTTCGAGATGCTTGCACCAGCCCATACATGGAGCGCTAGAGCTTGCATACCTTGTTAGCATCTTTAGGATCGACAAAACCTTCCGGCTGCATCATATATAGTTCTTCCTTAAGGAAGCCATTAAGGAATGCCGTTTTGACGTCCATTTGCCAGATCTCATAATCATAAAATGCAGCAATTGCTAACATGATTCGGACGAACATCAACATCGCTACGGGTGAGAAAGTCTCATCATAGTTAACTCCTAGAACTTGTCGATAACCCTTAGCGACAAGCCGAGCCTTATAGACGGTCACATTACCATCCGCGTCAGTCTTCTTCTTAAAGATCCATTTATTTTCAATGGCTCGCTTATCGTCAGGCAAGTCCACCAAGTCCACGCTTTGTTCTCACACATGGATCCTATCTTGGATTTCATGGCTTCAAGCCATTTGTTGGAATCCGGGCCCACCATCGCTTCTTCATAGTTCGAAGGTTCACCGTTGTCCAACAACATGATCTCTAGGACAGGGTTGCCATACCACTCTGGTGCGGAACATGCCCTAGTTGACCTTCGACGTTCAATAGAAACTTGATCTGAAGTTTCATGATCATCATCATTAACTTCCTCTCCAGCCGGTGTAGGCTCCACGGAAACAACTTCCCATGGTGCACTACTCTCCAGTTCGAGTGGAGGTACGATTACCTCATCCAGTTCTATTTTCTTCCCACTTACTTCTTTCGAGAGAAACTCTTTCTCAAGAAAGGATCCATTCTTGGCAACAAAGACTTTGCCTTTGGATCTGAGGTAGAAGGTATACCCAATAGTCGTTTTGGGATATCCTATGAAGATGCACTTTTCCGCTCTGGGTTTGAGCTTCTCAGGTTGAAGTTTCTTCACATAAGCATCACATCCCCAAACTTTTAGAAACGACAACTTAAGTTTCTTTCCAAACCATAATTCACACGGTGTCGTCTCAACGGACTTTGATGGTGCCCTATTTAAGGTGAATGCGGCAGTCTCTAATGCATATCCCCAAAATGATAGCGGTAAGTCGGTAAGAGACATCATAGATCATACCATATCTAATAGAGTGCGATTACGATGTTCAGACACACCATTTCGCTGAGGTGTGCCAGGCGGCGTGAGTTGTGAAACAGTTCCACATTAGGTGCGTGCCAAACTTGTGACTTAAATATTCTCTGCCACGATCAGATAGTACGCACTTTAATTTCCTGTCATATTGATTCTCTACCTCAGTCTTAAATTCCTTGAACCTTGCAAAGGTTTCAGACATGTGTCTCATTAAGTAGACATACCCATATCTTCTCAAGTCATCAGTGATGGTGAGAACATAACGGTAGCCACACCGCGAGCCTCAACGCTCATTGGACTGCATACATCGGTATGTATTATCTCCAACAAGTCAGTTGCTCGCTCCATTGTTCCGGAGAAGGGACTCTTTGTCATCTTGCCCATTAGGCATGGTTCGCACGTGTCAAATGATTCGAAATCAAGAGACTCTAAAAGTCCATCAGCATGGAGCTTCTTCATGCATCTGACACCAATATGACCAAGGTGGCAGTGCCACATGTAAGTGGGACTATCATTATCAACCTTACATCTTTTGGTACTCACACTATGGACATGTGTAACATCACGTTCGAGATTCATTAAAAATAAACCATTGACCAGTGGGGCATGACCATAAAACATTTCTCTCATATAAATAGAACAACCATTATTATCAGATTTAAAAGAGTAGCCATCTCGCATCAAACAAGATCCACATAAAATGTTCATGCTCAAAGCTGGTACTAAATAAAAATTATTGAGGTTTAAAACTAATCCTGAAGGTAGATCTAGAGGTAGCGTGCCGATGGCGATCACATCGACCTTGGAAGCATTCCCGACGTGCATCGTCACCTCGTTCTTTGCCAGTCTCTGCTTATTCCGCAACTCCTACTTGGAGTTACAAATGTGAGCAACTGCACTGGTATCAAATACCTAGGAGCTACTACGAGCGCTGGTTAGGTACACATCAATAACAAGTATATCACATATACCTTTAACGTTGTCGGCCTTCTTATCCGCTAAGTACTTGTGGCAGTTCCGCTTCTAGTGACCGGTACCCTTGCAATAAAAGCACTCAGTCTCAGACTTGGCTCCATGCTTGTTCTTCTTCCCGGCAACTTGCTTACCGGGCGCGGAAACAACTTTGCCATCATTCTTGAAGTTCTTCTTACCCTTGCCTTTCTTGAAACTAGTGGTCTTATTCACCATCAACAGTTGATGCTCCTTTTTTATCTCGACCTCCGCTCATTTTAGCATCGAGTACAACTCAGGAATGGACTTCTCCATACCCTGCATGTTGTAGTTCATCACAAAGCTCTTGTAGCTAGGTGGAAGTGACTGGAGGATTCTGTCAATGACCGAGTCATCCGGGAGATTAACTCCCAGCTGGGTCAAGCGGTTGTGCAACCCAGACATTTTGAGTATGTGCTCACTGACATAACTGTTTTCCTCCATCTTACAACTGAAGAACTTGTCGGAGACATCATATCTCTCGACCTGGGCATGAGCTTGGAAAACCACTTTCAGCTCTTGGAACATCTCATATGCTCCGTGTTGCTCAAAACGCTTTTGAAGCCCCGGTTCTAAACTGTAAACCATGCCGCACTGAACGAGGGAGTAATCATCAAAGCGTGACTGCCAAGCGTTCATAACATCTTGATTTATTGGGAAAATGGGTGTGTCACCTAGCGGTGCATTAAGGACATACAATCTTTTGGAAGATATGAGGATGATCCTCAAGCCACGGACCCAGTCCACATAGTAGTTGTAACACCCCAAAAATTTAATCATGTTTTATTAGTTAAAATTTTGCTAGGAAATTAAATTTTTATTTTCTGGAACATCTATTGATTTGAGAATCACTTCTTTCTTCTGAATTGTGGATTTTTCCCTCCAAATAGAAACTTTTCAAAAAAATTGTTGGACTTGAATACATCCTCAAGAACATTTCTTTGTTTTTTATTTGGTCTATGGAGATATTTCTATAATTATTTTTCCTGAGATTTAATTATTCTAAAATGGTTCTCATAATTTTTAGAGCTTCTTTTGCATTGCGGCCATTTGATATCTTCATTTAAAAATTCTATAAAAATTCTTAGATGACAGGTGGTGTTTCTACATCACTTTTATGCAAAAACCTCTCTTAGTCATTTAGATATTTTGAGCTTTATCTCAAGTTTTCAAATCTGCTCCAGTTTGTAGTTTGCGTTGCAACCTATTTAAATATTATCTTAAAAATTCCATTAAAATTTTGAGTTGTTAGTAGAAGTATATAATTCAATTTTATGCAGAGAAACAGCCTTGTGCTTTGGAAAATTTGAGCAAACCATCCTCATATTCATTCTGGCCCAGTTTGGTACTTTCTTCTACAACCCTATTTTATTTTTCTCTAATGCCCATGGGATTTTTCCTACTATTAGTCCTCCCTACCAAACCCTTAAGTCAAGGAGTTGAGTTCCAGTGCAATAAGTTGTGACCATGCTATAGCACCATTTTGTTTCTGTCCAGAAACTAACTTTTACAAAACTTGCACTAACAAGTTTCTGTTTTCCTCAAACCAACCATGCCATCATGAATAGCATCTAAAGAGACCCCAACCTGGAGTTTTTGGACACCAGAAGAGTTGCCTAGATGCCCTTGGCATTTTGTCGAACACCTGGAGAGCAGGAATAGTTTAGACATGGTTTTGTGTTTGTATTGTGAACTTACCTCTATGGCCAAACCAGCATGTCACATAGTTTCCCTATACCCTCTACCATAGATCTGTTATTTGGCATGGGCATCAGTAGGCCTTTGCTCGCCCTGGCATATCGCCAAGCACCCTGAGTGCATGCCCACAGCGCGAGTAGAGCGAGCGTTTTGCACGTGTTGTCTCCCGAGCCGCCGCGTCCGCCCAGTGCTGCCTCTGGCCTTTGCTCGCCCGCAGAGATGCCCCCAAACCCTCCCTATTGCTGGAGCCACTCCCTGGCACCGTGCAGCGTCACCACAGCAAGCCTTGGTGGCAAGCCTGCGACCGTAGTGGGCCTCTGCCATGGCGGCACCGCCCCGACCACCCCAGCACACCAACTGTCCCCGGAAATAGGTCGATCTCATCCGCGAGCTCGTCCGCTAGCGCCCGTCGCTACCACATAGCCCCTAGCAATAGAATGGCGGTTCGCCGGCGTTCTTATCCTCGGATCTACGGGACCGACCTCGATTCGCCTATAAACAGGAGCCCTCGAGCCCCAGCCAAGGCATGAGCTCTCCCTGGACCCTCAGGCCTCTTGCCCCCTCGCACCAAATAGCCGGAGCTGCCAGTATTGCTCCACTCTGGACGCAGCGCCACTGCCAGCTTCTAGCAAAACTCAGGCGAACCCGAGCCACAACCATCCCACCCTGGCCTTGCTAGCTCCAATAGAACCTCTAGGCCCCTTTCCCCTCGAGTAATTAGCGCCATAGCAGCCGTAGGCTGGTGTCGTGCTCGTTAGAGCTCTCTGTCCTCCATGGATGGAGGGGTGCTCACCCCCGAGCTCCTCGGTGGTTCTTTTGCCCTCCAGAGGATGGGGCCCTCTCTCCTGAGCACGTCGGTGTGCACAGCTCCGGGAGAGGTTCCCCCTAGCGCAGGCAATCGTTGCCGGAGTCGGCCTCTACCTTTGGCCAGGTGCACGCGTGAGGTAGGGGACAAACCCGACAAGTGGGCCCTACTTGTCGGTGTGACAACCCAACCGCAAGTGGCGCTGCCCCCTGAATACGTCTTCCTCGCAAGTAAGCGTATTCACCACCGAACCGTTTTCTTTTCTAATTAATTTAAAAATCAGATTTTGACCTGATTTTTGACTGCTATAACTTTTAAATTATAATACCAATGGACGTGATTCTTTTTCTGTTGTTTCCCAAATTACATCTAGTTTATTTTCATGTTTATTGGAAAATTTTCCAAAACAACTTTTTGTACTATTTTTGAATTGTGTGTTAATTAGAATGTTTCCAAATAGGAATTTGGAGTAAGGATCAAGTTTTGGAGTGCACCTCCATACATACACATTGAAGGCAAGCATTTTGAACCCTGGTATAATATTTGTTGTGTGTTGCTTGATGTGACTATAACATTGAGTTGATCGGAGTATGCATTATTTCATGTGATGGTGTGACCATGTTTACTATTGCTTGATGAAAATTCCTTGCTGTTGGAATTAATATGATTGTGAAAGTATTCACCCCTCTTTGTCGTTCGTGCCTACCGGAAGGAATCGGGAAAAGTCTCTATCTCGAGTGGACACGAGCTTGGTGCTGACATCTCGTTGGAGCGGGAGTGTTGAGTAAGGCATGAAGGGGTATGATGAGTGGTGATTCTGTCTAACATCGTGGAATATATTTGTTGTGCTAACCATGCAGAGAATACACAACCTCCTGAGTCAACCATAGATCGAGTTTTGTCCCCGTTCTCCCTCTTTTCGTGCTGCCATAGGTCTTATGTAGAGAATACGGTTTAGTAAGTTGCAAACCTCTTTCCATGTACACACCAAGTAGAGGGGCCGTGATGAGGGTCCCATGGCCATGGATTAAAGCCAGTCATCCGGTCAGGGGGCATGGGTGTTTTCGGTTGGGACCGAGAGGGGGGCACCCCTTAGAGCGCACAATATAAATTTGATCCCATACTATTAGAGGTGGCGGCCTCCCCGTCTTAAAGTTTTTCCTGAATGTTGCCTAGGGTGATACCTGGCATCGAGATGAGAAATGGGTGTGTACTGGTTAGGTGTGTTTTCTTCTAAAATACCATAGACGGAACTAGTCCTTTGTGACTACTAAAATCCGTAGGCTATGGGTAAAGAGTACAACCTCTACAAAATTAATATCTATTCGAACAGCCGTGTCCGCGGTTAAGGACTACAGTCTGGGATGTGTCACGTGTCGGTCTTAGTGTCGGTCATCAGAGGAAAACTTCTAAACCAGAACATTGCTCATGACATGTGGCATGTGGTGATTATGACTGTTATTATTGTGGACTAACTATTAATGTTACTTGAATTGTTGAGTAGCCCTGGGATGGTTCTACCTCGTGGATATTCATTGTGATTATTCCTTTATAAGCCCTTTATGTGGTGTCGCGCAGACGCCCGACTGTGGCATGTTTGTCATTTACTTTCTTTATAAGCCCTTTATGTGGTGTCGCGCCGACGCCTGACTGTGGCACGCTTGTTATTTACTTTCTTTATAAGCCCTTTATGTGGTGTCGCGCAGACGCCCGACTATGGCACATTTGTTATTTACTTTCTTTATAAGCCATTTATGTGGTGTCGCGCAGACGCCCGACTGTGGCACGTTTGTTAGTTACTTTCTTTATAAGCCCTTTATGTGGTGTCGCTCAAACGCCCGACTGAGGCATGCCTTATATTTTTATCCTTTCGTGGCATTGCTTCACACACCCAATTAGTTTATTTTCATTCTCTCATTGCTTATTCCTGTCTAACATGAATGACCTGCTTGTGTGCATCATGGATTTTATTTTGTGACTGACCAAGTAATCATGGAATATTTCAGTGCATAAATACCACTAATATGTTATGCCTGTTTTCATAATGTTTGCGAGTACATTCAAAGTACTCATTGGATTGTCCCTGGCTATTGTCTTGGCCAGATTATGCATGAGGAGAGGAGCATTATGATGACAACCGCAGAACCTAGGCATCGAAGATTGTAGCCACACGAAGATAGGAGTTAACTAGGTCAGCTGTTCCTATGGGAAATGGAGTTCCATAGAGGCTGATGACCCCAGACCGCTTCCGCGACCAACCACTAGAAACCTTTTGTTGTACTCATAGACCATGATGGTCTTGTACTTCAGCTGTTGTAATTTTGCTTGGAATTTCTGTATCAAGATTGTGTCTCATCAGCTAACAGTAATCCTAGGGCTGATGAGCACAAGGGCCATTTACTGGGAAATTAATATCTTGGAAAACCGGTCCTGACAACTGTGGTATCCGAGCCATGCTGACCCTGGGCATCAGTAGGCTTTTGCTCGCCCTGGCATATCATCGAGCACCCTCAGTGCATGCCTGGAGCACGAGTACAGCGCGCGTTTTGCACGTGCTCTCTCCCGAGCCGCCGCGTCCGCACAGTGCTGCCCCTGGCCTTTGCTCGACCGCAGAGAGGCCCCCCCCCCTCCCTGCTACTGGAGCTGCTTCCTGGCACCGTGCAGCATCGCCACAGCAAGCCTTGGCAGCAAGCCTGTGGCTGCAGTGGGCCTTTGCCATGGACGACACCACCCCGACCACCCCAGCACGCCAGTTGCCCCCCGCAACAGGCCGAGCTCATCCGCCAGCTCGTCCGCTAGCACCCATTGCTGCCACATCGCCCCTAGCAATAGAATGGCGGTTCGCCGGCGTTCTTATCCTCGGAGGTGCGAAACCGACATTGATTTGCCTATAAATAGTAGCCCCCGAGCCCCAGTCGAGGCATGAGCTCTCCCTGGACCCTCAGGCCTCTTCACCCCTCGCACCAAATAGCTAGAGCCGCCGGTACTGCTCCACTCTGGAAGCAGCGCTGCCGCCAGCTTTCAGCAAAACTCAGGCGAATCCAAGCCTCAGCCGTCCTACCCTGGCCTTGCTAGCTCCAACAGAACCTCTAGGCCCCTTTCCCCCTAGTAATTAGCACCATAGAAGTCGTAGGCCGGTGTCGTACTCGTCGGAGCTCTCTGTCCGTCATGGATGGAGGGGTGCTCATCTCCAAGCTCCCCGGTGGTTCTTTTGCCCTCTAGAGGATGGGGCCCTCTCTCATGAGCACGTCGGTGTGCATAGCTCCGGGAGAGGTTCCTCCTAGCGCCGGCAATCGTCGCCAGAGTCGGCCTCTGCCTCTGGCCAGGTGCGCGCATGAGGTAGAGGACAAACCTGACAAGTGGGCCCAACTTGTTGGTGTGACAACCCAACCGCAAGTGGCGCTGGCCCACTGAATACGTCTTCCTCGCAAGTAAGCGTATTCACCACCGAACCATTTTCTTTTCTAATTAATTTAAAAATCAGATTTTGACATGATCTTTGACTGGCTATAACTTTTAAAATATAATTCCAATGGACCTGATTCTTTTTCTGTTGTTTCCCAACTTCCATCTTCTTTATTTTCATATTTATTCGAAAATTTTCCAAACAACTTTTTGTACTATTTTTGAATTGTGTGTTAATTAGAATCTTTCCAAATAGGAATTTGGAGTAAGGATCAATTTTTGGAGTGCACCTCCATACATATACATTGAAGGCAAGCATTCTGAACCCTGTTATAATATTTATTGTGTGTTGCTTGGTGTGACTATAACATTGAGTTGACCGGAGTATGCATTATTTCATGTGATGGTGTGACCATGTTTACTATTGCATGATGAAAATTCGTTGTTGTTGGAATTGATATGCTTGTGAAATTATTCACCCCCGTATGCCTTTCATGCCTATCAAAAAGAATTGGGAAAAGCCTCTGTCTCGAGTGGACATGAGCCTGGTGCTGACATCTCGTTGGAGCGAGAGTGGTCAGTAAGGCATGAAGGGGTATGATGAGTGGTGATTCTGTCTAACGTCGTGGAATATGTTTGTTGTGCTAACCATGCGGAGAATACACAACCTCCTGAGTCGACCATAGATCGAGTTTTGTCCCCGTTCTCCCTCTTTTCGTGCTGCCACAGGTCTTCTGCACAGAATACAGTTTACTAAGTTGCAAACCTCTTTCCATGTACACACCAAGTAGAGGGGCTGTGATGAGGGTCCCATGGGCATGGACTAAATCCAGTCATCCGGTCAGGGGGCATGGGTGTTTCCGGTTGGGACCAAGAGGGGGGAACCCCTTAGACCGTGCAATATAAATTTGATCCCATGGTACTCGAGGTGGCGGCCTCCCCATCTTAATGTTTTTCCCGAATGTTCCCTAGGGTGATACCTGGCATCGAGATGAGAAATGGGTGTGTACTGGTTAGGTGTGTTTTCTTCTAAAATACCATAGACGGAACTAGTCCTTTATGACTACTAAAATCTGTCGGCTGTGGGTAAAGAGTACAACCTCTGCGGAGTTAATATGTATTCAAATAGTTGTGTCCACGATTAAGGACTACAGTCTGGGATGGGTCAAGTGTCGGTCTTAGTGTCGGTCTTCGGAGGAAAACTTCTACACCAGAACATTGATCATGACATGTGGCATGTGGTGATTATGACTATTATTGTCGACTAACTATTTATGTTTCTTGAATTGTTGAGTATCCCTGGGATGGTTCTACCTCCTGGATATTCATTGTGATTATTCCTTTACAAGGCCTTTATGTGGTGTCGCGCAGACGCCCGACTGTGGCACATTTGTCATTTACTTTCTTTGTAAGCCCATTATGTGGCGTCGCGTAGACGCCCGACTATGGCACGTTTGTTATTTACTTTCTTTATAAGCCCTTTATGTGGTGTCGTGCCGACGCCCGACTATGGCACTTTTGTTATTTACTTTCTTTATAAGCCCTTTATGTGGTGTCGCGCAGACGCCCGACTCTGGCACGTTTGTTAGTTACTTTCTTTATAAGCCCTTTATGTGGTGTCGCTCAGACGCCTAACTGAGGCATGCCTTATATTTTTATCCTTTCGAGGCGTTGCTTCAGACACCCAATCGGTTTATTTTCTTTCTCTGATTGCTTATTCCTGTCTAACATGTATGACATGATTGCATGCATCATGAATTTTATTTTGTGACTAACTAAGTAATCGTGGAATATTTTAGTGCATGAATACCACTACTATGTTCTGCATGTTTTCATAATGTTTGCGAGTACATTCAAAGTACACACTGGCTTGTCCCTGGCTATTGTCAAGGCCAGATTATGCATGATGCGAGGAGCATTATGATGACAACCGTGGAACCTAGGCATCGAAGATTGCAGCCACACAAAGATAGGAGTTAACCAGGTTAGTTGTTCCTGTGGGAAATGGAGTCCCATAGACGCCGATGACCCTGGACCGCTTCCGCCATCAACCACTAGAAACCTTTTGTTGTACTCATAGACCATGACGGTCTTGTACTTCAGCTGTTGTAATTTTGCTTGGAATTTCTGTATCAAGATTGTGTCTCATCAGCTAACAGTAATCCTGGGGCTGATGAGCATAAGGGCCATTTACTGGGAAATTAATATCCTGGAAAACCGGTCCTGACAGTTTCTTCCATCATCTTTCATCTTGGTTTTCTCTAGGAACGCGTTGAAGTTGAGGGTGACATTAGTGTAGGCTATTGGATCTACAATATAGATTGTAAAGACAGTTTTAGACTAAGTTCATGATAATTAAGTTGACATAATCAAATTATTTAATGAACTCCCACTTAGATAGACATCTTTGTAGTCATCCAACTGATACATGATCCATGTCAACTAGTCCGTGTCCGATCATCACGTGAGACGGACTAGTCATCCATGGTGAATATATCCATGTTGATCGCATCTACTATACGACTCATGTCTGACCTTTCGGTCTTCTCTGTTTCGAGGCCATGTTTGTACATGCTAGGCTCGTCAAGTCAACCTAAGTGTTTCTCGTGTGTAAATCTGTCCTACACCCGTTGTATGCGAACGTTGGAACCTATCACACCCGATCCTCACGTGGTGCTTCGGAACAACGATCCTTAGCAACGGTGCACAGTTAGGGTGAACACAATTCTTGAAATTTTAGTGAGAGATCATCTTATTTACTACCGTCATTCTAAGCAAATAAGATGTAAACATGATAAACATCACATGCAATCAATATAGTGACGTGATATGGCCAATATCATCTTGCTCCTTTGATCTCCATCTTCGTGGCACCATGGTCATCACTCTCACTGGCATGACACCATGATATCCATCATCACGATCTCCATCATCGTGTCTTCATGAAGTTGTCTCGCCAACTAATACTTCTACTACTATGGCTAACGTTTAGCAATAAAGTAAAGTAATTACATGACGATCTTGATTGACACGCAGGTCATACAATAAAATAAGACAATTCCTATGGCTCCTGTCGGTTGTCATACTCATCGACATGCAAGTCGTGAATCCTATTACAAGAACATGATCAATCTCATACATCACAATGCATCACATCACATCCTTTGGAAATATCACATCACAAGGCATATGCTGCAAAAACAAGTTAGACATCCTCTAATTTGTAGTTGCAAGTTTTTACGTGGCAGCTATAGGTTTCTAGCAAGAACGTTTCTTACCTACGCCAAAACCACAACATGATATGTCAATTGCTATTTACCTTTCATAAGGACCCTTTTCATCGAATCCGATCCGACTAAGGTGGGAGAGATAGACACCCGCTATCCACCTTATGCAACAAGTGCATCTCAGGCGGTGGAACTGATCTCACGTAAGCGTACGTGTAAAGTTGGTCTGGGCCGCTTCATCCCACAATATCGTCGAATCAAGATGAGACTAGTAACGGAAAGCATATTAACAAGATCGACGACCACAACAACTTGTATTCTACTCATGCATAGATTCTACGCATAGACCTAGCTCATGATGCCACCTGAAGGGAGACGTAGTAGTAAATCAAAAAATTTCCTACGTGTTCACCAATATCTATCTATGGAGAAACCAGCAATGAGTGGTGAGAGTGCATCTTCATACTATTGAAGATCGCAAAGCGGAAGCGTTACAAGAACGCGGTTGGTGGAGTCGTACTCGCAGCGATTCAGATCGCGGTGGATTCCGATCTAAGCACCGAATAACGGTGCCTCCGCATTCAACACATGTGCAGCCCGATGACATCTCCTATGCCTTGATCTAGAAAGGAGGAAGGATAGGTTGAGGGAGAACTCCAGCAACACGACGGCGTAGTGACGGTGGAGCTACGTGGACTCCGGGAGGGCTTCGCCAAGTGGTACGAAGAACGAGGAAGAGGAAGGGTAGGGCTGCGCCAAGAGAGAGAGAGAGAAGTCGTGTCTCAAATCAGCCCCAATACCTCGGGTATATATAGGAGGAGGGAGAGGGAGGGCTGCCTTGGCCCCTCCTCCAAGGAGGAGAGGTTTGGCCGAGATAAGGGAGGAGTCCACCTCCCACAAGGGAGGTGGATCTCTTCCTTTTGAATCTCCTTCAGCTTTATCTCTTTATCCCTAGCCGCATGGGCTTTCTGGAATGACTTGGCCAGCCTAATAAGGGCTGGTCCACCTCCTCTAATAGACCACAAAGTCCTTTGGTCGTCACACCCCTCCAGGGGTCCTCCGGCACCCTCTCGGCACTCCCAGTACACTACCGATGAGCCCGGAAACTTTTTGGTGACCAAAACTGGACTTCCTATATATCAATCTTTACCTCTGGACCATTCCGAAGCTCCTCATGACATCTGGGATCTCATACGAGACTCCGAACAACCTTCATTAACCACGTACATCTTTTCCCTCTAACACTAGCGTCATCCAACCTTAAGTGTGTAGACCCTACGGGTTCGGGAGACACGTAGACATGACCGAGACACCTCTCTGGTTAATAACCAATAGCAGGATCTGGATACCCATGTTGGCTCCCACATGCTGCACGATGATTTCATCGGATGAACCATGATGTCAGGGATTCAATCAATCTTGTATACAATTCCCTTTGTCTACCAGTATGATACTTGCCCGAGATTCGATCGTCGGTATCCCTATACCTTGTTCAATCTCGTTACCGGCAAGTATCTTTACTCGTTCCATAACAAATCATCTCATGGCTAACTCCTTAGTCACACTGAACTCATTGTGATGATGTCTTACGGAGTGGGCCTAGAGATACCTCTCCGTCACACGAAGTGAGAAATCCCAGTCTCGATTCGTGCCAACCCAACAGACACTTTTGGAGATACCCGTAGTGCACCTTTATAGCCACCCAGTTACGTTGTGAGGTTTGGCACACCCAAAGCATTCCTATGGTATCCGGGAGTCGCACAATCTCATGGTCTAAGGAAACGATACTTGACATTAGAAAAGCTTTAGCAGACACTACACGATCTTGTGCTATGCTTAGGATTGGGTCTTGTCCATCACATCGTTCTCCTAATGATGTGATCCCGTTATCAACGAAATCCAATGTCCATGATCATGAAACCATGACCATCTATTGATCAACGAGTTAGCCAACTAGAGGCTCACTAGGGACATGTAGTGGTCTATGTATTCACACATGTATTACTGTTTCCGGTTAAGACAATTATAGCATGAACAATAGACAATTATCATGAATAAGGCAATACAGTAATAACCATTTTATTATTGCCTCTAGGGCATATTTCCAACAGTTTTTAAACGAGTTGTTCGATCGGATTGAAGCTATGCGTGTATCGTATAATCAAGTTCCGATCTATGATCGGCTCGGTGTCAGACCTAACGACAGGGAGATTCATATCCCTCTGGTCACCCACCTTGTCGCCACCATCGAGTGTCTGGCCGCGGATTCTACCCGGCAGCCGAAATTGAAAACCGTCTATACCCCCGACCGTGATCTCCAAGACCCCGTTGGGAAATCAGAGGCGGAGAATCGCTTTCATGCAGGACCGTCACCGGTCCAAGACCCGTCGCACAATCGGGAAACCGCAATTCCAAACACTCGTCGTGACGAAGAGCCAAATTTCTTCCCACCCACCGCCCAAGACAATTATCCAAGTACCGCGCCAAAGCCTATATCTTTGGATTTTCAGGATATCAAGAAAAGACAAGGAGAATCAGTCGACCACTTGTAGGCGAGACTCCTCCTTGCCAGGAGTAGAGTAAAAGCTCTTAGTGACCAAGATGTAATGGCAGTTTTCATTCACAATTGCCATGATGAAGGGATTCTTAACGCCCTGGCCCGTCAACGCATAAGGGAATTCTCGGAATTGGCCGAATTGGTACAGAAGTATTGTGCCATGGAGAGCGTCTGGCAATTCGAGCGGTCGTTCTCGAAACCAATTTTCTCCGAACACCCTAGAGGAGATCGGAAAAGAGGATACCTCCAAATCAGACAGCCAGGTATGAACCCATAGAAAAAAGAAACAAGTCCCTCTCCGAGACCGGCACCTTCCTCAACGGACTATTGGATAAACCGTGTACCATTCACTCCGTATTGTTGAACACAAACCCTACTCATAGCCTTTAATCTTGCTGGGTCGTCAGGAAAGTCGCAAAAAGTGGCGAGGCCATCCTCGGCACACCTCTACCGAACAGGCATTTTCCTTCGCCAAATGGATTCGACATCGAAGTCCTGACGGTCTATGAGATCTTCCCCTCAAGGAGCAGGCATAAAATAGCTCTTAAGGAGCACGATCAAGGCTACCACGTGGCAGCTACCAGCCCATGGGCAGAAGTACCGATTACTTTCGGGGACACTGACCAGCCACCCATCCTCCCCTGTCATTCACCAGCCGCTCTAGTCTTGAATCCCATCATTGATGGATACAGAATACATAAGGTTCTCATGGATGGCAGCAGTGGTCTAAACCTCAGATACGAGGCCACTCTGGAGAAAATGCATTTCGACTGATCTCACATTGAACATAGCAACCCAACCTTCTGGGAAATTATCCCAGGGAAAGAGGCACGTTGTTCCGGATGTATCATCCTGGATGTTGTGTTCGGCATGCATGAAAATTACCGATCCGAAGAACTTCTCTTCCACATCGTCCCCTTCCCCAATGGCTATCATGCCCTATTAAGACGTGACGACTTCACAAAGTTCCAGGCTATACCCCATTACGGGTACATGAAACTCAAAATGCCAGGACCAAATGGACTAATCATGATCGTCAGTGATCCGAGTATAGCCCTTCGGGCCAAAAACAAAACGGCAGCGCTCGCCTACAGGCTTTAGCGCAAAATTTTGCCACCGAGGAGTTGACCGCTCTACGATTGATAGTAAATAGGTATGATGTGGTCCTCAGCAAAAGGCCCAAGTCCATGTCCTTTAAACCCACAGAGGAAATCGTCAAATTTTAGGTGCATCCAACGGACCCTAATAAAACAGCGTCCATCAGAGCCCAGCTCGATCCCCTTATGGAAGAGGCGTTGCGGAATTTCCTCCATGAAAAATGGGACATTTTCACTTGGCATCCTTCCGATATGCCCGGAATCCCACATCGGCTCGCCGAACACAACTTGAACATTATTCTAGGCTTTAAGCCCATGAAACAGACCCTATGCCGCTTCTCCAAGCCCAAACGGAAAGCCATGGGTGAAGAATTAGCCAAATTGATCGAGGCCGGATTTATTCGGGATATTAAACACCCCGAGTGGCTAGCAAACCTGGTGATGGTACCCAAGAAAGACAAGTCCTGGCGGCTATGTGTCGATTTCAAAGACCTTAACAAAGCATGCCCCAAGGACCCTTTCCCCTTACCACGCATAGACCAGATCATTGACGTCACAGCCGGACACGATTTTTTGTGTTTCGTCGACGCTTACTTCGGATACCATAAAATCAAAATGAAGGAATCCGATCAAGCGGCCACTGCATTCATCACCCTCTACAAAATGTTCTGCTTCAACACGATGCCCTTCGGGCTAAAAAATGTCGGGGCCATGATACGTCCATTTTGCATCATGCTTTTATATTGATACTTATTGCATTATGGGCTTTTGTTACACATTTTGGTACAATACTTACGCCTTTTCTCTCTTATTTTACAAGGTTTACATGAAGAGGGAGAATGCCGGCAGCTAGAGTTCTAGACGAGAAAAGGAGCAAATCTAAGATACCTATTCTGCACAACTCCGAAAGTCCTTAAAATCTACGGAGAATTACTTTGGAATATATAAAAAATATTGGGCGAAAGCAATAAATCAGGGGGGCCACGAGGCAGCCACAAGCCTGGAGGGCGCGACCAATCCCCTTGGGCGCGCCCCTAGGGCTTGTGGCCCACCTGGCAGCCCTCCAATGACCATCTTCTGCTATATTGAGGTTTTCGACCTGGGAAAAAATCAGAACAGAGCTTTCGAGACGAAGCACCACCATCTCGAGGTGGTACTTGGGCACAACCAATCTAGAGCTCCGGTAGGGCGATCCTGCCGGGGAAACTTCTCTCCGGGAGGGGGAAATCGAAGCCATCGTTATCACGAACGATCCTCTCATTGAGAGGGGGTCAATATCCATCAACAACTTCATCAGCACCTTCTCCTCTCCGAACCCTAGTTCATCTCTTGTATCCGATCTATGTCTGAAAACCTTAGATTGGTACTTATGGGTTGCTAGTAGTCTTGATTACTCTTTGTAGTTGATGCTAGTTGCTTTACTTGGTGGAAGATCATATGTTTAGATCCTTGATCATCATTAATACTCCTCTAATTATGAACATGAATATGCTTTGTGAGTAGTTACATTTGTTCTAGAGGACATGGGATAAGTCTTGTTATAAGTAATCATGTGAATTTGGTATTCGTTTGATATTTTGATGAGATGTATGTTGTCTCTCCTCTAGTGGTGTCATGTGAATGTCAACTACATGAAACTTCACCATTGTTTAGGCCTAGAGGAAGGCATTGGGAAGTAATAAGTAAATGATGGGTTGCTAGAGTGACAGAAGCTTAAACCCTAGTTTATGCGTTGCTTCATAAGGGGCTGATTTGGATCCACATGTTTCGTCCTATGGTTAGATTTATCTTAATTCTACTTTCGTATTTACGGATGCTTGTGAGAGGGGTTAATCATAGGTGGGAGGCTTTTACAAGTAAGGGCAGCACCCAAGCACCGGTCCACCCACATATCAAATTATCAAAGTAACGAACGTGAATCATATACGCGTGATGAAAACTAGCTTGACAGAAATTCCCATGTGTCCTTGGGAGCGCCTTGCTTTATATAAGAATTCGTCCAGGCTTGTCTCTTTGCTATAAAAAGGATTGGGCCACCTTGCTGCACCTTTTTTACAATTGTTACTTTCTACCCATTACGAATTATCTTATCACAAAACTATTCATTACCGATAATTTCAGTGCTTGCACAAAATACCTTACTGAGAACCGCTTGTCATTTCCTTTTGCTCCTCGTTGGATTTGACACTCTTACTTATCAAAAGTACTACGATAGATCCGCTATACTTTTGGATCATCAAGACTCTTTTCTGGCACCGTTGCCAGGGAGTGAAGCGCCTTTGGTGAGTGGAACTTGGTAAGGAAAAATTTATATAGTGTGCTGAAATTTACTGTCACTTCTTACTATGGAAAGTAATCCTTTGAGGGGTATCTTCGGGGTATATTCACCTCGACCGTGAACACAAAGAGTTGTCCCTCAACCTACTGAACCTATTGAAAATATTTATTATGAAATTCCTTTGGTTATGATAGAGAAACTGCTAGCTAATCCTTATACAGGAGATGGAACACTACATCCGGATTTGCATCTAATCTATGTGGATGAAGTTTGTGGATTATTTAAGCTTGCAGGTTTGCCCGAGGATGTTGTCAAGAAGAAGGTATTTCCCTTATCTTTGAAGGAGAAGGAAATGGCATGGTATAGGCTATGTGATGATATTGTATCATGGAACTACAACCGACTGAAAATGGAATTTCATCAGAAGTTCTATCCTATGCATCTGGTTCATTGTGATCAGAATATTTACAATTTTTGGCCTCGTGAAGGAGAAAGAATCGCTCAAGCTTGGGGGACGCTTAAGTCAATGTTATATTCATGCCCCAACCATGATCTCTCAAGAAAAATTATTATTCAGAATTTTTATGCTCGGCTTTCTTATAATGATCGATCCATGCTTGATACTTCTTGCTCTGGTTCTTTTATGAAGAAATATATTGAATTCAAATGGGACTTATTGGAAAGAATTAAATGCAACTCTGAAGATTGGGAACTCAATGAAGGTAAGGAGTCAGGTATAAACCTTAAGTTTGATTGTGTTAAATCCTTTATGGATACTGATGCTTTTCGTGAATTTAGCACTAAAAATGGACTAGACTCTGAGATAGTAGCTTCTTTCTATGAATCTTTTGCTACTAATGTTGATCTACCTAAGGAGAACTGATTTAAATATCATCCTCCCATTGAAGTGAAAGTAGTTAAACCTATTAAAGTTGAAGAGGAAAGTATTACTTATAATGTTGATCCTGTTATCTCTACTGCTTACATTGAGAAACCACCTTTCCCTGTTAGGATAAAGGAACATGCAAAAGCTTCAACTCTGGTTCGTAAGAGTTGTATTAGAACATCTACACACCCATAGCAAATTAAAGTTGAACATAGTATTGCTATGGTTAATGATCTCTTGGTTGATAATATTGATGGGCATGTTATTCATTTCTGTAATGAAGCGACTAGAATTGCTAGACCTGATACTAAGCATAAACATAGCCCAGTTGTTGGCGTGCGTGTTCTATTAAAATAGGAGATCATTGTTATCTTGGCTTGTGTTATATGGGTGCTAGCGTAAGCGCAATCCCCTATTCCTTATACAAGGAAATCATGCATGATATTGCACCAATTGAACTAGAAGAAATTGATGTTACTATTAAGCTTGCTAATAGAGACACTATTGCACAGATGGGGATTGTTAGAGATGTTGAAGTCTTGTGTGGGAAAATAAAATATCTTACTGATTTCCTTGTTCTTGGTTCCCCATAAGATAATTCTTGTCCCACTATATTTGGCAGACCCTTCTTGGATATTGTTAATGCTAGGATTGATTGTGAGAAAGAAATAATTACTGTGAGTTTTGGGGATGTGTCTCGTGAGATTAATTTCTCTAAATTTTGTACACAACCCCATGACAAAGAATTGCCTAGTAAAGATGAAATTATTGGTCTTGCTTCCATTGTTGTGCCTCCTACTGATCCTTTAGAACAATATTTGCTAGACCATGAAAATGTATGCATATGAATGAGAGGAATGAAATAGATGAAATTTTCTTTGATCAGCAACCTATTTTGAAACACAACTTACCTGTTGAAATACTTGGGTATCCTCCTCCACCCAAGGGTGTTCTAGTGTTTGAGCTCAAGCAATTAACTGATACGTTGAAATATGCCTATCTTGATGAAAAGGAGATATATCATGTTATTATTAGTGCTAAACTTTTAGAGCATGAAGAAAAGAGATTATTGAAAACTCTAAGGAAGCACCATGCTGCTATTGGTTATACTCTTGATGATCTTAAGGGCATCAGTCCCACTCTATGTCAGCATAAAATTAATATGGAGCCTGATGCCAAACCAGTTATTGATCACCAACGACGAGTGAACCCTAAGATGAAAGAAGTGGTAAGAAAAGAGATACTAATGCTTCTGGAGGCAGGTATAATTTATCCAGTTGCCGATAGTAGATGGGTTAATCCCGTCCATTGTGTCCCTAAGAAAAGATCTATTACCGTTGTTCCTAATGATAAAAATGAAATGACCCCGCAAAGAGTTGTTACAGGTTATAGAAGGGTAATTGATTTTAGGAAATTAAATAAATCTACTAAGAAAGATCATTACCCTTTACCTTTTATTGATCAAATGCTAGAAAGATTATCCAAACATACTCATTTTTTCTTTCTAGATGGTTACTCTGGTTTCTCTCAGATACCTGTATCAAGTCAGGATGAAGAAAAAAACACTTTTACTTGCTCTTTCGATGCCTTTGCTTATAGACGTATGCCTTTTGGTTTATGCAATGAACCTTCTACCTTTCAAAGATGTATGATGGCTATATTCTCTGACTTTTGTGAAAAGATTCTTGAGGTTTTCATGGATGATTTTTCCGTTTACGAAACTTCATTTGATGATTGTTTGAGCAACCTTGACTTAGTTTTGCAGAGATGTGAAGAAAATAATCTTGTCTTGAACTAGGAAAAGTGACACTTTATGGTTACTGAAGGTATTGTCTTGGGGCACAAGATCTCCGAAAGTGGTATTGAAGTTGACAAAGCTAAAGTTGATGCTATTGAGAAAATGGCGTGCCCTATGGATATCAAAGGTATAAGAAGTTTCCTTGGTCATGCTGGTTTCTATAGGAGGTTTATCAAAGATTTCTCTAATATTTCTAGGCCTCTCACAAATCTTTTGCAAAAATATGTCTCGTTTGTTTTTGGTGATGATTGTGTGGAAGCATTTGAAATTCTTAAGAATGCCTTGATTACCGCACATGTTGTTCAACCACCCGACTGGAACCTACACTTTGAAATTATATGTGATGCTAGTGATTATGTTGTTGGTGTTGTTCTAGGACAAAGAGTCGATAAGAAATTACATGTTATCCATTATGCTAGTAAAACTCTAGACAGTGGTCAAAGAAACTATGCTACTATTGAAAAATAATTTTTAGAAGTCATGTTTGCTTGTGATAAGTTTAGACCTTATATTGTTGATTCCAAAGTAATTGTTCACACCGATCATGCTACTATTATGTGCCTTATGGAGAGGAAATATGCTAAACCTAGACTTATTAGGTGGGTCCTTCTGCTAGAAGAATTTTATTTGCATATCATTGATAGAAAGGGTGTCGATAACCCTGTGGAAGATAACTTGTCTAGGTTAGAAAATGTTCTTGATGACCCATTACCTATTGATGATAGCTTTCCTGATCAACAATTAGCCGTCGTAAATGCTTCACATAATGCTCCTTGGTATGCTGATTATGCCAATTACATTGTTGCTAAATTTATACAGCCTAGTTTCACATACCAACAAAAGAAAAAGTTCTTCTATGATTTAAGGCATTACTTTTGGGATGATCCACACCTTTATAAAGAAGTAGTAGATGGTATTATTGGATGATGTGTACCTGAGCATGAATAGGAACAGATCTTATGCAAGTGTCACTCTGAAGCCTACGGAGGACACCATGCTGGAGATAGAACTGCACATAAGGTACTACAATCTGGGTTTTATTAGCCTATTCTCTTCAAGGATGCTCGTAAGTTTGTCTTGCCTTGTGATGAATGTCAAAGAATTGGTAATATTAGTAGACGCCAGGAAATGCCTGTGAATTACTCTCTTGTTATCGAACCATTTGATGTTTGGGTTTTTTGATTATATGGGGCCTTTTCCACAATCTAACGGGTATACTCATATTCTAGTTGCTGTTGATTATGTTACCAAGTGGGTAGAAGCTATTCCAACTACTAGCACTGATCATAACACTTCTATTAGAATGCTTAAAGAAGTTATTTTCCCTAGATTTGGAGTCCCTAGATATTTGATGACTGATGGTGGTTTACACTTTATTCATGGTGCTTTCCGTAAATTGCTCGCTAAATATGATGTTAATCATAGAATTGCATCTCCTTATCATCCTTAGTCTAGTGTTCAAGTAGAATTGAGAAATTTATAAATTAAATTGATTTTGTAGAATACTGTTCATAGATCTAGGAAGAATTGGTCTAAGAAACTTCATGATGCATTGTGGGCTTATAGAACTTCTTAAAAAAACCTATGGGTATGTCTCCGTATAGGATGGTTTATGGTAAAGCATGTCAATTACCTCTAGAGCTAGAAGATTAAGCTAATTGGGCAATCAAAGAGCTCAACTGTGATTTCAAACTTGCTGGTGAGAAGAGGTTATTTGACATTAGCTCACTTGACGAATGGAGAACCCAAGCCTATGAGAATGCCAAGTTGTTTACAGAAAAGATCAAGAGATGGCATGATAGAAGGATACAAAAGCGTGAATTTAATGTGGGTGATCATGTATTGCTATACAATTCTCGGTTGAGATTTTTTGCAAGAAAACTCCTCTCTAAATGGGAAGGTCCTTACGTTATCGAGGAGGTATACCATTTCGGTGCCATCAAGATTAACAATGCCAAAGGCACAAACCCGAAGGTGGTGAAGGGTCAAAGAATCAAAAATTATATCTCAGGTACTCCCATAAATGTTGAAACCAATATGATCAACACCATAACTCCAGAGGAGTACATTAGGGAGACTTACCAGAACGTTTCAGACTCCGAAAAGGAATAGGTATGTGGTACGGTATGTAAAAAGACTCCAAAACTTTTTCGATGGCAATTTTTATCTATTTTGGAATATTTAAAAATTTAGGAAAACTTAAATTAGTCCAAATAGTGCACGAGGAGGCGACAAGCCTGTAGAGCGCACCCCTACCCCCTTAGGCGCGCCCCTGGGGCTTGTGGCCACCTCGTGCACCTTCCGGACTCTGTTTTCTTGTGGCATACAACTTCGGGTCGGTAAAAAATTCATTATATAATCTCTCGAAGGTTTTGACTCTCGTATCGCGCCAATACCTCATGTTTTCTCTTTGAGCTGTTTTTGCAATAGATTTAGAGCAATATGTCGACCCAAGATTCTTATGGGGAGAGCTATATATCGCATTATCTTGCCAATCCCAAGATCTATAGGGACTTAGATCCTTATGGATTGTTCTTGGAGGAGGAACAAGAAGGCAAGTACAAGGAAGAAAGCTCGGATGAAGAAGAGGCCCACCTACCTCGGCCAGGAGATATGCACATGGAGTTCAAGAAATCAAGCCTTCCAAACACCAAGCGAAAACCCAAGGTTCTATTTATCCCTTCTCGTTTCCTGCAGGAGGGCAAGGAAGAATTATGTCAAAAGATATTGAAGCTCGAGCAAGAGGTGGACGACCTGAGGAAACATAATTTTATGCCTAGGAGGAAACTGGACAAGCTTTCAACCTCATCAACAACTCCAACATCACCACCTCCAAAGCAAGACAACTAAACACATAGGTATGGGCACTCCCCTTGGCTTGCACCAAGCTTGGGGGAGGTGCCCCGGTATCGTATCACCATCACATCTTTTATTTTTATTTTTTATTTTTATTTTTATTTTTATCATCTTTTCTTAGTTCGATCCTTTTGGTTATATCTCGATCTAGTAGAATAAAGTTTTCGTGTGATCTAGTTTTGAGTCTTTACTTTATGATTCCTCCTATGTAAGCAAGTCCGTGAGTTATATAATAAAAGGTGCTTTTGAGTTGATGGCTTTTCTTGTTTGGCATGATCTTGATCTTGAGAAAGATGAAGTAGAAAGAAGTATAGAATAAAAGCAAAGAGTATATATGATGATCTTATGGGGAGTGATGACTTCACATACAGGAAGTATGTCGATTGAAACCTGTTGTGGGTTAACAAACATAGTTGTTGGTTATTGGGGCAATTAAAAGGAAGTAATAAAGAAATAGAGGTTCACATATAAATATATTATCTTGGACATTTTTTATGATTGTGAGCACTCATTAAAATATTATATGTTAAGAAGTTGATGTTGGACAAGGAAGACAACATAATGGTTTATGTTTGCTTATTTCCGAATAGAAGCAATATTGTTATAGATCCCTCAACATGTGTCGCTTGCTTTCACCTCATATCAGCCAAAACTTCCACACCAAGTAGAGATAGTACTTGTGCATCCAAACACCCTTAACCCAGTTTTGCCATGAGAGTCCACCATACCTACCTAAGGATTGCATAAGATCCTTCAAGTAAGTTGTCATCAGTGCAAGTAATAAAAAAATTGTTCTCTAAATATGTGTGATCTATTAGTGTGAGGAAAATAAACTTTATACGAACATGTGATAGGGAAGAAATAAAAGCGACGAACTGCATAATAAAGTTCTCTATCACAAGGGGCAATATATAGTGACATTCTTTTGCATTAAGGGATTGTGCATCCAACTATAAAAGTGCATGACAACCTCCTCTTCCCTCCGCGAAGGGCCTATCTGTTACTTTTATTTTCTAGTACTTACCTTTATGCAAGAGTCGTGGTAATCTCCATCGCTTCCTCTATTTTCACCTTTATTTTCTGGCAAGCTTCACGTGTTGGGGAATGATCTAAACACATATATCCACTCGGAACTGGACGAGCATGAGTTATTATTGTGACATCACCCTTGAGGTAAATAGTTGGGAGGCAACACTATGAGCCCCTATATTTCTCTGTGTCCGATTGAAGCTTTGAACTCATAGGTACCTCGTGAGTGTTAGCAATTGTGAAAGGTTAAAAGATGACTGAGTATGAGGATTTTCTTTACAATCTCTTATATTGACTCTTTCCTACGTCATGATAAATTGGAATTGCTTCAATGACTGAGATCATAGTTTGTCGGTTCTCAATTGAGTACTTGATTCACACTTTGACATTTTTTGAATGAATTATTACTTTAGCATAAGAACTTATATGTCAATATATGTTGCTATTCTAAAGATGATCATGGTGCCTTCATGTCTGTATTTTATTTTATCGATAACTCTATCTCTAAACATCTGGGCATGTTTATCGATTTCGGTTTTGCTTAAGGATAAGTAAGGTCTAAGCTTGGGGGAGTTGATATGTCCATTTTGCATCATGCTTTTATATTGATATTTATTGCATTATCGGATGTTTTTACACATTTTGGTACACTACTTACGCTTTTTCTCTCTTATTTTACAAGGTGTTGACACCTGATTTTGGCACGGTGAAAAATGCAATAAAGCTGGACTCAAGCGAAAATGTTTTTTCTATGAGAAAGTTCATAGTGTCGAGTGAAACGAGCTTGATGTTTAGGCAATCATCATTCGACATCGTTTCAAGGACCAAATTACACTTGGATTGTCATATAGATGTTCTGAGTGATTTTTGGTCGATTATGCTCCCAAGGCAACCTCAAATGAAGGAATATTATACATGGGTTGGCTTTGTCTTGTCGAGATGATCGATTTTTATATATAGATCATCTCAATCTTAGGTTATATGCAAACGTTAGAGAAACCACAAAGCAAAATGTGGCGCAAGAGATCAAACACATGTCTCATGGGTCGTGGGAGTCATTCGGCCCTCAAGACGTCCTTGGATGGGAAAACTTACAACATGAAAAAGTTTCGCGTCGTCGTGATGATTGATTTTTGTGTATGAGTCTTCTTAATCCAAGGTCGTATGCGACCTAGAGAGGCAAAACAAAATCAGCCTCGAGTTTCACTCGGGATTTCCGAGTGAAAGTTTGCCGGCCGAGTAAAACGACTGCCGTCCGGCCGAGTGAAAAGTTTTCTGTTCGGCCAAGTGAAATTGCCGTCCGAATGAAAATCGCCGTCCAAGTGAAAAGTACCGATCGAGTGAAAGTACTGACCGGGTGTAATTGCCGTCCGAGTGAAAATCACCATCCGAGTGAAAAGTACCGGTCGAGTGAAAGTTCAAAATTGCCTCAGATGGAAATGTGTACAACATGAAAGTTGCTCGTAACGTCAAAACAGTCAACTTTACTTTTAAGGTCATTATCATCTGAGATAGTATACAGCCTGCAGAGACGCTACAACACTCAGACAGTCTAGTCTGCTACGTGATCGAGTCCGACTCGAAGTAAAAGATGACCTCGTGGAATATTATAGATGGCTTTATTTGGGAAAGTGATCAACATACGGATTGTTGGCCACATCGAATCACACAAAATTGATGTTTGTACAATCTCCATCGGAGGTCATATGCAGATTTCACGGCCCATGCAAGGAGCAAGATAGTAGATTGGGCCAGACTTGGGCTGAATCCAAGTGGAACTAGAACTAGGACACTAGGACGTGAATTGATGTAATTTTCTTGTAAGGAAAGCCTAGATGAATCCTTTGCCTGTAAGGGAAGTCTAGCCACCTCTTATATATGTTGGGGGTGACGTCCGATTGAACAACACACAATCGAACAAATCAATCTATACTACTTTTTCATCTACATTCTTTGTTTTTTATCTCTCGTTCTTCGCTGTTCTTCGTGTTTGAGAGCTGCAAATCCCGAGGCTCTAGGGGTGAGCGAATCGCCCTAGGGCAGCCCAAAGGCGCCGCACTCCCTAAAGGGGTCCCTCCCGGGCATGCGGGGTTTTGGGTCTGCAAAAGCGTCCGCCGACTGTCTTGCGTATCGCGCTGCCGGACGGACCTCCTTCGACATTAGCTCTGGCACATCACCCCCGGCGTCGAGGGTACACGATGACGTGTTCGTGTGTTGACACACTTTTTGGCAACTCCACTGGGGAAAGAGATCAATCATCCTCATCAACCATCATGTTTGATCTTCCCAAACCATCCGAGATAGATGCTGATAACATGATTAAGCCTAAGCTTGATGAACTATCGGTTGTCATCACCAAGCTTATGAGGAGTACAAGAAGGTGCGTGAAGAGAAGGAGTTGCAGGAGTTCCTTGGAAACTTCAAAAAGATCACCAAGGCAAGATCACTCCCATTGGAGAAATCAAGTTCCCTCCTCTTCAAGTCGAGCAGGTTAAACATCCAGTAAGTACTACTTTTTCTGTCGAGCAGTGGGCTGAGATTGAGAGTGGTATTGCCGATGGTAATAATTTGTTCTATCAAACTTTCATAGAAAATACGAATGCACAGAAAAATATGCCTCAGTCGTCTAGTGGTAATATTGGTGTGGATGCTAGTGTATAAAACCCTAATATGTCCTTACCTCTTTCATCGGCACCTCCCATGCGGATGAGTTACTATCCTACCCACACCAATAATATTGTGGCTGCACCCGCTAATTCCATCATGAGCATGCCAAGTTCGGTACCTATACCGAACCAAGCTATACCCATAGGTGCAAGCACTCCGCCGTAGCTGAACTATGGTTCGACATATGTGCCATAGTTCCTGCCTACTGCTAGTAATTTTACTCCTCCCATCCCACAACAGCAAGCTTCACCGTCTACTGTGGACGATACTTTAGCTAGTTTTAGAGAGGAGATGGCTAAGATGCTTCGAGAGAATTTTGGAGTTGAGTTACCTCGGAATCGGATTTACCAAAAACCATACCCCGAGTACTTTGATGCTATCCAATGCCCTCCGGGATATAAAATTCCAGATTTTGTTAAGTTCAATGGAGAAAGCACAAAAACCACATGGGAGAATATTAGTCAATACTTAGCACAACTGGGCGAAGCAGGCTCGCTGAATGAATTCAATGTGTGCTTGTTTCCTTTATCATTAACTGGTACTACATGTTCATGGTTTTATTCTCTACCACATGGTTCTATTCGTGTGTGGTAGCAGCTAGAACAAAACTTTCATGATCACATTTATAGCAGCGACAACAAACTTAAATTATCGCATCTTACATCGGTTAAGCAGAAAAATGATGAATCGGTCTCCGATTACGTCAAGAGATTCAGATATACAAAGAACCGGTGCTATAGTTTGGTGGTAACCGAGAGGGACTTGGCTGACCCTATTCTTAGTGGTTTGAAAACTCACATTAGGAAAAAGCTAGAAGGCTATGAGTTCTTAAGTGTCAACCAAGTCTTTTAAAGAGCTTTGGCTCAGGAGAGCTGGAGGAAAGATCTCAAGGAAGTGCATAGATATAAAGCTGATCGTTCTAAGATGAATATGGTTGAGTATGGCAGTGATCACTCGGACGATGAAGGTGATATGTATGCTGCTGAATTTGTTTGGCCGTCTAAGGCCAAACCATTTACTTGCAATGATCTAAAACTGATTCATAAGAATCATGATGAAGATATGAAGTTTACTTTTAACGTTGCTAAGTGTGACAAATTATTTGAGGCTTTGCTGCAAGCTAAGATCATTAGGATATCTCATGCTTTACCGTCGATTGAAGAGTTGAAACGGCATGCTTATTGCAAATATCATAATTCTTTTTCTCATGCTACTAATGATTGCAATGTTTTTTGATGACAGATCCAATCGGCCATTAATGATGGACGATTGAAATTTTCTAAGATGCAAGTTTATAAGCAGCCCTTCCCAATGAACACTCTGGATGTGGAGGGAAAAAGTTGCTCATTCGGCCAGAGGTAGCCGAATCTGCAAATAAAACTAGTGTCATTGTTGGTAAGCCTAGGAAAAGTAAGGAGGACAGCAAGGTCTTGGGGAGGCAGGTTGTGCTTGACAAGCAACCCGATGGCAAGGAAGTAATCAAGATCACCATCAAGAATCCTGCACTCGGGGGGCAACCAAAAGTGCAACAAGACACTCATGTTAAATTTGTTAAACCCAGGAGTCCAGAAGTTGGCAAGTGGAAGAGGAATGAAGCCAAGGTACATCGTAAGTGAATCAGGCCAACTTTTGATATGCTGTTGTCCAAATATGCAAATAAATCGGCCGGTTCTAGCTCTAATCGGTCATAGTACCTAAAGCGACCAAGGTCACCATCAACTGATATGTTCAGTCGGCATGCAAAACCGACTGGATCAAGGATGTCGCTTCCACAAGAACAACGACAACCTGTTTGGGATCGACTTGGATGCTCATATGAAAGCCGGCTGAACATGGGTGTCCATTAGTCGGTTGGTCAAAATATGCCTCCGAGTGGAAACTATCCGAGTGTAAGAATGCACTCGGGCGGAATTTATCTGAATGGAAGAATACGGTCGAGTGAATTCTACTTAGTCAAACGTCCGAGTGGATTTTGTCTGAGTAAAAGGGTGTGCCCCAGTGAAAACTTTGTAGGCCAGAAAAGTCGACAAGAGTGGCGCGTCAAGTTATCAAGTGTTGCGGCAGTGGAGTCAGGGAAGGGCAAGGAAAATATCAATGGCGACTCACTCATCTTGGGCAGTGAAACATTCACCATGCAACAGTCGGCTGCACGTAGCAACCCAACTGAGTAGATACTTGTTATTGCGCCAAAGCACATGACCAATGATCATGAAGCAAGTACCATCCAAGTGAAGCCAATTGATCCTAAATACACTCGGCCAGGGTGGTCTCCTCCAAGGCTAACAAAGACACAAAAGAGGAAATTACAGAGGTTGAGGAATCAAGAGATGGCAGAACAAGAGGCTGAGAAGCAAAGGGACGAGTTCAATGTCACTCGACCCATGATACCAGCGAAGCAGGTATGGAAGCCTAAACCAATGCAAGAAATAAGGGCTTCTACATCTATCCCAGTAGCAATTACACCACCAAAAGAGGACGATGTAGCTATGACATCGTCTTAGTTGCATATTACTTCTCCTTCACTCAGGTAGAATTCAGATTTAGTGGATGCACGCGAAGAGGAAGATGATCTGTTGGACTATGAGTCTACATCGGTTCATGAAGGTATGGATATCTATATGTTGTATTACATACATGCTATAGATGAAGAAGGGGAAGTGGCTCAGCTGGATTTTGGCCCAATAAATGCAATATTCGAGAAGCCAAAGGAACCAGTGATGCACTTGAAACCTTTATACCTCAGAGGTCATATCAATGGATCACCACTCACTCGGATGCTTTTTGATGGTGGTGCTGTGGTGAATCTCATGCCCTATTAGGTCTTAAAGAAATTAGGTTTGCCAGATGATGAATTAATCAAGACCAATATGGTACTTATTGGGTTTGAAGGCAAAGAGAAAACTGAAGCCAAAGGTGTGATGTGTGTGGAGCTTACAGTCGGGAGCAAAACTTTGTCTACTGCATTCTTTGTCACTGAGGTGCAAGGTAACTATAACGTCATAGTAGGACGTGATTGGGTTCATAAAAAACCAGTGTGTACCATCTACCATGCACCAGTTCTTGATCTAGTGGGTTGATGATGAGGTGGAAGTCATTCATGCGGATAACTCGGCTTGTGTTGCTTTGGTCGATGCATTGGTGGATTGGCAACATCCCAATGCTACTTGCTTGACGGGACGCGACTTGTCAGAGTTTGATTTTCTTAGCGCAATGAAGAATGTCTTTGTGCCCGTCTCTTTAAAGCCGATTAGTGGCAATCGTCTCCAAGGTATGATATGTTTAAATGGATTCTAATTCTGAGTGGTTGCAGAAACATCTTGCAAAGTATCGGTCTAGCGAGAACGATATGTATGAATCTATGGAGGAGTTGGATGACATGGATAAATTAGGACAGTGTTTTCAATCAGCAGATCCATTAGAAGAAATAGATATAGGGGATGGTTCGGTTCCGAGGCCGATGTTTGTAAATAAAAACTTAAGAGCCGATCATAAGCCTATATTGATCGAGTTGTTGAAAGAATATGTTTGCTGCTTTGCATGGGAGTATCATGAGATGCCCGGTTTAAGCCGAGAGTTAGTGGAGCATCGGTTACCTATAAAGGCTGGTTTTAGACCTTATAAGCAATCGGACAGGAAGTTTAATCGAAAAACATATGACCGAATCAAAGACGAAATCGGTCGTTTACTTAAAGCTAATTTTATTAGACCTTGTAGATATGCCGAGTGGATTTCTAACATTGTGCCAGTAGATAAGAAGGGCTCTAGCAAGATAAGAGCGTGCATTGATTTCAGAGATTTGAATAGAGCTACGTCCAAAGATGAGTATCCCAAGCCCATAGCTGATATGGTTATTAATGATGCTTCTGGAAATAAGGTCATTAGCTTTCTTGATGGCAATGCGGGGTATAACCAGATTTTCATGGCCCAAGTGGACATGTCCAAAATAGCTTTTCAGTTCCTCGGATTCCTTGGTTTATTTGAGTGGACAGTGATGAGGGTTGGTTTCAAGAATGCTGGCGCCATGTATCAGTGGGCTATGAATTTAATCTTTCATGATTTACTCGGTGTTATACTTGAGGTTTATATTGATGATATTGTTGTCAAATCGGATGCTTTTGAATCTCATCTAGCCGATTTGCGTTTGGCCTTTGAAAGGATGAAAAAATACGGACTGAAGATGAATCCTTTGAAATGTGCATTCGGCGTGTCGGCTGGAAAGTTTTTGGGTTTCATTATTCATGAGAATGGCGTAGAAATTGATCCCAAAAAGATAGAAGCTATACAAAAAGTGGAAGCTCCAACATGCAAGAGAGATATGCAAAAATTCCTTGGCAAGGTCAATTATTTGAGAAGGTTCATAGCTAATTTGTCAGTGAAGGTTGATGCATTCACTCCTATCCTTCGGTTAAAGAATGATGCTGATTTTACTTGGGGGGCAAAACAGCAAGAGGCATTCGACATGATCAAGACTTATTTGAGCACTCCGTTAGTAATGAGAGCACCTAAACATAAAGAGCCCTTTAGGCTTTACATTGTGGCGGAGGACGGTGTTATTGGTGTTGTATTGACTCAAGAAACTAAAGGAAGAGAGCAAACTATTACATATTTGAGTCGATGCTCATTGGACGCCAAGGCAAGGTATACATTTATTGAAAAGTTATGCCTCTATTTATACTACTCTTGCGCAAAACTGAGACATTACCTTGTGCCGAGTGCCTGCATAGTATCTTGTCAAACCGATGTCATTAAATACGTGTTGCATAGGCCAATTCTTAGTGATAGGATTGCCAAATGGGCCTATGCTTTAATTGAGTATGATTTGGCCTATGAATCTCTAAAATCAATGAAAGGCCAAATTGTTGCTAATTTTATTGTGGAGCATCGGATTAATGACAATCATGATGTTGATATAAATCTTGTATCATTAGTGCCATGGAGATCATCGTTTTCTCACGGCAGATGCCATAGGGTGGCTTATCGGTGGTATTGGGGCCATTGGACGCTGATGAGCTCCGGGTGCGGGATTGGGTACGAGAAGGTGGAGACATGCGACGTACCCAGGTTCGGGGCCCTCCGTGGGAGGTAATACCCTTAGTCCTGCTTAGATTCGTTGGATGGATGGATAAGTATACGGAGGTGCTCCTGGAGCTGTGTTTGGAGGAGGAAGAAAGGAGCAACCGGCTCGTCTCCCTCTACTACTGGGAAGGATATGGAGCTCCCTATGTGTGTGTTCTATATCGGGGGTTCCGTCCCCGTTGCATGGGGGGCTCGAGGGGTTTTATAGGCCAACCCCCTGGCTCTTACAATATGATTTAGGTACGAGGGTGGATCGACCCGGCTGGCAGCCTCTCTGCCTGGTGAGGGGTACCGCGGCTTGTATTGTCCCGTCATGGGCAGGGTCCGCCGGCCGAGCGGTCCCATCCCTGCTGGGACCCACCGACAGGCGCCGCGTTTGTCCCTCCCCCACCTGCCCTGGCATGGGCCGCCCTGGGAGGCGTCGCCTAGCGCCAGCCGACCGAAGTCGGCGGTACAGCTGGCGGCACTATAGCCACGCCGGGGCAGGCACTCCAGTGGCAGGGGCATGCTAGAACTGTTCCCCGTCCGATCACACTAACTAAGGTCAGCTGGTCAGACGGATGGACTGTAGCCGTGCGGGATGGCACGTCAGCGACCACTGTGGCCACAGGGTCGCTCGCCCCGCCGGTCATATTGCACTGCCGTACCTGCGGTCAGGGAGATGGGACAGGGCGTGTTTATCCCCAAGTCAATGGGCTGCCCGGCTCGTGGGCAGCCGGCTGCTTGGCCAGCCGGGCGGGAGCACGCCCGGCCGCTAGGCCGGCCGAGCGAAACGCCAGCCGGAGATGGCTCGTGTGGCGTGTCCCCAACCGGCCTCGTCCAGCCGGCCGATTGCTTTTTCTTCGAAGCGGAGTGGGGAGGACCCCGATACCTTGGCCTACCCCGGGATATGAGCCCTGTCAGTAGCCCCCGAAGCCGGTGGGGGCCCTCGTCCGTCGGACGGTGGGGTGCCGCCGGATTCCCCCCAGCCTAGCCCGCCTTCGGCCCGAAGGTGAAGAGGCAGCCAAGCCAGCTACAGGACCCGACGCCTCGGGTTCTGGCGCGTCGTTCCGAGGCACGCGCTGGCACGCGACTTGCCACGCGGCATGTAATGATGCGTCGGGCCCCGCACATGCGGGGAGATGGGAGGTCGCCTAGGGCTAGTCCAGTAGGGCCCAGGCGTAGCCCGGTAGGCCTCGGGGCCGGGGCCGGAACCTCTGTGCCCCGATACGGCCGTTACGGCCGGAGGCGACCCACTCGCGTGGGATTTCCAGGGAACATCGGCGCAGACGATCCCACGTCCTTGGTCGTGTCCTCCCCTGTAAAAGGGGAGGGAAGGGCAGGGGGCGGAGGTACCCGCGACCCACTCGCCCCCTTGCAGTCCTTCTCTCCTTTTCTCCTCGCTTCTAGACCTCGCCTCCCCTCGTGCTTCCGCGCTCGAGCCAGCGCATGCGCCCGCACGCTGCCCCATCGCTGAGATGGCCAACTGACGAGGCGGCAGCTGGGGAGGATCCTTCGTCATCGATGCCGATATCAGGGAGCTGCGGAAGGCGTGGATGATACCGCCGCCGGAGCGGGTGGCCGCCCGTGCGCCGGGCGGCAAGCTGGTGCCAGCGCCGTAGCCAGGGGAACAAGTAGTGTTCCTCTGGCACTTCTCCCGGGGCTTCGCGCTCCTGGTGAGCAACTTCTTCTTCCTCTTCCTTGAAACCCTCGACCTTCAACCCCACAATCTCGGTCCCAATGCCATCCTGTATCTCTCTGCCTTCGTGGCGTTGTGTGAGGGGTATCTGGGAGTTCTTCCTTTTCTTGGCCTAGCGGAGCTGGAGTGTCCAGAGCGGCCAGAGGCTCCGGTGGAGCTGAGGGACCCGACGGAGCGGGTGAGTTCCCTCTTGGTCCCTCCATCCGCGATTGGACGGACAACGACGAGGATGATGATGATGAGCTGATGATCCTTGATGGACCTCCTCCTGCAGCATGCCCGGACCAGAGGAGTGAGGAGCGCCCACTTTGAGGCCCGGCCGCCGAGCCGGCCGTCAGGGAAAAAAGGCCGGCCCAGGAGGGGTCAGCGGCTCCACCGCCCGACCCGAAGCGGGTCAAGGTGGCCGCGCGAAAGCCGCCGCCTCGCGCCAAGCGGGCCTTGCCCCTCGTCGTCGCGTAAGTCCTCTGTGCGTCTTCCCTTGTTTTTTTCCTGTTTTTGTCTTTCGAGCCAGTCGATGACCGGGGCTTGGATGCCGCAGTGACCCCATCGAACTCCAAGAGGAGGGGGCGCCTGATGAGCAGGCGGACGCCGCCAGCTGGCTCGCCCGTGAGCACACGGCCACCCTAAGGGAGGAGAAGAGGAGGCTCACGAAGCTGCGAGCCTCCCAGTCCGGCACGCGGGGAGAGGCCACATGCTCCGGGACTTCGAGCGGTCGGCAATGCAGGGGGGCGACCGAGCCGCCGCGGGCCTCAAACTCAGCGGCAGAGTTCGCCTGCCTATCAAGACCCCCCTCAAGCGAGCCGCAAGACGCCGCGATGGATCTGCCATCGCCCCCGCCCGCATGGGAGACGGTGACTGGGTCGGCCCCCGAGGTGGCTCGGCATGAAGTGCCAGAGGTGCCCCCGCCAGCCCCCGATCTGGCCCAGGAGGAGGTGATCTCGCCGGCTCCATAGGCGCCGCCGGAGGCGGTCATTGGGGAGGTGGAGCGGCCCTCCGGCGCGACCGACGCGCCGGAGTGGCCGATAGGTGAGGCGGCGACGACGCCCGGCGGGGGGCTGGCGGGAGGCGACTCCCGGTCCCTCGCTGTTATCAACCGCCCCTAGCGGCTGGAGCCTCGGCGAGCCCGGGCGGTAACGGCGGCCGTGCTCGACGAATACTGCGGTCGATGCAGGAGGTCAACCGGGACTGGGAGGCGCTGGCGAACGTGCTGGCCCTACCGGCGCCCCCGCCAGGCGGCCCGGTCCCCTCCCTTGGGGATCTAGGGAGTATCCTGGACCGGTGCCGGCAGGAGCTGGCCCGGTTCGCGGAGGCAGCGGACACCGCCCTTTTTCGTGGTGAGGCAAGGTTCTCCTTCCGTCCTTTGTATTCTTAGTGGGGGCATGCAAGCGCACCCATAGGGTGTAGCTCCGAGATGCGGGCCGGCTGACCGGCTGACGGACAGCCAGGCTGGATCTCCTTCGAGCGCGTTTTTGACGTTCTCCCCCTTTTCCATCATGAGGGAGCCTCCCTGCGGCAGAGGCTCTTCGTGGAGGCGGTCGCCATCCACGACCGCGGCAAGCGTGGCTTCTACCGTCTGGAGGAGGAGCTGGCCTGTGTGCAAGGTGAGTTGCATTTTGAGGGTGGAGGCGTGTATCCCAGGGGGTCGGCGGCTTTACGCCTGTTTTACTAATGCTATCCTTGTTACGTAGGTGAGCTGGCCGCCCTTCGGGAAGAAAAGACCGGGCTCACCAACGAGCGGGACCGGCTGGCGTGGGATGTCCAAGCAGCCGCGCAGGAGACGGACTGGCTGGCCGCGCAGCCGGTTGACGGCGAGGCAGCCCGTGACCGGCTCAAGGCCGAGGTCGCAAAGGAGGCGGCGACCCGGGAGGCAGCCGTCAAGGAGGCGATTGATGCCGCCTTGAGGACAACCTCCCTCCAAGGCGAGGTGACCCGCCTCAAGAAGTCGCTTGAGGAGGCCAAGGGCTCTCTTGCCGCCTCGGAGGCGGCTCGAGCGGCCGAGTGGGTGGCGGCGCTCAACTTTGCCATCATTGTGGATGATGCGATCGAAGGTAAGTGCTTGTTTCTTTCTTTTTCGATTGGTCGCCTTCTACTTGCCGCCTCTTTGTGCTTCATCTGGTCTTTCTTTTCTTCTTCCCTTCTACCCCTCAATGCGGTTCCCGGAGACCCATCGCCGCGACGCGTGGGCTGTTGAGGAGCACCGGGAGCACCTCCGGGGGTATGGCTTCTCCATTGATGACCACGCCCCGTGGACGAGATCGGGCTTGCCGTCGAGATGTGGATGACCCATCTCGAGCGGAGCATGGAGCGGCTCAAGACCGCCGGCAAGGAGGTCATCGCTATGCTGTGGCCGGCCCGCGGAGGAGCTCCGATGCATCGCGTGGCGTTGTGGCTTGAGCACGCCGTCTCCTGCCTCGAGGCCTGGAAAGCCTCGGCCGCCCGAGCCGGAGTGCAGATGGCACTTCGGTTCGTCACCTCGTGGTACCGGGGGGGTGGAACTCGCCAGGCAGGCGAAGATGCGGGACGTGCCGGCCGCGGAGCGGGAGGCTCGCGAGCCGGCCCTTGTCTTGTGGGCGAACGAGCTCGGATCATATGTTGACGCGGATGAGTTCCTGCCGCCCCTTGGAGAAGACGGCGAGCCGCTGCCCGAGGACTCCTTTGGCATCCCCCACGGGCCAGATGACGTCGAAGTTGCCGACGAGAGCACCGACTCGAGCGGCGAGACGGCGGAGAATGAGGAGGCCACTTCAAAGGGCAAGGCGGCCGACCCGAAGGCTGTGAGCACCTCCGGGACGGGGACCGAGCCGCCTCTCGACGTGCCGGCTGGCGACGTGCCGGTGGCTTGAGCCCCCGAGTGTCTTCCTGTTTTGCTCTTTCCTTTTCTTCTTTCCTGCATTTTGAACTTGGATTCCATCCACCCACTAGGGTGTGTATGTAACGAAATGAACACCGGCCGTGGGTCGTTTTGCATTATGTTATGAATACTTTGTGATTATGCCTTAGGAATCTTGCCGCCTCCACCTTACCCCTTTTTCACCCGCCACTCCCCTTTGCATTTCTACTCTATTTCCCCTTTGGCCTCAACCCCGCCAGCCCGACAGCCGGGAACCGGTCTGTGGCTGGGTCGGGGCGTCCGCCTCGAGGGAGCCATTTCAAAAATTAGGAATCGTGGAGGGTTTCTTCGGGGTAAGTGAAGCGGCTAGAGACGCGGCAAGGGTCGCCAGGCCTAGAAAAGGTCCCGTCCCATTTCGACCTTTGGTGCGAGCCGAACCTTACTACCCCGAGGCCCCGTTAGCCGGACAGCCGGGTGCCGGTCTGCATCTGGTAAGGGTGGGGAGGCTTGGCCGGCTCACATTTACTTAGTCTCTTCTGCAGAGAGATACTTCTAGGTCCAGTCGGCTAGCCCCCGGGCCCGGGAGCCGGACCGGAGCCGGTGAGTGTGGAAAGCTTTGAGATAAATGAAATGTGGCGCGCCCCAAGAGACGGCTTGGGACGCCCATTGCATTCATAAGCCCAAAAGGACGGGGATACATACATACGTTGGTTTTTCCTTATTAGTAAAACGGGCGCAGGAGTGCCGCGTTCCATGGTTGCTCCGTTTCTTTGCCGGAGGCGTCTCTCTTGTGCTTCTGTGGCTTCTGGGCGTCTATTAGATAGTACGCATTGTTGTGTAGCGCCTTGCTGACGATGAACGGGCCCTCTCATGGGGAGGACAGCTTGTGTTGACAGGCCGTTCGCTGGATCCGTCTGAGGACCAGGTCCCCCTGGCGGAATGAGAGCGGTCGGATCCTCTTGCTATGATAATGCTGGAGCTTCTGCTGGTAGATTGCCGTCCGGCTCAAGGCTAGTTCGCGAGCCTCCTCGAGCAGTTCGACGCTGTCTTCTCTTTCTTCCTTGCCATCCTCCTCCGTCTATAGGGCGACCCGAGGCGAGTTGAATTCGATGTCGGTGGGGATGATTGCCTTGGACCCATACACGAGAAAGAATGGGTTGTAGCCGGTGGAACGGTTAGGGGTGGTCCTGAGACTCCAAAGGACGGCTGATAGCTCGTCGATCCAACAGCTGGCCGACCTGACTAGTGGAGTCACGAGCCGGGGCTTGATGCTGGATAGGATGAGGCCGTTTTCCCTCTCGACCTGGCCGTTTGATTGCGGATGAGCAACGGAGGCCAGGTAAAGCCGGGTCCCTTGCTTGGAGCAGAAACGTGCGAGCGTGCCTTTGTAGAAGTTGCTGCCGTTGTCGGTGATGATGCTGTGGGGGATGTCGTAGCATATCGTAATGTCATTGATGAACCGGACGGTCGTGGGGCCGTCCAACTTCTTGATGGGCCGTGCTTCTATCCACTTGGTGAATTTGTCCACGGCCACCAGCAAGTGCGTCATGCCGCCTCGAGTGGTTTTGAAGGGGCCCACCATGTCTAGCCCCCAAACGGCAAAGGGCCACAAGAGAGGGATGGTTTGGAGGGTTGTTACCGGCAGGTGGCTTTGCATGCTGAAGCGTTGGCAGCGCTCGCACTCGTCAACCAATTTCTTCGCCGCCTCGAGAGCCGTGGCGGAAAGCCATGGCCACCAGGGCCCGAGAGGCGGCGTGGTGGCCACACTCGCCCTGGTGGATGTCGAGGACGATCTCTTGGCCTTTTCCCGGCTCGACACACTGCTGGAAAACGCCGGTGGTGCTGCGATGGACGAGCTCGCTGTTGACGATGTTGTAAGCTGAGGCCTAGCGCTGGATCTGCCTAGCTAGAGCCTCGTCCGGAGGTAGCTCGCCTCCTACAAGGAACGCCAAGATGAGGGAGCTGCGAGGACAGCCGTCTGGAGAGCTCCCGGGGCTGGTTGGTCACTCCCCGGGACCAGCTCGCCAGCCCCCGGGGCCTGCTTGGGAGCCCCTGAGGCTGGGCAACCGATGGCTCGAGAGCCGACGACAGAGTTGCTGGGGTGGCGGCCGACGCTGTTAATGGGCCGGCGACGCTTGCCGGCACGAAGATTGACTCCGACCTTGGGGAGGGCTTGACGGACAGCTTGAGCAGCCACTCGAGAGAGATGCCAGCTAGGATGGCCTGCTGGGTGGAGCCGATTTTTGCCAATGCGTCTGTCGCCTCGTTATCCGCTCGGGGGATATGGTGGAGCTCGCAACCCTTGAAGGAGCCGGTGAGTTAACGGTAGCTGGCCACGTTGGCATCCCTGGCGTCCCATTCGCCAGAAACTTGCTACACCACGAGGTCGGAGTCGCCAAAGCAGAGGATGCTCCTGATGCCGATCTCCTTGGCGAGCCGGAGGCCATCAACGATGGCCTCGTACTCTGCCACGTTGTTGGAGGCGTCAAAGTGGATATGGAGGGCGTACTTGAGCTGATCACCTTTCGGGGAGGAGAGGACTATGTCGGCACCCAGGTCGGTCCTCATCTTCGATCCGTCGAAGTGCATTCGCCAATGCGTGGAGTCCGGGGGAGGCGGGACGAACTTCGTCTCCACCTAGTCGACGAGGAAATCCGCCAATTCTTGCGACTTGACGGCGGTTCTCGTCTCGTACAGGATCTCGTGATCAGCGAGGGCGATCACCCACTTGGCAATCCGGTCGGTGGAGTCCCGACCGCTCATGATCTCGCCGAGCGGGGCCATGCTCACCACGGTGATGGTGTGCTCTTGGAAGTATTGCTTGACCTTCTTGGCAGCAAAGTATATGCCATAACACATCTTCTGGTAGTAGGGGTAGTTCTGCTTGGACGCGGAGAGGACCTCGCTGAGGTAGTAGATGGGCCACTGAACCGGCAGGGCCTTGCCCACCTCCGGCCGTTCAACCACCAGCACGACGCTGATGACCCGGGTCATCGCGGCGATGTATGCGAATAGTGGTTCCTTCTCAGCCAGCGTAGCCAAGATTGGTGCACGGGCGAGAGCCCTCTTGAGGCCGCGGAAAGCCTCGTCTGCCTCGTCAGGCTAGTCGAAAGTGCTCGGCTTCTTGGTTTGACCTGGCTCGATGAGACCGTCTTGCGAAGGAGCCGTAGAGGGACAAAGCCTTCTCCCCCAGCCGGCTGATGAACCGGCTGAGCGAGCCAAGGCAGCCGGTGAACTTCTGGACGTCATGGAGCCGGGTCGGCTTTGGCATGCGCTCGATTGCACAAATCTTCTCGGGGTTAGCTTCGATGCCACGGGCAGACACGAAGAAACCCAAGACTTGACCGGTGGGGACGCCGAAGACACATTTCTTTGGGTTGAGCTTGACCTTGTATTCGCACAAGTTCGCGAAGGTCTCCCGGAGGTCGTCGAGAAGGCTGAAGTGCTTCTTGGTTTTGATGACGATGTTGTCGACGTGGACGTGGACGTTCTTGCCTATTTGTGGTAGGAGGCACTTTTGCATGCACCATTGGAAGGTGGCGCCTGCATTCTTCAGGCCGAAGGACATGGTGATGTAGCAATACGCCCCAAAGGGCGTGATGAAGGAGGTCTTGAGGTGGTCTTCCGGGTCTAGGTTGATTTGGTGGTAGCCGGAATAGGCATCCAAGAAGGACAGCAAGTCGCAGCCGGCCGTGGAGTCGGTAACTTGATCGATCCGTGGCAGGGCGAATGGGTCATTGGGACATGCCTTGTTCAGGCTAGTGTAGTCGATACACATGCGCTAGGTCTTGTTTTTCTTCAGCACCAGGACTGGGTTGGCCAACTAGTCTGGGTGGAAAACTTCCATGATGAACCCAGCCACGATCAGCCGGGCGATCTCTTCTCCTATAGTGCGCTGCTTCTCCTCGAAGAAGCAGCGTAGGGGTTGCTTGACCGTCTTGATGTCCGGCCGGACGTGTAGTTTGTGCTCGGCGAACTTCCTCGGAACACCCGGCATGTCCTTGGGGGACCTTGCGAAGATGTCTTGATTCTCATGGAGGAAGTCGACAAGCTCGCCTTCATATTGTTGTTGAGGTGGGAGCCGATCGTGACGCACTGAGACGGGTTGGCCGGGTCGAGCGGGATTTGCTTGGTGTCCCTGGACGGCTGGAAGGAGGCCTCGCTGGTGGATTGCGAGGGGGGAGCTGGCATGGCCGGCTAGCTGGCAGCGATGGCCACGAGCCGGTCGAGCTGCCACTTCTCCTCGGCGATCTCTAGGGCCTCGGCCAGCCGTCTACCGTCTCGAGCGCATTCGAGCGACATCTTGTAATCGCCCTTGACGGTAATGATTCCCTTGGGGCCCGACATCTTGAGCTTGAGGTAGGCATAGTGTGGGACCGCCATGACGCTGACTAGAGCCGGCCAACCCACAACAGCGTGGTAGGGGCTTGCGAGGTCCACGACCTCGAACAGTACTGGCTCGCAGCGGAAGTGGCCGGGTCCGCCGAAGAGGACGTCGAGCATGATCTTGCCTACAGGGGAACAAGACCTCCCAGGCACGATGCCGTGGAAAACTGTCTGGCTCGCCTGCAGGTCTTCTATCTTTAGCCCCAGCTTGTGCATCGTGTCGAGGTAGAGGATATTGATGCTGCTGCCACCATCTATCAGCACCCCGGGTAAAGCGGCAGGCTCGATCCTTGGTGGCGATGGTGGGGTCGAGGACTAAGGCGTAGCTGCCAGGATGCAACATCACCGCGGGATGGTCGACCTGGCTCCACGTGA
This sequence comes from Hordeum marinum, assembly GCA_022496015.1. Taxonomy (NCBI): domain Eukaryota; kingdom Viridiplantae; phylum Streptophyta; class Magnoliopsida; order Poales; family Poaceae; genus Hordeum; species Hordeum marinum. Next base: position 419,609,970 of record CM039675.1, read on the forward strand.
CCAGCTTCTCCGACTAGTGCATGGCCTGTGGAGTTGCCATCATGGTGGCGTTCACTTCATGACAGAGCCGCCGCTTCGCGTGCTTGCCCGTCTCTTCACTGGTGAAGACGACATAGCAACTGTCTTGGTTGGGGTACTGGTCGACTAGGCGACCGTCGGTTGGGGCCGTTGCCGGTGCCGGGGCGGCAGCTTGGACCGGGCCGACGCATGGGCTGGCGGCGCGAGAGGAGCCGGAAGGCCGTCCCTCGGGGCCAATTGCTGTGAGAAGCTGCACTGGCAGAGCGTGCGTGTGGAGGGTTTGGCCCCCGATTGATTCTTGCATGGAAGAACGAGCATCTGCTCGAAGGTGAGCTTCGGCTGCCAGGCAGCCTTGCCGGTGCACTGGCGCTGGCTGGAAGGCTGGGCAGCCTGCTCCTGATCCTCGACAGTGTTGACCTGCCAGCTCCCGTAGCGGGGATCCGGCTGGCCGTTCTTGCGCTTGTTGCTCTACGACTGCCGGTTGTCGGCAGCCAGCCGGGCCACGGCCGGCGTCGTTGTCGCCTTGGCCGGCGGGGCCATCTTGACCCGGATGGCCGAATCAGCCATGGCATATTTGTCTGCCTTGGTCATGAGTTTGGCCAGCGTGGCCGGCTTGGAGCACAGAAGCTTATGCTTGAGACAGGTGCCGTTCCGGCAACACTCAATGAAGTATTGCACGGCTTGCACCTCGACCACTCGCTCGCAGGAGTTGCAGAGCTCGGGTGAGGTAGTCGTGGACGGATTCGTCCGGCCCCTAAACAGACATAGAAAGTTCACGGGGCCATCCAGGATGTTTGTAGGTCTCGGTGAAGTTGCGGACGAAGACCTCCTCGAAGTCCGTCCATGTGTTGATGCTGCCGGCTGTCAGGGTGTTGAACCAGATGCGGGGCGAGCCGATGAGCATGAGGGGGCGTAGCGGACGACACGCGTTTGATTCCCCTTGTGATGCCCACTGCGTTGGTGTAATCGATCAGCCAGGTGCTTGGCAGCCCCGTTATACTTCTGGGTGTCCCTAGGGAGTGTGAAGCCCTTCGAGAATGGCTCGGTGCGGATCCGGGGGCTGAAGCAAGCCAGGACGATTAAGCCCTCCTCCTTGACGAGGGTGGATTACGCGAGTTGGTCGATGTGGTTGCGAGCGTCGTCCTTGCTACAGGGGACGCGTGGCCCAAGCCGGGCTAAAAGCTCTGGGCAGATGATCGGCGGTGTTGATTGCCGCGACCCGCGTTGCGGGGGTTGGGTGTGCCCCCAGCTTTGCCGGCTGCCGCATGCCGATGCTTCGTGGTAGCGGCCGCTATGAGGCGGCTCGCTGGTGGCCGGTTGCTAACAGCCGGTTGCTCACTCCCCGGCGGCTGAGAGGGTCGAGGGTCGTGCGTCTCGATCCGATGACCGGAGATGCGAGGGGAACAGGAGTGCTACGCCGGTTGGTGGCCGGCAGTTCTCGTGCCCTCGCGCTCGGGCCGGGGGCCTTCGGCGGCGATGCCAGCTGCCACGAGCTGATGCTATTGTGCGTCAACAGCATCGATAAGCTCCTTGATGTGGCGCTCCTGGGCGGCACGCTCTTCGCCCTCCAAGATGTCCAGTTCCTCGTAGGCCACCTTTAGGGCTTGCAGGTTAGCTGTGAGGGTGTCATAGATGGGCATTTTACCAACGAGGATTTCGGCGACCACGCGGCCGCGGTCGCGCATGGCCCCATGCCGGCTGGGCTCAACGCCAGCCGGGGTAAGGCCGTAAGCGGAGGCGTATTCCCGTTGTGCCGCTTCCATGCGGCAGCGCATGTCAGAGAGGGCGGTGGCATCCTCGAAGAGGATGCGACGAGCCGCCTCGAGATCGGCCGCAGCGGTATCGGGGTTTGCCGTTGGGGCAATCGGGGTGCTCAAGCTCCAGAGGGCCACACCGATCGGGTCGGACGTGCCAACGCAGGCAACAGTGGCGGTGGCCGTTACGCGCACCCGTTCGGAGGCGGTGGAGGAGGTGATGGCCTTCACCCCCTTATAGTCATGGGACCCACTGGGGCGGGCCGCAATGAGTACTCCCATGGCCGTGGGAAGGTCGGCACAGACGAGTACCCCCGTGGGGTACTCACCCGCCGCCGGAGCCTCGGCGAGGCTGAGCCTGCCGAAGCGCTCGGTGAGCGTGTCGATGTTGAGCGCTAGGCCGTCGGAGTCGCCCGTAGGGCATGTTGTAGCAAGCCCCACGATCCTCCCACGGTTTTGCCGGGCCGAGCGGCGGCGGTAGGGAATGGCGAAAGGTCCCACTCCGGAGCATGAACCTGAACGGCGCCGCGGATGGCCCCATGGTGGACGCCAACTGTCGTCGTTTTCTCACGGCAGATGCGGGATTGGGTACGAGAAGGTGGAGACACGCGACGTACCCAGGTTCGGGGCCATTGGACACCGATGGGCTCCGGTTGCGGGATTGGGTACGAGAAGGTGGAGACACGCGACGTACCCAGGTTCGGGGCCCTCCATGGGACGTAATACCCTTAGTCCTGCTTAGATTCGTTGGATGGATGGATAAGTATACACAGGTGCTCCTGGAGTTGTGTTCGGAGGAGGAAGAAAGGAGCAGCCAACTCGTCTCCCTCTACTACTGGGAAGGGTATGGGAGCTCCCTATGTGTGTGTTCTTTATCGGGGGTTCCGTCCCCGTTGCATGGGGGGCTCGGGGGGTTTTATAGGCCAACCCCCGGCTCTTACAATATGATTTAGGTACGAGGTGGGAGGGACCCGACTGGCAGCCTCTCCGCCTAGTCAGGGGGTCCCACGGCTTGTATTGTCTCATCGTGGGCGGGGCCCGCCAGCCGAGCGGTCCCATCCCTGCTGGGAACCGCCGACGGGCGCCGCGATTGGCCCTCCTCCACTTGCCCCGACACGGGCCGCGCGGGGAGGCGTCGCCTAGCGCCAACCGGCCGAGGTCATTGGTACGGCTGGCGGCACTGTAGCCATGCCAGGGCAGGCACTCAAGTGGCTAGGGCGTGCTGGAACTGTTCCCCATCCGGTCACGCTCACTAAGGTTAGTGGCCCGGACGGATGGACTATAGCCGTGCTGGACGGCGCATCAGCGACCACTATGGCCACAGGGTCGCTCGCCCTGCCAGTCACATTACACTGCCGTACCTGCGGCCAGGGAGACGGGACAGGGCATGTCCGTCCCCAAGTCAATGGAGGTTATATTTTGATGGCTTAGTTTGTAGCAATGGACAAGGTGTTGGTATTGTTTATATATCTCCCCATGGTGCTGTTTTTGAAGCCTCGTGCCAACTAGAATATTTTTGCACAAATAATCAAGCCGAATATGAAGCATTGTTATTCGGTTCGGAGATGTTGCTCGCTATAGGTGCTACACATGTTGAGGATTCTAGTGATTCGTTATTAGTAGTGCAGCAAGTGTCCAAACTCTTTCAATGTTTAGACGAATCACTTAATGTTTATCTTGATAAGTGTCTAGATACAATTTCTACTTTGGATTATTTTAGAATTGCTTATATATCTAGACATAACAATTGGAGAGCAAATGAGTTAGCACAACAAGCATCAGGCTATCATATTGATCATGGCATGTTTCATATTTCTCAGAAGCCCAAGATAAAGTTGCTCAATTCATCTCCGTATTATGCCCAAGATAAAGGACAATCTGAGTCTAGTAATAAAATATTGATTAAACTCATCAAGAAGAAGATTGAGGATAATCCAAGAAAGTGGCATGAGTTGTTGTCTGAGGCTTTATGGGCACGTCGGATCTCAAGGCATGGTGCTACAAAGGTAACTCCGTATGAGCTAGTATACGGTCAAGAGGTAAATTTGAGTGCTTTGAGACTAGCCAAACAAAATGATTTATCGGCAGAGGAATTTTATGGTTTGATGATGGACAATATTGATGAGGTTTCTGATAAACGTTTGTCTGCATTAAAGGCCATAGAGAAGGACAAATTGAGGGTAGCAAGAGCATACATTAAAAAGGTCAAGGTGAAGAATTTTCAAGTTGGCGATCTTGTGTGGAAAGTGATTCCGCCGATTGGTTCTAGAGATAGAAAATTCGGGAAGTGGTCTCCAAACTGGGAAGGTCCTTTAAGGATTGGAAGAATAGTTCCTAAAAATTCATATTTAGTGGAATCCATACAAGGAGTATTATTACCTCAAGCTCTCAACGGCAGATATCTGAAGAAGTACCACCCGAGTGTGTGGCAAGAAGCCAAATTAGGCAATGGTCGATATATGATTATCAACCTTAGCATAAACATGGCTGATACATAATTATCTCCCTGAGAAATATAGATGGCCAATGAAGTGTTGACATCGTCCTTAGAACAGACGTGCTGTAACTTATTTTTCGGCATGCTAACTTTGCCAAAAAATAGGGGGGCATGTGTTGACACCTGATTTTGGCAAGGTGCAAAATGCAATAAAGATGGACTCAAGCGAAAAGGTTTTTTCTATGATAAAGTTCATAGTGCCGAGTGAAACGACCTTGATGTTTAGGCATCATCATTCAACATCGTTTCAAGGACCAATTACACTTGGATTATCATCATAGATATTCTGAGTGCTTTTTGGTTGATTACGCTCCCAAGGCAACCTCGAATGAAGGAATGTTCTACATGGGTTGGCTTCGTCTTGTCGAGCTAATCGATTTTGATATCTAGATCATCTCAATCTGAGGTTATATGCAAAAAGTTAGAGCAACCAGAGTGCAGCCATACCACAAAGCAAAATGTAGCGCGGGAGATCAGACACATGTATGATGGGTCGTGCGAGTTAGTCGGCCATCAAGATGTCCTCGGATGGGAAAACTTACAACATGAAAAAGTTTCGCGTCGTCAAGACAATTGCCTTTGATACATAATTTATCTTAATACGAGGTCATATGCGACCTGGAGAGGCAAAACAAAATCAGCCTGGAGTTTCACTCGGGATTTCCAAGTGAAAGTTTGCCGGCCGAGTGAAACGCCTGTCGTCCGGCCGAGTGACAAGTTTTCTGTCCGGCAGAGTGAAATTGCCATCCGACTGAAAACCGCCATCTGAGTAAAAAGTACCGATCGAGTGAAAGTACTGACCGAGTGTAATTGCCGTCCGAGTGAAAAGTACCGGTCGAGTGGAAATTCCGGTCGAGTGAAAGTTTCGGTCGAGTGAAAGTTCAAAATGGCCTCGGATGGAAAAGTGTTGAACATGAAATTTGTTAATAACGTCAAAATGGTCAACTTTGCTTTTAAGGTCATTATCATCTGAAATAGTATGCGGCCTGTAGAGACGCTACAACAGTCGGACAGTCCAGTCTGCTACGTGACCGAGTTCGAGTCGAAGTTAAAGATGACCTCGTGGAATATTCAAGATGGCTTTATTTGGGAAAGTGATAAACATACGTATTTTTGGGCTCGTCGAAGCACACAAAATTGATGTTTGGACCATCTCCATCGGAGGTCATATGCAGATTCCACGGCCCATGCAAGAAGCAAGACAGAAGATTGGGCCAGACTTGGGCTGAATCCGAGTGGAACTAGAACTAGGATTCTAGGACGTGAATTGATGTAATTTTATTGTAAGGCCAGCCTAGATGAATCCTTTGCCTGTACGGAAAGTCCAGCCGCCTCTTATATATGTTGGGGGTGATGGCTGATTGAACAACACATAATCGAACAAATCAATCTATACTACTTTTTCATCTACGTTCTTCGTTTTTTTTTCTCTCGTTCTTTGCTGTTCTTCGTGTTTGAGAGCTGCGAATCCCGAGGCTCTAGGGGTGAGCGAATCGACCTAGGTCAGACCATAGCCGCTGTACTCCTTGATAGGGTCCCTCCTGGGCGTGCGGGGTTTCGGGTCTACAAAAGTGTCCATCGACTGTCTTGCGTATCGCGCTGCCGGACGGACCTCCTTCGACGTGAGCTGCGGTGCATCACCCTCTGCGTCGAGGGTACACGGTGACGTGTTCATGTCAACACAAAGTTTACATGAAGAGGGAGAATGCCGGCAGCTGGCGTTCTGGACTGGAAAAGGAGCAAATCTGAGATACCTATTCTACACAACTCCAAAAGTCCTGAAAATGTACGGAGAATTACTTTCAAAGATATAAAAAATATTGGGCGAAAGAAATACATCAAGGGGCGCACCAGACAGCCACAAGCCTGCAGGGCGCGCCCTACCCCCCTAGGCACCCCTGGGGCTTGTGGCCCACCTGGCGGCCCTCCGATGCCCATCTTCTCCTATATTGAGCGTTCCGACCTGGAAAAAATCATAACAGAGCTTTCGGGATGAAGCTCCCCCGCCTCAAGGCGGAACTTGGGCAGAACCAATCTAGAGCTCCGACAGGGCGATCTTGCCAAGGAACTTCCCTTCGGGAGGTGGAAATCGAAGCCATCGTCATCACTAACGATCCTCTCATCGAGAGGGGGTCAATCTCCATCAACATCTTCATCAGCACCATCTCCTCTCCGAACCCTAGTTCATCTCTTGTATCTTATCTTTGTCTCAAAAGCTCAGATTGGTACCTGTGGGTTGCTAGTAGTGTTGATTACTCTTTCTAGTTGATGCCATTTTGTTTACTTGGAGGAAGATCATATGTTCATATCCTTGATCATCATTAATACTCCTCTGATTATGAACATGATTATGCTTTGTGAGTAGTTACGCCTATTCCTGAGGACATGGGATAAGTCTTGTTATAAGTAATCCTGTGAATTTGGTATTCGTTTGATATTTTTTATGAGATGTATGTTGTCTCTCCTCTAGTGGTTTGATGTGAACGTCGACTACATGACACTTCACCATTGTTTGGGCCTAGAGGAAGACATTGGGAAGTAATAAGTAGATGATGGGTTGCTAGAGTGACAGAAGCTTAAACCCTAGTTTATGCGTTGCTTCATAAGGGGATGATTTGGATCCACATGTTTCGTCCTATGGTTAAATTTATCTTAATTCTTCTTTCGTAGTTGCGGATGCTTGCGAGAGGGATTAATCATAAGTGGGTGTATTGTCCAAGTAAGGGCAACACCCAAGCACCGGTCCACCCAGATATCAAATTATCAAAGTAACGAACTTGAATCACATATGCATGATGAAAACTAGCTTGAACGAAATTCCCATGTGTCCTCGGGAGCGCCTTGCTTTATATAAGAATTCGTCCAGGCTTGTCTTTTGCTACAAAAAGAATTGGGCCACCTTGTTGAACCTTGGTTACAATTGTTACTTGCTACCCGTTACGAATTATCTTGTCACAAAATTATCTGTTACCGATAATTTGAGTGCTTGCAGAGAATACCTTACTGAGAACCGCTTGTCATTTCCTTTTGCTCCTCGTTGAGTTTGACACTCTTACTTATCGAAAGGACTACAATAGATCCCCAATACTTGTGGGTCATCAAGCCACATACCAGCGCATGATCCAAACCTGCCTCGCTACACAGGTCGGAAAGACTGTCGAGGCATACGTGGACGATGTGGTAATCGAAAGCAAACACGTCGATCAGTTGATCGACGATCTACGCAAAACTTTTTCTCATTTGCACGAATATGATATAGGACTCAATCCAGAAATGTCACATCCCTAGTAGTTTACTTAGTTCACCATGAGTGTGCATCATGTTTTGTTTTTTCATCAACATGAAATGGGGATTAACATAAACCCTATCACCTCACCTGAATCAAACCAATCCAAAAGATGTGAAAAATCAACAAATCCAAAATGCCCATCAAAAATGCCCCCTATGTCTGATAAATGTTGACATCAATATATCAGGGGACATTTTAATTATTTGAATATATATAGCACTTCAAAAATAAAATATTAAAGCTGCTGAAAATGCCAAATAAAGCATTATAATTATATTAGCCATTCAAAATATTCTGAAACTTTTTGTAGACGTTTGAAATATTCAAACTAAGCTCTATAAAATATCTGAGTATTTTGTGCCTAGCATTTATGCCTAGATCAAAATAAAACAAATGCTAGAAAAAGGCAAAACAGAAAGAAATAAGAAAAAAGATAAAAGGAATCTCACCTCAGGCCCAGGCCAGGCCGGCCCACATGGCCCAGAGAGGTCGTTGTCCTCTTGGCGGCCAGGGGGACAGACGTGTTGCCGTCGCGAGTGCACGGCCGTGCCGCCATGCCGGCAGCTGCCTGCCTTCTTCCCCCTTGCTACCGCGATGGGGATAAGCTCAGAGAGACGTCCCCATCACTCTCTCCCTCTCGCTCTCACCTGCCTCTCTCTCTTTCCCCCTCTGCCTCATCATGGCCGCCGCCTTCTCGCCACCATAGCCACCGTTCTAGCCGCTCCCGCTCGCTCCTGAGCCCCCCATTTGCTCCGCCTCGACGCGCTGATCCTCCCCGCCGAAGGAATCGAGCCTGGAGGCCCCCAACATCGAGCCCGTCATCTTCTTCCTCCTCGGCCACCGGAGACCACCGTCATCCGTCCGCCACAAGCAGAGCTTCCCCGAGCCTGCTCTCGACGCTGTCGCAGCCATCGTGAGCCCCTGGATCTTCTCCCCCTTTTACCCCATCGCTAGCGCGCTCTAGCGCCAATTCACCTCGGGCCCGAGAGCTTCCTGCCGCTGGCGAGGACGTGGTCGTCGCTGCGGTGGCCCAAGCTCGCACCTAAGCATGTTGGCGTGCTTAGGAGGGTCCCAGGTAGCCCTAGGAGCCATCAGCTGGCCCGTTCGAGCTCCGGCTCGACGAGCCCGTGCTCGCCCGAGCTCTTGCAGCCGCCGCGCTCACGTCGCCGCCGACTCCGGCCATCCCAGCCCCGGGAGGTGTTGGGTTCGACGTGCGTGATCACATAGGGCCGATCGATGCCCTCCGCCGTCCATTTGGTCACCGGAGGAGGGTTTCCAATCCCCTCCGCCGTCCCTGACGTCGTCGGCGGCTCAACGCCGGCGAGTCAACCAGTTTGACCATGGGGTTCACCCCAGGGTCAACTGGCAAGTGGGGCCCGGTCCTATTAATTAAGATTAGATTAAATAAAATTAATCAATTAAATTAATTAACCTAATGACCCACTGATAATGGCCCCCCTCCTAATTAATTAGTGGTTAGTGAGTTAAATGACATTTGTTAGTGGCTGGGTCACTAACCAGTGGACCCCACTAGTCAGGTTTGACCTGTCAACAGGCTATTGACCAGCTGACATCATGCTGATGTCATGCTGATGCATTAAAGGAGTTTTTGATTTAAATTAATTCCAAAAAATAGTTAAAACTTAGAAAAATCATAGAAATTAATCTATAACTCAGATTGAAATAATTTATATATGAAAATTTATCAGAAAAATCCAATCAATCCAATGGTGCTATTATCATGCATGTTAGAGAAACCTATGTAGGTGAACATTGACATTTAGCAATAGGACAATATATGGAATATGAAATGGAGAACAACCTTGAACCTATATTCAAATCCACCCCGTCTAACTTGAATAATAGTTGCATTAGCTCATACATTCATGTTGCCATGTCATGATCATGCATCATATTGTTGTACTTGCCGTGTATTGATTGTTACTTATCTAGATTGCGGTAGGCCCTGCTTTCGAGGATACCCCCGAGTATTCCAACGAAGGAGAATACCTTCCCGCTTCCCAGCAAGGCAAGCAACTCCATTGATCATTCTGATAACATCCCCTTCTCTCGCTCCTGCTCTTGTTTATTGCATTAGGACAAATGTTCACTTGCATGTCATATGCGGTAGATGAACCCATTCCTCTGCATGACCTGTCATTGTCATAGTAAATAGCTAAACCTTGCAACCTAGCATACCTAGTAGATGCTTGATCCATGATGTGCTTTACGTACTTGCTTGCTATGCTTAGAGTTGTGTCAGGTCTAATTCATCTAGGTGATGAACTGGAGTGAAGCAGTATTGTTCCGATGTGATGAGCTAGATGATGAACCTGATTTGGTAAAGGTAGCGTTGAGAGGCTATGTAGGAGTACATAGTGGGTCGTCTCATTGGGACCGTTCTTAGGAACTTAGTTCCATGTATGTGATCCAAGGCTAGTTACTACCACACATTGGGTTCCGGTAACTCAACCCCTCTCGACTTATTAATCGCTTAGTCCTTGGTCCAGGAGTTGCAAGTAGTTTCTAGTGTTTATAGTATGTTGGAGGCCGTGCGTAGCGCTGACCCTAGGGGTGGGTTACGACACGGTAGGCGGTGGCACTGTGTACCAAGGGTCACCCGAATGGTGGGCTTGGGAACCCTACGCACATGGTTTTGGGCCGTAGCGGAAAGTTTGGCGTACTTTCGTGCGGGTCAGTCTCAAATAGGTGATAGCCTGGACTAGAGGTCTTGTGTGATTGACGGTCGTGGCCATCTCCCTTGCTGGGCTTCCGCTTGAAGGTTGCCGAGGTGCATGGTTTTATGAGCACACATCGATAAGTGCCGAGAGTCTGTGTGAAGGATTACACCCATGCAGGGTATGAATCTGTTCGAATAGCCGCGTCCTCAGATATGGACTACTTGGAGAACTTATGTTGTTCATACATAACTTAATGGATACTCATAAAAATCTCAAGACAAGTGTGAGTATCGTGGATGGCACTCTCATAGATGACGGAAGTGAATCCATGGTGGTGTATTGATGTGGAGTTAGTGGACTCATGTGCGATATCTAAAATTTGAACAAAGAATTAATATGTGTAGTATAGGTTAGCCAAGAGTCAAAGGTGGAATTGCTGTATAAACTCCACCACTCCCCTTGTTGGTACATGAGCATGATTAGACTAGGTCTATTTGAAAGACTTGCTGAGTATGTTTGTACTCATGTTTGCTGAATAAATGTTGCAGATGAGACTCAAGAACCATCAGGTGGGTTCTACCTAGATGTCGACGATGCTGAATAGCTGGTGTCTCAGCTACGACCTTATGCCCTATGGCAGGCTGTAGATAGTCAGGCCATGTGCCTTTTCCCCCTTTCATCTGTCTGTACCCAGACAACTTTATGCTTCTGCTTGGTTTGTATGAACTTGCTTGTATGACTTGAGTGTCGGGTCATGTGACCCCTACCTGTAAGAACATATTATGCAAGGCTCCTCTGAGCCCCTTAAATAAAAGTTGTGTTGTTGTATGGTTATGTTGTGATGCCATAGTTGTATCTATGCATACCGGGCATGTCGTGCATACGTGTGTCGTGCAATGGTATGTATGGGATCCGACACCTAGCCATGTGCCTTTAGTAGTACTCTTTATAGGAAACTGCCTCCTTGTGCTTCCATCGAGCCTTGGTAGCTTGCTACTGCTTCAGACACATTGATTGACTGGCATGTATCCTTCTTTAGTGTTGTGTATGTCCCTTCGGGGAAATGTCTCACAATGTAATGGAGTCCCTGTAGCCTGCTACAACTCGTCTACGTGCAGTGATGACATTTATGTCCCACGACGTAATGGAGTCCTTGTAGCTTGCTATGACTCGTCTACACACACTTGATACTGACACCTTCATTGATGGGTTATGTATGCCTGTTCCCATACGGATGTGCCACTTGGGTTCTATGACTAGTCATGTCGGCCCGGGTTCTCTATCGTTTGAATGCAAGCGACATATTCACATACGTGAGCCAAAAGATGCAAACGATCTCGGCTAAGGTAAGGCTGCAGCCGTGGAGTTACCATGTGTGAGGCTGCAAAGTGATGTGATGTGTTACAGGCTGGATTCCTATGACGTAGGATCGGGGTCCCGATAGGAAAAATGTGTATTGGGCGTTCCCTTGGGTACGCTGCTTGGATTCATCGTGTCCCATAGAGGAATAGAGGCAAATCCAGCTAAAATTCGTGCTCTATCAGAACTTGCAATCCCCATAGAGCTGAAGCATGTCCAGAGGCTTGTCGGATGCGTAACCGCATTAAGCCGCTTTATCTGATGCATCGGAGAAAAAGCTTTGCCGCTCTATAAGCTGCTGAAACGGACCAACAATTTCGAATGGACCAATGAAGCAGCAGCTGCATTGGAAGCAATCAAAACCATACTGGCAACTAACCCCATACTCACAGCACCAGGCGCTGGTGAGCCCATGTTGTTATACATATCGGCCACCAACAAAGTTGTCAGCACGGCACTCGTCGTCGAACAAGATGAGGAGGGACATAAATTCTAGACTCTGAAGCCAGTATATTATGTGTTAGAGGTGCTAATGCAGTGCAAGTTCAGACACCCACATTAACAAAAAATAGCCTATTAAGTATTCATGGCATCGAGGATACTGAGACACTACTTCTAGGAGTGCGCGGTAACAGTGGCATCAGAAGTCCCCTTGAACGATATAATCAACAACAAAGGCGCCACCGGCTGCATAGCCAAATGGGAAATCGAGCTCCTTCCCTTTGAAATAACCTACAAGCCACGCCGCTCCATTAAATCCCATGTACTGGAGGACTTCATGGCTTAATGGACAGAGGCCGAGCTCCCCAAAGAGTATAGTGCATACTCCCATTGGACAATGTACTTTGATGGATCCAACTCCTTGGCCGGTGTGGGGGCTAGAGTTATCCTTACATCCACCATAGGAGACAACGTAAGATACGTGTTGCAAATCATGTATGCCGACTCCAACAACGCTGCCGAATATGAAGCTCTTCTTCATGGTCTTTGGATGGCGGTGTCAATGGGCATACGACCGCTAGAGGTACCGGGAGACTCAAACCTGTCCATATCCCAAATTAACGACGTGTTCGACACCAAAAATCTGAAGATGGCGACATATAGAAACGCCGTTCTCAAGATATCTGCTCGGTTCGAGGGCTTAGAATTCCACCATGTCACTCAAGACAACAACCAAGCCGCCGATATACCGCCCTGTATGGGAGCGAAGCGTGATCCTGTCCCGAGAAACACATTCCTGGAGCAGCTCTTCAAGCCCTCTGTTGTGTGGCAGGACGATGCAAATGGCACCACGGACGAAGTTGTTCCCACTATAAATGAACCAGGCGACGACATTATCGGAGGCTCAATTATGAACGAGATGCCTTTGGCTCATGAGGTCATGGAAGTAATTGCACCATGGAATGAGCCCTTCCTCGCTTACCTCCTACACAAGGAACTCCCCAACGATCAAACTGAGGCACGTCACATAGTTCAGTGATCCAAGGCCTACAAAGTACACAAGGGTCAGTTGTACAAGAAAAGAACCACTGCAGTATTATAGAGGTGTATACCTGAGGAAGAAGGACGGGAGCTCCTCGCCGAAATCCATGCAGGCATGGGCGGGCATCATGCCGCGGCAAGATACCTTGTTGGCAAGGCCTTCCGAGCCGGTTTCTTTTGTCCTACAGCTCGAATGGACGCCAAGTCACTTGTTCAACATTGCGTAAGGTGTCAACTCTTTGCAAACCAAAGTCACATGCCCGCAACAGCTCTTCGGACTATCCCGATTACCTGGCCCTTTGCGGTCTAGGGGCAGGACATGGTTGGACCCCTTAAAGGGGGAACCAAGAAAAATAAATACCTAATAGTCATGATCGAAAAGTTCACGAAATGGATAGAGGCCAAGCCTGTTAAATCGGCTAAATTTGGACCAGTGATTGATTTTACATCTAGCGTAGTACACCATTACAATGTCCCGCATAGTATAATAACGGATAATGGATCCAACTTCACGGCCCAAGAGGTCAAGGACTGGTGCGCAAAATGGGCATAAAGCTCGATTATGCATCGATCTTTCATCCGCGGACCAATGGACAGGTCGAGCAAGCAAATGATCTCATTATGAGTGGCATTAAGCCACGTTTGGTCCGATCTCTTCATGAGTCTGACTGTCATTGGGTGGAGGAACTCGACTCCGTTATATGGGGCCTACATACCACCTTTCCGACGTAATATGCTTCTTACGCTTTGACGTAATATAACATATCTTTTTGTCTACTTACTGTCTGTTCACACCACATGGCCGGATTGCCTGGTTCTTCGAATATATCTTGCTCTTTTGTGAAGGAATAATAAGGAATGAACACTCCCGAGCTATTCGCATGGGAGGAAGAAGTCGATGGCCAGTTAAGACAAATTTTACAACACGGGTTGTTTATACACATGTACATATAAATTACATGTACGACTGTTGATCGAGACCATCAATTATTATGTTGAGGGGGTAGTCTGCTTGTGAAAGACGGGCGACTGGCATCACCTGGTCATATACCAAGTGGAGTGGCACTTCTTTTCCATCCGATAACATAGGACCAACCCGTGCCATATGCTCGGGGTTAAGTCCGATGCAACAGGTCTTGACCATTGCCCACGCTTCTCGTGCTCCCTCGCCGGAGGCCAAAGTCTTCCACATCTCGAACCTATCCCGAGCCCCCCTAAATCGATCCACAAGTGTGGCTAGCCCTTCAGGTGGCTGTTCCATGGGCCATAGAGCCTTCACCATCCCTTTCATCGCTTTCTGCACGCGCTTATGGAGAGAGGTCAGCTCCTTCAGCAGGTCCCCTTGGTACGATTCGACCTCCTCTTTCGGATGTCCGGACAGGAGACCTGCACATGACATAACAAGCGCGATTACTATCATTCCCTACATCGGAAAGAATATTTGCCCATAGCGAAATTGTACTTAGCAAATACGCCCCTCTGAATATTTTGATTTTCTTCCTGAGCTTGGGCCAATTGAGTCTTTAAAGTCTTTATTTCCTCAGCCTGCTTTTGTAAGGCAGCCAGCCTAATGTTGGGATTCTGCATACCTTTGAGACTCCCGGGCTACCTTTGAATATGTCCTATTGATTTGGCTGCTACACGGAATCCATATGCCAGGCACAATGATACAAAAGATTAGCAGAAGCAGCATACTCACCATGGGCCTCTCACGTGAAGCTCTTCACTTGCGCTAGTTCGGCCTTCACGGACTGCACTTCCATACGGCTCAGCTCGAGGGCCTTGGCCGATTGCTCGGACTATTGCTTTGAGGCATGCAGCAGCAGTCAAACAATATGGAGGTCCTAAATTCATTTACTCTAAATCAAATGAAGGATCGGGGGCTACTAGACTTACACAAGTATTCGGATTCTATAAAATCTGATCTCTTACCTGAATGTTGGTTGTTATCAGCTTCACAGCTTTGTCGAATCCGGTTCGGGCGTCCCCGAGGTGTGCAAACGCCGAGCATAGGGTGTCAAACTCATGGTCGGAGAAAATTGGGTGCCGTGTGGCCTCCCATTGGTGTGATGATGCATGGCGCTCTCCACCTCAGATTTGGTGACGGATATGCCATCGCCAGATTCGGCGGGCGCCGGATTGTCCATGGGGGATTCCGTAGCGGAAGCCCCTTGGGTCCTGGCCCGGGAGCTTTGGGCGCCTCCGGACACTCGGGCAGCCCCCTTGGTAGGAGAGGACTGGGTGTTTTGCCTAAGTATAAAGCGAGCGGCTATAAGATTATGCTAACTATAATGATAAAATGGATATCTGAACAATGTACCTTTTGGGATGAGCGGACGGGTGGATTCATCCCCATGTCCGGCCCCTCTGCGATGTCCCTGAGGGCCTCTGACTCGCATGTGGCTTCAGCTACTGGCGCATGGCGTGCTAATCGGCGGCGCTTGGGGGTTGTGACCAGCGCGTCTGGGGCGCTCTTGGGAGCAGACCTATTGCGGGAGGAACTTCTCTTCTTGCCTGCGCATGGAATGGAGAATGATTCGGGGTAATCAATTATGATAGCCACCGGAGTCTGGATGATGCTGTCCTGGTAATAGACTCCGTTTTCGAAGTCAAGGAGAAGATCCGGGTCATTGTTGAAACCCGGATCGTTGTCGCATGAATGGTTCTCGGGCCGAGGAGCCGGCCAGCTGATTACCTCAATGAAACTCCTCCGTTCCTGTTCACGCTAAAACCTTGGTCAAATAGAGTGAGGAATGAAGGCCCGAACTATTTTATAATGGAAGAAGAAAGGCCTACCCATTTGATGGGATTCTGGGCCGAATACCCTTCCTTCGGTGACCGCCGAACGAAGTCATCTCGCTCTCCTTTGTATAGGTTGGCAAGTGCGGTGGCCAACGATGTTGGATTTGCAGGAGTCGCTTGTCCCCTTGTACTCCCATAAGGGGTGTACCCTCTATTGTAGGGGCTGCACATGCCGGGAGATAGCGGTGGCCATGACATCAATCATGGTCAGTCCATGGTGGGCAAGCATCCGCACTTGTCCGGCCAGACGTCACACCTCGGTGCTTTCCTCCTAAGACGAGCTCCGGGGTCGCCAGTTATACCTTTTTTCGGGAGGAGGTCGGGGTATTCAGGCAGACCCATATGGGTTGGCCCAAACAGGGGGGCATCTTCAATATAGAACCGCAGTGAGGTCCATTCTTCGGATTTCCTCGGTGTACCAGTTGGATACTCCGTTCCTTCTATACGGAATACTTCGACCCCATCGACCTCTAAGATTGTCTTGTCCCGAGTTTGGGGGACAAGACAGAAGTATTTCCTCCATGGGTCGAAGTGAGCTTTGCACCCTAAGAACATCTCAGAGAGGGCGACAAAGCCTGAGATGTGTAGAATTTATCCTGGAGTGAGATGGTGGAGTTGGATCCCATAGAACTCCAGTAACCCCCTCAGGAATGGGTGGATGGGAAACGCAACACCCCGATGGAGGAAGGGGACAAAGCAGACGCGCTCCCCCTTGTTTGGATTAGGGATGCGCTCGTCGAAGACCTCTTCGCCATGAGAGAGTAGACCTGCACGGGTCACCGCCAGATCAAATGATGGGAGATATCCCTAGGTTTCTAGGTTGCGGAGCCGTAGGAGGGTGACGGAGCAACTGGCCCAGTCCCCTGGACGTAGGCCGTAAGGGCATACTAAGGAGCTAGGAGCATTAGCCATATTTTGTGTTGAGCTTCCGCTAGGAGTTTTTGAGAGAGAGAAGAAGATGTGATCTGAACCATGATTTTTTTTATTAAATGGGTTGGTGCCTCCATTGTGGAGGGGTAAGATTGTAAAAATCATGGCCCATTCACCTCCCCACGATGCGCGAAAGTCGAGGAACTCGTGCAGTTATTGTGATAAACCCGCGCCCGCGATGCTTGGGCTCTTACCGAAGACAGGTCGATTGCCGAACAAAGAAGGATGAGGGACTCGCCTTGCAAGCCGAAGACGATGACATGAAGAGATCGACCGAATATATATTGGCGTTGAAGGCTAGTCCGGGGGCTGCTGAGGGAGTCCTGGATTAAGGGTTCCCCGGATAGCCATCCCGTTACTCGCGGGCCAGACTATGTGGGTCGTAAGACAGTCATCGGATGATCGAGGATCACCTGTGCCAGACAGAAGCTTTGAGGAGTCAAGACGTGTTCTCCAAGTTATTAGCTGTAGTTAGGCAAGTTATCTCTTTGGCATGTAACCGACCATGTGTAAGCCAAGGGCACCCCCAACATCTATATAAGACAGAGGGTTTTATGGCATAGGGACAGAACAACTCATCTAGGGTTAGACATACGATCTCGAGGTAGATCAACTCTGTAACCTCTTACGCCATCAATACAATCAAGCAGGATGTAGGGTATTACCTCCATCGGAGGGCCCGAACCTGGGTAAACTCGCGTCCCCTTCGTCTCCTATTACCGTTGATCCTAGTCTCATAGTTCGGGACCCCCTACCCGAGAGCCGCCGGTTTTGACACCGGCAACGAGTAACAAGTAACAAGTGTAGAAAAGGTGCAGCAAGGTAGCCCAATCCTTTTTGTAGCAAATGACAGGCCTGGACAAACTCTTATATAAAGCAAAGCACTCTCGAAGACACAAGGGAATTACTATCAAGCTAGTTTTCATCATGCTCATTTGATTCACGTTCGCTACTTTGATAATTCAGAATGTGGGTGGACCGGTGCTTGGGTGATACCCTTACTTGGACAAACCTCCCACTTATGATTAACCCCCACGCAAGCATCCACAACTACGAAAGAAGAATTAAGGTAAACCTAACCATAGCATGAAACATATGGATCCAAATCAGCCCCTTACAAAGCAACGCATAAACTAGGGTTTAAGCTTCTATCACTCTAGCAACCCATCATCTACTTATTACCTCAATGCCTTCCCCTAGGCCCAAATAATGGTGAAGTGTTATGTAGTCTACGTTCACATAACACCACTAGAGCTGAGACAACATACATCTCATCAAAATATCGAACGAATACCAAATTCACATCATTACTTATAACAAGACTTATCCCATCTTCTCAGGAACAAACGTAACTACACACAAAACATGTTCATGTTCAAGATCAGAGGAGTATTAATTATCATAAAGGATCTGAACATATGATATTCCACCAAGTAAACCAACTAGCATCAACTACAAGGAGTAATCAACACTACTAGCAACCAACAGGTACCAATCTGAGGTGTTGAGACAAAGATCGGATACAAGAGATGAACTAGGGTTTGGAGAGGAGATGGTGCTGGTGAAGATGTTGATGGAGATTGACCCCCTCTCGATGAGAGGATTTTTGGTGATGACGATGGCTTTGATTTCCCCCTCCGAGAGGGAAGTTTCCTCTACAGAACAACCCTACGGGAGCTCTAGATTGGTTGTGCCCAAGTACCGTCTCGAGACGGCAGCACTTTGTCCCGAAAGCTCTATATTTATTTTTTCCAGGTCAATACGCTTCACATAGCAGAAGATGGGCGTCGGAGGAGCCAAAGGGGGCCCACAATCCTGCTAGGCGCGGCCAGGGGGTGTGGCCGCACCTAGCAGGCTTGTGGCCTGCAGGTGGCCCCCCTCTGATTGATTCTTGCGCCAGTATTTTTTCTTAAATCCAAAAATATTCTCCGTAAACTTTTAGGACTTTTGGAGTTGTGCAGAATAGGTATCTCAGATTTGCCCCTTTTCTAGTCTAGAATTCCAGCTGCCGGCATTCTCCCTCTTCATGTAAACCTAATAAGAGAGAAAAAGAATAAGTATTGTACTATAACGTGTAGTAACAACCCATAATGCAATAAATATCAATATAAAATCATGGTGCAAAATGGACGTATCAACTCCCCCAAGCTTATACCTTGCTTGCCCTCAAGCTAAAGCCGAGATCGATGAATATGTCCACATGTTTAGAGATAGAGGTATCGATAAAATAAAATACAGACATGAGGGCATCATGATCAACTTTAGAACAGCAATACTCATTGTACGAGATTATTTATACTAGAGTAAAAATTCATTCACAAGATAAAGTATGAAGCAAGAACTCTGTTGACAACCAACAAACTATGATCTTAGTCATTGAAGCAATTGACAATTTATCATAACATCGGAAATAGTCAATATAAGATCTTGTAAAGCAGATCCACATACTCAATCATCTTTTAGTCTTTCACAATTGATAACACTCACGTGGTACCCACGAGATCAAAGTTTCAATCGGACACAAAGGAAGATACAGGCTTAATGTTTTCCCTCCCAACTATTCACCTCAAGGGTGATGTCAACAATAATAGCTCATGATCACCCACATCCTAGCAGATATATATGTCTAGATCATTCCCCAACACATAATGCTTGCCAAGAGAGACAAAATATAGGAAGTGGTGAAGACCACCATGACTCTTGCATAAAGGTAAGTACTTTAAAATGTAGAAGCAACAGATAGACCCTTCAAAGAGGGGAGCATAGGTTGTCATGCACTTTTTATTTGACACGCATAAACCCTTAGTGCAGAGGAACGCTGCATTGTGTTGCCCTTTGTGATAGCAACATTTATTATGCAGTCTCTCGCTTTTATTTCTTTGCTATCACAAGTTTGTACAATGCTTATTTCCCTTACAATAAAAGATCACACATATTTAGGAGCAATTTTTATTGCCTTTTGCACCGATGACAACTTACTTGAACGATCTTATTCAATCAATAGGTAGGTATGGTGGACTCTCATGGCAAAACTGGGCTGAGGTGCTTAGATACACAAGTATTATAACTACTTGGTGCGGAAGTTTTGGCTAATATGAGGTGGAAGAAAGCACTACATGTTGGCGGATCTAAAACCATATAACTTCTATCTGGAGGCAACCAAACATAACCTATTATGTTGTCTTCCTTGTCCAACATCAACTTCTTGGCATGTAATATTTTAACGAGTGGTCACAATCATAAAATATGTCCAAGATAATATATTTATATGTGAATATCTCTTCCTTTATCACTTTCTTCCAATTGCACCAATGACCAATTACTATGTTTATTTACTCCCAACAAATTTCAATCACCGTAATTTTTATATGTGAAGTCATCACTCCCCATAAGATCACTATGTATACTCTTTGCTTTTATTCTATTCTTATTTATTCATTACCTTGAAGAGCATAGTAATCTAGCAAAGCCCTCTTATCACAACTAGTTTTTATTATATAACTCCCGGACTTGCTTACATAAGGGGAGCAAAATAAAAAACTAAAAGCTAGATCATACTAAAACATTATTCTACTAGATCAAAACAAAATCAAAATGGATCAAACTAAGAAAAGTAAAAGAAAGTAAAAAGGAAAAAGGTGTGATCTGATACGATACCGGGGAACCTCCCCCAAGCTTGGCACAAGCCAAGGGGAGTGCCCATACCCATGTGCTCACATGTCCTTCTTCGGGGGTGCTGGTGCGATATTCTTGGCGATGATACCATTCAGAATGTGATTCTCCTCTTCAAACTTATTATTTTGCCACCTGAGATCCATTACTTCCTTGTGCAATTTTCCATTGATAGTTAGAGATGCCTTTTCCCAGGGGTGTTTCATTGCTACAGGTGAAAGGACAACACTATTTTTCAGTTTTCATAAGTAATGAATTTAGCATCGGGAGGAATGACCGAATTCGGGATTGCTGTGCTCAGAAGTTCCTCCAACATGCCTCCAGGTAGTGGATCAGAGTTAACTTCTTGGTCTTCCTCCATAGCATCCACCCTTTTTAAGCCAGCCTCTATATCCTTCTTCGTGGTTCGCCCAAAGTGGTTAGCTTCAATGTATGCCTCGGGCTCCTGTGCCAGGTGAGAAACACAACTCTCTCCGATCAAATCTTGGGATGACATCTTGCTCTAAATATGCTACGGAAATAGCTCAAAACGAAAACAGGAGGTATCATCGTGATACGAAAGTCAAAACGCTTGGCAGATTATATAATGAATTTTTGCCAACCCGAGGGAGTATTCCATAAGAAAATGGAGTTCGGAGGGCGCACGGGCTGGTGACAAGCCCCTTAGGTGCGACCAGGGGGGTGGTCGTACCTAGCAGGCTTGTTGCCTCCCCGTGCGTTCTTCGGGCTACTTTTTATTTTCCTATTTTTCTAATATTCCAAAACTGAATAAAATTGCTATTGGGAAACGTTTGGAGTCGGTTTACTTACCGTACCATGTACCTATTCCTATTTGGAGTCTGAAACGTTCTGGTAAGTCTCCCTAACATACTCTTTCGGAGTTAAGGTATTAATAATATTGGTTTCAACATTAATCTGATTACCTGAAATATAGTGTTTGATTCTTTGCCCGTTTACCACCTTCGGATTTGTGCCTTCGGCGTTGTTGATCTTGATGGCACCGGAACGATATACTTCCTCAACAATGTATGGTCCTTCGCATTTGGAGAGAAGATTTCCTACAAAAAATCTTAACGGAGAATTGTATAGCAAGACATGATCACCTACATTAAATTCACACTTTTGTATCCTTTTATCATGCCATCTCTTAACTTTCTCTTTAAACAGCTTGGCATTCTCATTGGCCTGGGTTCTCCATTCATCAAGTGAGCTAATGTCAAATAACCTCTTCTCACCAGCAAGTTTGAAATCGTAGTTGAGCTCTTTGATTGCCCAATAAGCTTTATGTTCTAGCTCTAGAGGTAAGTGACATGCTTTACCATAGACCATTTTATATGGAGACATACCCATAGGATTCTTGTAAGCAGTTCTATAAGCCCATAATGCATCATCAAGTTTCTTAGACCAATTTTTCCTAGATCTATTAACTGTCTTTTGCAAGATCAATTTAATTTCTCTATTACTTAATTCTACTTGACCACTAGACTGAGGATGATAAGGAGATGCATTCTATGATTAACATCATACTAAGCAAGCAATTTACGAAAAGCACCATGAATAAAATGTAAACCACCACCAGTCATTAAATATATGCGCACTCCAAATCTAGGGAAAATAACTTCTTTAAGAAATTTTAGTAGAGGTGTTATGATCAGCACTACTAGTTGGAATAGCTTCTGCCCACTTAGTAACATAACCAACAACAACTAAAATATGAGTATAGCCGTTGGACGTTGGAAAAGGTCCCATATAATCAAAACCCCAAACATCAAATGGTTCAGTAACGAGACAGTAATTCATAGGCATTTCCTGACGTCTACTAATATTGCCAATTCTTTGACATTCATCACATGACAAGACAAACTTACGAGCATCCTTGAAGAGAGTAGGCCAATAAAAACCAGATTGTAATACCTTATGTGTGGTTCTGTCTCCAGCGTGGTGTCCTCCGTAAGCCTCGGAATGACACTTCCGTAGGATCTGTTCCTGTTCATCCTCAGGTACACAACATCTAATAACACCAACTACTCCTTCTTTATAAAGGTGTGGGTCATCCCAGAAGTAATGTATTAAATCATAAAGGAACTTTTTCTTTTGTTGGTATGTAAAACTAGGCGGTATAAATTTAGTGATCATCAGGAAAGCTATCATCAATAGGTAGTAGGTCATCAAGAACATTCTCTAACCTAGGCAAGTTATCTGCTACGGGGTTATCAGCACCCTTTCTATCAACAATATGCAAATGAAATTCTTGTAGAAGAAGAACCCACTTGATAAGTCTAGGTTTAGCATCTTTCTTTTCCATTTGATATCTAATAGGAGCATCATCAGTGTGAACAGTTACTTTAGAATCAACAATGTATGGTCTAAACTTCTCACAAGATAACACACCTACTAGAAATTATTTTTCAGTGGTAGCATAGTTTCTTTGAGCATTGTCTAGAGTTTTGCTAGCATAATGAATAACGTTTAATTTCTTATCAACTCTTTGTCCTAGAACAACACCTATGGCATAATCACTAGCATCACACATAATTTCAAAGGGTAGGTTCCAATCAGGTGGTTGGACAACAGGTGCAGATATCAATGTATTCTCAAGAATTTCAAAAGCTTCTACACAATCATCATCAAAATGAATGGAACATGTTTTTGCAAGAGATTAGTGAGCGGCCTAGAAATATTCGAGAAGTATTTAATAAATATCCTATAGAAACCAGCATGACCAAGGAAACTCCTTATTCCTCTGATATCCGTAGGACACGGCATTTTTTCAATAGCATCAACTTTAGCCTTGTCAACTTTAATGCCTCTTTCAGAAATTTTATGTACCAATACAATACCTTCATTCACCATAAAGTGGCACTTCTCCCAATTCAAGATAAGATTAGTTTCTTCACATCTCTGCAAAACTTGATCAAGGTTGCTCAAACAATCATCAAAAGAAGTTCCGTAAACGGAAAAATCATCCATGAAAACCTCAACGATCCTTTCACAAAAATCAGAGAATATAGCTGTCATACATCTTTGAAAGGTAGCAGGTGCATTGATAAACCAAAAGGCATACGACTATAAGCAAATGTACCAAAAGGGCACGTAAAGGTGGTCTTCTCTTGGTCCTGTTTTGACACAGGTATTTGAGATAAACTAGAATAACCATCTAGAAAGAAAAATGTGTGTGTTTGGATAATCTTTCTAGCATTTGATCAATAAAAGGTAGAGGGTAATGATCTTTCCTTGTAGCTTTATTTAATTTCCTAAAATCATTTACCATTCTATAACCTGTAACAATTCTCTGCGGGATCAATTCATTTTTATCATTAGGAACCACGGTAATACCTCCTTTCTTAAGGACACAACGAACGGGACTAAGCCGTCTACTATCACCAATAGGGTAAATGATACCTGCCTCTAGAAGCTTTAATATTTCATTTCTTACCACTTCCTTTATCTTAGGGTTCAACTGTCATTGGTGATAAACAACTAGTTTAGCATCAGGCTCCATCTTAATTTTGTGCTGACATAGAGTGGAACTAATGTCCTTAAGATCATCAAGAGTATATCCAATAGCAACAGGGTGCTTCTTCAAAGTTTTCAATAATCTTTGTTCTTCATGTTCTGAAAGGTTAGCACTAATAATAACATGATATATTTTCTTTTCATCAAGATATACATATTTCAAAGTATCTGGCAATTGTTTAACCTCAAACATGGGATCAACCTTGGGTGGAGGGGGATCCCCAAGTATTTCAATAGGCAGGTTGTGTTTCAGAAAAGGATGCTGATCAATGAAAATCATATCTATTTCATTTCTTTCTTTCATATGCATATCATTTTCATGGTCTAGCAAATATTTCTCTAAAGGATCAGAAGGAGGCACAACAATGGAAGAAGGACCAATAATTTCATCCTTACTAGGAAATTCTTTATCATGGGGTTGTGTGACAGCCCAAGTGCTGTCCCTACCTTATTTGGCATGTAACCCCAATGTATGAACCTTTTGTCATGAGCTATGTATGAATTGCACCTTGTCATTCATGTGTTGTCTGCATTCATGCATCATATCATCCATCATACCATTCATTTTGCATGCTTGCTATTCTCATGTGTCTTGGCTTGGTGTTGGTGTGAAGTGATGTGGGTGTGCCTTTGTGTTATGTTGGTGTTGAGTGTGGTAGGAGTCATGTTTGCAACTCCTCTTCTTCTTTCCCTCTCTTTTCTCTGTCAACACCACCATCCATCTCCCCCCTCTCTTCATATTAATGTTATGAGCAGAATTAACTTGTTGTTTAAATTATTTTAAAATGTTCAAGAGGTGGCCCTAATATTCTTATTAATTTAGGGAGTGATGCTTTTGTTGTTTGGGGGTGTTTGGGTTTTGGGTTTTTATTAAACAAGAGCTGCCCTTTTATTTAAGTATTAAAATAACTTGCTAAATAATTCAACTTTATATTTTATTAAATGTGGCACATTATTCTTTTCTTTACAAAATATTTTGTTTTTCTATAAAACCTTTTATTTCACCCTGGGGTTTTTCTTTTGGTAGCTGTGTTTTTAAAAAAGGTAAAAACCTTCCTGTTTTCTCAGAGAGAGAGAGTGATAGTGGGCTGCCCAGCGTGGCCCAGCAGCTCCGTAGGCCCAGCAGGGACTTGACGGCAACCTTCCTCGTCTTCGTTCTTCGTCAGTGAGTGCAGAGACAGGGTCATCCGCCGTCCGCCTTTTCCATCGCCGTCGCCGTCAGCCCGTGCCTATTTAGCCTCCCCTCGGCGTGCGTGCCCCCTCGCCTAGGGTTCCTCTCTCTCCCTCCGCCGTCGTAGCCTTCTTCTCCTCCTCCATCTCTCTCCCTCCTCTCTTCTTTCCCCTTGCCAGGTAAGGGTTCAGAGTGTTCAAAGAGCAGCAGAGTTGTCGTTGGCGACCAGCTCGTCGTCTCTGTCGAGCCTAGCGCCGTTCATGGCGTCCAGGGGCCCGGGGGTGACCCCCACGTTCGATCCCCGCCGCTAGGAGCTCCGGAGAGGCTCTATTGCGGAGCCTCGTCGTCGCCGGAAGCCCTGCTCCGCCGTCTTCTTCCCATGCATTGTCTCCAACCATCTTCTTCCCCTCCGTCGATTCCATCATGACCGGCTCGTCGTCGCCTTTCCCCAAAGTGAGCTGCCTGGTTCCCGTATTCCTTTCCTCTGCGCGTAGCTCGTTAGGTGGTCGCCGCCGCGTCCTGTCGCCGCCGGTAGCAAGGCGAGCTCCTGCCGCTCGCCTCCGTCCTCCTCACCGCAATGTGAGCGGGGGAATGGACTCCCTGGCTGTTCCCGTGCGCGTGTGAGTAGTTGGGGTCGCCAGATTTGCCGTAGTTCGCCGCCGTTGTCGCCGCTGTTTCCTGTCGCCGTTGCTCTATTTCGCTTCAGTTTCGTCAAAGAAGTTCCTACGCATGTTTGTATTAGAGCAGCAGAGGACCCCCTCTGTTAACATTCGGCACCATAGCGTAGTGGTTGGGCTTGGGGGAGATGAGCAGGAGATCGTGGGTTCGAGCCTAGCCTCCCCCTTTTGCTGTTTTCCTTTTTTTTCTTTTGTTTTTCTTTTGTTAACCTGCTATGTATGTGTGTGTGTGTATATACAACATGTATGTGTGTTTTTTGTTATTTTTGCCATGATCAATGTAGTGTGGGTGTGCATGTGAGGTGCATTGCACCTATGTATGTTGTGTGTGTGTGTGTATATGCCTAATGCATATTTGGTTGGGTGTGTGTGTGTATGTACCCTAGTGTGCATATACATGTGTGTGTGTGCATGTGAGTTTTGTATGTGTGTTGTATGCATGGCATATGTGTATGTGTGCTACTTGCACACCCACATATGTGAGTATTAGGTGTAGGTGCATGTGTTCATGCACTTATGCTTGTATGTGCATGTGTGGTGTGTGTAGGTGTATATGTGATGACTGAGGTGCCTAGTGCACCTGTGTGTGTGTAGGGGAGAAGTGGGATTCCACTTGACTCACCCCTTGTTGATATGTTCTTGTCCTCTAGGTGATTCCACTTCTTTTCCATCCTCTTAGCTATATTGCCAATGTGCTCATGCCACTTAAGGGCATTTCCTAACTAGAGTAATTATGTCATGAGTAGGAGTGGAGAGATGTCACTTTGTTTGTGCCTAGTTGTTTTACATGATCATATATGAATGACCCATGGTTTTGGGGTATGAAGAGACAATGAACTCATTGGGACTCTCAGATTTCACTTTGGATCTAATTCATAAATCTGTCATATTAGCTGAGATGCCATTTTGTC
Source organism: Hordeum marinum (assembly GCA_022496015.1). Lineage (NCBI taxonomy): Eukaryota > Viridiplantae > Streptophyta > Magnoliopsida > Poales > Poaceae > Hordeum > Hordeum marinum. The sequence continues at coordinate 419,636,729 of CM039675.1, forward strand.
ATTTTTGCTTGAATTAATCCATGCTTGCTTTGGGAGATGTGTCAACTAGGAATTGCTAGTATTTTGTATCTAGTATGCCATGGTATTTTTGTTTAACATGAGAATCACCCATATAAGTGGGAACCATGCTGTGAAGTGGACAACTTTATGTTCCTGTTTAGCATGCTTGGAGATGACTTAAGTCTGAGAATCTGTTGTTATTTTTATGCCATGAAGAGTGGGTTGGAGCTAATGACATGTTTGGAATTTGCTCATGTTCAGTGCTAGCTAATTGTAGTAGATATTGCCATCAACCATCCTGTTAATTTTCATGCCAATAGGAGATGCCTAGCATATTTGATTACTTCTGTCAACTTGCTACTTTATAATCTCAGATTCCAGAAAACTCAAATTTTCACTAAGTCCTAGAAAACTAATTCATCATGTCAACTTGATAGCTTCTTGCTTATTGATGTGTGGCTCCTTTGTTGTTTGTGTAGTTGGATAAGTTGATGTATATGTTGAGTAGATTCTATCAATATCTGGTTTGTGGCTGTAGGGTTCCTGTAGCTCAAGTTGTGATCTGTAGAAGTTGCTATGTTGCTGTTTAGTGGCAGATTTGGTGTTTTATTGTTTTGTGACTTGTGGGAGATATAATCCATGGAATTGATTGATTCTTGAGTCTATTGTGATTGTTTTTTCATCACCTATCTAGTGGATACCTTGGAATGCCAAGGATTAGCCCAAGTCTTGGATGACTTGCGTTTTGCCTCTGTACCTTGTCATGAGCGTATCTTGAGAGCCGTAGCTCCGTTCTTGCGATCCTTATATGCATTTCTATCAATTTTGCATGACGCATTCAGATTTGCCATGATCATGCATGTTTAAATAACTGAACATGAGGTTCTGTCCAGATTCATTAATAAACAAACTTTGCATCTGAAACATGACTAGTTTTAGATTGCCATGTTGAATTCTTCATAAATGAATCATGCATCATATTGTTGTGCATTGCACCTTGGTTGGAGGTTTATTTTTGCTGTTTCTCTTGGGTAGACGCGAGTGTTGATACTGAGTACGAGGACCCAAGAGAGTACCACTACGAGGATTCTGCTACTTGTTCTGCTAAAGAACCAACAGGCAAGATGATCGTACCCGGATCCCGATACTATTTTTGCTTGCTAGTTTCTCGCTCTTATCGCTATAATTGCGCTACCTACCACTTGATAACAGCCTCCTAATTGCCATAACAGCCTCTAACCTCCACATCCCAGAAAACCTTTGATTGGCTAAGTTACCGCTGCACAGCCCCTCTTATAGCATTTTAGTTGCAGGTGCAGGTTGTTCCATGTGATCACATGGATTTGGATATCACAATAAATTCTGTTATTTAATTCAATGCACATATATATTTTGGTATTGGTGGAAGGCTTGGCCTTTTGCCAAGTGATTTGTTCCGCCATTACCGCCACTAGTTCCTTGTTACCGGTGTTATGTTTTCCATATTTTTGCGCTCCTAAAATGCTCGGGGTTGTTATGGGGACCCCCTTGTTTATTCGGTTGAGATTAAAACTTGTCTGGCAAGACCAAACATTGGTACTACATTTGCTTAACAACTTAATAAATTTTGCATAGGGTCTTGCAAACCCGTGGATAATTTAATCAACCCCCGCGCTAGTGCTCCTCATGAGTGTTGGTCCAAACTAGAGCCATGTGCGGGGCCAACCCGAGGCAACTCGGGAGATTTCTATCCGGCCACTGTATGCTACACTCATCCGGTCGTGTCCTGAGAACGAGATACGCAGCTCTTATCAGGTTCGTCGACACGTCGGGAGGTCTTGCTAGATTTGTTTTACCTTTATCGAATGTCTTGCATGTGGAGTCTGACTTTCTTTGGGTTTTCTTGAGGTGTTGGAATTCCTTTGGAATTTCCTATGATGACCGTGAGATCCGTGGTCGAGGTTATTCCCACGGAGTGTGGTTAATTTTGTAATGGATTAGTTGGAGCACCCTTGCAGGGTTCAATCTTTCGGAAAGCCGTGCCCGCGGTTATGTGGCAACTTGGATATTTGTTTAACACCCGATTATAGTTAACTTGAAGTAAACTCTAATTAAAATGCACCAACTGTTTGAGTAACCGTGATCGTCTCTACTCATGAACATGATCCGAGAGAGAACACGGTGGGGTTATGATTGACGTAAGTAAGTGTTCAGGATCTCTTAGAGATCATTCTAGATTCGATCGCTCCTTGTAGGCCACTCATATTATTTTCATGTTGCGTAAGTTAGCCACCATAAATGCTTAGTGCTGCTGCAAACTAAACACTTACCACATCCCAACCTTTAAGCTTGAATAGTCTCGGTACCCGGGCACATGATAGTTGAGTCCTCTGTGGCTCACAGTTTGCTACAACACTCCAGGTGCAGGTTCAGATGAGTTCGTGTAGGATGATCTTACCCAGCTCTAGTGGGAATATCATGAGGAAAGAGGCAGGATGTACGTGACGTATCCGGATGAGTAGAGGATCTGGTCGTGATCTTTGGGATAGCTTGATAGTGTCATTTGCATCTGTTTTATCATTTGATTTCGTTCGTTGTCGGACCCTGTGTTCAACTTGATGATATGAATTTGAGTGATATTGTAAGTTAGCATGTGGCGAGTGTAAGCCAATCTTGTATACTCATCTCTTTCAGTACTGTATGTTGTGATGATACTATTCTTGCTAACGGCAAGATGCGCATCTATCCCTTGCGAGGCCCTCGTGCCTTAAAATGGATAGGCGCGCATCTTGGGCGTGACAGGTTGTCTACGAAATTTAGAGAAATTAAACTCATTAACGGTATTAACGGTATTCAAGAAGGTTCTACCAAATATAACGGGACAAAAATCATCTTGTGGGGAACCAAGAACAAGAAAATCAATAGGATATTTTATTTTCACACACAAGACTTCAACATCTCTAATAATCCCAACTGGTGATATAGTGTCTCTATTACCAAGCTTAATTATAAAATCAATCTCCTCTAACTCAGTTGGTGCAATATCATTCATAATCTCTTTATATAAGGAATAGGGAATTGCACCCACACTAGCACCCATATCACATAAGCCATGATAACAATGATCTCCTATTTTAACAGAAACAACAGGTGTGCCAACAATGGGTCTATGTTTATCTTTAGCATCAGGTTTAGCAATTCTAGCAGCTTCATCACAAAATTGAATAACAAGCCCATCAATATTATCAACCAAGAGATCTTTAACCATAGCAATACTAGGATCAACTTTAATTTGCTCAGGGGGTGTAGGTGTTCTAGCACAGCTCTTACGAACCACAGTTGAAGCTTTAGCCTTATCCTTTATTCTAACAGGGAAAGGTGGTTTCTCAATATAAGCGGCAAGAATAATAGGATCAACATTATAAGTAATAGTTTTCTTTTCAACTTTAATGGGTTCAACTACTTTCAATTTAATGGGAGGATGATATTTAAACCACTTCTCCTTGGGGAGATCAACATGACTAGCAAATGATTCGCAAAAAGAAGCTACTATCTCAGAGTCAAGTCCATATTTACTGCTAAATTCACGAAAAGCATTGGTGTCTACGAAAGATTTATCCCAATCAAACTTAAGTTTCATACCTAACTCCTCACCTTCGTCGAGTTCTCAATCTTTAGAGTTGCATTTAATTCTTTCCAATAAATCCCGTTTGAAGTCAATACCTTTCTTCATATAGGAACCAACACAAGAAGTATCGAGCATGGATTGATCATTACGAGAAAGCCAAGCATAAGAATTCTGAATAATAATTTCTCTCGAGAGCTCATGATTGGGGCATGAATATAACATTGACGTAAGACTCCCCCAAGCTTGAGAAATTCTTTCTCCTTCACGAGGCCAAAAGTTATAAATATAATTCTGATCACGATGAACTAGATGTACTGGGTAGAACTTCTGATGAAATTCCATTTTCAATCGGTTGTAGCTCCATGATCCAATATCATCACATAACCTATACCATGTCAATGAATTCTCCTTGAAAGATAAAGGAAATACCTTCTTCTTGATGTGACCCTCAGGCAGACCTGCAAGCTTAAATAACCCACAAACTTCATCCACATAGATTAGATCTAAATCAGGATGTAGCGTTCCATCTCCTGCACAAGGATTAGCCAACAGTTTCTCTATCATACCCAGAGGAATTTCATAATAAATATTTTTAGTAGGTTCACTAGGTTGAGGGACAAGTTTTTGTGTTTCCGGTTGAGGTGAAGATACCCTGAACAAGCCCCTCAAAGGATTACTTTCCATAGTGACAAGTGACAGTAAATTTCAGCACACTATATAAATTTGTCGTTACCAGATTCCACTTACCAAAGGTGTGTCACTCCCCAGCAACGGCACCAGAAAAGAGTCTTGATGACCCAAAAATATAGGGGATCCAACGTAGTCCTTTTGATAAGTAAGAGTGTCGATCCCAACCAGGAGCTGAAGGAAATGATAAGTGGTTTCCAATAAGGTATTCTCTGCAAGCACTGAAATTATCGGTAATAGATAGTTTTGTGATAAGATAATTCGTAACGAGTAACAAGTAACATGTGTAGCAAAGGTGCGTCAAGGTAGCCCAATCCTTTTGGTAGCAAATGACAGGCCTGGACAAACTCTTATATAAAGCAAAATGCTCCCGAGGACACATGGGAATTTCTGTCAAGCTAGTTTTCATCATGCTCATTTGATTCGCGTTAGTTACTTTGATAATTTGATATGTGGGTGGACCGGTGCATGGGTGCTGACCTTACTTGGACAAACCTGCCACTAATGATTAACCCCTCGTAAGTATCCACAACTATGAAAGAAGAATTAAGGTAAACCTAACCATAGCATGAAACATATCGATCCAAATCAGCCCCTTACAAACCAACGCATAAACCAGGGTTTAAGCTTCCTCCACTCTAGCAACACATCATCTACTTATTACTTCCCAATGCCTTCCCCTAGGCCCAAATAGTGGTGAGGTGTTATGTAGTCGATGTTCACACAACACCACTACAGGAGAGACAACATACATCTCATCAAAATATCGAACGAATACCAAATTCACATGATTACTTATAACAAGACTTATCCCATGTCCTCAGGAACAAACGTAACTACTCATAAAGCATGTTAATGTTCATAATCAGAGGAGTATCAATTATCATAAAGGATCTGAACATACGATCTTCCACCAAGCAAACCAACTAGCATCAACTACAAGGAGTAATCAACAGTACTAGGAACCCACAGGTACCAATTTGAGGTGTTGAGACAAAGATCGGATACAAGAGATGAACTAGGGTTTGGAGAGGAGATGGTGCTGGTGAAGATGTTGATTGAGATTGACCCCCTCTTGATGAGAGGATCGTTGGTGATGATGATGGCTTCGATTTCCCCCTCTGGGAGGGAAGTTTCCCCGGCAGAACAACCCTATCGGAGCTCTAGATTGGTTCTGCCCAAGTTCTGCCTCAAGACGGCGGCACTTCGTCCCAAAAGCTCTATCTTATTTTTCCCGGTCAATACGCTTCACATAGTAGAATATGGGCATCGAAGGAGCCAAAGGGGGCCCACAAGCCTGCTAGGCGCGGCCAGGGGGTGGCCACGCCTAGCAGGCTTGTGGCCTGCAGGTGGCCCCCCTCTGATTGATTCTTGCGCCAGTATTTTTTCTTAAATCCAAAAATATTCTCCGTAAATTTTCAGGACTTTTGGAGTTGTGCAGAATAGTTATCTCAGATTATCTCCTTTTCCAGTCCAGAATTCTACCTGCCGGCTTTCTCCCTCTTCATGTAAACCTTGTAAAATAACAGAGAAAAGGCATAAGTATTGTACCAGAAAGGGTAGTAACATCCCATAATGCAATAAATATCAATATAAAATCATGGTGCAAAACAGACATATCAGACCCGCTGTGACGTCATCAGAAAAATCATAAAATATTCCTTTGACGTCAGAACGGATCTTTCGTAATTAATATGACCAGCCCAAAAATCGAGATGTCTTCTTAGTGTAATCATCACCGTGCTCCCACGATTCTCGCACTGGACCATTTGAAAGACCATTATGTCCTTATAAATACGCACGGGGCCATCACTTTAATTTTTTTTCTGCCGCCATCTTATTCTTCTTCCTCCAAACGCCTGTGCCATCGAAGCCTGTTGCGCTACTTGGTCATCGCCGTCTTCATCGACACTGGCCACTGCATCAACCTGAGTCGATCTAGAACTCCCGCTGTTGGGAGACATAGTAGTAAATAAAAAAATCCTACGTGTCACCAAGATCTATCTATTGAGAAACTAGCAACGAGCAAAGAGGGAGTGCATCTTCATACCTTTGAATATCTCAAAGTGAAATCATTACTAGAACGCGGTTGGTGGAGTCATACTCGCAGCGATTCAGATTGTGGTGGATTCCGATCTAAGCGCCGAACAATGGCGCCTCCACGTTCAACGCACGTGCAGCCCGATGACGTCTCCTACGCCTTGATCCAGCAAGGAGGAAGGAGAGGTTGAGGGAGAGCTTCGGCAGCATGACGGCGTTGTGATGTGGAGCTACATGGTACTCCGGCAGGGCTTCGCCAAGCGCTACGGAGGACGAGGAGGAGGAGGGGTAGGGCTGCGCCGAGAGGGAGAGGAACTCATGTGTCGGCAGCCCCCAAATACCTCACTATATATAGGAGGAGGGGAGGAGGGTGTGCATCCCCTAGGGTTCCCACCCTAGGGCCGGCGGCATCCCTAGATGGCATATGGTGTGGCGGCCAGAGAGGGAGAGGGAGGGGCGGCGCCCTAGGTGGGCCTAGGTCCCATCTACCCCTAGGGTTTGCCCCCTTCCCACTAGTGCTACCCCTTGGGCCCTTGTGGCAGGCGCAGCAGCCCACCTAGTGGCTAGCTCCCTCCCACCTGCGGATCATGCAGCCCTCTGGTGCCGGTGGCCCCTGACGATGGACCCTTGGAACCATTCCGGTTGTCCCGATACGTTACCGGTAATGCCCCAAACACTTCCGGTGACAAAAACCTCACTTCCTATATATGAATCTTTACCTCTGGACCATTCCGGTACTCCTCGTGACGTCCGGGATTTCATCCAGGACTCCTAACAACCTTCGGTAACCACGTACACTATTTCCCTATAACCCTCGCGTCATCGAACCTTAAGTGTGTAGACCCTACGGGTTCGAGAGGCACGTAGACATGACCGACACACCTCTCCGGTCAATAACCAACAGCTGGATCTGGATACCCATGTTGGCTCCCACATGCTCCATAATGATCTCATCGAATGAATGTTGGGACCCCGATCCTAAGTCATATGATTCCAGACTATAACATATCACATCACTTTGCGGCCTCACGCACGGTAAGATCCACGGCTGCAGCCTTACCTTAGCCGGGATTGTTTACGTCTTTTGGCTCACATATCTAAACATGTTGCTGGCAATCAAACAACAGAGAACCCGGGCTGACATGACTAGTCATAGAACCCAAGTGGCACATCCGTACGGAAACAGGCATACGTAACCTAGCAATGCAGGTGTCAGCCTCAAGCGTGTGTACACAAGTCATAGCAAGCTACAAGGACTCCATTACGTCGTAGGACATAAATTTCATTACTGCACGTAGACGAGTCGTAGCAAGCTACAGGGACTCCATTACACTGCGAGACTATTCCCCGAAGGGACACACACAACAGCAACGAAGGATACATGCCGGTCAATCAATGTGTCCGGAGCAGTAGCAAGCTACCAAGGCTCGATGGAAGCACAAAGAGGCAGTTTCTCATAAATAGTACTACTAAAGGCACACGACTAGGTGTCGGATCCCATATATTCCATTGCACGTCACACGTACGCACGACATGCCCGATATGCATAGATACAACTGTTGGAAATATGCCCTAGAGGCAATAATAAATTAGTTATTATCATATTTCCTTGTTCATGATAATCATTTATTATCCATGCTATAATTGTATTGATCGGAGACTTAAATGCATGTGTGGATACATAGACAAAACCATGTCCCTAGTATGCCTCTAATGGACTAGCTCATTGATCAAAGGATGGTTAAGGTTTCCTAGCCATGGACATGAGATGTCATTTGATAATGGGATCACATCATTAGGAGAATGATGTGATGGATAAGACCCAAACTACAAACATAGCATATGATCGTGTCAGTTTATTGCTACTGTTTTCTGCATGTCAAGTATATGTTCCTATGACCATGAGATCATGCAACTCACGGATATCGAAGGAGTGCCTTGTGTGTATCAAACGTCGCAACGTAACTGGGTGACTATAAAGGTGCTCTACAGGTATCTCCGACGGTGTCTGTTGAGTTGGCATGGATCGAGACTGGGATTTGTTACTCCGTGTGACGGAGAGGTATCTCAAGGCCCACTCGGTAATACAACATCACAACAAGCCTTGCAAGCAATCTGGCTAAGTGTTAGTCACGGGATCTTGTATTACAGAATGAGTAAAGAGACTTGCCAGTAACGAGGTTGAACTAGGTATGGAGATACCGACGATCGAATCTCGGGCAAGTAACATACCGAAGAACAAAGGGAACATTATACGGGATTAACTGAATCCTTGACATAGTGGTTCGACCGATAAAGATCTTCGTAGAATATTTAGGAACCAATGTGGACATCTAGGTCCCGCCATTGGTTATTGACCGTAGAGGTGTCTCGGTCATGTCTACATACTTCTCGAACCCGCAGGGTCTGCACACTTAACGTTCGGTGACGTTTCAGTAGTGTAGAGTTATGTATGGTGGTGACCGAGGTTTGTTCGGAGTCCCGGATGAGATCCCAGACGTCACGAGGAGCTCCGGAATGGTCTGGAGGTAAAGATTCATATATAGGAAGTCCCAGTTTGGTTTCCGGAAAAGTTTCGGGCTCATCGGTAGTGTACCGGCAGTGCCGGTAGTGTACCGGGAGTGCCGGTAGTGTACCGGGAGGCCTCCGGGAGGGGTATTTCGACCCCAAGAGGTCCATGGGCTGTGGGAGAATAATAACCATCCCTTAGTGGGCTGGGAAAACAGCCACAAAGGCCCATGGTGTAGGAGAGAAAGTCCTAAAGCAAAAAGTGGAAAGTCACCCAATAGGAGGCAATCCTACTCCAACTAGGATTGGAGGTGAAGTAGGATTGCTTCCCACCTCCTATTTCGGCCGACCCAAAGGACTTGGCTGCCTCTCCTCTCCTATCCTCCTATATATACTAGTGGATTGGGTGGTTTTTGGACAGAATTTCCGGCCACGTGCTACCCGTTTCACCGGTGCACAGTTTCTCCTCTAGATCGGTTTTCCGCAGCGCTTAGGCGAAGCCCTGCAGGAATTGCTCCAGCACCATCACCGGAGCGCCGTCACGCTTCCGGTGAACTCTCTCTCCTCTCCACCTCCTCTCGCTGGATCGAGACGGTGGAGATCGTCATCAAGATGCATGTGTGCTGAACGCGGAGGTGCCATCCGTTCGGCGCTAGATCGGAAGGACCGTGATCGAGATCGCGAGACGGTTCGTGATGTGATCACGGAACGGATCGTGATGAGTTCGCGGGACAGATCGTGATCAAGATCATGAGACGGATCGTGATGAGTTTGCGGGACGGATCATGATGTGTTCGCGGGACGGTTCGTGATTGGATCGCGGGACGCTCGGCGATTTGGATCGCGAAGAAGTTCGACTACACCAACCGCGTTTCTTAACGCTTCCCGCTTAGCGATCTACATGGGTACGTAGATACACTCTCCCTCTCGTAGATTCTCATCACCATGGATAGGTTTGCGTGTGCGTAGGAAAATTTTTGTTTCCCATGCGACGTTCCCCAACAGTGGTATCAGAGCTAGGTTGATGGTTCGATGAGATATCGAGTAGAACACAAAAGGTTTGTGGGCGTTGATGCTTAGATTGTTTCCTCCCTTGGTCGGATTTTGGTTTAGCGGGACTGTGAGATGAAGTGGCCCGGACCAACATTACCCGTACGCTTACGAGATACTGGTTCCCTCGACGCAACTTGTTGCTTAGGTGGCTTGCGGGTGACAGTTTCTCTCACTTTAGTCGGATCGGATCGGACAAAGGCGGTCCTTGAGAAGGTTGAATAGCAATCTATGTATCACCGTTGTGGTTTATGCGTAGGTGAGAATCGTTCTTGCTAGATATCCGTAGCAGCCACGTAAAACATGCAACAACAATTAGAGGACGTCTAACTTGTTTTTGCAGGGTATGTTGTGATGTGATATGGCCAATTACATGATGAGATATATGTGATGTATGATATGATCATGTGAAGTATAGAATTTCACGACTTGCATGCCGTTGAGTACGGCAACCGGCAGGATCCATAGGGTTGTCTTTAATTATTGTATGACCTGCGTGTCAATCATTAAGAGCTATGTAATGCTTTACTTTATCGCTAAGCGGTAGCAATAGAAGTAGAAGCAGGGCTGGCGCCACAACCCCAATGGCAACACATTGATGGAGATCAAGATGATGGAGATCATGGTGTTGTGCCGGTGACGATGGAGATCATGCCGGTGTTTCAAAGATGGAGATCTTAAACACAAGTTCGTGGCCATATCATGTCACTTATGAATTGCATGAGATGTTAATCCTTTTATGCACCTTGTTTTGCTTAGTATGGCGGTAGCATTATAAGGTGATCCCTCACTTGAATTTCAAGATGAACTGTGTTCTCCCCGAGTGTGAACCGTTGCGAAAGTTCGTCGTGTTGAGACACCACGTGATGATCGGGTGTGATAGACTCTACGTTCACATACAATAGGTGCAAGCCAGATTTGCACGCGCAGAACACTCGGGTTAAACTTGATGAGCCTAGCATGTACAGACATTGCCTCGGAACACAAGAGACCGAAAGGTCGAGCATGAGTCATATAGTGGATATGATCAACATAATGATGTTCACCATTGAAGCCACCTTAACTCACGTGATGATCGGACTTGAGTTGGTGAATTTGGATCATGTATCACTCGAATGACCCAAGGGATGTCAATTTGACTGGGAGTTCTTAAGTAATATGATTAATTGAACTCATTATCATGAACATAGTCAAAGTGTCTTTGCAAATTATGTTGTAGATTACTAGCTCGCGCTGTAGCTCCCTTGTATTTTTATATGTTCCTAGAGAAATAGAATTGAAAGATGTTGGTAGCAAAATTGCGGACTGGGTCCGTGATCTGAGGATTGTCCTCATTGCTGCACAGAAGGCTTATGTCCTTAATGCACCGCTCGATGCTCCACCCCATCTAGCGTCGTCTGTAGATGTTGTGAACATCTGACAGGCACGTTTCGATGACTACTTGATAGTTTAGTGCGTCATGCATTACGGCTTAGAATTGAGGCTCCGAAACGTTTTGAACGTCACGGAACATATGAGATGTTCTAAGAGCTGAGATTGTGATCTCAGGCTCATGCCCGAGTTGCGAGATATAGGATCTCCAACGAGATTCTTTGCCTGCAAGATGAAAGAGAATAGCTCAATAGTTGAGCATGTGCTCAGACTATCTGGGTACTACAATCGCTTGTATCGAGTGGGAGTTGATATTCCAGATAAGATAGTGATTGATGTAGTTCTCCAAGTCACTGTCACTGAGCTACTAGAACTTGGTGATGAACTATAAAATGCCAGGGAAAGAAATGTTGATCCCTGAGCTGTTCGCGATGTTTGACACCGCGAAGGTAGAAATCAAGAAGGAGCGTCAAGTGTTTATGGTTAATCAAACCACTAGTTTCGAGAAGGGCAAGAGCAAGGAGGGAAACTTCATGGATAGCAAGTCAGTTGCTGCTCCAGTGAAGCAACCCAAAGTTGAACTCAAACCCGAGACTAAGTGCTTCTGTTATGAGGTGAGCGGTCGCTGAAGCGGAACAACCCTAGATACTTGGTAGATAAGAAGGCTGGCAACATTGATAGAAGTATATTTGATATACGAGTTACTAATGTGTACCTTGCTAGTACTCTTAGTAGCACCTGGGTATGTGATACTGGTTCGGTTGCTAAATGTTAGTAACTCGAAATAAAAGCTACGGAATAAACGGAGAACTAGCTAAGGGTGAGGTGACGATATGTGTTGGAAGTGTTTCCAAGGGGTATGTGATCAACATCGCACGCTCTCTCTACCTTCAGGATTAGTGACGAACCTAAATAAATGTTATTTGGTGTTTTGTGTTGAGCATGAACATGATTAGATCATGTTTATTGCAATACTGTTATTCATTTAAGTTAAAGAATAATGGTTATTCTGTTTACATGAATAATACCTTCAATGGTCATGCACCTAGTGAGAATGGTTTGTTGAAATCTTGATCGTAGTATTACACATGTTCATAACATTGATGTCAAAAGATACAAAGTTAATAATGATAGTACCACATACTTGCGGCACTGCCGCTAAATGTCATATTGGTATAAAGCGCATGTAGAAACTCCATGCTGATGGATATTTGGACTCATTCGATTTCGAATCGGTTGAGACATGCGAACCATGCCTCTTGGGCAAGATGACTAAAGGACCCCGTTGGATGGAGCGGGCAAGTGATTCATTGGAAATGATACATGTTGATGTATGCAATCTAGTGAGTGTTGTAGCGTGCAGTGGATATCGTTATTTTCTCGCTGGCGTTGAGCTACCGGCGACATCAGGGATGATGGAGGGGGTCGGGCTCCCTCCTCTGGCGACCAAAAGGAAAGCGGAGGGCACCGATCTACTCTGCTTGCTCGCGCGCATCGAGCCCGATGTCCCAGGGGATGGCCGGAATCGGCGCCGGCGATGAGCACGGCGGCTGCCGGAGCTCGGGCAAGCATGGGCTCATCGAGCCGAAGCTCGAATGAGCCACCTAAGGGTTCCCAAGGCTGCCTGAGATCATATTGAGCACGACTACGTGCTCAGGTGCGAGCTTGGGCCGTTGCAGCGATGGCCACGTCCTCGGCGGCGGTGAGGAGCTCTTAGACCCGAGGGGATCCGGCGCTAGAACGCGCTAGAAAAGGGGAAAACGGGGGGAGAAGGAGCAGGAGCTCACAGCGGACGCGACGACGGCGAAAGCGGGCTCGGGGAGGCCTTGCTTGCGACGCACGGCCGGCGGCGGTCTCCGATGACCGAGGAGGAAGATGGCAACGAGGTCGGCGCTGGGGGGCCTCCGGGCTTGATTCTTTCGGCCGAGAGGACCGGCATGTCACGGCAGAGCTAAAGGGGGGCTCAGGAGCGAGGGAGAGCGGCTGGAACGGCGGCTACGGCGGCGAGAAGGCAGAGGCCATGGCGGGCTTTGGAGAGGAAGAGAGCAGGGGAGGGCGAATGCGAGAGAGAGAGATAGGGACGGCAGAGGTGTCCTCATCCTCTCGCTAGCCCGGCGGGGGATGCAGGCGCGCAGGGTGCAGCGTGGCAGCACCGGCGCGAGCGCACGGCAAGCACACGCTCCTCCTCCTAGCCGCCAAGAGGACGATGACGGTGCTGGGCCAGCTGTGCCGGCCCAGGTGCCTCCTCCTTTTTTTTACATTTCCATTTTTTTTGTTTTTCTGACATTTGTTTTATTTACTTTTTAGGTACAAATGCTATTTATAAAATATCCCAAGTATTTTATATAATCCAGTTTGATTATTTCAAACTCCTATAAAAAAATTCAGGATATTTTGAAATCTAAAATAATGATAATGCTTTATTTGGCATTTTCAGAGGCTTTATTATTAATTTTTAAATTGCTATAACTGTTCAAATATTTAAAATGGCCCCTGACATATTCATGTCCATATTTATCAGACATAGGGAACATTTTGTATGGGCATTTTGAACTTGTTGGTTTTTCACAATCTTTGAGTTAATTTGATTCAAATGTGAGCTTGGGGTTTCTTTAATCCCCACTTCAAATTGATGCAAAATTGAAATATGATGCACACACATGCTATCGTATGACATCTAGCTAGGGATGTGACAACTCACCCCCACTCAAAAGAATCTCGTCCTGAGATTTTGAAGTCGTCGAAAAGAGCGTGGGGTACTCTAGTCGAAGACGATCTTCTCTTTCCCATGTGGCCTCCTTTTCAGAATGGTGTGACCACTGAACCTTGAGAAACTTGATGTTACGACGTTGACTGGTATGCTCAGCTTGATCAAGAATACGAATAGGGTATTCTCGATATGTAAGGTTATCTTGGAGATCAAGCGCTTCGTGGTCTACTTCACGGACAAGGTCCAAGAAGCAACGCCTGAGTTGCGAGACGTGGAAAACATCATGAACCTTGGAAAGATGCGGCGGAAGTTCCAATTGGTAGGCAACCTGTCCTTGTTTAGCAAGAATGCGAAAAGGTCAAATGAAACGAGGGGCCAACTTGCCCTTGATACCGAATCGATGGTTACCCTTTAGAGGTGTAACCCGAAGTTAAGCCTTCTCGTCAACTTCATAGGTCACAGCCTTATGATGGCGATCATATTGGCTCTTTTGACGAGATTGGGCTATTTTCAACTTTTTACGAATAATGTGAACTTGCTCCTCTGCATCTTGAATCATATCCGGGCCAAAGAGTTGCCTCTCTCCGGTTTCTGACGAGTTAAGAGGTGTTCGACACCTTCGTCCATAGAGAACTTCAAAAGGGGCTTTGCCCAAGCTTGATTGATAACTATTGTTATAAGAAAATTCAGCAAATGGAAGACATTTCTCCCAATTCATACCGAAGGATATAACACAATCTCGAAGCATGTCTTCGAGAATTTGATTGACTCGCTCAACTTGACCACTTGTTTGTGGGTGGAAAGCAGTGCTAAAGGATAGATGAGTCCCCATAGCGGTTTGAAAACTTTCCCAAAATCAGTAAGTAAAGATACTTCCGCGGTCTAAGTTAATCTCCAATGGAACACCAAGAAGAGAAAATATTCGAGAAACATATAACTCCGCTAGCTGGCTAGGAGTTATACTCTCCCGAACAGGAAGAAAACGATCCACTTTGGAAATGCGGTCGATGACCACAAAGATAGCATTATTCCCTCTCTTTGTCCTGGGAAATCCGGTAATGAAATCCATACTGACCTTATCCCATTTCCATTCAGGAATAGCTAAAGGTTGAAGGGTGCCAGCGGGCCTTTGATGTTCTGCTTTCACGTGACGACAAACGTCGCAGTTAGCAACGAACTAAGTAATATCTCTCTTCATCCTAGTCCACCAGAACCTCTGGCGTAGGTCCTGATACATCTTGGTAATTTCGGATGAATTGTGAGAGGAGAATCATGAGCCTCCTAAAGGATCAGCTATCTTAAGCGTGTGCTCTTGGGAACCACCAACCGATTCTGGAAGAACACAACACCCTCATCGTCCTTGGAGAAATCTTTAGTGTTTCCGCTAGCAATATTCTCCTTGATCCGGGATATACCCTTATCATACATCTGGACAGCTACTATTTGATCCTTAAGAGTAGGTTCGACCACCAGGTTGGAAAGGAATCCTTGAGGAACAATATGGAGGGTTAACTTCCGAAATTCCTCATGGAGAAGTGGTTGACCTTGTTGTAACATCAGGTTGTTACAATAAGACTTACGACTCAGTGCATCGGCCATGACATTGGCTTTCCCCGGGGTGTAAGTTATCCCTAAGTTGTAATATGTAATCAACTCAACCCACCATCTTTGCCTGAGATTCAAATCTGGCTGGTGAAAATATATTTCAGACTTTGGTGATCAGTGTAAATATCGCAACAATTACCCAGAAGGTAATGTCGCCAGGTTTTTAGTGCATGGACCACAGCTGCAAGCTCAAGATCAAGTGTTGGATAATTATCCTCATGTGGATGCAACTGTCAAGATGTGTATGCAATCACATGCGATCTTGCATGAGAATGCAACCTAATCCTTTTCGCGAGGTGTCGCAATAGATAACAAAGTCCTTAGAGAAATCTAGTGGCACCAGAACGGGAGCAGAGGTCAGTCGTCTTTTCAACTCCTAAAAGCTGTGCTCGCATTGTGGATTCCACTCGAACTTTTTATCTTTCTTGAGGAGTTCAGTCAGAGATTTCGCAACCTTGGAGAAATTCTCGACAAAGCGGCGACAATAGCTCGCTAAGCCAAGGAAACTCCAAACTTGCTTGACCGATTCAGGTTGAGTCCAATCAAGGACGGCCTGAACTCTCTCGGGATTGATAGCAATACCTTTACCAGAGATCACATGGCCCAGATAGGTCACTTCTGGCAACCAAAATTCACACTTGGAGAATTTGGCATACAGACGATGCTCTCGAAGTTTCATCGATACCAGCCTTAGATGCTCGGCATGTTCCTGTTCGTTCTTCGAGTAGATGAGTATATCGTCGAGGTAAACCATGACGAATTTACTCAAATACTCCATGAAGATCGAATTCATAAAGCGAGAGAGGGTGGTTGGGGCATTGGTTAAACCAAAGGACATGACGGTGTACTCGTATTGGCCATAACGAGTAACAAAAGCCGTTTTTGCAATATCCCCGTTTCTAATTCTGATTTGATGGTATCCCAACCTCAAATCCATTTTGGAAAAGACAGAGGATCCAACGAGTTGATCATACAAATCGTTGATCCTGGGAAGCGGATACTTGTTCTTTATGGTGACCAGATTCAATGGCCGATAATCCACAACCATCCGATCCAATCCATCCTTCTTCTTGACGAAGAGGACGAGGCAAGCCCAAGGAGAAGAACTAGGACGGATGAAACCTTTGTTCCAAGCCTCCTTGAATTGGATCTTAAGTGTGGCTAGTTCTAAGGGTGCCATCTTATAGGGTCTTCTAGCTATTGGGACGGTCCCTGGGATGAGCTCTATGACAAACTCAACATCTCTGACAGGTGGAATTCCTAGAAGTTCTTCTCAAAAGACATCTGGAAAGTCACGGACTACCGGAATATCTTCTAATTCTGGAAGAGGTCTAGCATTGAGGGAATAGAGTTGGTGCTTGGCTGTTCGAGTAGAGACATTAACTACCTCACCCGATGGATGTGTAAGTTGAACATTCCTAGTATGAGTATCAATCTTAGCATAGTGGCCTTTCATCCAATCCACGCCTAGAATGATATTGATGTCCGAAGACTTGAGGGCTATCAAAGATTCTAGGAAGACTAGCTATCCACAAAAATCTCATTATCATGGCTCACTCTAGAAGTTTGCCACTTTGAACCAGGAGTCTGAACTACTAAGGGACTAGGCATATCACAAAAATACATGTTATGCAACTGTGCATAAGTTTCTGAGATGAAGAATGAGATGCCCTAGTATCAAATAGAACAGATGCTGGATGACTATTCACAAGGAGCGTACCTAGGATAACATCAGGATCCTCAATGGCTTCCTCAGCAGAAACATAGTTCACTCATCCACGAGCAGGAGCTGGCTTCACATAGAAAGCTTTTCCCGGTTTCCCACGTCCAGCTGACTTAGCATTGTTCTGAGCACACTCACGGGAGTAGTGTCCTGGTTCCCCACATTTATAGCAGACAACGGTGGCACGGGGAGCAACATTGGTAGGCGGACCTCCAAATGGCCTGACTGGAGGGTTGGGCTGAGCTGGGTGAGACGCCTGGAAGGATGGCCTCGCGGCGTATCTTGGCGCCAGAGCTGTGTTGGGCACCCACACCCGATGTTTGTTGGAGCCTGAGCCAAATGCGGGCCTGAAGTCACGGTTGTGCTTCTTAGTGGCCTCATAGTCAGTCTGTCTAGTCTCGGCATTGATAGCCTTGTTGACGAGAGCCTGGAAGGTTGTGCACTCATGTAGGCGCAGATCTCGATGGAGCTCAGGATTAAGTCCCTTACGGAACCTAGCCTGTTTCTTGGCATCAGTTGAAATTTCCTCCGGAGCATAGCGAGCAAGATTTCCGAACTCACGGCTATAGGCATCCACTGACAGTCTGCCCTGGGTGAAAGCACAGAACTCCTCTCTTTTGCGATCCATCAGCCCTTCCGGGATGTGATGGGTACGGAATGCCGCATTGAATTCCATCCAAGTTGGTGCGGGGCCTGCGGTACGCATGGCTTCATAATTTTCCCACCACAGATTGGCGGGTCCTTCCAGAAAGTAAGTAGCAAAGGTCACCTTGTTGGCCTCAGATACAATGGCAGATCGAATTTTGTGGAACATGTCGGTCAGCCAGTCAGCCGCGTCGAGGGGGTCGACCGAATGATGATACTTGGGTGGTCACAGCTTGATGAAATCACCGAGACTCATGCCATCATTGTGATCATTGCGGGGAGCACGCGCTGTGTTCTACTCAATTCATTCCAGCAGCCTATTGGTCTCCCTTTTATTCCGTTCAGCTTCAAGAATCACTTCTGCCAAAGAGGGCACATGTGGCAGGTTCTCTTGCCCTTGCTGGCTTCCTTCGCCCTGCTCATGGACAGGCATGGGGTTATTCCTAGTGGCCACCATCCTGGGAAAACAAACCCACAGCTTAGACATAGAGGGCATCAACTCTAGGACATTAGATAAGGTATGTACTAGACAACATGGCATGCAGGGTAAACACCCAATCATCATAGTAAAACATCTGCCATAAGAACACCATGAAATATACACACCATGGCATAATTCAGTACAAGCCCAAGCTGAAATACAAACTACAAAGAGATGACACCACTCATCGGAGGCAGTACAAGCTTCCTATACATTATCTATCTACACCTCCGGGACTCAACTCTCAACCTCAGTCACATCCCACAAGACACGCGGGACTGTGGCGATGCGACTACTACCATACTAGTACTAACATCCACGTACTCAAGCATCGCCGTAGAATGCCTCATATAGGTTACCCCCGTGGCCCGGGAGCTGAACCTGAGGATCTGGAAACACTCTAGCCTGCGATCCTTGGAGACCATAAGGACACGGATGTGGCCTTGGTCCCCTTGTTGGCGGCAACAGCGGTCCTCGAAGAGGGGTGATGCCTCCAACATCGGGCCAGTCTACATGTGCTGGAAGATGAGTCCGCGATGGGGTCAACATCTCCAAATCTCCATAGCCTGTCTGCACGACAGGTGCCAACTGCATCAGGGCTGTCCAAAGACGTGCACGGGTAGCATAGAGTTCCATGCGAAGGACATGTGCATCACGATCCCTGTTCTCCAACATCTGAGCGGTCACCTACATCCTAGGGTCCTCATGAGAATGATCATAACAGGCTGCACTAAGGTAGCTATCCTCTCCTCCCAGAGAAGCAGGAACATAACAGAACTATGTGTTCTGAAGCAGACCATGGTGAAACCTTATGATAGTCAACATGGTGTAGGCAGCCTCCTGAACTGCCATTTCTATAGTGATGCCTAATCCATACGTCCAGTGAAGCAGCTCTGCAGCTCCAGGATATGAAGGATATATCTTAACGGTACATAGATACTGGCTTTGGTTGAAGTCTCGATACTACTCCTCCACTGTGTACTCTGGGTACCAATGGTAACCAGACTCCAACATCACTCTAACCAACATGGTCGTGTGACCCGGTACATCGATGCACCGGGTCAGACGGACCACCTGACGGGAAGGATGAGGGGGCATCTGAAAGAGAGAATGATGCAAAGACATTAGAGACTGTAGTAGAAATTGGACAGCATAACGAATGTAATTGCTCAAAAAGGATTTTGAGACAACTGCAAAAGATTGGAAAAGCATAACCACTCGACTTTCTAGACTCAATCTCTTCTCCATCTGTTTGTCACACCAACAATACTCAAGTATCGACATTCACTTGCAAACAAGCTAGCTAATAGTCCATGGTTAGTAACTCGTCATCCTAAGAAATAGATGAGAAACCTAGTTCTTATTCCCATAGAAAGATGAGAATGACTCAGAATAGAATAAATTGGGAAGAGGAGTAAAAAGAGCCTTACGTTCCCTTCCACAATCAATTCCCCTACTTTTCTATAGTGTTTCTATACTCAACTTCGACCGATTTGGCTTGGTAGTCCTACAGTCAGTTAGGCTCTGATACCAACGCTGTCGGGACCCCGATCCTAAGTCATATGATTCCATACTGTAACATATCACATCACTTTGAGGCCTCACGCATGGTAAGCTCCACGGATACAGCCTTACCTTAGCCGGGACCGTTTGCGTCTTTTGGCTCACGTATGTAAACATGTCGCTCGCAATCAAACAACAGAGAACCCGGACCGACATGACTAGTCATAGAACCCAAGTGGCACATCCATACAGAAACAGACATACGTAACCCAACAATGTAGGTGTTGGCCTCAAGCATGTGTAGACGAGTCATAGCAAGCTACAAGGACTCCACTACGCCGTAGGACATAAATGTCATTACTCCACGTAGACGAGTCGTAGTAGGCTACAGGGACTCCATTACACTGCAAGACTTTTCCCCGAAGGGACAGACACAGCAGCAAAGAAGGATACATGCCGGTCAATCAATGTGTCCGGAGCAGTAGCAAGCTACCAAGGCTCGATGGAAGCACACAGAGGCAGTTTCCCGTAAAGAGTACTACTAAAGTCACATGACTAGGTGTCGGATCCCATACATACCATTGCACGTCACACGTATGCACGACATGCCCGATATGCATAGATACAACTATGGCATCACAACATAACCATATAACAACACAACTTTTATTTAAGAGGCTCAGTCGAGCCTTGCATAACATGTTATTACAGATAGGGGTCACATGACCTGACACTCAAGTCATACAAACAAGTTCACACAAACCAAGTGGAAGCATAAAGTTGTCTGAGTACAGACAGATTAAAGGGTAAAAAGGCACATGGCCTGACTGTCTATAGCCCGCCACAGGGCACAAGGTCGTAGCTGGGACAGTAGCTATTCGGCATCGTCGACATCTAGATGGAACCCACCTGATGGGTCATGGGTCTCATCTGCAACATTTATTAAGAAAACGTGAGTACAAACGTACTCAGCAAGTCTTTAAAACAGACCTAGTCTATTCATGCTCATGTATCAACAAGGGGAATGGTGGAGTTTATGCAGCAATGCCAGCTTTGACTCATGGCTAACCTACACTACACAATTTTAACCCTTTGATTAAATTTTAGATATCGCACACGAGTCCACTAACTCCATGACAGTACACCACCATGGATTCACTTCCCTCTCCTGGGAGAGTGCCATCCACGATACTCACACTTGTCGTGATATTTTTATGAGTATCCATTTGATTATCTATGAACAACATAAGTTTTCCAAGAAGTCCATATCCGAGGATGCGACTATTCGAATAGTTTCATACCCTGTAGGGGTGTACTTCTTCACACACGCTCTTGCCACTTATCGTTGTGTGCTCATAAAAGCATGCACCTCAGCAACCTTCAAGCAGAAGCCCAGCGAGGGAGTCGGCCATGACCGTCAATCACATAAGACCTCTAGTCCAGGCTATCGCCTATTTGAGACTAAACCCGCACGGAAGTCTAGCTGAAGTTTCCGCTACAGCCCCAAACGATGTGCGCAGGGTTCCCAAGCTCACCATTCGGGTGACCCTTGGTACACCATGCCACTGCCTACCGTGTCGTAACACACCCCTAGGGTTAGCGGTATGCACGGCCTCCAGCATGCTATAAACACCAGAAACTACTTGCAACTCCTAGACCAAGGACTAAGCAGTTGATAAGTCGAGAGGGTCAATTAAGTATCCCAACGTCTGGTAGTAACTAGTCTTGGATCACAAACACGGAACTCAGTTCCTAAGAATGGTCCCAATGAGACAACCCGTTATGTACTTCTACATAGCCTCTCATCGCTACCTTTACCAAATCAGGTTCATCATAAGCATAGCAGGCAAAGGAAGCAAAGCACATCATGACACAAGCATCTACCAAGTATGCTAGGTTGCAAGGTTTAGCTATTTACTGTGACAATGACAGGTCATGCAAAGAATAGGTTCATCTACCATGTTTGACAGACAAATGAACGTTTTCCCTAATGCAATAACAAGAGCAGGAACGGAAGAGTGGGATGTTATCGGAATGATCAAAGGGGTTGCTTGCCTTGCTAGGTAGTGGAAAGGTTTTCTCCTTCATTGGAATACTCGGAGGTATCCTCAGAAGCAGGGCCTACCGCAATGTAGATAAATAGAAATCAATACATGCAATTGCAACAATATGATGCATGATCATGACATGGCAGCATGTATGGATGAACTAATGCAACTATTTTCCAAGTTAATTTGAGTGAGTTTGAATATAGGTTCAAAATCATTCTTCATTTCATAATACATATATTAACCTATTAGTAAATGTCAATGTTCATCTACATAGGTTTCTCTAACATGCATGATAACAGCACCATTGGATTCATTGGATTTTTCTGATAAATTTTCATATATAAATTATTTCAATCTGAGTTATGGATTAATTTCTATGAATTTTCTAAGTTTTAAATAGTTTCTGGAGTTATTTTAATTCAGAAAATTCATTACTGCATCAGCCTGACATCATCATGACGTCAGCTGGTAAATAGAATGTTGACAAGTCAAACCTGACCAGTGGGGCCCACTGGTTAGTGACCCAGCCTCTAACAGAGTTAACTAATTAACTAATTACTAATTAGTTCAGGGTAGGGCCCACTGGTCAGTGGGCCATTAACTTAATTAATTTAGTTAATTAAAATATTAATCCAGATTTGACTAACAGGGCTCGTCCCCACTTGCCAGTGACCCAGGGGTCAAACCCCTGGTGGTCAAACTGGTTGACTTGCCGGCGTTGAGCCGCCGGAGACGTCAGGGACGGCGGAGGGGGGCAGGTTCCTTTCTCTCGCGACCAAAAGGATGGCAGAGGGCACCAATCTACTCTGCTTGCTCGCGTGCATCGAGCTCGACACCTCCTAGGGGCTGGGATGGCCGGAATCGTCACCGGCGATGAGCACGGCGGCTGCCGGAGCTCGGGCAAGCACGGGCTCATCGAGCCGGAGCTCGAATGAGCCACCTAAGGGCTCCTAAGGCTGCCTGAGATCATCCTGAGCACGACTACGTGCTCAGGTGCGAACTTGGGCAGCTGTAGTGATAGTCACTTCCTCGCCGGCGGTGAGGAGCTCTCGGACCCGAGGGGATCTGGCGCTAGAACGCGCTAGCGAAGGGGAAAAGGGGGGAGAAGGAGCAGGAGCTCACAGCGGACGCGACGACGGTGCAAGCGGGCTTGGGAGGCCTTGCTTTCGACGCAGAGCCGGTGGAGGTCTCCGGTGACCGAGGAGGAAGAAGGCAACAAGGTCGGCGCTGGGGGGCCTCCGGGCTTGATTCTTTCGGCGAAGAGGACTGGCATGTCACGGCGGAGCTAAAGGGGGGCTCGAGAGCAAGGGAGAGCGGCTGGAACGGCGGCTACGGCGGCGAGAAGGCAGTGGCCATGGTGGGCATTAGAGAGGAAGAGAGTAGGGGGGAATGCTAGAGAGAGAGATGGGGATGGTAGAGGCATCTTCATCCTCTCGCCAGCGCGGCGGGGGATGCAGGCGCACAGGGTGCTGCGTAGCAGCACCGGCGCGAGCGCATGGCGAGCACACGCTCGTCCTCCTGGCCGCCAGGAGGACAACGACGGTGCTGGGCTAGTTGGGCCGGCCCAGGTGCCTCCTCCTTTTTTTACATTTCAGATCTGTTTTGTTTTCTGACATTTATTTTACTTCCTTTTCAGGTATAAATGCTATTTATAAAATATCCCAAGTATTTTATATAATCAAGTTTGATTATTTCAAACACCTATAAAAAATTTCAGGATATTTTGAAATCTAAAATAATGATAATGCTTTAATTGGCATTTTCAGAGGCTTTATTATTTATTTATAAATTTCTATAACTATCCAAATATTTAAAATGGCCCTTAACATATTCATGTCCATATTTATCAGACATAGGGAACATTTTGTATGGGCATTTTGAACTTGTTGGTTTTTCACAATCTTTGAGTTAATTTGATTCAAATGTGAGCTTGGGGTTTCTTTAATCCCCACTTCAAATTGATGCAAAATTGAAATATGATGCACACACATGCTGTCCTATGACATCTAGCTAGGGATGTGACAATGAACAACGATGTCGGGGATTCAATCAATCCCGTATACAATTCCCTTTGTCTACCGGTATGATACTTGCCCGAGATTTGATCGTCGGTATCCCTGTACCTTGTTCAATCTCGTTACCGGCAAGTCTCTTTACTCGTTCCATAACACATCATCCCGTGGCTAAGTCCTTAGTCACACTGAGCTCATTATGATGAGTTCTTACCGAGTGGGCCCAGAGATACCTCTCCGTCACACGAAGTGACAAATCCCAGTCTCGATTCGTGCTAACCCAACAGACACTTTTGGAGATACCCATAGTGTACCTTTATAGCCACCCAGTTACGTTGTGACGTTTGGCACACCCAAAATATTCCTACGGTATCCGAGAGTTGCACAATCTCATGGTCTAGGAAACGATACTTGACATTAGAAAAGCTTTAGCAGACAAATTACACGATTGTGTGCTATGATTAGGATTGGGTCTTGTCCATCAGATCATTCTGCTAATGATGTGATCCCATTATCAACGACATCCAATGTCCATGGTCTTGAAACCATGACCTTCTATTGATCAACGAGCTAGCCAACTAGAGGCTCACTAGGGACATGTTGTGGTCTATGTATTCACACATGCATTACGGTTTCCGGTTAATACAATTATAGCATGAACAATAGACAATTACCATGAACAAGGAAATACAATAATAACCATTTTATTATTGCCTCTAGGGCGTATTTCCAACACCCACGCATCCGCCACGCTCTCCAGGTTCCAACTTTGCCCCCTATCAGATTTGCATTAGGGTTTCCTCGAATCCATGGAGTTCGTCGGTGTTCATCACCATTTGCGGGAGCGTTCTTCACCGATTGGATGAAAGTGCCTTTTTAAATCCGTGTAATACTGCACAAATCATGCAGCTACTCATTCCACACCTTGTTGTCTAGTACAGATCTACAGTTTGTTGAAATCCAAATAATGGCCATCTGTTCCTCCGCCGGTCTTTTTAGGGCTAGAACACTTTTCTTTTTATCTTGCATGTAGATCTTAAATCTATTGTTATAACTGTGGAATCGGTTTCTCAACACTTAGTGATTTTTCAACCTGCATGGATAAACTTTATCTGCCAAAAATCTGCCGGCTCACTTTGTCTCACCATAAGAAGCTTCAGCGGCTCACAATTTCATTGACCCGCCCAATGCCATCACCATTTATCGATGTAGCAATCTTGGTCAAGATGTATTTTTAAGCCGCCAAACATTCATGCCTTTCCACAGCTTCCTAACCCGCTGCCATGTCGAAGACCCCATCCACTTGCAACTAGTTAAAGTCTGGAGTGACCGAAGAGTCTCTCAAGGAGTTCGTCACCATGGGGGTTCTGCCGGCTCAGGACGTTATTCACTAGCGGCTTCCAGGAAATGAGAGCACCCCTAAACCGAAATATGGGGAGGTCATTATCTTCACAGACCATCTTCTTCGGGGTTTCTCTCTGCCTGGGTCACTGTTTTTCTGGTACGTCTTACACGCTTTCAATTTGCACCCCCAAGATATTGGCCCAAACTCTATCCCCAACATGTGCCAATTCTAGACCTTCTATCAGGCCTATCTTCAAGAAGAACCATCTGTTGATTTGTTCAAGGAATACTTTTATGTCAACTGCCAAACTGAATGGCTGACGGGTTAAGTCTTGAGCTCGGAGGCGTAACTCTTCAGAGATAGAGAGACATACTTTTCCTAGCAGCGATCTTGCCAAGTCATCCTAAAGATTGGAACAAGACTTGGTTCTATTGCCAAGACACTTCATCAGAGGGGGGGAACCCACTGTCGGGTTACCGTTCTTACCGGCTTAGCATAGATACAGGACTTCCAGACCAGATGCCAGCCGCCGTACATGCTCAATATGCCTCCACCTTCTCCAAAGTTAGGGCTCTGTTAGCCAATGGGTTGACGGGTGTTGATCTAACCCGCTGCTGGGTCTCCTGGAGGATTGTGCCGCTAAGCCGCTATGGCACTTTGATGTGTCAGTATATTGATAAAGTAGATGACCCTCAATGCTTCAATCAGCCCCCCTTAACAGATCAGGACCTCAACGTCATCGTCAATCTTTGCTGGGGAAAACACTAGCCGCATGCAGCAAGACTAGTTTGAGCCCCTTCTCTGCACTTAACCTGGCTCCAGATGTAAGTTATTCCATCTTAGCCCTCATCCATTATTTTTAACTCCATACCTTATTAACCCTTTCCTGCTGATATGCTTTTTCCCTTGTAGGCCGGCTCCTCATTCTGGAAGAAACTGTTGCCCTCAACTCTTAAGAAGAAGAACAAAGTCCCAAAGGGCTCAAAGCCTAAGGCGTCGACCCGCAAGAGAAAACAGTCAACTGAAGAACTATTTGATTTACATGATTGAGAGGTAGAACTTGACTCCCTTGGCCTTCTATTTATGCAACTTATTGACGGAGACTACTCATAGGAAGAAGCTGAAACAACCCATGCCAACATTGCCGAGGTAACCATTGTCTCCTCTGACTCGAATCTTGCACCAATAAAGAAAGTACGGCGGGCTATACGGAAGGTAAAGAGTTCCCATACTTTTACTTACTTGAGTCGTAACTTTCTTTAGAAGAAACAGTAAGATGATAGTAGATGTCAGACCCAGAGCACCGGCCCTGGAGATCTTTTAGCCGGCTTACCAAATGAATCGCCTCCTCAAAAACAGCACACAGAAGTCCTTCCTTGTCTTGAGCTTATCTTGTATGGACACTATTTTTGCATATTACAAATTGATTTAACAATGCTAACTTTTCCAGGAATTGCCTCCTTCTTCTGGCGATTCAACCGCCTCGAAGCTGCCACCTCTGACTATTAACCCGGGGTAAGCATTTTTATGCCCCGAAAAGCGTTTAATACCTCATACCTTATCATGACATATCCAATATTGCCTTTGCTCATAGGGCTCAAGCCAAACGAAGGAAGGGGGCAGGTCATCCGCGGTTCCTGATGTCCAAGACTCAAAGATCCCAACACCCAATATTCCTGACTCTCATACTGAACCTTCTGAAGCAGCCAAAAATGCCCCTGAAGAGGTTCCTCCACAGGCTGAGCCGGCTGCCATGGACATTGAGGCTCCTAAAGCCCATCCAGATTCTGCTCCTAAGCCGCCCATCCCCCGGCCGTCAACTGAACACATGACTTCTCATGAAGAGGTATCTATCATAGGCGGCGTCTTACAAAGCTCCAGTTCCCTCGCATGCACTATCCAAGCATATCAAAGAAGACGAGGCAGCTCCCTCGAAGGAAGAAAAGACTCCATGTGTTTGAGCCATCTGTTTGCCAGTCAAGACATACTGCTGACGAATTGCATAGTGGTTATTTGAGCCATCTGTTTGCCAGTCGAGACATGGAGCCCGACCTGGTTGCCATGATGAAGAAAAAAATACGAGGTGCTGAAGTTATCTTGCCTCTTCACATATATACTTATGCAGCCCCCAAGAGCAGATTGACTTTTTCCAAAGGTCGGCTCGGTGATACGTCTCCAACGTATCTACAATTTATGAAGTATTCATGCCATGTTTATAATAATTCTATATGATTTTGGTATGATTTTATTAGAACTAACCCAGACTGACGTTGTTTTCAGCAGAACTACCATGGTGTTGTATTTGTGCAGAAATAAAAGTTCTTGGCATGCGCTGAAAATTTTGTATGATTTTTCTCGACCAAAAGGGACCCCCAAATCATTGGAGTTAGGCCAAAAGAGACATGAGGAGGTCACAAGCCTGCCAGGCACGGCCACCCCCTGGTCGCACCTAGCGGGCTTGTAACTGCCTCGTGGCACCCCTTGACGTGATTCGAACGCCAAAAATTCCTATAAATAAAGAAATCTCCGAAACGAAACCTAGATCGGGAGTCGTCACTGCAAGCCTCCAGAGCCATGAAAAACCATTTGGGGCCCCGTTCCGGCACCCTCTCGGAGGGGGAAACCATCAGCGAAGGCCATCTTCATCATCCCGGTGGTCTCCATGATGAGGAGGGAGTAGTTCACCTTTAGGTCTGAGGGTATGTACTAGTAGCTATGTGTTTGATCTCTCTCTCTCTCTCTCTCTCTCGTGTTCTTGAGATGGCACGATCTTGATGACCGCGAGCTTTATTGGTATAGATGAATCATATGGAGTTTTCCCCTTTCTATCTTCTTGTGATGAATTGAGTTTTCCCTTTGAAGTTTTCTTATCGGATTGAGTCTTTAAGGATTTGAGAACACTTGATGTATGTCTTGCGATGGGATATCCGTGGTGACAATGGGATGTTCTATTGATCCACTTGATGTATGTTTTGGTGATCAACTTGCGGGTTCCGTGACGTTGGGAATCTATGCATAGGGGTTGGCACATGTTTTTGTCTTGACTTTCCGGTACAAACTTTGGGGCACCCTTTGAAGTTCTTCGTGTTGGATTGAACATGATGAATCTGAAATTATGTGATGCATATCGTATAATCAAGCCCATGGGTACTTGTGGTCACATTAGAGTATCTAGGTGACATTAGGGTTTTGGTTGATGTGTATTTTAAGGTGTTATTTTACTACGAACTCTAGGGTTGTCTGTCACACTTATAAGGATAGCTCATAAGATTGATCAGAAAAGATAACTTTGAGGTGGTTTCGTACCCTACAATAATTTCTTTGTTAGTTCCCTGCTATTTGTGACTTTGGAGTGAACTCTTTCTCGCATGAGAGGTATTTACATATGATTCAACTATGTCATTAATGTTAAGAGAAATTGCACTAGTGAAAGTATGGACCCTAGGCCTTGTTTCCAAGCATTTATACCACGTTTTGCTCACTGTTTACTATTTCTTACCTGGATGTTTTTATACTTTCAGATTACAAAAAACTATATGTACCATCCATATTGCACTTGTATCGCCATCTCTTCGCCGAACTAGTGCACCTATACAATTTATCATTGTATTGGGTGTGTTGGGGACACAAGAGACTCTTTGTTATTTGGTTGCAGGGTTCTTTGAGAGAGACCATCTTCATCCTACATCTCCCACGGATTGATAAACCTTAGGTCATCCACTTGAGGGAAATTGCCATTGTCCTACAAAACTCTGCGCTTGGAGGCCCCACACGAGTCTACAAGAACAAGGTTGTGTAGTAGACATCAAGCTCTTTTCTGGCACCGTTACCAGGTAGGTGACTGCCTGAAGGTATATCTTTAGATCTTGCAATCAAATCTTTTATTTTCTTATTTTTAACTAGTTTGGTTTTGTAAAATAAAACTACAAAAAAATATAATTGATATTGCTTCATATGCTTCATCTTTTAATGTCTTTCGTGAAAATGATGGAAAGGAAAATTGTGCTCAAGTGTTAGAAGAAGTTATTAGAATGCTTGGCACTAAATCCTTGAATGGTGAGCATGGTTTCAATATTTTTATTATGAATTCTCTGAATATTCATGATGCTAATGATATGCAAAGCCACAAGCTTGGGGATGCTATGTTCGATGAATATGATAAATTTTGTCCCCCAAGTTTTGATGATCAAAACTATTATGATTATGACATGCCTCCTATCTATGATGATTATTGTGATGACACATATGCTATAAACAGTAATGACAACCATGAAACTTGTCATCATGATTTTAATATTCAAAGTGGTTATGTCAATAAAGTATCTCATGATAGTTATTTTGTTGAGTTTGCTCCCACTATTATGAATGACAAGAAAATTGCTTATGAGGAGACTACTAAAATTGTTATGCTTGTAGATCATGAAAAGAATGATTTATGTGCTGGTTATATTGTGGATTACTTCATCATCCTAATGAAAATTATGCTTGGAGAGACTCTTTGTTATTTGGTTGCAGGGTTGTTGAGAGACCATCTTCATCCTACACCTCCCACGGATTGATAAACCTTAGGTCATCCACTTGAGGTAAAATTGTCACTGTCCTACAAAACACTGCGCTTGCAGGCCCAACACGAGCCTACAAGAAGAAGGTTGTGTAGTAGACATCATTGGGTCTTCCATTTATTTAGCAATTTTTCCTAAAATCGCCATGTAGCCCCCAAGGGCTAGGTCATTACCCAAGTAATGAGTTGGCACTCAATCATATATTAAGTGCCAAATGTAGCCCCCAAGGGCCGGGTCATTACCTAAGTAATGAGCCGGCACTCAATCATAGATTAAGAGCCTATTGTAGCCCCAAGGGCCGGGTCATTACCTAAGTAATGATCCGGCTCTATAAGAAAGAGCTGAGATACATTAGCCCCCAAGTGTCAAGTAAATTGCTTGCAATCTGCTTGGGACTTAAACATTGTACCAAATTTTGATATAAACCGTATGAGCCAGACCGATGGCTTAAAACTGACAAGCTTTCTTTGTGTAGGAATCCTTGACTGGTGCTGAATCAGCCGTGGCAGACCTTAAGAAGAGTCTGGCTTTGTAGCAAAGAGGCCGAACAGAGATGGAAGAAAAATGGCGGCTCTGCTCCATAGATCTCGAGAAGATCAAAACACAGTTCGAAACCTTCAAGCAGACTGTTGAATCTAGCCAAGTTGCCCTAACTAAGCACGCTGAAGAGGCAGAGGGCCGGCTTAAAATAGCAACTAATGAGCTGAACACTTTGAAGGGCCATATATCTCGCATGACTGGAGCTGTCTTTGGTAAGCATTCATTGTCAAACTTTGTTGAAAGTCCTTGCCGGCGGTTTATTAAAAAAATCCTTGATTGTAGGTGAACGGAGCCGACAACTATCAACCAACAGCCTGATGAAGCTCAAGGCCCTGTATACCTTAATAGAAAAGCTATATGCCAGGTCTCTAATCACCATCAAGGCCATCATGTGTGAAAAGGGTGTCCTGAAACTCATGAAAGTTGTGCTCGATACCATGTCTACCATCCCCATGCTAGTGCAAGAACTGAAGAGATCAGCCGCCCGTGAGGGCGCGATTGCTGCTTTGAGCCGGTCGTTGGCTTTTGCTCCAGAGCTTAACCCGGATGAAATGAATGAGGGCTTTCCTGAACTGAAGGACGACGGCTCAGAATTTATAGAACCAGATTAGTCTCGCTGTCATAAGGCATACTGAGTTCTTGCAAGTTGGCTGGCTGCAAAAAGCTGACCTATGAGTACACCAGGTGGCTTACTCTGAAGATAACAAGTGGATTCGGGGGCCCACTTTTGAAGCAAAGATCCTGATTCCTCAACATCGTAAGCACCTCTTCACTCCTGATGTTGACCCGTCTACAATCATGCACGATGAAGCTATATTTGAAGTTTTGGCCAATTGCAATTGGGATGTGGACAATCTCTAGATCGATGAAATCGAAGACCCGGCATAGGATGACCCGACGACGAGTAAAAGAAAGAAGTTTGCATCATGTAACCCGGCCTTGTTTAATTCGTCGGGTTAAAATTTGTTGAAAAACTTGAAGTCTTCAATGCTTACGGCTTTTGAATAGCCTTGTAATGTCTATAGAAAACTCTAAACTGCTTGTTCTTGCACTTTTGATGTTATGCTTGAAAGCTCAGCTGGTGACTCGGCAAACTCATCTGTTGATATATGAGCTCTTTGACTGCTTTGACTCGCCGGGCGGTTTAGACTCCATGGGCCAAGTCAGAAATTTTCCAAAACATAGAATCTTTTCATGAGAGTCCTGCAAGAACAAGCAATTTGTATGTCTCATCCTATAAGCCGGCTTTAAAGGCACAGTAGGATAAGATAACTTGTTTTTTATGAAAATATTTTGTTTCCGAAGAAACGAGGCGGAAAGCCTGAAGAACTTGTAAATTGGGCCTCACGTGACATAAATCTGTCATTTAAACCTCAGCAAGTTCAGGGTCTTTAAAAGATTGACATTGCTAAGAGTATGAATAGGCCACGTAGCGGAGGGGGTACGATAGACAAGACGAGTTTGTCCTCGCTCATTGTAAGTCGTCTCTCTCGTGACAAAAACTATCGTTTAAACCTTGACAAGTTTAGTGTCTTCGTGCGAGAATAACTTAAAAAAGTTCAAGGTCTCTTATCAAGAATAACTACCAAGAGTTCGGCGGGTCACATGGCGGAGTAGCAAGTTGCAAACAGGTGGGTTTAACTCGGACATGGCGGAAAGCCAGGTCAAGAGGGTAAATAAGCTTAAACCCATTGGGTTGAAAGCCCCCGTGTGACCAAATTAAGGATCAACTCCTTCGTAATATAAACCTGGCCAAGAGGGTTTAAAAGCCCCCAAGTGACCAAATTAAGGATCAACTTCTTTATATGACACTTTGAATGTGCAGAAAATGGCAGAGGCCCCTAATCATGGGGATGCCAACTTTATTAAATCATAGAAGATTGTTTGTACAATGAGAGGGATATGTACATTGATGAGAGCCGGCTGGCAGCTTAATCATAGTATGGCCGAAGGTGAGCAATATTCCATGGCCTCTTGGTCTCTTCACTAGAAGTGCGAGACTTGTCACTCTCCCGTATGCCCATGAGATAATAAGATCCATTGTTGAGATTTCTGCTGATCACAAATGGTCCTTCCTAGGGAGGTGATAACTTGTGCATATTTTACTGGTCTTGATTCAACCGGAGTACTAAGTCGCCTTCTCGGAACGTCCGGGTCTTGACCCTGCATCTATGATAGCGACGCAGGTCTTGCTGATAAATCGCCGATCGAGCTGCTGCAAGATCCCGTTCTTCATCCAAGGCATCCAAAACATCCTGACGCACCACCTCATTGTCAGTTACCACATAAGCCGCCACTCTGGGCGAGTCATGGCGAATATCACTAGGGAGAACAGCTTTTGCACCATAGACCATGAAGAAAGGCATAAAGCATGTAGACATGTTGGGGGTTGTTCTTATGCTCCAAAGAACAGACATAAACTCCTCCACCCAACAACCCGGTGTGTGCTCCAAAGGAAGCATAAGCCAGGGTTTTATACCACTCAAAATTTCCTGGTTAGCACGCCCATCTTGGCCATTAGACTGTGAGTGAGCTCCCAAAGATAAATCAAGACGGATATGCTCCTCATCACAGAATTCCTTCATAGCCCCCTTGAACAGATTTGTGCCATTATCAGTGATGATACTATGCGGATAGCCAAAACAAAAGATCGGCTTTTTGACGAACTGAACCGTTGTTGCAGCGTCACACTTACTAACCAGCTCAGCCTCAATCCACTTAGTAAACTTGTCAGCCGCCACTAAGAGGTGGGTCTTCTTATCTTTAGACCTCTTAAAAGGTCCTACCATATCAAGACCCCAGAATCCAAACGGCCAGGTGATTGGAATCATCCATAGCTCTTTAGCCGGCACATGGGCACGTCGCCCAAATTTCTAACACCCGTCGCACTTACTGACGAAATCTTCTGTATTTACGAGTTGTTAACCAGTAGAAGACATGGAGGAAAGCCTTTGCCTATTGGGGAACATTGCATGGGAAACAAAAAACTTCCTACGCACACGCAAGATCTATCCATGGTGATGAGCATCTACGAGGGGGAGAGTGGTTCTACGTACCCTTGTACATTGCTAAGCGGGAAGCGTTAAGAAAAGCAGTTGATGTAGTCGAACGTCTTCGCGATCCAAATCGCCGAGCGTCCCACGATACTAGCACGATCCATCCTGCGAACCAATAGCGATCTGTCCTATGATCCCATCACAATCCGTCCTACAATCCAATCACGAATTGTCTCGCGATCTTGATCACGGTCCTTTCGATCTAGCGCCGAACAGGCGACACCTCTGCTTTCAGCACACGTACAGCTCGATGATGATCTCCACCTTCTTGATCTAGCAAGAGGGAGCGGATAGGTAGATGAGTTCTCCAGAAGTGCAACAATGTTGCGGTGATGGTGGTGGAGCTATTCCAGCAGGGCTTCGCCTAAGCACTGTTGAAACCGATCTAGAGGAGAGGTAGCACGTGGCTATTTTGCTGTGTATCAAAACCCTCAAAACCCCTAGTGTATGTAGGAGGAGGGAGGGAGGCGGCTTGGCGAACAAGGGGCAGCCCTTGGCCTTGCGCAAGGAGGAGAGGAGGAGTCCTCCTCCAATCCTAGTAGGATTAGGACTCCTCCTTCCCACTTGGAAACTCTTTCCACCTTGTGTTTTCTTCCTTCCCAATCCACTCCATCCACATGGGACCTTAGAGGAGGATTTGGCCAGCCCACCAGGGGATGGTTTAACTCCCCCAACAGCCCATGTAGCCTCTTGGGTCGAGACACCCCTCCCGATGGTCCCCCGGTACCCTCCCGGCACTCCCGGTACACTACCGATGAGCCCGAAAATTTTCTGGCGACCAAAACAGGACTTCCTATATATGAATCTTTACCTCCATACCATTTCGGAGCTCCTCGTGATGTCCGGGATCTCATCCGGGACTCCTAAAAACCTTTGATCATAACCATACATAACTCTATACTACCGAAACATCACCGAACCTTAAGTGTGCAGACCTGCGGGTTCGAGAACTATGTAGACATGACCGACACACCTCTATGGTCAATAACCAATAGAAGGACCTGGATGCCCATATTGGTTCCTAGATATTCTACGAATATCTTTATCGGTTGAACCTCTATGTCAAGGATTCAATTAATCATGTATGTTGTTCCCTTTGTTCTTCGGTATGTTACTTGCCCGAGATTCGATCGTCGGCATCTCCATACCTAGTTAAATCTCATTACTGGAAAGTCTCTTTACTCATTCCGTAATACATGATCTCGTGACTAACACTTAGCCACATCGCTTGCAAGGCTTATTGTGATGTTGTATTACCAAGTGGGCCCTAAGATACCTCTCCGTCACACAGAGTAACAAATCCCAGTCTTGATCCATGCCAACCAAACAGACACCCTCGAAGATACCTTTAGAGCACCTTTATAGTCACACAGTTACGTTGCGATGTTTGATACACACAAGGTACTCCTTTGGTGTCAGTGAGTTGCATGATCTCATGGTCATAGGAACAGATACTTGGCATGCAGAAAACTATAGCAATAAACTGACACGGTCATATGCTACATTTATAGTTTGGGTCTTGTCCATCACATAGTTCTCCTAATGATGTGATCCTATTATCAAATGACATCTCATGTCCATTTCTAGGAAACCTTGACCATCTTTAATCAACGAGCTAGTCTATTAGAGGCATACTAGGGACATGGTGTTGTCTATGTATCCACACATGCATCTGAGTTTTCGATCAATACAATTATAGCAGGATAATAGACGATTATCATGAACAAGGAAATATGCTAATGACCAATTTATTATTGCCTCTAGGGTATATTTACAACAGTCTCCCACTTGCACTAGAGTCAATAATTTGGTCACATCACCATGTGATTCGCATTGTTATGAATCTAACACCCAATGAGTTCTGGGGCTCGATCATGTTTTGCATGTGAGAGAGGTCTATTAGTCAACGGGTCTGCGACATTCAGATCCATGTGTACTTTGCAAATCTCTATGTCATACTATAGACACTGCTACCACATGACACTTGGAGCTATTCCAAATGGCTGCTCCACTATATGTATCTGAATTGCTACTAAGAGTCATCTGAATTGGTGTTAAAGCTTGCATCGACGTAACTCTTTACGACAAACTCTTTATCACCTCCATAATCGAGAAACCTTTCCTTAGTCCTTTAGTTAATAAGGATAATCTTGACCGCTATCCAGTGATCCACTCCTAGATCACTTTTGTACCCCTTGATGGACTCATGGCAAGGCACACACAAGTGCGGTACATAGCATGGCATACTATACAGAGCCTATGGCTAAGGCATAGGGGACGACGTTCGTCCTTTCTATGTCACATCCCTATCTAGGAGTCATAGGAACAGCATGTGTTTGCATCATGTTTCAATTTGGCCTCAACTTGAAATAGTGAGCTAAAGAAACCCCAAGCTCACTTTGAATCAAAACAATTCAAATTTGGGGAAAATTCAACAAATCCAAAATGCCCACTAAAAATGTTCCCTATGTCTGGTATATTTGGACATGATTATAACAGGGATCATTTAAATTATTTGAACAATCAAAGCAATTTAAAAATAAATGTTAAAGATCCTGAAAATGCCAAATAAAGTATTATCATTACTTTTGTTTTCAAAATATCCTGAAACTTTTTAGATAAGTTTGAAATATTCAAACTCCATTATAGAAAATACTTGGGATATTTTACAAAGTCATTTTGTACCTGCAAAAGAATTAAACAAATGTCACAAATTAGAAAAGAAATAAAAAAATAAAAAAAAGGAGAAATAAGCCTACGTCATGCCGGCCCACCTGGCCCAGGGAGATCATCGTCCTCCTGGCGGCCAGGAGGACGGGAGTGTGGCCGGCGTGCACGCGCTGCCATGCCTCCATGCCAGCAGCTACCTGCCTGCTACCTCCTCGCTAGTGCGATGGGGATAAGCTCCGAGAGCCGTCCCCATCGCCCTCTCTCTCTCTCTCTCTCTTGCCCGCCTCTCTTTCTCCCCTCCTCTGCTCCGCCATGGCCGAGCTGCTCGCCGCCGTAGCGTCGCCGTTCTAGCCGCCCCCGTGCCCTTCTGAGCCCACCAAAGGCTCCGCCTAGATCCCCTCTTCCTTCTCGCCAAGCCACGCACCGCCGGGAGCTCCCTGTCGCTGCCATTGCCGTCGTCTTCAACCTCCGGTCTCCAGCAAGCAAGTGAAGCTCGCCGCTGCTCCAGGCCCTCCCCGAGCCCGCTCTCGACGTCTCTGCAACCGTCATGAACCCCTAGATCTTTCCCCCTCTTTACAATTTCGTTTGCGTGCCCTAGCGCCGGATTCCATCGAGGTCCGAGGTGCCCAGCCGCTCGAGCTCGACGCCGGCCATGCTCCGGTGACCAGAGGTCCATCAGAGGCCACCGTCGTGTTCGTGAGGCTGCATAGAGCCCGTAGGTGCCAAGTAGAGGTCGTGTTGTGCCCTGGTTGGACGGGCTCGTGCTTGCCCGAGCTCCGGCAGCCGCCAAGCTCGCCGCTGGCGTCGATTCTGACCATCTCAGCTCCTGGGAGGTGTCGGGATGGATGCGCGCGTGAGCATAGGACCGTTTGGTGCCCTCTGCCGTCCATTTGGTCACCAGAGGAGGGATCCCAAGCCCCTCCTCCGTCTCTAGAGCCACCGGTGGCTCAACGCCGGTGGGTCTTGCCAGAGTTGACCACGGGGGTTTGACCCCAGGTCAACTGGCAAGTGGGCCCGAACCTCTAATTAAGTTAGATTAAGAAAATAATAATTAATTAAGTTAATTAACCTAATTAGTCACTCACCAGTGGGCCTAGAAATACTAATTAACTAGGATTAGTTTTAATTATTTAGTTAAATGATTGAGCCACTAACATGTGGTCCCCACATGTCAGGTTTGACTCTAGCCTGGTCATCTGATCAGCTGACGTCGTTGTGACGTCAGGCTGATGTCCTAATTCTATTTTCTAGTTTAAAAATAATTCCAAAAATTATTCAAAACTTCAAAAAATTCATATAAATTAATCTGTAAATCAGATGAAAATATTTTGTATATGAAAATTTATCAGAAAAATCCAATGAATCCAATGGTGCTATTGTCATGAATGTTAGAGCAATCTAAATTGGCGAACATTGACATTTTCTAATAGGTTAGTATATGGAATTGAAATAAAGAATGATTTTGAATCTATATTCAACTTCATTTCAAATCAACATGAACACTAGTTGCATTAGCTCATCCATACATGCTATCATGCCATGATCATGCATCATATTGTTGCACTTGCGTGTGTTGATTGTTTCTTATCTGCATTGCGGTAGGCCCTGCTTCTGAGGATACCCCCGAGTATCCCGACGAAGGAGAGAACCTTTCCGCTACCTAGCAAGGCAAGCACCCCCTTTGATCATCCCGATAACATCCTACTCTCTCGCTCCTGCTCTTGTTTATTGCATTAGGACAGTCGATCACATGTCAGTCATACACGGTAGATGATCCTATTCTGCTGCATAACCTGACATTGTCATAGTAAATAGCTAAACCTTGCAACCTAGCATACCTGGTAGATGCTTGTGCCATGATGTGCTTAGCTTGCTTTGCCTGCTATGCTTGCTATGCTTAGAGTTGTGTTAGGTCTGATTCATCTGGGTGATGAACTGAATGAAACGATGTTGTTCTGATGTGGTGTTATAATGATGAACTTGATTTGGTAAAGGTAGCGAGGAGAGGCTATGTACGAGTACATAGTGGGTTGTCTCATTGGGACCGTTCTTAGGAACTGAGTTCCGTGTTTGTGATCCAAGACTAGTTACTACCACATGTTGGGCCCTGAAATATGACCCCGCTCGACTTATCATTCGCTTAGTCCTTGGTCCAGGAGTTGCAAGTAGTTTCTGGTGTTTATAGCATGCTGGAGGTCGTGCGTAGCGCTGACCCTAGGGGTGGGTTACGACGCGGTAGGCAGTGGCATGGTGTACTAAGGGTCAGCCGAATGGGGGACTTGGGAACCCTACGCACATCGTTTGGGGCCGTAGCGGAAACTTTGGCCGGACTTCCGTGCGGGTTCAGTCTCAAATAGGCGATAGCCTGGACTAGAGGTCTTATGTGATTAACGGTCGTGGACGACTCCCTCGCTGGGCATCCGCTTGAAGGTTGCTGAGGTGCATGGTTTTATGAGCACACAGCGATAAGTGGCGAGAGCGTGTGTGAATAAGTACACCCCTACAGGGTATGAAACTATTCGAATAGCCGTGTCCTCGGATATGGACTACTTGGAGAACTTATGTTGTTCATAGATAATCAAATGGATACTCATAAAAATATCAAGACAAGTGTGAGTACCGTGGATGGCACTCTCCCAGGAGAGGGAAGTGAATCCATGGTGATGTATTGTCGTGGAGTTAGTGGACTCATGTGCGATATCTAAAATTGTAACAAAGAGTTAAAATTTGAGTAGTGTAGGTTAGCCATGAGTCAAAGCTAGCATTGCTGCATAAACTCCACCACCTCCTTGATCATACATGAGCATGATTAGACTAGGTCTATTCTAATGACTTGCTGAGTATGTTTGTACTCACGTTTGCTTAATAAATGTTGCACATGAGACCCAGGACCCATAAGGTGGGTTCTATCTAGATGTCGACGATGCCGAATAGCTGGTGTCCCAACTACGACCTTTGCCCTGTGGTGGGCTGTAGATAGTCAGGCCATGTGTCTTTTTACCCCTCTCATATGTCTGTACTCAGATAGCTTATGCTTCTGCTTGGTTTGTATGAACATGTTTGTATGACTTGAGTGTCGGGTCGTGTGACCCCTATCTGTAAGAACATATTATGCAAGGCTCGTCTGAGCCTCTTAAATAAAAGTCATGTTGTTGTATGGTTATGTTGTGACGCCATAGTTATATCTATGCATATCGAGCATGTCGTGCGTATGTGTGACGTGCAACGGTATGTATGGGATCCGACACCTAGTCGTGTGCCTTTAGTAGTACTCTTTACGAGAAACTGTCTCTTTGTGCTTCCACCGAGCCATGGTAGCTTGCTACTGCTCCGGACACATTGATTGACCGGCATGTATCCTTCTTTGCTGTTGTGTCTGTCCCTTCGGGGAAATGTCTCATAGTGTAAGGAGTCCCTGTAGCCTGTTACGACCCGTCTACGTGCAGTGATGGCATTTATGTCTCATGGCATAATGGAGTCCTTATAGCTTTCTATGACTCGTCTACAAATGCTTGAGGCCGACACCTGCATTGTTGGGTTACGTATGCATGCTTCCGTACGGATGTGCCACTTGGGTTCTATGACTAGTAATGTCGGCTTGGGTACTCTGTCGTCTGGTTGCCAGCGACATGTTCACATACGTGAGCCAAAAGGCGTAAACGGTCCCGGCTAAGGTAAGGCTGCAGCCGTGGAACTTACCGTGCATGAGGCCGCAAAGTGATGTGATATGTTACAGTCTGGATTCCTATGACTTAGGATCGGGGTCCCGACATTCTCTTTCTCCTGCCATGGTCGAGCTTTGAGTCTCACTCAACTTCACACCTTACAAATGAGGC
Organism: Hordeum marinum; assembly: GCA_022496015.1. Taxonomy (NCBI): domain Eukaryota; kingdom Viridiplantae; phylum Streptophyta; class Magnoliopsida; order Poales; family Poaceae; genus Hordeum; species Hordeum marinum. Next base: position 419,676,731 of record CM039675.1, read on the forward strand.
AAGAACTCTTTCTTTGACTGATCCATTTTGAACTCTTTCAAAATCTTGTCAAGGTATATACTCAATGAAAGTCTTATCAGACGTCTTGATCTATCACTATATATATTGATGCCCAACAATTAAGTAGCTTTATCCAGGTCTTCCTTTGAAAAACTCCTTTCAAACAACCCTTTATTCTTTCCAGAAATTCTACATCATTTATGATCAACAATATGTCATGCACATATGCTTATCAGAAACTCTATAGTGCTCCCACTCACTTTATTGTAAATACAAGTTTCTCATAAACTTAGTGTAGACTCAAAAACTTTGATCACCTCATCAAAGCATATATTCCAACTCCGAGATGCTTGCTCCAGCCCATAGAAAGTATTCCTAGAGCTCGCACACCTTTTAGCATCCTTAGGACTAACAAAACCTTCTAGTTGTATCACATATAACCTTTCCTCAAGTAAACAATTAAGGAAACGATGTTAATTGAAAAATGCAGCAACTGCTAACATAATTCCAACAGATTTTAGCATCGCTACGAGCGAGAAAGTGTCATCGCAGTCAACTCCTTGAACTTGTCAGAAACTTCTTTGTGACAAATCAAGCTTTATAAATGGTGACATTTACCATCAGCGTCTGTCTTCATCTTAAAGGTCCATTTGTACTCGACGACCTGTCGTCCAACGAGGAAGTCTACCAAAGTCTATACTTGGTTTTCATACATGGATCCTTTCTCGGATTTCATGGCCTCTAACCATCTATTGGAATCCGGGCCCATCATCGCTTCTCCATAGCTCGTAGGTTCATCCGAGATGCTTGCTTCAGTCCATAGAAGGATCACTGAAGCTTGCTCACCTTTTAGGATCCTTAGGACTGACAAAACCTTCTGGTTGTATCACATACAACCTTTCCTCAAGTAAACCATTAAGGAAACGATGTTTTGACATCCATTTGCCAGATTTCATAATTGAAAATGTAGCAACTACTAACATAATTCCAACAGACTTTAGCATCGCTACGAGTGAGAAAGTCTCGTCACAGTCAACTCCTTGAACTTTTCGGAAACTTCTCTATGACAAGTCAAGCTTTATAAATGGTGACATTAAACATTAGCATATGTGTTCATATTAAAGATCCATTTGTACTCGACGACCTGCCATCCAACGAGCAAGTCTACCAAAGTCTATACTTGGTTTTCATACATGGATCCTTTCTCGGATTTCATGGCCTCTAACCATCTGTCGGAATCCGGGCCCATCATCGCTTCTCCATAGCTCGTAGGTTCACCCAAGATGCTTGCTTCAGTCCATAGAAGGATCACTAAAGCTTGCTCACCTTTTAGGATCCTTAGGACTGACAAAACCTTCTGGTTGTATCACATACAACCTTTCCTCAAGTAAACCGTTAAGGAAACGATGTTTTGACATCCATTTGCCAGATTTCATAATTGAAAATGTAGCAACTACTAACATAATTCCAACAGACTTTAGCATCGCTACGAGTGAGAAAGACTCATCGCAGTCAACTCCTTGAACTTTTCGGAAACTTCTCTGCGACAAGTCAAGCTTTATAAATGGTGACATTAACCATCAGCGTATGTGTTCATATTAAAGATCCATTTGTACTCGACGACCTGCCATCCAACGAGCAAGTCTACCAAAGTCTATACTTGGTTTTCATACATGGATCCTTTCTCGGATTTCATGGCCTCTAACCATTTGTCGGAATCTGTGCTCAGCATCGCTTCTCCATAGCTCGTAGGTTCATAGTTGTCCAACAACATGACCTCGAAGACAGGGTTGTCGTACCACTCAGGAGCAGTACGTGTCCTTGTCGACCTACGAGGTTTGATAGTAACTTGATTCGAAGCTTCATGATCATCATCATTAACTTCCTCTTAAACTGACGTAGGCTCCACAAAAACATCTTTCTGCTCTGCACTACTCTCTGGTTGAACAAAGGTTCAACAACCTCATCAAGTTCTATCTTCCTCCCACTCAATTCTTTCGAGAGAAAATCTTTCTCGCGAAAGGACCCAGTTTTAGCAACAAACACTTTGTACTCGGATCTGAGATAGAGGGTATACCTAACTGTTCTTAGGGTATTCTATGAAGATGCATTTGTCGACTTTGGGTTCGAGCTCTTTAGGTGAAAACCCTTTTCACATAAGCATCGCAGCCCCAAACATTAAGAAGCGATAGCTTAGGTTTCTACCAAACCATATGGTGTCATCTCTAAGGATTTAGATGGCACCCTATTTAAAGTGAATGTAGTTGTGGCTAATGCATAACCCAAAACGATAGTGGTAAACGATAAGAGACATCATAATTCACACCATGTCCAGTAGAGCACGACTACGAGGTTCGGATACACAATCACACTATGGTATTCCAGGTGGCATGAGTTGTGAAACAACTTTCACATTGTCTTAAGTTCTATACCAAACTCATAACTCAGATATTCACCTCCACGATCATATCGTAGACATTTTATCTTTTCATCACGATGATCTCAAACTTCACTCTGATTCTGCTTGAACTATTCAAATGATTCAGACTTGTGTTTCATTAAGTAAATATACACTATATCTACTCAAATCATTAGTGAAGGTAAGAAAATAATGATATCCACCGCAAGCTACAACACTCATTGGACTGTATACATCAACATGTATCATTTCCAATAAGTTACTTGCCCATTCCATCAAGCCGGAAAATGGGGTTTCAGTCATCTTGCCCAAGGGGCATGGTCCGCATGTCTCAACCGATTCAAAATCGAATGATTCCAAAGATACATCAGCATGGAGTTCCTTCATGCGCTTCACACCAATATGACATTTAGTGGCAGTGCCACAAGTATGTGGTACTATCATTATTAACTTTGTATCTTTTGGCATCAATGTTATGAACATGTGTATTACTACGATCAAGATTCAATAAACCATCCTCATTGGGTGCATGACCATTGAAGGTATTATTCATGTAAATAGAATAACCATTATTCTCTAACTTAAATGAATAACCGTTTTGCAATAAACACGATCTAATCACAATCATGCTCAATGCAAACACCAAATAGCATTTATTTAGGTTCATTACTAATCTCGAAGGCAGAGAGAGCATGCGATGTTGATCACATCAACCTTGGAAATAATTCCAACACACATCGTCACCTCACCCTTAGCTAGTCTCCGTTTATTCCGTAGCTTTTATTTCGAGTTACTAACATTTAGCAACCGAACCGGTATCCAATACCCAGGTGCTACTAGGAGTACTAGCAAGGTACACATCAATTACACATATATCAAATATACTTCTGTCGACGTTGCCAGCCCTCTTATCTACCAAGTATCTAGGGTTGTTCCGCTTCAGCGACCGCTCTCCTCATAATAAAAGCACTTAGTCTCGGGTTTGGGTTCAACTTCGGTTTGCTTCACTAGAGCAGCAACTGACTTTCCATCCATGAAGTTTCCCTCCTTACCCTTTCCATTTTCAAAACTAGTGGTTTTACTAACCATCAACACTTGATGCTCCTTCTTGATATCTACCTTTGCGATGTCAAACACCACGAACTAGCTCAGGGATCATCATTACTATCCATGGCATTTTATGGTTCATCACGAAGCTCTAGTAGCTTAGTGACAGTGACTTGAAGAACTATATCAATCGGTATCTTATCTGGAAGATAAACTCCCACTCGATTCAAGCGATTGTAGTACCCAGACAATCTGAGCACATGCTCAATGATTGAGCTATTCTCCTTCATCTTACAGGCAAAGAATCTTTGTTGGAGATATCATATCTCACAACACGGGCACGAGCCTGAGATCCCAATTTCAGCTCTTCGAACATCTCGTATGTTCCATGACATTCAAAATGTTTTGGAGCCTCAATTCTAAGTCGTAATGCATGACTCACTAGACTATCAAGTACTCATTAGAACGTGCCTATTAGATGTTCACAACATCTACAGATGACGCTAGAGGGGGTGGTGCACCGAGAGGTGCATTAAGGACATAAGCCTTCTGTGCAACAATGAGGACAATCCTTAGATCACGGACCCAGTCCGAAATATTGCTACCATCATCTTTCAACTCTAATTCTCTTGGAACATATAAAAATTCATGGGAGCTACAGCGTGAGCTAGTAGTCTACAACATAATTTGCAAAGACACAACTGACTATGTTCATGATAATGAGTTCAACTAGTCATATTACTTAAGAACTCCCACTCAAATTGACATCCCTCCGGTCATTCGAGTGATACATGATCCAAATTCACCAACTCAAGTCCGATCATCATGTGAGTTGAGGTGGTTTCAATGGTGACCATCATCATGTTGATCATATCTACTATATGACTTATGTTCGACCTTTCGGTCTCTTGTGTTTCGAGGCCATGTCTGTACATGCTAGGCTCGTCAAGTTTAACCCGAGTGTTCTGCACGTGCAACACTGGCTTGCACCCGTTGTATGTGAACATAGAGTCTATCACACCCGATCACCATGTGGTGTCTCGACACGACGAACTTTCGCAACGGTGCACACTCGGGAAGAACACAATTTTACCTTGAAATTTAAGTGAGGGATCATCTTATAATGCTACCGTCGTCCTAAGCAAAACAAGGTGCATAAAAGGATTAACATCACATGCAAATCATAAGTGACATGATATGGCCATGAACTTGTGCTTTTGATCTCCAACTTGAAAGCACAGGCATGATCTCCATCGTCACCGGCATAACACCATGATCTCCATCATTGTGTCACCATCGGGGTTGTCGCGCCCACCATGCTCATACTACTATAGCTACCGTTTAGCGATAAAGTAAAGCATTACATAGCGCTTAAAGATTGACACGCAGGTCATACAATAATTAAAAACAACCCTATGGCCCTTTCTAGTTGTTGTACTCATCGACATGCAAGTCGTGATATTCTATACAACACATGATCATCTCATACATGACATATATCTCATCATGTAATAGGCCATATCACATCACAACATACCCTGCAAAAACAAGTTGGACATCCTCTAATTGTTGTTGCAAGTTTTATGTGGCTTCTACGGGTATCTAGCAAGAACAATTCTCACCTATGCAAAACCACAAAGGTGATACATAAATTGCTTTTCAACATTATCAAGGACCGCCTTTGTCGAATCCGATCCAACTAAAGTAGGAGAAACAAACTCCCGCCAGCCATCTTTGTGCAAGGAGGTTACACGTCAATCGATGGAACCGGTCTCTCGTAAGCGTACGAGTAAGGTTGGTTCGGTCCGCTTCATCCCACAACACCGCTTAACCAAAACACAACCAAGGGAGGAAGTAATCTAAGAATCAACGCCCACAAACTCTTTGTGCTCTACTCGATATCTCATCTACACATAGACCTAGCTCATGATGCCACTGTTGGGGAACGTTGCATGGGAAACAAAAAATTTCCTATGCACACGCAAGATCTATCCATGGCGATGAGCATCTACGAGGGGGAGAGTGGATCTACGTACCCTTATAGATCGCTAAGTGGGAAGCGTTAAGAAACGCGGTTGATATAGTCAAACGTCTTCGCGATCCAACTCGCCGAGCGTCCCACGATCCCATCACGATCCATCCCACGATCCCATCACGATCCATCCTACGATCCAATCACGAATCGTCTTGCGATCTTGATCACGGTCCTTCCGATCTAGCGTCGAACGGACGGCACCTCCGCATTCAGCACACGTACAGCTCGATGACGATCTCCACCTTCTTGTTCTAGCAAGAGGAAGCGAAGAGGTAGATGAGTTCTCCGGCTACGCGCAGGCGTTGCGGCGATGGTGGTGGAGCTATTCCAGCAGGGCTTCGCCTAAGCACTACTGAAACCGATCTAGAGGAGAAACTATGATCTAGAGGAGAGGTAGCACGTGGCTGTTTTTCTGTGTCTCAAAACCCTCAAAACCTCTAGTATATATAGGAAGAGGGAGGGAGGAGGCTTGGCGCACAAGGGGCCAGCCCTTGGCCTTGCGCAAGGAGTCGAAGAGGAGTCCTCCTCCAATCCTAGTAGGATTAGGACTCCTCCTTCCCACTTGGAAACTCTTTCCACCTTGTGTTTTTTCTTCCCAATCCACACCAGCCGCATGGACCCTTAGAGGAGGCTTCTGCCAGCCCACCAGGGGCTGGTTTACCTCCTCCCACAGCCCATGTAGCCTCTTGGGTCGAGACACCCCTCCCAATGGTCCCTCGGTACCCTCCCGGCACTCCCGGTACACTACCGATGAGCCCGAAACTTTTCCTGTGACCAAAACAGGACTTCCTCTATATCAATCTTTACCTTCGGACCATTACTTAGCTCCTCGTGATGTCCGTTATCTCATCTGGGACATCGAACAACATTCGATCACCACCATACATAACTCTATACTACCTAAATGTCATCGAACCTTTAGTGTGCAGACCTTGCGGGTTCGAGAACTATGTAGACATGAACGAGACACCTCTATGGTCAATAACCAATAGTGGGACCTGGATTTCCATATTGGTTCCTACATATTCTACGAAGATGTTTATCGGTTGAACCTCTATGTCAAGGATTCAGTTAATCCTGTATGATGTTCCCTTTTTTCTTCGGTATGTTACTTGCCCGAGATTCGATCGTCGACATCTCCATACCTAGTTTAATCTCGTTACTGGCAAGTCTCTTTACTCGTTCCATAATACAAGATCCCATGGCTAACACTTAGTCACATTGCTTGCAAGGCTTATTGTAGGACCGAAAGTAGGTCTAGAGGGGAGGTTATTAGACTACCTGACCAAATAAATTTTTGCCCTTTTCCCAATTTTAGTTCTTGGCAAGTTTCAGCATTCATAGCATATCAAGTAATACCCTACACGTGCATGTCTAAGAGTGTGGTAGCGGAAAGTAAAGACATTACACATTTAAGTAAAGAGAGGGTTAGGAAAGCAAACACAAGTGATGACATGATGATTTTTCCCATGGTTCCGATAGGTGGTGCTATCTTACGTCCATGTTCATGGAGTCTTCAACCCACGGAAGGTAACGGTCGCGAGAGTCCACGGAGAGCTGTACCCACGGAGGGTTCCACGAAGAAGCAACCTTGACTATTCCATGCGGTTTCCATCCACAAAGGACTAGCCTCATTATGGGTAGATCTTCATGAAGTAGGCGATCTACTTGCCCTTACAAACTTCTTGGTTCACTCCACAACACGAAGTAGGAGGATCCCAAGCATCACCTAACCAATCTAGTAGGCACCACCCTACAAAAGGTAATAGGCTCGGTAATGACGATGAACTCCTTGATCTTGTGCTTCAAGATGATAGACTCCTCAGCACACAATCACTCTCTCATGGATTTGTCTTGGTAGAAGATATGAGATTGGTGGAAAGCAACTTGGTGAGGCTACAAATCAAGATCCATATGGTTGGAGTGGAAGATCTTGATCTCAACACAAGGGTAGGTGGTTCTCTCTCAGAATACTGAGTAGGATAGGTATGGAATAGTTCTGAGTGCTTCCCTTTTGAGTGGGTGGTGGTGAAGGGGTATATATAGGCATCCCCAAAAATCCAACCGTTACACACTATAAGTCAAACTCAGTGACACCGGTGTGTAAGTCTCGGTGGTACCGAAGTGACTAAAAGTGGCAACTTTTGAATCTCAGAGGAACCGCTATACTGTTGGAAATATGCCCTAGAGGAAATAAATAAAGTGTTTATTATTATATTTCCTTGTTCATGATAATCGTTTATTATCCATGCTATAATTGTATTGATTGGAAACACATTATATGTGTGGGTAAATAGACAACACTCTGTCCCTAGTATGCCTCTAGTGAACTAGCTCGTTGATCAAAGATGGTCAAGGTTTCCTAGCCATTGACATGTGATGTCATTTGATAATGGGATCACATCATTAGGACAATTATTTGATCGACAAGACCCAAACTACAAACGTAGCATATGATCGTGTCAGTTTATTGCTACTGTTTCCTGCATGTCAAGTATGTGTTCCTATGACCATGAGATCATGCAACTCACAGACATCGAAGGAGTGCCTTATGTGAATGAAACGTCGCAACGTAACTGGGTGACTATAAAGGTGCTCTACAAGTATCTCTGAGGGTGTCTGTTGAGTTGGCATGGATCAAGACTGGGATTTCTTACTCCGTGTGACGGAGAGGTTTCTCAGGGCCCACTCGGTAATACAAACATCACAATAAGCCTTGCAAGCAATGTGACTAAGTGTTAGTTGCGGGATCTTTTATTACGAAACGAGTAAAGAGACTTGCCGGTAATGAGGTTGAACTAGGTATGGAGATACCGACGATCGAATCTTGGGCAAGTAACATACCGAAGAACAAAGGGAACATCATACGGGATTAATTGAATCCCTGACACTGAGGCTCTACCGATAGATGATCTTCGTAGAATATGTACGAACCAATACGGGCATCCAGGTCCTACTATTTGTTATTGACCGTAGAGATGTCTCGGTCATGTCTACATAGTTCTCGAACTCGCAGGGGCTGCACACTTAAGGTTTGGTGACGTTTCGGTAGTATAGAGTTATGCATGGTGGTGACCGAAGGTTGTTCGGAGTGCTATATGAGATCCCGGATGTCACGAGGAGCTCCGAAATGGTCTGGAGGTAAAGATTGATATATAGGAAGTCCTGTTTTGGTCACCGGAAAAGTTTCGGGCTCATCGGTAGTGTACCGGGAGTGCCGGTAGTGTACCGGGAGACCACCGGGAGGGGTATTTCGACCAAAGAGGCTTCATGGGCTGTGGGATAGTTAATACCAGCCCTTAGTGGGCTGGTGGGAGTCCCACACAAGGCCCATGTGGCTGGGAAGAAAATCCCAAAAGGAAAAAGGTGGAAAAAGGTAAAAAGGGACCAAATAAGGAAGGAGTCCTAATCCTACTAGGTGTGGAGGAGGAGGACTCCTCCCTCCTTGGTTCGGCCGAATCATAGGATGGCCCCTTTAGGTCCAAGCCTCATCCTCCCCTCCTCCTATATATACTAGTGGTTTTGAGGGTTTTGGCACAAGATTTTCAGCCACGTGCAACCCTACCCTCTAGTCCATAGTTTCTCCTCTAGATCGGATTTCTACAGTGCTTAGGCGAAGCCCTGCCGGAATAGCTCCACCACCATCGTCGGAGTGCCGTCATGCTGCCGGAGAACTCTCCTACCTCTCCACTCCCTCTTGCTAGATCAAGAAGGCGGAGATCGTCATCAAGCTATATGTGTGCTGAACGCGGAGGTGCCGTCCATTCGGTGCTTGATCGGGACGGATCGTGAGGACAGTTCATGATTGGATCGCGGGACGCTCGGCGATTTGGATCGCGAAGACATTTGACTACACCAACCGTGTTTCTTAACGCTTCCTGCTTAGCGATCTACAAGGGTACGTAGATCCACTCTCCCTCTCGTAGATGCTCATCACCATGGATAGATTTGTGTGTGCGTAAGAAAATTTTTGTTTCCCATGCAACGTTCCCCAACAGTGGCATCATGAGCTAGGTCTATGTGTACATGAGATCTCGAGTAGAACACAAAGAGTTTGTGGGAGTTGATTCTTAGATTGCTTCCTCCCTTGGTCGTGTTTTGGTTCAGCGGTATTGTGGGATGAAGCGGCCCAGACCAACCTTACTCGTACACTTACGAGAGACCGGTTCCATCGACTGACGTGTGACTTTGTTGCACAAAGATGGCTTGCGGGTGGCAGTCTCTCCTACTTTAGTTGGATCGGATTCGACAAAGGCGGACCTTGAGAAGGTTGAAAAGCAACTTATGTATCACCGTTGTGGTTTTGCGTAGGTGAGAATCGTTCTTGCTAGATACCCGTAGCAGCCACGTAAAATTTGCATCAACAATTAAAGGATGTCTAACTTGTTTTTGCAGGGTATGTTGTGATATGCTATGGCCAATTACATGATGAGATATATGTGATGTATGAGATGATCCTGTGTTGTATAGAATTTCATGACTTGCATGTCGATGAGTACGGCAACCGGCAGGAGCCATAGGGTTGTCTTTAATTATTGTATGACCTGCATGTCAATCATTAAGCGCTATGTAATGCTTTACTTTATCGCTAAACGGTAGCAATAGTAGTACAAGCATGATGGGCATGACAACCCCGATGGCGACACGTTGATGGAGATCAAGATGATGGAGATTATGGTGTCGTGCCGGTGATGATGGAGATCATGCCGGTGCTTTCAAGATGGAGATCAAAAGCACAAGTTCATGGCCATATCATGTCACTTATGATTTGCGTGTGATGTTAATCCTTTTTATGCACCTTGTTTTGCTTAGGACGACGGTAGCATTATAAGGTGATCCCTCACTTAAATTTCAAGATGAATTGTGTTCTCCCTGAGTGTGCACCGTTGCGAAAGTTCATCGTGTCAAGACACCACGTGATGATCGGGTGTGATAGACTCTACGTTCACATACAACGGGTGCAAGCCAGTGTTGCACATGCAGAACACTCGGGTTAAACTTGACGAGCCTAGCATGTACAGACATGGCCTCGGAACACAAGAGACCGAAAGGTCGAACATGAGTCATATATTGGATATGATCAACATGATAGTGTTCACCATTGAAACCATCTCAACTCACGTGATGATCGGACTTGAGTTGGTGAATTTGGATCATGTGACACTCAGATGACCTGAGGGATGTCAATTTGAGTGGGAGCTTTAGTAAATTTTATTAACTAAAACTCATTATCTTGAACAATAGTCTATGTAACCTTTGCATATTTATATTGTAGATCAATGGCTCGCGCAGTAGCACCCCTGAATTTTAATGTGTTCCTAGAGAAAGCTAAGTTGAAAGATGATGGAAGTAACTTTGTTGACTGGGCCCGTAATCTGAGGATTATCCTCACGGCTTCCCAGAAATCATATGTCCTTGATGCACTACTTGGTGACCAACCAGAAGACATGTCATCCGAAGACGTTAAGAACGCTTGGGACGCACGTTCTGGAGATTACTCAATATTTCAGTGTGCAATATTGTATGGCTTAGAACCAGGACTTCAAAGATGTTTTGAACGTCATGGAGCATATGAGATGTTCCAGGAGTTGAAGTTTATCTTTCAGAAGAATGCCCGAATTGAGAGGTATGAGACCTCCGATAAGTTCTATGCTTGCAAGATGGAGGAGAACGGGTCTATCAGTGAACATATACTCAAAATGTCTGGGTATTCGAATCGTCTAGCGGAGTTGGGAATTGACCTTCCGCTAGAGGAGATCACTGACAGAGTTCTTCAATCACTGCCACCTAGTTACAAGAGCTTTGTCATGAACTATAACATGCACGGGATGAACAAGTCAATCGTCGAGCTGTTTGCGATGCTAAAAGTCGCTGAGTCTGAAATCTAGAAAGAACATCAAGTGTTGATGGTCAATAAAACTACTAGTTTCAAGAAGAATGGCAAGGGCAAGGGCAAGAAGGGTAAAACCAAGAAGGATGGCAAAGCAGTTGCTACTCCTGTAAAGAAGCCCAAGCGTGGACCCAAGCCAGAAACTGAGTGCTTTCATTGCAAGGGAAGCGGTCACTAGAAGCAGAACTGCACCAAGTACCTGGCTGACAAGAAGGCGGCCAACAACAAACAAGGTATATATGATATACATGTTATTGATGTGTACCTTACTAGCTCTCGTTGTAGTGCCTGGGTATTTGATACCAGTTCGGTTGCTCACATTTGCAACTCAAAACAGGAACTACGGAATAGACGAAGGCTGGCAAAGGATGAAGTGATGATGCGCGTGGGAAATGGTTCCAAGGTTGATGTGATCACCGTCGGCACGCTCTCTCTTCGGTTACCATCAGGATTAGTGATGAACCTGAATAATTATTATTTAGTAACTGCGTTAAACATGAACATTATATCTGGATCTTGTTTATTGCGAAATGGTTACTCATTTAAATCAGAGAATAAAGGTTCTTCTATTTATATGAGTAATATCTTTTATGGTCATGCACCCAATGTGAGGGGTTTATTCATATTGAGTCTTGATAATGATGATACACATGTTCATAACATTGATGCCAAAAGATATAGAGTTGATAATGATAGTACCACTTTCTTGTGGCACTGCCGTTTAGGTCATATTGGTGTAAAACACATGAGCAAGCTCCATGTTGATGGACTTTTGGAGTCACTTGATTTTGAATCACTTGACACATGTGAACCATGCCTCATGGGCAAGATGACTAAAACGTCGTTCTCTGGAACAATGGAACTGGCAAGTGACTTATTGGAAATCATACAGACTAATGTGTGCGGTCTAATGAATGTTACAACGCGTGGTGGATATTCTTATTTTCTCACCTTCACTAATGACTTAAGTAGAATGGGTATATTTACTTAATGAAACACAAGTCTGAAACGTTTGAAAAGTTCAAGCAATTTCAGAGTGAAGTTGAGAATCATCGTAACAAGAAGATTAAGTTCCTGCAATCTGATTGAGGAGGTGAATATCTGAGTTATGAGTATGGCAGTCACTTAAGACAGTGTAGAATAGTTTCAAAGTTGACACCGCCCGGAACACCACAGCGTAATGGTGTCTCCGAACGTCGTAATCGAACCTTATTAGATATGGTGTGTTCTATGATGTCTCTTGCTGATTTGCCACTATCGTTTTGGGGTTATGCATTACAGATAGCTACATTCACTTTAAATAGGGCACCATCGAAATCCGTTGAGACGACGCCATATGAACTATGGTTTGGCAAGAGGCCAAAGTGTCGTTTCTTAAAGTTTGGGGATGTGATGCTTATGTCAAAAAGCTTCATCCTGAAAAGCTGGAACCCAAAGCAGAGAAATGTGTCTTCATAGGATACCCGAAAGAGACAGTCGGGTATACCTTCTATCTCAGATCCGAAGGCAAAGTGTTTGTCGCTAAGAACGGAACATTTCTCGAGAAAGAGTTTCTCTCGAAAGAATTGAGTGGGAGGAAAATAGAGCTTGATGAGGTTATTGAACCTTTACTTCAACCAAAAAGTAGCGTAGCGCAGAAAGATGTTTCTGTTGAACCTACGACGGTAGAAGAGGAAGTTAATGATGAAGATCATGAAGCTTCGGATCAAGCTACTATTGAACCTCGTCGGTCGACAAGGGCGCGTACTGCTCCTGAGTGGTACGGTAACCCTGTCTTGGAGGTCATGTTGTTGGACAACAATGAACCTACGAGTTATGGAGGAGCGGTGATGGGCCCGGATTCCGAGAAATGGTTAGAGGCCATGAAATCCAAGATGGGATCCATGTATAAAAAAAATTATGGACTTTGGAAGTATTACCTGAAGGGCGAAAGGCTATTCAGAACAAATGGATCTTTAAGAAGAAGACGGACGCGGACGGTAATGTCACTATCTGTAAAGCTTGACTTGTGGCAGAGGGTTTTTCACAAGTTCAAGGAGTTGACTACGATGAGACCTTCTCACCCGTAGCGATGCTTAAGTCTGTTAGAATCATGTTGGCAATAGCTGCTTATTTCGACTATGAAATTTGGCAGATGGATGTCAAAACAGCGTTCCTCAATGGTTTCCTTGAGGAAGAGTTGTATATGATGCAACCAGAAGGTTTTATCGATCCAAAGAATGCTGACAAAGTTTGCAAACTCCAGCGATCCATTTATGGGCTGGTGCAAGCATCTCGGAGTTGGAATAAGCACTTTGATGAGGTGATCAAAGCGTTTGGGTTTATACAAGTTTATGGAGAAGCTTGTATTTACAAGAAAGTGAGTGGGAGCTCTATAGCGTTTCTAATATTATATGTGGATGACATATTGCTGATTGGAAACAGTATAGAAATGCTGGAAAGCGTGAAGGAATATTTGAACAAGAGTTTTTCAATGAAGGACCTAGGAGAAGCTGCTTTCATATTAGGCATTAAGATCTATAGAGATAGATCGAGATGCTTAATAGCACTTTCACAGAGCACATACCTTGATAAAGTTTTGAAGAAGTTCAAAATGGATCAGGCTAAGAAGGGGTTCTTGCCTGTGTTACAAGGTGTGAGGTTGAGTAAGACTCAATGCCTAGTGACTGCAGAAGATAGAGAAAAGATGAGTGTCATACCCTATGCTTCGGCCATAGGCTCTATCATGTATGCAATGATGTGCACAAGATGCGATGTCAGCCTTGCCATAAGTATGGCCGGAAGGTTTCAAAGTGATCCTGGAATGGATCACTGGGTAGCGGTCAAGAATATCCTTAAGTACTTGAAAAGGACTAAGGAAATGTTTCTCGTTTATGGAGGTGATGAAGAGCTCGTCGTAAAGGGTTACGTCGATGCAAGCTTTGACACTGATCCGGATGACTCTAAGTCACAAACCGGATACGTATTTATTCTCAACAGGAGAGCGGTAAGCTGGTGCAGTTCCAAGCAAAGCGTGGTAGATGATTCTACGTGCGAAGCGGAGTACATCGCAGCCTCGGAGGCGGCAAAGGAAGGTGTCTGGATGAAGCAGTTCGTGACAGATCTTGGAGTAGTGCCCAGTGCACTGAATCCAATGAACCTGTTCTGTGACAACACTGGTGCCATTGCTCTGGCCAAGCAACCAAGGTTTCATAAGAAGACTAGACACATAAAGCGACGCTTCCACTCCATCCGCGATCACATCGAGGAGAAGGACGTAAATATTTGCAAAGTGCACATGGATCTGAATGTTGCAGACCCGTTGACTAAATGTCTTCCAAGGGCTAAACATGATCAACACCGGAACTGCATGGGTGTTCGATTCATTACAATGTAAATCACATAGTGATGTGAACTAGATTATTGACTCTAGTGCAAGTGGCAGACTGTTGGAAATATGCCCTAGAGGCAATAAATAAAGGGTTTATTATTATATTTCCTTGTTCATGATAATCATTTATTATCCATGCTATAATTGTATTGATTGGAAACACATTACATGTGTGGGTAAATAGACAACACTCTGTCCCTAGTATGCCTCTAGTGAACTAGCTCATTGATCAAAGATGGTCAAGGTTTCCCAGCCATTTACATGTGATGTCATTTGATAATGGGATCACATCATTAGGAGAATGATGTGATGGACAAGACCCAAACTACAAACGTAGCATATGATTGTGTCAGTTTATTGCTACTGTTTTCTGCATGTCAAGTATGTGTTCCTATGACCATGAGATCATGCAAATCACAGACATCGGAGGAGTGCCTTGTGTGTATCAAACGTCGCAACGTAACTGGGTGACTATAAAGGTGCTCTACAGGTATCTCCGAGGGTGTCTGTTGAGTTGGCATGGATCAAGACTGGGATTTGTTACCCCGGTTGACGGAGAGGTTTCTCAGGGCCCACTCGGTAATACAAACATCACAATAAGCCTTGCAAGCAATGTGACTAAGTGTTAGTTGCGGGATCTTGTATTATGGAATGAGTAAAGAGACTTGCCGGTAACGAGGTTGAACTAGGCATTGAGAAACCGACGATCGAATCTCGGGCAAGTAACATACCGAAGAACAAAGGGAACATCGTACGGGATTAATTGAATCCTTGACATAGAGGTTCGACCGATAAAAGATCTTCGTAGAATATGTAGGAACAAATATGGGCATCCAGGTCCCGCTATTGGTTAGTGACCGTACAGATGTCTCGGTCATGTCTACATAGTTCTCGAACCCACAGGGTCTGCACACTTAAGGTTTGGTGACGTTTCGATAGTATAGAGTTATGCATGGTGGTGACCGAAGGTTGTTCGGAGTCCTGGATGAGATCCTGGACGTCACAAGGAGCTCCGGAATGGTCCGGAGGTAATGATTGATATATGGGAAGTCCTGTTTTGGTCACCGGAAAAGTTTCGGGCTCATTGGTAGTGTACCGGGAGTGCCGGTAGTGTACCGGGAGACCACCGGAAGGGGTATTTCGACCCAAGAAGCTTCATGGGCTGTGGAAGAGTGAATACCAGCCCTTAGTGGGCTGGTGGGAGTCCCACACAAGGCCCATGTGGCTGGGAAGAAAAACCCAAAAGGAAAAAGGTGGAAAAAGGCAAAAAGGGACCAAATAAGGAAGGAGTCCTAATCCTACTAGGAGTGGAGGAGGAGGACTCCTCCCTCCTTGGTTCAGCCGAACCATAGGGCTGGCCCCTTGAGGGCCCAGCCTCCTCCTCCCCTCCTCCTATATATACTAGTGGTTTTGAGGGTTTTGGCACAAGATTTTCAACCACGTGCAACCCTACCCTCTAGTTCATAGTTTCTCCTCTAGATCGGATTTCTGCAGTGCTTAGGCAAAGCCCTGCCGGAATAGCTCCACCACCATTGCCGGAGCGCCCTCACGCTGCTGGAGAACTCTCCTACCTCTCCACTCCCTCTTCATGGATCAAGAAGACAGAGATCGTCATCAAGCTATACGTGTGCTGAACGTGGAGGTGTCGTCCGTTCGGTGCTTGATCGGGACGGTTCGTGATTGGATCGCAGGACGCTCGGCGATTTCGATCGTGAAGACGTTCAACTACACCAACCGCATTTCTTAACGCTTCCCGCTTAGCAATCTACAAGGGTACGTAGATCCACTCTCCCTCTCGTAAATGCTCATCACCATGGATAGATCTGCATGTGCGTAGGAAAAATTTTGTTTCCCATGCAATGTTCCCCAACATATACAATTCTCAATTGCACCGACAAGGTGACCAACGGTCAGATTTCCCAATCTCGGTGACGTCGATTCACCATTCTCAGTTGGACCAAAAATGAGAACTTGCGTAACAGAAACTTGGCAACCCAACTCGGTGGCACCGAGTGCAGTGTCGGCTGCACCGACGTGTTAGGTTTGGCTGAGTGTGTCTAGGGTTTAGAATCGGTGGCACCAGGATAGGAATGTTGGTTGCACCGATTTTGGATATTTGGCTTAGGATGGACTTTGGTGGGAGAGTTTTGTGGATGTTTTGGTGACTGTCACTTGTGCACGTTTGAGCATATTGTCCATCATCAAAACTTTACCCCCTTTTAATAGTATTGGCTTTCCTATGGACTCAAAGTGATTTCTCACAAATGTAAAATGTAGAGTCCTCTTGCTTGAAGCTTGGCCAACCTATTTCCTTGAATCTTGGGGTAATTCCACAATCTTTTTGCCATCCCTATCATTGAACTTGTCCTGAAATATACTTGGTGGAAACATTAGTTCAATGACATATATGTTGTTATTAATTACCAAAACCACCAAGGGAGCAAATATGCTTTCAATCTCCCCCCCTTTTGGTAATTGATGAGTGAGAACACCCGATCAAAGTGAAGTTGAGGAAGAGGAAGAGCCAGCTGCCAATGCCCCTCCTTCAAAGAAGAAGAAGCTACTTGTTGATGCTATGCCCAGTCAGGCCCCATCCAAGAGCAAGCCACCTGCACCCAAGAAGCCCATAGCTCCTAAGCCCAAGAGGTCAACCAGAGATATCCCAATTGCTGTCAAGAACAATAGTTCCACCTCCAGAGCTGATGAGAAGGAAGAGATAACTATTTCGAAGAAGCTGGGACCTCACCTTCCAGAGCACAATGCCAGCCATCTTGTTGCCGAGGACATGAAGAAGAGGAAGGATTCAGGGCTAAGGGGATGAAGAGATATTGATCCATATTCCCAGAGGAGGAGGACTACTATAGATTACAGATTCTACACCAAATAACAACGGGATTTTTATGAGACCATTCTTCTGGAAAAGAGCCCACCTGTTAGTGACATGAGATATGTAGACTAGGACTACATTAAGAAGAATGAGGACTTCTTTCCATCTATGCAGGAAAACTTTCACTACATTGGGATTGATGCTTTTGTTGGGAGAGAGTTCACAGCATGGAACGATGAGATGATCATGCAATTCTACTCCACTCCTCACTTCTATGGAGATGGTAGAATTGTATGGATGATTGAAGGCACCAGATATGAATCAACTGTTGATGAGTGGGCTACCATCTTAGGAGCCCCACAGGTAGAAGAAGGTGATCTGGATGTCTACTCCGAGTCAAAGATGAACCACAATACCATGGATAAAATGTACAAGAAGATCCCTGCTAAGCATGTGCATTCACATAAGTTCGGTTCAATCTATTTCCTCCAGGCTGGCTTATGCACCACCAACACTATCTTGAGGCACACCTTGATGCCTAAGTCTGGAGATGACAAGACGATGAGAGGATATTCTATCAACATGCTGCATCACGTTGACCTTCACACGAAATTTAGAGTCATGGACTTGATTTTTGAGACTGTGAAGAGGACTGCTGGTGACCAGAAGAGATCTTGTGGATATGCACCATACATTCACATGCTTATCAACTCCAAGATGGAGAATCATGTATATGCACTTGATATGCCACTCCTTCCAGACTTTGAGGATAATGTCGTGGTGATGGATCCTACACATCCCACTTCATCTACTTCACAAGCAAAGACTGAAGCAGCCCGAGCTGCTAGTGCTCCAGTGCCGAGGACCAGGAGTGAGCAAATGGATCTTCTCCTTATCACCGTTCATGGATTGTAGAAGGACACCTCAGACATCTTGCTGAATCAGAATAGTCTGGAGAGGATAGAAGAGGACAAGTTCCATACATTGAACAACAAGGTGGATGGGCTGACTAAGACTGTGGATGAGCCCAAGAAGGAAGTGGATGCGGTACCCGTTCCCCACACTTCTTCATATGATGATGATGAAAGTCACCCTCTCAGGCCTAGCACTCAGTTCACTACCTAGGCCAGATCTTCTACAGTGTCACCTCCAGAGTTGACACCATCTTCATCAGCAAATGCTGCAGCTCCTTTAGTTCCATCAGCTCCTCCAGCACCTCAAGTGTCTACTTTGACTCCTTCCATGACATCTGCAGAAGTCTTCGCTAAAGCCATTCTCTCGACTCCTACATCAACAACCGGAGGAGATCAACCCCAGAGAGACGATTAGCTCTATACCTTTGAACTTTTTGGCAACTTTTTGCCAAAGGGGGAGAAGTTGTATAGATCATCGGGCTTCGAGAGAGAGAGAGATAGAGAGAGAAAGTTGCTTTTTATCACTCTCCTAAACTTTAAAGTCTTTTGGTTTAGCATTTTTGTCAAAATTGTTGGTGTTTGGTCATACACTCCTTATGTGTTGCTACTATTTCCTATCTTTGAGATGCTTATGAGATGATCATTCACTTTTGCTTGATGTGTTATGCTATGTTGTTCATTCATATCATTCTTGCAAACCACCAAACTGTATGTGACATCGAAGAGTGCCCCATGAATCTAATCAATTGTGCATTTACATTCAAATGCAAATTTAAAGATATTGCACAAATTTAGGGGGAGCTCTTGCTTATCACACACTTCTCAAAGCGATGACTCTATTCATTTATTATATCATAGGTCGAAGCTTTGATCTATATGTTGTCCTCAGTTACCAAAAAGGGGGAGATTGAAAGCACATTTTCTCCCCTGGTGGTTTTGGTAATTAAATAACAACATATAACTCATTGGACTATGTTTCCACTGAGTATATTTCAGGAAATGTTCAATGGTGGGATGGCTATAAGATTGTGAGGATACCCCAAGATGCAAGGAATAGGATTGGCAAAGCTTCAAGCAAGAAGACTCTACATTTTACTTTGTGAGAAATCACTTTGAGTCCATAGGAAAGCCAATACTATTAAAAGGGGCTAAGGTAATGTTGGTCAACAAAATGCTCCACGTGCATAAGTGCTAGCCACCAAAAACACCCACAAGCTCCCCCACAAATACTCTGTCTAAACCCTACCACACAAAATTGGTGCCACCAAATTTTTGCATTTAGCCCAAGCGATTTTCAACTCAGACAGATCCCAGCCAAACCCAAGCTTCTCAGTACCACCAAGTTCTATATCGGTGCAACCGAGTTGTGGTGACCAACCTTCTAATGTCCCATTTTATAAAATCGGAATTTCCGAGTTTTATGAATTGGCATCACCGAGTTTGGAAACTGTCCTCGGCCACTCATATCGATACTACCGAGAATCATATATCAGTCTCACCGAGATTCTTAGAGTTGCTACATTTTGAACAAATTGGTATGACCGAGTTTTCACTACTAGGGAAAACCCTAGTAGTAGCGCTCGAAATATGCATAGTAGTAGCGCTGGGTCCAGCGCTACTGCTATCGCGCTACAGCTAAGTTTTAGCAGTAGCGCTGGCCTGGCAAGCGCTACTACTATGTGCTGTTAACAGTAGCGCTTGCCAGGCGAGCGCTACTACCAACTATCTGTAGCGCTTGGATGAACGAAGCGCTGCTGCTATTAGATGATTTCCAGCGCTACTGCTGGTATTCCTGCTTTCGCGGATTTACACTCTCTACGTATTTGTGATGTATTTATACAGGATCTATACAGTAGTTTCATCAGATCATCATAATACATCATTGTCATATAAGAACTCCTCATCATCATCATTTTCGTCAATGAGACATCATATAACAAGTTGGTCACTAATCATAATTACATCTCCTCCTCCTCATCATCATCATCAACTCTAACACATTGTAGCACATAATAACATATTATACCTAGGATCTAGTCCTCTCTCATAGGGCCTACTCTACCCTCTCTTAGGTACAATATCATAAAACAAGATAGGCTCTGACTCTCCATCATGGAGAATGGAGATCATCATGTCTCCCATTCTTGGCCTGCGCACAATGTTGCTTCCAAGTAGCTCTCTACGGTTGACCATACATTTTTTCCAATCTTTGATTGTCATGTCTTCATCGGTTTTAGAAATCCGGTATGGACAGGAGTGATGCGTAGGCTGACCTGGCCGTGGTGGCCCCAAGCTCATAACAACAACGCGACCTCTCGGAAACATCAGATGAGGCACACAATCCTTCAGGATTTTCTATTGAAAAACATAGTAATAACTTTGTAGTTAGCAATGTAGTTTAGTTTTAGAAGAATTTATGCAAAAGATGCACAGATGTCGTAATAGTAGAAAATCTTACCATGCAATCTCCATGGATCTTATCGTTGTTCACCACGTGCACTAGTGGCACGTATTGACCATAATGTGGAGGAGTTTGATAATAGCTATTGTAATTCTCAAGATGACTAAGAAATGCGGTAAGATGATCTTTCTCCTTATAAGTTAATTCCGCTTCATCATTGTAGTAGTAGGTTCTGTCTACCATCTTCCGTACATTTTTTGAAGAATGAAAATAAGCTGTCAATGCAAATAAGTTGTCAACTATTTTTGAATAAACAATATAAATTACTTAATAAATATGGTTGATAAACTCACATAATGATAGAACCGGAGGTGTCTGCACCTCGACCCAGATGTCGATATTACCTTCAATTTCATCTTCCGGACGAATATCAAAGGTGATAAGCATATTAGGCTCAAATGCATAAGCCTTACATAGTGCTGTCCAAGTTTTGCATTCAAAATAGCAGTAGGTGTCTGCATGGTACAATTTTACCGCAAAAGTAAAACCATGCTCGGTCCTCAAGTGAACTATCTTTGCCTCCATAGTTTTTTTAGTATTGAAACCAATCTTATCCAAGACAGCAATTCTTGCATGGCAGGGGATACACTAGTAAAATAATAAAAAATTATAATTATAATTTGAAGCAAAAGAAGCAGAAGTCATGCTTAATTACAAACAAACACTTGTCGTTGTGACTTACTGTATCCACTTCGAAGGTCTCATCGAGCATTATGCTGAAGCGCCTACCATCAACTAGGAAAGGCTTGTCACACAGGCCGCACTCGTCTTCACAGTATTCGCACATAGCGAATTCCCTTTCGTCATCAGACATTTCCTATGTTCATAGTTGAAACATTTAAAATCGATGGAAGGAAACTACGAGAAAACTCATCAACACACAGATCACTATTACTCAATATGTAACGGGTAGACTTTAGGTCTGTCAAGTCTTTCCTTCCTAAACTCTCATCTCATGTATATGGTGGGCACTCCCTCTGATATTGTGACCGTCGGTGATGGTGGCTCCTCCATTCGTCCCCGAGTGCATTACACCAAAATGTCTAGCACACGGGAACGAAGGAGAAGCGACCCCACGACAACAGTCAGGATTCTTCCTCTCTCATATTTTGACCGTCGGTGATGGTCACTACTCCTCCTTTCCCTAGTGCATTACAAATATCTAGCACAAGGAAAAGAAGGAGAAGTGACCCCCACGACAATAGTCGGGATTCTTCCTCTCTCATATATATATATATGGTGGACACTCTCCCTCACTAAAAGACACACAAGGAGCCGAAACAGACCTAAAGTCAACCTGTTCCATATATCGAGCAATGACAAGCACTCGATATGTCCTACATTGTAGCACAAGTCATGCTAAAATTCATGAAAAAAAATCGGCATGACCTTTACAAAAAACAGGACATATCGAGCGCTTGAAATTCACCGGAATGGAAATGAATCAACATTCCGGCGAAACATAGGCCACTCGGATCATTTGCATATAACAGTAAGAAAAATATAGAACTTGAAGAAAATGCAATAAGGTTTTTCTTCACAATATTTGAAACTAAATTCAGCCTACCTAAATTTCTGTCCTAATTTGAAACCTAGCTAAATTTCTGTCCTAATAGGGCACTTGGGCACAATTATATAGGGCACTTGGGCATAATTATCGAACAATTCAAAGTACTTGGGCACTTGGGCACTTGGGCACATTCATATTTTGCATCAATTCACAACCTAACCCTAGAATCAATTCACAATTTCATTTTCCTTTCACATTTTCATTTTCATTTCCAATTCACATTTCATTTTCAATTCACATTTTCATTTCTAAAAAATCCTAGATCTAACACTAACATCTATCCATCCATCCTAGTTCTAACCATAGCTAGTTACTAAAACTAAATTCAATGCAATAGGGGAGGGAGGGGGATGGAGGGAGAGGGTTAGAGGAAGAGGATGGGAGGGAGGGAGGGAGGGAGGGAGGAGGGAGGGAGGGAAGTGGCCAGAGAAGGAGAAGGGGCGGTGGCCGAAGGAAGGAGGGTGAGGGTCGGGGGAGGAGGGTGAGTGTCGGGGAAGGAGGAGCGGCGGTGGCCGAAGGAGGAGAAGCGGTGGTGGCCGCAGGAGGAGAAGGGGCGGTGGCCAGAGGAGGAGAAGGGGAGGTGGACAGAGGAGGAGAAGGGGCGATGGCCGAAGGAAGGAGGGTGAGGGCCGGTGGAGGAGGGCGAGACGAGGGTGGGGGCGAGGAGGAGGCCTACCACAATGGAGGAGACGACGGCACGGCAACGGGGACGATGGCGTGGCGAGCGAGAGAGAGAGTGTGTGCACAGGGGAGAGTGAGCAATGCAGGTGAGGGGAAGAGGATAGGGTACATTAGCTGTAGCGCTTTTAGTAAAAGCGCGCTACCGGTACGATTTCATCAGTAGCGCTTTTTTCCCGGGAGCGCTGCTACTACAAATAGTGGCGGTGGGCTCGTTGGGTCCCGCTTAGCAGTAGTGCTCATTATGTTTCCAGCACTACTGCTAAGCATTTACTTGTAGCGCTTCCACAAACAGCGCTACTGCTTATTACCAGCAGCGGTTGTTATTTTCCAGCGCTACTAATAGTGTCCTGCCTATAAGGTTTTTCCTAGTAGTGTTTACTTCAGTTTCACCGAGTTTGTCAATAATGGTGTACTGGATGGATTTTTGGAGATGCCTATATATACCTCTCCACCACCACTCACTCACAAGAGAAGCACTTAGAACAGATCCCCACTTATCCCACTTGATTTTCTGAGAGAGAGCCACCTACTCATGTGTTGAGATCAAGATATTCCATTCCTACCATATGAAACTTGATCTCTAGCCTTCCCAAGTTGCTTTCCACCCAATCAATCCCTTCTACCAAGCCAATCTGTGAGAGAGTGATTGAGTATTGAGGAGTGTATCATCTTGAAGCATAAGAGCAAGGAGTTCATCATCACTACCACATCTATTACCTTTTGAAGGGTGGTGCCTCCTAGATTAGTTAGTTGTTGCTTGGGAGTCTCCTACTTCGTGTTCTGGAGTTGAACCAAAAAGTTTGTAAGGACAAGGAGATCACCTACTTTGTGAATATCTACCCCGAGTAAGGCTAGACCTCTATGGACGTAGATCATCATCGAATAGACAAGGTTGCTTCTTCATGGACCCTCCGTGGGTGGAGCCTTCCGTGGACTCTCGCGACCGTTACCCTTCATTGGTTGAAGTCTCCATAAACGTGGACCTACGATAGCACCACCTACCAAACCACGGGAAAAAAATTCGTGTCTTCAAATTGCGTTTGATCTTCTTATCCCTACCCTCTACTACATGTGATTGTCTTTACTTTGCGCTACTATACTCTTAGACATGCATGTGTAGGGTGTGCTTGACTTGATATCATTACTAAAATCTGCACACAATTAAAAATGGGAAAAAGATATAATTTTATTTGATCAAATAGTCTAATCATCCCTCTCTAGACATACTTTCGATCCTATAGATCCCCACTTTGAATTAGAAAAAAACCTAATTTATGTGATAGTATTATATGTAAATAACAAGTGGACGCTTCATATTGCAAGCAGGAAGACGATACACATGAGAAATGGGTAGGGGTTCGTTCACCCATTAATCTATTTCCTACTAGCTATTTTGCGTCAATGTGTGTGAGGGAGGCATTTCTCTTTGTGTTCATATGCTTGCCGCATGGGCTGATCTTGAGCCCGAAGTCCAGCGATCTTTCTTTTAGTTAGCTGTACTACAGATTTTTGTTTCAGGTTTTGTGGTATAATACTGTTTTTCATCGGGGTAGGTGTTTAACAATTGTCATTTGATTTCATCTATCAATGAAAGGCCTGCTAATCATCCATACACACTACGGGCTTGCTTTATGTGCAATTGCTGTTTTCGATGCAATTTTTATCAATGCTGCCTTTTCTTCTAGAATTATGCAATTGTTATTAAATCCTACTTCTTTAATCAGACGCCTAGTTATTTATTCTGATTTCCGTTGGCTGTCTCATATATATTTTTGAAGGTATGACCACGAGAAGGAGAATCAAGGGACAATTACAGCATGCTTAGTGTTATTTTGGACAATTACACGTCCACTTGTTGTACCAAAAAATTCAGAGAAGACAAAGCATTGAGGCTGTGACCAGCTAGTGTCCAATTTGATTTCTCCACTATGCACATGTATCGTTTCTTCAATTAGTATAATGCAAATTAGGGGTCACTACAATTTGCATGGCTCTGGTTTCTTTTGCAATCCAGCAAAGAACTCAAAGACACGTGTACATGTGCTCACATATTATAGTTGACCACCAATTATCAAGGAAATCAAGGAGCACCCTAATATTATTTGGCTTTGCTTTTTCATAGATACTACCACCTAGGGAATTACTAGTTATGTAGCTTTACGTATACAAAAAATATGTCTCAACTTCTGCCTGTCACAAAGGAATAATTTCTTATCCATCATGTGATGATTTGTTGATTTTTCTTCTTTCTTATCATGTTATGCATTAGTTCCTACCAAAATATACTCCATACAACTTTGCACATATTACTGAAGCAACAATTATATTTGTCCAATCTCTACTTTCTGATAAAGCTTGCAGAGTGAACACCTATTTTGGCATACATTTCCCTTTGAATCTCATTCTGGCTGCCTGACCACTTAGTATTCACTTGCCAGTGGAGTTTTTTTTTTCAGTGGTACACTTTGGCAGAAATCTGGGATAAAGGATGATACAGTTCCGAACCTTCATTCATTAGTTTGAACATAGTTATTGCTTGCGCTTGATATGAAGTTTTTCCGGAATCCATGTGTGTAACATTTATTACTAAAAAAAAGGTTTTGTCGGGTTCCTACTCTCTATTGGAGCATAAATATTTATCATCTCTTTCGACACATTCTTGCATCGAACATAACTCTATGTTTATTTCACAGCAATGAACCCAATAAGGAAAGTCCATGTTATCTTTTTTTCTTCAGTATATTATTATTGTAGGGCATTGATCTTGTTCATCTTTAACCTATTTTATTGTCTTTCAGAGCTACCCATCAAAATATGATTATTCTCTTCTTCCTGACTTTTTTACCTCGACTCATGATTTATTTCTTGTGGTGCTTGGTGGTGGTGGTGGTGGTCGTATCAACAAGACTGACAATATAAGGCACTGGTTTCCTGTGATGTTTCGTTATTCAACATCGTTTTGCCTCTGGGCTTCCTCGTCCAAGAGATCAAAAGTAGAGTCTACAAGTAATAAACGCCTTGTGTTGGACAGTAATAAATTATATGATTGACCAATTCTGTTACGTCTGGTCATGCAGAGACAATATTTGCAAATTCCCTCAATATATTCTTAAAACTTATAGGTATAATTGTATAAACACAGTAATTTGAGTCGTCTGATACAGTGGACGCTCTCTGTCAATGACTTGTTGTGGGCAATTTACCAAACCAATGTTCAGGGTCTTTTCCTACCAAATCCATGTTGCCTTTGTTGTATGCTATTCTCATCCTTTGCTGGAAGCGACGTTGTTTCAGATATGGTTTTTCCTTTGCAAAGATCTAGTTGTACAAATATGTTAGTAGAGAAAAGACAGAAGTGGTATATTGGGTACTGATTTTGTTGAGCAAGCATGCAGTTCTTCTATGACTAGTAATGTTTTGAAATAACATTCAGGTGAAATCCATGCATGACTAATATATTGACCCGTGATTATGCGGAGTGATAGCTTATGTCAAAGCAATAATCTAAGTTGAAACTACTGCTTGTGCATTGTGATTTTAATTGGCATAATTACCAGGCATGTCAACAATGTCATTTCTTACATGATGTAGGTTTTTTTTGTTGATTACCTGGGATAGTAAAACAGTGTCATTTATTACATGGTGTAATTATTGTCCACTTCACAAACGTTAGCTTTATTGTTACGGTAGCTTATATTCTGAGTTCACTTTCTTTCATGTGCGTATAAATGTAGCAAAAAGTCCTCTGTAATCTTATGTTGGCTAGTGTGGTGGGGAGGTATAATCTTACGACTGACCCATTGTTTCCGCAAAAATATGTGGTGTGGCGATGTAAGCTTACGACCCATTGTGTGGGGAGGTAATCTTAAGGTCTCGTGCAAAATTTCTTATGGAGTGGGGAGGGCATGTCACACATTCTGACTTGGGTGAAGAATAACAATTGTTTATCCTAGGTAACGAATAGTCGATCCCTGTGTGTGTGGTTGACGAATAGTCGATCCCCGTGTGTGTATATATAAACATTATTCTGATCATGTGATGAGAATAATATTCTCATAACTACATAATCTGCCGCAACAGTAGCATTTGAACTTCCCCGGCTGCTAGGTTGATCTTTCGTTAAAAAGTGTCCAAATGGGGCTTGCGATATACCGTTGCAGAGCTATGACAACAGTATAACAACCTAGGTTGAATTTTTGGCAAAATGTACACGGTTTAAGAGAATTTTTGAAAATCATTTTTTTCATACAAAAAAACGATAATCATATTTTCAAGTTAATTTCTACACCGTTTATCGGAATGAGATGGCGTTGGATAGCTGCTGCAAATCCGCTTCTTTTTCATAGAGAAAGTTTTTCCCAATTTTAAACTATTTAAATGTAATTTTAAAAATGGCCAAAGTCCCACCGAGTTCGTGTTTCCGCATTATTTTTTCAACCGTTTATCGGAATGCAGCAAATGATATGGCGACGGAAAGCTTGAAGAAATGTGAAACTTTTTTATTTAGATTGATTTTTCAATTATTTACGGTTTTAAGTCAATTCTAAAAATGGCAAAAAAGGTTTTTAGCCATAATTTCTACAAACTTATCGGAACGGGGCAAATAATATACCATTGAAAAGCTACAAAAAATGCGAAACTTTTTCATGTAGATGGTTTTCTCTTATTCCTAGTCGTTTTCAAGAAATTTTGCAAACAACAAGATCATGTGTTGTGCCTTTTATCACGAAATAGAGTTTTCGAAAATGCACCGCGTGAAGAACTTGAACTACATCATCACATCTACCTGAACTTCACTATGTTTCTTCACGTACTGTTTTTTGCTCGTAGCTCTCAATCCTCTCACCTAAATTGAGCAAGTGATATACCGATGAAAAGATGTTGTAAACACGCAACTTTTCCGTCTTAATCATTTTTTTCATACTCACGACGGTTTAAGAGATTTTTATCTGAAATTCATTTAGTGTAGTAGCTGAACTTCCTGCAGTTTTCACGTTGAACTTGTGTCGCGTATTTTTCGGTTGTAATATCTCACCCATTGTCGGTGTAACACAAATGATACTTCTTTTTGTACAAATCTCTCTCATAATATTTTTCTAACTTTTTACGACCGAGGACTTAAACTTATAGCAAAAAAAATTGACCTTGCCTTTTTATTCATCTTTCTCACATTAAACACACACCATGTATTACGTGAACTTTCTCTGTTTATAATTTGAACTTTTGATTTTATTTTTTTGAAATAGAATGCTCCCAAATAATAGCTGAACCTCTTTTTGGATTAAGAGAATTATTTTAAAACACAAGAAACAATTTGTTTTGTGTGTTTTTGAACATGGATATACAAGGTGAAACTCTCTTGCAAGATTTTTTCAACTTCCCCATGGCAGCGCACGTAAACTTCTTTGAACAAACCTTTTAAGTTTCTATTTTTTTATTCTTTTATTCTCACATTAAACACATTCCTTGTAGTACTTGAATTTCTCGTTGTTTTCACTATGAACTTCTGTCACATTTTTTTATTTGTAATTCTTCAACCCCTCATCGGAAGTGGCACAAATGATATAACATTAGAAAACTTGTTGAAAAGAAACAACCTTTTCTAATATGGCTAAATTTTTCTTTTCGTACAACATACATCAATTTTCCATGGATTGAGAGAATTACTTCAAAACACCCAAACAACATTTTTCTGTTTTGTGAACATGTAAATACATAGTGAATCTCTCTCAAAAGAAGTTTCTAATCTTCCCCGTGCCGAGCACTTGAACTTCTAGCAACAAAAAATCGATACCTTGTCTTTTTATTCCTTTTTATCATATGAAAACACATACAATGTAGTACGTGAATTTCTTTGTTAATTTATTTTGAACTTCATATATTTTTTAGCAAAAGAATTGTTTTTTTTAATTGTCATCGAGTTTGACTATTTTCTATTTATTTTGAACTTCATGGTTGATTCTTTAATAGCAATGGATATCTTAGTTTGTTTAAAAATGGTAGAATCCTAGACTTTTGAATAAACATCAAATCACTTCGTTGTTTTAGATTGAATTTCTAGTTTATTAAAATGGGAAAAAATAAAAGTTTTTTTAGTTGTACCTTTTATTTTAATTTGAACTTCTTCATTTTATTCTATAGTAACAATAACATACCTGAGTTTTTCATAAACATCGAACTTCTCAGTTATTTAAATTGGAACTTCTAGGTCTTTTAAAAAATGGCGAAAATCCGTTTGATAGCCTTTTTGAACTACTCGTTTTTAGCACCGAAATGTATTTTTTTTAATGTGAGCTTCTTGGTTTTTATTATTAGAAATAGAAATGCTTTACAAAAAATGATATTTTTTAATGTGAGCTTCTTGGTTTTTACACAGAAATGATATTTTTATTAAGATTGAACTACTCCGTTTTTTAATTTTGAACTTCTCAATCTTGTTTCTAGAAACGAAAAAAACTGATCTTTTTATTAAAATCTAACTACCCTCTTAGTTTAATTCGAACTTCTTGGTTTCTTTTATAAAATACGTAAACTGCATCCCCCTTTTATTTATTTTTTGTTTTTGCGTTCGAGAATAAAAAGTGCATTCTTCTTCTTGTTAATTTTTGAACTAAATTTTCTAGGCTTAAATTTTGGTGTGCTTGCTTTTAATTTTGTTTTTCACTTGAAATTATAAAAAATGCAAATCTCCCATGTTTTTAGAGCAGTTTTGGTATTCTTAGACATGATATGAAACTCTAAATGCAATCTTGTGCTTGAGTTATTTGCTCACGGCATTCAAGATGCACTTTTGTAGTATTGCACTACTTCAAAATACTACAGTGTTATGATTCAAATATGTCTTGGTTGAGATTGTACTTAAGTGGGATCTGTGAGAATGACTGTTAGTTGTCATGCTAATCTAACAAAACCAAATACATTTTCAGTCACAGTTATAAAGATTGTTTGCTTTTGCTTAGATTTATGTTGCTTGATGTGTCTAACATTTAAGCATTTGTGTTATTTTCTGAAGTTCGAGATTTGAACCATTTGATCTCTGCCACCATGAGTGGAGTGACCTCTCTGCCACCACGGAGACGATGCGTAGATAGCAAAGGCAGCGGCGACGCCCGTGGTTTCCCAGGCTGGCGCAGGTTCCTTCGGCTGGAGATCGGAGGCACGGGAGGGAAGAAGGTCGCGACTGCAAAGGAGGAAGGTCGCGGCGGCAGAGGAGGAAGGTCGCAAGGGGGCAGCATTCTGGCGGCTGGGGAGGTCAGTCGGTGGCTGTCGTGCGGCAGTAGGATCCCGGCGACAGGTGGTTGCTGTATCGGTGGCAGGATGTAGGGCGTAGGGGGGCGGTGGGATGGCACAGGCAACGAGGCAGTCGGTGTAGGCGCCGGCGACCCGCCCGGGAGGTGGATTCGGTTCACGATCCGGTGAGGGGGTGCATCGACACGTGGTGACAGAGGAGATCCAGGGCGACGAGAGATGGGGTTTCCGACGGCGGCGGCTCGCGTGGTGGCGGGGGCAGCGAGGCAGTCAGTGTAGGTGCCGGCGACCCGCCCGGTAAGTGGATTCGATTCAGGATTCAGCGGGGGGGCATCGCGTGGTGACAGAGGAGATCCAGGGCGAGACGGATGGGGTTTCTCGTGGTGGCGGGGGTGGCATTGCGCGGGGCTACAAGGCCGGCGGCTCATAGGCTTTGGTGAGGTAGGTGGTGCCAGCGGCGAGTGGAGTGAGTGGTGCGGGTCGGGGTGGGAGGTTCAGGTCGTGGGGAAGGGTTTTTTATGGCTGTTTTTATTCCGGTGGTTTCATGAGTTTAGGTCCGTTTGATAGCAAAGTATTTTAAGAATACTATAGTTTTTTTCAGATTACTGTGGTTTTATTTACATTGGGCTGTTTGATTGCGTTTAAAAACTGTAGTTTTGATACTAGATTATTTGCCAAACCACAGTATTTTCTCTGCATAATAAAAAGAACCCCAAACCTCTTTTAAAAACTGAGCAAGGTGAGAAAACAGACATGGTGAGAAAACTAAAGTATTTATGTTTTATGTAAGCAACACCAAACATGTTTGCGGCATTCTCAATACTCTAGAAAATTTATGTATGTAAAAATTGTAGTATTTTCTGTCTATAGGTTAAAATGTTGTAGTTTTTCAATACTTTGCTATCAAACAAGGCCTAAGGAACATCTTCACGTGCCTTATATAGGACTAATTTTCTGTACTCCTGGATGTATGTACTTCCATCCTTAATATACCTCGTATGCGCATTGATCATACCTCTTTATCATTCTCAATATACTTCATTAAATATTCTAAGATACCTCAATGCAGGTTCTGTTGAAAAAATAACAGCTGGGACGTACTTTTTGTAACATACCTTTTTCACATATAAAAAAATCAGTATATACCTAGACCTTTAAAAATATGTAGACTCACATGAATTTTTTCATGAATCTCATTTTAAGGTATCTAGTAATTATTAATGAAGTATATTAAAAATAATAATGAGGTATAAAAGATACATCTATGTGGTATATGAGGAGCGGGAGTACGTACCCTAATCTATTCTCACAACGATGTCAGAATAACTATTCTCACAACACTTCCGAACTTCCTCGTTAATGCGGGTGCGTGCACGGCATCTCCACACACAAATACTGCAATGTCAGCAGAAAAAACTGCATGCGTTTTTTCTACACTGTTTTCGCTTCAGTTTCTAAAACGTTTGTCAGAATAAGGCGTATAATATATCGTTGGATAGCTATGTAAAATCCACAACTTCGCCATGTTGAACATGTTTCATGATTCCTCGCGGTTTAAGATCAGTTTCAAAAATAGTGGCCACCTAACGGGTGGCAGCGAGTGTATTTTCACGATTTTTTCTAAACCGCTCGACGGAATGAAGCAAACGATACGGATTTGGAAACATATCGTCAAGACGCAACTTTTTTATGTTGAACACTTTCTAATTCCTTACGATTTTGGCCACGTATCGTGTGAAAACAGCAATTTGGTGAAAATCTGGAAACCAATGTCACGGGGCATTGGATCAAGAGCTAATGATAGGGATGAAATGTAGGATCGTTAACAAGACACTTAACCCCCTTTTACGCATAACCCCTTCCCCTGATTAATCAATTGCACGCAAAACCGGCTCGCTGCTGCAGGGCAGATCGCAGGGCAGCGCCTGCACATGCGACGACAACTTGGTGCCCAACAACGGAGACCCGGCAGTCGGTGCTCTCTTGACGCGATGGAGATCCGTCGGCGTGGCGCTCTCCGCACGCACCGGTGCATCAGCGGCGCGGCGGTCTCCCCACCTGACAACGGCTGGGCGTTTCCCCCAACCCCCGCCCCTCACGCGACAGGCTCCGCGGCTGTGGCGACTCAGCCGCTGCTGAAAACCATGGTACTGACTCCACGCGTCCATGAATCAAGGTCAGATATTTTATGAGATGACGGGCGTGTGTGCCGGTGTGGAGAAGTGCTTCCTGCTGTATATGAAGTATCTCAATTTTGCAATGTTATTGTGTCTGAAATAGCTTGAGTGGATGGTGTTATCGAGCTAAATTTATCAAGCAAGTCTATGTAAACATTCGGTGTGTGAATATATTGACTGGATGGTGTGATTCAAGGAAATGCATACGCACTAAGTGAGATGAGAAATTCCAATTTGAGATGAAAAATACTCACTGACTAAGATGGCTTGGTGTCATCTGTTAGTGCATACATCAGTACATACATTCAGTTAGAAAGTGCAAGCAGTCTGCTTTGACACCGTCTTGAAATAAGTATACATGATGTATAAGGATTACCAGAGCACTCAAATAATCAGCGAGAAGTACCACCAACATAATGCCAAATGCATTTCAAATAAAAACTGACAGTCACAATCAGATAAATAAGGCAATCTACATAAACTTCTTCCTTCTCATCAACAATCAAGGCAGCCCCATAGAAAATAGATCCCATGTGGTGGTTTATTCCCGGGAATGGACAGAAAATCATCTTGTACTGATTTGTGCTGTATGTGGAATCAAAAGACACCATTTCTCCAAATAAAACATAGTTCTTTCTATAAAAAGCATCTGCCCAAAACGCACGTTTCAATTGATTTTTATCATCAAGAACATACTCAAAGAAAAATCCGGGGTTGATTTGCTTCCTCTTTCTAAGATTGTCAATAAACATTTGAGCATCTGTATCCTTGAAAGTACTTCTCATGTCACGATGATAATTCCGCAAGTCTCTCTTAGTGCACCCCACAAACTCAAATCCACCTCACCAACACAAAGCAATCGAAAGGCCCCAGATGTGCCAATACTAGCCGCGTGACATGTGAATAGTGTGGTCTTGGCCTTCTCGCTGACTTCTCTATTAGACTTGATTAAATGTTGCTTGGTGGGTGTGAAAAATTGATGGGTGTGTTCTTCATGAAAATCTGATATCGAGTATTTGCCATCCGACATACGCTTGTCAGTTATCATAGCTTCACAACCACATTTAGTAATCTTTCTCGCATGTGTTCTTATCTTCCCTCCTTTCAAATCCTTCTTGCGTTCCTCCTCCTTTCGTTCGGAAACCTTCTTTGAAACAAAGAAATCGCCTCCAGACCACGACATTATCTGTGGTCTTTTTCTGCCTAATTCTAACTGAAAATCCAACATTGTGTGCATAACCCTTGTAAAAATTCTCAACATCTTCCACACTATCAAATGTCATACCCACGGCTGGTGTTAAGTTCTCATCACAATCGGGAGTACATGTTGAACCCTGAAATTACATGATACATTGGTCGCCCAAGTTAGTGAATGTTAAAGAAATTTATAAAAAAAATATGGTGATAATGATACTCACACAAAATGGTCCGCTGGTAGCTGTCTTTTTAGGGGTGCTAAAGTTGTCAATTACGACAGGGGAGGACGTATTTCCATATCACGGTGCCATTCATCATTGCATTCATGGTTTTGCAAAGCGATATCACACGCTAACTTGGGCTCGATCTATTGCAAGGACATAGGGATGGCCATGCCATGTTCATTAGAATTAAAAAATGCATCATACAGGGATCAAACACTACGTGTACATGTTCATATCAATTTACAAAAAAATAGGCATTACCCTGACACATTCATTACAATTCAGAAAAAACAAGGATGCATCAATACAGGGAGTACGGATTGAGCGCACAAGTTCATACCAATTTACAAATAAATAAATAGGCATTACCATGTCACGTTCATTAGAATTGAGAAAAAAATAAATATGCACCACTACAAGGAGTAAGGATTGAACGTTCAGGTTCATATCAATTCAGAAAAGAAGTGATGGATCATACACGGATTGGTCAAGTACTTACATGTGTACAGATACGAGGAGGAGGGGGCATGGCAGGAGACAAAGGAGCTACATGGTCTATAGGGAGCGTCTCCATGAACTCCGGCAGAGAAGGTTGTGGCCTTGCAGGCGATCGCGGCATGACCTGCGTGGGCACGGGAGAGTACAAAGGAGCGACAAGAACATCAGATCGGAGGGGTGGCGGAACTACATGGTTTGAAGGGCGGGGTGCCATGATCTCCAGCGGCGAAGGACGGGGTGCCATAATCTCCGGCGGTGAAGAACGGGCCCTCGCTGGTGATGGCGCCATGCCCTTACGCAGATCGAAAAGACAGAGGAATGCTAGGTTTTCTCAAATCATAGGAATTAACAAGGGGGTTATACGAAAAGGAGGTTAAGTGGCATGTTAACAATCCCACGTTTCATCCCTACCATTAGCTCTTGATCCAATGCCCCGTGACATTAGTTTCCAGATTTTCACCAAATTGCCGTTTTCACTTGATACGTTGCCTACGGTTTTAGAGCAGTTTCAAAATTACCGAAATGCGGAATTCCGTTTTTCAAAAAATTCAAATTTTTTTATATGGTTTTCGCTGTAGATTTTTAACCATTTGTCGTAACGAGGCATGTGATATGGCGTTTCAAAGCTGTGGAATAGCTGCAACTTTCATATGTTGATCATTTGTTGAGGTTCCTCACGATTTAAAAAGAAATTTGAAAACGGTGTCGTTGCCTACGAGTGGCAACGAGCGTATTTTCATAAAAAAATCAAACCATTCATTGGAACTGTGCAAATGATATGATTTGGAAAGGTATCGACAAGGCGCAACTTTTTCATGTATAACGGTCTGTCTAATTCCTTACAGTTTAAGAGCAGTTTTGATTTTACTAAAATGCGAACACTGTTTTTCGCGACATCAAAATCGACAAGGGAACTGCATCAAATAGAAGAACGTACTGCTTCAGACGGAAAACCGCACTGCATCGAACGGGCAAGCGAAATGCATGATTTCTTGTTGTGAGATGTGAATTTTCAAGAAGAGGAAGTAGACCGCACTTCACGTCGAACGTAAGTTAACCGCTGCGTTACCGAGAAGTGGAACACATTCTTTTTGTAATTTCATCTCAAATGCGAGGCCCAGTGTAGTGAACCGCACGCGACGACAAAGTGCACTGCTACTCTCGATGCATTTTACATCTTTTGAGCACACAACGATGGGCAGGAACAAGTGAAGTGAACCACGAAATAAAATGAAGCGAGCTGCGTGGTTTTTCTTCTTGTTTTTAAAAAACTGTAAAGCCATTTTTGGACTAAATGGTTATGGCCAATAAACTGGTGATACCGTCCAACGAGTCAAGCGTACTACAATTTTTTTAAATTTTGCATAGTGAACCACACATATTTTATATAGTGGATTGCTTTTAGGAAGGTAATATTTTACAAACTGAGTAACCAACACAAATAGACCTATCTCTATCTCCACATTACAATCAAACACAAAATACAACCCACTGCACTTTTTATAAAATGCACTCTAGTGGACGCATTAACATAGCAATGCGAGAATGCAAATGCTTCGCTCCGCTGAACCGCACCAAGTCGTCGGGCGTACTGCACGCACACGATTGATTGAACTGCATGGCAACGTCACGCCTGACGAACTGCAACCCACAGGCGACCAAACACGCACGCGATGACAAACTGCATGCTACAGGCCACCGAGCTGCAGCTGCACATGCGGGTTAATCCATGAGCAGTAATGCTCGCCGGCTGGTGAGAGAGAAGGCGGCGTCCATGGACAAATAACAGAGGAAAGGTGAGAGAGAGCTGACGGTGGGTGGTCCTCGACTCGTTGACCAGGGAGGCCTTTGGTGCATGCCCGAGCGAGCTGCACGCCGCACTCCCTCGCACTACAACACCCGCGGTCCCACGGGAACGGATGCTCGTCGACGAGCTCCTGGTCCCCCGCCCATACCAAAATCAACAGCAAAAAAACTGAAAACCAGAAGAAAAAAATTGTGAGCTCCAAGCCAAGGTGAGCTACTGCTCTTCCTAGATCTCATGGCTACAGAGGACGCAGGTGGTCAGGGGCGGCCATCTTGCTGGAAGGCAACGGTCCCAAAAATTCGCATGCCATGGCTCTATGCACTGCACTTACCTGGCATCCGAGCCTTCCGAAGTTACCAAGCAAACTGCTCTCTTCGGTCGGAGACATGGCATACCGTAGGAGGTCAAGCTGGCAGTCCACTCGTCCCCGCCGCCGAAGAACTGGGTGGATCCGTCGCGGTAGGATGTAGATCCGTCGCGGTAGGAGGTGGATCGGTAGTTGCCGCTACTGATGGTCACCGGAGGAGTTGGCTTGGGGTGCGCGTCGGGCCGGGGAAGGGCGGCCAGGTTGAACCACCAGCCAGGCACGCTAGGAGGTGGGGCCAGGACGCGTGCCGGGGAGGAGGCCGCAGGGCCAGGGAAAGGAAGGCCACCGGGGAGGAGGTCGCGGTGCCGGGCATAGGAAGGCGCCACTGGTGAGGAGGCCGTAGGGCCAGAGAGGACGACGGCGCCTTTGAGGAGGTCGCGGGTCGGGGAGAGGAAGGCACCTCTAGGGGGAGGCCGAGGGGCTCGGGAGAGGAAGGTGGCACCAGTGAGGAGGCCTCTGCCTTCCTCTTCCTCCAGCGTATACCTGGCCAAACGGGCCGTCCCAGCGGCACGCCGCGCTGGCACAGCACGTGGCCCGGTCCGGCACGAGCTAAACGGGCCGT
This sequence comes from Hordeum marinum, assembly GCA_022496015.1. NCBI lineage: Eukaryota > Viridiplantae > Streptophyta > Magnoliopsida > Poales > Poaceae > Hordeum > Hordeum marinum. Next base: position 419,714,025 of record CM039675.1, read on the forward strand.
GCCAGGTCCGCGGCCACCTTGGGTCATGCCTGGGCCGCCACCCCAAGCACGCGGGCCGGCATGACACGGCCTGATTAGCTTTTTTTATATGGCTCAATAACTAAAAATAGACTAAAAAATGCTCAATGCGTCAAATAGTAGCCATTTTAGCGGGCCTGGCGTGCCGACGGGCCGGCCCGATTAGCAAACGGGCCGTTCCTGGGCGGGCATCCCGAGCACGTGGGCCGGCCCGGCCCGGCCCGATTAGTAATCGTGCCGCGATGGGCCGGGCCGTGCCGGACCGACCCGTTTGGCCAGGTATGCTCCAGCGCGGGTCAAGGGATCTGGGCAGTGGTGGTCGAGCTGGAAGGTTGCGTCGGGCGAGAGAAGGTGGGGCAGGGGGTGGAAGGTGGGTGGATTACGAGTTTGACTCGGAGGATGGGGGTACTTAGTTTTTTTGTCGTACGACCGACTATAGTTACGAGGGACAGAATAATATTTCGTTTGTAATCAATCTTGAACTTATCCGAGCGACTGGTTTGTACTGACATTTTTTTGTAGCTAGAACTAACAATGGGGCATAACTAGTGTCTTCGTCGGCGACAGAACTAATGTGCCTGTTCTGTACTGACATACATTGTAACTTGAACTGACGCGTCTGTGTGCTGGTCACAAAATAATATTCTGTAACTGGTCACAAAATAGCTCGCATGTGTGTGTATGAACGGTGGAGACAAAAAAAGCCCACTATGAAAAATAAAATAGGATAAAATAAATGAGAGAAAAAGAGAGAAGAGACTTTACTACTGTCTTTTACCACAGGTGTGCCACAAAGTGGTACCATGTTCTTCATATAGAGAGTCTTCAATGTTGTCACTTCCATATGCTAGTGGGAATTACCTTTTCATAATAAATGTGCCTTGTATATTCTTATGACGGGCTTCTTAAACGCCCGAGGTCTTCATGAGCAAGGAAGTTGGATGCACGCCGACTTAGCTTCAGTTGAGCTTTCATACACTTATAGCTCCGGTGCATTGATACGTCCATTTTGCATCATGTTTTCCTACTGTTATTTATAATGTTTTTATGTATAATAATGCTTTGGGGAGTAATTCTAATACCTTTTTATCTCATAATTTGCAAGGTTTGCACCAAGAGGGAGAATGACGTCAACTAGAATTCAGCACCTGAAAACGCATGTCAGAGATACCTATTGTGCACATCTCCAATGAAGCTAAAAATTTAACGAGATTTTTTATTCAATAAATGAAAAATACTGGAGATGAAAACTACTGGAGGGAGCCATCAGGTGGCCACACTCCACCAGGGCGCATCAGGCCCCCTACCCGCGCCCTGGTAGAGGGTAGTCAGCCTGGTCCACTTCCGGAGCCCATCTTCTGGTATAAAATCTCCCAAAACCTAAGAACAATTAGGAGGAGGACTTTTGGAACGAATCGCTGCTGTCTCGAAGCGGAACTTGGGCAGGAGCACTTTTGCCCTCCGGCGGAGAGATTCCGCCGGGGGAATTTCCCTCCCAAAGGGGGGAATCAAAGCCATCGTCATCACCAACGACCCTCTCATCTTGGGGAGGCCAATCTTCGTCAATATCTTCAACAGCACCATCTCCTCTCAAACCCTAGTTCATCTCTTGTGTTCAATCTTTGTATCGAAACATTAGATTGATACTTGTGGGTTACTAGTAGTGTTGATTACCTTGCATAATTGATTGCTATATGGTTTATTTGGAGGAAGATTATATGTTCAGATCTAATATGCTATTCAATAGTCCTCTGATCGTAAGCATGATTATTATTTGCGAGTAGTAACCTTTGTTCTTAAGGTCACGGGAGAAGTTATGTTGCAAGTAATCATGTGAACAGGGTCGTCTCCAGGATTTTGGGGGCCCAGGGCGAACTGTAAATTGCCCCCCCTAAAATTTAAAATGCATGCAATTGATGAAATAATATAAGTAAAGCATGCTCTCACTTAGTTATAAAATTTCGGTTATGTGTTAATCAGTATAACCTTTAGAACGATATCAAATAATAATTAGAAGAAGCAAAGGTGGTACTAATGGAAATAGATCAAACCTTAAAATTTGAAAGATTGGTTACCTTGAATAATATTTGATGCATGAGTTAGTATCCCAAAATAGATTTATCAATCTATGTAAAGCCTGGAGGCCAAAGAAAATTATTAATTACCTATCTGTCACAAGCTACATATGCATCTGCAAAAATATACACCCTTGCTTGTATATAACCTTAAAAGGCTAAACATCGACAACATATCAACTAGTCAGGTGGCGAACAAAATCTGTCAAACTATTAGTCACATATGGATAAACAAATCATGTTGGGCTGGTGCCTGAATTTAATGGAGAATTGGGAAACAATAAGAGTACAAGAAATCCAAATTTCAACAAATATACTTAAGAGGGAAAAGGATCAGGTGGTAGATAAGAAAGGATAGGTAGGCGGCGGTAGGTAGAGGCGGACAATCTGATAATCGGGCATGTGTCATTCGTAGCTTTATGTGAGCAGAGCAGTATGCCAGCAAACCATGAGTGGAAGCAGCGATTGCGGGATTGGAATAAACATCACGCAGCCATGAACGATTGATCAGAGCAAAGGAAAACGGGGATCATGCATGGTCGTATGGAGCTTGAGCGATTAGCAGGCTTTGCTTTGACGGGTCTCCCACTCCCCTCCTGGGCTGACTAGTACCTGCACACTTGGGGGTCCCCAAAATATTGGGGCCCTGTGCGGTCGCCCAGTTTGGCCCCCCTTGTAGACGGGCCTGCATGTGAACTTGATATGTGTTTGATATTTTGATGATATGTATGTTGTGATTCCCTTAGTGTTTTCATGTGAACATTGACTACATGACACTTCACCATCTTTGGGACTAAGGGAATTCATTGTGGGGTAGTTATTAGATGATGGGTTGCTAGAGTGATAGAAGCTTAAACCTTAGTTTATGCGCTACTTCGTAAGGGGCTGATTTGGGTCCATATATTTAATGTTATGGTTAGACTTTGTCTTAATACTTTTCTCATTGTTGTGGATGCTTGCGAGGGGGTTAATCATAAGTAGGTTGTTAGTTCAAGTAAGAAAAGCACCTTAGCAACGGTCCACCCACATATCAAATTATCAAAGTAGCGAATACGAATCAAACCAACATGATGAAAGTGGCTAGATGAAATTATCTTGTACCCTCAAGAACACCTTGCTTATCATAAGATATCGTTTTAGCCTGTCCTTGCTATAAAAAGGATTGGTCTACCTTGCTGCACCTTGTTTACCATTACTGTTACTTGCTCGTTACAAATCACCTTGCTATCAAACTACTTGCTACTTACAATTTTAGTGCCTGTAGAAATTACCTCGCTCAAAACCACTTGTCATTTCCTTCTGCTCCTCGTTGGGTTCGACACTCTTACTTATCGAAAGGACTACGATTGATCCCCTATACTTGTGGGTTATCAAGACTCTTTTCTGGCGCGATTGTCGGGGAGTGAAGCACTCTTGGTAAGTGGAAATTGGTAAGGAAAAAATTATACTACGTGCTGAAATTACTGTCACTTGTTACTATGGAAAGCAATCCTTTGAGGGGTTTGTTCGGGGTATCTTCACCTCGACCGGAACCAAAATTAGGTACCCCTCAACCTACAACACCTACTGAAAATATTGGTTATGAGATTCCTTCGGGTCTATTAGAACAACTGCTAGCTAATCCTTATGCAGGAGATGGAGCTGAACATCCTGATATGCACCTGATATGTGTGGATGAAATTTGTGGATTATTTAAGCTTGCAGGTTTATCCGGAGATGAATTTAAGAAGGTTTTCCATTTATCTTTGAAGGGAAAAGCATTGACATGGCATAGGCTATGTGATGATACTGGATCATGGAAATGGAACCAACTACAATTGGAATTTCATCAAAAGTTTTATCCTATACATCTATTTCATTGTGATCGGAATTTCACATATATATTTTAGCCTCGTGAAGGAGAAAGAATAGCTCTAGCTTGGGTGAGGCTTAAATCAATGTTATATTCATGACCCAATCATGAGATCCCGAGGGAACTTATTATTCAAAAAAATTACACTCGGCTTTCTCATAGTGATCAAACGATGCTCGATACTTCTTGTTCTCGTTCTTTTATGAAGAAGACTATTGAATTTAAGTGGGATCTCTTGGAAACAATTAAGCGCAACTCTGAAGATTGGGAACTTGGATAAGGTAGTGAGTCAGGTATCAAGCTTGAATGTGATTGTGTTAAATCTTTTATGAATGCCGACGCCTTTAATAAGTTTAGCACTAAATATGGACTTGACTCTGAGATAGTAGCCTCTTTTTGTGAATCTTTTGCTGCTCATGTTGATCTCCCTAAAGAGAAGTGGTTTAAATATTATCCCCCTATTAAAGAAGAAATCAAAGAACCGGTAAAAGCTAAAGAAGAAACTATCATTTACAATGTTGACCCAGTTGTGTTTACTGCTTATATTGAAAAACCACTTTTCCCTGTTAGAATAAAGGAACATGCTAATGTATCAACTGCGGTTCGCAAGAGCAACATTGGAGCACCTAAGCCCTCTAAACAAATTGAAGTGGAACCTAGTATTTCTATGGTTAAGGATCTCTTGGTAGAAAATATTGATGGGCATGTCATTTACTTCTGTGATGAAGCTGCTAGAATTGCTAAACCAGACAATAAGGATAAACATAGACCCGTAATTGGCTTGCCTGTTGTCTCAGTTAAAATAGGAGATCATTGTGATCATGGCTTATGTGATTTAGGTGCTAGTGTGAGTGCTATTCCTTTACCTTATACCAAGAAATCATGAATGACATATCACCTATTGAGATAGAAGACATTGATGTTACTATTAAACTTGCTAATAGAGACACCATTTCACCACTAGGGATTGTTAGAGATGTTGAAGTCTTGTGTGGGAAAATAAAATACCCTACTGATTTTCTTGTTCTTTGTTCCCCACAAGATGAATTTTGTCCCATTACCTTTGGTAGATCTTTCTTGAACATTCTTAATGCTACGATAGATTGTCAAAAGGAAGCTGTCAGTGTTAAGTTTGGTGATATGTCTCATGATTTTAATTTGTCCAAATTTAATAGACAACCTCGTGATAGAGAATAACCTACTAAGGATGAAATAATTGATCTTGGTTCTATTGTTGTTCCACCTACTGATCCACTAGAACAATATTTGCTAGACCATGAAAATGATATGCATCTACCTGAAAGAAATGAAATAGATCAAATCTTCTTTGAACAACCACTCTTGAAACACAATTTACCTATTGAAACTCTAGGAGGTCCTCCTCCGCCTAAAGATGATCATGTGTTTGAACTTAAACAATTACCTGACACTTTGAAGTATGCTAATCTTGATGATAAAAAGATATATCATGTTATTATCAGTACTAACCTTTCAAAACATGAAGTAGAAAGATTACTAAAAATTCCGAGGAAGCACCGGGTTGCTATTGGATATACACTTTATGATCTTAAGGGCATTAGTCCCACTCTATGTCAGCACAAGATCAATATGGAACCTGATGCTAAACCCGTTATTGGTCATCAACGACGATTGAATCCTAAGATGAAATAATTGGTAAGAATTGAAATATTAAAGCTTCTGGAAGAAGGTACAATCTACCGCATATATGATAGTAGATGGGTAAGTCACATTCATTGTGTCCCTAAGAAAGGAGGTATTACTGTCATTCCTAATGATAAAAATGAGCTTATCCCACAGAGAATTGTTAGTGGCTATAGGATGGTAATTGATTTTAGAAAACTAAATAAAGCTACCAGAAAAGATCATTACCCTCTAACTTTTATTGATCAAATGCTAGAAAGGTTATCTATGCACACATACTTTTGTTTCCTGGATGGATATTCTGGTTTCTATCTAATACATGTGTCACAATCTGATCAAGAGAAAACCACCTTTACTTGTCCTTTTGGAACTTATGCTTATAGACGTATGCCTTTTGGTTTATGAAAAGATTGCTATATTCTCTGATTTTTGTGAAAAGATTGTTGAGGTTTTCATGGATGATTTCTCCGTTTACGAAACTTCTTTTGATGATTTGTTAAGCAACCTTGATCGAGTTTTGCAGAGATGTGAACAAACTAAACTCGTCTTGAACAGGGAGAAGTGCCACTTTATGGTTACTGAAGGTTTTGTCTTGGGGCATAAAATCTCTGAACGAGGTATTGAGGTGGATCAAGCTAAATTTGATGCAATTGAGAAAATGCTATGCCCTAAAGATATCAAAGGTATTCATAGTTTCCTTGGTCATGCTAGTTTCTATAGGAGGTTTATTAAAGACTTCCCAGAATGCCGACAGTAGCCCCCGGGCCCAAGGAGCACCCGAGATGGCTTCTGGGCAAAGCCTTTGAGGACGGCTCGAAGTGCCATGGCCCCAAACGCCTGGGGGCCAGGCTTTAGACGTCTCAAACGCCCGGGCGGTGATGCCCCTGCTCCTCGAAGGCGCCAGGAACCGCCCCAAGTCAAACTGATGCGATGCCGCGTGCAGCGCCGGCCATCATTGCCCTTCCTTGAATGTTGCTGCCGCCTCAGGCCTCTACTCCTCGGGCTGTGCGGAAGTGACCTGTCAATCGGTAGGGGAGGCGACGTAGATGGTACCGTGCTGATTGAACCGCTCCGCGACGCCCGCTCTCCCACAACATCTTGTGGCTGCAGTTACACCTATAAATCCGTCTCGCCCCTAGCAGGGGGTATTGCAGTCTCGAGGTGTCTTCTTGCTTCCATCGCTCCGTGGAGAAAACCCCCTTCTCCTCCCAGCTTCTCCTTCCCCATGGCGTCTAGAAGAGTGAGTACCTTGCTGCCTCCCTCCTTAATCGTTTCGTTCAGCACTCCATGCATGATCTTCTCCTTCTCCCAGGGTGCCTACGGCCAAGAAAACCAGGCTCTGTGATCTTCAAGAGGAGACGGACGTGTTGCGGGCCCAGCGGGCGACCTCCGAGGCCGCGTTCGATGCCGACCTCTGAGCGGGGGTCGACTGCCAAAAGGTGCAAGTCCCTGAGGCGCTTGACATCCAGCCCCGAGGTGTCTCGAGGTGGGCCTGAGCGCACGGCCCCTTGTGAAACACCAATCCAGAAAAGAGAGTTCAAGGCTGGTAAAACAAGAGAGAAATGAGAGAAAAATCCCCGCCCCTTTTTCTTTTAAATATAGAGTTCCGCACTCCTCAAACCTCATTCCAAAAAGTGGCAATTCGAACACAAAAATAAGCAAGCAAACGTTGTGTCCGACACCTAGGCTAGATTTGTCTTCGTCTTCCCCAGCGCTGAATGTAGGGCATCCACGTTGCATGGGCATAGCCATTGATGGGCAGTGTTGAGTTGTCCGCCAGCATGGAGCATGGGGCTTCCACATTGCGTGGGAAGTAATCCCTCCGCGTCCTTGGGGGGCTCCGGGTGTATACAACCCAGTCATTATTACGTGAGAGTGTCACGACTGTAGATAGCTGGGCAAGCCCCCCCAGGCGCTCGGCCTAGTTGCTCCCAACTCTGTTAAGAGCTACCCCATGCATTGTTGCTCGATTGCATGCCTCTATGACCCAAACCCAAATGCATTGTTCCCTGCGTAGCCGTAGGATTGCGCTCCTATGGCCCAAACATGAGCACAATGCATCTGACGCAGCCATAAAGGTGTTTTGTCGATGAAGTCGCCTCGTGAAGCGTTGGGGCACTAACCGGGCATCACCTCGAGGGCCTCGTGAGGCCGAGACTCCCAAGGCCGCGCCGGAGTTCCAGTCGTCGTGGGTGGCCCATGTTACTTGTGTCTTGCTCCCCCCTGGGTCGTCACTCCTGAGGACTAGGGGCTCGGCTCGGCATTGCTTGCTCGCGAGGGTGACAATGTGCGTCGTGCCCTGCAGGCCCGGGGATGTCCTCCCTTTTTCTCCTGTTCGCGCCGTCCAGGCTTGGTGCCTCGTCGAGGAAAGCCCCCAAGCCTGGCTTGAGGAGGACGCCCAGGGCTCTCCCTATTCTTGAGGGGCGTTGGCGCCTGTGGCAGGCACCTGATCCGGGTTGGGGTCCATAGGTACGACGTAGCATGGTACATAGGCTCCACATAAGGGCCTGGTTCCCCTCGTGAGCCGTCCGGCGGGACGCTGGGAGCGACCCCTCAAGGTGGCGGCGGGGCGCCGCCCTACGTGTGTGTCCTGCAGACCCTCCTGTGTCGAGCCTAGGAGCAAAGTTGCTTACCTCTGCCACCATCGTTGGGTGGGCCGCGCATCTCCTGACGTGGATTGCTTCCTCGGCGATCCGATGCGCCTACATCGTAGTTGGTTGTTTGTCCGGACACCTGCGCCGCTTGCTCCCTGTGTAGTATGGTGCGCTATCGGAGGTTGTTGAAGGTCAACTGGGTCATGAAGGCACGCAATGGTGCACGCGTCGGGCGCCCCATTCTTTTCTTCGCGCGCTTGGTCGTCATGGCCAAGTTGTGTCCCAAAGTCGGTCATCAGAATTCGAAGGAGAAGGAGCACGACATGCGGTGGGCCCCGCTCGGGCTCGCCCAAGGCTGGAGAGGGCACACCATCGGCGGGCTGGGGGACAGGCGTGGCGAGCAAGCCCCTAGCGCCTAAAGAAGGGTGAGGAGCCACAGCTCTCCACGCGATGGCAATCACCTCTGCGACATGGTCGGCCCATGCGTCGAAGCCCCCGTGTGTCGGGTGGTAGCAGAGCATCTCACTTGCCAGCAGTAGCGCATCGTGCGTGTCGAGGTCCCCCACATAGGTGTGGTCCGTCGCCGATGCTAAAGGTGTCACCCGCCCACTGTGTGCTTGGGCGGCGCGAGGGGAGGCGATGGCGGAGGCGATACTGGCGGCTTGACACTGTCCGCCTAGCACTATGCCGTTGGGGCGTGGGTCTCTGGCGGCAGCGGTGGGATCGACGGAAGCTGACTCGCCGTGGCTAGGGGAAGCTTGTTGGGCGCCGGCCATCGGAGCGGTGGATCAGGGGGAGAGAAAGGCTTCAAGAAGACTCCGACACGCCCCCTACCTGGCACGCCAAATGTCAGATTTCGGGCTTCGCAAAACCCTCAAGGTTAGAACACAAGGGTGTGTGCGAAGAACCCCTGCGACTTCGCCCTACCTAGCTCGACTCGATAGTTACTATGGCGAACTCGCACGATGACTAGGAAGAAGATGAACACGATGGTTTACCCAGGTTCAGGCTGCTGGGAAGTGTAATACCCTACTCCTTCTTTGGTGGATTTCCTCTCAAGGAGGTGTAGTGGATGAACTAGTACAGTGGTTTTCGAGCCTCACGAGGATGCTCTAATGGTGTCTTTGGCTCTCTGCCTTGTCTTATGGTTCGTCGAGTGCTTTCGTCGGATGGTCTCGTCCCCTCGTTTCTTTGTCCCTCTCTACGGTATGGCCTAGCCTCTATATATATCCATGGCCTGGGTCCTCTTCTCTTATCGTAATGGCAGGAAGGGACCCCACAACGACCAAATTCGAAGGGGAGCAGGAGTACATCCGCGCCATGTCCAAAGGTGGTCTTCGCCTACAAAGTAGTTGCCGATGATGCAGAGTTGGGCTCGGCGATGATATCCTCCCCACGGGGCTTGTGGTTGTGGTCTTGTTGCACTGAAATGGAAACCTTTGGGAGGCACTTTGGGAACCCGCGTACATCCCTGCTCCCTTTGCACCAAAGGGGAAACTGCACCGCCTGGCATGCTCGCGCTCGCTTGTCCTTCCTTGTGTCATCTTTAACTCCTAAGGCCGGGTTCTACATAGAGATCTCCGCTGCTCCGAATGGGGCCTAAGGAGGCCCATCCTGGATGGTATTGGTGTCGTTCTTCCTCGCAAGCCTAGGGTCCTTGCGCGGGCCTTGTCTTGAGTGGAACCGCGCCAGGCCATGTTCGGCTGACGAGGTGGGCCATGCCCTGGGCCGCAGGTAGGCAGGTCTGGGTACCCCCGTTCCCGGAATGCCGATAGTAGCCCCCGGGCCCAAGGTGTGCCCGAGCTGGCTTCTGGGCAAAGCCTTTGAGGACGGCCCAAAGCGCCATGGGCCTCAAATGCCTGCGGGCAAGGATTTACACGCGTCGAACGCCAGGGCAGCGATGCCCCCGCTCCCCGAAGGCGCCAGGAACCGCCCCAAGTCAGACTGATGCGATGGCCATGTGAAGCGCCGGCCATCATTGCCCTTCCTTAAATGATGCTATCGCCTCTGGCCTCTATTCCTCGCGCCGCGTGGAAGTGACCCGTCACTCAGTAGGGGAGGCGACGCGGATGGTACTGCGCTGATCGAACCACTCTGCGACGCTTGAAAGGTGCACGACGCTCGCTCGCTCGTGATGCCTTGCGGCTGTAGTTACGCCTATAAATCCGCCCCGCCCCTGGCAGGGGGGTATTGCAGTCTCGAGGTGTCTTCTTGCTTCCATCACTGCGTAGAGAAAACCCCTTCTGCTCCCAGCTTCTCCTCCCTCATGGCGTCTCAAGAAGCGCCATGAGCGAGTGGAAATGCGCGGCTCCAACGGCTTCCTCGCCCTACTCTGTAGGCAGTGGAGGGGGGGCCCTCAGGGTCGGGGCAAGTTTGCCGGCGTTGGGCCGTGGTCGATGAGTACCCTGCCGCCTACCTCCTTAATCGATTCGTCTAGCGCTCCATGCATGATCTTCTCCTTCTCCCAGGGTGCCCGCGGCCAAGAAAAGCAGGCTCGGCGAGCTCCAAGAGGAGACGGACGCATTGCGGGCCCAGCTGGCGTCCACCAAGGCCACCTTCGATGCCACCCTCGAGGGCGAAGTGGAGGCCAGGGCGGAGTTGGCGTCCCTCCTCGCCCAGATTAAGGAGGCAGTCGACACCGTGCAGGCCGCCCAGGACGAGGCGGCGCATGCCAAGATGCTGGAGTCCTAGCGCGCTAAGTAATACCTTGATATCTCCTGCCGCGCGACTAGCGCGGTGAGCTGATTCGTCCGGGAAGCCCCCGCGTTGTCGTGCGTGCACGGGACGGGGGTTATCTCGACTTCCTTCAAAGGGTGGTGGAGGCGCTAAAGGCCGTTGTCTCTCACGTGAACATGGACAAAAAATCCGACGTGCACGACCTCCTGGACCTCGCCCTAACGTTCGTCTTCTCCAACCTGCACCGGCACGCTCCGCAGCTCAACCTTCGGCGTGTCGTGGAGCAGGTTCATCCAGGTGCCCGTCTCTAGCGGGGAGGACGATCCCAACATCGAGGCGTCCGGTGACGACAACAACTCCTCTCCCTAGGCATCCCCTGTTTCCCTTTCGAGGTCCCCGTAATATTCTAAGAAGAACTTTCCCTTAGAAGGGCATTAGTCTTTTGCAGGTTACCTTTGCCCCCTTACTTTTGTTCTCGTTAACCGCCGATCACTTGCATGATGCGATGTGCCTTAGTTTCTTTGCGCGGGGCTGGCGCTGTTGCTGCTGATGTGGCTTGGTGATGATGGTTGGCAGGGCCCTCGTGAGGCCTTTACTCCTGAGGATCGGCACGCGTCCATCGAGCCCCGGGTCCTCGGCATCACTGCCCGTCGAGGCCGAATTCCTCCCCTCGCGTCGTCCCTCCTGGCACCTAAGGCCGCTCGGGCTTTCAAGGTGGCGCACCGTAGACCGTGGTACCTATGTTTTGGCGTTACTGCTCGCAACCCCTATCCCGCATTTGGGCCACCATCGGATCAGGAGGCTCGTGCTTGGTTCGGTAATGTACTTAGCTCGTGGGCTGCTGACGATCTTGTGCGCCGCGAGGCGCGAACATGTTGTCCAGATAATCTGTCATTCCGCCCAGTGTGCTTCTTCCTTGCTTACAAGTGGGGCGCGTCGGGAGCCCTTTCGGCACTCTGTGTCTACAGGCTCGAGTCCCGCACATTTCCCTACCATCGTAGTGTACGATCGTATCACCAAGGATGCAACTACGAGGTGAGGCCTCGACTCGCTCGATGGCAACTGGATCACCAAGGACGACATCGAGAGGCCAGTGGCTATATGACCGGTAAGGCTCCTGAGACGCATTGCTCAGGAGCCCCCTTTGACGCTCAAGTAGCTCTACATCGGCAGGTCCCAGTCCCGCACATTTCCCTACCACAGTAGTGTATGACCAGATCACCAAGGATGCAACTACGAGGTGAGGTCTCGACACCCTCAATGCCTACCGGATCACCAAGGACCACATCGAGAGGCGAGTGGCTATATGACCGGTAAGGCTCCTGAGGCACATTGCTCAGGAGCCCCCCTTGATGCTCGAGCAGGCCCCATTCCACCCTACCGAGTTCTGCCTCAGGAGGCCCAGGCACTGGGGCCTCCTAAGACTCCATGCTCTGGTACCATGCTGCAATCGGAGCCGCGAGCGGGGGTTGACAGCCCAAAGGTGCAAGTCCCTGAGGAGACATGGGCTTCCCATCAAGCCCTGAGGTGCCTCGGGGAGGGCCAGAGCACACGGCCCCTTGTGAAACATCAATCTAGAAAAGAGAGTTCAAGGCCGGTAAAACAAGAGAGAAATGAGAGAAAAATCCCCGCCCCTTTTTCTTTTAAATATAGAGTTCTGCACTCCTCAAACCTCATTCCAAAAAGTGGCAATTCGAACCCAAAAATAAAGCAAGCAAACGTCGCATCCAGCACATAGGCTAGTTTTGTCTTCGTCTTCCCCCAGCGCCGAGCGTAGGGCATCCACGTTGCATGGGCATAGCCATTGATGGGCAGTGTTGAGTTGTCTGCCAGCACGGAGGATGGGACTTCCACATTGCATGGGAACGAACCCCTCCATGTCATCGAGGGGCTCAAGGCGTATACAACCCACTCATTATTATGTGAGAGTGTCACGGCTGTAGATAGCTGGGCAAGCCCTCACGCGCTCGGCCTGGTTGCTCCCAACTCCGTTAAGATATACCCCGTGCATTGCTTCTCAGTTGCGTGCCTCTATAACCCAAACCCGATTGCACTGTTCCCTGCGTAGCCACAGGATTGTGCTCTTGCAGCCCAAACATGAGCACAATGCTTCCGATGCAGCCATAAATGTGTTTTGTCGATGAAGTCGCCTCTGAATCGCCGGGGCGCTGGCCGGGCATCGCCTTGAGGGCCTCGTGAGGCCCAGCTTCTCGAGGCCACGTCGGAGTTCTAGTCGCCATGGGTGGCCCGCGTTACTTGTGTCTTGCTTCCCCCTCAGGCCGTCACTCCTCAGGCCCAGGGGCTCGGCTTGGCGTTGCTTGCTCACGAGGGAGACAGCTTGCGCCGTGCCCCACGGGCCCGGGGACGTCCTCCTTTTTCTCCTGCCCACGTCGTCCAGGCTTGGTGCCTCGTCAGGGAAAGCCCCCAAGCCCGGCTCGAGGAGGACTCCCGGGGCTCTCCCTATTATTGGGGGCATTGGCGCCTGCGGCAGGCGCCTGATCCGGGCTGGGGTCCCTCTGCATTTGCCATTGGCTGGGCCGGGCATCTCCTGACGTCGACTGCTTCCTTGGCGATCCGACGCGCCTTCACCAATGTTGCTTGTTTATCCGGACGCCTGCGCCGCTTGCTCCCTGTGTAGGCTGGCACACTCCCGCCTTGTCAATCCAGGTTGTTGAAGGTACACTAGGTCACGGAGGCGCACTGGTGCACGCATGGTTCGCTTCGTTGTTTCCTTCGCGCGCTCGGTCATCGTGGCCAGGCTGTGTCCCGAAGTCAGTCATCGGAATTCGAAGGAGAAGGAGCACGACGTGCAGTGGGCCCCGCTCGGGCTCGCCCAGGGCTGGAGGGGGCACACCATTGGCGGGATGGGGGATAGGCATGGAGAACGAGCCCCCAGTGCTTGAAGAAGGGTGAGGAGCCATGTCCCTCCACGCGATGGCGATCAGGTCTGCAACATGGTCGGACCACGCGTTGAAGCCCCCATGCGTCGAGTGGTGGAGGAGCATCTCGCTTGCCAGCAGTAGCGCATCATGCGCGTCGAGGTCCCCAACGTAGGTGTGGCGCGACACCAATTCCGAAGGCACCGCCCACCCGTTCTATGCTTGGGCAGCACGAGGGGCGGTGATGGTGGAGGCGATACTGGCGGCTTGACACTGTCCGCCCAACACTATGCCGCTGGGGCGTGGGTCTTTGGAGGCAGCAGTGGTTTCGATGGAAGCTGACCCACCATGGCCGGGGGAAGCTTGTTGGGCACCGGCCATCGAAGCAGTGGAGCGGGGGAAGAGCGAGGCTTGAAGAAACTTTGACACCCCCCCTACCAGGCACGCCAAATGTCGGATTTCGGGCTCCGCGAAACCCTCAAGGTTCTAACATAGGGGTGTGTGTGAAGACCTCCTGTAGCTTCTCCCTACCTAGCTTGCCACTCGATGGTTACTACGGCGAACTCGAACGGTGACGAGGAAGAAGATGAACACGATGGTTTACCCAGATTTGGGCCGCTGGGAAGCGTAATACCCTACTCCTGCTTTGGTAGATTGCCTCTCAAGGAGGTGTAGTGGATGAACTAGTACCATGGTTTTTGAGCCTCGTGAGGATGCTCTAATGGTGTCTTTGGCTCTCTGCCTTGTCTTGTGGTTCATTGAGTGGTTCCGTTGGACGGTCTCATCCCCTCATTTCTTCGTCCCTGTCTATGGTGCGGCCTAGCCTCTATATATAGCCATGGCCCGGGTCCTCTTCCCTTATTGTAATGGTGGAAAGGGATCCCACAATGACCAAATGTGGAAGGGGACAGGAGTAGATCCCCGCCTTGTGAAAAGGTGGTCTTCGCCTGCAAAGTAACCACGATGATGCAGAGGTGGGCTCGGCGATGGCATCCGCCCTGCGGGGCTCGTGGTCATGGTCTTGTTGCACTAGAATGGAAACCTTTGAGAGGCGCTTTGGGAACCCGCGTACGCCCCTCCATTTGCACCAAAGGGGAATCTGCATCGCCTGGCACGCTGGCGCTCGCCTGTCCTTCCCTGCGTCATCTTTGACTCCTGAGGCTGGGTTCTGCATAGAGATCTCCGCTGCTCCGGAGAGGGCCTGAGGAGGCACATCCTTGTTGGTCTTGGTGTCTTTCTTCCTCGCAAGCCTGGGATCCTTGCGAGGGCCTTGTCTTGAGTGGAGCCGCGTGAGGCCGTGTTCGACTGACGAGGTGGGCCATGCCCTGGGCCGCAGGCAGGCAGGTCTGGGTACCCCCATTCTCAAAACGCCGACAGATGAAATAATGGGTCTTGCTTCTATTGCTGTTCCACCTACTCATCTACTAGAACTATATTTGCTAGACCATGAAAATGATATGCATCTACTTGAAAGAAATGAAATAGATAAAATCTTCTTTGAACAAGACCACTCCTGAAACACAATTTACCGATTGAAACTCTAGGAGGTCCTCCTCCACCTAAGGATGATCCAGTGTTTGAACTTAAACAATTACCTGACACTTTGAAGTATGTTTATCTTGATGAAAAAAGATATATCATGTTATTATCAGTGCTAACCTTTCAGAAGATGAAGCAGAAAGATTATTAAAAATTCCGAGGAAGCACCGGGCTACTATTGGATATATTGTTGGGGAACGTAGTAGTAAATCAAAAAAATTCCTACGAGTCACCAAGATCAATCTATGGAGAAACCAGCAACGAGTAAGGCAGTGCATCTTAATACCTTTGAAGATCGCAAAGTGGAAGCATTACTAGAACGCGGTTGGTGGAGTCGTACTCACAACAATTCAAATCGCGGTCGATTCCGATCTAAGCGCCGAACAACGGCATCTCCGCGTTCAACACACATGCAACCCACTGATGTCTCTTATGCCTTGATCCAGGAAGGAGGAAGGAGAGGTTGAGGGAGAGCTCCGGCAGCACGACGACATGGTGACGGTGGAGCTGTGTGGTACTCCGACAGGGCTTCGCCAAGCACTACGGAGGACGAGGAGGACGAGGGGTAGGGCTGCGCCGAGAGGGAGAGAGACTTGTGTGTCAGCAGCCCCCAAAACCCCCACTATATATAAGAGGAGGAGGAGGGCGCAGCCCCTAGGGTTCCCACCCTAGGGTGGCGGCCGGCCCTAGATGGCCCTTGGGATGGCGGCCAAGGGAGGGGAGAGGAGGGGTGGCGCCCTAGGTGGGCCTAGGGCCCATCTACGCCTAGGGTTTACCCCCTCCCACCTTTTACTGCACATTGGGCTGAGGTGGAGGTGCACCAGGCCACCTAGGGGCTGGTTCCCTCCCACCTTCAGCCCAAGCAGCCCTCTAGTGCTGGTGGCCCCACATGTTGGACCCTCGAAACCCTTCCGGTGGTCCCGGTACGTTATCGATGATGCCCGAAACACTTCCGGTGACCAAAACTTCACTTCCTATATATGAATGTTTACCTCTAGACCATTGAGGGTTCCACGTGACATCCGGGATCTCATCCGGGACTCCGAACAACCTTCGGTAACCATGTACACAACTTCCCTATAACCCTAGCGTCATCGAACCTTAAGTGTGTAGACCCTACGGGTCCGGGAGGCATGTAGACATGACCGAGACACCTCTCCGGTCAATAACCAACAGCGGGATCTGGATACCCATGTTGGCTTCCACATGTTCCACGATGATCTCATTGGATGAACCATGATGTCGGGGATTCAATCAATCTCGTATACAATTCCCTTTGTCCATTGGTATGTTACTTGCCCGAGATTCGATCGTCGGTATCCCTATACCTTGTTCAATCTCGTTAACGACAAGTCTCTTTACTCGTTCCGCAACACATCATGCCATGGGTAACTCCTTAGTCACATTGAGCTCATTATGAGGATGTCTTACCGAGTGGGCCCAGAGATACCTCTCTGTCACACGGATTCATGCCAACCCAACAGATACTCTCGGGGATGCCCATAGTGTACCTTTATAGCCACCCAGTTACGTTGTGACGTTCGGCACATCCAAAGTATTGCTACGGTATTCAGGAGTTGCACAATCTCATGGTTTAAGGAAATGATACTTGACATTAGAAAATCTTTAGCAGACGAACTACACGATTTTGTGCTATGCTTAGGATTGGGTCTTGTCCATCACATCATTCTCCTAATGATGTGATCCCATTATCAACGACATCCAATGTCCATGGTCATGAAACCGTGACCATCTATTGATCAACGAGCTGACCAACTAGAGGCTCACTAGGGACATGTTGTGGTCTATGTATTCACACATGTATTATGGTTTCCAGTTAATACAATTATTGCATGAACAATAGACAATTATCATGAACAAGGAAATATAATAATAACCATTTTATTATTGCCTCTAGGGCATATTTCCAACAGTCTCCCACTTGCACTAGAGTCAATAATCTAGTTACATTGTGAGGAATCGAACACCCATAGAGTTCTGGTGTTGATCATGTTTTGCTCGTGAGAGAGGTTTAGTCAACGGATCTGCGACATTCAGATCCATATGTACTTTACAAATATCTATATCTCCTTCTTGAATGTAATCACGAATGGAGTTGAAGCGGCGCTTGATGTGTCTTGTCTTCTTGTGAAACCTGGGCTCCTTGGCAAGGGCAATAGCTCTAGTGTTGTCACAGAATAGAGTCATCGGGCCCGAAGCATTGGGAATCACTCCTAGGTCAGTGATGAACTCCTTCATCCAAACTCCTTCCTTTGCTACTTCCTAAGAAGCTATGTACTCCGCTTCACATGTAGATGCCGCCACAAAGCTTTGCTTGCTGCTGCACTAGCTGACTGCCCCTCCGTTTAAAATATACATGTATCCGGTTTGTGACTTCGAGTCATCCGGATCTGTGTCGAAGCTAGCATTGACATAAGCCTTTACGGTGAGCTCTTCGGCACCTGCATATACGAGAAACATGTCCTTGGTCCTTTTCAGGTACTTCGGGATATTCGTGACCGATGTCCAGTGTTCCGCTCCGGGATAACTTTGGTACCTCCCTACCAAACTTATGGCAAGGTTCACATCAGGTCTGGTACACAACATGGCATACATAATAGAGCCTATGGCTGAAGCATAGGGGATGACGCTCATCTCTTCTCTATCCTTTGTAGTGGTCGGGCATTGAGTCGTACTCAATCTCACACCCTGTAACATAGGCAAGAACCCCTTCTTGGATTGATCCATATTGAACTTCTTCAATATCTTGTCAAGGTATGAGCTTTGTGAAAGACCTATGAGGCGTTTTGATCTATCTCTATAGATCTTGATGCCTAATATGTAAGCAGCTTCTCCATTGTCCTTCATTGAAAAACACTTATTCAAGTAGGTCTTTACGCTTTCCAAAAGTTCTATATCATTTCCCATCAACAATATATCATCCACATATAATATGAGAAATGCTACAGAGCTCCCACTCACTTCCTTTGTAAATACAGGGTTCTCAATAAACCTGTATGAATCCAAACGCTTTAATAACCTCATTAAAGCGAATGTTCCACTCCGAGATGCTTGCACCAGCCCATAGATGGAGCGCCGAAGCTTGCATACTTTGTTAGCATCTTTAGGATCGACAAAACCATCCGGCTGCATCATATACAGTTCTTTCCTAAAGAAATCATTAAGTAGTGCCATTTTGACGTCCATTTGCCAGGTCTCATAATCATAAAATGCGGAAATTGCTAACATGATTCGGACGGACTTCAACATCGCTACGGGTGCGAAAGTCTCATCGTAGTCAACTCCTTGAACTTGTCGATAACCCTTAGCGACAAGCCAAGCCTTATAGACGGTCACATTACCATCCGCGTCAGTCTTCTTCTTAAAGATCCATTTATTTTCTATGTCTCGCGGATCATCGGGCAAGTCCACCAAAGTCCATACTTTGTTCTCATACATGAATCCTATCTCGGATTTCATGGCTTCAAGCCATTTGTATGAATTCGGGCCCGCCATCGCTTCTTCATAGTTCGAAGGTTCACCGTTGTCCAACAACATGATCTCCAGGACAGGGTTGCCATACCACTCTGGTGCAGAACATGTCCTTGTGGACCTTCGAGGTTCAATAGCAACTTGATCTGAAGTTTCATGATCATCATCATTAACTTCCTCTCCAGCCAGTGCAGGCTCCATGGAAACAACTTCCTGTGCTGCGCTACTCTCCGGTTTGAGTGGAGGTACAATTACCTCATCAAGTTCTATTTTACTCCCACTTACTTCTTTCGAGAGAAACTCTTTCTCTAGAAAGGATCCATTCTTGGCAACAAAGACCTTGCCTTCGGATCTGAGGTAGAAGGTATACCCAATAGTTTCTTTGGGGTATCCTATGAAGACGCACTTTTCCGCTTTGGGTTCGAGCTTCTCAGGTTGAAGTTTCTTCACATAAGCATCGCATCCCCAAACTTTTAGAAACGACAGCTTAGGTTTCTTTCCAAACCATAATTCATATGGTGTCGTCTCAATGGACTTAGGCGGTGCCCTATTTAAACTGAATGCGGCAGTCTCTAATGCATATCCCCAAAATGATAGCGGTAAGTCGGTAAGAGACATCATAGATCGAACCATATCCAATAGAGTGTGATTACGACGTTCAGACACACCATTTCATTGAGGTGTGCTAGGTGGCGTGAGTTTTGAAACAATTCCACATTCCCTTAGGTGTGTGCCAAACTCGTGACTCAAATATTCTCCGCCACGATCAGATCATAGGCACTTTATTTTTCTGTCAAGTTGATTCTCTACCTCACTCTGAAATTCCTTGAACTTTTCAAAGGTTTCAGGCTTGTGTTTCATTAAGTAGACATACCCATATTTGCTTAAGTCATCAGTGAGGGTGAGAACCTAACGGTAGCCACCGCGAGCCTCAACGCTCATTCGACCGCATACATCGGTATGTATTATTGTGAAATCCCAAGTGATGTCCCTACCTTTTATGGCATGTGTCCCATTGTATGATCTTTGTGTCATGAGCTATGTTGGAGTTGAACCTTGTCATTCATGTGTTGGTGGAATTCACGCATCATGTTATCCATCAGTTCTTCATCATGCATTCTTCTTGTTCATGTGTTTGTGATGTGTGTGGGATGATGTGGTGTTGTGCCTTGTGTGGTTTGGCCTTGAGAGTGGGCTGACCTTGGGTGCTCTTTTCCCTCTTCTACCTCTTTTCTTCTTCTCCTAAAAACTTCTCCTTTTAATGCTTTTATTCCCATGCTTTCACTTGGCAGATTTTATTTGCTTTTAAAAATCATTTTAAAATGTTCATGTGGTGGCCCCAATATTGCTATGATTTATGAGCATGGAGTTTTTTTTGGTGTTTGGGTGATTTGGTTTTGAATCTCTTTTGAAAACAGGAGCTGTTTTATTAATTAAAAAATATAATAACTTGCTCTACAAACCAACTTCATATTTTATTTAAAATGGGCATTTCATTTCCTTCTCAAAACTATCTTTATTTTCTCCAAAACCTTTTTCTTCTCTTCGGCTTTTAGTTCTTTCTCTTGTTAATTTTAAAAAGGCTAAAACCTTTTTCTTTTCTCTGAGAGGGAGAGAACAAGGCGAGTGGGCTCCTGGCCCACTAGGCCCAGCCTGGCCGACGGTCACCTGCCCCGTTCCTCCTTGCCGTCAGTTTCGTTAGAGAGAGAGAGCAGAGAGCGTGTGTCGTCGCTGTCCGGTCGCCATTAGCCGTTCATGCACGTCGAGGCCGCTATTTAAGCCTTGGCGTCCGTGCCCCCACCCTAGGGTTTCCCCTTCTCCTCCACCGCCGCCGTTCCCTGCTTCTCCTCCTTCCCTTCCTTCTCTGTCAGCGAGAGGTGCGAGAGGTTCAGAGGTTCAGAGGCGTCCGCCATCGTTGTCGCCAGCGTCGCCACGTCTCCGCTGGTCATCGCCCTCGGTGGAGATAGCTGCCGCGTTCCTGGTGCCATCCGCGTCCCATTTTCGCTGCTAGGGGGTGAGGAGCACCCCTCGTCGCCGTCGGCCATTGCAGACTCGCCATCGCCGAGCTCTGCTTCCCTCCGTCACCGCCGCGTCTCCGAACCTTCTTCCCCTCCGTCGAGGCCTCCTCTCCGTCGCCTTTCCCTCGGTGAGCAGCCGCTCCTTGATGTCCCCCGCTCTTCTCGCCGTAGCGTTGCATCATCGCCGTCATATGGTTGCCGCCGGTAGCCTTCCGAGCTTCTGCCGCTCGCCTCCTTCCTCCTCACTACGAGGTGAGCAGGGGAATGGAGCCCCCGTTCATCCCTTAGCGTGTAGGAGCCGTTGGTGTCGCCGGAGTGCTTTGCCGTCGTGCCTGTCGCCGCTGCCTGTCATATTCTTCAGTTTCGTCAGGGGTTTAGTGTGCGCGTGTGTATAAGAGCAGAGAGTTCCCTTCTCTGTTGAGATCCGGCGCCGTAGCGCAGTGGTAGTGAGTATGTGTGGCTACCAGGGAGGTCCTGGGTTCGATTCCATCTCCCCCCATTTTTGTTTTTCTGTTTCTTTTTTCCTTTTGCTTTCTTTTGCAAACAAAAACCAGCTTTTGTGTGTGTGTTAATATTTTTGTGGTGGCAGAGTATGTGTGCATGTGTTGCACCCACACATGAGTGTGTGTGTGTATGTGAGTGTGTATGCACTATGTGCATATGCACCCATGCTTGTGTGTGTATGTATGTATGCATGTGTGTGTATGTTAGGAATGCTAGGTGATGTGTGTGTGCTTGTAAGTAAATGTGTGTGTATGTGCCTTGCACATACCCACATGTGAGTGTTAGTGGTGAGGCAAACATAGTGTGGTGCTATGTGTGTGTATGTGTGTGTTTCACACACACATACCTGGGTAGAAGTGTTAGGGTTTGTGTGTGTAGGGTGTGTGGTGCAGATGTAGTGTGTGCGTGGCACATGGGTTGTGCCATGTCTTGTATGTGAGTGCTCGGGCATGTGTGTATGTACATGTGTATGCAGCTACATGTGCATGTGCACATGTGGATATGTTGCTTGGTGTGTGTGTGTGTGGTGAGTTTACATATGTTGTGGATGGGTGTGAGCTTAAGTGTAGAGATGCATGTGTAGGTTCCCTTTTATGTGCATATGATCATTTTACCTCTCCTAGCTTGCTTACCTTCTTGATCTTGATGCTATGCCATGTATCATGTACCGAGCATGTTAAATAACCTCTCTCAACATGTATCTATGGAGCTCATAGCATTTTGTGGCATTTACATCAAGTTTAGGGAGTGGCATAAGTCACCATGGCCTAAGGTGGTCAAATTTCGACCCTCCTTTGCTCCCTTTTGCTCCATGCAAGCATATAGGTATGAGTATTGATTTTGGGGTAGAATCAACCCATGTATGCACCCGTGAAGTCAGATTTGACTTTGGGGCAACTTGACAAAACTGCATTTTTATGCTGTGATGCTCTTTTGTCTTTTTCATATGAATTAATCTATGCATTTTTTAAGTTCTTGCCAACATGAGTTTTCTAGTTAAAGTGGCTGTGAACACCCTTGTATTGTTGTTATTAGTGTTAGGTCACCAGATCAGTGGGAACCATGCTGTTTAGTTGGCTACTTTCTGTTACTGTTCATCCTGCTTAGGAATGGCAAAGTCTGGAGATTCTGCAGTTATTGTTTTGCCATGAAGAGTGGATTGTAGCAAGTGCTGTGGTGGGATTTTGTTCATGCTCAGTGTTAGTTAATTATAGTGTATGTTGCCATCTACCATCTACTTAACTTTCATGACAATTGGAGCTTTCTAGCATATTTAACCAGTGCTGTTGATTTGCTACTTTATTAACCCAAATTCTAGAAAACTGGAATCTTCACTAAGTCCTTAAAAACCTGTTTCATCATGCCTACTTGACAGCTCCATGCATAGTGATGTGTAGCTCTTTTGCTGATTGCATAGTTGGATGAATTGGTGTGTGTGTGTGGTGTAGTTTATGTCCATGTCTTGTTTGTGGCTGTAGAGTTCCTGTAGCAATAGTTGTGAGCTTTTCAAATTGCTATATTGCTGTTTTGTGGTAGGTTGAGTGCTATGTTGTCTTGTGTGTTCTGGGTGCTATACTCCATGGAATTGAGTGATTCTTGAGTCTATTGTGATTGATTTTTCATCTTCTATCCAGTGGCTACCTTGGAATGCCAAGAATTAGCCC
The DNA here is from genome assembly GCA_022496015.1 of Hordeum marinum. NCBI lineage: Eukaryota > Viridiplantae > Streptophyta > Magnoliopsida > Poales > Poaceae > Hordeum > Hordeum marinum. Next base: position 419,736,998 of record CM039675.1, read on the forward strand.
AGGTATTTGGTGATCTTGTGTTTTGCCTCCGTGCCTTGTCGTGAGCGTATCTCGAGAACCGTAGCTCCGTTTCTTGCGATCCTTATATGCGTTTTCATCGATTTTGCATGTTGCATCCATTTTTGCCATGTTCATGCATGTCTAAATAACTTAACATGAGGTTCTGTCCAGATCCATTAATAAACAACTTTGCACGTGAAACATGACTAGTTTAGGATTGCCATGTTATAATCCTTCATTAAATGGATCATGCATCATCTTGGTTGCGCATTGCACCTTGGTTGGTTATTTATTTTCTATTTATATTGGGTAGATGCGAGTCACGAAACTGAGTTGGAGGACCCTAGAGAGTACCAGTACGAGGATCCCGCTATTTGTTCCGCTGAAGAACCAACAGGCAAGATGATCGTACCCGGATCCCAATACTATCTTTGCTTGCTAGTTTCTCGTTCTTATCATTACAATTGCGCTACCTACCACATGACATCAGCCCCCATGTTGCCATGCCAACCTCTAACCTCCACCTCCCAGCAAACCGTCGATTGGCTAAGTTACCGCTGCTCAGCCCTCTTATAGCATTCTTAGTTGCAGGTTGTTCCATGTGATAACATGGATTGGATAACACAAATAAATTCTGTTGTTTAATTTAATGCACATATATATCTGGTATTGGTGGAAGGCTTGGCCTTTTGCTATGTGATTTGTTCTGCTCATACCACCATTAGTTCCTTGTTACCAGTGTGATGTTTTCCATATTTTGCGCTCCTAACACGCTTGGGGTTGTTATGGGGACCCCCTTGGTCATTCGGTTGAGATTATAACTTGCCTGTCAAGACCCAACTTTGGTACTACATTTGCTAATAACTAATGAAATTGCATAGGGTCTTGCAAACCCGTGGATAATTAATCAAGCCCCGGGCCAGTGCTCCTCATGAGTGTTGGTCCAAACTAGAGCCATGTGCGGGGCCAACCCGAGGCAACTCAGGAGATTTCTATCAGGCCACCGTACGCTGTGCTTATCTGCCGTGTCCTGAGAACGAGATAGGCGGCTCTTATCAGGTTCGTCGACACGTCGGGTGGTCTTGCTGGATTTGTCTTACCTTATCGAAAGTCTTGCGTGTGGGGTCTGACTTTCTTCGGGTTTACTCGAGGTGTTGGCCTCCTTCGGAATTGTCTATGATGATCGCCAGAACCGCGTTCGAGACTATTTCCACGGAGTGTGGTTATTTGTGATGGACTAGTTGGAGCACCCCTGCAGGGTTAAATCTTTTCGAAAAGCCGTGCCCGCGGTTATGTGGCAACTTGGATATTTGTTTAACACCCGGTTATAGAAAACTTAAAGTAAACTCTAATTAAAATACACCAACTGTGTGAGTAACCGTGATCGTCTCTGCTCGTGACCATGAACCGAGAGAGAACACGGTGGGGTTCTGATTGATATAAGTAAGTGTTCAGGATCTCTTAGAGATCATTCTAGATGCGATCGCCTACGTAGGCCACTCACATTTATTTCATGTTACGTAAGCTAGTCACCATACAATGCTTAGTGCTGCTGCAAACTAAACATCACCCTTCCTTCCTAAAGCTTAAATAGTCTTGGTACCCAGGCACATGATAGCTGAGTCCTCTGTGGCTCACAGTTTACTACAACAATCTAGGTACAGGATCAGATGAGTTCGTGCAAGATGACCTTACTCAGCTCTAGTGGGAGTATGCTGAGGAGAGAGGCAGGATGTACGTGACATATCCGGATGAGTAGAGGACCTGGTCGTGATCGTTGGGACAACTTGATAGTATCATTGCAACTTCTTTTCTCGTTTGATTTCATCCGTAGACGGACCCTGTGTTCAACTTGATGCTATGATTTGAGTGACATTGTAAGTTAGCATGTGGCGAGTGTAAGCCAACTTGTATACTCTTCTCATTTAGTATTGTATGTTGTGATGATACTATTCTTGCTAACGGCAAGATGCGCCTCTATCCCTTGCGAGGCCCTCATGCCTTAAATGGATAGGTGCGCATCTTGGGCGTGACAAGTTGGTATTCAGAGCCATACGACCATAGGAGCCTTTGCTTGTTCGAACTTGGCCGAGTTGTGTCTAGTAAAACTATTTTGAGTCTAGTTATATTGGAGAGTAGGATTCTTTTTACTCCTCTTCTATGCTCTGGTGAGGTTTCCGACTTAGGAATTTTAATTCTACTCCTCTCCTCGCTCAAATTTTTTTTAGGATCACGCGGGTATTTTGGAATCTATATGATGCCGATGTGACAGGGTTCTGTCTTGGTGCCTCCTGTCTGACTTGATTTCTTCCGGGGAGTTGAGCTCCGAGGAATGTTGGCACATCGTTATCATTTAGCTTCCTTGATATCTTAGGACGGAGAATGTTCGAAATTGCTTCAATACTTATCGTGGTGAGATAAGGTCGGAGTCACCCAGTACTGGGGAGGCGTCTGGGGTACCACCATGGTTTAGTATCGTTGTGAGTTCGAGGATTCAAGATTAGATGAGTTTGCGAAATGTCTTGAATTATGGTGTGGAAGGTTGCGGATGCAGTCTCAGCTGATTGCCTAGGGCAGGTTCCTGATTCCGCAACCCGAATCGCATAAACAAGAAAGTTTTTGGAAGTTCATAGGTGGGAAATCTTGTAGTCATCTAGGATCATCTTCTCCAGATCTATTAGGCATGTACATTTGTTCCGAGCGCTTAGCTCAATACTTGTTGTGTTATTGCAAGTAGCTTATTATGTCTAATGATGTTATCATGATCCGAAGAAGCATTCTTACTAATTTTTCAGTAGGAAGGCTATGTGTGTTGTTCAATTCTTTCAAGCTTTTGATTTAGCTTATGGTTCATCTTATCAATGAGGTGCTGATGCGTTTTGTCCATCTTCAGGATGGCTCCACCAAATCGCAGCAATCCGGGTCGTGGTGAGGAGCAGACTGATGTTCCACCACCACCTCCGCCACCGCCTCCTCCGCCTCCTCCTCCAGAAGCTTGGCAAGCTGTGATGGCCGCGGCCAATGAAAACACCCAGATGTTGCTCAGGCTATTGCAAGAAAGGGAGCAAGGTCATCAAGGTTTTCAAGGCAATTTTCAGAATCAATTGCAGTTTGCGACTCTCAATCAGTTCCTTGCCAACCAGCCAAAGACTTTCACCTGTTGTGAGCAGCCTCTAGATGCTGATGATTGGCTTCATGATATGAGCAAGCATTTTGAGTGCAGCAATGTCAGGCCAGAGGACTTTGTCAGATTTGCTTCGTTCCAGCTAAAGGGTCAAGCTGCTGATTGGTGGCAACCGTACAAGGATTCCACGGGCGATCGCGTTGTTACTTGGGACAATTTCCGTCGTGACTTCAGGGCTGATTACATTCCGACAAGCCTTGTCAAGGAGATGCGTGAGAAGTTCAGGCACCTGAAGCAGGGAACCAAGTCAGTCTACCAGTACAACATTGAGTTCCAGAATCTAGCTCGTTATGCCAAGCAAGATGTTCCAGATGATAAGGCTATGATCTATCAGTTCAGAGGTGGTCTCAAGATGAGCTTCTGCCAGGCCTTGTTCTTTAAGAGCCTCGTGAGTTTGATTAGTTCTACAACATGGCTTTGAAGATTGAAGCAGCTCATCTCAAGTTGGAGAACTCCAAAAAGCGTTCAAGGGATTCATATTCTTCTTCCTGCTCTCAGAGTGTTCCTAAGCAGCAGAAGTATTGGGTGCCAAATCCTCTTCCGTTTCGTCCTCCTCAGCAGCAGAAGCAGTTTGGTGGTCGTGGTTCTTCCCACCCACCCAACCCAGGGTTCCAGCAGAAGAATCAGACATCCAAGGCTGTTCTTGTTCCTCCTCCAGGCAATCTTCATCCGCTCTCTGAGGTGACTTGTCACAAGTGTGGCCAGAAGGGTCACTATGCTAACAAGTGCAACCAGCGGCGTCTTCCGCCTCCTCCTCCTGTCAAGCCTCCAGGCAATGCTATGGTAAAGCATAATCCCAAGTCCGCAAGAGTGAATATGGTGAATGTAGCAGAGGCAGAGGATTCTTCTCAAGTGATCATGGGTAATCTCTCAGTCAATTCTATTCCAGCAAAAGTTTTGTTTGATTCTGGTGCTTCGCATTGTTTCATGTCCCGTTCATTCTTTGCAATGCATGAGTTTGCATGTCAAGATCTCCTTAGACCTATGTCAGTGGTGTCCCCTGGGAAGTTAATGAATTCCAATTGCATGGTACTGGATGTTTCTATCAAGATGGGCAATTATTCTTTTCTGGCTTCTCCAATATTTCTCGGGAATTCTGATATTGATCTCATTCTGGGCATGGACTTCCTGGCTATGAATAAGGCTCATATAGACTGCAAAGCAAAAGAAGTGAAGCTGACTCATCCTTTAGAAGACGTCATTATTTTCGCAGCTCGCTATGACACAATCCATCTCTTTGCTCTTAATGAGAAGGGTGAAATCTCGGCGATTTCTCAAATTCCGGTGGTTTGTGAGTACGAAGATGTCTTTCCTGAAGAATTGCTAGGAATGCCTCCGCACCGGCCAGTTCAGTTCGTGATCGATCTCGAGCCTGGAACTGAGCCGGTATGCAAGCGCCTATATAAACTTGGGCCCGAAGAGCTGAAAGAGTTGAAGAAGCAGCTAGATGAGCAAGAGCGTCTGGGTCTGATCAGGCCAAGCTCTTCTCCGTGGGGTTGTGGTGTTTTGTTTGTCAAGAAGAAGGATGGCACGGATCGTCTTTGTGTGGACTACCGTCCATTGAACAAGAAGACAATCGGAAACAAGTACCCACTTCCCAACATCAATGAGTTGTTTGAACAACTGAAGAGTGTCAAAGTTTTCTCCAAGTTGGATCTTCGAATGGGTTATCATCAAATTCGCATTCGCGAAGAAGACATTCCCAAGACCGCGTTCAGGACGAGTTTTGGCTCGTATGAGTACACCGTTATGTCATTTGGCCTTGCGAATGCTCCTCCAACCTTCTCAAGGATGATGAATTTCATCTTCTCTCCTTTCAAGAATGAGTTTGTCTTGGTTTATCTGGATGATATCTATGTGTTCTTGGAGACAAAAGAAGATCATGCAGAGCATCTCCGCCTTGTGCTTGACAAGCTAAGAGAACATCGGTTCTATGCCAAGTTTTCCAAGTGTGAGTTCTACCTTAATGAAGTGGTGTACCTCGGGCATGTCATCTCTGCCGAGGGAATTAAAGTGCACCCTGAGAAAGTCGAGGCAATATTGAAGTGGGAACCTCCTCAGAACGTCAAGCAACTTCGGAGTTTCCTTGGACTTGCTAGCTATTGCAGAAGATTCGTGGAGAATTTTTCTCAAATTGCCAAGCCTCTGTCAAATCTCCTCCAGAAGAGTGTCAAGTACGTTTGGTCTCCTGAGTGTGATGCAGCTTTCAATACGCTCAAGCAGAGACTAACTTCAGCTCCAGTTCTTGTTCCTCCGGAGCAGTCCAAGCCTTTCCAAGTTTTCTGTGATGCTTCCCTCCAAGGCCTTGGTGGTGTTCTTATGCAAGATAAGAAGATTGTGGCCTACACCTCGCGTCAGTTGAAGCCTGCCGAAAAGAACTACCCCACTCATGATCTTGAGTTGGCGGCAGTTGTGCATGCTCTTATGACTTGGAGGCATTTGTTGTTCGGGAGACCAGTTGAGGTGTACACTGATCACAAGAGCCTGAAGTACATTTTCACTCAACCCAATCTCAATCTTCGGCAATCTCGTTGGGTGGAAATGCTTGAAGACTTCAATCCAAGCATTGAGTATACCCCTGGGAAAGCAAATGTCATTGCAGACGCGCTCAACCTTAAGGCGTATTGCAATAGTCTGATCTTGAAGCCTCTTCAACCCGAGCTTTGTGAAGCCTTCCGCAAGCTCAACCTTGAGATGATTCCGCAAGGATTTCTTGCCAATCTTCAAGTCTCTCCGACTCTGGAGGATCAGGTTCGCCAAGCGCAGCTGCTAGACGCTATGGTGAAGAAAGTGAAGAAAGGTGTGGCCAAGAGCATTCCGAAGTATAAGTGCTTTCGTGTCGATGACAAAGATACCTTGTTCTTTGAGGACCGTCTTGTTGTTCCAAGAGGCAATCTTAGAAAGGTTATTTTGGACAAAGTACACAATTTTCTTCTATCCATTCATCCAGGCAGTTCCAAGATGTATCAGGACCTCAAGCAAACCTTCTGGTGGACTCGCATGAAACGTGAAATTGCTCAGTTCGTGAATGAGTGTGATGTTTGTCGCAGAGTGAAGGCGGAGCATCAACATCCAGCAGGTCTTCTTCAGCCCTTGCCTATCCCAGAGTGGAAATTCAATCATGTGGAGATGGATTTCGTAACTGGGTTCCCCAAGTCCAAGAGAGGCAACAATGCCATCTTTGTGGTTATCGACAAGCTGTCAAAAGTTGCTCATTTCCTGCCAGTCAAAGAGTCTATTTCGGCAGCTCAGCTTGCAGAGTTGTATACGTCAAGGATAGTCTCTTTGCATGGTATTCCTCAGCTCATCTCTTCTGACCGTGGAAGCCTCTTCACTTCCAAGTTTTGGGAGTCCTTCCAGAGTGCTATGGGTACTAAGATTCGTTTCAGCATGACATTCCATCCGCAGACAAGTGGTCAAGTTGAGAGGGTCAATCAGATTCTTGAAGATATGCTCAGAGCCTATGTGATATCGTTCGGCATGAAGTGGGAAGACTGTCTTCCTTATGCTGAATTCTCATACAACAATAGCTTCCAAGCTAGTTTAGGCAAGGCCCCGTTCGAGATTCTCTACGGCAGAAAGTGCTGTACCCCGCTTAACTGGACCGACCGGTGAACGTCAAATTTTGGGCAATGACACGATCACTGAAGCAGAAGAAATGTGCCATGTCATTCGTGAGAACCTCAAAGCAGCTCAGTCCCGTCAGAAGAGCTATTATGATCGCAAACATCGGGATGTTTCCTTCCAAGTGGATGATCTTGTCTATCTCAAAGTCTCCCCCATGAGAGGCTCGCAGCGATTTGGGATCAAAGGGAAGTTGGCTCCTCGTTTCGTTGGTCCATTCAAATTTGTTGTCAGGAGAGGTGGTCTTGCATATCAACTTGAGCGTCCTCCAAAGTTCGTGAACGTGCACAATGTCTTCCATGTTTCTCAGCTCCGGAAATGCTTCAAGACTCCAGAGCGAACCATTGACCTCCAAGACATCGATCTTCAAGCTGATCTTTCTTATCGTGAGCACCCAGTTGCAATTCTTGAAGAAACTGAGTGTAAGACTCGCAACAAGTCTATCAAGTTCCTCAAGGTGAAGTGGTATCATCATTCCGACAAAGAAGCTACTTGGGAACGTGAGGACCTGCTCTGTTCCGAATTTCTAGACTTCTTCCGTTCCTAGATCTCGGGTCGAGATCCTCTTGTAGTGTGGGAGAGTTGTGACATCCCAAGTGATGTCCCTACCTTTTATGTCATGTATCCCATTGTATCATCTTTGTGTCATGAGCTATGTTGTAGTTGAACCTTGTCATTCATGTGTTGGTGGAATTCATGCATCATGTCATCCATCAATTCTTCATCATGCATTCTTCTTGTTCATGTGTTTGTGCTGTGTGTGGGATGATGTGGTGTTGTGCCTTGTGTGGTTTGGCCTTGAGAGTGGGGTGACCTTGGGTGCTCTTTTCCCTCTTCTACCTCTTTTCTTCTTCTCCTAAAAACTTCTCCTTTTAATGCTTTTATTCCCATGCTTTCACTTGGCAGATTTTATTTGCTTTTAAAAATCATTTTAAAATGTTCATGTGCTGGCCCCAATATTGCTATGATTTATGAGCATGGAGTTTTTTTTGGTGTTTGGGTGATTTGGTTTTGAATCTCTCTTGAAAACAGGAGCTGTTTTATTAATTAAAAAATATAATAACTTGCTCTATAAATCAACTTCATATTTTATTTAAAATGGGCATTCCATTTCCTTCTCAAAACTATCTTTATTTTCTCCAAAACCTTTTTCTTCTCTCTGGCTTTTAGTTCTTTCTCTGGTTTATTTAAAAAAGGCTAAAACCTTTTTATTTTCCGTGAGAGGGAGAGAACAGGGCGAGTGGGCTCCCGGCCCACTAGGCCCAGCCTGGCCGACGGTCACCCCGTTCCTCCTCGCCATCAGTTTCGTCAGAGAGAGAGAGCAGAGAGCGCGCGGCGTCGCCGTCCGGTCGCCGTTAGCTATTCACGCACGTCGAGGCTGCTATTTAAGCCTTGGCGTCCGTGCCCCCGCCCTAGGGTTTCCCCTTCTCCTCTGCCGCCGCCGTTCCCTCTTCTCCTCCTTCCCTTCCTTATTTGTCAGCAAGAGGTGCGAGAGGTTCAGAGGTTCAGAGGCATCCGCCGTCGTCGTCGCCGGCATCGCCACGTCTCCGCTGGTCGTCGCCCTCGGTGGAGATGGCTGCCGCGTTCCTGGTGCCGTCCGCGTCCTGTTTCCGCTGCTAGGGGGTGAGGAGCACCCCTGCAGACCCTCGTCGTCGCCGTCGGCCGTTGCAGACTCGTCGTCGCCAAGCTCTGCTTCCCCTCCGTCGTCGCCGCGTCTCCGAACCTTCTTCCCCTCCGTCGAGCCCTCCTCTCCATCGCCTTTCCCTCGGTGAGCAGCCGCTCCTCGATGTCCCCCGCTCTTCTCGCCGTAGCGTTGCATCATCGCCGTCGCATGGTCGCCGCCGGTAGCCTTCCGAGCTTCTGCCGCTCACCTCCTTCCTCCTCACCGCGAGGTGAGCAGGGGAATGGAGCCCCCATTCATCCCTTAGCGCGTAGGAGCTGTTGGTGTCGCCGATTGCGTCCTGTAGTCGCCGGAGTGCTTCGCCGCCGTGCCTGTCGCCGCTGCCTGTCATATTCTTCAGTTTTGTGAGGGGTTTAGTATGCGCGTGTGTATAAGAGCAGAGAGTTCCCTTCTCTGTTGAGATCCGGCGCCATAGCGCAGTGGTAGTGAGTGTGTGGCTACCAGGGAGGTCCTGGGTTCGATTCCATCTCCCCCCATTTTTGTTTTTCTGTTTCTTTTTCCTTTTGCTTTCTTTTGCAAACAAAAACCAGCTTTTGTGTGTGTGTTAATATTCTTGTGGTGGCAGAGTATGTGTGCATGTGTTGCACCCACACATGAGTGTGTGTGTGTATGTGAGTGTGTATGCACTATGCGCATATGCACCCATGCTTGTGTGTGTATGTATGTATGCATGTGTGTATATGTTAGGAATGCTAGGTGATGTATGTGTGTGCTTGTAAGTATATGTGTGTGTATGTGCCTTGTACATACCCACATGTGAGTGTTAGTGGTGAGGCAAACATAGTGTGGTGCTATGTGTGTGTATGTGTGTGTTTCACACACACATACCTGGGTAGAAGTGTTAGGGTTTGTGTGTGTAGGGTGTGTGGTGCACATGTAGTGTGTGCGTGGCACATGGGTTGTGCCATGTCTTGTATGTGAGTGCTCGTGCATGTGTGGATGTACATGTGTATGCAGCTACATGTGCATGTGTACATGTGGATATGTTGCTTGGTGTGTGTGTGGTGAGTTTACATATGTTGTGGATGGGTGTGAGCTTAAGTGTAGAGATGCATGTGTAGGTTCCCTTTTATGTGCATATGATCATTTTACCTCTCCTAGCTTGCTTACCTTCTTGATCTTGATGCTATGCCATTTATCATGTACCTATCATGCTAAATAACCTCTCTCAACATGTATCTATGGAGCTCATAGCATTTTGTGGCATTTACATCAAGTTTAGGGAGTGGCATAAGTCACCATGGCCTAGGGTGGTCAAATTTCGACCCTCCTTTGCTCCCTTTTGCTCCATGCAAGCATATAGGTATGAGTATTGATTTTGGGGTAGAATCAACCCATGTATGCACCCGTGAAGTCAGATTTGACTTTGGGGCAACTTGACAAAACTGCATTTTTAAGCTGTGATGCCCTTTTGTCTTTTTCATATGAATTAATCTATGCATTTTTTTAAGTTCCTGCCAACATGAGTTTGCTAGTTAAAGTGGCTGTGAACACCCCTGTATTGTTGTTATTAGTGTTAGGTCACCAGATCAGTGGAAACCATGCTGTTTAGTTGGCTACTTTCTGTTACTGTTCATCCTGCTTAGGAATGGCTCTGGAGATTCTGCAGTTATTGTTTTGCCATGAAGAGTGGATTGTAGCAAGTGCTGTGGTGGGATTTTGTTCATGCTCAGTGTTAGTTAATTATAGTGTATGTTGCCATCTACCATCTTGTTAAGTTTCGTGAAAATTGGTGCCTTCTAGCATATTTAACCAGTGCTGTTGATTTGCTACTTTACTAACCCAGATTCCAGAAAACTGGAATTTTCACTAAGTCCCTAAAAACCTGTTTCATCATGCCTACTTGACAGCTCCATGCATAGTGATGTGTAGCTCTTTTGCTGATTGCATAGTTGGATGAATTGGTGTGTGTGTGGTGTAGTTTATGTCCATGTCTTGTTTGTGGCTGTAGAGTTCCTGTAGCAATAGTTGTGAGCTTTTCAAATTGCTATATTGCTGTTTTGTGGTAGGTTGAGTGCTATGTTGTCTTGTGTGTTGTGGGAGCTATACTCCATGGAATTGAGTGATTCTTGAGTCTATTGTGATTGATTTTTCATCTTCTATCCAATGGCTACCTTGGAATGACAAGAATTAGCCCAGGTATTTGGTGATCTTGTGTTTTGCCTCCGTGCCTTGTCGTGAGCGTATCTCGAGAACCGTAGCTCCGTTTCTTGCGATCCTTATATGCGTTTTCATCGATTTTGCATGTTGCATCCATTTTTGCCATGTTCATGCATGTATAAATAACTTAACATGAGGTTCTGTACAGATCCATTAATAATCAACTTTGCACGTGAAACATGACTAGTTTAGGATTGCCATGTTATAATCCTTCATTAAATGGATCATGCATCATCTTGGTTGTGCATTGCACCTTGGTTGGTTATTTATTTGCTATTTATCTTGGGTAGACGCGAGTCACGAAACTGAGTTCGAGGACCCTGGAGAGTACCACTACGAGGATCCCGCTACTTGTTCCGCTGAAGAACCAACAGGCAAGATGATCGTACCCGGATCCCAATACTATCTTTGCTTGCTAGTTTCTCGTTCTTATCGTTACAATTGCACTACATACCACATGATATCGGCCCCCATGTTGCCATGACAGCCTCTAACCTCCACCTCCCAACAAACCGTCGATTGGCTAAGTTACCGCTGCTCAGCCCTCTTATAGCATTCTTAGTTGCAGGTTGTTCCATGTGATAACATGGATTGGATAACACAAATAAATTCTGTTGTTTAATTTAATGCACATATATATCTTGTATTGGTGGAAGGCTTGGACTTTTGCTAAGTGATTTGTTCTGCTCATACCGCCATTAGTTCCTTGTTACCGGTGTTATGTTTTCCATATTTTGCGCTCCTAACACGCTTGGGGTTGTTATGGGGACCCCCTTGGTCATTCGGTTGAGATTAAAACTTTCCTGGCAAGACCCAACTTTGGTACTACATTTGCTAATAACTAATGAAATTGCATGGGGTCTTGCAAACCCGTGGATAATTAATCAACCCCCGGGCCAGTGCTCCTCATGAGTGTTGGTCCAAACTAGAGCCATGCGCGGGGCCAACCCGGGGCAACTCGGGAGATTTCTATCAGGCCACCGTACGCTGTGCTTATCTGCCGTGTTCTGAGAACGAGATAGGCGGCTCTTATCAGGTTCGTCGACATGTCGGGTGGTCTTGCTAGATTTGTTTTACCTTATCGAAAGTCTTGCGTGTGGGGTCTGACTTTCTTCGGGTTTACTTGAGGTGTTGGCCTCCTTCGGAATTGTCTATGATGATCGCCAGAACCGCGTTCGAGACTATTCCCACGGAGTGTGGTTATTTGTGATGGACTAGTTGGAGTACCCCTACAGGGTTAAATCTTTTCAAAAAGCCGTGCCCGCGGTTATGTGGCAACTTGAATATTTGTTTAACACCCGGTTATAGAAAACTTGAACTAAACTCTAATTAAAATACACCAACTGTGTGAGTAACCGTGATCGTCTTTGCTCGTGAACATGAACTGAGAGAGAACACGGTGGGGTTATGATTGACGTAAGTAAGTGTTCAGGATCTCTTAGAGATCATTCTAGATGCAATCGCCTATGTAGGCCACTCACATTTATTTCATGTTGCGTAAGCTAGTCACCATACAATGCTTAGTGCTGCTGCAAACTAAACATCACCCTTCCTTCCTAAAGCTTAAATAGTCTTGGTACCCAGGCACATGATAGCTGAGTCCTCTGTGGCTCACAGTTTACTACAACAATCTAGGTACAGGATCAGATGAGTTCGTGCAGGATGACCTTACTCAGCTCTAGTGGGAGTATGATGAGGAGAGAGGCAGGATGTACGTGACATATCCGGATGAGTAGAGGACCTGGTCATGATCGTTGGGACAGCTTGATAGTATCATTGCAACTTCTTTTCTCGTTTGATTTCGTCCGTAGATGGACGCTGTGTTCAACTTGATGCTATGATTTGAGTGACATTGTAAGTTAGCATGTGGCTAGTGTAAGCCAACTTGTATACTCTTCTCATTCAGTATTGTATGTTGTGATGATACTATTCTTGCTAACGGCAAGATGCGCCTCTATCCCTTGCGAGGCCCTCGTGCCTTAAATGGATAGGCGCGCATCTTGGGCGTGACAATTATTTCCAACAAGTCAGTTGCTCGCTCCATTGTTCTGGAGAACGGAGTCTTGGTCATCTTGCCCATGAGGCATGGTTCGCACGTGTCAAATGATTCAAAATCAAGAGACTCCAAAAGTCCATTAGCATGGAGTTTCTTCATGTGTTTGACACCAATATGACCAAGGTGGCAGTGCCACATGTAAGTGGGACTATCGTTATCATCCTTACATCTTTTGGTACTCACACTATGAACATCTGTAACATCACGTTCGAGATTCATCAAAAATAAACCATTGACTAGTGGGGCATGACCATAAAACATTTCTCTCATATAAATAGAACAACCATTATTCTCAGATATAAATGAGTAACCATCTCGCATCAAGCGAGATCCAGATACAATGTTCATGCTCAAAGCTGGTACTAAATAACAATTATTAAGGTTTAAAACTAATCCGGAAGGTAGATGTAGAGGTAGTGTTCCGCCGGCAATCACATCGACCTTGGAACCATTCCCGATGCGCATAGTCACCTTGTCCTTTGCCACTCTCCGCTTATTCCGTAGCTCCTACTTGGAGTTACAAATGTGAGCAACTGCACCGGTATCAAATACCCAGGAGCTACTACGAGCACTGGTAAGGTACACATCAATAACAAGCATATCACAATACCTTTAACGTTGCCGGCCTTGTTATCCGCTAAGTACTTGGGGCAGTTCCGCTTCCAGTGACCGGTACCCTTGCAATAAAAGCACCCGGTCTCAGGCTTGGGTCCATTCTTGTTCTTCTTCCTGGCAACTTGCTTACCGGGCGCGGAAACTGCTTTGCCGTCCTTCTTGAAGTTCTTCTTACCCTTGCCTTTTTTGAAACTAGTGGTCTTATTGACCATCAACACTTGATGCTCCTTTTTGATGTCGACCTCGGTTCTAAGCTGTAAAGCATGCCGCACTGAACCAGGGAGTAATCATCACAATGCGACTGCCAGGCGTTCATAACGTCTTGAGCTGCTGGGAAAACGGGTGCATCACCTAGCGGTGCATCAAGGACATATAATCTCTTGGAAGCTTTGAGGATAATCCTCAAGCTACGGACCCAGTCCGTATAGTTGCTTCCATCATCTTTCAGCTTGGTTTTCTCTAGGAACGCGTTGAAGTTGAGGGCAACATTAGTGTTGGCCATTGGATCTACAATATAGATTGTAAAGACAATTCTAGACTAAGTTCATGATAATTAAGTTCACATAATCAAATTATTTAATGAACTTCCACTTAGATAGACATCTCTCTAGTCATCCAAGTGACACATGATCCACGTCAACTAGCCCATGTCTGATCATCATGTGAGACGGACTAGTCATCAAGGGTGAACTTCTCCGTGTTGATCGTATCTTCTATATGACTCATGTTCGAACTTTCGGTCTCCCGTGTTCCGAGGCCATGTCTGTACATGCTAGGTTCTTCAAGTCAACCTAAGTGTATTGCGTGTGTAAATCTGTCTTACACCCGTTGTATGCAAACGTTAGAACCTATCACACCTAATCATCACGTGGTGCTTCGGAACAACGAACCTTAGCAAAGGTGCACAGTTAGCGGGAACACAATTCTTGAAATTTGTGAGAGAGAGATCATCTTCTTTAAGCTACCGTCATTCTAAGTGTCATGGGAATGAGCCTGATAGTAGAAGGTAGGGTACGAAAGGAGAGGGCAGAGTCCTAGCTACAACGAGGGTGTACACACAAATGTATGAGTTCAGGCCCTTCTCGTGGAGGTAATAGCCCTACGTCTTAGTGCTCGGGAGCTTTCTCGTGTGGAATGTTGAGATTACAGTGGTTGCAAACCCTTGTGCCAGAGGGGAGGGGAGGCTTATATAGAGATTGCTGCCCCTCATAACTGCCCAGCATCTAAGGGTCTGATCGTGGGTTTCAAGACTGCCGTTACTGGTAACGTACGTAATAAAAGCCACTAATGACAATAAACCTAATGCCTGCCCGTTGGCCTGCCGGAGGTGGCTTTTGGTCTTCTGGCATCGAGTGGAAACGAGGTCTTCCGAGTGATAGTCGACCGTCGAGTGAAGGAAGAAGTCTCCGAGTGGATTGCCTATCGAGTGTCTTGAGCGCCATCGGGAATGCGGTCGGAATCTTGTCCGTGATCTTCAAGTCCTCCAATGTCATGTCCTTAGGTAGGGGGTCTAGGTCATGCCTAGGACCCTACCCGAGGTGCATATCCTCGTCATTAGCCCCCGAATGGATCGGGGCTTGAGTGGTGAATGGGTATATCGATGCCATTTCAACATAAGGTATCAAATCTTCTGAATGATATTCGGGACTTTAACAAAACTTGCGTCGACTGAACTCTTCACCATTCGCCTGGGTCCGTTCATCCTTGAAAATACCCGAGTAAATGTTCTGTGTCAATTTTGTTCCGAATGACCCGAAGGAATCTTCAGGGGTGGCGGGTCGATCTGTCAGACCTGGATTTCGCGGGATAAGAAAATTTGGGAAGCATGCGCGCGTGTAATGATGATGCCACAAACAGAGCAAGTTGGGGCATGACGCCTCGATCTCCCCGCCGGTCATGTTGCCACGTACTGGACGTAGACTGCGGTTGGCGTGCGGGGTGATCTTGCGGGTCCACCAATCAGCGAGGCACTCGGCGGGATATAAATTTCGGAGCGCTGCGGTTCACACAATACTTTTCCCCAAACTTCCTCTCTTCCTCCACCTCCCCTGTCTCCTATGCCCCATCTTGTTCTTCTCCAACGAGAGCTGTCGCCGTGATGACGAAGGGCATCACAGAGAAGCTGGAGCGCGCCAAGAAGGGGGCATCAAAGAACAAGGGCAAGAAGCCCTCGATGGCTCGATTCACCGCGTTGGCGGGATGGATGCAGGGGGAATTTATCCCCTCTGTAGTCACTCGTGAGGACATGGAGGGCCTTGTCACCGATGGGCTCGTGGCGGACGACACCTGGAGGTTGCTGGAGGGAGAGCGAGAGCCGGAGCCGCGCGACGGGGCGCGGGTCCTCCTCCTCTCCCACATCGAAAGAGGTTTTTCTATGCCTCCACACCCATTCATTAGGGGTTTTCTGAACTTTTTCGGCACTCAGCTCCACCACTTCCCACCGAATGCGATTTCCTATCTGTCTACCTTTATCACCTTGTGCGAGTGTTTTTTGGGTTGTTCTCCTCATTGGGGGCTGTTCAAGCACATATTTACGGTCAGATCCCAGACTATGAAGAAAGCTCTCCTTTTTGACGGGAAGACTCATGTGCTTTAGTTGTGTGGGGGTTTAGGACTTCAGAAAAGAGCCCGTAGTTCTGTCCTGCCATGACTTTTCCTGAATCTATTAGAGGCTAGCAATCGACTTGGTTCTACTTCAAAGATGTAGCATCCCCCAATATGTCGACTGGCCTTACTCCCTATACCACTGACCGTCCAGATGTCCCCAAGTCTCTGAGGGTGACCGAAGAGGAACATGTCCAAGTGGGAATCTTGGTTGAAGCTATGGTGCAACTGATTCGAGGTGGAGTGACTGGCATGGATCTGTTGGAAACATTTCTCGGTCGACGTATTCAGCCGCTCCAAGCCAGAGATCACACCATGTGGCACTACACGGGCCCTGATGACTCGACCAGGGCGCACCCAGAAGAGGTTTCGCAAAAAAATGTTGATCAGTGGCTTCGGAGCATCACTGGAGCATGCGACAACCCTTTGGGAGCCAAGAGGATCCGGCCCTACTCGGCCGAAAACCCACCAAAGAATCTGGTGAGTTGTGCTCTGTTGACTGATGTACTTGTACCGTCGAGTGATATATTGATTTATGAACTAAATTCTTTATTTGAATCATGCAGGAGTGGACGCACATGCACTCGCCTGTTCCTAACAGGAACCAAGTTGAAGATGGTGCTGTGAGTATGAAAACTCGGACGAAAACGAGATAGAAGTTGAGTCACCTCCTCGCTCCGAATGCTGCTCCAAGGTTCACCAAGATCCTGCAGCTATTAAGGACACGGCTCCGGGCCCAAGCAAGAAGAATCCGAAGCGGAGCCACCCCTTGACTGTTGAGTTGAGCGAATGATCTGCGAAGCAACCTAAAGTGACTGTGGCCAAACCTCGCAAAGCCTTGCCTCGCATGAAGATGGCCATGCCTGTCGTCTCCACATGAGTGTTTACTTTTGAATTCTCACTATCGACTGTGATTTGAAATCCTTGTTGTCTGAATGTTATTCGATCCATCAGAGCTGCTACCTCAGTGACGTCGCCTCAACGTGATGGAGGGGATGCCATGGATGTAGACACTACCGATGCAGCCACTTCTCACAGAGGTAATGCACTGTTCAGTTCTGCTGATTGAATATGATTTATCGAATGCAAAGTTAATTCTGTCGATTGACAGTTGTAGACATCATCCAGCTGGAAGACGCTGAAGAACACCCTCGGGGTATGGGTGGTGGAGGCGAGACCTTGAGCACTCCACGCATACGCACTCGACGAGCTTCAGAGCTAACCCAACAGTGGCTCTGGCGAGTGCCCCTCTAGC
Organism: Hordeum marinum; assembly: GCA_022496015.1. NCBI lineage: Eukaryota > Viridiplantae > Streptophyta > Magnoliopsida > Poales > Poaceae > Hordeum > Hordeum marinum. The sequence goes on from CM039675.1 coordinate 419,754,177, forward strand.
TTTTTCTACCATCGTGACGTCGACTCCAACCGGACCTACCGAGACTACCTCGACTGCTCCCATCATTACGCCGCTCGCGCCGATGACGACTTTTCCGCTGCATCGTGTTTCGAAAGATCAGACCTGAGCTACAAAGGAGGCCATGATCCAGGCGGAGCAGATGAGGTTGTGCACGAAGGAGGCATACAAGGCCAACAAGTTGGCTTATGATGCTAGCACAACGCTTCGCACGAATGTTCGAGTAAGTTCGATTGTAAGTTCATTTCCGATTGAATTCCTGTCTTCTTTGTCTGCACACCCAGTGGGTGTTTATTATCCATTCATAGAATGTTTTGGAGCTCTCCACTCGAATTGATCAGGTCTTAGTTGAGTAGGTTTCGATTCAGTGGGGGCATGCTAAGTGCACCCACTGGGTGTAGTCCCCAAGACCATTGTCGAGTGCTTGACTCGACAGGGGTCTTAGAGTCTGTCGTATGCGGGATACGTTTTCCCTTAACCGCGCTACTCCACAGCTACTTTGTAGGTTTCATGGGTTTCAATGATAAACCATGATATGACACTACACAAGGATAGACTGCACTTCACGAAGTGTAGGGGTTACGTCACTCGACAGATCGAGTGACGGATGTTCCATTGATGGATATTTTCTGCCACTCGATAGATCGAGAATTGGCAAATCCAGTGGGGGCACGCTAAGTGCACCCACTGGGTGTAGTCCCCGAGACTGCTATCGTGTGCTTGCACCGGCAGGGGTCTTAGAGTTTGTCATATGCAGGATACGTTTGTTTTCCACTTGACCACTCCGAGGTAACCTTGTCGGTTTCATGTATATCATCGGCCAACCATGACATGACGCTACACAAGGATAGACTGCACTTCACTGAGTGGGGTGGGGAGCATGTTACTCGACAGATCGAGTGACGGAAGTTTGACAGGGCAGACCTTGTCGACTGTTTTATAACTAGTGGGGGCACGCTAAGTGCACCCACTGGGTGTAGTCTCCGAGGCTATTGTTAATCGCAGACGATAAGCAATAGTCTTGAAAACTAGAAATCGGAATTTCTGTCATACGCGGGGTACGAGCACCACTGGACATGTCGAGTGTATTATTTTTTCTTTTTGACCGTTCCGCTCCGAAGATGTTGTTTCAAAGGTGCGGAACGGGGTCGACGGAACACTCGATGGATCGTGTGTCAACCGTTCCAGTGGGGGCACTGTGAGTGAACCCACTGGGTGCAGTCCCCGAGACTGCCGTCAAGTGCTTGCACTAGCGGGGGTCTGATAAAGACTGTCTTGAACTCGTTTACAGTACACGGAGTACACGAGCCACTCGACATGTCGAGTGTACTTTTGGTTAAATTATCTTTCCCTTGGACGCGGGTTTCATGAACATCATTGATCAACCATGATATGACGCTACTCCAGGGTAGTGGGGCAGGGCGATGTGCGCTGCCCAATCGACCATTTTTGGTCTTCTGCATTTCCGTGCTGGAATTTTTTGTCGATTGAATTTCTTTGTTTGTTGATTTGAGAGGGCTTGTGAAGTTGGAACGCAGTACAAGGATCTTGAGGATGAAAGGAACCGGTTGCGCATGGACTTGGATACCTCCAATAATGCTTTGGAGCGGGTGCGCGCCGAGCTGAAAACTCTAGGAGGTAACTTTCTTCGACCCACTGCATTCTCATTTTCACTTTCCATGCTTTGAACCGAGTGCTTTCACTCAAAAAGATGTACACAATGAAAACTGTCGACTCCAAGCGCGACTTGACCATGTTGTTTCTTTAGATTCCAGAAGAAGGCGCTAGAGGACAAGGACAAGGAGAAAACTGAGGCTGCTGACAAGAGGCTGGCTGCCGCGAAGAGGATGAAGGAAGAAAACTCGAAGCTGAAGTAAGAGCATGTGGACCTCATCAAGAAGTCTGAGAAATTAACCAAGAGGAGCACCGACCTGGAGAGGCATCTGGGAGAGTTCTCGAGCAAGATGTATATTCTGCTAGACGATGAGTTTTTCTGTCAACTGAACTTTATGGAATCCTTGACGACTGCATCTCACCAGTCCTTATCCCATTCTCTCATTCTTCTTTCCTAGAATTCTACCAAGACTTTGAGAAAGAGACCGAGGAGATCGAGCCCAACCTGGATCCCACCAAGTCACCTGTTGGGGATGCGGTGGCCATGAACATGCTCAGATTCAACTTCAGGCTTCAGGGTGTCCAAGCGTATGTCCTTCGACTGAAAACTGCAATGGAGAGGATCGACAAGGAGCTGTGGCCTGAGGACACTCTTCAGCTCGACCTCACATCTAAGATGACATGCCTGAACGACCTCCCCGGTCGAGTGCAAGCCTGGAAGAAATCTGCTGCTTGTTGCGGTGCTGACGTGGCACTCTCCCTTGCATTGTGAGGGTCCATTGCAAGGAAGTGAGGGAAGACAAGCTAAAGGAGCTCCGAGTGGTTAACACGAAGAAGCTTCAGTTTGAAGATTTCATGGAGACCTTGATTGACACAACCACCAAGATCACGGACGGCATCGACTTGGACACTTTCGTCGAGCCAGCAAGCCCGTCGGGCCCTTAAAAACTTGATCTTTGGAAGAAAACTTTATTTGCCTCGGTATGCCAAGTGGAACTGTATCAGCTTTAAAACTTCATTCAGGTCTTAGGCCTGAGCACTTTCGCTTTCTCGCAAAACTTTTATCTGCGATTAAATCTTCGGATTTATCTGTATTTTGCTTTCAATCGTTTGTTCGACTGAGTTTGTTTTTAGGCTTAGGTGAAAACATGTTCGCAGCTAAGCCCTCGAGTGTGAGGATTGCTCAACACTCGGATTTTTTTTGACCCTAAGTGAGGATTCATTCGCGACTAGGGCATCGAGTGGATGTATTACTATCTACTCGACGAAGAATTTTAACTTAGGCAAAAACGTGTTCACAACTAAGTTTCCGAGTGCGAGGATTGCTCGACACTCGAAATATTTTTGATCCTAGCCGAAGATTTATTCATGGCTAGGGTATCGAGTGGATGCATTACAATCCACTCGGCGGGGTGTTTAACTTATGCGAAAACATGTTCACAGCTAAGCCCCCGAGTGTGAGGATCGCTCACCACTCGAAACATTTTTGACCCTAAGCGAAGACTGATTCGCGAGTAGGTCGTCGAGTGAATGGACTACTATCCACCCGACAAGGTTTTTAACTTAGGCGAAAGCATGTTCATAGCTAAGCTCCCAGGTGTGAGGATTGCTCGACACTCGGAGTATTTTTTACCCTAATTGAAGACTGATTCTCGAGTAGGTCATCGAGTGAATGGACTACTATCGACCCTACAAGGTTTTTAACTTAGGCGAAAGCATGTTCGCAGCTAAGCCCCCGAGTGTGAGGATTGCTCGACACTCGGAGTATTTTTGACCCTAAGCAAAGACTGATTCGCGAGTAGGTCGTCGAGTGAATGGACTACTACCCACCCAACAAGGTTTTTAACTTAGGAGAAAGCATGTTCGGAGCTAAGCCCCCGAGTGTGAGGATTGCTCGACAATTGGAGTATTTTTGCACCTAAGCGAAGACTGATTCTCAAATAGGTCGTCGAGTGAATGGACTGCTATCCACCCGATAGAGTTTTTAAGTTAGGCGAAAGCATGTTCGCACCTAAGCCCCCGATTGTGAGGATTGCTCAACACTCGGAATATTCCCAAGAGAGAAATTGTGCTATCGGAATCAATGATATATATTGCAGAAGTTTGAATTGCATAGATGAAGTATTCTTATTACATCAAAAGATTCTTCTGTCTCTAAGTATAAAAACGTCGAAGCAGATCTGCATTCCAGGCTCGTGGCTCATCTATCCGCTTCATGAGATTGTACAGATGATAAGCTCCGTTGTTCAGCACTTTAGTGACGACGAAAGGGCCTTCCCATGCAGGAGCAAGCTTATGAGGTCGGTGTTGATTCCCTCAGAGCACCAAGTCCCCCTCATGAAACGATCGACTCTTGACATTCTTCGCATGGAAGCGCCGCAAATCCTGTTGATAGGCTGTAGTCCGGATCGAATCCATCTCTCGTTCTTCCTCTAGAAGATCAAAACCATCCTGCCTAGCCTGTTCAGCTTCAGCCTCAGAATAAAGTTCCACTCTGGGAGAATTGTGAAACAAGTCACCCAGCAGGACAACTTCGGCACCATAGACCAGGAAAAATGGAGTCCGTCCAGTTGACCGATTTGGTGTAGTTCTCAAGCCCCATAATGCAAACGTCAGCTCAGTTACCCAGGCACTAGCGGCATGATCCAGATCGCGCATCAGATGAGGCTTTAGACCTTGTAGGATGAGGCCATTGGCTCGCTTGACTTGCCCATTTGTTTGTGGGTGAGCGACTGATGCATAATCCACCCGAGTGCCCTGAGAGGTGCAGAAGTTTCTGAACTCTTCCGAGTCAAAGTTGGTGTCGTTATCCATGATAATGTTGTGAGGCATGCCGTACCGAAAAATTATTTCTCTCTTGAATGTAATCGCCGTATGGGAATTCAATTTCTTGATGGGATTGGCTTCTATCCACTTGGTAAACTTGTCGACTGCAACCTGCAAATGAGTGAAACCGCCTTTTTCGGTCCGAAAGGGACCAACCATGTCGAGTCCCCAAACAGCAAATGGCCAGGCGAGGGGAATCGTATTTAGATCAGAGGTCGGTTTATGTGACAAGTTTGCATAGAACTAGCATCCATCACAATGATCAACAATGTCTTTGGCCATTTCATTAGCTCGTGGACAGAAGAAACCAGCTCGGTATGCTTTAGCGATGATTGTCCATGAAGACGCATGATGGCTGCAAGTTCCCGAGTGGATCTCATCCAGAATCATTCGACCTTCTTCGGGAGAGATGCAACCTTGTCTCACGCCAGCTGCACTTTCTCTGAATAGCTAATCTCCCATCATAGTAAAGGCCTTGGATCTACGCACAATCTGCCGAGCCTCTGTTTCATCTTCTGGAAGTTCTTGTCAGAGGATATAAGCAATGTAGGGCACTGTCCAATCAGGAACGACAACCAAAATTTCCATGACCAAATCGATTACTGCAGGGGCATCGACTTCAGTCGGATCAGTGGAGCTCAAAGCTTGCGGGGGCTCTTCGGTGAAAGGATCTTCTTGCACCGAAGGAGTGTGTAAGTGCTCTAAGAACACATCACTGGGGACGGGCCGTCGAGTGGACCCAATCTTTGCTAGTTCGTCGGTCGCCTGATTTTTTAGTCGGGGAACATGATGAAGTTCCAGGCCTTCGAATTTCTTCTCCAACTTTCTGACGGCATTGCAGTACCTAGTCATAGCAGGGTTTTGAACGTCCCACTCTTTAATCACTTGATTCACCACCAAATTTGAGTTGCCATAAACCATCAGGCGCTTGACGCCGAGTGAGATAGCCATGCGCAACCCATACAAAAGTGCTTCATATTCTGCCACATTGTTGGAGGAATAGATGTGAATTTGCAAGACATAGCTGAGCTTGTCGTCCCTAGGAGATATCAAGACAACACCAGCACCAGTCCCATTCAACATTTTAGAGCCGGCGAAGAACATGGTCCAATGTGTCGAGTGAACTTGGATTGGCTGTTGCTGTTCAATCCACTCGGCCATAAAATCTGCCAATGCCTGGGACTTGATTGCTTTCTTGGCTTCAAACTTGTTGTCAAAATGTTCGAGTTCGATTGCCCACTTAGCCACTCGACCAGATGCATCTCGATTATTGAAAATCTCAGACAATGGAGCATCACTGACGAATGAAATCGAGTGGTCTTGAAAATAATGCACCACCTTCTTCGCTGATCGGTAAATACCATAAACCAGCTTCTGGTAGTGTGGATATCTTTGCCTCGAGGGGGACAGAAGTTCAGAGACATAATAAACCAACCGCTGGACTTTGTAAGCTTTACCCTCCTCCTCTCGCTCGATAGTTAGGACCGTACTAACGACCTGATTAGTGGCCGCGATGTACAGGAGCAATGGCTCTAAGCTGCGTGGAGCGGCAAGCACCGACTGGGTGGAGAGCAGGGCTTTGAGCTCAACAAACGCTGCCTCGGCTTCTGGAGTCCACTCGAATGTATCAGACTTCTTCATCAATTGGTACAGAGGTAATGACTTCTCACCGAGATGAGAAATGAATCGACTCAATGCTGCCACGCAACCTGTGAGTTTCTGAACATCGTGCACTCGCACGGGGGTCTTCATCCGGGTAATGGTGCTGATTTTCTCAGGGTTGACATCGATCCCTCATTCGGAAACGAGAAAACCGAGCAACTCGCCGCTAGGGACGCCGAAAGTACACTTGGCTAGATTTAGCTTTATGTCGTATCTCCTCAGATTGACGAATGTTTCGGCCAAGTCAGCCAGCAGGTCGGAACCTTTACGGGACTTGACCACTATATCATCCATGTACGCCTCGATATTCCGAGGGATCTGGTTGAGTAAACACTTTTGAATCATGCGCATAAAAGTAGCACCAGCATTTTCAGGCCAAATGGCATAGTGATGTAGAAAAAACACCCGAATGGGGTGATGAAGGTTGTCTTTATTTCATCTTGGCCATACAGACGAATCTGATGGTACCCAGAGTAAGCATCTAGAAACGATAAGCGCTCGCATCCCAGAGTCAAGTCAACAATCTGATCTATGCAGGGGAGCGGAAAATGATCCTTCGGGTAGACCCGATTGAGATGTTTGAAGTCAATGCACATGCGCAACGACTTATCTTTTTTGGGCACCATCACGACATTCGAGAGCCACTCGGAGTGGTTAATCTCCTGAATGAACTTCGCTTGCAAGAGACGGGCCACTTCTTCACCGATTTCTTTGCGCTTCTCCGCCGCTGATCGATGCAAATGCTCCTTGACGGTCTTAGCCTTCGGATCAACTCTTAGACGGTGCTCAACCAGTCCCCTGGGAACCCCCGGCATGTCAGCAAGCTTCCATGCTAAGATATCCCAGTTCTCAAGGAGGAACTGGATGAGCTCAGCTTCCTATTTGCTGTCGAGTGTTGATGATATATTCGTCGGGGCAGCAGTTGGGTCCATCGGGTGGATGTGCACCTTTTTTACCTCCCCTGCCGACTGAAACGCCGACTGAGAAGCGGGCTTCTTTGCACGGAGCAAATCAGCAGGGTCAACACTCTTCGTGTACTCCTCCAGCTCGACCATGGCCATGTGTTGATCGGTGATCCTAGAACCTTGCTGGTGGCATTCTTCAGCTCGCTGTCGATTGCCAGTGACCGTGATCACACCCTTAGGGCCCGACATCTTCAACTTGAGATACATGTAACATGGTCGGGCCATGAAATGAGCATATACGGGTCGATCCAAAGTGGCGTGGTAAGCACTCTGGAAATCCATGACTTCAAACGTCAACTTTTCCTTTCGAATTTTTTTGTCGTTCCCGAATTTCACGTCCAACGCAATCTGGCCAAGTGACTTGGCCTTCTTCCCTGGGATGAAACCTTGAAATTGCATGTTGCTTTCACTTAGTCGGGACATCAGAATGCCCATCCCTTTCAGGGTATCCGCATAAAGGATGTTCAGACTGCTGCCACCGTCCATGAGGACTTTTCTGAGTCGAGTGCCCCCCCCACTGGATCAACTACAAGAGCCCGTCGACCAGGAGTGGCCACATGAGCAGGATGGTCTGTCTGGTCGAATGTGATAGCATACTAGGACCACTTGAGGTAGGTGGGGGTAGCAAGTACAGCCATGTTGACTTCTTTGTTGATGACCTTCAGTCGACTCTTGCTCTCGACATCAGCAAAAATCACAAGTGTAGCAGTGACATCTGGGAATGTTTCTTTATCTTCATCTTCGTCTTTTTCAGGAGTTTTGTCACTTGGAGGAGTCTCCTTGAACTGCTGAATAAGTGTTCGACACTGCCGAGTGGTGAGCTTGGGAAGAATCATATTGCCCTCTTCATCTTTTCTCGTGTGAATTACACATGGATGATCCATAATATCAGTCCCTGACTGATTTTTTTACTTTCTTGGGGGCATATTGTGCTTTAGCCTTCCCCTTATTCTTTCCTTGGGTCGCCAGTGCGGCTGCTTCTGGTTGAACTGGACCTTTAGCTTTTTGCTTCTGTTTCCGATGGGAGTTGCCGCCATTATCACTGACAACTGCCTTTCCTTTGCTGCTACAGAGGCTGTCTTCTTCCTCTCCATTGGCGTACCGAGTGGCGATTTCCATCATCTTGCCGAGTGAAATATCACCCGTTCGACCGAACTTCAAATAGAGATCTCTGTATCTCACACCGGCCTTGAAAGCACACACAGCCTGGTGTTCTGACACATTCCCCATTGTATGATGCAGAGTAGACCACCGCTGAATATAATCTCTCAAAGTCTCATTGGGCTTCTGGACACAATGTTTTAAGTCAACCAGACCTGCAGGACGCTTGCAAGTGCCCTCAAAGGTTCGGATAAACACTCGGGCAAGATCCTCCCAGCAATATATACTGAAAGGAGCCAAGCGATTCAGCCAAGCACGAGCTGAACCATCTAACAATCAAGGACATGTGCTTCATTGCGACATTGTCATTGCCGCCACCAATCTGTACAGCCACTCGGTAATCATCTAACCAAGTCTCTGGCTTGGACTTGCCAGAAAATTTTCCAATCCGAGCTGCCAACCTGAAGTTGGGGGGAATCTCTGCAGAACAGATGGCTCTGCTGAAACACTCAGGACCAGAAATCATGGCCGAGCTACCACTCAGAAAGTCTCTAACTTGGCCTTCTCTATGGGCTCTGCCCCTGTCGATCTGCTTCTAGGTGAGGAGATCATGGGCATCAAACTCCGCATTCCAATCATCACCAAATGAGCGCCTTTCGTCTGGGTGTCGGGGCATGCGCGGACTGCCCCGCGAAGGAATGGGCACTCGACGGTGGTCTTCACAGGGAAACTAATCTCTGACCTGATCTTCGCGAAAGCCTCCACCCCTATGACGCAAGGGCGATCTAGGGCTGTGTGCTGACTGAACGGTTTCTGCCCTGGGTGAGTTGCTATGTATCGTGTTGCGGGACTATGAAACTACATAATTCTGACGCTACGTTGCATCTAACAATGCACTGATCTACATCAATCCTCTTTCAACTTCTGACCGCGACGATTGAATGGAGTCTGCTATCCTAGCAGCAGCAGCTACATTTAACACAGGGGTACGATATACCTCAACGTCGTTGCGGGATCTAGTCGGGAACAACTATCGCTGTCGTCGACCGGCAACTGGTGGACGCTGGCGAGCGCACTTGTCGAGTTCCCGCTGGAGCTCTTCCAACTGAATACGCATGGCCTCCAGGGCCTGAGCCTTGGTGGTCGTACCAATGATGGGAGTATGAAGAACTTCACCATCACGACGGGGATGATCACTCGACGCTCTACCAACATCGTGCTTGCCGTGGCCAAAGCCCGGCGGCGGGCTTTGATGAGAGCCCGTCATAAGAACCTCCGTTGCTGGATCGCAGCTCTCGCACTCAGATGGGATGTCATACGGATCAAAATCCAACTCGAACACGCCATGAAGAGACTCGGCAGACTCGAGTGCTGCAATCTGCAGAGAAGAAATTTGACGCGCAACTACATGCTTGACTCAGCGCTGGAGTCATGAGCGGCCGGACTGCTTGTGACCGCAGATAGCGAAGGAAGCCAACGCATAAGGAGTTGACGGCTGACGCAACAACACGCCATAGGAACTTGCACGGAAGTGCACGGCCCCGCGGACTGAGAGCGCCTCGACATCGAGAGGTGCTTCTTGAAGCCATGCCGAATCGTCAACGATGAAGGTGAGCGCTCCGAAATGGATCTCGTGGCCCAGAGTGAAAACACCGCCGAAAGACATGTCGAAGGATGAAAAATGCAACCTCGCCGAAAGTCACTTAGATGCCTGCGCCATGGTGAGCGCCAGCTGTCATGGGAACGAGCCTGACAGTAGAAGGTAGGTGTACGAAAGGAGAGGGCAGAGTCCTAGCTACGGCGAGGGTGTACACACGGATGTATGAGTTCAGGCCCCTCTCATGGAGGTAACATCCCTACGTCTTAGTGCTCGGGAGCTTTGTCGTGTGGAATGTTGAGATTACAGTGGTTGCGAACCCTTGTGCCAGAGGGGAGGGGAGGCTTATATAGAGTTCGCTGCCACCCATAATTGCCCAGCATCTAAGGGTCCGATCATGGGTTTAAAGACTGCCGTTACTGGTAACGTACATAATAAAAGCTACTAATGACGTAAAACCTAATGCCTTCCCATTGGAATCTTGGAGGGGGCTTCTGGTCTTCTAGCGTCGAGTGGAAATGAGGTCTTCCGAGTGACAGTCGGCCGTCGAGTGAAGGAAGAAGTCTCCGAGTGGATTGCCTGTGTGGTGTCTTGAGCGCCATCGGGAATCCGGTCGGAATCTTGTCCGTGATCTTCAAGTCCTCCAAAGTCATATCCTTAGGTAGGGGGGTCTAGGTCATGCCTAGGACCCTACCTTAGGTACATATCCTCGTCACTAAGCAAATAAGATGTAAAACATGATAAACATCACATGCAATCAAATAGTGACATGATATGGACAATATCATTTGCTCCTTTGATATCCATCTTCGGGGCAACCTGATCATCATTGTCACCGGCATGACACCATGATCTCCATCATCATGATCTCCATCATTGTGTCTTCATGAAGTTGTCTCGCCAACTATTACTTCTACTACTATGGCTAACGATTAGCAATAAAGGAAAGTAATTACATGGCACTTTTGATTGACATCCAGGTCATACAATAAATTAAGACAACTCCTATGGCTCCTGCCGGTTGTCATACTCATCGACATGCAAGTTGTGAATCCTATTACAAGAACATGATCAATCTCATACATCACATATATCACATCACATCCTTTCGCGATATCACATCACATGGCATATGCTGCAAAACCAAGTTAGACATCCTCTAATTGTTGCTTGCAAGTTTTTACGTGGCTGCTATAGGTTTCTACCAAGAACGTTTCTTACCTACGCCAAAACCACAATGTGATATGCCAATTTGTATTTACCCTTCATAAGGACCCTTTTCATCGAATCCGATCTGACTAGAGTGGGAGAGACAGACACCCACTAGCCACCTTATGCAACAAGTGCATGTCAGGTGGTGGAACCAGTCTCACGTAAGCGTACATGTAAAGTCGGTCTGGGCCGCTTCATCCCACAATCTGGACGAATCAAGAGAAGACTAGTAACGGCAAGCAAATTGACAAAATTGATGCCCACAACAACTTGTGTTCTACTCGTGCATAGATTTTACGCATAGACCTAGCTCATGATGCCACTGCTGGGGAACGTAGTAGTAAATCAAAAAATTTCCTACGTGTCACCAAGATCAATCTATGGAGAAACCATCAACGAGTAAGGGGTGTGCATCTTCATACCTTTGAAGAACGCAAAGCAGAAGTGTTACTAGAATGCAGTTGGTGGAGTCATACTCGCAACGATTCAGATCACGGTCGATTATGATCTAAGCGCCGAACAACGGCGCCTCCGCGTTCAACACACATGCAGCCTGATGACGTCTCCTACGCCTTGATCCAGCAAGGAGGAAGGAGAGGTTGAGGGAGAGCTTCAGCAGCACGACGACATGGTGACAGTGGAGCTGCATGGTACTACGATAGGGCTTCGCCAAGCACTACGGAGGACGAGGAGGAGGAGGGGTAGGGCTGTGCCGAGAGGGAGAGAGACTTGTGTGTCGGCAGCCCCCAAAACCCCCACTATATGTAGGAGGAGGAGGAGGGAGGGTGCAGCCCCTAGGGTTCCCACCCTAGGGCGGCGGCTGGCCCTAGGTTGCCCTTGGGGCGGCGGCCAAGGGAGGGGAGAGGAGGGGCGGCGCCCTAGGTGGGCCTAGGGCCCATCTGTGCCTAGGGTTTGCCCTCTCCCACCTTTTGCTGAGCCTTGGGCTGAGGTGGAGGCGCACCAACCCACCTAGGGGCTGGTTCCCTCCCACCTTCGGCCCAAGCAGCCCTTTGGTGCCGGTGGCCCCACACGGTGGACCCTCGGAACCCTTTTGGTGGTCCTAGTACGTTACCGGTGATGGCCAAAACACTTCCGTTGACCAAAACCTCACTTACTATATATGAATATCTACCTCCAGACCATTCCAGAGCTCCTCGTGACGTCCGGGATCTCATCCAGGACTCCGAACAACGTTCGATAACCACGTACACAACATCCCTATAACCCTAGCGTCATCGAATCTTAAGTGTGTACACCCTACGGGTTCGGGAGGCATGCAGACATGACCGAGACACCTCTCCGGTCAATAACCAACAGAGGGATCTGGATACCCATGTTGTCTCCCACATGTTCCACGATGATGTCATCGGATGAACCATGATGTTGGGGATTCAATCAATCCCTTATACAATTCCCTTTGTCCATCGGTATGTTACTTGCCCGAGATTTGATCGTCGGTATCCCTATACCTTCTTCAATCTCCTTACTGGCAAGTCTCTTTACTCGTTCCGAAACACATCATCCCATGGATAACTCCTTAGTCATATTGAGCTCATTATGATGGTGTCTTACTGAGTGGCCCCAGAGATACCTCTCCGCCACACGGAGCAACAAATCCCTGTCTCGATTCGTGCCAACCCAACATATACTTTCGGGGATACCCGCAGTGTACCTTTATAGCCACCCAGTTAGGTTGTGACGTTTGGCACACCCAAAGTATTCCTACGGTATCCGGGAGTTGCACAATCTCATGGTCTAAGGAAATGATGCTTGACATTAGAAAAGCTTTAGCAGATGAACTACACGATCTTGTGCTATGCTTAGGATTGGGTCTTGTCCAACACATCATTCTCCTGATGATGTGATCCCGTTATCACGACATCCAATGTCCATGCTCATGAAACCGTGACCATCTATTGATCAACGAGCTAGCCAACTAGAGGCTCACTAGGGACATGTTGTGGTCTATGTATTCACACATGTATTACGGTTTCCGGTTAATACAATTATAGCATGAACAATAGACAATTATCATGAACTAGGAAATATAATAATAACCATTTTATTATTGCCTCTAGGGCATATTTCCAACAATTATCAGTGCTAACCTTTCAGAACATGAAGCAGAAAGATTATCAAAAATTATGAGGAAGCACCGGGATGCTATTGGATATACTCATGATGATCTTCAGGGCATTAGTCCCACTCTATGTCAGCACAAGATCAATATGACCTGATGCTAAACCCGTTGTTGATCATCAACAACGATTGAATCCTAAGATGAAATAAGTGGTAAGAACTGAAATATTAAAGCTTCTGGAAGCAGGTACAATCTATCCCATAGATGATAGTAGATGGGTAAGTCCCGTTCATTGTGTCCCTAAGAAAGGAGGTATTATTGCCATTCCTAATGATAAAAATGAGCTTATCCCACAGAGAATTGTTAGTGGCTATAGGATGTTAAGCAAGAGTTGGTCGTCCCTCGGGGGCTCCATCCTTCTTGATCTTGTCTAGCTTCGTCTTGGCTTGCTGAAGTAGCTCTCGGGTGTGGTGAAGTTCCTCGCAGACTTTCACGGACTCCTTAATCACGTGGGGAACCAGACTATCGGTGGAGAGGCTGGATTAGGTCTGGAACCTGAGTGGCGTGCCATCCTCCTTGGATGGAACCTGAGTGCCTCGCCAAGATCATCCTTCCTGAAGGGAAGGTAGCGAGTAGCCGGCTCGTCAGCCATCTCTGGAATGATGTCTCGAAGGTGTAGGAGTGCCTTGCGTGCAACTGACTCGACTGCGAGTATCATGGTCTCCATCCGTGGTCCTTCAAGGAACCAACTATTCGGGGAGTCGTTTGCCTTCATGACCACATCCACGTGGTACTCCTTCGTGACGGCATCGACCCACTGCTCGGGTAGAGGAAAACGGGTGGTTGACGGAACTGCCATTTCTCCAGGCTATCCCCAAGGAGTAAGGCAAAGCTGGATGTCAGGAAGGCTTCGGGTACGACGATCATCTCCAAAGGTTTGAAGGGAGGAGAGTCAGCAAAGTGTTGTGTGAAGAATAGAAGAGGTAAATAGTATAGAACTCCTAAGTATAGGTGCTAGGTGTAGTTTTGAAAACGGTTTTATCCTGACTAATGTCCATGCTAACTAAGGGCTTCCTACAGTTAGGATGGATCTGATACAAGATCTGTGGAGCCCCCAACTCATAACTCGTGATCACTGAATGCACGTGTACAGTGATACCAGAGATCAATGCTCATCGAATACACAAAAGCTGAATAACAATAGTATTACATCCTCATTTAGCGTCTTACACAAATAAAGACCATGAAGGTCTAGTCTTACATAGATAGGGCCACAAGGGCCAAACACTTAAATAGAACAAACAGTGGAAATCTTGATCGAAAGCGTGAACCCATGCCATCTGCCTTAACCTACAGGCATTCTGACTGGGAAGCATCCTCGTTCGCATGTTCGTCACCAACGAACTCTTTAACATACTCATGTTCTTCCATGCCTGGCCATTTAAATAACCAGTGGCAAGCCAATGAGTACTTTGAATGTACTTGCAAGCAACCCAAGTTGTGGAACAAGTAATAATGATGCATGATATAGCGCCAAGAAGATAACTTGCAGAAAGCCAATTTTTAATGCAATGACGTGATCAAGTATCTCGGTAAGCATGCGTCAACAGTTAGCAGATATCCATATGAACAAGTTACAGATATCATCGTAAGTAGGGGTTGAACATCTCATGTTCATTCATCATGCTAAGTCATCGGACTTAGTTCAATTGTCATGCTAAGTCATCGGACTTAGCTCAAGTACCATCTTTGTCTCCATCACACACACCAGTTTGTGAAAACATTTGGATGTAGCACAAGAGCGGTCATCCAACTGTCCTGGAACATGGACAAGGGTATTCGAATAGTTTTACACTCTGCAAAGGTCGCACACTTTACCCATAAGACTCGGGGAACTTCCGTGTCAACCACGACTCGTGATACGTCACATACCCAAGGTAAGCACCCAAATAATGCCTTTCCCCTGGCGATACTAAACAAAGAGTCCACTCGTTTGGTACCCAACTCACTCGCAGCATCCATGTAGGGACCAACATTGTACCCAGTGCCTATGAAGATAGCGCATGATCGTCCATACCGGCACGACCCCGTATCGAGAGTGACCACGCCACTCCCACCACTAGTAATGCGGGCTCCTTGCCAGTACCCACCAAAGTAGTCAATAGAGCCCCATCCCATAAGGGGTATCGTGGTCGTACATGTAAGGTTGGAATAACGGTCGCAACTTACACCAATTCGTTTTCGAAAACCACACACACCCACTTGCTCCGGTACACCACTTCTTTCTAGTCACCCAACTCATCATCATCTCCCTCGGGCATTAGTGGCACCCGACGGGGGTTCGAGAAGTCTTTGAAATCATTTCTCCCTTTCCATCACTATGCATAAATCCCATCCCACTTACGTAGCATCTATTAGCATCCTATCTACACCCACCCACATAACCCTCATAAGGTGGTAGGGTCATGCACGATGCAAGTGTCAACGGTAAAAGTATCAGAGGCAACCCACTAAAGGGGGGAGCACCACATCATGATCAATCATCGGAACAACAAGTGCTATATGTCAGGCATGAAAAAGTTTCTTAACATCGTCAAAGGGCTGCTTTCCTGGCTCAACAAAGTCTTCGGGTCCAACTCCCTCGTCAATAGGGCAATCTATCGTCGTGAATAAAAGCAATAAAAATAAGCATCACACAAAAACGGAGCACACAAGCTATTATTAAAAATGCTACTCTACTCTTATAAATACTGA
The DNA here is from genome assembly GCA_022496015.1 of Hordeum marinum. Classification (NCBI taxonomy): domain Eukaryota; kingdom Viridiplantae; phylum Streptophyta; class Magnoliopsida; order Poales; family Poaceae; genus Hordeum; species Hordeum marinum. Next base: position 419,770,006 of record CM039675.1, read on the forward strand.
AAGCTATATTAAAAATATTTGCCTAGGGTTTTGTTGTCAAAAGTATTTTTGAAATTATTAAATAGATGCAAAAAGATGCCTAAATTTAGGTTTTAAAATAAAGCAGTGCTTGAAAGATTTTTAAAAATTTACACAAAAGGCACTATTAAATTCTAGGGAATATTCTAAGATTTTAGGTGGACGAATATTTGGAATTAGATTAATATGCAATTCTGTGGAATTTTTGGAAAACAGGGAGAAAAGACAAAGAAAAAGAGAGGGAGAGGCCTCAGAGCCTGGGCTAGAGGCGGCTAGCAGCTGGGCCGGCCTAGCTGGCCAGTTAGCCAGCTAGATGCACGGTCCAGTTCAGACCTGACGTGCGGGGCCCGGCTGTCGGCGGCCGTGAGTGGAGAGAGAGCACGGGAGGGGGAGATGAGAGGCCGACAGGTGGGACCCACCTCTCGGATTCTTCTACCACCTCGAGGCAGAGAGGGGCAGGCTCACCGGCGGCGGTGGAGGGCACGACAGTGGCAGGAGAGAGCGGGGATGGACTCGGGGTCGAGTCGCCGGTCCCTTGGAGGTGGAGGAAGCGCCGGAGGTGGGCGGAGTTGCCGGAGGCGAGCACTTGTGGCGGCGAGAGCTTCGGGAGAGGGTTGCCGAGGCCGTCCCGTGCTGCAAAATGGACAGGCAAAAGGGGGAAAAGCTTCATAGGTGCGAGGAAGGAGCAGCCGAAGAGGAGGGAGGACCGGAGGGGCTCTGTACCCGGAGATCGACGATGAGATGGCCGCGGCGGTCCTCGGCTCGATCCCGAGTACAGAGGCATCAGGGGCTCTCCGGGGGGCACAGGAGGGATGCTAGGGAGTGAAGAGAGAGAGACCAGAGGGGAGAGAGAGGCCCGGGAGGCTCCTATATGGGCGGCCGGTGGTCCACCGAGCTCGGGTGCACCGGCGAGCTCGGGGCCGGGGCCAGAGTCGAGCAGAGGGGGTGAGGGCACATCTGCGGTGTTCGTGGGGTTGGTCTAGGCCGTGGGGGAGAGGAGAGAGAGGCGGGGGAGCACGCGCGTGTGAGATCCACGGTTGGCCGGCTCGAGTGGCCGCGGCGCGTGCGAGGAGGCCCAGAGGAGGGAGAGAGAGCAGGGGGACAAGGGGCAGCGTGTTGCAGACGTCGAGGCTGGCCATCTGGCGAGAGGGGGCGGTCGAGGCGGTCGGGGCCATGTAGTGGGCAATGGCTACAGTGCCTATCGGCATTGTAGCGTGCTCCAAAGCGCGCGTTTGGCATGCCAACGGCATCTTGTGCGTGGCCAAGGGTGTCTAGGGGAATCTAGGGCATCTAGGATAAGAGAAAAACACCTTGGATGCCCCAGGAGAAGAATAGAGTAAGAGGATAGGGGAGAGAGAGAGCTCTTGCCAGGGCTGTCGAGGGGTAAAAATGGGGGGTTTACCCCATCTTCCTATGGCCTATGGACTTGGGATTCTTACTCGAGGGGTAAGAGGCGAGGGAGCAAGCGTGGTAAAAATTTGGAGGCAAGGGGAAAAGTAAAAGGTGGTCAAAACATAATTTTTCCAAACCTGCAGAAGGTGTTTGATGGGGATTAGGGCAAGCAAATGGACTTTTCTTGCCATGAGATTTGACAGGATCAAATGGTGGTCAAAAATAAGCATGATCACCAAGTTTGAGCTCAAATGAGCAAAGTTGACACAGGAAGCTTTGTGAACCCTAGAAACTAATAGAATCAAGTTTATGTAGATCTAGTTACGCTAAGCTATTACCCTTGATGCAACACTTAGTGTAGCATCACTATTTGGTTATTAGAGCATGTCCACAAAGTTTGGGGGTCAAGGAGGGAAACTTCATAATGTAAAGTTGCTCAAATTTGAATCTGGATAGAAGGGGTTTTGGGATGGTTTGATAAACCAAATCAACTTGGACTGAGATGAAACTTTGGTAGACAATAACCTATGATAGTGTCGACTTGCTAGAATTTTCCTGGAATTTATTGAATATATTTCTTATAGAAATATACCAAAAGTTTGATTTGGACAGAAAGGGTTTTGAGGGGTTTTGCCCATGATTTGTTCATGCCCATGTGTTGAAACTCATATATATGTAAAATATATGTCCACTGAGTTTCCCTAAATTTTCTCAAATTTTTTTAAAGCATTTAAATAATTTTTACCTATGAAAAACCATTTTCGGTCTTAAGAAAAAGCCTTGAAATAAAATATAAAAATAACCTTTAAAATTAATATTTTGTGGTTTTGGAAAGTCTTATATGTAGTAGGTTTGAAGTAAAGCCTTTGGGGAAGAAGAATCCACCCAATTTGAGGATTTGCAGGGCAATCCTCAATTCAGGTGTTTTTGAAAACCTAATTTGGACAAATCCTTTTTGGTCAAAATAAAATTGGATAAAAAAATAGTTTTTGGCACTATTCACACGACATTATCATTGGGCAATTGGTTTGGGTCAAGGAAGGTGAATATGAAGAGAGATCGAATTTAAGAGTACCACATACCACAATCAACAAGCAAACAAGCAACAAATCAACAAGCACAAGCATTGAAAAAGTTTTAATTGGTTACAAATTTTATAAATCCAAGTATAACAAGTGGTACAAAACACAGGGTGTCGTGGTTTTGTCACGGCAGATGTCCGTGTGAATGGACTTAGGTTCAGGGCAGAAGCGCAACTATGTGGCGGCTTGAAGGGGTTGGTCATAATCGAGAGACGCGGGGTTTACCCAGGTTCGGCCCCTCCGATGGAGGTAAAAGCCTATGTCCTGCTTGTCTGGTATTGATGATGAAGAAGATCTCTCGGTTACAAGGGTGCAGGATCGCTACCTCTAATCTTGAGAGCTTATAATCTGTCTATCTAAGCTCGTGTGTCTGTCTAAATTTGTGGACTTGTCAACCTATCCCTCTAAGGGCGCTCTACCCCTCCTTATATAATTGGAGAGGATAGGTTTACAAATAGAGTCCTGCTCCCAGTAAGACTAGGACTAGTCTTTCCCGAATCCTACTCCGGGTCTTGTTTCTCTTGTAAGGGAATCCACTCTCCTTTGGGCCTTCTCTTGTGAGCCACCTGGCACCGGCATATATGTCGGGTCTTGGGCCTGGTCGTCCTGCGACCCGCCTGCCGGGTCATCAATAAAATGCCATGTCTTGACCAGGTCTCCTATGAGTTGCCAGGCCAGGTCATACCGCGGACTATATCCCCGACATTAGCCCCCAGGTTAGGTTGAATTTATTCATGGTAACCTCCTGAAATAGGAATAGTAAATATGTTAAGTGGCCGTCTTGCTCCTTTGGCCAGCTTATGAAGTGGCTCCTCAAAAATCCGGGTCTTTTCTGCATATGAATGAGTCATCTTGAAAATCGTCTTGCTTGTTAGTGTCCTTTGAAAAATATTTGGAAATAGAATACCCAGCCATTGAGTCGGCTTCCAATACTTTGGCTTAATGAAAAACTTGAAAATAAGAAATCCTCATGACGTAGATTCAGACTTCCACTGTTGTGAAGCAGCGCGGCTTATATAAACTCTGGCAGGTTATGGTCTTTTGATAACGTCGGGTCATGAATGTTGGTGACGCGGGTCTAACAACTGAACTCCATAATTAACATCTTGAAAATTCTCAAAGTTTTTGATATGTCCATATTACCTGTAGCCCCCAAGCTCTAAGATTATCCATGATGACTTGGTGCTTTGCAATAATATAATGGACTGTGTAGCCCCAAAGTGCCAGGTTGTCTTGCCTGCAGCAGCCTGGGACTTATAACTATCTTATACCTTTATGAAATTTCAGCAGGTGTAGCCCCCAAGGGCCGGCTCATCAGAATGTGATGCGTCGGGTCTTCAATTTGAACCATATAATATGTTTGAACAGCTGAATACTGTAGCCCCCAAGTGCCGGGTCGCACGTCTGCGGCGACTTGAGACTTTAGAAAATTTGATCTGAGCGGTGTAGCCCCCAAGTGTCGGGTCAGTAAGAATTATTGGGCTGGGACTTAGAATAGTATAGAAAGGCCGGCTCATCTCCTTGAGATAATATGGTCTTGCTGACAATGTAATGATTTGAAAACCGGCTTGCATTAGCCCCCAAGTGCCGTGGTGCGTGCTTGCAGCGACATGGGACTTGCATATTTGACATAAACTAGACTTGAATAGTGTAGCCCCCATGTGTCGAGCATATTGCTTGCAATCTGCTGGAAACTTGCATTATATTGTCTTAATCTTCATGATTTGATAATATACCATCCTGGCGACTTAGCCCTCATTTTGCTTTTTATATGTCACAAGAAGCTTTAAACGAGGCCGGGTCTGAATTGACCGGCTTAAGGATCAATCTGGCCACCCAGCAAGCTGCCCGAAGCAAAGCAGATGAGAAGTGCTGGCTCGCCATCGAGGAACTTACAAAAGTTAAAGCTAACTTTGCTGCCTTCAAGAAATCTGCTGAGATGGAACAAGCCGCCCTGGCTCAACGAGCAGACGATGCTGACCAGCGGCTCGTGGTTGTGTCTGATGAGCTACACGCCTTGAAGCGCCACATTGTGAAGATGTCTGGCGCCATCTTTGGTAAGTACTAAATACTTAGCCAAGACCCTTGTGTGAATACTTACACTGGCGACTTATAACCAAAAATCTGTCTTATGTAGGTCAAAGGAGCCATCAACTTGCTACTGATAGCTTGTTGCCATTGAAAGTCATCTATACTTTAACAAAGCAACTGTATTGTGGAGCTCTCTACACAATCAAGGCGGTGCTCTATAAAGATAATATTCCCTCAACTAAGAAGGGAGTCATAGAGTTGTTGTCTACCCTGCCTAAACAAATCTAGGAGCTCAAAAAATCAGCCCCCAGAAAAGGAGTCGTTGCAGCCATAAGCCGTGCTTTAGCTTTCACCCCAGAGCTGACTCCCGAAGACATGATGGACGGGTTTCCATCAAAGAAGGATGGCGTCTCACAGTTCACGAAGGCTGACTACACTCGTTGCATGAAGGCTTCCAGAGTCCTCGCATCAGTGTTAGCAGAAGAAGTGGACCTGTCAACCTACCAGGTGGCTTACAATGCCGAGCAGAAGAGAGTACGCGGCCCAACCTTTGAGGCCCAGGACTTAATGCCTGCATACCGTAAGCACCTCTTTTCTCCTGATCTGGAACCGTCCCCCCTCTTTGAAGAGGAAAACTTTGCGGCTTTAACCAACTGCAACTGGGACGTGGACAATCTCCAGATCATGGAGGTCAAAGACCCATCGTAGGGTGACCCGCCATCCAACTGACGACCTTGGTAACACCATGGATAATCCGGCTTTGTGACCCGCCATAGGGCGGTGTAAAAAACTTTGAGTCATCACTTTTGAAATCGTCTGGCTTAACATATTACATCTGCCTTGTGCCTTCAACTCATACCAGATGTTGTGGCGGTTCTTGGTAATTAACCAACCTGCGAGAATAGAATAATCTTCGCATTGTTAGGAGGGCGGCTTAGGATAGCGCAACCCAAAGATGCTATATCTTTCCTAACTTGTTTTTTTAACTCATGGGTCGGTTCTTCTGGGTTGACTCGCCACTTAAAACTCCTTACCAGTACAGGGTCTCTATCGATATTGGCCGTCAATTTCTTTGAGCGGCTCACAGTCTCTAAGCAAGATTAACTGACAGGAAGTGTGACGCCCCAGAAGAGACTCAGCAGGGCATGACTACCCTGATAGCCCATAAACTGCCTCTCACGTGACATAAATGCATCGTTTTAACCTTAAACAATACAGGGTCTTTAAAAGATCAACTATCTAAGAGTACAAACGGACCACATAGCGGAGAGTTGGCAGTAGATGGGAGAGTTTGTCCTTGCTTTCCATAAGACGGACCTCACATGACAAGAGCCGCCGCTTTAACCTTGATCTAGTACAGGGTCTCTATCGAGATTAGCCGTCAATTTGTTTGAGCCGGCTCAGGGTCTCTAGGCGAGATTAACTGGTAAGAGTTCGGCGGGTCACCTATCGGAGCAGCATCAGCTTGCACGCAGGTTTAACCCTATTTGGCTTAAGAGCCGATCAAGAGGGTGTGTAAGCTAAACCCGATGGGTTGGAAGCCCCCAAATGACCTTTGTTAACGGAGTCAACTTTTTGGCTTAAGAGCCGATCGATATGGTCTGATAAGCTAAACCCGGTGGGTTGGAAGCCCCCGGGACGATCATGTTGACGAAGTCAACTATTTAGCTTAAGAGCCGATCAATAGGGTATGATAAGCTAAACCCAGAGGGTTGGAAGCCCCCTAGTTACCTTGTCGATGATATCAACTTGTGCACCATCTTGTAAGTCGCCATCTTGTAAGCCGCCATCTGGTATGAAGAAACGACAGAAGCTCCAAGTGACTTTATGATGATCCAACAAATCCGGGCACCCATGTTTGAATGGTGCATCACGGCGGTTCGTCCTCTTGGGAAACTTTTAGTCTTCCGCCAATAATGTGGTAGCCCCCAAGATTGGGTTAACTTTTCTTGCAATGACCTAGGGTTCTTGTTGAGAAAGTGATCAAATGCGTTGAGCTATGTCTGTAGCCCCCGAGTCTTAAGTTGACTCGAAAAGGCGGCTTGAAAATCTATCAAGGTTGTGGCGGGTTATAGATGATCCTGTATGAGTTGTTTCAATGATCCGGTCAACGGTTCGTCCCGGCTGGTTGTTCAAGTCAACCAAACTATAGTGGCGGCAACTTGTGCGCCTGTCCGTTGGGCGGCTCGTATCGACGAGGACCACACTAATATGTTGATGTAGATCAAACTGTGGGCGGCGTCTTGCGCATGTTCGTTGGGCGGCTCATATAGGCGAGCCCGACACTATTATACCAATGTAGATTGGACCGTAGTGCGGCGATTCAGAACCATCCATTGGGCGGCTTGTATTGGTGTATGCAGCCACTAGCGTGTTGATGTAGACGTAGAAACCAGCCGTGACATTGTAAGCCGGTGCTGTTGTGAAAGACGCCATGACATTGTAAGCCGGCACGGATGGCGAGAGATGGCCACGGTTTTGTAAGCCCGTGCGGATGGCGAGAGACGGCCACATCGTTGTAAGCCGACGCGGATGGCAAGATACGGCCATGGCGTTGTAAGCTGGCGCGGATGGCAAGAGACGGCCATGGCATGGTAGGTCGGCGCAATCGGTGAGTCGTCCGTGGTATTGGAAACTAGCACAGACGGTAAGTCGTCATGGCGTTGTTAAACTAGCACGGATAATGAGCTGCTTGCGGCATTGTAAGCCCGCACGGTTGGGCGGGCCAGCCGCATCATGCTGATGTAGATTGGGTCATAGGGCGGCGGCTCATAAACGTCCGTTGAGCACTGCGACACGGAGGAGGTCCATCTCCGCGATATAAAAAGATGATGATGTGCGCTCCATTTCCGTGGTATAACGCCACATGAATAACTGTCCTGCATAAGATATATGACAAAAACCGGAGTAATTGTTCTCTGATGAGAAAACATACTAAGAATTTTGTAGGGTAAATATCACCAGTTTTTTTTTTGTTGATGACTGCGAATGCTGGTGCTCTCGTTCTTATCTCCAATACGCGGGAACGCCTGCACGAGAAGAGGTGCTGGGGCAGCTTGGATGCCTTCCGGCGGGTGAGGAGGCGAGGCAGAGCCGGTGGCTCACCGCTTCCCCGCGAAGACAACAGACGGGCGAGGCGGGGATAGTAGCAGTGGTAAGGAGGCGAGGCAGAGCTAGCGGGCATGGCGCGGTGGCTCGGAGGATGGCGCCTCACGGAAGGGGCCAGAGACCGTGGCGGCTGGCCGTAGGAGAGCCAGAGGCCATGGGAGAGTTTGGTGGCTGGAGTGTAGGCACTGAGCGGGATGAGTCAGGCTTGAGGCGTCGTGGATGCGAGTCCGACTCGAAGCAAGACCACGAACGGAGCTAGCATGGTGGTTGCTTCAAGCGCCATGACTTGTGAGACGCAGCAACGACAAGCCAACGGCGGGATACAACAGCAGCGGGCAGTGGACAACGCGGCGAGCGGCTCGAGCGGAGACGAGCGACCGCTGCAACTGCAGGGCAGCCGGTTAATAGGCGAGGTGAATTGGAGGTGAGGCGGAACCGTTGTGTAGGTGTGGCAGCGGCTTGCGGCAGCACATCGGCAAGGCAGGGCACGGTGGAAGCGGCGGCTGGAGCGGAGCAGGTACAATGGTGGATACCAGCTTGGATTCCTAGCAGCGGAGGCGGCACGAGGCGATGCCAGCTCGAACGCAACGTGGCGGAACAAGTCCAGCTCGGAGCGAGCAATGGCTGAGGTGAGGTGGCAACGAGGCGGAGCCATGGTGGAGGCGAGGTCGTGGTGGAGACGACCGAGCCCGTGCCGGCCTCTATCTCTTTTTTTAGTAATGATTGCGTGGACGTGCCCCACAATGGTCCGAATCCACCTCCTTTTGTCTTTTTTTTTCATTGTTGCACACAACATCCACTCACGATAGCTCTGTGTCGGAGTCAGGAAAGTCCTTGGGTCATAATTGATTTGTCTTCTAGGGAACTCATCCTACGAGCACCTCCTGTTGAGACGATGTGCAGCAATGGATGCCTCTGATTAAATTTTCTCACAAAGGTGTAGCGAGCCAGCGCGGAGGTCGGGTCATGGCAGCGGCTAGCACGCAGGCGCGGCAGTGCTAAACAGCATGGGGGTGACTCTGTGGGCAGCCGGCCCGTGACACACACGAAGTCGAGCGATCGGACCGCGGTCGACCACGGCGAGCCGGAGTGGCAAGGCCACAGCGGGTTATCCTACACGATTGTTTTGCACTGGTTTTTCTTCATCTGACCAATCATAAGCTTCTCCCCAAAGAGCGCCCTTCAAGAACTCAATGTCACCATGCCTCTCTCACCCCACGATGGGAGTCAACTGTCGTGGTTTTGTCACGGCAGATGTCCGGGTGAACGGACTTAGGTTCGGGGCAGAAGCGCAACTATGTGGCGGCTTGAAGGGGTTGGTCTTGGGCCTGGGTCGTCCTGCCGGGTCATCAATAAAATGCCATGTCTTGACCAGGTTTCCTGTGAGTCGCCAGGCCGGGTCATACCACGGGGTATATCCCCAACACAAGGTGTGACAGACCTACCCCCTTACAAGAATCTCGTCCCCGAGATTCCTAGGCTAAGCGCTAAAAAGATAAGGGAACTCCGATCTAAGATAGTCTTCATGCCCTGAGGTTGCTTCAGCTTTAGAGTGGTTGCTCCATTGAACCTTGAAGTACTTGATGGTGCGGCTTCGGGTGCAGCGCTCGGCTTCATCCTAAATGCGAACTGGCCTGTCAGGATAAGTGAGGTCTAGCTAAAGATTGCTGGCTTGATGGTCGATGTCCTTGTAGAGGTCGGGCGGTTGGGAACTTGAAGACACTTCCAGAGTTGTGACACATGAAATACGTTGTGCACATCCGATAGCTCGGAAGGTAGTTCCAGCTGATAGGCAACTTCTCCTCACCTGTCGGTGAACTTAAAGGGGCCGATGAACCTTGGTGCAAGTTTTCCTTTGACGTGGAATTGCTTGGTACCTTTGAGAGGCGGTACATGGAGGTAAAGATGGTCTCCAACGTGGAAACTCATGTCCCGATGGTGAGAGTTGGCATAGCTCTTCTGCCTAGTCTTGGCGGTCTCGAGTCGCTCTCGGACGAGTTGAACTTGCTCTTCTACTTCGCGGAGGATGTCTGGTCTGAAGACTAACCCTTCTCCGGTTTCTGACCAGTTGAGGGGAGTACGACACTTGCGTCCATACAACACCTCAAATGGTGCCATCTGGAGACTCGCCTGGTAGTTGTTGTTGTAGGAGAACTCAGCAAATGGTAGGCAATCTTCCCACTTGGCTCCATAAGCCAAGACACAAGCACGGGGCATATCTTCGAGTATCTAATTTATTCGTTTAGTTTGCCCACCGGTCTGGGGGTGGAAAGCAGTGCTGAAGGAGAGCTTGGTTCCCAAGGCTTCTTGGAACCTATTCCAGAACCTTGAGGTGAACTGGGTGCCTCGGTCCGATACAATCTCCCTAGGAACTCCGTGGAGGCTCACAATCCGGTTGATGTAGAGGTTGGCCAATTGGTTCCCATTGTAGGTTGTCTTGATGGGGATGAAGTGGGCTACTTTGGTCAGGTGGTCGACAATGACCCAAATAGAGTCATGTCCCTTTCTTGACCTTGGTAAACCGGTGATGAAATCCATCCCGACTTTTTTCCCACTTCCATTCAGGCACTTTGAGAGGCTGCAATAGTCTCACGGGTTGCTAGTGCTCAGCTTTGACTCTCTGGCATATGTCACATTTAGCGACAAATGTGCCTATTTCTCATTTCATGCCATGCCACCTGAATCTTGCCTTGAGGTCTTGATACATCTTGGTCCCTCCAGGATGGATGGAGTATGGAGTGTCATGAGCTTATTGCAAGATCAAGTTCTTGATCTCCTCCTTGTTGGGTAAGAAGATGTGATTCCCGAACCATACAACTCCTTGTTCATCCATTGAGAATCATGGGGCTGTTCTTTCCTTGATCTTCCTCTTGACGCCTTCAATGCTCTCGTGTCCCTTCTGGGCTTCCTTAATATCATCCATCAAGGTAGGCTTTGCTTTGAGGTTGGTGAGGAATCCAGGTGCAACCAATTCCAAGTCAAAGCTTTCAAGCTCTTCATACAGGGCGGGTAGACTTTCCTTAATCATGGCATTCAAGGAACAAGCCTTTCTACTCAAGGCATCTTCTACCACGTTGGCCTTTCCGAGGTGGTATTGAACACTAAGGTCGTAATCCTTGATTAACTCCAACCATCTTCGCTGCCTCATGTTCAATTCCTTCTGAGTGAAAATATACTTCAAACTCTTGTGGTCTATGTATATTTCACATCGCTTCCCCAAAAGGTAATGTCGCCATGTCTTCAAGGCATGAACCACGGCTGCCAACTCGAGATCATGAGTTGCGTAGTTCTCCTCATGAGGACGTAGCTGTCTGGATAGATATGCTATGACTCTGCCTTCTTGCATTAGAACACCTCCAAGCCCGGTTCCCAATGCATCACAATGTATCACAAACTCCTTGTGAATATCGGGGGTGTGCAAAACTGGGGTTGTGGTCAATCTCTTCTTGAGCTCCTAGAAGCTTTCCTTGCAATTAGCTGTCCATTTGAACTTCTTGTCCTTCTTCAAAAGATGGGTCATGGGTTGGGCAATGCTTGAGAACCCTTCCACGAACTTGCGGTAATATCCTGCGAGTCTAAGGAAGCTCCTGACTTCCTTCACAGTGGTAGGAGTTTGCCATTCAGTCACGGCTTCAATCTTGGCATGATCCACTGATAATCCATCGGTAGTCAACACATGACCCAAGAATTCATGCAGCCAGAATTCACACTTGCTGAACATGGCATAAAGTTGGTGCTCTCGAAGCTTCTCTAGGACCAATCTTAAGTGTTCCTCATGCTCTTCTTCAGACTTGGAGAAGACGAGTATGTCATCAATGAAGACAACAACGAACTTGTCCAAGTACTCCATGAAGACTTTATTCATGAGATACATGAAGTAGGCAAGGGCATTGGTTAACCCAAATGACATGACCATGTATTCATACAAGCCATACCGGGTTACAAATGCCGTCTTTGGAATGTCTTGGGGTCTGATCTTCAGCTGGTAGTACCCCGACCTGAGGTCGATCTTAGAAAACACCTTGGCTCCATTCAAATGATCAAACAGGTCTTCAGTCTTGGGGAGTGGGTACTTGTTCTTTATTGTGACCTCATTGAGAGAACAATAATCGACATAGAGTCTGATAGTTCCGTCCCTCTTTGACACAAATAGAACAGGCGAACCCCAAGGAGAGGCACTAGGGCGAATGAATCCTTTTCTGAGTTGCTCTGCCAAATGCTTCTTCAATTCAGCCAACTCTTCGAATCCCATCCTATAGGCCTTCTTATAGATGGGACTTGATCTGGGCATAAGCTCAATGATGAACTAAATGTCACGGTCAGGAGGCATTCCGGGCAGCTCATCAGGAAACACATCCGGGTATTCACATACCATGGGCACTTGATTCAACTCAACTCCCGATAGACAGTTAGCCTGAGGGGCTTGAGTGGAGGCAGGGTTGGCAACATACTTGACTTCCACTCCTTGGCTATTAGTCATGGTGACAATCCTCTTGGCACAGTCTAACGTTGGTGCTTGGTTAACCAGTCAATACCTAGGATCGCATCAAAGCCTTCTGACTTCAGGATGATAAGGTCTGCTAGGAAATCTACCCCGTTGATGTTAATATCAACTCCCTTATAACCTATCCCAGACTTCATAACCGATCCCTGGGTTTGTATCAACATACTACTACCCAGGGGTGTAGGCTTGATGCCAGTCTCTAGTGCAAACTTTTGGGTGACAAAATAATGCAAAGCTCCACAACCAAACAATACTATTGCTGGGGTTGAGTTAACGAGGAACGTACACAGTATGACATCCGGGTCTTCCTGGGCATCCTCCATGGTGACGTGATTCACATGACCCTTGCCATTGTTGGGTTGGTTGCGTGGAGCGGGGTTCCTTGGGGTTGCTCCATGGCCTTGACCTTGGTTTGGCGCATTGGGGCACGATGCATCTGGCTTCTTGTTGGGACACAGCCTAGAGATGTGTCCTGGATGACCACATCAAAAGCAAGTGACTTGCCTAGGGTTGTTGTTGTAGTTCCTGCCATCGTTGTTGTTATTGGGGTGGTTGTTGTAAGCTGGCTTGGGATTGGCATACTGCTCAGGGTGGTAGCTCGGACAAGGCGCAGGAGGTCTAGCCTATTGTGGCGGATAGGCCGGCTTGGCTGGGGCTGGCTGCCAGGGGCGAGGCTTCTGGTTGTTTGAGCTACCCTTGCTGATCATCTTTCGCTTGCGAGTGTCGTCTACGGCACGACGCTTGTCTTCCAGCATGAGGGCCTTGTTCACCATGTAGAAGAAGGTACGACAGTCACAGACGATGAGCTGATACTGCAGGGTCTGCTGAAGTCCTTCCATGAAGTGTTCCTTCTTGGCAGCCTCCGTGTTGACATCTTCAGGTGCATACCTTGACAACAGGTTGAACTTCTGCAGGTACTCCTTGACAGAGCCACTTCCATGCTTCAGCGCTCGGAATTCTCTCTTCTTGATAGCCATGATCCCAGAAGGAATGTGGGTAGTGTGGAATCCTTCCTTGAAGTCATTCCAAGTGATCACACGCTCACCTTGCATGACCTTGAATCCGTCCCACCAAGCTCGGTCTCGTAGTCACGCTCCTCTAGGTCTTCCTCATGTTCGTCATCCGAACGGGCATCATTCCTAGTCGAAGGGGTTGGGGAACAAGGAGGTCCATCCTGACAATGCTTTGTTGGCGGGTCGATGAAGAGCTCACGGTACTCCTTCGCACTCATGCGATGACGACGTGTGGGTGCATCACTAGCTGGGGGTACTCCTCCACTGTAAGCGACAGCTGGTCGTCCCTCAAGGGCTCCATCCTTCTTGATCTTGTATGCCTTTGTCCTGGCTTGCCGAAGTAGCTCTCGGGTGTGGTGAAGTTCCTCGCAGAGCTTCACGGACTCCTTAATCAAGTGGTGAACCAGACTATCGGCGGAGAGGATGAAGTAGGTCTGGAACCTGAGTGGCGTGCCATCCTCCTTGGATGGAATCGATGTCCAACTCTCACCAAGATCATCCTTCCAGAAGGGAAGGTAGCAAGTAGCTGGCTCGTCAGCCATCTCTCGAATGATGTCTCAAAGGTGTAGGAGTGCCTTGCGTGCAGCTGACTCGACTACGAGTATCATGGTCTCCATCTGTGGTCCTTCAAAGAACCAACTAGTCGGGGAGTCGTTTCCCTTCACGACCACATCCACGTGGTACTCCTTCGTGACGACATCAACCCAGTGCTCGTGGTAGAGGAAAACGGGTGGTTGACAGAAGTCACACTTCTCCAGGCTATCCCCAAGGAATAAGGGAAAGCCAGATGTCAGGAAGGCTTAGGGTACGACGGCCATCTACAAAGGTTTGAAGGGAGGAGAGTCAGCAAAGTGTTGTGTGAAGAATAGAAGAGGTAAATAGTACAGAATTCCTAAGTATAGGTGCTAGGTGTAGTTTTGAAAACGGTTTCATCCTCACTAACGTCCATGCTAACTAAGGGCTTCCTACAGTTAGGATGGCTCTGATACCAGCTCTGTGGGGACCCTGACTCATAAGTCGTGATCACCGAATGCACGTGTATAGTGATCCCAGAGATCAATGCTCACTAAATACACAGAATCTGAATAACAAGAGTCTTACATCCTCATTTAGCGTCCTACACAAATAAATACCATGAAGGTCTAGTCTTACATAGATAGGGCCACAAGGGCCAAACACTTAAATAGAACAAACAACAGAAATCTTGATCGAAAGCATGAACCCATGCCATCTGCCCTAACCTACACGCATTCTGACTGGGAAGCATCCTAGTTCACATGTTCGTCACCAATGAACTCTTCAACATACTCCTGTTCTTCCATACCTAGCCAACTAAATAACCACTCGCAATCCAATGAGTACTTTGAATGTACTCACAAACAACCCAAGTTGTGGAACAAGTAATAAGGATGCACGATATAGCACTAAGAAGATAACTTGCGGAAAGCCATTTTTTAATGCAATGACTTGATCAAGTAACTAGGTAAGCATGCGTCAACAGTTGGTAGATATCCATATGAACAAGTTATAGATATCATCGTAAGCAGGGGTTGAACATCTCATGTTCATTCATCATGCTAAGTCATCGGACTTTGTTCAATTGTCATGCTAAGTCATCGGAATTAGCTCAAGTACCATCTTTGTCGCCATCACACACACTAGTTTGTGAAAACATTTGGACATAGCACAAGAGCGGTCATCCAACTGTCCTTGATCGCGGACATGACTATTTGAATAGTTTTACACTCTGCAGAGGTTGCACACTTTACCCACAAGACTCTGGGAACTTCCGTGTCAACCACGACTCGCGGTACGTCACATACCCGAGGTAAGCACCCGAACAATGCCTTTCCCCTGGCGCTACTAAACAAAGAGTCCACTCGTTTGGTACCCAGCCCACATGATGTACATCACTCATAGCATCCATGCAGGGACCAATGGTGTGTCCAGTGCCCGTGAAGGAAACACATGATCGTCCATACCGGCACGACCACGTTTAGGGAGTGACCACGCCACTCCCGCCACTAGTAATGCGGGCTCCTTGCCAGTACCCACCAAAGTAGTCAATAGAGCCCCATCCCATAAGGGGTATCGTGGTCGTACATGTAAGGTTGGAATAATGGTCGCAACTTACACCAATCCATTTTTGAAAACCACACACACCCACTTGCTCCGGTACACCACTTCTTTCTCAAGTGGTCAACCAACTCATCATCATCTCCCTCGGTTATTAGTGGCACCCGACGGGGTTATCGAAAAGTCTTTGAAATCATTTCTCCCTTTCCATCACTATGCATAAATCCCATCCGACTTGCGTAGCATCTATTAGCATCCTATCTACACCCACCTGCATAACCCTCATAAGGTGGTAGGGTTATGCACGATGCAAGTGTCAATCGTGAAAGTATCAGAGGCAACCCACCGAAGGGGGAAGCACCACATCATGATCAATCATCAGAACAACAAGTGCTATACGTCATGCATGAAAAAGTTTCTTAACATGGTCAAAGGGTTGCTTGCCTGGCTCAACAAAGTCTTCGGGGTTTTCAAAGTCTTCGGGTCCAACTCCCTTATCAATAGGGCAATCTATCATCGCGAATAAAAGCGATAAAAATAAGCATCACACAAAAACAGAGCACACAAGCTATTATTAAAAATGCTACTCTACTCTGATAAATACAGAAAGCTATATTAAAAATATTTGCCTAGGGTTTTATTGTGAAAAGTATTTTTGAAATTATTAAACAGAGGCAAAAAGATGCCTAAATATAAGTTTTAAAATAAAAAAGTGCTTGAAAGATTTTTAAAAATTTACACAAAAGGCAATATTCAATTCTAGGGAATATTCTAAGATTTTAGGTTGAAGAATATTTGGAATTAGATTAATATTCAATTCTTTGGAATTTTTGGAAAACAGGGAGAAAAGAAAAAGAAAAAGAGAGGGAGAGGCCTCAGAGCCTGGGCCAGAGGCGGCCAGCAGCTGGGATGGCCCAGCTGGCAAGCCGGCCGGCCACGCGCGCAGTCAGGTTCAAACCTGACGGGTGGGCCCCGACTATCGGCGCTCATGGGGTTGGTCTCGGCCGAGGGGGAGAGTAGAGAGAGGCGGGGGAGCACGCGCGTGTGAGCTCCATGGTTGGCTGGCTCGGGTGGCCGCGGCGCATGCGAGGAGGGCCAGAGGAGGGAGAGAGAGGAGAGGGACAAGGGGCGGTGTGTTGCGGACGCCGAGGCCGACCATCTGGCGAGATGGGGGCACTCGAGGTGGTCGGGGCCATGCAATGGGCAATGGCTATAGTGCATGTCGGCACTGTAGCGTGCTCTAGAGCGCACGTTTGTCATGCCACGGCATGCCAACAGCTTCTTGTGTGTGGCCAAGGGTGTCTAGGGGAATCTAGGGCATCTAGGATAAGAGGAAAAACACCTTGGATGCCCTAGGAGAAGAATAGAGTAAGAGGGGAGGGGAGAGAGAGCTCCTGCCAGGGCTGTCCAGGGGTCAAAATGGGGGTTTTACCCCATCTTCATGTGGTCTATGGACTTGGGATTCTTACTAGAGGGGTAATAGGTGAGGTAGCAAGTGTGGTAACAATTTGGAGGCAAGGGAAAAAGGAAAAGGTGGTCAAAACATGATTTTTCCAAACCTGCAGAAGGTGTTTGATGGGGATTAGGGCAAGCAAATGGACTTTTCTTGCCATGACATTTGACAGGATCAAATGGTGGTTGAAAATAAGCATGATCACCAAGTTTGAGCTCAAATGAGCAAACTTGACAATGGAAGCTTTGTGAACCCTAGAAACTAATAGAATCAGGTTTATGTAGATCTAGTTATGCTAAGCTATTACCCTTGATGCACCACTTAGTGTAGCATTACTATTTGGTGATTAGAGCATTTCCACAAAGATTGCGGTTAAGGAGGGAACTTCATAATGTAAAGTTGTTCAAATTTGAATCTGGATAGAAGGGGTTTTGGGATGGTTTGATAAACCAAATCAACTTGGATTGAGATGAAACTTTGCAAGACCATCACCTATGATAGTGTTGACTTGCTAGAATTTTCCTGGAATTTATTGAAAATATTTCTTATAGAAATATTCCAAAAGTTTCATTTGGACAGAAAGGGTTTTGAGGGGTTTTGCCCAAGATTTGATCGTGCCCATGTGTTGAAACTCATATATATGGAAAATATATGTCCACTGAGTTTCCCTAAATTTTCTCAAATATTTTGAAAGCATTTAAATAGTTTTCCCTATGAAAAACCATTTCCGGTCTTAAGAAAAGCCTTTAAATAAAATATAAAAATAATCTTTAAAATTAATATTTTGTGGTTTTGGAAAGTCTTATATGTAGTAGGTTTGAAGTAAAGCCTTTGGGGAAGAAGGATCCACCCAATTTGAGGATTTGAAGTGCAATCCACAATTCATGGGTTTTTGAAAACCTAATTTGGACAAATCCTTTTTGGTGAAAATAAAATTTTATAAAAATAGTTTTGGGCACTATTCACATGGCATGATCATTGGGCAAGAGGTTTGGGTCAAGGAGGATGAATATGAAGAGGGATAGAATTTAAGAGTGTCACATACCACAATCAACAAGCAAACAAGCAACAATTCAAACAAGCACAAGCATTGAAAAAGTTTTAATTGGTTCCTAATTTTATAAATCCAAGTATAACAAGTGATACAAAACACAGGGTGTGACACACAATCTGATCAAGAGAAAACCACCTTCACTTGTCCTTTTGGAACTTATGCTTATAGACATATGCCTTTTGATTTATGAAAAGATTGCTATATTCTCTGATTTTTGTGAAAAGATTGTTGAGGTTTTCATGGATGATTTCTTCGTTTACGAAACTTCTTTTGATGATTTCGTACGCAACCTCGATCGAGTTTTGCAGAGATGTGAACAAACTAATCTCGTCTTGAACTAGGAGAAGTGCCATATTATGGTTAATGAAGGTTTTGTCTTGGGGCATAAAACCTCTAAACTAGGTATTGAGGTGGAACAAGCTAAAGTTGATGCAATTGAGAAAATGCTATGTCCTAAAGATATCAAAGGTATTCGTAGTTTGCTTGGTCATGCTAGTTTATATAGGAGGTTGATTAACGACTTCTCAAAAATTTCTAGGCCTCTCACTAATCTTTTACAGAAGGATGTTCCCTTTGTTTTTTACGATGATTGTTAGAAGCCTTTTAAACTCTAAAGAAAGCCTTAACCACTTCACCTATTGTTCAACCACTTGATTGGAACTTACCTTTTGAAATTATGTGTGATGCTAGTGATTATGTTGTCGGTGCTATTCTAGGACAAAGAGTTGATAATAAATTAAATGTTATCCATTATGCTAGCAAAACTCTAGACGGTGCTCAAAGAAACTATGCTACTAATAAAAAAGAATTTTTAGCATTGGTGTTTGGTTGTGATAAATTCAGATCTTACATTGTTGATTCCAAAGTAATTGTTCAGACTGAACATGCTCATATAAAATATCTAATGGAAAAGAAAGATACTAAACCTAGACTCATTAGGTGGGTTCTCTTACTTCAAGAATTTTATTTACATATCACTGATACGAAGGGAGCTAGGAACCCCGTAGCTGATAATTTGTCTAGGTTAGAAAATATTCTTGATGACCCACTTCCTATTGATGATAGTTTATCTCATGACAAACTAGCTGCAATAAATGTCTCTCGAAACACTCCATGGTATGTCGATTATGCCAATTACATTGTTGCTAAATATATACCACCCAGCTTCACATACCAATAAAAGAAAAAATTCTTCTATGATTTAAGATATTACTTTTGGGATGACCAACATCTTTATAAACAAGTAGTAGATGGTATTATTAGACGTTGTGTACCTGAGCATGAATAGAACAAATCCTACGGAAATGTCATTCCAAACCTTATGGAGGACATCATGCTACATATAGAACTGCTCACAAGGTATTGCAATCTAGTTTTTATTGGCCTACTCTCTTCAAGGATCCCGTAAGTTTGTCTTATCTTGTGATGAATGTCAAAGAATTGGTAATATGGGTAAGCTTCAGGAAATGCCTATGAAATATTCACTTGTTGTTGAACCTTTTGATGTTTGGGTTTTTTATGATATGGGACCTTTTCCTTCCTCTAATTGGTACACTCATATTTTGGTTGTTGTTGACTATGTTACTAAGTGGGTAGTAGATATTCCAACTAGTAGTGCTGATCACAACACTTCCATTAAAATCCTTAAAGAAGTTATCTTCCCGAGGTTTGGAGTCCCTATATACCTCATGAGTGATGGTGGTTCACACTTTATTCCTGGTGCTTTCCGTAAAATGCTTGCTAAATATGATGTTAACCATAGAATTGCATCACTCTATCATATTCAATCTAGTGGTCAAGTTGAACTTAGCAATAGAGAAATAAACCTGATATTGCAAAAGACTATCAATAGGTCCCGAAAGAATTGGTCTAAGAAATTTGATGATGCACTTTGGGCTTATAGAACAGCTTATAAAAATCCTATGGGTATGTCTCCTTACAAAATGGTATATGGGAAAGCTTGTCATCTACCTCTAGAGTTAGACCATAAAGCATTTTAGGCAATTAAAGAAGTCAACTATGATTTCAAACTTGCTGGTGAAAAGAGGTTGTTCGATATTAGCTCATTAGATGAATGGAGAACCCAAGCTTATGAAAATGCCAAGTTATTCAAAGAAAAGGTTAAAATATGGCATGACAAAAGAATCTAAAAACAAGAATTCTAGGTTGGACAATGTGTTCTTTTGTACAATTCTCATTTCAGATTTGTTGCAGGAAAACTTCTCTCTAAATGGGAAGGACCCTATGTTATCGAACAGGTTTATCGTTCTGGATATATTAAGATTAATAATGCCGAAGGTACTAATCCGAAGGTGATCAATGGACAAAGGATTAAACACTATATCTCATGTACGCCTATTAATATTGAAAGAAATGTTATCCAAACCATGACACCAGAGGAACACATAAGAGAGACCTTCTGGAACACTCCAGAATCGTGAAAAAGAAGAGGTATGTGGTACGGTAAGTAAATGGACTCCGAAAAATCCGTAAAAATATTTTTATCAGTTTTGGAATATTTAAGAATTTTAGGAAGTAAAAAATAAACCGGAAGGCAACCGAGGATGGCACGCCCCACCAGGGCGCGTTTGCCATCCCTAGCACGCCCTGGTGGAGGGTGCCCACCTCGGGGACCTTCCTGACTCTGTTTTCCTTTCGTTTGCTTGGTTTCCAAGAATAAAAATTCTCTATATATACCCCCCGACTGTTTTGACCACTGTATCATGAGATTTTCCTCTGTTCTTGTTTCGTGTTGTTTTCTTAACAGATCTAAAATATGGCGTCTCATGATTCACAGGGGGAGAGCTATGTGTCCAACTATGTTGCTGATCCAAAGATCTTTGGGGAAATTTACACCTACTTGTGGACTTCAGAGGAAGAAGAGAAGATACTGATCTTGAAGAGATGAAGGATGTCGGTCCAGATGATAGGTCTGACGAAGAGGATGAACCACTACCTCGGCTTGTAGATATGCATGTGGAATTCAAGAAGTCAAGCCTCCGTGAAAAATACAAACCTAAGGTTCAATTTATCCTGTCTCCTTTTCAGCAGGAAAGCAAGGAGGCATTATGCAAGAAGATATTAAAACTTGAGTTAGAAAATGAAGGTCTAAGGGAGGAAAACTGTATGCTCAAGTATAAGATGAAAAAGAAGGTTGCCTCATATTCTTCACCACCACATCCATCATCTTCACCACCAAAGGAGACTTTAGTACACTAGTATGGGCACTCCCCTTGGCTTGAGCCAAGCTTGGGGGAAGTGCCCCGGTATCGTATCACCATCACCTTTTACATTCGTTTTTATTTTGATCCTTGGATTTCTCCATGGTTTAGTTGAATAAAAGTTTAGCATGATATATTTTTGAGTGCTAGTTTCGTGATCTATCTATCTATATAATCGAGTGAACGTAATAAAGTTAGTTTGAGCTTTTGCTTCTTTATTTTCTTGCTACAATAAAATAAAAAGAAAAGGAAATAATAAGTGAAAAGATCATATGCTAATCCCATGGTGAGTAATGACATCGCATAAAGAAAAGTATAGGTAGTAAAATTTGCTGGCAATTGACAAACATAGCATTGGTCAATGATGCAATTCATGAAAGAATTAATAAGGGAAGAGAAGATTCACATGAAAATACACTATCTTGGACATCTTTTATGATTGTGAGCCCCCATTAATTATTATATGCCAAAATTGTTGACGTTGGACAAGGAAGACAACGTAATGATTTATGTTTGTTCATATTCACATAGAAGTTATATTGTCATAGATCCTTCGACATGTGGTGCTTGCCCAATATCTTTTCTAGCCAGAAATTCTACACTAAGTAGAGATACTACTTGTGCATCCAAAAACCAAAACGCAAACTCATGTTTGGTAGTCCACCATACATACCTATGGATTGAATAAGATCCTTCAAGTAAGTTGTCATTAGTGCATCAAGGCAATAGAAATTACTTCTAAAAATGTTTGATCAATTAGTGTAAGAGAAAATTGAGTATTGTACAAACTTGTGATGGCAAAGTAATAAAAGTGATAGACTGCATAATAAAGGTTGCTATCAAAAGGGGCAATATAAGGTGACATTCTTTTGCGCTAAGGGATTTGGTATACAAACTGAAAAGCACATGAAACCTCTGCTTCCCTCTGCAAAGGGCCTATCTTTTACTTTTAAGTATTTACCTTTATGCAAGAGTCAAAGTATTACTTCCTTTTTTTTACTTTTTGGCAAGCACCATGTGGTGAGGAAAGATCTAGGCAGATATACCCAGTTGGATATTGGTGAGCATGAGTTATTATTGTTGACATCACCCTTGAGGTGAATATGTTGGGAGGCTATAATATAAGCCCCTATCTTCTTATGTGTCTGGTTGAAACTTCTTGCTCATGGGTATGCTATGAGTATTAGAAATCATAGAATATTAAATGATGGTTGAGCATGTGGACTTGCAAAAAGGCTCCGACACGAGACCCTTCCTGAAAATACGATGAATTGTAATTGCAAAGTTGACTGAAAACATAGTTTGTTGGTTTCCAATAAGGTTTATGCTTTATACTTCCATGTTGTGATGAATTGCTACTTTCTCATAAGAAGTTATATGATGATCTTATGAAATAAAAGCTTTATGAAAGAGTTATATGTTAAAGTTTGTTGCTATTATAATAAGAAGCATGCTGCTACTATGTCTGTATTTTGTTTTTATCGACACCTCTGTCTCAAACCATGTGCACATGTTCTTCGTCATTAGCTTTCGCTTGAGGAAAAGCAAGGTCTAAGCTTGGGGAGTTGATATGTCCATTTTGCATCATATTTTACTACTGTTATTTATAATGTTTTTATGTATGATAATGCTTTGGGGAGTAATTATAATGCCTTTTCTCTCACAATTTGCAAGGTTTGCACCAAGAGGGAGAATACCGGCAACTGGAATTCAGCACCTAAAAAAGCATGTCAGAGATACCTATTCCGCACATCTCCAATGAAGCTAAAAATTTACGCAGAGATTTTATTAAATAAATGAAAAATACTAGAGCTGAAAACTATCGGAGGGGAGTCACCAAGGGCCACCCTCCACTAGGGCGCGCAAAGCCCCCTACCCGTGGCCCGTTAGAGGGTGGTCATCCTGGCCCACATCCAAAGCCCATCTTATGGTATAAAATCCCAAAAAACCTAAAAAAATAGGAGGCGGACTTTCAGGAGGAAGCGTCGCCATCGCAAGGCGGAACTTGGGCAGGAGCACTTTTACCCTCCTGCGGAGCAATTCCACCGAGGGAATTTCCCTCATGAAGGGGGGGAATCGAAGCCATCGTCATCACCAACAACCCTCTCATCTTGGGGAGGCCAATCTTCATCATCATCTTCAACATCACATTCTCCTCTCAAACCCTAGTTCATATCTTTTGTTCAATCTATGTACCGAAACATTAGATTGGTACTTGTGGGTTACTAGTAGTGTTGAGTACCTTGCGTTGTTGATGGCTATATGGTTTATTTGTTGGAAGATTTTATGTTCAGATCTAATATGCTATTCAATACTCCTTTGATCTTGAGCATGATTGTTATTTGTGATTATTTACCTTTGTTCTTGAGGTCACGGGAGAAGTCATGTTGCAAGTAATCCTGTGAACTTGATATGTGTTCGATATTTTGATGATATGTATGTTGTGATTCCCTTAGTGGTGTCATGTGAGCGTCGACTACATGACACTTCACCATATTTGGGCCTAAGGGAGTGCATTATGGAGTAGTTATTAGATGATGGGTTGCTAGAGTGAGAGAATCTTAAACCCTAGGTTATGCGCTACTTCGTAAGGGGCTGATTTGGGTCCATATGTTTAATGTTATGGTTAGACTTTGTCTTAATACTTTTCTCATAGTTGCGGATGCTTGTGAGGGGGTTAATCATAAGTAGGTTGTTAGTTCAAGGAAGAACAACAACTTAGCACCAGTCCATCCACATATCAAATTATCAAATTAGCGAACACGAATCAAACCAACATGATGAAAGTGGCTAGATGAAATTCCCGTGTACCCTCAAGGAGACTTTGCTTATCATAAGAGATCGTTTTAGCCTGTCCTTTGCTATATAAAGGATTGGGTTACCTGGATGCACCTTTTTTACCATTACCGTTACTTGTGCGTTACAAATCACCTTCCTATCAAACTACTTGCTACTTACAATTTTAGTGCCTGCACAAATTACCTTGCTGAAAACCACTTGTCATTTCCTTCTGCTCCTCATTCGGTTCGACACTCTTACTTATCAAAAGGACTACGATTGATCCTCTATACTTGTGGGTCATCAAGACTCTTTTGTGGCGCCATTTTTGTGGAGTGAAGCGCTCTTGGTAAGTGGAAATCGGTAAGGAAAAAATTATACTACGTGCTGAAATTTACTATCACTTCTTACTATGGAAAGCAATCCTTTGAGGGGTTTGTTCAGGATATCTTCACCTCGACCGAAAGCACAATTAGTTAAACCTATAATATAAGCATCTTCCAAGCTTCCTCCGCTCGCCAGCTACCCGTGGAACAGCCCGAGGTAATCCTCTCGCCCCTCCGATCGACTCCTGCATCGCCACGTCGCCTGTCGGGCACTGTAATGGAGTGACGTCGTGTTCGCCCCTGGAAGTCGTGGAAATCTCCGTTACCCACCTATATAAGCCTGCCCCAAGCTTGCAAGAGCACTCCATGCCCTTCCCAACCTCCATAGCCAACCCTCATAGCAACCAATTGACAGAAGAGACCGTCTTACCGATCTCCGGTACCTTCGGACGCCACCACTACTCCGTTAAATTCGATGCAACCAAGCCCCCATTGTCCAATTTAGCTTCACCATTTGGTACTAATACACCTTTAGAATCCATCCATCGCCTCAATTCTAACCGGGATGCACCAGGAGCAGGAACTCCTCGCTTGCCCGACATCGTCATCCGCCGGGGTCGACTCCATTGGCAACCTTGGCCACCCCTCCGGCCATGTCGATCACCGGGAGGACCACGAAGATTATGTGGATCCATCCCTGCACCTAGTACCCTATGAGGACCCACCGTTTGCCGGCCAGGTGCACCGGAGCTCCATACGGTCCGGCCACTTAAGGAAGGAGACGATCGACTCATCAAATATGACCAATGGGCCCAAGGACCCCACATGTGAGCGACCCAGGGCGCGCCGAGTCAGCGGTAAGTGGAGGCGTAATCTGTATAATGCACCTTCTCTTTTGGGAAGCGCATTCCTGACCGAACCGATTTTTTTTGTTTTATTTTAAAACCAGATTTTGACCACATGTTTAACTAGCTCTAACTTTTAAACCACAACTCTAATGGGCATGTTTTCTTTTTCCTACAATTCTAAAATTTCATCTAATTTATTTTAAGATTTATTTCGATAAATTTTGAACAACTTTTCAGTACTATATTGAAATGTATGTTGATTTGAATATTTTCAAAAATAGGAATTTGGAGGGAAGATAAAAAAACTTTCAAAAGTTTTGGAGTGCACCTCACCTACCTACACATTAAAGGCAAGCATCCTAGACCTTGGTATAATATATGTTATGTGTTGTTTGATGTGATAAATGAAACCTCATCACTATGTTAAAGTGAAGTGAGTATTATTTCATGTGAAAGTATGACCATGCTCATAAGTGCATGATGAGAAATTCTTCCTATTAAAATTGAGACACATGTGACAGTATTCACTCCCTTGTGCCACTCATGCCTACCGGAAGGAATCCGGGAGAAGTCTCTGTCTCGGGAAGACACGAGCTTGATACTCACATTTCGTTGGGACGAGAATGATCAGTGTGGCATGATGGGCTATGATAAGTGGTGATTTTTTCTGAAAGTGTGGAAAATCTTTGTTGTGCAAATCATGCAGGAAACACATAACTTCCTAAGTCGACCACGGATCGAGTCTTGTCCAGCAACCCCCATACTTGTTTCATACTACCACTTGTCCCTATCGCAGGTAGGGTACGGTTCAGTAAATTGTCAACCCCTTTCTTAGCACACACCGTACAGAGAGGCCATAGTGAAAGATACCAGTGGCCCCTGGTAGGCATGTCACTTGGTCCGGGGGCTTGGGTGTTTCGGTTGGACCGAGGGGTAGCTTCCCTGTTTGTGCACGGTACAAAAATTGTGATCCCATGCTAATAAAGATTGTGGTCTCCCCACTTAGACTTTTGCTTAACGAGTGTCGTGGGTGATTCCAGGCATCGGCAAGTTAAGCTGGTGTGTGCGGGTCAGGTGTGTTTTCAATTCAAAGATCGTAGGTGGAATTAGTCTCGGTAGGCTAAAGAGTACAACCTTTGCAGAGTAAACATCTATTCGAATAGCCTTATCTGCGGTTAAGGACTTCAATCTGGGATAGGTCAAGTGTCGGTCTTCGGGGGAAATCTTCTAAACCAGAATATTAATCATGAAATATGATGAATGATGATTGTGATTATTATTGTTATGGACAAACCATGTATAATATTTGGACTGTTGAGTATCCCTGGGATGGTTCTACCTCCTGGATACTCATTGTGATCATAATTTTATAAGCCCTTTATGTGGCCTCGCTAAGACGCCCGACTGTGGGACGCATGTTATTTACTTTATATATAAGCCCTTTATGCGGCATCGCCCATACGCCCGACTATGGCATGCATGTTGTTTATTTTACATATAAGCCCTTTATTTGGCGTCGCTCGGATGCCCGACTGCGACACATATGTTGTTTATTTCCTTTATAAGCCCTTTATGTGGCATTACACACACGCCCGACTGAGGCATGTTATAATCGTAACCTTTCGAGGCATCGCTTCAGACACCCGATGAGATTATTTGATTTTTATTCCTTGATTTCTTACTCATTTTTAACATGAATAACTTGCTTGCTTGCATCATGAATCTCATCTTGCGACTGACAAAATGAACCGTGAATTATTTCAATGCTTGAATATCATGTGTTATACTATACCTGTTTCCATGATGTTTGGGACTACATTGAAAGTACTCACTAACTTGTCCTTGGCTATTGTCTCGGCTAGATTGCGTATTTGGAGAGGAGCTATCATCATGATAACCCCGGAACTTAGGCACTAAAGATAGAAGGCACACGGAGATAGGAGTTATCCAGGTTAGTTGTTCCTGTGGGAAATGGAGTCCCCTAAACGCTGATGACCCCCGAACCGCTTCCGCCATCAACCACTAGAAACCTTTGTTGTACTCCATAGACCATGATGGTATTGAACTTTGGATATTGTAATTTGCTTGGAATTTCTGTATCAAGAATGTGTCCACAAGCTAATAGTAAACCTGGGACTGGTGAGCATAAGGGCCATTTGCTGGGAAATTAATATCCTGGAAAACTGGTCCTGACAACCTCGGTATCAAAGCCAGGCTGACCATTGGCTAATCCTATCTTAGTCAGGTCGATAAACCTAGGTTAACCACCCACCAGACGTTAACCTAACCACAACCAAGCCTATCCTATTTGATAGCCCGCACAGTGACCCCTACACCTTTCGGCAGTCACTGCCCAACCTATTAGCCTAGCCCATCGATCACGCACCCATGAGCGACACCTACACTTTCTCATTCGCAAGCATGTGAAAGAAGACTCCGTTTTATTTCTATAAAGGAAACATTTTTCCAACCTAGCACACCACAGCCTCTATCCAAAACCAAGGCAAAATGCTTGGCACCATTGTTCACAATGAGACCACCGCAATCGACCTTGAAGGTTTTGTAACCGTCCTAGCCAACCTCACCTGTCGTGCCTTTGCATTAGAAGAGCCCCTAGAACATGTTGTGTACCAAGAGCGCACGAGTGATGGAAATCGTCACTTCTGGGCCATGGTGCACATCTACGATAGGGGTATCACGCCAGAATGCCCCTACAGGTTCACCGGGAGGTCAACTACCTTTGAGCCACAAGCCATCTAGCTAAGATTTAATTGTCGTTCTAGTCTGACACCTGTCGCTAAGATTTAATTGTCGTTCGTTCTACTAACCCCACCCATGAAGGATATAGTAGGCCGCCCCAGATCGCCAACGGAGACCATGAGCCGGATCCTGCATTGTTGCATCTAGTGCGCTATCTAAGTGCACTAGAGGCATTGTTCGATCAGGTCACGCTTGATCTGATCGCAGCTCATAGAGAACTTTCTCGCCGAGCCTCGGCAAGAAGAGAAGATGCGTCTGGCAATGACAACCTGGTCGTGTTATTCCAACCACCGATCGAGTCTTCGAGGCCTGCCCCTGCAATCGACCAGAATATATTTGTATCCATAGAGGAGCTTCTTCGCCTTTTGGGGACACACTCCAATAGGATTGTGACCACCAACCCCTGCAATGGTCATCATCGCTACCTCGACCCTACAACCCCTATCCCAACTCAATCAAACCCGACAGTGAAGCCCAGAGTGAAGCCACGACATCCGCAAGGCACGCTCGACTAGATATCAACGAGGTAGACTAAGCCACTCGAGTAATACCGAGTCTTAGTACTCCTACGCCATGTAATAGTATGACCTTGTATCGCCATTAATAAAATGTAGACTACTTGTATGCCATTAATATAATAGTACTACAAGTAATTGGGCATAAATGTTTTAGTGTTTGGTTGCATATTACATTCTAGGCGTAGCTACCAAAAGCTACCCCAACCGACACCCTCATTAATACGTCACTCTTTGTGAGATATGTGTATCTGTGGCATTGACCCCGACCTCCATAGAGCAGAACCAACAACCTAGATTGCCCCCACACCGCAATATGTAACCTAGCCAAGATGCTATATAAGAGGCCCCTCCGTGACCTTACCTAGCATCCCCACACTTTGTGCATCGCCCTCACCCTTATTTTTATCCATGTTGAACCCAAGGATTCATCTGAGAACCCCAGATGCAACCCCAGGTAGCTTTGTTAGAATATTGAGAGACTTTACCCACACAACCATGGGTTCTCTCCATCCACCCCAGTACGAGTTGTTCAAATCGAGGATCACCTCATTCGCCATGAAATATTGGCCAGTAGTACACGTCCCTCCAGTAAACCCAAACAAAGACCCCAACGGAAGTCTCATTCATGGTGAAATCTATGCCAACTCCGCAAATGGCCATAGAAGTTGCTGCCTACGAAGCGATCCTCTGCCTTCGATTCGCAGTACCCTATGCTAGCGAAAGGGGGGTATTATTACTTCTCGAGCCATGCAGCACATGGAGAAGAAGCATCTTTCCCCGGTGGACAAATAGAGAGAGACCCGGTACTGACCAACCTGGTTCAGTACGTCATCACCCAAGAGCATTTGACCCAGCGAGTAATGGATTACCTCTAGAATCTCGCTGTTATCAATCCTCAGATCGCCATTGGGGGACCGCTGAGGCGAGACCAGGAGAGGCACGTTCTTCGACTAGTTCATCTACTCTTCCCAAAAGAGGAAGATTGTGCCCTAGTGCCGGAGACATTTCCTCAGGACCCTGCATATTTTACTTTTGTGCCATAGATGCCACTGTTGTGTTTGTTAGCCTAGCAGTTATTTACATATTGCAATCTAGTTATTGTATCTTAAGTTTATGTTATGAATTAATTGTTTGATTGCAATTGTATGGGAGTGACTTTTACTGCTGTGATTTTTAATCGACTGTTTCACTCTTAGTAAATCTCGGAGCCGGATTTTCTTTGAGACACTAAAACGAACATTTTTCCCATAACATAGTATTAAATTCACGCAGCGCCACGACAACAGACTCACAGTCACAGCAACTCGACAATTAGGCACTAAGTGTGAAACCACGTACACATTCTTGCACTAGGATGATCACCTCACTAACACACCATAATTTTTCTAAAAGAGAAATTTGTGGGTGATTATTCCTATGCAGATTGTTGCTACCACAGTGACATCAGTTAGCACCCGACACCGACATCTAGTCCTCGCGATCACGATCGTCATGGAGAGCCAACATTCGAGCAGCAGCATCACGGCGATCATCGTGGATCATTGCGCACAAGAGCACGGAGAACCCAAGCAATGCTGCCAACCCTCCATATAGCAGGAGCGTGAACCAGTCCGGACTCACCTCCGCCATTAGAGGCTTTCCACGAGCTCCTGCAAGTAGAAATGAAGGAGAAAGAGGAAGAACAAGAAACAAGGCTAGGTGTGAAGAAGATATGAGCACCACGGTCATTTTTATAGCTTGAGATTGTTGTACGGTGGGAGAAGTCCACCAACGCTGCTCGTCGCTCGATCGCCGACGTTCGGAGGCGAATCCGCAAGCAGTGCCGACAGGGCACTGGCCCACGAGGTGAGTGCACGCTGTGCCGGGAGCTAGCACACCGCACACTACCGTAGTACGGCCTAGATGCCCTACACGCTAGATGCGGCCGATGAAGAAAGCGTCGGAAAGCGCGCGTGAGAGAGAGAAGAGGAGAGCCAGAGGTAGAAGAAGAGACTCATAGTGGGCCCTGGGTCCACCTGTCAGCCAGAGAGGCATTGTGTACTCGGGTACGACCAGCGTAATTTGGAATTTGGATTTTTATTAATTCTAAATTTACCATAGCCATAAGTAGAAATCTCTCGGTTTTCGCAACTGTAGATTTTTCTTGCAGCTCTAGTACCTCACTCTAGTTGCACCAATTATCTGCCCTCTCACTATAACCATGTCGTATCGCACTAGTAGGATATTTATTTTTCATGTTATTACCTCAATGTAGTAGGAGTAATAATTTTCAAACTATCCTTAGAAACTCTTCATGATGGGATTTTTCTTAAGGGGGGTAGTGTTGTAACACCCAAAAAAATAACCATGTTTTTATTAATTAAAATTTTGCCAGAAATTTCATTTTTAATTTTGTGGATCCTATGTTAATTTCGGAACCACTCCGTTTCTCTGAATTATGAAATTTTCCTTCCAAGTAGAAGCTTTTCAAAAAAAAATATTGTGAGACCTGAATGTTTGCTTTAAAAACATTTCATTTCAATTTGGTATAATCATTGAAGCATTTTTTATATTAGTTTGCCAAATTTATTTCTTTTAAAATGGCATTTTCATTCTTCTAAGAATCTCATTTGCACTGCAACCATTTGATAACTTCATTTATAAATTCTACAAAAAAAATTAGATGTCATGTGATGTCCCTCGATCACTTTTGGGCAAAAACCCAACTTGGTGTTTTGGAAAAATTGAGCATATCATCCTCTTTTTCATTCTGGTCCGGTTTGACGTTTTGTACTGCAACCCCAACTTACCTTGCTCTAATGCCCTCAAAAAATTTCCTGCTTATAGTAAACTCCACCAAACCTTTAAGTCCAGGAGATTAGCTCCATTGGCATAGCTTAAGACCATGCAATAACTTCATTTTGTTTCTATCCAGAAATGAACTTTCATAAAACTTGCACTAACAAGTTGTTTTTTCCCAAACCAACCATGCCATCATTCTTAGCACCCATAGAGCCCATGTTCTAGAAATTTTGGTGGCCGACAAGATGCCCTAGATAACCTTGGCATTTCATCAAACAGGTTATGTGCATGGACAAATTTGGCATAGTTTTTAGTTTGCATTATGGACTTGTTGTCCTTGCCAAACCACCATGTCCATTAGACCCTTAGGACTCCCACCAGTGAGCATGTTAATTTCCAGCCTCAGTCAAGTCCCCTGGGGTTCTCTGGCATTTTGTCAAACACATGTCGTGCATGCCCAGAGCCTGTCTATTGCAGACAACAACGCCCGAGCCGCCGCGCCCACCTACCCCACCCCTTGGCCCTTTCCTGCCCGTGGGGACACGCTCCCATCCCCTCCAATCCTGTAGAGCCACCCCGACCGCCGTCTGGCGCCTCGTAGCGCCGCCATCAGAGCCTCCTTGGCGGCACGCCGCCGGCCGCAATCGGCCCGTACCATGGCAGCGTCATGCAAGACGCCTTCGATTGCCAGCTTCCCTTGGAACAGCACGACCTCATCTGCTCGCCCCTCCGACCGACTCCTACATCACCACGTCGTCTGAAGGGCATTGTACTGGAGTGTCGCTGTGTTCACCTCTGGAAGCCGCGGCAACCGGCATTACCCGCCTATATAAGCATGACTCGAGCTTGCAAGAGCACTCCATGCCCCTCCCGACCTCCATAGCCAGCCCCCATAGCAACCAATCAACTAGAAGAGACCGTGTTCCCCATCTTAGGTAGCTTCGGCCGCCGCAGCTACTTCGCTAAATTCGACGCAACCGAGCCCCGTTGTCCAATTTAGCTTCACCATTTGGTACTAATACTCCTTCCTAATCCATCCATCACCTCAATTCCTACCAGGATGCACCAGGAGCAGGAACTCCTCGCTTGCTCAACGTCGTCGTCCGCAGGGGTAAACTCCGTCAGCAACCTCGGCCATCCCTCCAGCCATGTAGACCATCGGGAGGACAATGGAGATTCCGTGGATCCATTCCTGCACCTAGTACCCTGCAAGAAGCCACCATTTGCCGGCCAGGAGCACCGGAGCTCCGATACAGTCCGGTCGCGGGAGGAAGGAGACGGTCGACTTGTCAAATATGACCAGTGGGCCAAAGGACCCCGCATGTCAGCGACCCAGGGCGTGTAATGTTAGAGGTAAGTGGAAGCGTAATCGGTGTAATGTGCCTTTTCTTTTGGAAAGCACATTCCTGACCAAACTGTTTTCATTTATTTTTTATTTTAAAACCACATGTTTGACTAGCTCTAACTTTTAAACCACAACTCCACTCGACCTGGTTCTTTATCCTACAATTCTAAAATTTCATCTAGTTTATTATAAGATTTATTTCAAAAATTTCCAAACAACTTTTTAGTACTGTTTTGAAATGTATATTGATTTGAATATTTTCAAAAATAGGAATTTGGAGGGAAGCTAAAAACTTTCAAAAGTTTCGGAGTGCACCTCACCTACCTACACATTAAAGGCAAGCATCCTGAACCTTGGTATAATTTATGTTATGTGTTTCTTGATGTGATAAATGAAACCTCATCACTATGTTGAAGTGAGTATTATTTCATGTGGAAGTATGACCACGGTCACAAGTGCATGATGAGAAATTCTTGCTATTAAAATTGAGACACATGCGACAGTATTCACTACCTTGTGCCACTCATGCCTACTGGAAGGAACCCAGGAGAAGTCTCTGTCTCGGGAAGACACGAGCTTGGTACTGACATTTTGTTGGGAGGAGAATTATCACTGAGGCATGATGGGGTATAATAAGTGGTGATTCTTTCTGAAAGTGTGGAAAATATTTGTCGTGCAAATCATGCAGGAAACACATAACCTCCTGAGTTGACCATGGATCAAGTCTTGTCCAGTAACCCCCATACTTGTTTCATACAACCACTTGTCCTTATAGTAGGTAGGGTACGGTTCAGTAAATTGTCAACCCCTTTATTAACACACACCATACAGAGAGGCCATAGTGAAAGGTACCAGTGTCCCTTGGTAGGCATGTCACTTGGTCCGGGGGCATGGATGTTCCGGTTGGACCGAGAGGGTAGCTTCCCTGTTTGCACGCGGTAAAAAAATTGTGATCCCATGCTAATCGAGATTGTGGTCTCCCCACATAGAGTTTTGCTTAACGATTGTCGTGGGTGATTCCAGGCACTGGTTAGTTAAGATGGTGTGTGCGGGTGAGGTGTGTTTTCAATTCAAAGACTGTAAGAGGAATTGTTCCCAGTGGGCTAAAGGAATTTGTTACTTGTGTTTAAAGATTATGACCTCTGCAGAGTAAATATCTATTCGAATAGCCTTGACTCCGGTTAAGGACTTTAGTATGGGATAGGTCAATTGTTGGTCTTAGTGTTGGTCTTCATAGGAAATCTTCTAAACCAGAATATTGATCATGAAATATGATGAATGATGATTGTGATTATTATTGTTATGGACTAACTATGTATATATTTGGACTGTTGAGTATCCCTGGGATGGTTCTACCTCCTTGATACTCATCGTGATCATTATTTTATAAGCCCTTTATGTGGCATCGCTGAAACGCCTGACTGTGACATGCATGTTATTTACTTTATATATAAGCCCTTTATGTGGCGTCGCCCAAACACCCGACTGTGGCATGCATGTTGTTTATTTTTCATATAAGCCCTTTATGTGGCGTCGCTCAGATGCTCGACAACGGCATGTATGTTGTTTATTTCCTTTATAAGCCCTTTCTGTGGCATCGCACAGACGCCCAACCGAGGCTTGTTATAATCGTAACCTTTCGAGGCATCACTTCACACACCCGATGGGATTATTTTATTTTTATTCCCTGATTGCTTACTCATTTTTAACATGAATGACTTGCTTGCTTGCATCATGAATCTGGTCTTGTGACTGACAAAATGAATGAATTATTTCAGTGCTTGAATATCACATGCTATATTATACATGTTTCCATGATGTTTTCGAGTACATTCAAAGTATTCACTAGCTTGTCTCTAGCTATTTTCTTGGCCAAATTGCGTAATTGGAGAGGAGCTATCATGATGATAACTCCAGAACTTAGGCACCAAAGATAGCAACCACGCGTAGATAGGAGTTATCCATGTCAACTGTTCATGTGGGAAATGGAGTCCCCTAGACGCTGATGACCCCGAACCACTTCCGCCTTCAACCACTAAAAACCTTTGTTGTACTCCATAGACCATCATGGTCTTGTACTTAGGATATTGTAATTTTCTTGGAATTTCTGTATCAAGAATTTGTCCACCAGCTAACAGTAAACCTGGGGCTGGTGCGCACAAGGGCCATTTGCTGGGAAATTAATATCTTAGAAAACCGATCCTGACAATATTGAAAAAGTGTGACCCAATTGCGTGACTTGGGCAACGTGGTGCTTAACATTTGTATTAATGTGGTGAATATGGAGCCATGCCTTGCTAATATAATGAGATGAATGGGGGTAAACATTCTTTTAGGGTCGTATACTTTGAAAATCAATGATTTTGTTCCTTATACTTAAAAATATTACTATGTTGTTGTTTGTTAATTAATCATTTCTCACATAATGGGTAGCATGTCAAATCACAAATTCTATCTTTATCATTTACCTACTCGAGGACGAGCAAAAATTAAGCTTGGGGATGCTGATACATCTCCAACATATCTATAATTTTTGATTGTTCCATACTGATATATCATCATTCTAGGATACTTTTGGGGCATTTGTTTCTCAATCTATAATATTTTGAGCGCTAAACTATTGACCCAGTGCCCAGTGCTAGTTGTTGTTTTCTATGTGTTTTTGAATTTTCAGGTTTACAGTACCAAACAAAGTCCAATTGCCATGAAACTTTTTGATGATTTTTTCTAAACCAAAAGAAGACCTGGAAGCTTCGGGAGGAGTTCGATAGATCCACGAGGGCCCTACAAGCCAACAGGACTCGCCACCATGGGGCGTGCCTTGATGGATTGTGGCCCCCTCGTGCGCCTCCCGACGCCCTCTTTGGACTATAAATTCCCATATATCCCAAAAACCCTAAGGGCACTCCTGAAACACTTTTTGTGCCACCGCAAATCTCTGTTCTGATGAGAGGCCATCTAGAGCTCCGTTCCGGCAAACTTCCGGAGGAGGGATCGATCATGGAGGGATTCTGTCGGGGGAACGAGCCAGACGGTAGAAGGTAGGGGTACGAAAGGAGAGGGTAGAGTCCTAGCTACGGTGAGGATGTACACACGGATGTATGAGTTTAGGCCCCTCTCGTGGAGGTGACAGCCCTACGTCTTAGTGCTCTGGAGCTTTGTCGTGTGGAGAATATAGATTACGAAGGTTGTGAACCCTTGTGCTAGAGGGGAGGGGCATCTTATATAGAGTTCACCGCCCCTCATAATCTCTAGGCATCCAAAGGTCCGATCATGGGTATAAAGACTAGTGTTACTGGTAACATACACATAATTGCTATTAATGACGACTGGCCTAACACCTGCCTGTTGGTCTCTCAGGGGTGACTTCTGGTCTCTTGGTGTCGACTGGAAGCGAGGTCGTCTGAGTGACAAGTGACTGTCGAGCGGAGGAAGGAGCTACCAAATGGATTGATTGTCGAGTGACTTTAATGCCATGGTGAATCCAGTCGGAATCTCTCTTGTGGTCCTTAAGCTTTCCAATGTAGTGTCCTTAGATAGGGTATATAAGTCAGGCCTAGGACCCTACCATAGGTACATATCCTCATCACTATCCCCGAATGGATTAGGGTTCGAGTGGTGAAGGGGGGTATCGATGCTAGTTCGAAACAGGGCACCAAATCTTCCCAAAGTTTTCGGGGCTTCAACGAAATTTGTGTCAACTAAATTCTTCGTCATTCGACCAAAACAATTATGTCTTGGAAGTGTCTGAGTGAACGTTCAATGCTAATTTAATTCCGAGTGACCTGAAGGGATCTCTGGATGTGACGTGTCGCTCTATCAGGCCGTGATCTTGTGAGATATGAAAAATTGGGAAGCGCGCACGTCCGCGATGATGATGCCACGATCGGGGCAAATGGGAGCACGACACCTTGATTTGTGTGTCACTCATTTCGCCACATACAGGGTGCCGTCTGCAGTTGGGATATGCGGGGATCTCGCGGGCCCACACGTCAGTGAGGCACTTGGCGGGGTATAAATCCCGAAGCTCCGCAGCTCGCACGGTGTTTTCCCCCAAATTTCCTCTCTTCCTCCACCTCCCTCGTCTCCAGCGCCCCACTCTGCTCTGCTCCGACGAACTCTGCCACCGCGATGAGGAAGGAAGCTACGGATAAGCTAGAGCACGCCAAGAAGGGAGCCGTGAAGGGCAAGGCCAAGAAGCCCTCGACCACCCGGTTCACCGCGCCGGCGGGGTGGATCTAGGGGGACTTTCTCCCATCGACAGTCACCACCGCGGACGTCAAGAACCTTGTTGTCGATGGGCTCGTGGAAAACGGTGCTTGGAGGCTGTCGGAGCGGGAGCGCGAGCCGGAGCCACGCGAGGGAGAGCAGGTTCTTCTCCTCTCCCACGTCGAAAGAGGTTTCTCCATGCCTCCTCATCCATTCTTTACAGGATTTTTGAACTTCTTTGGAGCTCAGATCCATCAGTTTCCTCCAAATGTAATTTCCTACTTGTCTGTCTTCGTCACTCTATGCGAGTGTTTCTTGGGCTGCTCTCCACACTGGGGACTTTTCAAGCACATTTTCACCGTTAGATCTCAGACGGTAACAAAGGCCCACCCTGAGGATGGAAAGACTCATGTAGTCTAGCTGTTTGGGGGTTTAGGAATCCAAAAGAGAGATACTAGTTCTTTTCCTTCGATGACTTTTCCCGAATCGGTTGGAGATTGGCAGTTGACCTGGTTTTATTGCAAGGACGTAGCTTCTCCGAATATGTCGACTGGCCTTTCTCCCTTCATGTTAGATCGTCCAGCCGTTCCCAAATCCTTGAAGGTGCTTGAGGGGGAAAAAGTCCAGGTCATAATCTTGGTGGATCCTGTAGGGACCCTTATCCGTGGTGGAGTCACTGGTATGGATCTCTTGGAGACATTCCTTAGTCGACGGATTCAGCCTCTCCAAGCAAGGGATCACACTATGTGGCATTATGTCGGTCCCGAGGACTCGACCAGGACACACCCGGAGGAGGTTTCACAAAAAGCTGTCGAGCAGTGGCTTCGCAGTATCACCGGAGCTTGTGACAACCCCTTAGGTGCGAAGAGGATCCAACCCTACTCTACTGCAAATCCGCTAAAGAATCTGGTAACTCTTGTCTTGTTGACTCTCGTTCTATATTGTCGAGTGATTGATTGAACTGTTGACTGACTTCACTGTTTGAAACTTGTAGGAGTGGACGCACATGCACTCCCTTGTACCCAACGGGAGCCAGCCTGAAGACGGTGGGGAAAGCAAGGGTGGCAGTGTAGACGTCGACTGTGTTTATGACTGACAAATATGAGGATTTGGATGAGAATGAGGAGGAGGTCAAGTCTCCACCATGCACCAAACGTCAATCCAAGTCACGCCAGGACACTGCCACTGCTGCGGACAAAGCCTCGATTACGAGTGTTAGCAGGTCCAGTGGGGGAACTCTGAGTGAACCCACTGGGTGTAGTCCCCGAGACCGCTGTCGAGTGCTTGCACTAGTAGGGGTCTTAGAAGAGACGATATTCATATGCTTGTGCATGTTTTTTTATTCTCTGCCACTTGACAGATCGAGAGTTGGCAGATCCAGTGGGGGCACTCTGAGTGAACCCATTGGGTGTAGTCCCCAAGACCGCCATCGAGTGCTTGCACTGGCGGTGTCTGATAGAGACCATCGAATGTTGAGACAGGGAATACCTTGTCGAATGTTTTAGGAACCAGTGGGGGCACGATGAGTGCACCCACTAGGTGTACTCCCCGAGGCTACTATTGATCGTAGACGATGAACAATAGTCTTAAAAACTTGAATTCATGACTTTTTGTCGTACGCGGAGTATGCTTACCACTCAACATGTCGAGTGTACTTTTTTCTTAGTCGTCCCACACCGAAGCTACCTTGTAGGTTTCATGGACATCATTTCATCAACCATGATATGACGCTGCTTCAAAGGTGCGGAGTGGGGTTGACGGGTCACTCAACAGGTCGAGTGTTAGCAGTTCAAGTGGGGCACTCTGAGTGCATCCACTGGGTGTAGTCCCCGAGACCGCCGTCGAGTGCTTGCACTGACAAGGGTCTGGTAGAGACCATCTTGAACTCATGGTTGTTTACAGTATGCGAAATACACGAGCCACTCGACATGTCGGGTGGACTTTTGCTTGAATTCTTCCTCTCCTTAATGCAGGTTTCATGGATGTTATCTTGATCAACCATGATATGCTACTTCAGGGTAATGGGTGGGGCGGGGTACGCCATCCAGTCGACTGTTTTTGACCTTCTGCACTCGAGAGTGTAGGTGTTTCTTGTCGACTGAATATTTTTCTTTGTTGATTTTAGAGAGCTTGTCAACTTGGCGCACAGTACAAGGACCTCGAGGGGGATAGGAACCAGGTTCGAGTGGACTTGGAGGTCTCCAACAGTAGTTTGGAGTGAGTGCGGAGTGAACAGAAAACTCTGGGAGGTAACTTTTGTCGACCCAATGCATTCTTATCCTCACTTTCCATGCTTTGAACCGAGTGTTTTCACTCAAACAGACGTACGCGATGAAAATCGTCGACTCCAAGCACGACTCAACAATTCTATTTCTTTAGATACCATGAAGAAGGCGCTAGAGGATAAGGACAAAGCGTTTGCTGATGCCCAACGGGTGGCGATTGAGAAGACTGAAGCTGGTGAGCAGAAACTGGCCGCCGCCAAGAAGATGGAGGCAGAAAACTCCAAGCTGAACCAGGAATGGGTGGACCTCATCAAGAAGACTGAACAGCTGACCAAGAGGAGCAATGGCTTGGAGAAACACTTGGGGGAGTTTGCGAGAAAGATGTACATCATGCTTGATGGTAACCATCACTGTCGAATGAACTTTCTAAAATCCTTGACGACTATATTTCATTAAACCTCCTTCCATTCCTTCTTCTCAACAGAATTCTGCCAGGACTTTGAAAACAAAAATGAAGAAATCGAGCCCAATTTGGATCCCACCAAGTCACCTGTTGGTAATGGAGTGGCCATGAACATGTTCCGACTCAATGTCAGACTCTAGGGCATTCAAGCATACGTCCTTCGATTGAAAGTTGTGATGGAGATGATCGACAAAGAACTATGGCCCGAAGACACCCTTTAGCTTGATCTTACATCCATGATGGCATGCCTTAATGACCTTCCCAGTCAAGTGCAGGCCTGGAAGAAATCTGCCGCCCGTTGCGGAGCCGGTGTGGCACTCTCCCTCATAAGAGTCCATTCCAAGGAGGCAAGGGAGGACAAGTTGAAGGAGCTCCGAGTAATGAACACGAAGAAGCTTCAGTTTGATTACTTCATGGAGACCTTCATTGATGCAGCCATGAGGATCGCAGATGGGATCGACTTGGACACATTTGTCGAGCCAGCAAGCCCGTCGGGTGCTTGAAAAACTTGATTCATGGGAAAACTTTATTTGCCTCGGTATGCCGAGTGGAGATGTATCGACCTAAAAACTTCCTTCAGGCCTTAAGCCCGAGCAGGTTTGCTTGCACGCGAAACACTTATCCACGACGAAACCTCTGAATTTATCCGATTTGGTTTTCAATCGTTTGTTCGACTGACTTTGTTTTTCACTTAGGGGAAAACTGGTTCGCAGCTTAGCCTCCGAGTGTGAGGATTGCCCAACACTCGCAATAGTTTCGAACTTAGGCTAAGACTGGTTCGTAGCTAAGCCATTGAGTGAATGGAACGCTATTCACTCGGCATGTTTTAATCTTAGGCGAAGGCATGTTCGCAACTAAGCCTCCGAGTGTGAGGATTTCTCAACACTCGAAGTAGTTTTGAACTTAGGCAAAGACTAATTTGCAGCTAAGTTGTTGAGTGACTGGACTGCTATCCACTCGGCAAGGTTTTTAACTTAGGTGAAAGCATGTTCACAGCTAAGCCCCCGAGTGTGAGGATTGCTCAACACTTGGAGTAGTTTTAAACTTAGGCGAAGACTGGTTTGCAGCTAAGTCGTCGAGTGAATGGACTGGTATCCACTCGGCAGGGTTTTTAAATTAGGCGAAAGCATGTTCGCAGCTAATCCCCCGAGTGTGAAGATTGCTCAACACTCGGAGTAGTTTTGAACTTAGGCAAACACTGATTGATAGCTAAGTCGTCGAGTGAATGGACTGCTATCCACTCGGCGGGTTTTTTAACTTAGGCGATAGCATGTTCGCAACTAAGCCCCCGAGTGTGAGGATTGCTCAACACTCAGAGTGGACCCAAGCGAGAAATTACTTCATCGGTGTTGACGAAAAGACTGCAGAAGTCAAACTTGCATATATGACATGCTTTGAAATATTTTTATTACATCAAAACCACTCTATTCCTAAGTATAGAAATGTCGGACCCAATCTTCGTTCCAGGCTCGCGGCTCATCAATCTGCTTCTTGAGGTTTTACAGGTGATAAGCTCCGTTGTTCAACACCCTGGTGATGATGACGGGACACTCCCACGCAGGAGCGAGCTTGTGGGGTCGCTGTTGATCCACTCGGAGCACCAAATCTCCCTCATGAAATGAATGACTCTTAACATTTTTCGCATGGAAGCGTCACAGATCTTGCTGATAAGTTGTGGTCCGGATCAGATCCATTTCTTGCTCTTCCTCTAGGAGGTGTGAACCATCTTGTCTTGCTTGTTCCGCTTCGGCTTTAGAATAAAGTTCCACTCGGGGAGAGTTGTGAAACAAATCACTCGGCAGGACAACTTCGGCTCCATAGACCAAGAAAAAAGGAGTTCGTCCAGTCGACCGATTAGGCGTTGTTCTCAGGCCCCCTAAAATAGATGGCAACTTTGACACCTAGGCTTCAGCAGCATGCTCCAAGTAGCGCATTAGACGAGGCTTCAAACCTTGCAGGATGAGGCCGTTAGCTTGCTCAACTTGACCATTTGTTTGGGGTGCACAATGGAAGCATAATCCACCCGAGTGCCTTGGGAGGTGCAGAAGTGTCTGAATTCTTCCGAGTCAAAGTTAGTGCCATTATCTATGATGATGCTGTGGGGAACACCGTACCGGAAAATTATCTCCCTCATGAATGTGACCGTCGTACGAGAGTTCAATTTCTTTATCGGCTTGGCCTCAATCCACTTTTTAAATTTGTCGACCGCAACAAGCAAATGAGTGAATCCGCCTTTTCCAGTCTGAAAGGGACCAACCATGTCTAGGCCCTAGACAGCAAACGACCAGGCAAGGGGGATTGTCTTCACAGCAGATGTTGGTTTGTGAGATAAGTTTGCATAGAACTGGCACCCCTCGCAATGATCGACAATGTCTTTGGCCATCTCGTTGGCCCGTGGCCAGAAGAAACCAGCTTGGTATGCTTTAGAGACGATTGTCCGTGAGGACACATGATGGCCGCAAGTTCCCGAGTGGTTTTCATCTAGAATCACTCGACCTTCTTTAGGGGAAATGCAACGCTGTGTCATGCCGGTCGCGCTTTCTCTGAACAGCTGATCCCCGATCACAGTAAAAGCTTTCGACCTGCGCACGATCTGTCGTGCTTCTGTCTCATCTTTAGGGCGTTCTTTTCTAAGGATTTATTCAATAAAGGATCTTCAGGGACATCGACTTCAGTCGGATCGGTGGAGCTCATAGCTTGCAAGGTCTCTTCGCTGAAAGGATCTTCCTATAACGAAGGATTATGGAGGTGTTCCAAAAACACATTGTTGGGGGCAGGTAGCCAAGTGGATCCAACCTTTGCCAGCTCATCAGCTGCTTGATTCTTCACTCGGGGAACATGATGAAGTTCGAGGCCTTCAAATTTCTTCTCAAGCTTTCTAATAGCACTGCAGTATCCAGTCATAGCGGGGTTTCGAACGTCCCACTCTTTCATCACTTGACTGGCCACCAAATCTGAGTCGCCATAAACCATTAGGCGCTTGACGCCAAGTGAGATAGCCATGCGCAACCTAGCCGAGTGAGATAGCCATGCGCAACCATATAAAAGTGCTTCATATTCTGCTTCATTGTTGGAGGAATCGAAGTGGATTTGCAAGACATAACTGAGTTTGTCGCCCTTCGGAGATACTAAGACAACGCTAGCACCGGACCCATTCAACATTTTAGAACCATCGAAGAACATGGTCCAGTGTGCCGAGTGAACCTAGATGGGCTGTTGCTATTCAATCCACTCGGCCATAAAATCTGCAAGTGCCTGAGACTTGATCGCTTTCTTGGCTTCAAACTTGATGTCAACGTATAGGAGCTCAATTTCCCACTTAGCCACTCGACCAGTTGCGTCCCGATTGTTGAGAATCTCAGATAACGGAGCATCACTGACGACTAAAATTGAGTGGTCCTGAAAATAATGTGCCACCTTCTTTGCTGACAGATAAATACCATAAACCAACTTCTAGTAGTGAGGATATCTTTGTTTCGAAGGAGTCAATACTTTAGACACATAATAGACTAGATGTTGCACTTTGTAAGCCTTGCCCTCCTCTTCCCGCTCGACAGTTAACACTATACTGACGACCCGATTAGTGGCTGTGATGTCCAAGAGCAAGGGCTCTTTGCTGCGAGGAGCAGCAAGCACTGGCTGGGTGCAGAGCAGGGCTTTGAGATCGACAAATGTTGCTTCGGCCTCTAGAGTCCACTCGAACGTGTCCGACTTCTTCATCAGTCGGTACAAAGGCAATGCCTTCTCACCGAGATGTGAAATGAATCGACTCAATGATGCCAAGCAACCTGTGAGCTTCTGAACATCGTGCACTTGCACGGGAGTCTTCATTCGGGTAAAGGCGCCGATTTTCTCAGGGTTGACATCGATCCCTCATTCGGAAATGAGAAAACCGAGTAACTTGCCGCAAGGGACACCGAAAGTACACTTAGCCGGATTCAGCTTTATATCGTACCTCCTTAGATTGGTGAAAATTTCGGCCAAGTCAGCCAGCAGGTCGGAACCTTTGCGGGACTTGACGACGATATCATCCATGTTCGCCTCGACATTCCGAGGGATCTGGTGGAGTAAACACTTCTAAATCATGCGCATGAAAGTAGCGCCGGCATTTTTCAAACCGAATGGCATGGTGATGTAGCAAAAACACTCGAACGGGGTGATGAAGGTTGTTTTTATTTCATCCGAGCCAAACAGACGGATCTGATGGTACCCGAAGTAAGCATCTAGAACCGATAAATGCTTGCATCCCACGGTCAAGTCAACAATCTGATCTGTGTGGGGGAGTGGGAAATGATCCTTCGGGTAGGCCCGATTGATATTCTTGAAGTCAATACACATGCACAGTGACTTGTCCTTCTTGGGAACCATGACAACATTCGAGAACCACTCGGAATGGTAAATCTCCCGAATGAACTTGGATTGCAAGAGACGAGCCACCTCTTCACTTATTGCTTTACGCTTCTCTGCCGCTGATCGATGCAAATGCTCCTTTATGGGCTTGGCCTTCGGGTCAACTCTCAATCGGTGCTCAGCCAGCTCCCTGGGAACCCCCGGCATGTCAGCAGGCTTCCATGGGAAGATATCCCAGTTCTCACGGAGGAACTAGATGAGCTCGGCTTCCTATTTGCTGTCGAGCGTTGATGATATATTGGTCGCCACGGCAGTTGAATCTGTTAGGTGGATGTGTACTTTCTTCACTTCCCCTGCCCACTGAAATGCTGACTCGGAAGCAGGCTTCTTAGCGCGCAGCAAATCAGCAAGGTCAGCACTCTTCTTGTATTCTTCAAGCTCAACCATAGCCACCTAGTGATTGGCGATTTGGAGCCTTGCTGGAGGCACTCTTCAGCTCGCTGTCGATTACAAGTGACTGTGATCACACCTTTGTGCCCTGGCATCTTAAACTTGAGATACACGTAACATGGACGGGCCATGAAACGAGCATACGCGGACCGACCCAGAATGGCATGATAAGCGCTCCGGAAATCCACGACTTCAAACGTCAACTTTTCCTTTTGAAAATTTCTGTTTGTTCCGAATGTCACATCCAATGGAATCTAGCCGAGTGACTTGGCTTTCTTCCCTGGGATGACTCC
The DNA here is from genome assembly GCA_022496015.1 of Hordeum marinum. Lineage (NCBI taxonomy): Eukaryota > Viridiplantae > Streptophyta > Magnoliopsida > Poales > Poaceae > Hordeum > Hordeum marinum. The sequence goes on from CM039675.1 coordinate 419,814,304, forward strand.
GTGGAATTGCATGTTGCTCTCACTTTGTCGGGACATCGGAATGCCCATCCCTTTAAGGGTATCTATGTAAAGGACGTTTAGGCCACTGCCACCGTCCATGAGGACCTTGCGACGTCGAGTGCCCCCCACAATCGGATCAACCACAAAAGCCTGCCAACCGGGAGTGGCCACGTGAGCGGGATTATCTGACTGATCAAATGTGATGGCAATCTGAGACCACTTGAGGTAGGTGGGGGTGGTATGCACAGCCATGTTGATGACCTTCAATCGACTCTTGCTTTGAACATCAGTAAAAATCATCAGTGTAGAAGTGACATCAGGGAACGTTTCTTTGTCTTCATCATCCTTCTCAGGAGTTTTCTCACTCAACGGAGTCTCTTTGAACTGCTGAATGAGCAGTCGACATTGCCGAGTGGTATGCTTGGGCAATATCAAGTTGCCTTCGTCATCTTTCCTCGTGTGTATTGCACATGGTAAATCCAAGACATTAGTCCTTGACTGATTCTTTCCTTTCTTGGGGTTAAACTATCCTTTGGACTTCCCCTTGTTCTTTCCTCGGGCTGCCAGAGCGGCTGCCTCTGCCTGGACAGGGTCATCAGCCTTCCGCTTCTTCCGACTCGAATTGCCACCGGCATCGTTGTCGACTGCTTTTCCTTTGCCGCTGCGAAGGTGGTCTTCTTCTTTTCCATTGGCATACCGAGTGGCGATTTCCATCATTTTACTCAGTGAGATGTCGCCTGTTCGACCAAATTTCAAGTAGAGCTCTCTGTATTTCACTGCAGCCTTGAAAGCACAAACAACTTGATGTTCAGAAACATTTTCCACTGTATGATCCAGAGTGAACCACCACTGAATGAAATCCCTCGAGGTCTCATTGGGCTTCTGAACACAATGCTGCAAGTCAATCAGCCCAGCAGGACGCTTGCAAGTGCCCTCGAAAGTTCTAACGAGCACTCGGGCGAGATCCTCCCAGCGGTATATGCTAGATGGAGCCAAGTGATTCAGCCATGCACAAGCCGAACCATCCAACTTCAAGGACAAATGTTTCATTGTGACGTTATCATTGCCACCACCAATCTAAATTGACACTCGGTAATCATCCAACCAAGTCTCCGGCTTTGACTCGCCAGAAAACTTCCCGATCCTACTTGCCAACCTAAAGTTGGGGGGAATCTTTGCAGAACGTATAGCCCTAGTAAAGCACTCGGTGCCAAAAATAACAGTTGTGCTGCCACTCAGAAAATCTCTATCAAGTCCATCTCTGTGGGATCTGCCTCTGTCGATCCGCCTCTGAGTGAGGAGATCACGAGCATCGAACCCTGCATTCTGCTCATCACCGAACGAGCGCCTTTCGTCCTGGTGTCAGGGCACGTGCGGACCACCCTGCGGAGGAGTGCGCACTCGATAGTGGTCATCACGGTGAAACTGATCTCTGAACTGATCTTCAGGAAAACATCCACCCCTTCGGCGCAAGGGCAATCCAGGACTATGCGCCAATTGGAGAGTCTCTGCCTTTGGTGAATTACTGTGTATCCTATTGCGCGACTGCGAAACAACAGAATTCTGATGTTGTGTTGCATCCAGCAATGCTCTAATCTGCATCAACCCTCTACCAGCCTCTGACCATGACGGCTGAATGGAATCTGCTATCCTAGCTGCAGCTGCAACGTTTAACACAGGAGTACGGTATACCTCAACATTGTTGTCAGATCTAGCTGGAAACAGCTGTCGCTGACTGGAAACTGGTGAGCGCTGGTGAGCGTGCTCGTTGAGTTCTCTGTGGAGCTCTTCAAGCCGTATGCGTGTGGCCTCCAAGACCTGGGCCTCGGTGGTCATACCAATGATGGAGTATGAAGGACTTATCCATCGCGGCGCGACTGTTCACTCGATGGTCCGCCAGCTTCCCACTTGCCGCGGCCGAAGCCCAGCGGCGGGCTTTGATGGGAGCCAGCCATAAGGACCCTCACTGTAGTATCACAGCTCTCGCACTCGGAAGGAACGTCAGACTGAGCAAAGTCTGACTCAAACACGCCATGAAGGGACTCGGCGGGCTCGATCACTGCAATCTACGAAGAAGAAATTTGGCGAGCTGCTGCATGCTTGACCGAGCGCTGGAGTCGTGAGCGATCGGATTGCCTGCGATGATGAGCAGCAGGGAAAGCCAATGAATACAGAGTCGACGGCAGCCGTAGAAGCACGCCGCAGGAACTCACGCGGAAGTGTGCGGCCTCGCGAATTGAGAGCGCCTCGACGTCAAGAGGCACTTCTTGTACCCATGTCGAATCGTTGACGATGAAGGTGAGCACGCCAAAACGGATCTTGTGGCCTTGAGCGAAACCACCGCCGAAAGACATGACAAAGGGAGAAAACGCAACCTCGCTAGAAGTTGCTTAGATGCCTGCCCCATGATGGGCGCCAACTATCGTGGGAACGAGCCTGGCATTAGAAGGTAGGGGTACGAAAGGAGAGGGTAGAGTCCTAGCTACGGTAGGATGTACACACGGATGTATGAGTTCAGGCCCCTTTCGGGGAGGTAATCGCCCTATGTCTCAATGCTATGGAGCTTTGTCGTGTGGAGAATAGAGATTACAAAGGTTGCGAACCCTTGTGCCAGAGGGGAGGGGCGGCTTATATAGAGTTCACTGCCCCTCATAATTGCTAGGAATCGAAGGGTCCAATGGTGGGTATAAAGACTAGCGTTACTGGTAACGTACACATAATTGCTATTAATGACGACTTGCCTAACGCTTGCCTGTTGGTCTCTCAGGGGAGACTTCTGGTCTTCTGGTGTCGATTGGAAGCGGGGTCGTCTGAGTGATAGGTGACTGTCGAGTGGAGGAAGGAGCTACCGAATGGATTGATTGTCAAGTGACTTGAACACCATGGTGAATCCGGTCGGAATCTCTCTTGTGGTCCTTAAGCTTTCCAATGTAGTGTCCTTAGGTAGATATAGGTCAGGCCTAGGACCCTACCCTAGGTACATATCCTTGTTAGCATCTTCATCAACCTTGCTACCCTCACCATGATGTGTGAGTAGTTGACCATAGACCTACAGGTCCGTAGGCAATACCTAGATGCCAATCTCTCTCTTGATCTTCAATACAATGTTCATCGCATCTTTGCCTTGATCTATTCGATGTAATCCCTTTGTATGGTGCGTTTGTTGGGATCCGATGGATTGTGGGTTTATGTTCTGATTATTCATGATAAATATTTGAGTCTTCTATGAAACCTTGTATTATTCTTATGTGCATGATCATCATAGCTTAGTAATGCTCTTCGATCTATTGATGTAGTTTGGCTAACTAGATTGATATTTCTTCGGTGGGAGTAAAGTGTTCTAGTAGGTTAAACCTAGCAAGTTTCTATATCCCAGTGACAGAAAGGGACAAGATGTGTTTTGTGTTGCTGCTACAAAGGATAAAATGATGGTTTTTATTCATATTGAATTAGTTTACTTTGTCTACATCATGTCATCATTCTTCAAGCATTACTCTGTTTTACTTAACACTCTAGATGCATGCTGGATAGCGGTAGATGGGTGGAGTAATAGTAGTAGGTGCAGGCAGGAGTCGGCCTATTTGCTTATGGACGTGATGCCTATATACACATGATCATTGCCATGAAAATCACAGAACTATCCGCTTTTCTATCAATTGCCCAATGGTTATTTCTGTACCCATCATATGCTATTTCTCTGAGAGATGCCACTAGAGAACTCTATGGCTCCCGGGTCTATTCACATATATGTTTACAAATGCTTTCATTACCTTGCTGCCATTTATTTGCTTTTATTTTATTTTGCAGTTTACAATTGTCTACACACCTCACTTGCTTGCAAATAACTGGATCAAGGGGATTGACAAACCTCTTGCCCGCGTTGGGTGCAAGTTGTTTGTTCTTTTGTGTGCAACCGCTGAAGATGGTTGAGGATTGGTATTCCTATTGATTCGATAAACCTTGGTTTCAAAACTGAGGGAAATACTTACCCACATTGTGTTGCGATAACCCATTCCTCTTCACGGAAAATCCAACGCAGATCACAAGTATCAGGAGGCACAATGCTTCCCAAGATGACCCTAATGCCATCGTATTCTCCTCATGCCCTCACACAATGCGAGGAGCAGTGATTCCACTAGTGGTGCACTTGAAGGCCGTGGCCGAACCTTTACAAACAAGGTTGGGGTCATGACCAAACCTTTACAAACAAGGTTAGGGATATCTCCACAACTTAATTGTAGGCTCCCAACAACACCATGAAGCTTCACCATAATGGAATATGGCTTCGAGGTGATCTCTTTCGTCTAGGGTGCTCAAACACCCAAGAGTAACAAGATCCGCAAGGGATTAGCGGGGGCAATCAAATTTCTCTTTTTGGAAGTATAGATCAAGGCCTTCTCCTCCAAACCATAGAGCATCAACAAGAATCGATGGCTATGGAGAGAGATCGGGCAAGAATTAGCTTTGGGTGAAACACAGGAGATTTGGGGGGAAAGAGATGAAGTCTCTGAGAGAAGAAGACCCACTTATATAGTAGAAGAAAATCTGACCGTTTTCTGCCCACAAGTTGTGAATAAGTAGTAGTACTTCTTGGGGGAGCGGTACTTACGCTTGCACGGAATTTTCGGGCTTCACGCCATTCCCGCCAGCAGTACTTCCGCTTGGCACTATAGGAAGCTCGGACTTAGCAAAAATGAGGAGGGCAGTACGGCAGTACTGCCCTGAGCGGTACTTCCATTGATTACTGCTGCTCAGAATCTGCTTGAGTGTCGTAGACATTAGAGAGCTTAAAATAAGTGGAAGTGCAAGACGGCAGTACCACCCGAGCGGTATTACCACTCCGCTCTTAGTGGTACTTACGCAAATTATGGGCAACAACACCCGAAGGCTCTAGAGAGGAAAAATAAGTGGTACTAACCCTAGTACAGCAGGGCAGCAGTACCGCTGGGGCAGTACTACTGCTTGGCAGTGTGGCACTTCCGCTTATATGCAACTGAGGGTCCTTTGGGGCATAACAGGAGCTCCAAAGTGTCGGGAAACGGAAGGGGTGCAAATGTGTACGTGATAGTTCCTCCCAACCTTTCCAAATGCGGACCCCCTCTTGATATTACGGAATTTCCTATGACTCAAGTCCACCAACACTAAATTGATAGGAAAACACATTCTTCTCTTTTAACCAATGAGGGGATGAAAACCGTCTCGTGCCACCTGATAATCTCTAAAAGCTTAATGCACATGATTAGTCCGCAAGTGGCATTGTCATCAACCACCAAAACTACTTGGGGAAAATTATGCTCTTACAGAAATGCATCCAAAGTCTCCACAAATTCTGATTTTGAATCATTTGACACATGTGAGTCTTGCTTGATGGGGGGAAATGTCCAAGACACAATTCACAGATCATCCTGCAAGGGTGAGTGAATTGTTAGAAATAATACATAGTGATGTATGCGGTCCAATGAGCATAATGGCACATGGTGGATATTTCTACTTTGTAACTTCTACTAACCATTTAAGTAGATATGGATGTATCTACTTGATGAAGCATAAGTCGGAAACCTTTGAAAAGTTCAAAGAATTTCAGAATGACGTAGAAAATCATCATAACAAAATGATTATGTTTCTACGATCAGATCCTCGGGGTGAATATCTTAGTCATGAGTTTAGCCAACATCTGAGTGACCGTGGAATCATTTCACAACTTACTCCATCAGAACTCCATAGAGAAACTGAGTGTCAGAATGACGTAACTGGACCCTGTTAGACATGGTAAGGTCGATGATGTCTCTTACAGATCTACCGATATCTTTTTGGGGCCATGCACTACTTACTATTTCTTATACATTAAACAGAGCACCCTCTAAATCTGTTGAGACAACACCACATGAGATGTGGCATGGAAAGATACCTAGTGTGTCATATCTCAAGGTTTGGGGTTGTGAGGCATACGTAAATTGTTTACAGCCAACCAAACTGGAACCTAGATCAGACAAATGTTACTTTGTAGGTTATCCAAATAACACCATTGGGTATTCCTTCTACCTCCAGTCCGAGGGAAAAGTGTTTGTCACAAAAGTTGGACACTTTCTCGAGAAATAATTTCTCTCTAAACAATTAAGTGGTAGGACAATACAAATTAATCACATTAGTGAATCTTCAGCGACCGTTGATGTGGATAAGGAACCAGAAGAAATTCCGCAACTTATCCCTACAACCGAAGCAACATTTGTCGCATGTGATGTAGAAACTTCACACGGGATAGTAACTAAACCGCGCAGATTTGGTAGGGCTATCCAGCCACCTAAGTGGTTTCATAATGAAATCTTCATTCTTGAAAACGATGAACCTGCGCACTACTAGGAAGCAATGGTGGGGCTCAACTCAAGGGAATGGCACAAAGCCATGAAATTCGAAATGGAATCCTTGTACGGAAATCAAGTTGGGAACTTGGTAGAACTTCCAGAAGGCAAAAAGCCCATTGGTTGTAAATGGATTTCCAAAAGAAAGAAAGACACGAATGGTAACACTACTATGCATAAAGCTAGAGTTGTCATGAAAGAGTTCACACAAGTTGAAAGAGAAGACTACGCCGAGACTTCCTCACATGTAGCTATGCTTAAGTATGTTGGGATACTACTAGCAACTGATGCTTATTTTGATTATGAAATATGGCACACGGATGTCAAAAAGACTTACCTCAATGGAAACCTCAAAGATGATGTATACATGATACATCCAGAAGGTTTTGTCGATCCTAAGGATGCTAGAAAGGCGTGCAAGATTTAGAGGGCCATTTATGGTGTGAAGCAAGCGTCAAGGAGCTGGAACATTCGTTTTGATGAACTAGTCAAAGAGTTTTGCTTCATGAGGAATGACGAAGAATCTTGTGTTTACAAGAAGTTTAGTGGGAGCACAAAAGTATTTGTAACCTTGTATATGGATGACATATTGTTGATTGGAAATGATGTAAATTTTCTTAGCGAAATAAAAGACTCACTGAAGCAGTGTTTTTCAATGAAGGACTTAGGTGAAGCGGCATGCGTATTGGGCATCAGGATCTATAGAGATAGATGAAAACGCCTGATAGAGCTTAGCCAAAGCATGTACATTGACAAGGTGTTGAAAGGGTTCAACATGGACAATGCCAAGAAGGGCCTACTCCCAATGTCACCTGGCACAATATTGTGCAAGAATCAGCGTCCTTGGACTCTCGATGAGTGAGTACAAATGAATGATCTTCCATATGCTTCGATAGTTGGTTCTATTATGTATGCCATGCTATGCACAAGACCAGATGTTTCCTATGTGCTAAGTGTTAGGAGCAGGTACCAGAGTGATCCACGATTGCAACACTAGGCCATAGTCAAAAATATTCTTAAGTACCTCTAAAGGACCAAGAATTTACTCCTTGTGTACGGAGGTGATGAAGATCTCATTGTATGTGGTTACACTAATGCAGGCTTCATGACTGACAGATATCACTTCAAATCTTAATGAGGCTATGTTTTCATATTGAAGGTGGCGCAGTTGACTAGAGAAGTTCCAAACAAAAGACTATGGCAGATTCTACGATGAAGGCGAAATATGTTACAACTTTAGAAGCCTCCAAGGAGGCAGTTTGCATCAAGAAGTTTCTTGAAGACCTTGGTGTGGTCCCAAGTGTGCTGGACCCGGTGGAGATCTATTATGATAATAGTGGCGCCGTGGCTCGGACAAGGGAGCCAAGTTCGCACCATAAGACAATGCATATTCAATGCAAATATAAACTCATTTGCCATCATGTCAAAGAGGGTTTAGTGAAAGTACGCAAAGTGCACATGGATCTAAATGTGCCAGACCAGATGACAAAGCCTCTACCATGAGCAAATGACATGGCTTGAAACTGCGTCAGTATTTCCCCAAAGAGGTAGGGATGATGCAACACATCGATGGTAAGTATTTCCCTCAGTTATGAAACCAAGGTATTAATCTGTAGAGGAATATCAAGCATGTACGTAAACAACCCCTGCACACAAAGAACGAATAGTTGCAACCCCGACCCGTAAGAGAGGTTGTCAGTCTCTCAACGGTAAAAGAAAGATATTTTTGTATGAGATTGGATTAGTAGATCTTGCAAAAGCACAAAATAAAATAGGTCAAGATAAATGGAAGCAAGGTATTTTGGGGTTTTTGGAAACATAGATCTAAAAACAAGAGTGGCAAAAGGATAGATTAAACATGGCAAAAATATTGATCGGGAAGCAATATGATTAAAGAGACCCGGGGGTCGTATGTTTCATAGTAGCTTCTCTCATGAGTATAGCACACGGTGGGTGAACATATTAATGTTGGGAAATTGATAGAAAATCGAATAGTCATGACGATATCCAAGGCAATGATCATTATATAGGCATCACATCCAAGATTAGTAGACCGAAACGACTCTGCATCTACTACTATTACTCCACACATCGATTGCTATCCAGCATGCATCTAGTGTATTAAGTTCATGGAGAAATGGAGTAATGCGATAAGAACGCTGACATGATGTAGACCAGATCTACTCATGTAGGAATAGATCTAATCTTGTTATCCTTAATAGCAATGATACATGCGTGTCTTGTTGCCCCTTTTGTCACTTGGAAAGAATGTCGCAAGATTGAACCCATCACAACGTACCTCTTCCCATGGCAAGAAAAATCAATCTAGTTGGCCTAACTAAACCACAGATTCGAAGAAGAAATATGAGGCTATAAGTAATCATGCATATAAGAGATCAAAAGAAGACTCAAATAATATTCATGGATATAAACTGATCATGAACTCAAAATTCATCGGATCCCAACAAACACAGCGCAAAAGGCATTACATCATATGGATCTCCAAGAGACCATTGTATTGAGAATCAAAACGAGAGAAGAAGCCATCTAGCTACTGCCTATGGACCCGTAGGTCTATGGTGGACTACTCACTCATCACCAGAGAGGCACCTATGATGAAGATAAATCCCTCAGTAATGGTTCTAGATTGGATCTCGCGGTTCTGGAACTTGCGACGGCTGGAATTGTATTTCGTTGACTCCCCTAGGGTTTTCTGAATATATGGGTATTTATAGAGCTGAGAGTCGGTGGAGGGGACTCCCAAGGTGGGCATGACCCACCAGGGTGCGGGAGGGGCCTTGGGCATGCCCTAGTGTCTCGTCTCCTCCTCGGTCTTCCTCTCCGGCAGCTCTTTGGCTCATTGGATGTCTTCTGGCCCAAAACAATTCTCCAAAAAGTTTCATGGTGTTTGCACTTTGTTTGGTATGGATTTTCTGCAAAGAAAAAAACAAACAGAAAACAGCAACTGGCACTTGGCACTATGTCTATAGGTTAGTCCCTAAGAAATGATATAAATTTGCTATAAAATAATTGTAAAACATCCAAGATTGATAACATAACAGCATGGAACAATCAAAAAATTATAGATACATTGGAGACATATCAGCATCCCCAAGCTTAATTCCTACTCGTCCTCGAGTAGGTAAAAAATAAAAACAGAATTTTCGATGTCGAATGTTGCCTAACATGTTCATCACATATTCTTTTCTTTATAGCATGGACATGTGGACTTTTAGATGGTTCAAAGCAATAGTCTAGTTTTGACATGAAGACTTAAATACTCAAGCATATCAACAAGCAACCATGTCTTTCAAAATATCAACAGTAAAGCAAGTTATCCATACACCATCATGCTCACTCATTGATCCATTCATGAAACACACTTAAATATTAGCTACGCATAATGCTCAAGTATGATCATAGTGCCCCCTAGTTGGCGTTTTATAAGAGAAGATGGAGACTCAAGTAAAAAATTGCATAAAGTAAATAGATAGACCCTTCGCATAGGGAAGTAGGGATTTGTAGAGGTGCCAGAGCTCAAGGTTTAAATTAATTGAGAAAAAATATTTTGGGAGGCATACCTTTCCTATCAATGAAAACGACCAAAAGTTTTCAATACCTTTCCATGCTAGATACATCATAGGCGGTTCCCAAACAAAAAATAAAGTTCATTCCTTTTTCCACCATACTTTCACTTTCCATGGCTACCCGAATCCACGGTTGCCTTCCATACCAACGCTTTCAAAGGAATTTATTATTTGTCAAGAAAAAGTAAAAAAAATCTTTTTCATTTCGAGACTAGGAATCCCTATTACTGCCGTACTCTCATGCAATAACAAGTGAATAAACACTCATCTTGAGAATAACACATCTAGCATGGAAAAATATCGGTCACCTCCTTCCGCTTCATGAGCGGTACAAGCACACTAAAAGGAAAATTTATTTTGAAAATTAGAGGTGGCACATACAAATTTGCTTGGAATGGCATGGAAATACCACATTTAGGTAGCTATAGTGGACTCATTTGGCAAAATTGGGTTTAAGGATTTTGGATGCACATGTAGTATTTCTACTTAGTACAAGTGAAGGCTAGCAATAGATTGAGAAGCAACCAATAAAGAAACGAAAAATCACATAAGAGAGCATTGAGCATAACTAACACTGAATAATCCACCATAAGTAGGATATAATTTCTTTGTACAACTATTAACTGTCGTACTTGCATAGGGAATCACCAGCCTTAACATCAATATTCTTACTAAGCACAATTACTCATCAACATGACTCATATATCACTATCATCATGTCTCAAAACTATTACAAAGAATCAAGTTTAATTTGTCCAATGATCTTCATGAAAGTTTTTATCATATATATCTTGGATATCTATCAGTTTGGGACTATATTCATATTTGCCATTGCTTTTTGGGCAAGCTCACATAGATTTAAGTGGAGATCATGAGCATAAAAGTTTCATCTCTCAAAATAGTATAAGTGAAGCATGAGACGGTTTCTTCAACATTACTAACTCTCAAAATAGTATAAGTGAAGCATGAGAGCATCTCTTCAAACATGTAAAAGCACGTCGTGCTCAAAAAGATATAAGTGAAGCATATAGAGCTATTCTAACAAGTCATGGCATAATTTAGCTCTCTCAAATAGGTGTGTCCATCAAGGATACAAAGCAAAACAAGCAAACATACAAGACGCTCCAAGAAAAACTCATGATATGTGATGAATAAAAATATAGCTCCAAGCAAAATACCGATGGTTGTTAGAAGAAATAGTGGATGCCACTCGGGGGGCATCCCTGTTGGGACCCCGATACTAGGTCATATGAATCCAGTTTGTAACATATCACATCACTTTGCGGCCTCACACACGGTAAGCTCCACGGCTGCAGCCTTACCTTAGCCGGGACCGTTTGCGTCTTTTGGCTCACGTATGTGAACATGTCGCTGGCAATCAAATGACAGAGAACCCGAGCCGACATAACTAGTCATAGAACCCAAGTGGCACATCCATAAGGAAACATGCATACGTAACCCAGCAATGCAGGTGTCGACCTCAAGCGTGTGTAGACGAATCATAGCAAGCTACAAGGACTCCATTACGTCATGGGACATAAATGTCATCACTGCACGTAGACGAGTCGTAGCAGGCTACAGGGACTCCATTACACTACAAGACATTTCCCCGAAGGGACAAACACAACAGCAAAGAAGGATACATGCCGGTCGATCAATGTGTCCGGAGCAGTAGCAAGCTACCATGGCTCGATGGAAGCACAAAGAGGCAGTTTCCCGGAAAGAGTACTACTAAAGGCACACAACTAGGTGTCGGATCCCATACTTACCGTTGCACCTCACACGTACGCACGACATGGCCGATATGCATAGATACAAATATGGCATCACAACATAACCATATAAGAACACAACTTTTATTTAAGAGGCTCAGACGAGCCTTGCTTGATATGTTCTTACAGATAGAGGTCACATGACCCGACACTCAAGTCATACAAACAAGTTCATACAAACCAAGTAGAAGCTTAAGCTATCTGAGTACAGACAGATGAAAGGGGTAAAAAGGCACATGGCCTGACTATCTACAGCCCGCCAAAAGGCATAAGGTCATAGCTGCGACACCAGCTATTCGACATCGTCAACATCTAGAAAGAACCCACCTCATGGGTCCTAGATCTCATCTGCAACATTTATTAAGCAAAAGTGAGTACAAACGTACTCATCAAGTCTTTAAAACAGACCTAGTCTAATCATGCTCATGTATCAACAAGGGAAGTGGTGGAGTTTATGCAGCAATACCAGCTTTGACTCATGGCTAACCTGCACTACTCAAATTTTAACTCTTTGTTACAATTTTAGATATCGCACACGAGTCCACCAACTTCATTGCAATACACCACCATGGATTCACTTCCCTCTCCTGCGAGAGTGCCATCCATGGTACTCACAGTTTTCTTGATATTTTTTATGAGTATCCATTTGATTATCTATGAACAGCATAGTTCTCCAAGTAGTCCATATCCGAGGACACGGCTATTCGAATAGTTTCATACCCTGCAGGGGTGTACTTCTTCACACACGCTCTTGCCACTTATCGCTGTGTGCTCATAAGACCAAGAACCTTGGCAACCTTCAAGCGGATGCCCAGCGAGGGAGTCGTCCACGACCGTCAATCACATAAGACCTCTAGTCCAGGCTATCGCCTATTTGAGACTGAACTCGCACAAAAGTCCGGCCAAAGTTTCCGCTATGGCCCCAAACGATGTGCGCAGGGTTCCCAATCCCACCATTCGGGTGACCCTTGGTACACCGTGCCACAGCCTACCGCATCATAACCCACCCTAGGGTCAGCGCTACGCACGGCCTCCAGCATGCTATAAACACCAGAAATTCCTTGCAACTCCTGGACCAAGGATTAAGCGACTGATAAGTCGAGAGGGGTCGAGTTACCGGAACCCAATGTGTGGTAGTAACTAGTCTTGGATCACAAAAATGGAACTTAGTTCCTAAGAACAGTCCCAATGAGACAACCCGCTATGTAATCCTACATAGCCTCTCATCGCTGCCTTTACCACATCGGGTTCTTCATAAGATCATCACATCAGAACAACATTGTTTCACTCAGTTCATCACCCACATGAATCAGACCTGAAACAACTCTAAGCATAGCAAGCATAGCAGGCAAAGTAAGCTAAGCACATCATGGCACAAGCATCTACCAGGTATGCTAGGTTGCAAGGTTTAGCTATTTACTATGACAATGACAGGTCATGCAGCAGATTAGGGTCATCTACCGTGTATAACTAACATGTGGTCGATTGTCCTAATGCAATAAACAAGACCAGGAGCGAGAGAGTGGTGTATTATAGGAAAGATCAAAGGGGTTGCTTGCCTTGTTGGGGAGCGAGAAGGTTCTCTCCTTCGTTGGAATACTCGGAGGTATCCTCGAAAGCAAGGCCTACCGCAATGCAGATAAGAAACAATCAATACACGCAAGTGCAACAATATGATGCATGATCATGGCATGATAGCATGTATGGATGAGCTAATGCAGCCAGTGATCATGTTAATTTGAAATGAGTTTGAATATAGGTTCAAAATCGTTCTTCATTTCAAATTCCATATACTACCCTATTAATAAATGTCAATGTTCACCTCTTTATATTGCTCTAACATGCATGACAATAGCACCATTGGATTCATTGGATTTTTCTGATAAATTTTCATATATAAATTATTTTCATCTGATTTACAGATTAATTTATATGAATTTTTGAAGTTTTGAATAATTTTTGGAATTATTTTTAAACTAGAAAATGAAATATGACATCAGCCTGACGTCATGGTGATGTCAGCTGATCAGCTGACCAGACGAGAGTCAAACCTGACATGTGGGGATCACATGTCAGTGGCTCAATCATTTAACTAAATAATTAAAACTAATCCTAACTAATTAACAAATCTGGCCCTACTGGTCAGTGACTGATTGGTTTAATTAATCTAATCTAATTAATTTGCTAACTAATTTGATTAACAGAGCCTGGCCCCACCTGCCAATGACCCAAGGGTCAAACCCCCATGGTCAACTCTGGCAAGACCCACCGGCGTTGAGCCACCGGTGGCTCCAAAGACGGCGGAGGGTTCGGGATCCCTCCTCCGGCGACCAAAAGGGCGGCGGAGGGCACCAAATGGACCTACACACACGCGCGCGTCCATTCCGACGCCTCCTAGGAGCTAACATGGTCGGAATCGACGCCGCGTCAAGCTTGGCAGCTGCCGGAGCTCAGGCGGGCACGGGCCCATCAAGCCGAAGCTCAAACGAGGCGCCTAAGGACTTCTAGGGCTGCTTGGGAACATTCTGATCACGACCGCGTGCTCAGACGCAAGCTTGGGCTGCTGCAACGGCGGCCACGACCATGCCGACGGCGAGAAGCTTTTGGGCTCGGAGGAACTCGACGCTAAAGGGCTCATTCGAAGGGGGAAAGAGGGGGGAAAGGACCAGGGGCTCACGGCGGTTGCAGAGACGTCGAGAGCGGACTCGGGGAGGGCCTCGAGCAGCGGCGAGCTTCACTTGCTTGCCGGTGGCTGAAGGTTGAAGACAATGGCGATGGCAGCGACAGGGAGCTCCCGGCAGTGCGTGGCTCGGCTAGAAGGAAGAGGGGATCTAGGCGGAGCCTTTGGCGGGCTCAGAACGACACAGGGGTGGCTAAAATGGCGGCGCTATGGTGGCGAGCAGCTTGGCCATGGCGGAGCAAAGGACGGGAGAAAGAAAGGTGGGCAAGAGAGAGAGAGAGAGAGAAGCGATGGGGACGGCTCTGGGAGCTTATCCCCATCGCGCTAGAGTGGGGGAAGCAGGCAGGCAGCTGCTGGCGTGGAGGCAAGGCAGCGCGCGCACGCCGGCCACACTCCCATCCTCTTGGCCACCAGGAGGATGATGACCTCCCTAGGCTAGGTGGGCCAGCCTGGCCTGGCTTCTTTCTCCTTTTTTTTCCTTTTTTTCATTTCTATTCTAATTTGTGACATTTGTTTAATTCTTTCATAGGTACAAAGTGACTTTGCAAAATATCCCAAGTATTTTATATAATGGAGTTTGAATATTTCAAACTTATCTAAAAAGTTTCAGGATTTTTTGAAAACAAAGGTAATGATAATTCATTATTTGGCATTTTCAAGATCTTTAACATTGATTTTTAAATTGTTTTGGATGTTCAAATATGTAAATTGTTCCCTATTATAATCATATCCAAAATTATCAGACATAGGGAACATTTTTAAAGGGCATTTTGGATTTGTTGAATTTTCACCAACTTTGAATTGTTTTGATTCAATGTGAGCTTGGGGTTTCTTCAACTTCCCATTTCAAGTTGATGCCAAATTGAAACATGATGCAACATATGTTGTTCCTATGACTTCTAGCTAGGGATGTGACAACTCACCCCCACTCAAAAGATTCTCGTCCTGAGATTTTGATGTCGTCGGGAAGAGCGCAAAGTACTCTAGTCGAAGATGATATTCTCTTTCCCATGTGGCCTACTTTTCAGAATGGTGTGACCACTGAACCTTGAGAAAATTGATGTGCCGACATCGAGTGGTACGCTCAGCTTGATCAAGAAGACGAACAGGGTATTCTCGATATGTAAGGTTATCTTGGAGATCAAGCGCTTCGTGGTCTACTTCACGGACAGGGTCCAAGAAGCAATGCCTGAGTTGCGAGACGTGGAAGACATCATGAACCTTGGAAAGATGCGGTGGAAGTTCCAATTGGTAGGCAACCTCTCCTCGTTTAGCAAGAATGCGAAAAGGTCCAATGTAACAAGGAGCCAACTTGCCCTTGATACTGAAACTATGGGTACCCTTCAGAGGTGTAACCCGAAGGTAAGCCTTCTCGTCAATTTCATAGGTCACAGCCTTATGATGGTGATCATATTGGCTCTTTTGATGAGATTGGGCTGTTTTTAACTTTTCACGAATAATGCGAACTTGCTCCTCTGCATCCTGGATTATATCCGAACCAAAGAGTTGCCTCTCTCCGGTTTTCGACCAGTTAAGAGGTGTTCGACACCTTTGTCCATAGAGAACTTCAAAAGGGGCTTTGCCCAAGCTTGATTGATAACTATTTTTATAAGCAAATTCGGCAAAGGGAAGACATTTCTCCCAGTTCATACCGAAAGATATAACACAAGCTCGGAGCATGTCTTCAAGAATTTGATTGCGGGTGGAAAGCAGTGCTAAAGGATAGATGGGTCCCCATAGCCATTTGAAAACTTTCCCAAATTGGGAAGTAAACATACTTCCACAGTCTGAGTTAATCTCCAAAGGAACACCATGAAGAGAAACTATTCGAGAAACATGCAACTCCGCTAGCTGGCTAGCAATTATACTCTCCCAAACAGGAAGAAAATGAGCCACTTTGGAAAGGCGGTCGATGGCCACAAAGATAGTATTATTCCCTCTCTTAGTCTTGGGAAATCCGGTAATAAAATCCATACCAACTTTATCCCATTTCCATTCAGGAATAGCTAAAGGTTGAAGGGTGCCAGCAGGCCTTTGATGTTCTGCTTCGACGCGGCGACAAACATCACAGTTAGCAACGAACTGAGGAATTTCTCTCTTCATCCTAGTCCACTAGAACCTCTAGCGTAGGTCCTGATACATCTTGGTACTGCTCGGATGAATTGAGAGGGGAGAATCATGAGCCTCCTTAAGGATCAACTGTTGTAGATGTTGCTTCTCCGGGATCACCAAACGGTTCTCAAAGAAGACAACACCCCGATCATCTTCCAAGAAGCATCTAACATTACCCTTCTTAATGTTTTTCTTGATCCGAGATATCCTAGCATCATGCTTCTGGGCTTCTATAATTTGATCCGAAAGTGTAGGTTTCGCCACCAAGTTGGATAGGAATCCTTGAGGAACAAGCTGAAGGTTCAACATTCGAAATTCCTCATGAAGAAGTGGTTGACCTTGTTGTAACATCAGATTGTTACAATAAGACTTACGACTTAGTGCATCAGCCATAACATTGGCTTTCCCCGGGGTGTTAGTTATCCCTAAGTCATAATCTGTAATCAACTCAACCCACCGTCTTTGCCTGAGATTCAAATCCGGCTGGGTGAATATATATTTTAGACTTTGGTGATCAGTGTAAATTTCGCAATGATTACCCAGAAGGTAATTTCGCCATGTTTTTACTGCATGGACTACAGCTGCAAGCTCAAGATCATGTGTTGGATAATTATCCTCATGTGGACACAAGTGTCGAGAAGCGTATGCAATCACATGACGATCTTGCATGAGAATGCAACCTAATCCTTGTCGCGAGGCGTCACCGTAGATAACAAAGTCCTTAGAGTAGTCTGGTTGCACTAGAACGGGAGCAGAGGTCAGTCATCTTTTCAACTCCTGAAAACTATGCTCGCATTGTGGGGTCCACTCGAACCTTTTATCTTTCTTGAGGAGTTCAGTCAAAGGTTTCGCAACCTTGGAGAAGTTCTCGACAAAGCGGCGACAATAGCTCGCTAAGCCAAGGAAACTCCGAAATTGCTTAACCGATTCAGGTTGAGTCCAATCAAGGATGGCCTGAACTCTCTTGGGATTGACAGCAATACCTTTACGAGATATCACGTGGCCCAGATAGGTCACTTCTGGCAACCAAAATTCACACTTGGAGAATTTGGCGTACAAACGATGCTCTCGAAGTTTCATCAATACCAGCCTTAGATGCTCGGCATGTTCTTGTTCGTTCCTCGAGTAGATGAGTATATCGTCGAGGTAAACCACGACGAATTTATCTAAATATTCCATGAAGATCAAATTCATCAAAGGAGAGAAGGTGGCTGGGGCATTGGTTAAACCGAAGGACATGACGGTGTACTCGTATTGGCCATAATGAGTCACAAAAGCCGTTTTTGGAATGTCCCCGTTCCTAATTCTGATTTGATGGTATCCCAACCTCAAATCCATTTTGGAAAAGCAGAGGATCCAGCAAGTTGATCATACAAATCGTTGATCCTGGGGAGCGGATACTTGTTCTTTATTGTGACCAGATTCACTGGCTGATAATCCACAACCATCCGATCCGATCCATCCTTCTTCTTGACGAAGAGAACGGGACAAGCCCAAGGAGAAGAGCTGGAACGGATGAAACCTTTCTTCAAAGCCTCATCGAGTTGGATCTTAAGTTCGGCTAGTTCTAAGGGTGCCATCTTATAGGGTCTTCTGGCTATTGGGACAGTCCCTGGAACGAGCTCTGTCACAAACTCAACATCTCTGACAGGAGGAATTCCTGGCAGTTCTTCTGGAAAGACATCCGGAAAGTCACGGACTACCGGAATATCTTCTAACTCTGGAAGGGGCTAGGAAGTAGAGTTGGCGCTTGGTTGTTCGAGTGGAGACATTAACTATCTCACCCGACGGATATGTAAGTTGAACATTCCTAGTGTGAGTATCAATCTTAGCATATTGGGCTTTCATCCAATCCATGCCTAGAATGATATTGATGTCCGAAGACTTGAGGGCTATCAAAGATGCTAGGAAGACTAGCCTATCCACCAGAATCTCATTATCATGGCTCACTCTAGAAGTTTGCCATTTTGAACCAGGAGTTTGAACTACTAAAGGAGTAGGCATATCACAAAAAGATATGTTATGCAACTGTGCATAACTTTCTGAAATGAAAGAATGAGATGCCCCAGTATCAAATAGAACAGAAGCTGGATGACTATTGACAAGGAGCGTACCTAGGATAACATCAGGATCCACAAAGGCTTCCTCAACAGACACATAGTTCACTCGTCCACGAACAGGAGCTGGCTTCACATAAAAGGCTTTTCCTGGCTTTCCACGTCCAGTGGGATTAGCATTATTCTGAGGACAATCACGGGAGTAGTGTCCCGGTTCTCCGCATTTGTAGCAAACCACGGTGGCACGGGGTGCAACATTTGCAGGCGGTCCTCCAAATGGCCTGACTAGAGGATTGGGCTGAGCTAGGCGAGGCGCCTGGAAGGATGGCCTCGCATTGTATCTTGGTGGCAGGGGTGCGTTGGGCACCCAGACCCAGCGTTTATTGGGGTCTGAGCCAGACGCGGGGCTGAAGTCACGGTTGTGCTTTCTCGTGGCCTCATAATCCGTCTGTCCAGTCTCGGCATTGATAGCCTTGTTGACGAGAGCCTGGAAAGTGGTGCACTCATGCAGGCGCAGGTCTCGACGGAGCTCAGGATTAAGTCCCTTGTGGAACCTAGCCTGCTTCTTGGCATCAATAGAAACTTCCTCAGGAGCATAGCGAGCAAGGTTTCCAACCTCACAACTATAGGCATCCACTGACAGTCTACCCTGGGCGAAGGCACAGAATTCCTCTCTCTTACGATCCATCAGCCCTTCCAGGATGTAGTGGGTACGGAATGCAGCACTAAATTCTGTCCAAGTTGTTGCGGGGCCTGCGGGACGCATGGCTTCAAAATTTTCCCACCACAGATTGGCGGGTCCTTCTAGAAAGTAAGTTGCAAAGGTCACCTTGTTGGCCTCGGACACATTGGCAGCCCGGATCTTGCAGTACATGCTAGTCAGCCAGTCATCCGCGTCGAGTGGGTCGACCGAATGATGATACTTGGGTGGGCACAGTCTGATGAAATCAAAGAGTGACACACCATTATTGAGATCATTGTGGGGAGCACGTGCTGTGTTCTGCTCAATTCGCTCCAATAGCCTGTTGGTCTCTCTCTTGTTCCTTTCGGCTTCAAGCATCACTTCTGCCAGAGAAGGCGCATGTGGCAGATCCTCTTGCCTTGGATGGCTTCCCTCGCTTTGCTTAGGGGCAGGCATGGGGTTATTCCTAGTTGCCACCATCCTAGGAAAACAAACCCATAGCTTAATCATAGGGGACAACAACTCTAAGACATGAGATAAGGAATGTACTAGACAACATGGCATGCATGGTAAACACCAATCAACATGGTAAAACAACTGCCATGTGAACACCATGATTCATACACACCATGACATAGTTCAGTACAAGCCAAGCTAAAATACAACTACGTAGAGATGACACAACTCATCAGAGGCATTACAAGCTTCCTATACATTATCTATGTACACCTCCGGAACTCAACTCTCAACCTCATCATATCCCACAAGACACGCAGGACTATGGCGATATGATTACTACCATACTAGAACTTGTTGGAAATATGCCCTAGAGGCAATAATAAATTAGTTATTATCATATTTCCTTGTTCATGATAATCGTTTATTATCCATGCTATAATTGTATTGATCGGAAACTTAGATGCATGTGTGGATACATAGACAAAACCATGTCCCTAGTATGCCTCTAATAGACTAGCTCGTTGATCAAAGATGGTCAAGGTTTCCTAGCCATTTACATGTGATGTCATTTGATAATGGGATCACATCATTAGGAGAATGATGTGATGGACAAGACCCAAACTACAAACGTAGCATATGATCATGTCAGTTTGTTGCTACTGTTTTCCGCATGTCAAAGTATGTGTTCCTATGACCATGAGATCATGCAACTCACTGACATCGGAGGAGTACCTTGTGTGTATCAAACGTTGCAACGTAACTGGGTGACTATAAAGGTGCTCTACAGGTATCTCCGATGGTGTCTGTTGAGTTGGCATGGATCGAGACTGGGATTTTTTACTCCGTGTGACGGAGAGGTATCTCAGGGCCCACTCGGTAATACAACATCACAAATGAGCCTTGCAAGCAATGTGGCTAATTGTTGGTTGCGGGATTTTGTATTACGGAACGAGTAAAGAGACTTTCCGGTAATGAGGTTGAACTAGGTATGGAGATACCGATGATCGAATCTCGGGCAAGTAACATACCGAAGAACAAAGGGAACATCATACGGGATTAACTGAATCCTTGACATAGAGGTTCGACCGATAAAGATCTTCGTAGAATATGTAGGAACCAATGTGGACATCCAGGTCCCGCCATTGGTTATTGACCGTAAAGGTGTCTCGGTCATGTCTACATAGTTCTCGAACCCGCAGGGTCTGCACACTTAAGGTTTGGTGACGTTTCGGTAGTATAGAGTTATGTATGGTGGTGACCGAAGTTTGTTTGGAGTCCCGGATGAGATCCTGGACGTCACGAGGAGCTCCTAAATGGTCCGGAGGTAAAGATTTATATATAGGAAGTCCTGTTTTGGTCGCCGGAAAAGTTCCGGGCTCATCGGTAGTGTACCGGGAGTGCCGGTAGTGTACCGGGAGACCACCAGGAGGGGTATTTCGACCCAAGAGACTTTATGGGCTGTATAAGGATAAATACCAGCCCTTAGTGGGCTGGTGGAAGTCCTACACAAAGCCCATGAGGCTGGAAGAAAATACCAAAAGGAAAAAGGTGGAGAAAGGCAAAAAGGGCTATATATGGAAGGAGTCCTAATCCCACTAGGAGTGGGAAGAGGAGGACTCCTCCCTAGCCGGCCGAACCAGGTGGGTTTTGGCCCTTGCGCCAGCCCCTCCTCCTCCTCCTCTCCTCCTATATATACTAGAGGGGTTTGAGGGTTTTTGGCACAAGTTATTCTGCCACGTGTTGCCCTCTTCTCCAGTGCATAGTTTCTCCTCTAGATCGGATTTCTGCAGTGCTTAGGCGAAGCCCTGCAGGAATAGCTCCACCACCATCTCCAGAGTGCCATCACGCTTCTGGAGAACTCTCCCTCCTCTCCGCCTCCTCTTGCTGGATCAAGACGGTGGAGATCGTCATCAAGTTGCACGTGTGCTGAACGCGGAGGTGTCGTCCGTTCAGTACTAGATCGGAAGGATCGTGATCAAGGCCACGGGACGTTCGTGATCGGATCGCGGGACGGATCGTGACGAGATCGTGGGACGGTTCGTGATTCGTTCGTGGGACGGTTCATGATTAGATCGCGGGACGCTCGGCGATTTGGATTGCGAAGAAGTACGACTACACCAACCGTGTTACTTAACGCTTCCGCTTAGTGATCTACAAGGGTACGTAGATCCACTCTCCCTCTCATAGATGCTCATCACCATGGATAGGTTTGTGTGTGCGTAGGAAAAATTTTGTTTCCCATGCGACGTTCCCCAACAGTGGTATTAGAGCTAGGTTGATGGTTCGATGAGATCTCGAGTAGAACACAAAAGGTTTGTGGGCGTTGATGCTTAGATTGCTTCCTCCCTTGGTCGTGTTTTGGTTCAGCGGTATTGTGGGATGAAGCGGCCCGGACCAACCTTACTCGTACGCTTACGAGAGACCGGTTCCCTCAACTGCACTTGTTGCAACAGATGGCTAGCGGGTGTCATTTTCTCCTACTTTAGTTGGATCGGATTCGACAAAGGCGGTCCTTGAGAAGGTTTTAAAGCAAATTGTGTATCACCATTGTGGTGTATGCATAGGTGAGAATCGTTCGTGCTAGAAACCCGTAGCAGACACGTAAAACATGCAACAACAATTAGAGGATGTCTAACTTGTTTTTTCAGGGTATGTTGTGATGTGATATGGCCAATTACATGATGTGATATATGTGATGTATGAGATGATCATGTGATGTATAGATTATCATGACTTGCATGTCGATGAGTACGGCAACCGGCAGGAGCCATAGGGTTGTCTTTCATTATTGTATGACATGCGTGTCAATCATTAAGCGCTATGTAATGCTTTACTTTATCGCTAAACGGTAGCAATAGTAGTAGAAGCATGGTGGGCGTGACAACCCCGATGGCGACACGTTGATGGAGATCAAGATGATGGAGATCATGGTGTCTTGCTGGTGACGATAGAGATCATGCCGGTGCTTTCAAGATGGATATCAAAAGCACAAGTTCATGGCCATATCATGTCCTTTTATGCACCTTGTTTTGCTTAGGACGACGGTAGCATTATAAGGTGGTCCCTCACTTAAATTTCAAGATGAATTGTGTTCTCCCCGAGTGTGCACCGTTGCGAAAGTTCGTCGTGCTGAGACACCATGTGATGATCGGGTGTGATAGACTCTATGTTCACATACAACGGGTGCAAGCCAGTGTTGCACATGCGGAACACTCGGGTTAAACTTGACGAGCCTAGCATGTACAGACATGGCCTCGGAACACAAGAGACCGAAAGGTCGAACATGAGTCATATAGTAGATATGATCAACATAATGATGTTCACCATTGTAACCACCTCAACTCACGTGATGATCGGACTTGAGTTGGTGAATTTGGATCATGTATCACTCGAATGACCGGAGGGATGTCAATTTGAGTGGGAGTTCTTAAGTAATATGATTAATTGAACACATTATCATGAACATAGTTAGTAGTGTCTTTGCAAATTATGGTGTAGATTACTTGCTCGCGCTGTAGCTCCCTTGAATTTTTATATGTTCCTAGAGAAATAGAGTTGAAAGATGATGGTAGCAATATTGCGGATTGGATCCGTGATCTGAGGATTGTCCTCGTTGCTGCATAGAAGGCTTATGTCCTTAATGCACCGTTCGGTGTGACAACCCCTCTAGCGTCGTCTGTAGATGTTGTGAACATCTGACAGGTACGTGCTGATGACTACTTGATAGTTTAGTGTGTCATGCATTACGGCTTAGAATTGAGGCTTTGAAACATTTTGAACGTCACGGAACATATGAGATGTTCTAAGAGCTGAAATTGGGATCTCAGGATCGTGCCCGTGTTGCGAGATATGAGATCTCCAACAAGATTCTTTGCCTGCAAGATGAACAAGAATAGCTCAATCGTTGAGTTTGTGCTCAGATTGACTGGGTTCTACAATCGCTTGAATCGAGTGGGAGTTCATCTTCCAAATAAGATAGTGCTTGATATAGTTCTCCAAGTCACTTTCACTAAGCTACTAGAACTTGGTGATGAACTATTGAATGCCAGGGATAGAATTAATGATCCCTGAGCTGTTTGCGATATTTGACACCGGGAAGGTAGAAATCAAGAAGGAGCATCAAGTGCTGATGGTTAGTATAACCACTAGTTTCGAGAAGGGCAAGGGCAAGGAGGGAAACTTCATGGATGGCAAGTCAGTTGTTGCTCAGTGAAGCAACCCAAAGTTGAAACCAAACCCGAGACTATGTGCTTCAATTATGAGGAGAAAGGTCGCTGAAGTGGAACAACCCTAGATACTTGGTAGATAAGAAGGCTGGCAACGTTGACAGAAGTATATTTGATATATGTGTTATTTATGTGTACCTTGCTAGTACTCCAAGTAGCACCTGGGTATTGGATACCGGTTCGGTTGCTAAATGTTAGTAACTCGAAATAAAAGCTACGGAATCAACAGAGCACTAAGCTAAGGGTGAGGTGATGATGTGTGTTGGAAATGTTTCCAAGGTTGATGAGATCAACATCGCACGCTCTTTCTACCTTCAGGATTAGTGACAGACCTAAATAAATGTTATTTGGTGTTTTGCGTTGAGCATGAACATGATTAGATCATGTTTATTGCAATACGGTTATTCATTTAAGTTAGAGAATAATGGTTATTCTGTTTACCTGAATAATACCTTCAATGGTCATGCACCCAGTGAGAATGGTTTGTTGAAATCTTGATCGTAGTAATACACATGTTCATAACATTTATGTCAAAAGATACAAAGTTAATAATGATAGTACCACATACTTGTGGCACTGCCACTAAATGTCATATTGGAATAAAGCGCATGAAGAAACTCCATGTTGATGGATCTTTGGACTCATTCGATTTCGAATCGGTTGAGACATGCGAACCATGCCTCTTGGGCAAGATGACTAAAAAAACCGTTGGATGGAGCGGGCAAGTGATTCATTGGAAATGATACATGTTGATGTATGCAATCCAGTGAGTCTTGTAGCATGCAGTGGATATCATTATTTTCTTACCTTCACTGATGATTTAAGTAGATATAGTGTATATTTATTTAATGAAACACAAGTCTGAATCGTTTGAAAAGTTCAAGCAAATTCAGAGTGAAGTTTAAGATCATCGTGACAAGAAGATAAAAGTATCTGGGAGATGATCGTGGAGGTGAATATCTGACTTACGAGTTTGGCATACAACTTTAGACAATGTGAAAGTTGTTTCACAACACACGCCACCTGGAACACCATAGTGTGATGGTATGTCTAAACGTCATAGTCATGCTCTATTGGATATGGTGCATGTTATGATGTCTCTTGTCATTTTGCTACTATAATTTTGGGGTTATGCATTAGAGACAACTACATACACTTTAAATAGGGCACCATCTAAATCCGTTGAGATGACACCGTGTGAATTATGGTTTGATAGAAACCTAAGCTGTCATTTATTAATGTTTGGGGCTGCGACGCTTGTGTGGAAAATGTTTTCACCTAATAAGCTCAAACCCAAAGTGGATAAATGCATCTTCATAGAATACCCTAAGAACAGTTGGGTGAACCTTCTATCTCAGATCCAAGCATAAAATGTTTATTGCTAAAACAGGGTCCTTTCTCAAGAAAAGGTTTCTCTTGAAAGAATTGAGTGGGAGGAGGATAGAACTTGATGAGGTTATTGAACCTCTACTTCAACCAGAAAGTAGCACAACATAGAAACATGTTTCTGTGAAGCCTACGTCAGTTGGAGAGGAATTTAATGATGATCATGAAGCTTCGGATCAAGTTACTATCAACCTACGAGGAAAATAGAATTGATGAGGTTATTGAACTTTTACTTCAACCAGAAAGTGGCGCAGCGCAGAAAGATGTTTCTGTGAAGCCTACGTCAGTTGAAGAGGAAGTTAATGATGATGATCATGAAGCTTCGGATCAAGTTACTATCGAACTTCGTAGGTCGACAAGGACGTGTACTGCTACTGAGCGGTACGACAACCCTATCTTGGAGATCATGTTGTTGGACAACGATGAACCTACGAACTATGGAGAAGCGATGATGGGCCCGGAAACCAACAAATGGTTAGAGGCCATGAAATCCGAGAAAGGATCCATGTATGAAAACCAAGTATAGACTTTGGTGAACTTGCTCGTTGGACGGCAGGTCGTTAAGTACAAATGGATCTTTAAAATGAAGACAGACGCTGATGGTAAATGTTACCATTTGTAAAGCTCGACTTGTTGCAAAATGGTTTATGACAAGTTCAAGGAGTTGACTGCGATGAGCCTTTCTCACTCGTAGCGATGCTAAAGTCTGTTGGAATTATTATAGCAGTTGCTGCATTTTTCAATTATGAAATCTGGCAGATGGATGCCGAAACATCATTTCCTTCCTTAAGGAAAGGTTGTATGAGATACAACCAGAAGGTTTTGTCAGTCCTAAGGATGCTAAAAGGGGTGCGAGCTTCAATGATTCTTCTATGGGCTGAAGAGAGCATCTCGGAGTTGGAATATACACTTTGATGAGGTGATCAAAGTTTTTGAGTCTATACAAAGTTTACGAGAAACTTGTATTTGCAATAAAGTGAGTGGGAGCACTATAGAGTTTCTAATAAGTATATGTGGATGACATATTGCTATTCGGAAATGATGTAGAATTTCTGGAGAGCATAAACGGTTGTTTGAAAAGAGTTTTTCAAAGGAAGACCTGGATAAAGCTACCTAATTGTTGAGCATCAAGATCTATAAAGATAGATCAAGATGTTTGATAATACTTTCAATGAGTACATACCTTGACAAGATTTTGAAAGAGTTCAAAATGGATTAGTCAGAGAGAAGTGTTCTCGCCTGCTTTGTAAGGTGTGAAGTTGAGTGAGACTAAAAACTCGACCACGACAGAACAAAGAGAAAGGATGAATGTCATCCCCTATGCCTTAGCCATAGGCTCTCTATAGTATGCCATGCTGTGTACCGCACCTGTATGTGCCTTGCCATGAGTCCGTCAAGGGGTACAAGAGTGATCCAGGAGTGGATCACTTGACAACGGTCAAGATTATCCTTAGTACCTAAAAAGACTAAGGAGATGTTTCTCGATTATGGAGGTGATAAAGAGTTCTTCGTAAAGAGTCACGTCGATGCAAGCTTTAACACCAATCCATATGACCCGTAGTAGCAATCTGGATACATATAGTGGAGCAGCCATTTGGAATAGTACCAAGTGAAGTGTGGTAGCAGTGTTTACGGTTTGACATAGAGATTTGCAAAAGTACACACGGATCTGAATGTCGCAGACCCATTGACTATAAGACCTCTCTCACATGCAAAGCATGATCGAGCCCCAGAACTCATTGGGTGTTAGATTCATAACAATGCGAATCACATGGTGATGTGAACTAGATTATTGACTCTACTGCAAGTGGGAGACTGTTGGAAATATGCCCTAGAGGCAATAATAAATTAGTTATTATCATATTTCCTTGTTCATGATAATCATTTATTATCCATGCTATAATTGTATTGATCGGAAACTTAGATGCATGTGCGGATACATAGACAAAACCATGTCCCTAGTATGCCTCTAATAGACTAGCTCGTTGATCAAAGATGGTCAAGGTTTCCTAGCCATTGACATGTGATGTCATTTGATAACGGGATCACATCATTAGGAGAATGATGTGATGGACAAGACCCAAACTACAAACGTAGCATATGATCGGGTTAGTTCGTTGCTATTGTTTTCCGCATGTCAAAGTATGTGTTCCTATGACCATGAGATCATGCAACTCACTGACATTGGACGAGTACCTTGTGTGTATCAAATGTTGCAACGTAACTGGGTGACTATAAAGGTGCTCTACAGGTATCTCCGATGGTGTCTGTTGAGTTGGCATGGATCGAGACTAGGATTTGTTACTCCATGTGATGGAGAGGTATCTCAGGGCCCACTCGGTAATACAACATCAAAAATGAGCCTTGCAAGCAATGTGACTAATTGTTGGTTGCGGGATTTTGTATTACGGAACAAGTAAAGAGATTTGCCGGTAACTAGGTTGAACTAGGTATGGAGATACCGACGATCGAATCTCGGGCAAGTAACATACCGAAGAACAAAGGGAACATCGTACGAGATTAACTGAATCCTTGACATAGAGGTTCGACCGATAAAGATCTTCATAGAATATGTAGGAACCAATCTGGACATCCAAGTCCCTCCACTGGTTACTGACTGTAAAGGCGTCTCGGTCATGTCTACATAGTTCTCGAACCCGCAGGGTCTGCACACTTAAGGTTTGGTGACGTTTCGGTAGTATAGAGTTATGTATGGTGGTGACCGAAGTTTGTTTGGAGTCCCGGATGAGATCCTGGACGTCACGAGGAGCTCCGGAATGGTACGGAGGTAAAGATTTATATATAGGAAGTCCTGTTTTGGTCGCCGGAAAAGTTTCGGGCTCATCGGTAGTGTACCGGGAGGGCCGGTAGGGTACCGGGAGACCACCGGGAGGGGTATTTCGACCCAAGAGACTTTATGGGCTGTATGAGGATAAATACCAGCCCTTAGTGGGATGGTGGTAGTCCTACACAAAGCCCATGAGGCTGGAAGAAAATACCAAAAGGAAAAAGGTGGAGAAACGCAAAAAGGGCTATATATGGAAGGAGTCCTAATCCCACTAGGAGTGGGAAGAGGAGGACTCCTCCCTAGCCGGCCGAACCAGGTGGGATTTGGCCCTTGCGCCAGCCCCTCCTCCTCCTCCTCCTCTCCTCCTATATATACTAGAGGGGTTTGAGGGTTTTTGGCACAAGTTATTCTGCCACGTGTTGCCCTCTTCTCCAGTGCATAGTTTCTCCTCTAGATCGGATTTCTGCAATGCTTAGGTGAAGCCCTGCTGGAATAGCTCCACCACCATCTCCGGAGCATCGTCACGCTGCCGGAGAACTCTCCCTCCTCTCCTCCTCCTCTTGCTAGATCAAGACGGTGGAGATCGTCATCAAGCTGCACGTGTGCTGAACGCGGAGGTGCCGTTCGTTCGGTACTAGATCAGAAGGATCGTGATCAAGGCCACGGGACGTTCGTGATCGGATCGCGGGACGGGTCGTGACGAGATCGCGGGACGGTTCGTGATTGGTTCGTGGGACGGTTCGTGATTAGATCGCGGGACGCTCGGCGATTTGGATCGCGAAGAAGTACGACTACACCAACCGCGTTTCTTAACGCTTCCGCTTAGCGATCTACAAGGGTACGTAGATCCACTCTCTCTCTCGTAGATGCTCATCACCATGGATAGGTTTGCGTGTGCATAGGAAAATTTTTGTTTCCCATGCGACGTTCCCCAACAGTGGTATCAGAGCTAGGTTGATGGTTCGATGAGATCTCGAGTAGAACACAAAAGGTTTGTGGGCGTTGATGCTTAGATTGCTTCCTCCCTTGGTCGTGTTTTGGTTCAACGGTATTGTGGGATGAAGCGGCCCGGACCAACCTTACTCGTAAGCTTACGAGAGACCGGTTCCCTCAACTGCACTTGTTGCAACAGATGGCTAGCGGGTGTCAGTTTCTCCTACTTTAGTTGGGTCGGATTCGACAAAGGCGGTCCCTGAGAAGGTTGAAAAGCAAATTATGTATCACCGTTGTGGTTTATGCATAGGTGAGAATCATTCTTGCTAGAAACCCATAGCAGCCATGTAAAACATGCAACAACAATTAGATGACGTCTAACTTGTTTTTGCAGGGTATGTTGTGATGTGATATGGCCAATTACATGATGTGATATATGTGATGTATGAGATGATCATGTGATGTATAGATTATCATGACTTGCATGTCGATGAGTACGGCAACCGGCAGGAGCCATAAGGTTGTCTTTAATTATTGTATGACCCGCGTGTCAATCATTAAGCGCTATGTAATGCTGTACTTTATCGCTAAACGGTAGCAATAGTAGTAGAAGCATGGTGGGCGTGACAACCCCGATGGCGACACGTTGATGGAGATCAAGATGATGGAGATCATGGTGTCTTGCCGGTGACGATGGAGATCATGCCGGTGCTTTCAAGATGGAGATCAAAAGCACAAGTTCATGGCCATATCATGTCACTTGTGATTTGCATGTGATGTTAATCCTTTTATGCACCTTGTTTTGCTTAGGACGACGGTAGCATTATAAGGTGATCCCTCACTTAAATTTCAAGATGAATTGTGTTCTGCCCGAGTGTGCACCGTTGCGAAAGTTCGTCGTGTTGAGACACCACGTGATGATCGGGTGTGATAGACTCTACGTTCACATACAATGGGTGCAAGCCAGTGTTGCACATGCGGAACACTCAGGTTAAACTTGACGAGCCTAGCATGTACAGACATGGCCTCGGAGATTCTAGCAGAAATTGGACAGCATAACGGCTGTAATTGCTCAAAAAGGATTTTGAGACAACTGCAAAAGATTGGAAAAGCATAACCACTCGACTTTCTAGACTCAAATCTCTTCTCCATCTGTTTGTCACACCAAAAATAGTTGAGTACCCACATTCGCTTGCAAACAAGCTAGCTAGTGGTCCATGGTTAGTAACTCGGCATCCTAAGCAATGGATGAGAAGCCTAGTTCTTATCCCCGTAGAAAAAGATGAGAATGACTCAGAATAGAATAACTTGGGAAGAGGAGTAAAAAGAGCCTTACGTTTCCTTCCACAATCAATTCCCCTACTTTTCTATAGTGTTTCTAGGCTCAACTTCGACCTGTTTGGCTTGGTAGTCCTACAATCAGTCAGGCTCTGATACCAACGCTGTCGGGACCCCGATCCTAGCTCATATGAATCCAGTCTGTAACATATCACATCACTTTGCGGCCTCACACATGGTAAGCTCCACGGATGCAGCCTTACCTTAGCCTGGACCATTTGCATCTTTTGGTTCACGTATGTGAACATGTCACTGGTAGTCAAACGACAGAGAACCCGGGCCGACATAACTAGTCATAGAACCCAAGTGGCACATCCATATGGAAATAAGCATACGTAACCCAGCAATGCAGGTGTCGGCCTCAAGCGTGTGTAGACGAATCATAGCAAGCTACAAGGACTCCATTACGTCGTGGGACATAAATGTCATCACTGCACGTAGACGAGTCGTAGCAGGCTACAGGGACTCCATTACACTGCGAGACATTTCCCGGAAGGGACAAACACAGCAGCAAAGAAGGATACATGCCGGTCGATCAATGTGTCTGGAGCAATAGCAAGCTACCATGGCTCGGTGGAAGCACAAAAAGGAAGTTTCCCGTAAAGAGTACTACTCAAGGCACACAACTAGGTGTCGGATCCCATACATACCATTGCACGTCACATGTACGCACGACATGCCCGATATGCATAGATACAACTATGGCATCACAACATAACCATATAACAACACAACTTTTATTTAAGAGGCTTAGACGAGCCTTGCATAATATGTTCTTACAGATAGGGGTCATATGACCCGACACTCAAGTCATACAAACAAGTTCATACAAACCAAGCGGAAGCTTAAGCTATCTGAGTACAGACAGATGAAAGGGGTAAAAAGGCACATGGCCTCACTATCTACAGCCCGCCACGGGGCATAAGGTCATAGCTGGACACCAGCTATTCGACATCGTCAACATCTAGAAAGAACCCACCTGATGGGTCCTGGGTCTCATCTGCGGCATTTATTAAGCAAACGTGAGTACAAACGTACTTAGCAAGTCTTTAAAATAGACCTAGTCTAATCATGCTCATGTATCAACAAGGGAAGTGGTGGTGTTTATGTAGCAATGCCTGCTTTGACTCATGGCTAACCTGCACTACTCAAATTTTAACTCTTTGTTACAATTTTAGATATCGCACACGAGTCCACCAACCTCATAGAAATACACCACCATGGATTCACTTCCCTCTCCTGGGAGAGTGCCATCCACGGTATTCACATTTGTCTTGATATTTTTTATGAGTATCCATTTGATTATCTATAAATAGCATAGTTCTCCAAGTAGTCCACATCCGAGGACGCGGCTATTCGAATAGTTTCATAACCTGCAGGGGTGTACTTCTTCACACACGCTCTCGCCACTTATTGTTGTGTGGTCATAAGACCATGCACCTCGGTAACCTTCAAGCGGATGCCCAGCAAGGGAGTCGGCCACGACCGTCAATCACATAAGAACTCTAGTCTAGGCTATCGCCTATTTCAGACTGAACCCGCACGGAAGTCTGGCCGAAGTTTCCGCTACGGCCCCAAAGGATGTGCGCAGGGTTCCCAAGCCCACCATTCGGGTGACCCTTGGTACACCGTGCCACTGCCTACCGTGTCATAACCCACCCCTAGGGTCAGCGCTATGCACGGCCTCCAACATGCTATAAACACCAGAAACTACTTGCAACTCCTGGACCAAGGACTAAGCGACTGACAAGTCGAGAGGGGTCGAGTTATCGGAACCCAATGTGTGGTAGTAACTAGTCTTGGATCACAAACACGGAACTCAGTTGCTAAGAACGGTCCCAATGAGACAACCCGCTATGTACTCCTACATAGCCTCTCATCGCTACCTTTACCAAATCGGGTTCTTCATAAGATCATCACATCACCACAACATTGTTTCACTCAGTTCATCACCCAGATGAATCAGACCTGACACAACTCTAAGCATAGCAAGCATAGCAGGCAAAGTAAGCTAAGCACATCATGGCACAAGCATCTACCAGGTATGCTAGGTTGCAAGGTTTAGCTATATACTGTGACAATGACAGGTCATGCAGCAGATTAGGGTCGTCTACCGTGTATAACTGACATTAGGTCGATTGTCCTAATGCAGTAAACAAGAGCAGGAGCGAGAGAGTGGGGTATTATCGGAATGATCAAAGGGGTTGCTTGCCTTGCTGGGTAGCGGGAAGGTTCTCTCCTTTGTTGGAATACTCGGGGGTATCCTCGGAAGCAGGGCCTACCGCAATGCAGATAAGAAACAATCAATACACGCAAGTACAACAATATGATGCATGATCATGGCATGATAGCATGTATGGATGAGCTAATGCAGCTAGTGATCATGTTAATTTGAAATGAGTTTGAATATAGGTTCAAAATCGTTCTTCATTTCAAATTCCATATACTACCCGATTAGTAAATGTCAATTTTCACCTATTTAGATTGCTCTAACATGCATGACAATAGCACCATTGGATTCATTGGATTTTTCTGATAAATTTTCATATATAAATTATTTTCATCTGATTTACACATTAATTTATATGAATTTTTCAAGTTTTGAATAATTTTTGGAATTATTTTTAAACTAGAAAATGAAATATGACATGAGCCTGATGTCACGGTGACGTCAGCTGAACAGCTGACCAGGCCAGAGTCAAACATGACATGTGGGGACCACATGTCACTGGCTCGATCATTTAAATAAATAATTAAAACTAATCCTAACTAATTAACAGATGTGGGCCCACTGGTCAGTGACTGATTGGTTTAATTAATCTAATTAATTCATTTGCTAACTAATTTGATTAACAGAGCCTGGCCCCACCTACCAGTGACCCAGGGGTCAAACCCCCGTGGTCAACTCCGGCAAGACCCACGGGCGTTAAGCCGCCGGTGGCTCCAAAAATGGCGGAGGGTTCGGGATCCCTCCGACGACGACCAAAAGGGCGGCGGAGGGCATCAAATGGACCTACACACACGTGTGCGTCCATTCCGATGCCTCCTAGGAGCTGACATGGTCGGAATCGACACCGGCGTCAAGCTTGGCGGCTGCCGGAGCTCGGGCGGGCACGGGCCCTTCGAGCCGGAGCTCAAAAGAGGCGCCTAAGGCCTCCTAGGGCTGCTTGGGAACATTCTGAGCATGATCGCGTACTTAGACGCAAGCTTGGGCCGCTGCAACGGCGGCCACGACCTCGCCGGCGGCGAGAAGCTTTCGGGCTCGGAGGAACTCGACACTAGAGGGCTCATTCAAAGGGGGAAAGAGGGGGGAAAGGACCAGGGTCTCATGGCGGTTGCAGAGACGTCGAGAGAGGACTCGGGGAGGGCCTGCAGCAGCGGCGAGCTTCACTTGCTTGCCGGCGGGCGAAGGTTGAATACAACGGCGATGGTAGTGACAGGGAGCTCCCGGTGGTGCATGGCTCGGCTAGAAGGAAGAGGGGATCTAGGCGGAGCCTTTGGTGGGCTCAGAAGGGTGCGGGGGCGGCTAAAACAGCGGCACTATGGCGCGAGCAGCTCGGCCATGGCGGAGGAGAGGAGGGGAGAAAGAGAGGCGGGCGAGAGAGAGAGAGAGAGAGAGAGGGGCGATGGGGACGGCTGTGGGAGCTTATCCCCGTCGCGCTAGCAAGGGGGAAGCAGGCAGGCAGCTACCAACGTGGAGGCACGGCAGCACACGCACGCCAGCCACACTCCCGTCCTCCTGGTCGCCAGGAGGACGATGACCTCCCTGGGCCAGGTGGGCCGGCCTGGCCTGGTCTTCTTTCTCCTTTTTTCCTTTTTTTCATTTCTTTTCTAATTTCTGACATTTGTTTAATTCTTCCGCAGGTACAAAATGACTTTGCAAAATTTCCCAAGTATTTTCTATAATGGAGTTTGAATATTTCAAACTTATCTAAAAAGTTTCAGGATATTTTGAAAACAAAAGGAATGATAATGCTTTATTTGGCATTTTCATGAGCTTTAACATTTATTTATTTTTAAAATTGGATGTTCAAATATGTAAAATGGTCCCTGTTATAATCATGCCCAAAATTATTAGACATAGGGAACATTTTCAAAGAGCATTTTGGATTTGTTGAATTTTCACCAACTTTGAATTGTTTTGATTCAATGTGAGCTTGGGGTTTCTTCAACTTCCCATTTCAAGTTGATGCCAAATTGAAACATCATGCAACATATGATGTTCCTATGACTTCTAGCTAGGGATGTGACAATCCCCAAGCTTAGTTGCTTGTTCCTCTTTGGATATTATCTTGGGGGTGTCATTGGAATCCCCAATCTTATACTCTTCTACTCCTTGTTCCTTCATCCATCGTGATCTCACCCAAAACTTGAAAACTTCAGTCACACAAAACTTAACAAAATTCTCGTGAGATCCATTAGTATAATAAAAAAATTTACTGCTATAAGGTACTATTGTAAACTCATTCATATTTTATTATTGTATTATATCTACCGTATTACAACTTTACCATGGCTTATACCCACGATACAAGTCATAGAGTCGTCAAAACAAGCACTCAATGCAAAGAAAAGAGAATATGTCTCAAACAGAACAGTCTATAGTAATCTATACTCTAACCTTAGTTATCTAACTCTAAAAATTATGAAAACTTAGGACAACGTAAATAATTTCTATGACAATATCGTGTGAAAATTTCAGCTCAATATCACGCTCTAGTGAAAAATGGAAATTCATGCACTAGAGTCAAAGTTTCTGTTACAGATTCAGCATTGCTTCTAATCATCTTATGAATCGTCCTAAAGGTCTTACTTGGCACAAACACTAAATAAAACATAAAAACACAATAATAACAGAAGCATAAGTGTGTAAACACTCAATAATAGTAAGAAAAATACAAAAAAATAATTTATTCTTTGGGTTGCCTCCCAACAAGCGATATCGTTTTACGCCCCTAGCTAGGCATAACGCAAGGATTCAAGTGTTGTCATCCTTGGTTTTGATCCATAGAAGGCCCTCATGATTAATTCATACGGTGCCTTAATTCTTGTTCTAGGAAAGTTTTCCATACCCTTCCTAAGTGGAAATTGAAATCTTATATTGCCTTCTTTCATATCAATCACGGCGCCTATAGTGCGTAAAAACGGTCTACCTAGTATGATGGGACAAGATGGATTGTAATCAATATCAAGAACAATAAAATCAATGGGCACATAGTACCTATTTGTTACAATAAGAACATCATTAATCCTTCCCCAAGTCTTTTTAATAGTAGAATCCTCCAAGTGCAAATTAAGAGAGCATTCTTCAATATTGGTGACACCAAGCACATCACATAGAGATTTTGGAATCGTGGAAACACTAGCACCCAAATCACACAAAGCAAAGCACTCATAATTTTTTATCTTTACTTTAATGGTAGGTTCCCATTCATCATGCAATTTTCTAGGAATTGAAATCTCTAGCTTCAAGTTTTCTTCCAAAGATTTCATCATAGCATCGACAAGATGCTTACTAAAAGCTTTATTTTGTTCATAAGCATGGGGTGAATTTATCATGGATTGCATCAAACAAATAAAATCAAACAAACAGAAACTATCATAATTAAAATCTTTGTAATCCAAGATAGTGGGCACATCACTAGTTAAAGTTTTGACCTCTCCAAACCCACTTTCATCAAAAAAAATATCAAGATTTTCACCCTCCAAATTAATGGGACGCCTTCTAGCTAAAGTTGAATCTTCTCTAGTCCCTTCATCATCAATTTTAACATTACTAAACAAGGAATCAATACAAGAAACACCAATGACTTTAAGATCTTCATCATTGTTGTGAAAGTAATCGCTAGAAAACGCTTTTTCTAAAAATACTCTTTTCGCTCTAAGCATAGCGGTCCTTTTCTTATTTTCATCCATAGAAACATATAAAGCCTTAATAGATTCATTTTTCTTAGGTGGGAAAGCATGAAACTTGAGATTTTCTACATCATGAGAAATTCTATCAATCTTACTCAACTTTTCTTCTCTTGTAGTGTTGAAAACCTTTTGAGCATTGATAAATTCTTTGACATAATTCTCAAGATCAAAGGTGTTCCTATTATTATAAGAAGAATTGCCATAGGAATTTCCATAATTATTAGAGGAATTTCCCGGAAAAGGCCTAGGATTAAAATTAGTTCTATAAGCGTTGTTATTGAAATTGTTTTGAGAGATAAAATTCACATCAACGGGATCACTATTTTGCTAAATCAAAGTAGACAAAGGCACATGATTAAGACCAATAGGAGCATTTTTACTAGCAACTAACTTCATGAGAATATCAACTTTATCACTCAGCGTACTAATTTCTTCAACCGAATTGACTTTTTTACTAGTAGGTGCTCTCTCGGTATGCCATTGTGAATAATTTGACATGATGTTATCTAGAAATTTAGTGGCTTCACAGAAAGTAATTTCCATAAAAGTACCTCCTATGGCAGAATGTAAAGATTTCTAGAGACAAAATTCAATCCCACATCAAAAAAATGTATGATCATCCAAAAATTTAAATCAGGAGTAGGACAATTTCTTAGCATGAACTTCATTCTTTCCCAAGATTGTGCAACATGCTCATGCTCAAGTTGTTTAAAATTCATGATTTGAGTTCTAAGAGAAATAATTTTCACGGGTAGAAAATACTTAGTAATAAAAGCATCCTTGCACTTATCCCAAGAATCCATACTATCGTGAGGCAAAGAATAAATCCAAATTTTTGCACGATCCCCAAGGAAAAAAGGAAATGATTTCAACTTCCCAATATCATTGTACACATCTTTATTTCTTTTGCATAACACATAACTCAGTGAGTGTGTTTAGATGGGACGCGACATCCTCATTAGGAGTGCTGGAAAATTGATCTTTCATGACAAGATTCAACAAAGCAGCATTAATATCACAAGACTCCGCACTAGTGGCGGGAGGAGCAATCAAAGTGATAAAAAAATCATCGTTGTTGGTATTGGAGAAATCACACAACTTGGTATTCTCTTGATTCATTGTCACTATGCAACAAAATTGCAAGCACTCAAGAGATATCACGAGGAAAAGAGCAAACGAAAAGAAGGCAAATAAAACAGCAGATTTGTGAAGTGGCGGAGAGGAAAACAAGAGGCAAATGGTAAATAATGTAAATTGCAAGGAGATGAGATTTGTCATTAGGAACCTGGCAGATGTTGATGACGTATCCCGGGCGCCCAATATTGGAACACCGAAGAGATTGCTTCCTCCCCAGCAACGGTGCCAAAAATTCCTATGACTTGGCTTGAAACTGCGTCGGTATTTCCCCAAAGTGGAAGGGATGATGTAGCACAACGATAGTAAGTATTTCCCTCAGTTATGAAACCAAGGTATCAATCCGTAGAGGAATATCAAGCACCTACGTAAACAACCTCTACACACAAAGAACAAATACTTGCAACCCCAACGCGTAAGAGAGGTTGTCAATCTCTCAACGGTAAAAGAAAGATATTTTTGTATGAGATTGGGTTAGTAGATTTTGCAAAAGCACAAAATAATATAGGTAAAGATAAATGATAGGAAGATATTTTTGGGTTTTTGGAAATATAGATCTAAAAACAAGAGTGGCAAAAATATGGATTGGAAAACAATATGATTAAAGTAGACTCGAGGGCCGTAGGTTTCACAAGTGGCTTCTCTCATGAGTATAGCACACGATGGGTGAACAAATTACTGTTGTGCAATTGATAGAAAATCGAATAGTCATGATGATATTCAAGGCAATGGTCATTATATAGGCATCACGTCCAATATTAGTAGACCTAAATGATTCTGCATCTACTACTATTACTCCACACATCGACTGCTATCCATCATGCATCTATTGTATTAAGTTTATGGAAAAACGGAGTAATGCAATAAGAACAGTGACATGATGTATACCAGATCTACTCATTTAGGAATAGATCTACTCTTGTTATCCTTAATAGCAATGATACATGCATGTCTTGTTGCCCCTTCTATAGCTAGGAAAGAACACCGCAAGATCGAACCCATCACAAAGCACCTCTTCCCATGGCAAGAAAAATCAATCTAGTTGGCCTAACTAAACCAAAGATTCAAATAAGAAATACAAGGCTATAAGTAATCATGCATATAAGAGATCAAAAGAAGAATCAAATAATATTCACGGATAAAATCTGATCATGAACTCAAAAATTATCTGATCCCAACAAACACACCACAAAAAGTCATTACATCATATGGATTTCCAAGACCATTGTATTGAGAATCAAGAAGAGATAAGAAGCCATCTAGCTACTGCCTAAAGACCAGTAGGTCTATGGTGGACTACTCACGCATCATCAGAGAGTCACCTATGATGGAGATCAACCCCTCTATAATGGTGTCTAGATTGGATCTCGCGGTTCTGGAACTTGCGGCAGTTGGAATTGTGTTTCGTCGACTCCCCTAGGTTGTTTGAATATTTGGGGATTTATAGAGCTGGGAGTTGGTGGAGGGGACTCCCGAGGTGGGCAGACCCATGAGGGCGCGCCAGGGGCCTTGGACACGCCCTGGTGTCTCGTCCCCGCCTCGGTCTTGCTTTCCGGCACTTCTTTGGCCCACTGGATATCTTCTGGCCCAAACAAATTCTCCAAAAAAAATCACGGTGTTTGGACTTTCTTTGGTACTGATTTTCTGCAAAGTAAAAACAAGCAAAAAAATAGCAATTGCCACTTGGCACTATGTCAATAGGTTAGTCCCAAAAAATGATATAAATTTGCTATAAAATGATTGTAAAACATCCAAGATTGATAACATAACAACATGGAATAATCAAAAAATATAGATACGTCGGAGACATATCAGCATCCCCAAGCTTAATTCCTACTCGTCCTCGAGTAGGTAAATGATAAAAACATAATTTTTGATGTGGAATACTGCCTAACCTACTCATCACATATTATTTTCTTTATAGCATGGACATATGGACTTTTAGATGGTTCAAAGCAATAGTCTAGT
Source organism: Hordeum marinum (assembly GCA_022496015.1). NCBI lineage: Eukaryota > Viridiplantae > Streptophyta > Magnoliopsida > Poales > Poaceae > Hordeum > Hordeum marinum. The sequence continues at coordinate 419,853,701 of CM039675.1, forward strand.
TTTGACATGAAGATTTAAATACTCAAGCATATCAACAAGCAACCATGTCTTTCAAAATATCAACACTAAAGCAAGTTATCCCTAGCCCATCATGCTCAATCATTGATCCATTCATGAAACACACTGAAATATTAGCTACACATGATGCTCAAGTACGATCATAGTGCCCCCTAGTTGGTGCTTTATAAGAGAAAATGGAGACTCGAGTAAAAATAAAAATTGCACAAAGTAAACAGATAGGCCCTTCGCAGAGGGGGGTAGGGATTTGTAGAGGTGCGAGAATTCAAGGTTTAAATTGATTGAGGAAAATATTTTGGGAGGAATGCCTTTCCCGTCAATGAAAACGACCGAAAGCTTTCAATACCTTTCCATGCTAGATACATCATAGGCGGTTCCCAAACAGAAAATAAAGTTTATTGCTTTTTCCAGCATACTTTCACTTTCCATGGCTAGCTGAATCCATGGTTTCCTTCCATACCAACACTTTCCAAGGAAATTATTGATTGACAACATACAGTAAAAAAAATCTTTTTCATTTCGGGACTCGGAATCCCTATTACCGTCATACTCTCATTCAATGACAAGTGAATAACCACTCATCTTGAGAATAACACATCTAGCAAGGAAAAATATAGGTTACCTCCTTCCGCTTTATGAGCGGAACGAACACACAAAAAGGAAAATTTATTTTGAAAATTAGAGGTGGCACATACAAATTCTCTTGCAACGACATGGAAATACCGCACATAGGTAGGTATAGTGGACACATTTGGCAAAACTGGGTGTAAGGATTTTTGGATGCACAGGTAGTATTTCTACTTAGTACAAGTGAAGGCTAGCAATAGATTGAGAAGCAACCAACCAAGAAACGAAAAATCACATAAGAGAGCATTAAGCATAACTAACACCGAATAATGCACCATAAGTAGGATATAATTTCTTTGCACAACTATTAACTTTCATGCTTACATAGGGAATCACAAGCTTTAACATCAAAATTCTTACTAAGCACAATTACTCATCAACATGACTCATATATCACTATCATCATGTCTCAAAACTATTACAAAGAATCAAGTTTAGTTTGTCCAATGATCTTTATGAAAGTTTTTATTATATCTATCTTGGATATCTATCACTTTGGGACTAGTTTGATAACATAACAACATGGAACAATAAAAAATTATAGATACGTTGGAGACGTATCAGCAAAGCATGAGGAACACCAGATAGACATTGGTGTTCGTGAAGCCATGTAACTAGATTATTGACTCTAGTGCAAGTGGGAGTGTGTAGGAGATATGCCCTAGTTGCAATAATAATAGTTATTTTGTATCTCAAGTTTGTAATGAATGTTTATGTTCCATGATATAAGTGCAATGATTCTTGAGTCTACAATAACCATGAGGCTCGGAGGGAAACTCGTGTGCACGTGTGGTATAATAAATGGTAACATGTATTCCTAGTTATGCCTCTAAGACTAGCTCAAGTATTACATGATGATCCTGTTTTCCTGGTCATGGGCAGACTGTGCCGGCAATTTTGAGGGCATAATGTTAGAATAATATTTGTGTTGAATCGACCCGAATTGATGTTATGCTATGCGATACATTCGTCACAGGTAAATGGTTTATAACATAGAGAAACCTAACATTTGCATAATTCCTTAGAGCATGAGAGCATTAAGTTCCTTCGTACTTGCTTTGTGAAGTTTGGGGTTTATTAAACGTCATTTGTAATAGGGTGGCTATTACGGCTGCTTATGGGTTCACGAATTAGTATGACAAGTAACTTGGTAGCTCAAGATTGGGATTTTCTCCTCTGATGATGGAGAGATATTCTTAGATCCCTCTCGGTGTTACGATATCCATCGTCGTCTAGCCAGACACAATGTGATTTGATCACAGGGATGCCAAAACACGGAAATGAGAAAAGAGAACAAAATCGGTAATAGGGTAACTGGCATAGTGGAAATGTTGTTGATCCATGGAAATGCTGACAAGTCTCACCTTGGGAGTTTTTATCATATCGTGAAGCAACATGAATAGCACACGACAAACTACAGGTTCGCTGGAATGTTCATTTGTGTGGGTATAGGGATCAATATGGGTATCCACGGTTCCCCTATTGACCATTGGTCTAAAAGTGTTTCGGGTTACGTCTATACTTCACCGAACCTATAGGGTCACACACATAAGGGTAATCTATATTCTGAATACTAAACAGGGAGTTTGAGAGAAAATTGCCACAAAAGTTCCGGAGAAAACGGAAAGGTTTCGGATGGAATACAGGAAAAGTTTCGGTAAAACCTAAAAGTTGTCTCACAGTAAACCATTAGTACAAAAAGGTTTTCACATACGCGTGGAACTATTTGGAAGTGGCAGAATTGATCTCGGGACTTCTGGAATTTTTTCGGAGAAAAAACCGAAAATGTTCTGGAGGAGCCGGAAATGTCTTGGTTGTTGTTCGCTGAAGAAAATTATTGATTTGCAAAAGTTTTGGAACGCGTCCAGATTTATTTTAGTGGATACTAGAAATGTTCTAGGCCTATAGAAAAAGATTTGGATTTTTCGGATGCAGAAAAATGTTTCAATGAATAGTGAAAAGCACTGATTGTCTTCTTTTTGGGAAAAATATCTAAAGGGAGTTTTCCCAAAAGATCTAGGGATGACATGGAAGGGTGGGAACCCCTTTTTTGGGGCCCCGCAAGGTGTTGGACGGCAAAGGGTGGTTCTCTTCCATGGAGCACCACTTGCCAACCTTTTATGCCCTTTTATGCCATTTATGTGTGACATAAAGTGTGGGTGTTTTGGTAATTTTTTGTGCCAACCCTACCCCTTGGTTTTCATATAAATAGAGGTGGAGAGGATCTCTCCACACTCACTTCAACTCTCATAAAAATGCCATGCATGATTTGGCTCTCTATCTCCCTCCCAATGAAATAGTTTCGTAGAGCTGAAAGGTTGTCTGGGTTCTGACAGGAACTAGTTCTGGACGGTGAAGCCCTACTGGATATGTGACACCATATGTGTGCAACCTCATAGAGATATCGTAATTTCGATCTTAGTTCGAGAGTGCCTCCTGAAGGATTGTTCGAGTGACCGTTCGAGATTGTAAGTGCGTCCCGAAGGGCTGTCCGTGACACCGTCCGAGGGGCTGTTCGACTACCCTCCGAAGGGTTGTTCAAAGAGCTTACAAGAGAGAACATCCTCGCGGTTGGGAGGTTGTAAATCCTAGCTATAGGGATCTGCACCGCCGATCTTCATCAACTTTAGTTCCGTTGTGCTACGAGTCGGTAATGATCAGATCAAAAACCTTGTATGCATCTCCATAGTGATCCTGGGCGTGCTCGTAGTACCGATTTTTTTGTTTTCTGTTGAACCTATCTTATTACACCTACATTTATTATCTCGCAAACCTATCTTATTACACCTACGAAGTACTTCTAGTTTTATTCCCGCAAAGTAGTTTATTTCTTGTACTAGATAAAGTGAACATTATTGCGCGTAGAGTTGTATCGATAGTCGATAGAACTTAAGAGAATATTAATTCTACCTTTAGCTTCTCATTGGATTCAACACTCTTACTTATGGAAAAAGGCTACAAATGATCCCTATACTTGTGGCTTAACACCAACCAGCAGTGGATGCAGGGGAAAGAATACTTAGGCACCCTCAAGGATTTGGATGTACTTTCAATTGTTGTCAGGGGTATTTGCAAGGGGTTGTATTACTTAATTTATGGCACCTTTGGCCTTTGGAGAAAACAAAAACAGATATGTTGCATATCAAAATGAGTCTGCCTATAAAAAAGAATTTGATTTGATACAGAGTTTCACATTTTCCAGTAGTCTTGGATCCGTGAGCCTTGTGTTTTGGGTGTGTTTGTTATCGACTGACAAACCTAGCCACATGTGTCGGCTTGGCTCATGCCAAAGCTAAACGTGTGTGGCATGACACGGTCCACGAGGGCACGTTTAGTATAAGGGTCATGCCATGCCGATCCATGTGGCGAGCCTTCACGCCTAGGCAAGACATAACAAGGAAACAGATCGGCCCACCTACACTTTTAGCCCATTAGCCCACATGATTTCCAGCCTATTTGGGTTGTTTCAATGCCTATATACAAAAAATCCGTTAAGAAAGTTAAACATGTCGTGCTGGGCCCGCAGGGCGCGATTGTGTCTCCCTCCTAGCGAGACAAGTCATCCGCTCGCATGAAGCGACATGTTACTGAGCCGGCCGAGTAGCACTTAGTTCATTCCTTGATTAGTTTTTTTTTCTTGTAACATTTTTTATTTTTTATTAAAAAAATATAATACTTATACTTCAAAAACACTTAAATTTTATAAAAAATTGTGTTGTGCTAAAAAATGTTGGTGCAACTTTAATAAAATGTCGATAGCATTGAAATAAAAGGTTTCAAGACGTATTTGTAAAAGACGTTTAACACATATTCGACAATGTTCAAAAACATGTGTTTGAAAAAATGTTAATCATGCACTTAATTTTTTATAAATGTGTGCAAAATATTTCTAATATATATGAAAAATGTGCAACATGTATGAGAAAAAGTAGACATAACAACACATATGTGAAATAAATGTTAATCGTGTATTTAGAAAATGTTAAACATGTATAAAAAATATTCTTGATGTATATAAAAAGTGAACAATGTGTATGCAAAAATGTAGACATCAAAACATATATATGAAAAATTCTTTTAATCATCTATCCATCAAATGTAAAACATGTATAGAAAATATTCCTAATGTATTAGAAAATGTACAATGTGTGCATAATGTTTTTTATGTCTATACAATTTTTTAATTTATATAGTTAAAATGTGTATACATAAAAAGTTTTTGATTTATATAAACAAAATGCACAATCCATATGGGAAAAATAGACATAAAACGTTTAAAAAATGTTATTCATTTATTTTAAAATGTTAGAAGTGTGTAAAAATGTTTTTTTATAAAATATACGTAGAATGTGTATGAAAGTTTTTTAACATCCAAATGTATGTTTGAGAAAAAAAAATGTGTGCATAATGTTTTTTATGTATGCAAAAATGGTTCGTTTTCTGAATAAAATGTTAAACTTGTGTTCTAGATGAGAATGTCAATACATTTTTATGCTAATCAATAAAATTAAAAAACAAAAAAAAGAAAGTCGAGAAAGAAACAAAAAATAATAGAAAACAATGGAAAATAATTAGAAAAATAGTGAAACCGAGAAATAAACAAAGAAAAAACCCGTCAAAAACCAAGAAAGAATCAAAGGAAACTAGAAAAATAAACTAAGAAAGAAAAGAAAAAAAGTGACCAAGAAAGAAACAAAAGAAAATGAAGGGAAAGGCAAAGAAAGCCGGTAAAATGCAAAGAAAAGCAGGAAAATAGTAGAAAAATGATGAATAAAAACCGAAGAAAAACTAAACAATGAAAAAAAACAAGAGCGAACAAAGCGAGTGACCGAACACGCATAAGATGTGCAAAAAAGGGATTGATTATAAGTTTTTATATTCTTCTACTATTTGATTGTTATATTGTAGGGAGAGAGTGGTCGTTGGATTGTAATATTGAAGGGAGTGAATCTAATATGACGTAATAAAAAACAAATTACAAAGCGTGTGCTTGAGGGGTAGCTACGTTGGAAGGGGGTTGTGAGAAGAGGTGGAGAGCCTGGATTAAGGTTGTGGCGCGTTGGATCAATGCTAAAGCGGTGGCCCAAGAGGTTGTCAGGGAGAGAAGGAGGTAGGATACGCCATGTCGGGGAGAGAAGGGGGTGGGCAATGATGTGGATGGGAAGGGAAGCGGTGGGGAGAGGAAGGGCATGCTTCGCCATGGTGTGGATGTAAACTGCTGTGGTGGGGGAGATGGTGGTGGCAATGTGTGTCGGGAGATGATATGCAGAGACACCACGTGGCTCACTGGCTCCGCGGGGAGAACATGAACCGGCAGTGCGGTGAGCGAGTGAAAGCAGTGGCTATCTTTTCCCTTCAAGAAGGGGAGAAAGGAGCGGATGGTATGCGGTGACATAAATGTCACATATCCTAACAAGTCATTTTTCGAATAAAAAAGACTACCCAAGTGATCTATAGGTAACCTACAATTTATATTTCACTAAAATAAGGATCTAACTCATATTGTACACATTGTACCATTCAAATGAAGCTGAAGACAACATTTCTCACATTGTATGGAAAATATATTAAACCCATCAAGTAGATCTAAGTTTGTAGCAAATAATTAGTTAGATCATTGTTCTCTATATACACAACTTTCTATTAGATTTCTTATCAACCTACATCACAAGTGAAGTGGATTCTATTTTTTATTTATTCTTATGGGCTATCATTTTTATATATACAAAATTTTAATGTCCATTATGTTTATATATGCAACCATAGAACAATCCATGTTTCTGGCAACACACGGGCTTTCTACTAGCAAGTTTTATTTTCATCTGATCTAAGGCAAGACTAGTTGTAAGAAGATCTATAGACTTTGCGGTGCTGCCGGTGTGCCCAACCACGTGGCCATGCAGAGCCTTAGACGGCGAAATCACTAATTAAGTAATATCCCTTTCAAAGATCACTCCCACCTCCCCAGGTTGCGACAAGTGGTATGTGCCACTTACCGCAAATTGAGAGTTTTCTCTTTTTTCATTGATCCGTTATTTTCAAAATCGTTTATCTCTTAAATTGTGCGTCCAAATCTCGAACCATTTTCACTGTTGGATTCGTTGCGTCGAGATCTTCAAAACTACATCCCATATTGATAGGTTTTTGACTAACTTTTTTCCATGAAAAAAACAGGCAAAAAATCGTGCCTCTCGCGAAAAAACAAAGAAAGAAAACAAATGAAAAAACTGATTTTTGGTCACGCTTGTTATTCTTCTTAAGCGGTGCTCAGTGACTCTCTTCCATAGCTTCATTATATGTCTCATTATCTTAATTCCATGATAATTAGGACAACTCTGAACACCCTCCTTGTTCTCGAAGATTGGTACTAATATACTCCACCATCATTCTTCTAGCATCTTGTTTGCCCAAAATATGTGGTTGAAAAGCTTAGGTAACCATACAATCGCTATGTCTCTGAGGCCTCTCCGCACATCAATGGGGATACAATTAGAGCCCATCACCTTGCCTCCTTTCATACTTTATTCAAGCCTCGTTGACCTGCGACTCCAAGATTCCCCAAACAAAATGCCTGCTAGTATCATCAAAGGAGTCGTCCAGTCTAATGCTAGAGCTCTCACTCTCCCCATTAAACAACTTACCAAAGTACTCCCGCCATCTATGCCTAATCTCCCCGTTATTCACAAGGAGTTGATCTACTCTCCTTGATGCATTTGATTTGGTCAATATCCCTCGTCTTCCTCTTGGAACTTGGCCATCTTATAGACGTCCCTTTGACCTTCATTCGTGTCTAACCGTTGGTTGAGGTCCTCATACGCCCGACCCCTTGCTTTACTCACAACTCACTTTGCAACCTTATTTTCCATCTTGTACTTATCTATGTTGTCCGCACTCCTATCCAGGTATAGGCGTCTGAAACAATATTGCTTCTCCTTAATTGCCTTCTACACATCATCATTCCACCACCGGATATCTTTAGCTTCGCTTCTACTTTCCTTGGACATCCCAAACTCCTCTCAGGCCACCTTACAAATACAAGTCGCCATCTTCATCTACATGTTGTCTGCATCACCTCCTTCCTTCTAAGGGCCCTCCTTAATGACCTTCTCCTTGAATGCCTGAGCAACCTATCCCATGAGATTCCACCACTCCGTTCTAGCAACTTTGGCATGCTTGTTGATACGTCTCCAACGTATCTAAATTTTTTGATTGTTCCATGCTATTATATTATCTGTTTTGGATGTTTTATATGCATTATTATGCTATTTTATATTATTTTTGGGACTAACCTATTAATCTAGAGCCTAGTGTCAGTTTCTGTTTTTCCTTGTTTTTGACTTTCACAGATAAGGAATATTAAACGGAGTCCAAACAGAATAAAACCTCCAGAAATATTTTTTCTGGAAAATATGGAAGCCACGAGACTTGAGAATCAAGGCAGAGGAGCTACCATGGGGCCACAAGGCCGCTTGCCGCGGCCAGGGGGGCACCCGCCTCAGGCAGGCTTGTGGGCCCCTGGCACCTCCTCTAACCATAATCTCCATCCTATAAATACCCAAGTATTCCATCATTATCACAAGAAGCCACGAAAACACTTTTCCGCCGCCAGAAGCCTCCGTTCTCAAGAGATCCAATCTTGGAGCGTTTTCCGGTAATCTGCCGGAGGGGGATTCGATCACGGAGGTCATCTACATCAACTCCATTGCCCCTCCGATGATGCGTGAGTAGTTCACCACAGACCTACGGGTCCATAGCTATTAGCTAGATGGCTTTTTCTCTCTCTTTGCTTGTCAATACCATGTTCTTCATGATCTTCATGGAGATCTATCCGATGTAATACTCTTTTGCGGTGTGTTTGTCGAGATCCGATGAATTGTGGGTTTATGTTCAAATTATCCCTGAATATTATTTGAGTCTTTCCTGAATTCTTATATGCATGATTTCATCTCTGTGCAACTCTCTTCGAGTTACTGGTTTGGTTTGGCCAACTAGATTGGTAATTCCTGCAATAGGAGAAGTGCTTAGTTTTGGGTTCAATCTTGCGGGGTCCTCACCCAGTGACAAAGTAGGCGTAGAGAGGCACGTATTGTATTGTTGCCATCAAGGGTAAAAAGATGGGGTTTTCATCATATTGCTTGAGTTTATCCCTCTACATCAAGTCATCTTACCTGATGTGTTACTCTATTCTTCATGAACTTAATACTCTAGATGTAGGCAGGAGTCGGTCGATGTGTGGAGTAATAGTAGTAGATGCAGAATCGTTTCGGTCTACTTGTCACGGACATGATGCCTATATGCATAATCATCGCCTTGGATATCTTCATAATTATTCGCTTTTCTATCAATTGCTCGATAGTAATTTATTCACCCACCGTAATACTTGCCATCTTGAGAGAAGCCATCTAGTGAAACCTATGGCCCTGGGGTCTATTTTCCGTATTATATTTTCAGATCTAAAACCAAAAACACCAAAAATACTTGTTGCATTGTTTTTACTTTTAGTTTTACTTTCCGTTCAAACATCCTATTATATCTATCTCTACTAGATCTCATCCTTGCAAATAACCTTGAAGGGATTGACAACCCCTTTATAGCGTTGGGTGCAAGTGTTTGATTCCTTGTGCAGGTATATCTATTGGTGGCATGCTTGTATCTCCTACTGGATTGATACCTTGGTTCTCAAAAACTGAGGGAAATACTTATCTACTTTGCTGAATCAAACCGTTCCTCTTCACGGGAAACCAACGCATGCTCGAGAAGTAGCAAGAAGGATTTCTGGCACCGTTGTCGGGGAGATACATAGCAAGTCAAGAATACCAAGTACCCATCACAAACTCATCTCTTGCATTTACATTATTTGCCATTTGCCTCTCGTTTTCCTCTCCCCCACTTCTAAAACAATTTTCAAAAATATTTGGCTGTCGCCTTTCTTCGTTCGTCTCCCCATTTGCTTTTTGCTTGCTTGAGTGCTTGATTGCTTGCTTTGCCACGATGACTCAAGAGAATACCAAGTTGTGTGACTTTTCTAATACTAATAATAATGATTTTATTAGTACTCCGATTGCTCCCGCCATTAGTGCAAAATCTTAAGAAATTAATGTTGCTTTGCTCAATTTTGTTATGAAAGAACAATTTTCCAGCCTTGCTAATGAAGATGTCGCATCCCATCTAAATACTTCTGTTGAATTGTGTGATATGGAAAATAAGAAATATGTGGATAATGATATTGTTAAATTGAAGCTATTTCCGTTCTCACTACGAGATCATGCTAAAACTTGGTTTTCATCTTTGCCTAAAAATAGTATTGATTCATGGAATAAGTGTAAGGATGCTTTTATTTGCAAGTACTTTCCGCCCGCTAAGATCATCTCCCTTAGGAACGATATAATGACTTTTAAGCAAATTGATCATGAACATGTTGCACAATCTTGGGAGAGGATGAAACTTATGATTAGGAATTGCCCCGTACATGGTTTGAGTTTATGGATGATTATACAAATTTTCTATGCTGGATTGAATTTTGCTTCTAGGAATCTCTTAGATTCCACCGTGGGTGGAACTTTTATGGAAATCACAATAGAAGAAGATACTAAACTCCTATATAATATTATGGAAAATTACTCTCAATGGCACACCGAAAGATCTCCTACTAGTAAAAAGGTGCATGCTATTGAAGAAATTAATACTTTGAGTGAAAAGATGGATGAACTGATGAAATTGTTTGCTAGTAAGAGTGCTCCTATTAAGTGTAATGATATGCCTTTGTATTGTTTGATTGGAAATAATAATGAATCTATGGATGTGTATTTTTTTGGTAGGAACAATTTTGGTAATAACGCTTATAGAGGTAATTTCAACACTAGACCGTTTCCTAGTAATTCCTCTAATAATTATGGTAATTCCTACAGCAATTCTTATGGAAATTATAACAAGATACCCTCTGATTTTGAGAGTAATATTAAAGAATTCATTAGTACGCAAAAAGGTTTCAATGCTATGATTGAAGAAAAATTGCTCAAGATTGATGATTTGGCTAGGAACGTTGATAAAATTTCTCTTGAGATTGATTCTTTAATTATATCTATTCCTCCCAATAATGATATTAATGAGTCTTTAAAATCTATGAGAATTTCTATTGATGAGTGTAAGGAAAGAACCGCTAGAGTTCGTGCTAAGCATGAATGGCTTGAAAAAGTATGTTCTCGTGATAATATTGATGAAGATCTTAAAGTGATTGATGTGACTCCTGTTGAATCTTTGCTTTCCAATGTTAATATTGATAATGATGGGACTATAGACGAGTCAACTTTAGTGAAAGGCGTCCCAATGATTCGGAGTTTTTAGATCTTGATGCTAAGATTGATAAAAGTGGGATTGAAGAGGTCAAAACTTTGAATAGCAATGAACCCACTCCTTTGGATTTAAAAGACTTTAATCATGGTAGATGCTCTTTTATTGATTTTATTTCCTTGTTGCAATCCATGTTGAATTCTCCTCATGCTTATAATCAAAACAAGGCTTTTACTAAACATATTGTTGATGCTATGATGAAGGCCTTTTGAAGAAAAACTTGAGTTGCAAGTTTCTATACCTATAAAGCTTTATGATGAGTGGGAACCTACTATTAAGATTAAGATTAAAGATTATGAGTGCCATGTTTTGTGTGATTTGGGTGCTAGCGTTTCCACTATTCCAAAAACTTTATGTGATGTGTTAGGTTTCCGTGAATTTTATGATTGCTCCTTAAATTTGCATCTTGCGTATTCCACTATAAAGAAGACTATGGGAGGAATTAATGATGTTATTATTTTTGAAAATAGAATTATGTGCCCGTATATTTCATTGTTCTTGATATAGATTGCAATCATATATGTCCTATTATTCTTGGTAGACCTTTCCTTAGAACAATTGGTGTAATTATTGATATGAAGGAAGGGAATATTAGATTCCAATTCCCATTAAGAAAGGGTATGGAACACTTTCCTAGAAAGAAAATAAAATTACCTTATGAATCTATCATGAGAGATACTTATGGATTGCATGCCAAAGATGACAATACCTAGATCTATTGTGTTTTTCCTAGCTAGGGGCATTAAACAATGGCGCTTGTTGGGAGGCAACCCAATTTTATTTTGCTTTCAGTTTTTTCATTCTGTTTTGGTGTGTTTGGAACATTATTACTTCTGTAGTAATTGTGTTTTTGTGTTTAAATTAGTGTTTGAGCCAAGTAAAACCTTTGGGTGATCTATGGTAGTTGTTCATTTGATCTTGCTAGAAAACAGAAACTTTTGCACTCAGTCCAGGATTTTTCTGAATTGTTAAGAGCGTAAAATTGATCTGAAAGTTTTACACAGGATTGATATACAAATTTCCCTGGTTTTCCTAAGTTTTCAGAATTTTTACAGTTACGGAAGTATTCAAAGTTTACAGATTGCTACAGACTGTTCTGTTTTTGACAGATTTTGTTTTCTTTGTGTTGTTTTCTTATTTTGATGTATCTATGGGACGTATCGGGGTGTATGAGTCATGAAAAGGTTAGAATACAATAGGTATTACACAAATATAAATAAATAATGAGTTCACGATAGTAACTAAAGTGGTGATTTATTTTTCTTATACTAACGGATCTCATGAGTTTTGTGTTGTGAAGTTTTCAAGTTTTGGGTGAAGATTTGATGGACTATGGAATAAAGAGTGGCAGGAGCCTAAGCTTGGGGATGCCCATGGAACCCCAACTCATATTCAAGGATACCAAAAATCCTAAGCTTGGGTATGCCCTGGAAGGCATCCCCTCTTTCGTCTTCAATCCATCGGTAAATTCACTTGATGCTATATTTTTATTCACCACATGATATGTGTTTTGCTTGGAGCGTCTTGTATGATATGAGTCTTTGTTTGTTAGTTTGCCACAATCATCTTTGCTTCACACATCTTTATAGAGACACATGCTGAATCATGAATTTGTTAGAATACTATATATGCTTCACTTATATCTTTTGAGCTAAGCAATGTTGCTCTAGTGCTTCACTTATATCTTTTTAGAGCATGGTGGTGTTATATTTTATAGAAATTATTGAACTCTCGTTACTCACTTATATTATTTTGAGAGTTTCTTAAAATAGCATGGTAATTTGTTTAGGTTATGAATTTAGTCCTAATATAATGGCATCCAAGAGGGATATAATAAAAACTTTCATATTAAGTATGAGAAGTTGGATTCCTTGCATATAGTTTTGAGATAATAGGGATGGTAATATGAGAGTCATGCTAGTGAGTAGTTGTGAAATGAAGAGATACGCGTGTTAAAGCTTGTGATTCCCGTAGCATGTACGTATGGTGAACCGCTATGTAACGAAGTCGGAGCATGACTTGTCTAATGATTGTTGACCTTTGTGTGAGGGTTGGGAGCGCGCAATGGTTGACTCCTACCAACCAATCCCCTAGGAGCATGCGTCTAATGCTTTGTTTGATGACTAATAGATTTTTGCAATAAGTATGTGAGTTCTTTATGACTAATGTGAGTTCATGGATTATACACACTCTCACCCTTCCATCTTTGCTAGCCTCTCTAGTACCGCACAACTTTCGCCGGTACATCAAACCCTCCTTCCTCAAAACAGCCACCATATATTCCTCAAAACAGCCACCATACCTACCTAATATGGCATTTCCATAGCCATTCCGAGATATATTGCCATTCAACTTCCACCATGTAGTTTTTCTATGACTTGCATCATCACTTCATATTGCATATAGAGTTTTATCTTGTCATAGGAATCGAGTTGTAATTTATTTTTGTTTTAGTTATAAGTAAATAAAAGTGTGATGATTTTTCATTAATAGAGCATTTTCCCATGATAGAAAAGGATTATGAAGGATATGACTCCCTCACAAGTTGGGATGAGTATCCGGACTTTACAAAAATAAAAGAGACCAACGAATCCCAAACAAAAAAATATAATAGAGGCCAAAGAAGCCCACCATAAAAAACATATAAAAAATGAGAGAAAGAGAGAAGGGGCAATTGCTACTATCTTTTTCCACACTTGTGCTTCAAAGTAGCACCATGATCTTCATGATAGAGAGTCTCCTATTTTGTCACTTTCATATAACTAGTGGATATTCATTTTGCACGACCACTTAGTTTTCTTTTTGAGATTTCATACACTTATAGCCCTAAGTGCATTTGTTGCATGTCAATCCCTACTCACTCACATTGATATCTATTGATGGGCATCTCCATAGCCCGTTGATACGCCTAGTTGATGTGAGACTATCTTCTCCTTTTTCCCTTGCACCCCCACCATATTCCATTCCACCTATAATGCTATATCCATGGCTCACGCTCATGTATTGCGTGAGAGTTGAAAAGGTTTGAGAACACCAAAAGTGTGAGACAATTGCTTGACTTGTTCATCGGGGTTGTGCATGATTTAGATACTTTGTGTGGGGAAGATGGAGCATAGCCAAACCATATGATTTTGTAGGGATAAATTTCTAAGGCCATGTTATTTCGAAAGGACACGACTACCTTGTTGGTATGCTTGAAGTATTACTGTTTTTATGTCAATATTAGACTATTGTTTTGAATCTAACGGATCTGAATATTCATGCCATAATAAAGAATATTACATGGATAAATATGTTGGGTAGCATTCCACATCAAAAAAATTGTTTTTATCATTTACCTACTCGAGGACGAGCAGGAATTAAGCTTGGGGATGCTGATACGTCTCCAATGTATCTATAATTTTTTATTGTTCCATGCTATTATATTATCTGTTTTGGATGTTTTATATGCATTATTATGCTATTTTATATTATTTTTGGGACTAAGCTATTAATCTAGAGTCTAGTGCCAATTTCTGTTTTTTCCTGGTTTTTGAGTTTCGCAGATAAGGAATATTAAACGGAGTCCAAACAGAATAAAACCTCTGAAAAGATTTTTTCTAGAAAATATGGAAGCCATGAGACTTGAGAACCAAGGCAGAGGAGCTGCCACGGGGCCACAAGCCCGCTTGCCGCGACCAGGGGACACCCGCGCCGGGCAAGCTTGTGTGCCCCTCGCACCTCCTATAACCCTAATCTTCATCCTATAAATACACAAATATTCCATCATTTTTAGAACGAGCCACGAAAACACTTTTCCGCCGCCAGAAGCCTCCATTCCTGATAGATCCAATCTTGGAGCCTTTTCCGGTAATCTGCCGGAGGGGGATTCGATCACGGAGGGCATCTACATCAACTCCATTGCCCCTCCGATGATGCGTGAGTAGTTCACCACAGACCTACGGGTCCATAGCTAGTAGCTAGATGGCTGCGTCTCTCTCTCTTTGCTTCTCAATACCATGTTCTTCATGATCTTCATGGAGATCTATCCGATATAATACTCTTTTGCGGTGTGTTTGTTGAGATCCGATGAATTGTGGGATTATGTTCGGATTATGCATGAATATTATTTGAGTATTTCTTGAATTCTTATATGCATGATTTCATATCTTTGCAAGTCTCTTCGAGCTATTGGTTTGGTTTGGCCAACAAGATTGGCAATTCTTGAAATAGGAGAAGTGCTTAGTTTTGGGTTCAATCTTGCGATGTCCTCACCCAGTGACAAAGTAGGGGTAGCGAGGCACGTATTGTATTGTTGCCATCAAGGGTAAAAAGATGGGGTTTTCATCATATTGCTTGAGTTTATCCCTCTACATCATGTCATCTTACCTAATGCGTTGCTCTGTTCTTCATGAACTTAATACTCTAGATGCAGGCAGGAGTCGATCGATGTGTGGAGTAATAGTAGTAGATGCAGAATCGTTTTGGTCTACTTGTCATGGAAGTGATGCCTATATGCATAATCATTGCCTTCGATATCTTCGTAATTATTCGCTTTTAAAGGACTGCACACATTTAGGGGGAGCAAGTCTAAGTCATGTGTCTCTCAAAGTCTACAGTATAACCATGCATATCTCTATTTGAAGCTTTGATTGTATGTTGTGATCAATTACCAAAAAGGGGGAGACTGAAAGCACAACATGCTCCCTTGGTGGTTTTGATAATTCATGACAACATACATTGTCTCTTAGACTGATACTTTTACCTAGTGTATTTCAGATACAGTCTGTAGAGAGGTTTGGCAAAAGGAGATTGTGGACATACCCCAAGATGCAAGGAAATAGGTTGGCCAAGCTTCAAGCAAGAGGAATCTACATTTTATATTTGTGATAAATCACTTTGAGTCCATAGGAAAGCCAATACTATTAAAAGGGGGTAAGGTTTTGTTGCTGAACAATATACTCAAACGTGCGCAAGTGATAGTCGCCAAAAACATCCACAAACTCTCCCACCAAATTCTGTTCTATACCTAACACTCAAAATCGGTGCAACCAACTTTCCCATACCGGTGCCACCGATTCCAGGACCTAGATAGACTCAGCCAAACCCTAGCCACTTCGGTGCAACCAATTCCATACCGGTGCCACCGAGTTTAGGTTGCCAACTTTTTATTACGCAAATTCACATTTTCAGTCCCACCGAGAATATTGGATCGGCGTCACCGAGATTGGAAATCTGACCGATGGTCACCTTATCAGTGCAACCGAGTTTCATATATCGGTCTCACTGAGATTCAAAAGTTGCCTCCTTTTGGTCACTTCGGTACCACCGAGATTAACATGTCGGTGTCACCGAGTTGGTCATTTTGTGTGTAAAGGATGGATTTTTGGGGATGCCTATATATACCCCTTTACCACCACCTACTCAAGAGAGAAGAACTCAGAACTATTCCATATCTATCCTATCAGATTTTCTGAGAGAGAACCACCTACCCTTGTGTTGAGGTCAAGATCTTCCACTCCAATCATATGGATCTGGATCTCTAGCCTCCCCAAGTAGCTTTCCACCAATCCCATCTCTTCCACGATGCCAAATCTGTGAGAGAGTTATTGGGTGCTGACGAGTCTATCATCTTGAAGCACAAGAGCAAGGAGTTCATCATCATTACCGATCCTATTACCTTTTGGAGGGTGGTGCCTCCTAGATTGGTTAGGTGTCACTTGGGAGCCTCCTACTTCGTGTTGTGGAGTGAACCAAGAATTTTGTAAGGGCAAGGAGATCGCCTACTTCCTGAAGATCTACCAATAGTGAGGCTACTCCTTCGTGGACAGAAGCCGTTATGGAATAGTCAAGGTTGCTACTTCATGGACCCTTTTGGGTGGAGCCCTTCGTGGATTCTCATGACCATTACCCTTCATGGGTTGAAGACTCGATAAACATGGATGTACGATAGCACCACCTATGGGAACCGTAGGAAAAATCCATGCGTCTCCAACTGCGTTTGATCTACCTATCTCAACATTTTACTTCATATGCAATGTCTTTACTTTCCGCTGCCATATTTGTTGAAATGCATGTGTAGAGCTGTTAGACTTGCTAGTAGTCTATTCACCCCCCTCTAGACACTCTTCTAGTGATCCCACAATTGGTTTCAGAGCATTGGTCTCCATTGCTTGGTATTAATCACCAAGGAGGAAGATGGATGTGTCTAGTATAGGGAGTTTGAGTTGTAGAGTGCCCATTCTTGATGGAGAGTACTATCAATGGAAATCTTTGATGCTTAAGCCGTTTAAAGAATTTCAATTGAGAAAATATGTTATGCATCCCTATGAGCCTCCTATTGATCCTTTGCATCCCACACACGAAGAAGAAATTGATATGCTATGCAATCTTAGAACTGTTAATCTCATTTTTAGAGCATTGCCTAGAAATATGCTTAACCAAATGAAGAATTTTGCATGTGCTTACACTTTGTGGAATGATTTGGAGAAACGATATCCAAGTTATTCATTAAGTAATATTGATGAAATTCTTCATAAAACCATTGCCTTTCACAAAATGTCGCCTAGTGATCCTAAATTTGATGCTTGCCTATTTGAGCTTACAGACCTCATGCATGCTAAAGTTGATGTCACGACTATCAACAAATCATTATAGAGGCTCTTCGCATTCATAAACTTGAACATTTTCATGATCACCAACCTAACGAATCTCTTGTTCTTTATGACAAGGATTTTCCACTTGATGATGAAATGGGGAACATGGATACTATGAGGAAGATGAGTCGTTCGACATCGAGTATGAGGAGATCATGAAGAATCTAAGTCTCATGGCAAACTTCAAGGATTGCATGTCTGGAGGAAAAGAGTGGATTCTCGATAGCGGATGTACCAATCATATAACTGGATATAGAGAAATGTTTGAAGACATTACACCAAACCATGGACCACGAAGGTACGTAACGTGTGGAGACAACTCCAAGGGTAAGGTACTTGGTCTTGGTAAGGTGGCCATATCCCATGATAGTTCTATTCAAAATGTTATGCTTGTTGACTCTCTTGGCTATAATCTTATTTCCATATCTAGACTTGCCGACTTCGGTTTCAATGTGTTATTCACGAAAATAGATTGCCAAGTGTTTCGACAAGATAATCATAAAATGGTCTTTACCGGTATCCGTAGAGGTGATCTATACATTGTCGACTTCACTAAGAGATCCAAACCTCGCACTTGTATAATTGCTAAATCTTCTAATGTTTGGCTTTGGCATAGTATATTAGGACATGTTGGCATGCGTAATTTAGACAAACTTATCAAAGGTGATCATATACTTGGTGTTAAAGATGTTGTCTTTGACAAAGATAGACTTGGTAGTGCTTGTGAAGCTGGAAAGCAAGTAGGTGGAAATCATCCTGTTAAGAATATCATGACTACTAGGAGACAACTCGAGTTACTTCACATGGATCTTTTCGGTCCCAATGCTTACAAGAGTCTCAGTGGAAATTTATATGGTCTAGTTATAGTTGATGATTTTTCCAGATTTACGTGGGTATTCTTTCTTGATGGTAGGTCGCAGGTTCAAAAGATATTCGAGAACTTCCCTGGCAAAGCGCTAAATCAGTTTGAAGTGAAGATCAAGAAGGTTCAGAGCGATAACAGATCAGAGTTCAAGAACACCCATGTGGATACATTTCTTAACGAAGAAGGTGTCTCACATGAGTTCTCGGCGACGTACACGCCTCAACAAAATGGAGTTGTTCAGAGGAAGAACCGGACACTCATTGAGATGGCAAGAACGATGCTTGACAAATACAAGACGCCAAAACACTTTTGGGCAGAAGCCATGGAAACAACATGTCATGCCACAAACCGACTTTACTTGCACAAGCTTCTCGGTAAAACGGCATACGAGCTACTCACCGGTAACAAACCACAAGTTGGATACATTCGGGTATTCGGCTCCAAGTGCTACATTATTTATAAGCATCGTCATACTAAATTTGCTCCTAAATCTCATGAAGGATTCCTACTTGGTTATGGATCGAACTCTCACACCTACCGTGTCTACAACAACTTCACCCGAAAAGTTGAAGAGACGGTATATGTGAAGTTTGATGAATCTAATGGTTCGCAAGTCGAACAATTGCCAAATGATGTAGGTGACAAGAACCCTTCGGAAGCTATCCTAGATTTACCCATCAGCAAGATTCGTCCCATGAAGGTGAAGTAAAGTACTTCATCAACTCAAGTGGAAGCCTCCACCTCACAACAAGGTGAAACACAACATTACATGGAGGCATCCACAAGCGGTACACGGCAAAATGATGAAGAGGAGGAAGTGCATCATGAAGATCCACCACAACCCCCTTCACCACCACCTTAAGGGAACGACACCTTCAATAATAACAAAGATGAAGGAGATGATGATGATGATGAAGAAGAAGCTCCACCAACCAAGAATCGGAAGCTAACCCGAGTTCAAGCACAAGTGACGAAGAACCATCCCCTAAACCAAATCTTTGGTGATATACAAAAAGGGAGGATCACTCGCTCTAAAACTCGTCTAGCAAACTTCTATGAGCATTATTCTTTCATCTCTAGCATTGAGCCCTTGAAGGAAGAACAAGCTCTTGAAGACGCGGATTGGGTGAACGCTATGCATGAAGAGGTTCACAACTTCGAAAGGAACAAAGTGTGGACACTCGTGGAGAAGCCCGAGGATGAACACAACATCATCGGAACCAAATGGGTATTTTGGAACAAGCAAGACAAAGACGGTCATGTCGTGTGCAACAAGGCTCGCCTCGTAGCTCAAGGATATACGCAAGTCGAAGGTATGGACTACGGTGAGACCTACGCCCCCGTCGCTAGACTTGAAGCTATTTCCATTCTTCTTGCTTATGCAAATCACCATGATATCACACTTTATCAAATGGATATTAAAAGTGCATTTTTCAATGGTGAGATTGAAGAAGAGGTTTATGTTAAGCAACCACCTGGCTTTGTGAATCCTAAGAAACCTAATCATGTTTACAAGCTTCGAAAAGCTCTTTATGGTCTTAAGCAAGCCCCTCGTGCTTGGTATAAATGTTTAATGAAGTTTCCTCTCGAAAATGGTTTTGAAATTGGTAAAATTGACGCAACCTTATTCACTAAGAGAGTTAATGGTGAATTATTTGTGTGCCAAATCTATGTGGATGATATTATCTTTGGTTCCACTAACCCTCAATTTAGTGAAAGGTTTGCAAGGTTCATGTCCGAAAAGTATGAGATGTCCATGATGTGTGAGCTGAAATTCTTTCTTGGGTTGCAAATCAAGCAATCAAAAGAAGGAACTTTCATCTCTCAAACTAAGTATACCAAGGACTTTATCAAAAAGTTTAACATGCAGGAGTGTAAAGGTATGAAAACCCCTATGCCTACTAGCGGACATGTTGATCTTACCAGAGAGGATGAGTCGGTTGATCAGAAAGTTTATCGATCTATGATTGATTCATTGTTATATCTATGTGCATCTCGTCCCGATATTATGCTTAGTGTATGCATGTGTGTTAGATATCAAGCTGCACCGAAAGAATGTCATCTTTTAGCTGTAAAACGCATTGTGAGATACTTGATACAAACGTCAAATTTTGGCATTTGGTATCCCAAGGGATCTTCTTTTGACCTTGTTGGCTATTCTGATTTGGACTATTCCGGTCACAAGGTTGATAGAAAATCCACCTCGGGTACTTGTCAATTTTGGGCAGATCTCTTGTATCTTGGTCCTCTAAGAAACAAAACTCAGTATCTCTATCGACTGCCGAAGCTGAGTATATTGCTGCTGGATCTTGTTGTGTGCAATTACTATGGATGACACAAACACTGAAGGATTATGGAATTCATGTTAAAAATGTTCCATTACTTTGTGACAATGAAAGTGCTATTAAATTGGTCATAATCCTGTGCAACATTCTCGAACTAAGCATATTCAAGTTCGACATCATTTCATTTGTGATCATGTTGCCAAAGGAGATATTAACCTTAAGCATGTTCGCACTAACAAGCAGTTGGCTGATATCTTTACTAAGCCAATTGATGAGAAGACATTTTGTCACTTGAGGAGTGAGGTGAACATCATCGATGCTTCAAACTTGAGCTAGACTCACTCGGTTGCATGCAAGGGCATGAGCTTTCTTGACATTTCCATGTATCTTAACATTTCATCTTATGCCATGGAATTCTATGCTCCCTTGTATTGCATCTAATCTCTTGTAGGTACTTGGAAAAACTTCATTCCATAAGATTGCCATCAACTCCAATCATAAGCAATCTTGTCATTACCAAGTATCCACCACCCCTCTTGATGATGGAAGGAAGAAGGCCACTCAACCATATCCTTGACAAATACTTTATCAAAATTGAACACTCTCAATTGGTATCATGTCAATGGGATATATCTATTGTTCTTCCTTGCATGACTAATCCTTGTAGTTAACTAGTGTACTAGAACAAGAAGGATTGCTCAAAACTCAAGATGATCTTCATCAACCTCGAGCATCCTCACCAAGTTCATCTACAAGCTATGTCATCAACATCACTCAAAGGTATGTACTCATGTCCTTGAAAAGGCTTTACTCCAAGAAATGAGCTAAAGCAACTCAAGCGATATGAAGACATTAAAATGCTTAATTGAAAAATGGTAACCCCATTTTGAGCTTAACATAGAGTATGACCAATGATCAAGTAATCTTGCTTGGTTCCTAAGTCGATATACTCTAAGATAGGCGACCTAGTCACCGCCCATCATCTAGTTAAGAATCTGGTGTGGTTTGCTCTCTATTGCATGATTTCTCATAACTACTCCAATCTTCTCTAGTTGATGTCTGAAAGTGCGTTATATCGACTAGAGGGGGGTGAATAGGCGATTTTTACAAATTCATCACTTGAGGAATTTCAACTTTGAGGAATTTGAAATGTGATGAATAACTAGTAGCAGAATAAGTACTCAAGTGCATGAGGAACATAGTGACAGCATAGTCTTCATGATGAAATGAAACATGCACAGATAGAGAGTAGCGTGATACAGGATAAGCAGTGATGAACAAGGCAACTTGAAGAATTTCAGGTGAGGAATTTGCGAAAGTCTTTAGACAAATTCTTCAAACAGTAACAATCAATTTGATCAACAAGTTTATGAGGAACAAGGAGGTTGAGGAAATAGAACCAGGTAGCTCGATGAAGACAATGGTTTGATGACCTAGTTCCAACTGCTGTGACAGTCGTACGTCTGGTTTGGAGTGGCCTGGTATTTAAACCAGAGGACACATAGTCCCAGGACACATAGTCCTTACCGTATTCTCCTTGAGCTAAGGTCACACAGTCCTCGCCAACCACTCGTGGTAAGTCTTCAGGGTAGACTTCCAAAACCCTCACAAACTGGTCACTCGGCGATCCACAATTTACTACTGGATGCTCTAGACCAAGGTCACTTCGTGGTCCCGAATTGACTGCAGGAGCACTAGACCATGATGCCTAACCGTCTGGAGAATGCATAGTCCTCAAAGGTATGAAGCGTTGGTTCCACACAGGAATTTCTTCAGTGATGCTCAATCACTATGGGTTTTGTGGTTTGGTTGTGGGTTTTTTCTCACTGATGATTTTCTCTCAAAGTCCTCAGAGGATGGGTTGCTCTCAAATGACAAGTGTTAGTTCTTTCTCGGAACAGCCAACCAGATAGTGGTTGTGGGGGTCGGCTATTTATAGCCAGGGTGCAACCTGACATGATAAGACATAAATGCCCCCAATGATATGACCGTTATGTGGATAAGAACGATTGGGGACAGCTGGCGCTAAGCAAAGCAACAGTCGGAATTTCGAACTATGAAAGTCCTCAGCTTATCATGATCCTCACTTGTAGGCAATTCGCACTGGCGAAATCCTAACTCCTTAGTCAGATCAATTTCCTCAGAGACCAGAAGAACTTCGTCTCTGTCACTGAAAAACTTGTCTGAATTGTAAGAGATTTCCAAACGCTTCACTCGAAGGATTGTACGGGTTGAGGATTTTGGAGATGAGCATCAGATGGAAATTTTCCTTAGTATTACCTCGGCCCCCTTTAACAATACGGTGTTTCCTATGACTCAAATAAAGGAAATGAAACTACGAAAACAAAAGTCCTCATGAAATCAGCTTTGTAGTGCACTGAGGACTTATCCCTGATGAATTTCATAATCCAGGGTGCATATGGCTTCTGCTCAAATGGAGCGACAGCAGCACTGGCCAAAGTCCTCATGAAGAAATCATGCAAGTTAATGGGAATATCATGGATGACGTTGAAGAGCATATTCTTCATGATTCCTTCAACTTCTTCTTCTTCACAGTTGTGACCCTTCTGAGGACATAGTGTGTTTGTCAATATGCGATAGACTGTGCAAGGCACATAGAGCAGATCCTTCACTAAGAAGACTTGGCGTTGAGGCTTTCCAGATGGCAATGTCTTCATCAGCACATTCATCAGTTGATTGGGTAGAGGAGGTTCATCAAACAACTTGCGGGCTTCTTCTGAGGGAATTTGGACTAGGACACACTAAAGCAATTCAGAGGCTTGAGCAGCGAAGTGTGTTGTGCCAGTCATCCAGTCCAATATCCAAGAGTTGATGTCAAGGGAATCTTCGCTGATATGCAATGTGGCATAGAATTGAAGGATGATTTCCTCATTCCAATCACAGATGTCAACACAAAATGGAAGAAGTCCAGCATCATATAGAACTTGAAGCACAGGAGTAAATGATGGAAGACTTTCCATGTCCATGTGAGGAATCTGATGGTTCTCGAAGACTTTCTTCTTATCATAGAGGACTGAAGCATAGTAATTCAGTTGAGTGGCAGTCCAAAACCTATTGCGACCAGCCCTTACAGAGGCATAGGGGTTTGGTCCAGAGAAGAACATGTGTTCATCGAAGAAATTGGTCTTGAGGAATTTGGGACGAACAGAGCCTTTGAGAGACAGTTTTGGCTTGGGTTGAAGATTTGTCCGTGTACGCCCCTTGATCTCCGTTGGCATGGAAGGGAAAGCAGTCTGAGTGACTTGAAGAGTTGGTTCCTCAGTAGTGGCGGGAGCATCAATTTCCTCAGCAGTTGCAGCTGGAATTTCTTCATAGTCTCGAAGGTACAGGTGTTTAGAATCTTCAGGTATCTCCTCAGTTTGTGCAGGTGAGTGAGGAATCAACATCAGGGGAGTTGCCACAGGTGAATTGGGATGTGAAGATTCCCAATATTCATCATTGATGACAGGAGTAGTGTCACCAATGTCAACTTCGTCATCAATTTCTTCAGTACCAGCAGTTAGCAGAAGCTGGGGCGATGATACCTTGGGAGTTGATGTAGTGTCATCAATGACAATTTCCTCATCAAGAGGCTCTGAGGAAGCCGCCGAATGATTCTCTTCTTCTTGAGGAATGTCATATGCTTCCCCAATTGGCACAATATCATAGGCTGGTGCAGAGGAAATTGGAGTTGCATCAAGTGGTGTTGCTGAGGAACTTGTCAAAGTTTTCAACTTCTTCAACACATGGTTTCAGAAGTTGATGCTTTTCTTTTGAGGGGATTTTCCTCAGCAGTAGTAGTTTCTTCAGGAATGACTGATGCAGCCGCCCTGAGTGGTTCAGTTTCTTCAGGCACAGCAGATTCTTCAGCTAGCCTATCAGATTTTTTAGGCACAACATTGGAGGTTGTCCTGACATGTTCTTCAGTGGTCTGAGTTTCCTCAGCAGCACCGGCAGTTGCTTCTGGTGCAGAAGCATTTTCTTCAGCTGTTTCTTCAGGATGAGCATTTTCATCAGCAGCCTGAGGAATTTCATCTTCAGCCTGAGCAATTTCTTCAGACTAGGTCTTTTGTGGTTGCGATCGAGCTGCAACCCTGGTGTTGTGATCCTTTACAGCTGCTTGAGCAACCCTGACAAGTCTAACCTTGGTGCCCTTCCATTCAGCATCATATTTCTGTTGATCCAAAGAGAGAGTGTGAAGCTCGGACTGAACTGTGACGAGTTGATTTGGGGTCAAATTCATCACATTTTCGCGCAAAAACTTTTCTTTGCGAGTCTTGTTCCTCTTAGCTCTCTGAGCTTGCTCTCTCTTCCATTGTCCTTCAGAGATGAAGTGGGTGAGGACATGATCCACTTCAGGAGACAGATTTAGTGAGGAAAGTGGAGTGCTTGGGTCCTCATGCCATATATCAACGAAGTTGAGGATCATCTTGGGATCCAGCATGAGAGGAACAGAGCTACCCTTTGCTTTAGCAGCCTTGTGCTGACTTTGTCTGATGATTTCTACCAATTCATCATCATCAGCTTCATCATCATCACTATCATTGTCCTCAGAACGTGAGGGGACTGTAACCAGAGCCTTGTTGGTGTGATGACTTGGTCTTTGACCATGTCCGACTGTCTTCTTTGGGTTAAGCGCAGAGGGACTGGATGAAGACTTTGAAGTTGTGGAGGGGCTTGCAGTGAGCTTCGGAACTATGGTGAAACCCTCAGTCCTTTTGCATGTTGCCAGATGCACTGGAGTTGAGGACTTTTCGGCTGTTGCAGATGACTGAGCAGCAACAGTTCCAGGTGCTGAAGGTTTTCTGGGCTGGGGCCTTTGACCTTGAGGAATTTGCACTGAGGATTTTGATGTTGAAGAACCAATCTTCAGAGCAGATTTGTTTACCATTTTCTTCAGAGCACTAGCAGAAGCTCCGGCAGAGGCAGCAGCAGCAGAATCCTTGTTGAATTTCTTCACTGCCTCTTTGGCTTTTCTCGCCAACTTGGCTTGTAGCTTTTCCCACATGTCAGGAAAGTCCTCACCAGTTTTGAGGCTAGTAGGATAAGCAGTTTGGTTTGGAGCAAGAGGAAGTCTGCTGCAAGGTGGTTTCACAGCGAATTTCATCATGTATTTTGGAGTTAGATAACGATATTATCTCCATTCTTTGGCCCATCTCCTCTCAATCTTTTGTAGACGGATCTTCCTCTGCTTGGTGGTCTCCTTTCCATGAGTTTCTTCGCCAGGTGTGCAATATTCATCATGTAGATCCTCAGGGATCTCAAATGCAGTGTGCACATCTCGCTTCTTCCCTCCTTTCTGAGGTTTCTTTCCATCCGACATTTTCTTCACTTGAGGAATATGAACTCTTCAAGATTCTGAAGAGTTACACAGTTTTTCTTCAAGTAGCGCTGCAAATGAGTTATGTTGATGAGAACCTAGTGATTCATTAGCGGACATGTTGTACCTATGAACAGAGTATAGGTGCGAGGAATTTGAAGAGGTCATATGCGTTCTCAAATTTTTTGAAGAAAAATAGGTGTGAGGAATTTGACCATGGTTGTCTTGAGGAATTTCACTAAGTGTTCTTAGACTTAGGTTCCAGAGTTGTGCAAATTTGAGAATTCACACAATTGCGGAATCTTGAAGAAAGTCATTACTTAGGGAAAATCATCAAGTATCAAGTATGAGGAGATGTAAGGTGCTTGTGTATTTGATTTATAACATATAAACACCTATTGAGGAATAGTAGTTGTAGTTTAGGATCAAACAGGGGCGGTAAAAATAAATTTTAATTAACCTGGTGAAGAACACGATGAACACAGAGATGAAATGAGGAAGTTTGTCCGTTCAGATCTCCCACGCCCTAGTTTGGCAGAAGGAGACAGCTATAGCGGCAGCGGAATGAAGATTTCCGCGGCCGATGCGAGTACGGCAACAACGAGGTTGAGGCAGTGAAGCTCTTCCTCAATGGCGATGATGACTTTAGCGGCAGCGCTAGGT
The DNA here is from genome assembly GCA_022496015.1 of Hordeum marinum. NCBI lineage: Eukaryota > Viridiplantae > Streptophyta > Magnoliopsida > Poales > Poaceae > Hordeum > Hordeum marinum. The sequence continues at coordinate 419,880,464 of CM039675.1, forward strand.
TGGATATCGGGAGAGAGATGAGATGCGGAGTAACTGAGCACAGTTGATGGGAAGGGGGCATTTATAGAGGAAGTGAAAACTGATCCTCCCGAAGATTTTGGACAGGATTGCCCCTGACCCTTGCTCTCCACACGACAGGTGTCACCCACGATCTGGGTAGTGAAGATTGTGGAGGATCGTGAGTTATCGAGGCCCGGGAATCGGAACAGTTTGAGCTAGAACCTACGAAATTTTTGGTAGTGAAGATTTCAAAGTTTTCATTCGCAAATTCTTCAGCTATCAAGGACACAGTGAAGACTTTGAACAAGTTTCAAAGTATAACACATATGAGGAATTAGTGAACACACTTGGTTTAGTTTAGCATAGATGGGGAAAGGGTCCGATCACATTCACTTAGATGAAAATCAACTTGAAGAATTAGCAATAAGTGAATGATGTTGAGGACACTGAAAAAAATAATATATATATATATATAGTCAATGAAGAATATGAATCTCAAAAGTTTTGAAGAATTTGAAAAGTTGATGAATTTGAAAACTTGAGGAATTTGCAAATTTGAGGAATTTGATAATTTGAAGAATTTGCAAAAGTGCTCAATTTTGAAGAATTTCAACTTTTGGTTGGTGGCGTAACCCACCATATAAGAATGATGATTTCAGACACCGCTTACAATTGTCATAGAGTTCTGAGAATCAAATTCTTCATTAATTTCTTCACACTTAGAGAGTTATTCTTCATTGATTGAAGTAATACGTTACTTCGTGTGTTGCACATCTAAGTCATCAATTTTGCATACGTGTTAGGATGTGTGTTCTTCATCAAAGAACATTCGAAGATTCTAAGATATTTAGCTCACACCCCAACTTGAAAAATATCTTTTCATCCAAGGGCTTTGTGAAGGTATCGGCCAGTTGTTCTTCAGTGGGAATGTGGTTGATTGAGATGTCGCCCTTGAGTACATGATCTCGAAGAAAGTGATGACGAATCTGGATGTGCTTGGTCTTGGAATGCTGAACTGCGTTATAGGCAATCTTGATGGCACTCTCGTTGTCGTAGTAAAGAGGCACATTCTTCAGCTTGATGTTGTAGTCCTTGAGGGTTTGCTTCATCCAGAGTAACTGAGCACAACACGAGCCAGCAGCAATCTACTCTGCTTCTGTAGTAGAGAGTGAAACGCAGTTCTACTTCTTTGAGGACCAACAGACTAAGGATCGTCCGAGGAAATGACATGTGCCTGAGGTTGACTTGCGATCCACACGATCTCTAGCATAGTCAGCATCAGAGTATCCGACGAGGTGAAGATTTGAGCCCTTGGGATACCACAATCCAAGTGTTGGTTTGCGAGCTAAGTATCGAAGAATATGTTTCACAGCCTTATGGTGTGATTCCTTCGGTGTTGCTTGGAATCGAGCACACATGCAGACACTTAGCATTATATCAAGCCTAGATGCACATAGGTACAATGAGGAGCCAATCATGGAGCGGTATACCTTCTGATCGACATCTTTACCATTTTCATCAGTGCAGAGGTGGCCTTTTGAAGGCATTGGAGTTTTGACGCCTTTGTAATCTTGCATATCGAATTTCCTTAGAACATCTTTGAGGTATTTCTCTTGTGAGATGAAGATGCCATTGTCTTGCTGACGAATTTGAAGACCTAAGAAGAATTTCAACTCTCCCATCGTAGGCATTTGATATTCTTCACTCATCATATAGGCAAATTCATCACTGTAACGTTTGTCAGTACATCCAAAGATAATATCATCAACATTTATTTGGCATATGAATAGTTCATTGTCATAGGATTTCCTGAAAAGAGTAGGGTCGAGTGAACTGGGTTTGAAGCCTTTCTTCATGAGGAATTCCTTCAGAGTGTCGTACCACGCCCGAGGGGCCTGCTTGAGGCCATAGAGGGCCTTGTTTAGTCTGAAGACATTGTCAGGATGCTTAGGATCTTCAAAACCCGGGGGTTGGGCAACATATACTTCTTCCTCAAGCTTACCATTGAGGAATGCACTTTTCACATCCATTTGATATAAGATGATATTGCGATGGTTAGCGTAAGCTAGTAATATGCGAATAGCTTCAAGTCTGGCAACAGGTGCAAAAGTTTCATCAAAGTCAATTCCCTCAACCTATGTATAGCCTTGAGCTACAAGTCGAGCCTTCTTCCTCACCACAAGACCATTTTCATCTTGCTTGTTGCGGTAGATCCACTTGGTACCTATGATGTTATGCTTGCAAGGATCTGGCCGCTTGACAAGTTCCCACACGTTGTTGAGCTTGAACTGATGCAATTCCTCTTGCATAGCTTGAATCCATTCGGGCTCCTTGAATGCTTCATCAACTTTGGTGGGCTCTAAGATAGAGACAAAGGCAAAGTGCCCACAAAATTTAGTTAGATGTGAAGCTTTTGAGCGTGTGAGAGGACCTGGTGCATTGATGTCATCGATGATTTTGTCAATCTGCACTTCATTTGCTACTCTTGGATGAGCAGGTTGACGAGGCTGAGGAGTTTCATCAGCACCATTTTCTTCAGGTATATCAGCATGAGAGTCTTCATTTGTTGGAATGATTTCCTCAGTGGGTATGAAATCTTCAGTTGCCTTCAGCTTGATGGATTCCTCAGGAGATTGTTCATCTAACATAGAAGGCAGGTGCTCTCTTTGCGAACCATTAGTTTCATCGAACCGCACATCTACAGTTTACCCCACCTTGTTATGGTAGGTGTTGAATACTTTGTAGGTGTGCGAGTCTTTTCCATAACCAAACATAAAACCTTGATGTGCTTTCGGTGCAAACTTAGAACTATGGTGAGGATCTCTGATCCAGCATTTTGCATCGAAGACTTTGAGATAACCTACATTGGGTTTCTTGCCTGTCATGAGCTCATATGAAGTCTTCTTGAGGAATTTGTGAAGATATACCCTGTTGATGATGTGGCATGCAGTATCAATTGCTTCAGGCCAGAAGCGACAAGGGGTTTTGTATTCGTCAAGCATGGTTCAAGCCATCTCAATAAGAGTCCTGTTCTTGCGCTCCATGATGCCATTCTGCTGAGGAGTGTAGGGAGCAGATAACTCATGAGTACCAAGTTCATCAAGATATTCATCAAGGTTAGTGTTCTTGAATTCAGTCCCATTATCACTCCTGATATGCTTGATCTTGACGCCAAAGTTGGTGGAGGCCCTTGAAGCAAATCGTCTGAAGACATCCTGCACTTCATTTTTGTACAGAATGATATGCATCCATGTGTAACGAGAGTAATCATCAACAATGACAAATCCATACAAACTTGAAGAATTTGTTAGTACGGAGTAGTGAGTGGGACCAAAGAGATCCGTATGAAGCAATTCAAAAGGTCGCGTACTGGTCATGATTGTCTTCGAGGGATGCTTGGATCTGGTCATCTTCCCAGATTCACATGCACCACAAAGGTGGTCCTTGAGGAATTTGACACTGTCGATGCCAATGACGTGCTTTTTCTTCACGAGTGTGTGCAGGTTCCTCATACCAGCATGTCCAAGTCGTCGATGCCACAACCAGCCTTCCAAAGACTTTGCAAGTAAGCAAGTGGCAGGTTGAGGACCTGTAGAGAAATGAACAATATACAAGTATCCTCTCCTAAAGCCTTTGAAGACTTTGGAATTGTCAGATTCCATGATGACAACACAACAATATTTTCCAAATACGAAAACCATATCAAGATCACAAAGCATTGAGACAGACATAAGGTTGAACCCAAGGGATTCAACAAGCATCACCTTATCCATGGTTCGGTCCTTTGAGATAGCAACCTTACCAAGTCCCAATACCATGCTTTTTCCTTTGTCTGCGTAGGTGATATGCTTCGAAGGAGATGGAGTGAGTGGCAAATTCACCAGTAGATTCTTGTCACCCGTCATGTGGTTTGTGCATCCACTATCGAGAACCCACTCAGTAGCTTTTAGAGTATCATCCTGCAGATGAATTAGTACAACTTACGAACTCATATGCTTCAGGATGAAGAATATGATATCAATTTCATCAGATAGAATTTCATCACATAAGATAGTAAGCAAGTAGAGTGAGGACGTGAGAAATGAAGAATTCATTTCATTATAGTTAGCTTGCATCCTTTCAAGCATTTCCTCAGGTCTCCAGCAAGTTCATCAGATGTTCAAATTCATCTGGAGACCTGACCCTGCATAAGATGTCAGTTTGTTTTCTTCACCACCCACATACGGAGGGGTGGCAAAGAGTTCATCATTCTGCGAGCACCATGTGAGAAGGGAGGCATTGAAGCAAGTGCGCTTCGTTTCACATGGCGAGGGTTAGAGTATTCAAATGAATAAGCAGAGAAATTCTTCGAGGACTTATGAACATAATGGTTTGAAGAATAATGCACATATTCATAACTCTTAGGTTTTCCCTACGAAATAGAGGCATTAGCACGAGAATGATGATTTTGACCATTTGAGGAGTCTGGTCCAAGTGAGGACTTTGATCTGGGGTTTTGATTTTTCATGAGTGGTGTCATGAGGACATTCACTTGAAGATTTAGTAGGTAGCTCTTGGGAACCCAGATTTTCTTCATAGGAGAACCGTTCCTATAGTTAGTTCCAACATATCTAGCACATACTTCACTTCTCTGATTTTTGAAGAATCTGTAATTGGAGTCAAGTGACTCATCAGAGGAATATGAAGTTTCACAAGTAAAGCCAGATAAAGTGGATGGATCTACAGGAGTTCCTTTTGCAGCAACCAATGAGGTTTTGAGGTACTGCTCAGGTGTCCAGCAAGATCCATCAGCGTTGAGTTTCCTCACAAAGGCAATACCCTCTTTCCTAGGGTTCCTGTTCAGTATCTGCTTTTTTGAGGACATCGCAAAGGGTTTGATGCCCTTTGAGACTTCTGTACATGCGTGTCACATACAATTCCTTCAACCCTGCATTTTCATCACTGATACTAGTGGTATCCTCAGATGAGGAATTTAAGATCACGGGAATAGTTGAAGAAATTGCAGCAATAGAAGCACTTGAACATTCAGGTGAAGAATTAGCAGTTTCACGTTCGATGCATTTCAAACAAGGTGGAATGAAATCTTCTTGAGCGGTACTGATCTGTTGAGCCAGTAAGGAATCATTTTCCCTTTGGAGATCCTCATGTGACACCCTCGGTTTCTCAAGATCTTGCTTTCCTTGAAGAAATTCATAAGAAAGCTTCTCATGATCAGCTAAGAGGTCGTTATGATGACTCTGTAGGTTATCATACTTTGTCTGAAGACTTTTAAAATCAACAGACAGAGTTTGAGTCCGATCCACTTCACGGTTTAACAGATCATCGCTTTTGTCTAGCATTTTCTGTTGCTTTTCAAGTGCACTTTGTTGCTTAGTGGTAATTTTAACAAGTTTAGCATAGCTAGGTTTCACATATTCATCAGATTCACCTTCACTTGATTCAGATGAGGAATGATGTTTGTGTACCTTTGAGCCTTTTGCCATGAAGCAATAAGTGGGAGCATAATCATCATTACTGGCGTCAGCGTCGTTGGAGTAGTCGTATTCTTCATCGTTGAAGATAGACTTGCTGACGAAGGCGATAGCGAGAGCAAGGCTAGCGACACCAGATTCTGATTCCTCCTCAGATTCTTCATCTTCTTCAGATTCTTCCTCAGAATCCATTTCCTTGCCGATGAATGCTCGAGCCTTTCTGCAACCATTCTTCTTGTGCTTTGAGGACTTTGAAGATGAGGACTTTGCAGATGAGGACTTTGAAGATTTCTTCTTTTTCTTCGAGTCATCAGAACTATCATCCTTGTATTTCTTCTTCTTCTTTGAGTCTTTTTCCCATAGAGGACAATCAGAGATAAAGTGGCCAGGCTTCTTGCAACGATGACATGTTCTCTTTTTGTAATCTTCTGAGGAATCTCATTTACTCAAGCCACTTTTTGATGAATTTCCAAATCCACCTCTTCTTGAGAACTTCTGGAATTTCCTCACAAGCATAGCTAGTTCCTGACTTAGTTCTTCAGGATCACCAAGACTGCTGTCAGAATCTTCTTCTTCAGATGAGGAAATTGCCTTTGCCTTCAGAGCACGAGATCTTCCATAGCTTGGCCCATAGAGGTATCTTTTCTCAGCTTGTTAGGGTTCATGAGTGTTGAGTCTCTCAAGAATATTAGCAGGATCAAGAGCTTTGTAGTCTCCACGTTCTTGGATCATCAAAACCAGAGTATCAAATGAGGAATCGAGAGATCGTAGCAGTTTCTTCACCACTTCATGGTCCGTGATATCAGTGGCACCCAGTTCTTGAAGTTCATTTGATATATCAGTGAGGCGATGAAATTTTTGCTGAACATTTTCATTGTCAAGCCTCTTGAAGCGGTTGAAGAGATTGCGAAGAACATCAACACGAGAGTCACGTTGAGTGGAAACACCTTCGTGGACTGTGGACAGCCTATCCTAGATAAGCTTAGCAGACTCCAAAGCGCTTACTCTGCCATACTGACCTTTCTTCAGATGGCCACAAATCATATTCTTTGCTTGAGAATCAAGTTGCTTGAATCTCTTCACATCAGCAGTTGTGACAGTGGGAGCGACAGAGGGCACACCATTTTCCAAAATATACTAGAGATCGTTGTCAATAGCTTCAAGGTGCATACGCATCTTGTTCTTCTAGTAGGGGTCGTCCATCCCATCGAAGGTAGGATAGCCCGCGGAAACCTTGATCATACCTGCAGTCGACATAACTAAAACTCCAGGTGGTTAAACCAAAATCACACAGAGCGAGGGAGTACCTTCTCTGATACCAATTGAAAGTGCGTTATATCGACTAGAGGGGGGTTGAATAGGCGATTTTTACAAATTCATCACTTGAGGAATTTCAACTTTGAGGAATTTGAAATGTTATGAATAACTAGCCGCGGAATAAGTACTCAAGTGCATGAAGAACATACTGACAGCATAGTCTTCATGATGAAATGAAACATGCACACATAGAGAGTAGCGTGATACAGGATAAGCAGTGATGAACAAGGCAACTTGAAGAATTTGAGGTGAGGAATTTGCGAAAGTCTTCACACAAATTCTTTAAACAGTAACAATCAATTTCAGCAACAGGTTTCTGAGGAATAAGGAGGTTGAGGAAATAGAACCAGGTAGCTCGATGAAGACAATGGTTTGATGACCCAGTTCCAACTGCTATGACAGTCGTACGTCTGGTTTGGAGCGGCCTGGTATTTAAACCAGAGGACACACCGTCCTTACCATATTCTCCTTGAGCTAAGGTCACACAGTCCTCGCCCAACACTCGTGGTAAGTCTTCAGGGTAGACTTCCAAAACCCTCACAAACTGGTCACCCGACGATCCACAATTTACTGTTGGATGCTCTAGACCAAGGTCACTTCGTGGTCCCCAATTGACTGTAGGAGCAGTAGACCATGATGCCTAACCGTTTGGAGAATGCACAATCCTCAAAGGTAACAAGCGTCGGTTCCACACAGGAATTTCTTCAGTGATGCTCAATCACTATGGGTTTTGTGGTTTGGTTGTTGGTTTTTCCTCACTGATGATTTTCTATCAAAGTCCTCGAAGGATGGGTTCCTCTCAAATGACAAGTGTTGGTTCTTTCTCGGAGCAGCCAACCAGCTAGTGGTTGTGGGGGTCGGCTATTTATAGCCAGGGTGCAACCTGACATGATAAGACATAAATGCCCCCAATGATATGACCGTTATGTGGATAAGAACGATTGGGGATAGCTGGCACTAAGCACGACAACAGTCGGAATTTCGAACTATGAAAGTCCTCAGCTTATCATGATCCTCACTTGTAGGCAATTCGCACTGGCGAAATCCTAACTCCTCAGTCAGATCAATTTCCTCAGAGACCAGAAGAACTTCGTCTCTGTCACTGAAAAACTTGTCTGAACTGTAAGAGATTTCCAAAGGCTTCACTCAAAGGCTTGTATGGGTTGAGGATTTTGGAGTTGAGCATCAGATGGAAATTTTCTTTAGTATTACCTCGGCCCCCTTTAACAGTACGGTGTTTCCTATGACTCAAATAAAGAAATTGAAACTACAAAAACAAAAGTCTTCATGCTTCATATTTCTCGTTCATATCTTCAAGGTCACACCAACTTCTTCATTTTCAAAGTCTTCACAAAGTCTTCACCAAAGTCTTCAGAAAGTCTTCAGCAAAGTCTTCACTTGAAGACATACATTTTTAGGGGTCGATAATCTCCGAATATATCAAACTCCTCATGGACTTATGGAGCTTGTGTACACTCACAAACATATTAGTGCCTTAACCTTTATGTCTTCAATACACCAAAATCACTAAGGGGCACTAGATGCACTAACAATGTCCCTTGTAAAAACTTCATATTTCATTGAAAATCTTTCTCTTGACTTTGTAAAAACAGAAACTTGGTTTCTCTTTCGGAGCCATCGTCTCAGATATCTCGGGTCTACCGAAATTGCAGACAAGCTGCACTAAAAATCTCGGTATCCCAAGGGATCTTCTTTTGACCTTGTTGGCTATTCTGATTCAGACTATGCTGGTGAAAAGGTTGATAGAAAATCCACCTCGGGTACTTGTCAATTTTTGGGCAGATCTCTTGTATCTTGGTCCTCTAAGAAACAAAACTCAGTATCTCTATCGACTGCCGAAGCTGAGTATATTGCTGTTGGATCTTGTTATGCGCAATTACTATGGATGACACAAACACTAAAGTATTATGGAATGCATGTTAAAAATGTTCCATTACTTTGTGACAATAAAAGTGCTATTAAAATTGGTTATAATCCTGTGCAATATTCTCGAACTAAGCATATTCAAGTTCGACATCATTTCATTCATGATCATGTTGCCAAAGGAGATATTAAGCATGTTCGCACTAACAAGCAGTTGGTCGATATCTTTACTAAGCCACTTGATGAGAAGACATTTTGTCACTTGAGGAGTGAGTTCAACATCATCGATGCTTCAAACTTGAGCTAGACTCACTCGGTTGCATGCAAGGGCATGAGCTTTCTTGATATTTCCATGTATCTTAACATTTCATCTTATGCCATGGAATTCTGTGATCCCTTGTATTGCATCTAATCTCTTGTAGGTACTTGGAAAAACTTCATTCCACAAGATTTCCATCAACTCCAATCATAAGCAATCTTGTCATTACCAAGTATCCACAACCCCTCTTGACGATGGAAGGAAGAAGGCCACTCCTCATCGACTTATGGAGCCTGTGTACACTCACAAACCCGTTAGTGCCTTAACTTATAAGTCTTCAATACACCAAAATCACTAAGGGGCACTAGATGCACTAACAATGTCCCTTGTAAAAACTTCATATTTCGTTGAAAATCTTTCTCTTGACTTTGTAAAAACACAAACTTGGTTTCTCTTTCGGAGCCATCATCTTAGATATCTCGGTTCTATCGAAATTGCAGACAAGCTGCACTACAAAATCTCGGTACCACCGATCTATCTATCTCGGAGTCACCGATTTTCATACTCTCTTATTTGAATTCACTTCTCCAAATTCTGTGTTTTCTTAGTGATCTTTCTTGTAATTCTTCCATTACTTCCATGATCCCTTAAAAAATCGTTCTACTTAGGGGGAGAAGAACTAAAGTTAATCTTGAGGAGAGAATTTTTGGTCGTCAAGGATCCCTCTCTTCAATGACGAAAGGAGGAGAAGAGCAAAGTCCTACTACATCTCAAAGGGAGAGAAATCATTTTCCATAACTCTCTTAGCTTTCATTTCTATGAGTCCTACATTTTGACGACCTTGCTCTCAAGTATCCCTTCTCAGTCAATGATCCCTGTATCTTTTCGTATTTTTGACCTTTTTGGAAATTAATGCCAAAGGGGGAGAATACCAAAGCTTCATGCTAAAGGGGAGATACATGCCTATGCAAAGGGGGAGATATGATCAAGGGGGAGAGCCAATATCAATTCTCATACCTTTATAAACAGGGGGAGAAGAATTTTTTTGACCCTTATCACCTTATCCAATCCTAATATCTACATGCTAAGACTCAGGGGGAGAGGATAATCTATTTTCATATCTACGTTGAGAAAATTCTCAATGATCTTGGTGACATATCAATTCTAAGGAATACTTATTTCTATATGTCCTCCATATCTTGGCAATTTTGAGTTCTATTGCCTTGTTGTTTGGTAGAATACTCTTGTGTTTCCTAACATTGTTTCCTCAAGTGTGTTTCTAGTACCAGGATGCTAAAGAACTCAAGATAAGTATATGCATCATATCCTTGGTCAAGATGATCTCTTGCTTCTTGCACATATTGTTTGCAAGAATGATGTCTTGAACAAAGATACATCTCATTCATATATGTTTGATGCATATAGCCAAGATACAAATGACTTGTTATATCCCTTCTCCCTTATATGTCTTCATGCATTCAAAAGCAACTATCCTCTAAAGGACTGGACACATTTAGGGGGAGCAAGTCTAAGTCATGTGTCTCTCAAAGTCTTTAGTATAACCATGCATATCTCTATTTGAAGCTTTGATAGTATGTTGTCATAAATTACCAAAAGGGGGAGATTGAAAGCACAACATGCTCCCTTGGTGGTTTTGATAATTCATGACAACATACACTGTCTCTTGGGCTGATACTTTTACCTAGTGTATTTCAGATACAGCCTATAGAGAGGTTTGGCAAAAGGAGATTGTGGACATACCCCAAGATGCAAGCAAATAGGTTGGCCAAGCTTCAAGCAAGAGGACTCTACATTTTATATTTGCGAGAAATCACTTTGAGTCCATAGGAAAGCCAATACTATTAAAAAGGGGGTAAGGTTTTGTTGGTGAACAATATGCTCAAACATGCACAAGTGATAGTCGCCAAAAACATCCACAAACTCTCCCACCAAAGTCTCTTCTGTACCTAACACTCAAAATCGGTGCAAACAACTTTCCCATACTAGTGCCACCGATTCCAGAACCTAGACAGACTCAACCAAACCCTAGCCACTTCGGTGCAACCAATTCCGTACTTGTGCCACCAAGTTTAGGTTGCCAACTTTCTGTTACGCAAGTTCACATTTTCGGTCCTGCCGAGAATGTTGGATCGGCGTCACCGAGATTGGAAGTCTGATCGTTGGTCACCTTATCGGTGCAACCGAGTTTCATATATCGGTCTCACCGAGATTCAAAAGTTGCCACCTTTTGGTCACTTCGGTACCACCGAGATTAACACGTCGGTGTTACCGAGTTGGTCATTTTGTGTGTAACGGTTGGATTTTTGGGGATGCCTATATATACCCCTTCACCACCACCTACTCGAGAGAGAAGCACTCATAATTATTCCATACCTATCCTATCAGATTTTCTAGGAGAGAACCACCTACCCTTGTGTTGAGGTCAAGATATTCCACTCCAATCATATGGATCTTGATCTCTAGCCTCCCCAAGTAGCTTTCCACCAATCCCATCTCTTCCACCATGCCAAATTTGCGACAGAGTGATTAGGTGTTGAGGAGTCTATCATCTTTAAGCACACGAGCAAGGAGTTCATCATCATTACCGAGCCTATTACCTTTTGGAGGGTGGTGCCTCCTAGATTGGTTAGGTGTCGCTTGGGAGCCTCCTACTTCGTGTTGTGGAGTGAACCAAGAAGTTTTTAAGGGCAAGGAGATTGCCTACTTCGTGAAGATATACCCATAGTAAGGCTAGTCCTTCGTGGACAGAAGCCGTTATGGAATAGTCAAGGTTGCTACTTCGTGGACCCTTTTGGGTGGAGCCCTCCGTGGACTCTCACGACCGTTACCCTTCATGGGTTGAAGACTCCATAAACGTGGATGTACGCTAGCGCCACCTAACGGAACCATGGGAAAAATCCATGCGTCTCCAACTGCGTTTGATCTACCTATCTCAACACTTTACTTCATATGCAATGTCTTTAGTTTCCGCTGTCATATTTGTTGACATGCATGTGTAGGGCTTTTCGACTTGCTAGCTTTGCTGAAAGTGTTAAAATCTGCCACCCAATTAACTTGGGAAGGGTTAGGTTTTAAATTCCTGCTAGTAGTCTATTCACCCCCCTCTAGACGCTCTTCTAGTGATCCCATAATTGGTATCAGAGCATTGGTCTCCATTGCTTCAGTTTAATCACCGAGGAGGAAGATGGATGTGTCTAGTATAGGGAGTTTGAGTTGTAGAGTGCCCATTCTTGATGGAGAGTGCCATAGTCAATGGAAATCTTTGATGCTTGAGCCGTTTAATGAATTTCAATTGAGCAAATATGTTATGTGTCCCTATGAGCCTCCTATTGATCCTTTGCATCCCACACACGAAGAAGAAATTGATAAGCCATGCAATCTTAGAACTGTTAATCTCATTGTTAGAGCATTGCCTTGAAATATGCTTAACCAAATGAAGAATTTTGCATGTCCTTACACTTTGTGGAATGATTTGGAGAAACGATATCCAAGTTATTCATTAAGTAATCTTGATGAAATTCTTCATAAAACCATTGCCTTTCACAAAATGTCACCTAGTGATCCTAAATTTGATGCTTGCCTATTTGAACTTAGAGACCTCATGCATGCTAAAGGAGATGTGACGACTATCAACAATATCATTATAGAGGCTCTACACATTCATAAACTTGAACATTGTCATGATCACCATCCTAACGAATCTCTTGTTCTTTATGACGAGGATTTTCCACTTGATGATGACAATGTGGAACATGGCTACTATGAGAAATATGAGCTGTTCAACATCGAGTATGAGAAGATCATGAAGAATCTAAGTCTCTTGGAAAACTTCAAGGATTACATGTCCGGAGGGAAAGAGTGGGTTCTCGATAGCGGATGTTCCGATCATATGACCGGAGATAGAGAAATGTTTGAAGAGATTACACCAAACCATGGACCGCGAAGGTACGTAACATTTGGAGACAACTCCAAGGGTAAGGTACTTGGTCTTGGTAAGGTGGCCATATCCCATGATAGTTCTATTCAAAATTTTATGCTTGTTGAATCTCTTGGCTATAATCTTGTTTCCGTATCTAGACTTGCCGACTTCGGTTTCAATGTGTTATTCACGAAAATAGATTGCCAAGTGTTTTGTCAAGATAATCGTAAAATGGTCTTTACCAGTATCCATAGAGGTGATCTATACATTATCGATTTCACTAAGAGATCCAAACCTCACACTTGTTTAATTGCTAAATCTTCTAAAGGTTGGCTTTGGCATAGAATATTAGGACATGTTGGCATGCGTAATTTAGACAAACTTATCAAAGGTGATCATATACTTGGTGTTAAAGATGTTGTCTTTGACAAAGATAGACTTTGTAGTGCTTGTCAAGCTGGAAAGCAAATAGGTGGAAATCATCCTGTTAAGAATATCATGACTACTAGGAGACCACTCGAGTTACTTCACATGGATCTTTTTGGTCCCAATGCTTACAAGAGTCTCGGTGGAGATTTCTATGGTCTAGTTATAGTTGATGATTTTTCTAGATTTACGTGGGTATTCTTTCTTGATGATAAGTCGCAGGTTCAAAAGATCTTCAAGAACTTCGCTCACAAAGCGCAAAATCAGTTTGAAGTGAAGATCAAGAAGGTTGGGAGCAATAATGGATCGGAGTTCAAGAACACCCATGTGGATACCTTTCTTGACGAACAAGGTGTCTCACATGAGTTCTCGGCTACGTACACACCTCACCAAAATGGAGTTGTTGAGAGGAAGAACTGGACACTCATTGAGATGGCAAGAATGATGCTTGACAAATACAAGATGCCAATACACTTTTGGGCAAAAGCCATGGAAACAACATGTCATGCCACAAACAGACTTTACTTGCACAAGCTTCTCGGTAAAACGACATACGAGCTACTCACCGGTACCAAACCCCAAGTTGGATACTTTCGGGTATTCAGCTGCAAGTGCTACATTCTTGATAAGCATCGTCGTACTAAATTTGCTCCTAAATCTCATGAAGGATTCCTACTTTGTTATGGATCGAACTCTCACACCTACCGCGTCTATAACAACTTCACCCAAAAAGTTGAAGAGACAGTATATGTGAAGTTTGATGAATCTAATGGTTCGCAAGTCGAACAATGGCCAAATGATGTAGGTGATAAGAACCCTTTGGAAGCTATCCTAGATTTAGCCATCGGCAACATTCGTCCCATGGAGGTGAAGGAAAGTACTTCATAAACTCAAGTGGAAGCCTCTACCTCACAACAAGGTGAACTACAACATGACATGGAGGCATCCACAAGCGGTACACGGCAAAATGATGAAGAGGAGGAACTGCATCATGAAGATCCACCACAACCCCCTTCACCACCACCTCAAGGGAATGACACCTTCAACAATAACGAAGATGAAGGAGATGATGATGATGATGAAGAAGAAGCTCCACCAACCAACATACGGAAGCTGACCCGAGTTCAAGCACAAGTGACCAAGAACCATCCCCTAAACCAAATCTTTCGTGATATACAAACAGGGAGGATCACTCGTTCTAAAACTCGTCTAGCAAACTTCTATGAGCATTATTCTTTCATCTCTAGCATTGAGCCCTTGAAGGTAGAACAAGCTCTTGAAGACGCAGATTGGGTGAACGCTATGCATGAAGAGCTTCACAACTTCAAAAGCAACGAAGTGTGGACACTCGTGGAGAAGCCCAAGGATGAACACAACATCATCGGAACCAAATGGGTATTTCGGAACAAGCAAGATGAAGACGGTCAAGTCGTGTGCAATAAGTCTAACCTCGTAGCTCAAGGATATATGCAAGTCGAAGGTATGGACCATGGTGAGACCTACGCCCCCGTTGCTAGACTTGAAGCTATTCACATTCTTCTTGCTTATGCCAATCACCATGGTATCACGCTTTATCAAATGGATATTAAAAGTGCATTTTTAAATGGTGAAATTGAAGAAGAGATTTATGTTAAGCAACCACCTGGCTTTGTGAATCCTAAGAAACCTAATCATGTTTACAAGCTTCGTAAAGCTCTTTATGGTCTTAAGCAAGCCCCTCGTGCTTGGTATAAATGTTTAACGAAGTTTCTTATCGAAAAAGGTTTTCGAAATTGGTAAAATTGACGCAACCTTATTCACTAAGAGAGTTAATGGTGAATTATTTGTGCCACAAATCTATGTGGATGATATTATCTTTGGTTCCACTAACCCTCAATTTAGTGAAAGGTTTGGAAGGTTGATGTCCGAGAAGTATGAGATGTCCATGATGTGTGAGATGAAATTCTTTCTTGGGTTGCAAATCAAGCAATCAAAAGAAGGAACTTTCATATTTCAAACTAAGTATACCAAGGACTTGATTAAAAAGTTCAACATGAAGGAGTGCAGAAGTATGAAAACCCCTATGCCTACTAGCGGACATGTTGCTCTTACCAGAGAGAATGAGTCGGTTGATCGGAAAGTTTATCGATCTATGATTGGTTCATTGTTATATATATGTGCATCTCATCCCAATATTATGCTTAGTGTCTGCATGTGTGCTCGATATCAAGCTGGACCAAAGAATGTCATCTTTTAGTTGTAAAACACATTGTGAGATACTTGATACAAACGTCAAATTTTGGCATTTGGTATCCCAAGGGATCTTATTTTGACCTTGTTGGCTATTCTGATTTGGACTATGTCGGTGACAAGGTTAATAGAAAATCCACCTCAGGTACTTGTCAATTTTTGGGCAGATCTCTTGTATCTTGGTCCTCTAAGAAACAAAACTCAGTATCTCTATCGACTGCCGAAGCTGAGTATATTGCTGTTGGATCTTGTTATGCGCAATTACTATGGATGACACAAACACTAAAGGATTATGGAATTCATGTTAAAAATGTTCCATTACTTTGTGACAATAAAAGTGCTATTAAAATTGGTCATAATCCTGTGCAATATTCTCTAACTAAGAATATTCAAGTTCGACATCATTTCATTCATGATCATGTTGCCAAAGGAGATATTAAGCATGTTCGCACTAACAAGAAGTTGGTCGATATCTTTACTCAGCCACTTGATGAGAACACATTTTGTCACTTGAGGAGTGAGTTGAACATCATCGATGATTCAAACTTGAGCTAGACTCACTCGGTTGCATGCAAGGGCTTGAGCTTTCTTGATATTTCAATGTATCCTAACATTTCATCTTATGCCATGGAATTCTAAAATCCCTTGTATTGCATCTAATCTCTTGTAGGTACTTGGAAAAACTTCATTCCACAAGATTGCCATCAACTCCAATCATAAGCAATCTTCTCATTACCAAGTATCCACAACCCCTCTTGATGATGGAAGGAAGAAGGCCACTCCTCATCGACTTATGGAGCCTGTGTACACTCACAAACACGTTAGTGCCTTAACCTATAAGTCTTCAATACACCAAAATGACTAGGGGGCACTAGATGCACTAACAATGTCCCTTGTAAAAACTTCATATTTCGTTGAAAATCTATCTCTTGACTTTGTAAAAACAGAAACTTGGTTTCTCTTTCGGAGCCATCATCTCAGATATCTCGGGTCTACCGAGATTGCAGACAAGCTGCACTACAAAATCTCGATACCACCGATCTATCTATCTCGGAGTCACCGATTTTCATTATCTCTTATTTGAATTCACTTCTGCAAATTCTATGTTTTCTTAGTGATCTTTCTTGTAATTCTTCCGTTACTTCCATGATCCCTTAAAAAATCGTTCTACTTAGGGGGAGAAGAACTAAAGTTAATCTTGAGGAAAGAATTTTTGGTCGTCAAGGATCCCTCTCTTCAATGACGAAAGGAGGAGAAGAGCAAAGTCCTACTACATCTCAAAGGGAGAGAAATCATTTTCCATAACTCTCTCAGTTTTCATTTCTATGAGTCCTACATTTTGACGACCTTGCTCTGAAGTATCCCTTCTCAGTCAATGATCCCTGTATCTATCCCTATTTTTGACCTTTTTGGAAATTAATGCCAAAGGGGGAGAATACCAAAGCTTCATGCTAAAGGGGAGATACATGCCTATGCAAAGGGGGAGATATGATCAAGGGGGAGATCCAATATCAATTCTCATACCTTTATAAACAGGGGGAGCAGAATTTTTTTGACCTTTATCACCTTATCCAATCCTAATATCTACATGCTAAGACTCAGGGGGAGAGGATAATCTATTTTCATATCTACGTTGAGAAAATTCTCAATGATCTTGGAGACATATCAATTCTAAGGAATACTATTTTCTATATGTCCTCCATATCTTGGCAATTTCGAGTTCTATTTGTTGAAAATATGCCCTAGAGGCAATAATCATATTTCCTTGTTCATGATAATCATATTATCATATTTCCTTGTTCATGATAATCGTTTATTATCCATGCTATAATTGTGTTGATCGGAAACTCAGATACATGTGTGGATACATAGACAACACCATGTCCCTAGTATGCCTCTAATAGACTAGCTCGTTGATCAAAGATGGCTAAGGTTTCCTAGCCATTGACATGATATGTCATTTGATAACGGGATCACATCATTAGGAGAATGATGGGATGGACAAGACCCAAACTACAAATGAAGCATATGATCGTATCAGTTTATTGCTACTATTTTCTACATGTGAGGTATCTGTTCCTATGACCATGAGATCATGCAACTCACTAACACCGGAGGAGTGCCTTGTGTGTATCAAACGTCGCAATGTAATTGGGTGACTATAAAGGTACTCTACAGGTATCTCCAAGGGTGTCTGTTGGGTTGGCATGGATCAAGACTGGGATTTGTTACTTCGTGTGACGGAGAGGTATCTCAGGGCCCACTCGGTAATACAACATCACAACAAGCCTTGCGAGCAATGTGACTATGTTTTAGTCATGGGATCTTGTATTACGGAACAAGTAAAGAGACTTCCCGGTAATGAGTTTGAACTAGGTGTGGAGCTACCGACGATCGAATCTCGGGCAAGTAACATACCGACGAAAAAAGGAACATCATACGGGATTAACTGAATCCTTGACACAGAGGTTCGACCGATAAAGATCTTCGTAGAATATGTAGGAATCAATATGGGCATCTAGGTCCCGCTATTGCTTATTGACCATAGAGGTGTCTTGGTCATGTCTACATAGTTCTCAAACCCGTTGGGTTTGCACACTTTAGGTTCGGTGATGTTTCGGTAGTATAGAGTTATGTATGGTGGTGATCGAAGGTTGTTCGGAGTCCCGGATGAGATCCCGAACATGGAGAGGAGCTCTGGAATGGTCCGAAGGTAAAGATTGATATATAGGAAGTCCTATTTTGGTCGCCAGAAAAGTTTCGGGCTCATCGGTAGTGTACCGGGAGTGCCGAGACGGTACCAGAGGACCATCGGGAGGGGTGTCACGCCCCGAGGGGCCTCATGGGCTGTGGGAGGAGAAAAACCATACCCTGGTGGGCTGACTTAACCCTCCACTAAATCCCATGAGTTTTGAGAAGGAAAAAATCCAAAGGTGGAGAGGTGGAAAGAGTTTCCAAGTGGAAATGAGGAATCCTACTCCTAATAGGATTGGAGTAGGACTCCTCCACCTCCAATTTCGGCCAGATTTGAGGCTGCCTCCTCCCCTCCCTCCCTCATATATATACTAGAGGATTTAGAGGGAAAATATAACCCTAATTGCCACGTGCATCCCTCTTCTTCCTCTAGATCGTTTTCTCCTCTAGATCGGTTTTTAGCGGTGCTTAGGCGAAGCCCTGCCGGAATTTTTCCATCACCATCGCCACGGTGCCATCATGCTGCCGGAGAACTCGTCCACCTCTCCGCTCCCTCTTGCTGGATAAAGAAGGCGGATATCGTCATCGAGCTATACGTGTGCTCAACGCGGAGGTGCCGTCCGTTCGGCGCTAGATCAGAAGGACCGTGATCAAGATCGTGAGACGGATCGTGATGAGATCACAGGACGGATCATGATGAGTTCGTGGGACGGATAGTGATTGGATCACGGGACGGGTCGTGATGAGATCGTGGGATGCTCGGTGATTTGGATCACGAAGACGTTCGACTACACCAACCGCGTTTCTTAACGCTTCCCGCTTAGCGATCTACAAGGGTATGTAGATCCACTCTCCCTCTCATAGATGCTCATTACCATGCATAGATCTGGCGTGTGCGTAGGAAAATTTTTGTTTCCCATGCAACGTTCCCCAACAGTGGTATTAGAGCTAGATCTATGTGTAGATGAGATCTCGAGTAGAACACAAAGAGTTTGCGGGCGTTGATGCTTAGATTGCTTCCTCCCTTGGTCGTGTTTTGGTTCAACGGTATTGTGGGATGAAGCGGCCCGGACCAACCTTACTCGTACGCTTACGAGAGACCGGTTTCATCGACTGACGTGTAACTTCGTTGCACAAAGATGGCTAGCGGGTGTCTGTTTCTCCTACTTTAGTTGGATCGGATTCGACAAAGGCGGTCCTTGAGAAGGTTGAAAAGCAACTTATGTATCACCGTTGTGGTATTGCGTAGGTGAGAATTGTTCTTGCTAGATACCCATAGCAGCTACGTAAAACTTGCAACAACAATTAGAGGAAGTCTAACTTTTTTTTGCAGGGTATGTTGTGATGTGATATGGCCAATTACATGATGAGATATATGTGATGTATGAGATGATCATGTGTTGTATAGAATATCACGACTTGCATGTCGATGAGTACGGCAACCGGCATGAGCCATAGGGTTGTCTTTAATTATTGTATGACCTGCGTGTCAATCATTAAGCGCTATGTAATGCTTGAGTTTATCGCTAAACAGTAGCAATAGTAGTAGAAGCATGGTGGGTGCGACAACCCCGATGGCGACAGGTTGATGGAGATCAAGATGATGGAGATCATGGTGTCAGGCCGGTGGCGGTGGAGATCATGACGGTGCTTTAAAGATGGAGATCAAAAGCACAAGTTCATGGCCATATCATGTCACTTATGATTTTCATGTGATGTTAATCCTTTGATGCACCTTGTTTTGCTTAGGACGACGATAGCATTATAAGGTGATCCCTCACTTAAATTACAAGATGAATTGTGTTCTTCCCGAGTGTGCACCATTGTGAAAGTTCGTCGTGTCGAGACACCACGTGATGATCGGGTGTGATAGACTCTATGTTCACATACAACGGGTGCAAGCCGGTTTTGCACATGCGGAACACTTGGGTTAAACTTGACGAGCCTAGCATGTCCAGACATGGCCTCGGAACACAAGAGACCGAAAGGTCGAACATGAGTCATAAAGTAGATATGATCAACATCATGATGTTCACCATTCAAACCACCTCAACTCACGTGATGATCGGACTTGAGTTGGTGAATTTGGATCATGTATCACTCGAATGACTGAAGGGTTGTCAATTTGAGTGGGAGTTCTTCATTAATATGATTAATTGAACTCATTATCACGAACATAGTCAGTAGTGTCTTTGCAAATTATGTTGTAGATTACTTGCTCGCGCTGTAGCTCCCTTGAATTTTTATATGTTCCTAGAGAAATAGAGTTGAAAGATGATGGTAGCAATATTGTGGACTGGGTCCATGATCTCATTGCTGCACAGAAGGCTTATGTCCTTAATGCACCGCTCGGTACGCCAACCCCTCTAGCATCGTCTGTAGATGTTGTGAACATCTGACAGGCACGTTTTTATGACTACTTGATAGTTTAGTGCGTCATGCATTATGGCTTAGAATTGAGGCTCCGAAATGTTTTGAACGTCACGAAACATATGAGATATTCTAAGAGCTGAAATTAGGATCTCAGGCTCGTGCCCGTGTTGCAAGATATGAGATCTCCAACAAGATTCTTTGCCTGCAAGATGAAATAGAATAGCTCAATCGTTGAGCATGTGCTCAGATTGTCTGGGTGCTACAATCACTTGAATTGAGTGGGAGTTGATCTTGTAGATAAGATAGTGATTGATATAGTTCTCCAATTCACTGTCACTAAGATACTAGAACTTGGTGATGAACTATAAAATGCCAGGGATAGAAATAATTATACCTGAGCTATTCGCGATGTTTGACACCGCGAAGGTAGAAATCAAGAAGGAGCGTCAAGTGTTGATGGTTAGTAAAATGACTAGTTTCAAGAAGGGCAAGGGAAAGGAGGGAAACTTCATGGATGGCAAGTCAGTTGCTGCTCTAGTGAAGCAACCCAGAGTTGAACCCAAACCCGAGACTAAGTGCTTCGATTATGAGGAGAGCGGACGCTGAAGCGAAACAACGCTAGATACTTTGTAGATAAGAAGGCTGGCAACGTCGACAGAAGTATATTTGATATACGTGTTAATGATGTGTACCTTGCGAGTACTCCTAGTAGCACCTGGGTATTGGATACCGGTTCGGTTGCTAATTGTTAGTAACTCGGAATAAAAGCTACGGAATAAACGGAGAACTAGCTAAGGGTGAGGTGATGATGTGTGTTGGAAATGTTTTCAAGGTTGATGTGATCACCATCGCATGCTCTCTCTACCTTCGGGATTAGTGACGAACCTAAATAAATGTTATTTAGTGTTTTGCGTTGAGCATGAACGTGATTATATCGTGTTTATTGCAACACGGTTATTCATTTAAGTTAGAGAATAATGGTTATTTTGTTTACATGAATGATACCTTCAATGGTCATGCACCCAGTAAGAATGGTTTGTTGAATCTTGATCGTAGTAATACACATGTTCATAACATTGATGCCAAAAGATACAAAGTAAATAATGATAGTACCACATACTTGTGGCACTGCCGCTAAATGTCATATTGGAATAAAATGCATGAAGAAACTCCATGCTGATGGATCTTTGGACTCATCCGATTTCGAATCGGTTTAGGCATGCAAACCATGCCTCTTGGGCAAGATGACTAAGGACCCCATTTTCCAGATGGATGGAGCAGGCAAGTGATTTATTGGAAATGATACATGTTGATGTATGCAATCCAATGAGTCTTGTAGCGTGCGTTGGATATCGTTATTTTCTTACCTTCACTGATGATTTGAGTAGATATAGTGTATATTTACTTAATGAAACATAAGTCTGAATCGTTTGAAAGGTTCAAGCAAATTCAGAGTGAAGTTTAAGATCATCGTGACAAGAAGATAAAAATGTCTGCGATATGATCGTGGAGGTGAATATCCGAGTTACGAGTGTGGCATACAACTTTAGACGATGTGAAAGTTGTTTCACAACTCACGCCACCTGGAACACCATAGTGTGATGGTGTGTCTGGATGTCATAGTCGTGCTCTATTGGATATGGTGCATGCTATGATGTCTCTTATCATTTTGTTACTATAATTTTGGGGTTATGCATTAGAGACAACTACATTCACTTTAAATAGGGCACCATCTAAATTTGTTGAGATGACACCGTGTGAATTATGGTTTGCTAGAAACCTAAGCAATCATTTCTTAATGTTTGGGGCTGCGATGCTTGTGTGGAAAATGTTTTCACCTAATGAGCTTGAACCCAAAGCGGACAAATGCATCTTCATAGAATACCCTAAGAACATTTGGGTGAACCTTCTATCTCAGATCCAAGCATAAAATGTTTGTTGCTAAAACTGGGTCCTTTCTCAAGAAAAAGTTTCTCTCGAAAGAATTGAGTGGGAGGACGATAGAACTTGATGAGGTTATTGAACCTTTGTTTCAACGAGATTGTAGCGCAGCGCAGGAAGATGTTTCTGTGAAGCCTATGTTAGTTGAAGAGGAAGTTAATGATGATGATCATGAAGTTTCGGATCAAGTTACTATCGAACCTCGTAGGTCGACAAGGACGTGTACTACTCCTGAGTGGTATGACAACTCTGTCTTAGAGGTCATGTTTTGGACAATGATGAACCTACGAGAGCTATGGAGAAGCGATGATGGGCCCAGAATCCAACAAATGGTTAGAGGCCATGAAATTCGAGAAAGGATCCATGTATGAAAACCAAGTATAGACTTTGGTGGACTTGCTCGTTGGACGACAGGTCGTTGAGTACAAATGGATCTTTAAAATGAAGACACAAGCTGATGGTGAATGTCACCATTTATAAAGCTCGACTTGTCGCAAAGAAGTTTCCGTCAAGTTCAAGGAGTTGACTACGATGAGACTTTCTCACTCGTAGCAATGCTAAAGTCTGTTGGAATTATGTTATCAGTTGCTGCATTTTTCAATTATGAAATCTGGTAGATGGATGTCAAAACATCGTTTCCTTAATGGTTTACTTGAGGAAAGGTTGTATGTGGTACAACCAGAAGGTTTTGTCCGTCCTAAGGATGCTAAAAGGTGAGCAAGCTTCAGTAATCCTTCTATGGACTGAAGCAAGCATCTCGGAGTTGAACTATACATTTTGATGAGGTGATCAAAGTTTTTGAGTCTATACAAAGTTTATGAGAAACTTGTATTTACAATAAAGTGAGTGGGAGCACTACAGAGTTTCTGATAAGCATATGTGGTTGACATATTGTTGATCGGAAATGATGTAGAATTTCTAGAAAGCATAAAGGGTTGTTTAAAAGGAGTTTTTCAAAGGAAGACCTAGATAAAGCTACCTAATTGTTGAGCATCTAGATCTATAGGGATAGATCAAGTTGCTTGATGAGACTTTCAATGAGTACATACCTTGACAAGATTTTGAAAGAGTTCACAATGGATCAGTCAGAGAAAGAGTTCTCGCCTGATTTGTAAAGTGTGAAGTTGAGTGAGACTCAAAGCTCGACAATGGTAGAAGAAAGAGAAAGGACAAACATCCTCCCCTATGTCTTAGCCATAGGCTCTATATTACGCCATGTTGTGTACCGCACCTGGTGTGTGCCTTGCCATGAGTCTGTCAAGGGGTACAAAAGTGATCCAGGAGTGGATCACTGGACAGCGATCAGGATTATCCTTAGTAACTAGAGGACTAAGGAAATATTTCTCGATTATGGAGTTGATAAAGAGTTTGTTGTAAAGGGTTACGTTGATGCAAACTTTAACACCAATCCGGATGACTCTGAGTAGCAATCCGGATACGTATAGTGGAGCAGCCATTTGGAATAGCTCCAAGTGGAGTGTGGTAGGAGTGTCTATAGTATGACATAGAGATTTGCAAAGTACACACGGATCTGAATGTCGTAGACCCATTGACTAAAAGACCTCTCTCACATGCAAAGCACGATCGAGCCCCAGAACTCATTGGGTGTTAGATTCATAACAATGCGAATCACATGGTGATGTGAACTAGATTATTGACTCTAGTGCAAGTGGGAGACTGTTGGAAATATTCCCTAGAGGCAATAATAAATTGGTTATTATCATATTTCCTTGTTCATGATAATCGTTTATTATCCATGCTATAATTGTGTTGATCGGAAACTCAGATACATGTGTGGATACATAGACAACACCATGTCCCTAGTATGCCTCTAATAGACTAGCTCGTTGATCAAAGATGGCTAAGGTTTCCTAGCCATTGACATGAGATGTCATTTGATAACAGGATCACATCATTAGGAGAATGATGGGATAGACAAGACCCAAACTACAAATGTAGCATATGATCGTGTCAGTTTATTGCTACTATTTTCTGCATGTCAAGTATCTGTTCCTATGACCATGAGATCATGCAACTCACTGACACCGGAGGAGTGCCTTGTGTGTATCAAACGTTGCAACGTAACTGCGTGACTATAAAGGTACTCTACAGGTATCTCCGAGGGTGTCTGTTGGGTTGGCATGGATCAAGACTGGGATTTGTTACTCCGTGTGACGAAGAGGTATCTCAGGGCCCACTCGTTAATACAACATCACAACAAGCCTTGCAAGCAATGTGACTAAGTGTTGGTCACGGGATCTTGTATTACGAAACGAGTAAATAGACTTGCCGGTAACGAGGTTGAACTAGGTATTGAGATACCGTCGATCGAATCTCGGGCAAGTAACATACCGAAGAAAAAAAGGAACATCATACGGGATTAACTGAATCCTTGACATAGAGGTTTGACCGATAAAGATGTTCATAGAATATGTAGGAATCAATATGGGCATCCAGGTCCCACTATTGGTTATTGACCGTAGAGGTGTCTCGGTCATGTCTACATAGTTCTCGAACCTGCAGGGTTTGCACACTTTAGGTTCGGTGATGTTTCGGTAGTATAAAGTTATGTATAGTGGTGACTGAAGGTTGTTCGGAGTCCCGGATGAGATCCCGGACGTCATGAGGAGCTCCGGAATGGTCCGGAGATAAAGATTGATATATAGGAAGTCCTAATTTGGTCGCCGGAAATGTTTCGGGCTCATCGGTAGTGTACCGGGAGTGCCGAGAGGGTATCGGAGGACCATCGGGAGGGGTGTTACCCCCCGAGGGGCCTCATGGGCTGTGGGAGGAGACAAACCAGCCCCTGGTGGGCTGGATGAAGCCTCCACTAAAGCCCATGAGGTTTGGGAAGGAAAAAATCCAAAGGTGGAGAGGTGGAAAGAGTTTCCAAGTGGAAAGGAGGAATCCTACTCCTAATAGGATTGGAGTAGGACTCCTCCACCTCCAATTTCGGCCAGGTTTGTGGCTGCCTCCTCCCCTCCCTCCCTCCTATACATACTAGAGGATTTAGAGGGAAAAGCTAACCCTAATTGCCACGTGCATCCCTCTTCTTCCTCTAGATCGGTTTCTCCTGTAGATCGGTTTTCAACGGTGCTTAGGCAAAGCCCTGCCGGAATGGCTCCACCACCATCACCGCAGCGCCGTCACGCTGCCGGAGAACTCATCCACCTCTCCGCTCCCTCTTGCTGGATCAAGAAGGTGGAGATCTTCATCGATCTGTACGTGTGCTGAACGCGGAGGTGTCGTCCGTTCGTCGCTAGATCGGAAGGACCATGATCAAGATCGTGAGATGGATCGTGATGAGATCGCGGGACGGATCGTGATGAGTTCACGGGACAGATCATGATTGGATCACAGGACGGATCGTGATGATATCACGGGATGCTCGGCGATTTGGATCGCGAAGACGTTCCAGTACACCAACCGCATTTCTTAACGCTTCCCGCTTAGCGATCTACAAGGGTATGTAGATCAACTCTCCCTCTCGTAGATGCTCATCACCATGGATAGATCTTGCGTGTGCGTAGGAATTTTTTTGTTTCCCATGCAACGTTCCCCAACACTATTGCCTTGATGTTTGGTAGAATACTCTTGTGTTTCCTAACATTGTTTTCTCAAGTGTGTTTCTAGTACCAGGATGCTCAAGAACTCAAGGTAAGTATATGCATCATATCCTTTGTCAAGATGATCTATTGCTTCTTGCACATATTGTTTGCAAGAGCGATGTCTTGAACAAACATACATCTCATTCATATATATTTGATGCATATAGCCAGGATACACATGACTTGTTATATCCCTTCTCCCTTATGTGTGTTCATGCATTCAAAAGCAACTATCCTTTAAAGAACTTCACACATTTAGGGGGAGCAAGTCTAAGTCATGTGTCTCTCAAAGTCTTCAGTATAACCATGCATATCTCTATTTGAAGCTTTGATTGTATGTTGTCATCAATTACGAAAAAGGGAGAGATTGAAAGCACAACATGCTCCCTTGGTGGTTCTGATAATTCATGACAACATACATTGTCTCCTGGACTGATACTTTCACCTAGTGTATTTCAAATACAGTATATAGAGAGGTTTGGCAATAGGAGATTGTGGACATACCCAAGATGCAAGGAAATAGGTTGGCCAAGCTTCAAGCAAGAGGACGCTACATTTTATATTTGTGAGAAATCACTTTGAGTCCATAGGAAAGACAATACTATTAAGAGGGGTAAGGTTTTGTTGCTGAACAATATGCTCAAACGTGCACAAGTGATAGTTACCAAAAACATGCACAAACTCCCACCAAAGTCTGTTCTATACCTAACACTCAAAATCGGTGCAACCAACTTTCCCATACCGGTGCCACCGATTCCAGAACCTAGACAGACTTAGCCAAACCCTAGCCACTTCGGTGCAACCGATTCCATACCGATGCCACCGAGTTTAGGTTGCCAACTTTTTGTTACACAAATTCACATTTTCGGTCCCACCGAGAATGTTGGATCGACGTCACCGAGATTGGAAATCTGACCGTTGGTCACCTTATCGGTGCAACCGAGTTTCATATATCGGTCTCACCAAGATTCAAAAGTTGCCACCTTTTGGTCACTTCGGTACCACCGGGATTAACACGTCGGTGTCACCGAGTTGGTCATTTTGTCTGTAACGGTTGGATTTTTGGGGATGCCTATATATACCCCTTCACCACCACCTACTCGAGAGAGAAGCACTCAGAACTATTCCATACCTATCCTATCAGATTTTCTGAGAGAGAACCACTAACCCTTGTGTTGAGGTCAAGATCTTCCACTCCAATCATATGGATCTTGATCTCTAGCCTCCCCAAGTAGCTTTCCACCAATCCCATCTCTTCCACCATACCAAATCTATGAGAGAGTTATTGGGTGCTGAGGAGTCTATCATCTTGAAGCACAAGAGCAAGGAGTTCAATGTCATTACTGAGCCTATTACCTTTTGGAGGGTGGTGCCTCCTAGATTTGTTAGGTGTCGCTTGGGAGCCTCCTACTTCGTGTTGTGGAGTGAACCAAGAAGTTTGTAAGGGCAAGGAGATCGCCTATTTCGTGAAGATTTACCCATAGTGAGGCTAGTCCTTCATGGACGGAAGCCGTTATGGAATAGTCAAAGTTGCTACTTCGTGGACCCTTTTGGGTGGAGCCCTCCGTGGACTCTCGCGACCCTTACCTTTCGTGGGTTGAAGACTCTATAAACGTGGATGTACGATAACGCCACCTATCGGAACCACGGAAAAAATCCATGTGTCTCCAACTGCGTTTGATCTACCTATCTCAACACTTTACTTCATATGCAATGTCCTCACTTTCCGCTGCCATATTTGTTGACATGGATGTGTAGGGTTGTTAGACTTGCTAGCTTTGTTAATACTGTTAAAATCTGCCAACCAATTAACTTGGGAAGGGTTAGGTTTTAAATTCCTGCTAGTAGTCTATTCACCCCCTCTATAGACACTCTTCTAGTGATCCCACACACGTCTTCTCTTTTTCAGAGGATGAAATCAATTGGCTAGAGTGTTGACCACTACTAAAGGTCACTAGATGTGATTCTCTCTTTAAAAGAGGATGTTAGCTACAATCATGTCATAGAATAGTGCAAAGCTTAAGACATCTTCTCCTTCTTGGTTCCTGGTGCCATATCCAAAGCCCCCATGCACCCCTTCAAAACCTGTGTTATATGAGCCCACATGGCCATTGAAATCTCTCCTATGAAGAGCCACCCGCCAGTTGGTACACTCCTAACCATGTCCTTCAGGCCTTCCCAGAACTCCTTCTTGGTGTTCTCATTGTGGCCTACTTGCAGGGCATACGCGTTGACAATGTTGAGAACTAAATCCCCAACTACCATCTTGACCAGAATAATTCGGTCCCCACGTCTCTTGACATCTACCACTCCATGTTTGAGGTTCTTGTGCATGAAGATGCCTTCTCCATTTATGTTTGCAACCGTCCCCGTGTATCACATCTTGAAGCTGATACGCTCCACCTCCTTCGCCTTCTGTCCCCTCCATTTGGTCTCTTGAACGCAAAGGATATATGCAACCATCAAAAAATATTCATGGCCCATGGAAATGCACAATCTTTCTACTAGTAAGTTTTTATATTCTTTTGATTTGAGGTAGGACTTGCTATAAGCAAGATCTATAGGCTTTGTGGTGCCGGCGGCGTGCCCAACTTCGTGGCCAGGCAGAGCCTTAGACGGCAAAATCACTAATTAAGGATTACTCCTTTCAAAGACACCCCACCTTCCCAGGTTGCGACAAGTGGTGTGCGCTTGTCGCAACCTGAGAGGTTTTGACAAACTTTTTGTTGGATTCGTCGCATCGAGATCTTCAAAAATAGATCCCATGTTGATAGGTTTTGACGAACTTTTTGTTTTACGAAAAACAGACGAAAAAACCGTGCCTCTCATGGAAAATTATAGATTTTTTTTTGGTTTCCAAGAGACACGACCGTGCCTCTTGCGAAAGCAAAACCGTGCCCCCCCCCCGGCGAGAAAAACAAAAAACACATTTTTTTTTGTTTCCGAAAGGCACGACTGTGCCTCTCGCGAAGAAAAAAATATCAAAAAACAAGTTTTTTCCGTTTTCGTGAGGCGTGCCTCTCATGAAAACAAATTTGTGCCTCTGACAGAAACAAAACCGTGCTTCTCGAGAAAGAAAAACAACGCGTTTTGTTTGTTTCCGAGAGGTGCCTCTCGCGAAAGAAAAAACGCGATTTTCAAGAAAAAATAAATGAAAACACATTTTTTAATGATTTTTTTATTTTTTCATTCAAAAGCTAATAAAGACAGGTGAAAAACCGGAAAACCAAAAACAATCCCACCTAAAAAGCAGAAAACACGCAAAAAAAAGAAAAAAAATACAAAAAAAAATTTAAAACGCGACGCGTGACACCGACTGAGAACGCGTCAAATAGCCATGCGTAAGAATGATCATTGGGAGGCTCTAGAAGGAGCATTCGCCAACTAATCGCTCCCCTCAGACGGGCCACTTGCAGGGCAGCCCACCACGGGACAGACAATTCTCAAAAATTTACACGGGCCGGGCGCGCGTGCTTTCGGGCTGGCCCGACCGTGGTGGAAGGCCGTTCCTCCGACAACCTCGACCTAGTTGGCCTATTTCCGATCTCCACCGCGGCCGACCGAGATCGACGGTTCTTTCCTCCCCCTCTCCCCAAAAGGTTGCCGTCTCTCCCCCTCTAACCTTGATCTAAAATCCTCCCTTCCCCTTCCTCGTCCCAGATCGCACTACCCCTCCCACTTTCCTCGACACAACCCTAGCCTGCCATGGCTTCTTCGTCGGTTTTGCTCAGCCGCGAGGTTTGGTTCGAGTACGACCCGGAAAAATTCGATGGCGCGAGCAAGGGTGGTGGAGAGCCGACCGACGTCGCGAGCGGAAGCAGAAGTGTGCCAAGCCGCCAAGGAGTAGAAGACGCCATCGCCTCCTACCTGAAGATCGTGGAGCCAGATGTATGCTTCGTCAATCCACCTCAACTGTCCTCCTTCCGCATACTTCAACCGACAGATTCCACCCCACCTTTTTGCACAAACATCGACTCCGGTTTTATCTCAAGCGCGGACAAGAATCTGGTCGCCCTGTATGCCGGTCCTTACCGTCCCGGTACGTATTTGGAAGGAGGCTATCTGATCTACGACTGCAAGAAGAAATCCCTCTCGCTGATCCCCCAGCCCCCCTATGACAGCTCCCGTGCAGACGTCGGGATTGGAGCCGTCGTCCTGCGCCTGACCAATGGCGGGGAGGGCGCCTATGTTCTTGGCGAGCTTACCCTGATACGAGAGTCCGATCCCCCTGAAGCCGCACTCCTGATGTGGCAGTCTTGCGCTGCAAAATGGGTCGTAAAGACTGGTCGCTTCCCCCACCAGATGTGCCCTCCCAACCACGCCTTCAATGCCGACATGTGCTTCTCATATGGAGATTATAGCCTTTGTTAGGTTGATTTGTTCCAAGGCATAGTAATCTGTGATTTGCTCCCTGTGCTACAGCAGGGTGGGTCCAACCTGAAGTTCCGCTTCATCGGGTTGCCCCATGGGTGCCCAACCTATGTTCGCGGCGAAAGGTACAAGTGGCCATTGGAGGCTGATGAGTTCCGTTCCATGGCCTGTGTTGGTGGCTTCATCAAGTTCGTCACCATGGATGGCTATGGTGAGAAGGACGGCCACGATGTGTCGTTGACCACATGGACACTGTCATCGGACCTGAGAACTTGGAAGAGAGACAAGGTGTTCTTTGTGAGAAATATCTGGGCAAGTCATGACCACAAATTCAAGGGTTTACCAAAAATCTTGCCGTCGTACCCAGTCCTGAGCATGCACGAACCTGATGTGGTCTACCTAGTTTTCACTCATTTCAAGCAGGGGGAAGATAAATTGGAGTACCATGGCCAGTATTTGCTTCATGTTGACATGATGTGTAAGAAGGTCAGGCACCATCCAATTCCAAGCACAGGAAAACAGATCTGTGCCCAACCCTTCACCAGCAATTGCAGTGTGTACTGTTAATGGAGGATCATCTCGTACTACTACTACTATTACTACTACAGTACTACCACTACTTCCTCTACCCATATATAATTTTGTTTGCATACTATACTGTTCTTAGAATTTGAATGCTTGTTTCCGACATCCAATCAACTTGCGTACATAATTTCATTTGCACACCATTGTTATCAGAGTTTGAATGCTCGTTTCCCACATCCCATCAACTGTATTACAACAACAACAACAACAAAGCCTTTAGTCCCAAACAAGTTGGGATAGGCTAGAGGTGAAACCCATAAGATCTCGCGACCAACTCATGGTTCTGGCACATGGATAGCAAGCTTCCACGCACCCCTGTCCATGGCTAGTTCTTTGGTGATTCTCCAGTCCTTCAGATCTCTCTTTACGGACTCTTCCCATGTCAAGTTCGGTCTACCCCGACCTCTTTTGACATTATCAGTATGCTTAAGCCGTCCGCTGTGCACTAGGGCTTCTGGAGGCCTGTGCTGAATATGCCCAAACCATCTCAGACGATGTTGGACAAGCTTCTCTTCAATTGGCGCTACCCCAACTCTATCTCGTATATCATCATTCTGAATGCGGTCCTTCCTTGTGTGGCCACACATCCATCTCAACATGCGCATCTCCACCACACCTAACTGTTGCACATGTCGCCTTTTAGTCGGCCAACACTCAGCGCCATACAACATTGCGGGTCGAACTGCCATCCTATTGAACTTGCCTTTTAGCTTTTGTGGCACCCTCTTGTCACAAACAATGCCAGAAGCTTGGCGCCACTTCATCCATCCGGCTTTAATTCGATGGTTCACATCTTCATCGATATCCCCATCCTTCTGCAACATTGACCCCAAATATCGAAAGGTGTCCTTCTGAGGCACCACTTGCCCATCAAGGCTAACATCCTTCTCCTCCTCGTTCCTAGTAGTACTGAAAGCGCACCTCATGTACTCGGTTTTAGTCCTACTAAGTCTAAAACCTTTCGATTCCATGGTTTGCCTCCATAACTCCAACTTCCTGTTGACCCCCGTCCGGCTCTCATCGACTAGCACCACATCGTTCGCAAAGAGCATACACCATGGGATATCTCCTTGTATATCCCTTGTGACCTCATCCATCACCAAGGCAAAAGGATAAGGGTTCAACGCTGACCCTTGATGCAGTCCTATCTTAAGTGGGAAGTCGTTAGTGTCGCCATCACTTATTCGAACACTTGTCATAACATTATCATACATGTCCTTGATGAGGGCAATGTACTTTGTTGGGACTTTGTGTTTCTCCAAGGCCCACCACATAACATTCCGCGAAATCTTATCATAGGCCTTCTCCAAGTCAATGAACACCATATGCAGGTCCTTCTTTTCCTCACTATACGCAGGTCGATCTCCCAGGCATGAAACCAAACTGATTTTTGGTCACGCTTGTCATTCTTCTAACACGGTGCTCAATGACTCTCTCTCATAGCTTCATTGTATGGCTCATCATCTTAATTCCACGGTAATTAGTACAACTCTGAACATTCCCCTTGTTCTTGAAGATTGGTACTAATATACTCCGTCTCCATTCTTCTGGCATCTTGTTTGCTTGAAAAATGAGGTTGAAAAGTTTGGTTAGCCATACTATCGCTATGTACCCAAGGCCTCTCCACACCTCAATGGGGATACAATCAGGGCCCATCGCCTTGCCTCCGTTCATCCTCTTTAAAGCCTCCTTGACCTTCTACTCCTGGATTCGCCTCACAAAACGCCTGCTAGTATCATCAAAGGAGTCATCCAGATCAATGGTAGAGTTCTCACTCTCCCCATTGAATAACTTGTCAAAGTACTCCCGGCATCTATGCTTAATCTCCTCGTTCTTCACCACGAGTTGATCTGCTCCATCCTTGATGCACTTGATTTGGTCAACATCCCTCGTCTTCCTCTCTCGGCTCTTGGCCATCTTATAGATGTCTCTTTTACCTTTCTTCGTGTCTAACCTTTGGTAGAGGTCCTCATACGCCCGACCCCTTGCTTCACTCACAGCTCGCTTTGCGGCCTTCTTTGCCATCTGGTACTTCTCTATGTTGTCTGCACTCCTATCCAGATATAGGCGTTTGAAACAATCTTTCTTCTCCTTGATTGCCTTCTGGACAACATCATTCCACCATCAGGTATATTTAGCTTCTCTTCTACTTCCCCTGGACGCTCCAAACTCCTCTGAGGCCACCTTACGAATGCAAGTCGCCATCTTCATCCACATGTTGTCTACATCACCTCCTTCCTCCCAAGGGCCCTCCTTAATGACCCTCTCCTTGAACACCTGAGCTACCTCCCCCTTGAGCTTCCACCACTTTGTTCTAGCGACTTTGGCATGCTTGTCCCGCTGGACACGAATCCAAAAGCGGAGGTCAGCAACCACAAGCTTATGCTGGGGGACAACACTCTCTCCAGGTGTCATCTTACAGTCTAGGCATGCACACATGTCTTCTCTTCTCAAGAGGATGGAATCAATCTGGCTAGAGTGTTGCCCACTACTATAAGTCACTAGATGTGATTCTCTCTTCTTAAAGAGGGTGTTAGCTACGATCATGTCATAGGCTAACGCAAAGCTTAAGACATCTTTTTCTTCTTGATTCCTGATGCCATAGCCAAATCCCCCATGCACCCCTTCAAAATATTTGCTAGATGTGCCCACGTGGCCATTGAGGTCTCCTCCTATGAAGAGCCTCTCGCCAATCGGTACGCTCCTAACCAAGTCCTCCAGGCCATCCCAGAGCTCCCTCTTGGTGTTCTCATTGTGGCCTACTTGTGGGGCATATGCGCTGATAACGTTGAGGACTAAGTCCCCAACTACCAACTTGACCAGGATAATCCGGTCCCCACGTCTCTTGACGTCTACCACTCCATCCTTGAGGCTCTTGCTGATCAAGATGCCTACTCCATTTTAGTTTGCAACTGTCCTCGTGTACCATAGCTTGAAGCCGGTACCCTCCACCTCCTTTGCCTTCTGTCCCCTCCATTTGGTCTCTTGGACGCAAAGGATACCGACACCTCTCCTCACCGCTGTATCAACTACCTCCCGAAGCTTACCTGTCAGAGACCCTACGTTCCAGCTACCTAATCGAATCCTCCTAGGTTCGGCTAGCTTCCTTACCCTTCGCACTCGTCGAGTCAAATGCGAAGACCCTCGCTCATTTTCCACTACACTCGGGCGCCGATGTAGCGCGCCACTAAAGATGTGACGACCCGATCCTCGCTCACTTGCGACCGTGTCCAGATCACGATATGGCGCGCCACCTGGGGGTGACGGCCCGGCCCTTGCCCATTTTCCACCACACCCGGGTCCGATGTGGCGCGTCACTGAGAGGGTTACGCCCCAACGAAAATCTTTTGGGTTTCATCTCCATAAGAGTGGTTGGGTTTTCACGTTGGCTCGCCAAGCCTATCACAACCCTCCTTTACCCGGGCTTGGGACCGGCTATGTTGAGACAACATAGGCGGAGTTATCCCATCAACTGTATTGCTTGTGAAAATTTAACATATCTGACCAATTCTCCATGTTGAACACAAGATATCTGATATTGACATAGTTTAAAAAGGTGTGCGCTTAGGCTCTAGGCGGTAGCAAAACGCCTAGCACTTAATTGCCCATAAGCATGCACTTTGGTAAGAAAATAAGCACAAGGAAGTGACAAAGTGCACAATTAACGCCTAGCGCATTTTACTTGACTACTATGATATTGGTGTTCACCAGCAATCATTAATTTGATATTGATGCCAAATGACCCAACACCTTACAGTATTAGAACTTAATTTCGTCCACGACAGGCAGAATTTTGCAGGAGAAGCAGTTGTGAGGTCTAGTGAAGGGTTTGGCTTCACATGATCCACCATGGCAGGACTAGTGAAATGTTTAGAAGGCAACATTCTATCATGCAAATAAAAAATGTTTCCAAGCCTCTTTCCGAATTGAGGACTTAGAATCTTAGTTTCGGATATATCCTATAGAATAAGTAATCAAAAACATTCTACATATTCATATGGATGTACATTACACGTGTGAGGTTTGGTAATGAAATAAGCAATATGTGAGCTGCACAAAAATGACAAAATGGTGATTTCTTAATAGCGAACAGTACATATACTATTCATCTTTCCAAGATCGCAATTTTGTCATTTTTATGTGGCTGAGATGGTTACTTGTTTCATCACATAAATATGCACATGTGTAGTGTGCATATGTATGAACATGTAGAAGTTCTTTCAGGATTTTTTTAAACTTCACAGTACCATTTTGGCACTATTCACACAATATAGTGCTCACTGGAGCGCGTGCACCAAAGTGTTTGCATTTATGGTGTTACCCTACTAGCTATAGCTTTAGGATATTTGCAGTAGATAACTGTTTGATGTGTGGTTGTGCAAAGAAGTTCCAGCTAGGGTGGCTTTAATTTGCATATCTAATGCCTTAGTTCCTAGTTAGTGGCTTACTGCAATAGTGTTTGGACAACGGTGTGTGTTTCTAAAGTAAATAAGCAGAAGTTGGGAAATGTTTTACCTATGCTTTGAAGCTTTGAAGAAAATTTTGCACCCCTTCTCTGATAAATTGTCTGACCGTCTGATCCCAATGACGATATATAAGTGAGAAGACCACCAGAACGACAAAAGTAGACACTGAGTCCTCCCCAATATGCCAGTTACAAAGAAGTATTGTTACCTTAAAATTCAGTCTAGTGGATATAACGCGCAAATGTTCCAAAGGATCAGACATAATGGATTTCTCAAGTCGCACTCTATATTGTATGAAAGGGTATTGCAAAAGCTCCATTGTTGTCTTCCGTTGCGGACACTTTCTGATGTTATTCATTCTAAGCTTGTATAGCCTTCCAGTTTGAGACTTGGTTGTTCCTTTCTTGAGAATAATTACATTCCAAGATGTAAACCGCGAGAAGGATAAATTCAAACTTCAATTGGATGCGAACAAACAAATGCCTAAAGTGAAAATGCAAAAAATACAAGCGTTGCCCTTGACACGTGTAGTTGTTTGCGAACAATATAAATTTGCAGGGGTCCTTTCCCTTGCTGCAGGCTTGCAGCTGTATGCTACCATTTTTTTTTATTTCCAATTTTTTAAAGTCCCTCTTTAGTTTATGAATTGTTCTACCAGTAATTCCAGCCTGACTAATGCTTGGTTTACGTTTTGGTAGGAAAGGTAAAAACAAGAAAGGTAGGGTCCAGTCGAAAGAGCTTAGCGCTTTTAAGATCTTTGCAGTATGTATTGTGGAGATTTGGACTAAAGTGGTCACATGATTTTGCATACTTGAATCTGCTTTGATGTAGCTATAAGTTTAGTCTGATCATTATATATTGCGAGTTGAGGCTGTGATGCTATGCAACATCTCAAACGGAAAATTGTCGACAGTTGTCAGTTGTCACATGGTTTCTCTTGCCCAACTGAGAATACCGTATGTGCCTTGATTAAGCTGTAACTTCCGACTTACCTTCATGTGTTTTAGTGGTTAAACTGTGCCTTGATTAATCTGCGATCTTGCCACAGGCCTTGCATCCTGCTCGCCGGCACAATTCTGAACCATTTGTATCTATCGAGTCGCTCCGTTTTGGATTTTATGAAAGGATTTTACCTCTGTTCTTGGTGTTCTCTAAAGTGGGCACATGAACACATCTAGCCTAGTTTGTTGTGAAATAAGGGAAAACTAAGATATTTGAACTTTTTTCCCTATATTTTTTCATGTTTTCTTGTCATCAATGCTGCACATTCCCTCTGCAACAAGGCGTCTCTCGCAAAATCGTGTGCATCAATCAAGGACGCGTCCAGCTAGCGCCTTTTGGCTCACTAGTGCTGGAAGGAAAGTCCCCCCTCCCCGCTTGCCCACACGTCCTCCCCCGTGGGCGGGTCGCCCTCCTTCCACACGAAAGAAAGGGGATAAAATAATATCCAAAACCTATAGAGCTGCCATGGAAAATCAAGCAAGGTGAACAAAAATTGCTCATAAACCTTCAACACGGAGGAGACACACATACAAGGCAACACCATCATGTAAAATGTCCTGCTCCATATCACCCTTCTTCACTTTCCCTTCCCCTTCCCTCTGGATCTCTGAGATCAACCAATCTTCTCCATGGTTGGTTGGGAGGAGGAACCAAACAGCCAAACAAAATCTTGATCAATGCTTTTCTATGCAACTAATTTTTGATCCAAGCCAACTTTCGCCTAGATAGCAAAGTACACATGATGTAGTGTGTGTGCAAGAAAAAAACCACATATTAGTGCAAGTGAAGATAGATTCCAGCCAACTTTTACCAGGGTGTGTGCAAAAAAACACAACGGGTAGTTCCAGGTAGCAAATGCACATGAATGTAGTGTCTGTGAAAAAAACACATATTTGTGCAACTGAAGACGGATCCAGGCCAGTTTTTGATTGGATGTGTGCAAATAAACAAAATAAAACTAGATGTATTGTATGTGAAAAAGACAAATATTTGTGCAACTAGAAATGGCTCAATGTATAAATCAAAGTGCAATCAAAGTATATATCAAAGTGCAATCAAAGTATATATGAAAGTGCAATCACATGCAAATAACGTAAACTGATAAATACCTCATGAATCTCAGCAAAAACAGTCAATCGGGAGTGGAGTCCCATCAACCCCAAATATAGGTTGAGTCTAGACTGTAGCCCTATATCGTAACTCTTACTTGTCGTAAAAGTATCTGGAACATAAGACGTTGCAACCATGTAGGTCAGTACATTGAATATACCGGCAAGATCACAATAAGAAGAACAAATGATAAAGATTGTTCTATATGCAATAAGGCTTTGTGGCTCTGTGTTTGCATAAAAGTTGATTTTATTTTCTTTTCCTACAACAAAGGAATATCCTACGGAGTTATCTAATATGACATGGTTCCGCCAAACGATGTCTCATAGCCCACAATTATCATAATTTGCCCATAATTAATTTTCAGTATGGTGTTGAGAGTTCAGAGATAGATCCAAGTCCAGATGCTCAAATTGTCCGTAATCGGGGACACGACTAATCTATTAGGTTTTAACTCTTTAGAGTGTTGCATACTTTACCCACAAGAATCATTCCCTCATTGTAAGTCCTCGCATTGCCAGGTATTTGAGAATAGATGAATGAAACATGATCTTTCAAAGAGTTCCTCTAACCATTGTTCGATGCCCATCCAACCCTATCATTCGTCTACATCTGCTAGCACCGTCCCAGCCAGAGTAACAACTAAGGTCAACCAAGCCAGAGCCCATATTGACTTGTGGTCGCACAGGTAAGTTTCAGGCATGAAGTATTCATCCATCTCTTTGAGTCTGGATGGAGCTTTCTCCATGAGTACTGGCCTACTCTAGCTCACAACGCATCCACTAGTTTCTCCAGGGAGCCGAACAACCATTCTCCACCCAGTAGTGTGTATTGAAATCATGTCTCGAGTCTTGAAGTCCCAAGGTCTTGAAGATGTAGGCCTTTAAGATGCCATCATGAAGTTGTCTTCCTTGACGTGGAGTCCTCCTTCTCACACCACTCCCGAACACTCGTACCAAAACCCGTCTACTTCAGCGTAGCATTATAATGACTAACGTTCCCGGGGCTTTAGTAAAAAGGGGTGGGTTCCTACCTCATGCATTATACTCAACTACAAGAACTCAATAACACTACTAGAGGAGATGGTGAAATGGTGACACTAAATGCAATAAAAGCATGGGGATGCACACTATGGTCAAAGTGAAGTTGCCTAGTAATTTAGTTGATGAAGACAAATGTCGCTCTCAGAAATAACTTGGTAGAACTATTCGTCACTCTCCAATGAAATCTATATAATTAAACATTGCACTAATATAAGTAATCATACCAACAATTCATTCTAACAATCAAATTGCAAAGGAAAATATTAACATCCTAGTGTTGGGATGAAGGAAATACTTAAGACAAAAGTTAAAACAACAAAACTTCATCAAAGCAACTATGAATAGCTTTCCTATAAAATAACCTATTATCATCAACAACAAAACAATAAACTTAACATAAATTATTTTAGCAAATATTTTACTTAGCAAAAAGAATTAATTTTGAAGAAGAACTAAGAACTATGAAAAGTAACACCCTAAACAATATAAGCTTTTGTCCTAATAGAACTTAACAAGAAAGTAAACATTAAAACAAAATTTTAACAGAAAATAAAAATATAAAACAACTAAATAAATATAAAGGATTTATTTAAAGTTTTTGTAGCAAAAAAAATTAACTGAAAAGCTTTCATAAAACTCTACTTATGACCTAAACAAGGTTAACCTTGAATTGAACTGAAACCAATTTCAACTTTAATAAAAAAATCTGATCTCAAATAAATTTAACAAAAAATTAAACTTACAAAAAAATTTATAGAAAGTATTTTTTTCAAAAGAATCTAATTAGCATTGAAATCAATTTCAAGTTATTTATTGAACTAGAATTGATTCCATGCAAATCAAGCTTAACATAAAACAAACTAAAATAAAACTAATTATTTTGAAAATCTATTGTTTACTAACAAAACTTAAAACAATTTTTCACAAGGTACAAAAGGAAATTAAATTTACACTATTTAAAATAAATAAATTAGAGGCTAAACTAAGCATAACTAAACATTTCTGTTTTTGATGTAAAAACCTAATTTAAAATCTTCTAAAATTCCTCAAATTAAACCTATTGATAAGTAAAGTCACAAGTGACCAGTAGAAAAAATAATAATCTCAAAACCTATTTTCAAACTCAAGTTATTCACAAAACAAGATGTGAAGCAAATCTATTTGAATTAAAATATAAACTTTTCAAATATGGTCAGACTTAGTATCTACAAAAACTTCATAATTTTCTTAACATAATGCAAAAAGAATCACTCAGAAAACAATTAAAACATAAAAGATAAAGCAATTCTAAAACCGGAATCAAATATGTAAAAGGAACTAAAACAGAAAAAGAAAACAAAATTACGCACCGGTCACGGGGCTACATGGCATGCTCTGGTTGGCCTAGAGGGGTGCACGATCTAGCGTTGCGGGTGGACCGAGACTTAAAATAAAACGGTTCGGGAAATAAAATTAAAACTGCATTCTAATCTAACGCGTTGAATATATCCGATGGTGGAAAGGGCTTCTGACGACTTACAGCGCAGGGAGGAACTCCGGTGAGGCTCTGGCGATTGCGGCAGCTCGGTGATGATGTAGGAAAGCTCCTCGGTGGCTCCTGGCGACAACTGAGGGGTCGAGGAGATGCGGGAGTCGTCGGGGTCTCATTGAGGGTGACGATGGGCCTCGGGGATGAGCGGAGAGAGCACCACGACATCAATGGCGGGCAACGGTGGTTCGAGACTCCGGCGAGGGATTGCGGTGGGGCAGAGGGTCGGACGAGTGGATTTAATGCTGAAGTGAGATGCCAAAGGGAGAGTTTTATATAGGCGGTGTTGCGTTGGGCAGGGGCGATGCGAAACAGGAAGGGGATTGCGACGGATCCGGCTCCGGCGGTGCTCCGACGTTGGGACGAAAAGAGGGGCACGAGGAGGAATGCGAGCGCGGCATTCTCGCGGGCGGTCAGTGGGTCCCGTGTGTTGGCGAACGAGCGAGGGACAGATCAGATCAGTAGGCTGATCCGATCAGGATTTGGCTTGGCACGCACGGGTGTGTGCTCGGCCTAGTTAGTGGCTCGGCTCGGCTGGGTCGTTTGCGGGTCGGGTTTGCGTGTTTTTGTTCTTTTTAAAACTCTTTTCCAATTTGTTTTAAACAGAGAAAAATAAAAGTAAATAAGAAATTGATTTCAATACCAAATATAGTGTTTTTATATATCAAAATGATGATAAAAAATAGTCTACAACTTGAACATATTTCAAGTTCATATAAAATTCTCACAAAAGATAGATAATTCAAACCGTGCTGCTCTTGCAATTAAAATGCCAATAAAACAATTTAAAATACCAAAATGATTTCAAATTTATTTTCCTCCAATTTTCCATCGAAGGGAATAATTTTACCCTATTTTTAATTTATTTTATTTTTCGAGGAAAACAAATGTGAAAGCAACTCCAACATGACTTTGGGTTTGAAATTCAAAGCCTTTCCAATTCTTTTTTGTTATTGCCAAATATATTTCAATTCCCATTTGAAATGTTGAACTGCCACATTTCTTCTCTCATTATGAATAACTTTGAGAGGTTTTGAAATTTGAAAATTCAAATAACTTCAAATGGAATCCTTAGGTTTCATAATTTTTAAAGGGGCTTCCAAAACAATTTCTTTGAAACTCCTAACTCTCTTTCCTTTGATTCGAAGAAGTCATCTTATATCCTCTCTTGAAACTCCTTGATTTGCACAAAGTTTATGGAATTGAAATGTTTCCAAAATGGAATTCAAATATTTTCAAATCCCTTTTTCAAAAATAGAAGAAGTCATTTCATCTTCTCTTTAGGGTTTTGTATTGGAATATAAGGGGATAAATACATAGTGATAGTTTTGGGAAAGTCCTGTTATTGCCTCTCATTCAAAAGTTTCAAAAAAGTTTCTAATCTAACTCAAATACAATCGATCAATCAAATAATCAATCGTTCAATTAATTAATATAACATTTCAAAATTTGGGATGTTACAACTGACTAGGCCAAACAAAAATTAGATGAACCGAGATTCTTATATCGGTTTCGCCCAGGCCAAAGTTGCCACATTTTGCACTAATCGGTAGGATCGAGTTTTCGCATCGGTTTCACCGAGTTGGGAAATAATGTTGTAATGGTTGAAATTTTGGAGATGCCTATATATACCCCTCCACCTGCCTCTCACTCGTATAGGAAGCACTCAAAACAGACCAACACATACCCTATCCATTTTCTGAGAGAGAACCACCTATTCATGTGTCGAGATCAAGATTGTCACACCCTGTGTTTGTATCACCTTGTTATGTTTGGATTTATAAAATTTGGAACCAATTAAAACTTTTCAATGCTTGTGCTTGTTTGAATTGTTGCTTGTTTGCTTGTTGATTGTGGTATATGGCACTCTTAGATTCTATCCCTCTTCATATTCATCTTCCTTGACCCAAACCTTTTGCCTAATGATCAAGCCATGTGAATAGTTCCCAAAACTATTTTTATCAAATTTTCGTTTTGACCAAAAATGATCTATTCAAATTAGGTCTTCAAAAACCCTTGAATTGGGGATTGCACTGCAAGTCCTCAAATTGGGTGGATTCTTTCACCCCAAAGGCTTTACTTCAAACCTACTATGTTTATGACTTCCCAAAACCACCAAATATTAGTTTTAAAGATTATTTTAACATTTTATTTGAAGGATTTTTCTTAGGACCACAAATGGTATTTCATAGGGAAAAATTATTTAAATGCCTTCAAAATATTTGAGAAAATGTAGGGAAACTCAGTGGACATATATTTTCCATATAAATGAGTTTAAACACATGGGCATGTTCAAATCATGGGCAAAACCCCTAA
Source organism: Hordeum marinum (assembly GCA_022496015.1). Taxonomy (NCBI): domain Eukaryota; kingdom Viridiplantae; phylum Streptophyta; class Magnoliopsida; order Poales; family Poaceae; genus Hordeum; species Hordeum marinum. The sequence goes on from CM039675.1 coordinate 419,923,027, forward strand.
AAATCCTTTCTGTCCAAATCAAACATTTGGAATATTTCTATAAGAAATATTCTCAATAAATTCCAGGAAAATTTTAGCAAGTCAACATTATCATAGGTGATGACCTTGAAAAGTTTCATCTCAATCCAAGTTGATTTGGTACATCAAATTTTTCCAAACCCCTCCCTATCCAGATTCAAATTTGAGCAAGTTTACATTGTGAAGTTCCTTCCCTTGACCCCAAACTTTGTGGACATGTTCTAAACACCAAATGATGATGCTACACTAAGTGGTGCATCAATGGTAATAGCTTAGCATAATTAGATCTACAGAAACCTGATTTTGTTAGTTTCTAGGGTTCACAAAGTTTCCATTGTCAACTTTGCTCATTTGAGCTCAAACATGGTGATCCATCTCATTTTTACCCACCAATTGATCCTGTTGTATATCAAAGTAACTAGGTAGATTTATCTTGCCCAAACACCCATCAAACATCTTCTGGTGAAATGGTAAAGTCACTGTTTTCACCCCTTTCACTATTCCCCTTGCTATGAATTTTTTGCCACAGCCTCTCAGGGTTACGAGCTGCCTCCAGTAATTCTTGTGTGGCCTCAGCTCAATAGTGGGTGGCGTAAAACCCCCATTTCACCCTCTGTTTTACCATATCAGGGACTTCTTCCCCCTATTTATTTTCTTTCCTAGCCTCCCCTAGCTTCTTCTAGCCCATGGGCATCTGTAGAACCCCCAAGACACTAATGGACATGTAGTGCCCATTTTCTATGCCGATGCCTATCATATGGGCGCTCTCGAGCGCGCTACAGTGCGCTCCCGCACTATAGCCGCCCCCATCCCGAGCCCCCGACCACTTGGGGATGCGGGAGCATGTCCCCCTGCCGCCCCTCGACGTCTGCAAAGCGCTAGGGGGTCGGGCCCCTCCTCCCTCCTCCTCTGCTGTCCCCCGCGGCTCACGCACGGCACCTGCCGAGTGCCCCAATGGCCGAGCTCGCACGGGCGTGCCTCTGGTCCCCCTAGCCGCCCTTCTCCTATTCGCGAGCGCGGAACAAGTCCACGACCACCGCATACACGGCCCAGAGCGCCCCTGTGGCCCATGGCGATGCCCCCGTCCTCACCGGCGCACCATGCCCATGGTATACCGGCGCCCGCCTATAAAGCCCTCCCCGAGCTCCCGCTGCTCTCCTCTCGCTCCCTCCTCCCCTTAGCCGCTCTCCCATGCCCAGCCACCTCATCCCCGTGCTGGGGAACTCAAACCCGAGCCAAACCCTCGCCGCCGTGCAGATTTCCCCCTCGCCGGCGATTCCCTCAGCTCTAGCGGCTGCCTCGACCAACCACCGGCGCGCGAGAAGCCCCTGAGCGCGTCGGTGCCCTCCGCTTGAGCCGCCATGGCCTGAGCCCCCGCTAGTGAGCCCCCTATGCTCCCTGTCGTGAGGTGAGGGATGACAGGTGGGGCCCACCTATCATACCCTCACCCTTCCCCCTCTCGCTGCCAGGTTGGGCCCACGGGCAGGTTTAAAATTAAACCTGCCGCGCATGCCGTCTCGCCCCTGACCGGTTCCCCTTTGGGCCGGCTCGACTTCGGTGCTTTTGGCCCGAGAGGGAACAGTGCCATTTTCCTTTTTCTATTTCCCCCTGCTTCCAAAAATTCCACATGCCAGAAAATAAATCCATTGACCGTAATTTTTTAGCTAAAATCTTGAAATATTCCATAGAATTTATTAGTGCTACTTGTAAAAATATTTGAAAACCTTTTTGTACTGATTCAATTTAAAACCCTATTTGGCATTATTAGCCCCTCTTTTAAATAGTTTTGAAAACCTTTTTAACTTCAAAACCCTTGAGAAATATTTTTAGTATAGATTTTAGTATTTATCAGAATAGGGTAGCATTTTTAATATAGGCTTCTGTGCTCTGTTTTTGTGTGATGCTTATTTTTACCGCTATTTATCGTGACGATAGATTGTGCTGTTGATGAGGGAGTTGGACCCGAAGACTTTGAAGATTCTGAAGACTTTGTTCAGCCAGGCTAGCAACCCTTTGACCATGTTAAGAAACCATTTTCATTGCATGTCATATAGCACTTTACATTCGTTATACTTGATCATGTGGAGTAGTGACCACTTCGGTGGGTTGCTTCCGACACATTTACCGTTGACATTTGCATCGTGCATGACCCTACCACCTTATGAGGGTTATGCGGGTGGGTGTAGATTGGATGCTAGTAGATGCTACGCAAGTGGGATCGGGTTTATGCATCGTGATGGAAAGAAAGAGATGATTTCAAAGACTTTCCGAAACCCTCATCGGGTGCCACTAATACCCGAGGGAGATGATGATGAGATGGGTAACCACTTGAGAAAGAAGTGGTGTACCGGAGCAAGTGAGTGTGTGTGGTTTTTGAAAACGGATTGGTGTAAGTTGCGACAGTTATTCCAACCTTACATGTACGATGACGATACCCCTTATGGGTCGGGCCTTTGTTGATTACTGTGGTTGGTGCTAACAGGGACCCGCATTACTAGTGGCGAGAGTGAAGTGGTCACTCTTGAGACGGGGTCGTCCCGGAAGTGGAAGGCCATGCGCTGTGTTTACAGGCACAGGGCACACCGTTGCTTGCCCTCATGGATGATACGTGTGATGTATACCATGAGGGATGGCACCAACGAGTGGACTCTTTGTTTAGTATCACCATCGGAAAGGCATTGTTCGGGTGCTTACCTCGGGTATGTTATATACCGCGAGTCATGGATGGCATGGAAGTTCCCCGAGTCTTGTGGGTAAAGTGTGCAAACCTCCGCAAAGTGTAAAACTATTCGAATAGCCGTGTCCATGGTCAAGGATAGTTGGATGACCGCTCTTGTGCTATGTCCAAATGTTTTTCACAAACTGTTGTGTGTGCATGTGTTGGTGACAAGGATGGTACTTGAGCTAAGTCTGATGACTTAGCATGACGATTGACTAAGTCCGATGACTTAGCACAATGAATGAACATGAGATGTTCAACCCTTGAATCATGATGATATCTATAACCTGTTCATATGGATATCTACAAACTGTCGATGCATGCTTATCTAGTTACTTGATCATGTCATTACATTCAAAATTATCTTTCCGCAAATTACCTACTTAGTGATATATCATGCATCATTATTACCTTGTTCCACAACTTGGGTTGCTTGCGAGTACATTCAAAGTACTCATTGGCTTGACACTGGTTATTTAAGTGGCCAAGCATGGAATAACATGAGTATGGTGAAGAGTTCGTTGGTGACGAACATGCGCACTAGGACGCTTCTTGGTCAGAATGCCTGTAGGTTTAAGGCAGATGGCATGGGTTCACGCTTTCGATCAAGATTCCTGCTGCTTGTTCTATTTAAGTGCTTGGCCCTTGTGGCCCTATCTATGTAAGACTAGACCTTCATGGTATTTATTTGTGTAAGACGCTAAATGTGGATGTAAGAATCTTGTTATTCAGCTTCTGTGTGTTCAGTGAGCATTGATCTCTGGGATCAATGTACACGTGCGTTCGGTGATCACGACTTATGAGTTGGGGTCTACCACTCCAACCATATGGATCTTGATTTCTAGCCTCCCCAAGTTGCTTTCCACCCAATCAATCTCTTCTACCCAAGCCAAATCCGTGAGAGAGTGATTGAGTGTGGAGAAGACTATGTTTTGAAGCACACGAGCAAGGAGTTCATCATCCATACCACATCTATTAGCTTTTGAAGAGTGGTGTCTCCTAGATTGGTTAGGTGTCGCTTGGGGGCCTCCAACTTCGTGTGGTGTTGAACCAAGAAGTTTGTAAGGGCAATGAGATTGCCTACTTCATAAAGATCTACCCTGAGTGAGGCTAGTCCTTTGTGGACGTAAGCCTTGATGGAATAGACAAGGTTGCTTCTCCGTGGACCCTTTGTGGCTGGATCCCTCTGTGGACTCTCGTGGCCGTTACCCTTCGTGGATTGAAGTCTCCATCAACATGGACGTACGATAGCACCACCTACCGGAACCACGCCAAAAATCTTTGGGTAATCTTTGCTTTTGATCCTCCTATCCCTTCCCTCTACTTACATGTGCTTGTCTTTACTTTCCGCTACTATAATCTTAGACATGCATGTGTAGGGTGTGCTTGACATGATACAATTGCTAAAACTTGCCAACAACTAAAACTGAGAAGAGGCTAAGTTTTTATTGGGTCAAGTAGTCTAATCACCCCCTCTAGACATACTTTGGATCCTAGAAGTGGTATCAGAGCTTTGGTATCCATTGCATTGGTCTTACAACCAAGGTGAGGAAAAATTATCATTGTAGAGGTCCATTTTATGATGGTTCAAACTTTGCTAGTTGGAAGCACAAAATTAAAATGCATATTCTTGGACATAACCCCAGCGTCTACGATATTTTTCATGTTGGCTTGCAAGGTAAATTATTCGGTGATGGAAAGGAATTGAATCGTGAAGTGACCGCAGAAGAATTGAAGATGTTGCGATACAACGCTCAAGCATGCGAAGTTCTATTCAACTGCATATGCCCCAAAGAGTTCAACAAGATAAGCTTGTTGGAAATATGCCCTAGAGGCAATAATAAATTAGTTATTATCATATTTCCTTGTTCATGATAATCGTTTATTATTTGTGCTATAATTGTATTGATCGGAAACTCAGATACATGTGTCAATACATAGACAACACCATGTCCCTAGTATGCCTGTAATAGACTAGCTCGTTGATCAAAGATGGTTAAGGTTTCCTAGCCATGGACATGAGATGTCATTTGATAACGGTTTCACATCATTAGGAGAATGATGTGATGGACAGCACCCAAACTACAAACATAGCATATGATCGTGTCAGTTTATTACTACAGTTTTCTCCATGTCAAGAATCTGTTCCTATGACCATGAGATCATGCAACTCACTAACACCGAAGGAGTACCTTGTGTGTATCAAACGCCACAACATAACTAGGTGACTATAAAGGTGCTCTACACGTAACTCCGAGGGTGTCTGTTGGGTTGGCATGGATCAAGACTGGGATTTGTTACTCTTTGTGACGGAGAGGTATCTCAGGGCCCACTCGGTAATACAACACCACAACAAGCCTTGCAAGCAATGCGACTAAAGTGTTAGCCACGGGATCTTCTATTACATAACGAGTAAAGAGACTTGCCAGTAATGAGATTGAACTAAGTATCGAGATAGCAACGATCGAATCTCGGGCAATAACATACCGAAGAAAAAAGGGAACAACATACGAGATTAACTGAATCCTTGACATAGAGGTTCAACCGATAAAGATCTTCATAGCATATGTAGGAACTGATATGGGCATCCAGGTCCCGCTATTGGTTATTGATCGTAGAGGTGTCTCGGTCATGTCTACATAGTTCTCGAGCTCACAGGGTCTGCACACTTAAGGTTCGGTGACGTTTCGGTAGTATAGGGTTATGTATGGTGGTGACCGAAGGTTGTTAGGAGTCCCAGATGAGATCCCGGATGTCACGAGGAGCTTTGGAATGGTCTGGAGGTAAAAATTGATATATATGAAGTCTTGTTTTGGTCACCGGAAAAGTTTTGGGCTCATCGGTAGTGTACCGGGAGTGCCGGGAGGGTGCCGAGGGACCATCGAGAGGGGTGTCTCGACCCGAAGGACCTCATGGGTTGTGGGAGGATTCAAACCAGCCCCTGGTGGGCTGTACTAAGCCCCCACTAAGGCCCATGTGGCTAGGGGTGGGAAAAACCAAAAAGGTGGAGAGGTGGAAAGAGTTTCCAAGTGGAAAGGAGGAATCCTACTCCTAATAGGATTGGAGTAGGACTCCTCCACCTTCAATATCGACCAAACCATGAGGGTTTGAGGCTGCCTCCTCCTATCCCTCCCTCCTATATAAACTAAAGGATTTAGAGGGGAAAGCTAACCCTAATTGCCACGTGCTGCCCTCTTCTTCCTCTAGATCTGTTTCTCCTCTAGATTAGTTCCGCGGTGCTAAGGCGAAGCCCTGCAGGATTAGTTCACCACCACCGCCACCACATCGTTGTGCTGCCGAAGAACTCATCTACCTCTCCGCTCCCTCTTTCTGGATCCAGAAGGCGGAGATCGTCATCGAGCTGTGTGTGTGCTGAACACGGAGGTGCCGTCTGTTCGGCACTAAATCGGAAGAACCGTGATCAAGATCGCAGGACGATTCGTGATTGGATCGCGGGACGGATCGTGATTGGATCGCGGGACGGATCGTGATGGGATCGCGGGACACTCGGTGATTTAGACTGCGAAGACGTTCGACTACATCAACAACATTTTTTAATGCTTCCCGCTTAGCAATCTACAAGGGTATGTAGATCCACCCTCCCTCTCGTAGATGCTCATCACCATGGATAGATCTTGCGTGTGCGTAGGAATTTTTTTGTTTCCCATGCAACGTTCCCCAACAGTGGCATCATGAGCTAGGTCTATGTGTAGATGAGATCTCGAGTAGAACACAAAGGAGTTTATGGGCGTTGATGCTTAGATGGCTGGCCCAGGCCAACCTTACTCGTACGCTTACGAGAGATCGGTTCTACCGACTGACGTGTAACTTTGTTGCGCAAAGGTGGCTGGCGGGTGTCTATTTCTCCTACTTTAGTTGGATCGGATTCGACAAAGGCGGTCCTTGATAAGGTTGAAAAGCAACTTATGTATCACCGTTGTGGTCATTGGGTAGGTGAGAATTGGTCTTGCTAGATGCCCGTAGCAGCCACGTAAAACATGCAACAACAATTAGAGGATGCCTAACTTGTTTTTGCAGGGTATGTTGGGATGTGATATGGCCAATTACATGATGAGATATATGTGATGTATGAGATGATCATGTTCTGTATAGAATATCATGACTTGCATGTCAATGAGTACGACAACTGGCAGGAGCCATAGGGTTGTCTTTAATTATTGTAAGACCTGCGAGTCAATCATTAAGCGCTATGTAATGCTTTACTTTATCGCTAAATGGTAGCAATAGTAGTAGAAGCATGGTCGGTGCGACAACCCCGATGGCGACACATTGATGGAGATCAAGATGATGGATATCATGGTGTCATGACGGTGACGATGGAGATCATGCCTGTGCTTTATAGATGGAGATCGAAAGCACAAGTTCATGGCCATATATGTCACTTATGATTTGCATGTGATGTTTATCCCTTTATGCACCTTGTTTTTATTAGGACGACGGTAGCATTATAAGGTGATCCCTCACTTAAATTTCAAGATAAATTGTGTTCTCCCCGAGTGTGCACCGTTGCGAAAGTTCATCGTGTCGAGACACCACATGATGATCGGGTGTGATAGACTCTATGTTCACATACAATGGGTGCAAGCTAGTGTTGCACATGCGGAACACTCGGGTTAAACTTGACGAGCCTAGAATATATAGACATGGCCTCGGAACACAAGAGATCGAAAGATCGAACATGAGTCATATAGTAGATATGATCAACATGATGATGTTCACCATTGAAACCACCTCAACTCGCGTGATGATCAGACTTGAGTTGGTGAATTTGGATCATGTATCACTCGAATGACCGGAGGGATGTCAATTTGAGTGGGAGTTCTTAAATAATATGATTAGTTGAAATCATTATCATGAACATAGTCACTAGTGTCTTTGCAAATTATGTTATAGATTACTAGCTCACGCTGTAGCTCCCTTTAATTTTATATGTTCCTAGAGAAATAGAGTTGAAAGATGATGGTAGCAATATTGCGGACCGTGTCTATGATCTGAGGATTGTCCTCATTGCTGCACACAAGGCTTATGTCCTTAATGCACTGCTCGGTGCGCCACCTCCTCTAGCATTGTCTATAGATATTGTGAACATTTGACAGGCACGTTCCGATGAATACTTGATAGTTTAGTGCGTCATGCATTACGGCTTATAATTAAGGCTCCAAAACGTTTTGAATGTCACAGAACATATGAGATGTTCTAAGAGCTGAAATTGGGATCTCGGGCTCGTGCCCGTGTTGTGATATATGAGATATCCAACAAAGATTCTTTGCCTGCAAGATGAAGGAGAATAGCTCAATCATTGAGCATTTGCTCAGATTGTCTAGGTACTACAATCGCTTGAATTGAGTGGGAGTTGATCTTCCAGATAAGATAGTGATTGATATAGTTCTCCAAGTCACAGTCACCGAGCTACTAGAACTTTGTGATGAACTATAATTATGCCAGGGATGGAAATGATGATCCCTGAGCTATTCGCGATGTTTGTGTTGGGAACTTTGCATGGGAAACAAAAAATTTCCTATGCACATGCAAGATCTATCCATGGTGATGAGCATCTATGAGAGGGAGAGTGGATCTACGTACCCTTGTAGATTGCTAAGCGGGAAGCGTTAAGAAACACAGTTGATGTAGTCGAACGTCTTCACGATCCAAATTGCCGAGCATCTCGCGATCCCATCATGATTCGTTCCGCGATCTCATCACGATCCGTCTCACGATCTCATCACGATCCAATCACGAATCGTCTCCCGATCTTGATCACGATCCTTCCGATCTAGCGCCGAACGGACCGCACCTCCACGTTCAGCACACATATAACTCAATGACGATCTCCGCCTTCTTGATCCAGCAAGAGGGAGCGGACAGGTAGACAAGTTCTCCGGCAGTGGATGACATTGCGGCGATGATGGTGGAGTAATTCCAGCAGGGCTTCACCTAAGCACCGCTGAAAACTAATCTAGAGGAGAAAATGATCTAGAGGAAGAAGAGGGCAGCACGTGGCAATTAGGGTTATGGCTTCCCTCAAAACCTATAGTATATATAGGAGAAGAAGAGGATAAGGCTTGGGGCAAGGGCCAGACCCTCTTTGGTTCGGCCAAAGTGGAGAGGAGGAGTCGTCCTCCTCCACTACTAGTAGGATTAGGACTCATTCCCTATTTCCACCTTTTTACCTTTTTACACCTTTTCCACTTTGGCATTTCTTCCCAGACGCATGGTCCTTTTTTAGGACTTTTGCTAGCACACTAAGGGCCGGTATTTATCCTCCCACTGCCCATGTAGCCTCTTGGGTCGAAATACCCCTCCCGATGGTCCCCCGGTGCACTACCGGCACTCCCGGCACACTACCGATGAGCCCGAAACTTTTCCGGTGACCAAAACATGACTTCCTATAAATCAATCTTTACCTCCAAACAATTCCGGAGCTCCTCGTGACTTCCGGGATCTCATCCGGGACTCCAAACAACCTTCGGTCACCACCATACATAACTCTATACTACCGAAACGTCACCGAACCTTAAGTGTGCAGACCCTGTGGGTTCGAGAAGTATGTAGACATGACCGAGACACCTCTACGGTTAATAGACAATAGCGGGACCTGGATGCCCATATTGGTTCCTACATATTCTATGAATATCTTTATCGGTCGAACCTCTATGTCAAGGATTCAGTTAATCCCGTATGATGTTCCCTTTGTTCTTCGGTACGTTACTTGCCCGAGATTCGATCGTCAGTATCTCCATACCTAGTTTAACCTTGTTACCGGCAAGTCTCTTTACTCGTTCTGTAATACAAGATCCCGTGACTAACACTTAGTCAGATTGCTTGCAAGGCTCATTGTGATGTTGTATTACCGAGTGGGCCCTGAGATACCTCTCCGTCACATGGAGTAACAAATCCTAGTCTTGATCCATGCCAACCCAACAGACACCCTCGGAGATAGCTGTAGAGTACCTTTATAGTCACCCAGTTATGTTGCGACGTTTGATACACACAAGGCACTCCTTCGGTGTTAGTGAGTCGCATGATCTCATGGTCATAGGAACAGATACTTGACATACAGAAAACAGTAGCAATAAACTGACATGACCATATGATACGTTCATAGTTTGAGTCTTGTCCATCACATCATTCTACTAATGATGTGATCCCGTTATCAAATGACATCTCATGGAAATAACTCGGAAACTATAACCATCTTTGATCAATGAGCTACTCTATTAGAGTCATACTAGGGACATGGTGTTGTCTATGTATCCACACATGTATCTGAGTTTCCTGTCAATACAATTATAGCATGGATAATAAACAATTATCATGAACAAGGAAATATGATAATAACCAATTTATTATTGCCTCTAGGGCATATTTCCAATAGTCTCCCACTTGCACTAGAGTCAATAATCTAGTTCACATCACCATGTGATTCACATTGTTATGAATCTAACACCCAATGAGTTCTGGGGCTCGATCATGCTTTGCATGTGGGAGAGGTCTTTTAGTCAACGGGTCCGCGACATTTAGATCCGTGTGTACTTTGCAAATCTCTATGTCATACTATAGACACTGCTACCACACTCCACTTGGTGCTATTCCAAATGGCTGCTCCACTATACGTATCCAGATTGCTACTAAGAGTCATCTGAATTGGTGTCAAAACTTGCATGGACGTAACTCTTTACCACCAACTCTTTCTCACCTCCATAATCGAGAAACATTTCCTTAGTCTTTTATTTACTAAGGATAATCTTGACCGATGTCCAATGATCCACTCCTGGATCACTCTTGTACCCCTTGATGGACTCATGGCAAGGCACACACTGGTGCGGTACACAACATGGCATACTAGAGCCTATGGCTAAGGCATAGGGTACGACGTTCGTCATTTCTTTTTCTTCTTCCGTTGTCGAGCTTTGAGTCTCACTCAACATCACACCTTACAAATCAGGCAAGAAGTCTTTCTCTGACTGATCCATTTTGAACTCTTTCAAAATCTTGTCAAGGTATGTACTCATTGAAAGTCTCATTACGTGTCTTGATCTATCTCTATAGATCTCAATGCCCAACAATTATGTGGCTTTATCGAGGTCTTCCTTGGAAAAACTCTTTTCAAACAACCCTTTACGCTTTCCAAAAATTCTACATCATTTTCGATCAATAATATGTCAACCACGTATGCTTATCAAAAATTCTTCAAGTGCTCCCACTCACTTTATTGTAAATACAAGTTTCTCATAAACTTTGTATAGACTCAAAAACTTTGATCATCTCATCAAAGCGTATATTCCAACTCCGAGATGCTTGCTCCAGCCCACAGAAGGATCACTGGAGCTTGCACACCTTTTAGCATCCTAAGGACTGACAAAACCTTCTGGTTGTATCACATATAACCTTTCCTCAAGTAAACCATTAAGGAAACAATGTTAATTGAAAAATGCAGCAACTGCTAACATAATTCCAACAGACTTTAGCATCGCTACGAGTGAGAAAGTCTCATCACAGTCAACTCCTTGAACTTGTTGGAAACTTCTTTGCGACAAATCGAGCTTTATAAATGGTGAAATTTACCATCAGTGTATGTCTTCATCTTAAAGGTCCATTTGTACTCGACGACCTGCCGTCCAACGAGGAAGTCTACCAAAGTCTATACTTGGTTTTCATACATGGATCCTTTCTTGGATTTCATGGCCTCTAACCATCTGTAAGAATCCGGGCCCATCATCATTTCTCCATAGCTCGTAGGTTCATCCTTGTCCGACAACATGACCTCCAAGACAGGGTTGTCGTACCACTCAAGAGCCGTAGGCGTCCTTGTTGACCTACGAGGTTTGATAGTAACTTGATTCAAAGCTTCATGATCATCATCAGTAACTTCCTCTTCAACTAATGTAGGCTCCACAAAAACATCTTTCTACGTTGCGCTACTCTCTGGTTGAACAAAGGTTGATCAACCTCATAAAGTTCTATCTTCCTCCCACTCAATTCTTTCGAGAGAAACTTTTTCGCGAGAAAGGACCAATTTTAGCAACAAACACTTTATGCCTGGATCTGAGATAGAAGGTTCACCCAACTGTTCGTAGGGTATCCTATGAAGATGCATTTGTCCGCTTTGGGTTCGAGCTCATTAGGTGAAAACATTTTTTCACACAAGCGTCATAGCCCCAAACATTAAGAAATGACAGCTTAGGTTTCTATCAAACCATAATTCACGCGGTGTCATCTCAACGGATTTAGATGGTGCCCTATTTAAAGTGAATGTAGTTGTCTCTAATGCATAACCCCAAAACTATAGTAGCAAAACGATAAGAGACATCATAGCACGCGCCATATCCAATAGAGCATGACTATGACGTTTAGACACACCATCACACTATGGTGTTCCAGTTGGCATGAGTAGTGAAACGACTTTCACATTGTCTAAAGTTGTATGCCAAACTTGTAACTTAGATATTCACCTCCACGATCATATCGTAGACATTTTTATCTTCTTGTCATGATGATCTTAAACTTCACTCTGAATTTTCTTGAACTTTCAAATGATTCAGACTTGTGTTTCATTAAGTAAATATTCACAACATCTACTCAAATCATTAGTGAAGGTAAGAAAATAACGATATCCACCGCACGCTACAAGACTCATTGGATTGCATAGATCAACATGTATTATTTCCAATAAATCACTTGCCTGCTCCATCAAACCGGAAAACGGGGTCCTTAGTCATCTTGCCCAAGAGGCATGGTTCGCATGTCTCAACCGATTCGAAATCGAATGAGTCCAATGACCCATCAGCATGGAGTTTCTTCATGCGATTTATACCAATATGGCATTTAGCAGCAGTGCCAGAAGTATGTCGTACTATCATTATTAACTTTGTATCTTTTGGCATCAATGTTATGAACTTGTGTATTACTACGATCAAACCATTCTCACTAGGTGCATGACCATTGAAGGTATTATTCATGTCAACAGAATAACTATTATTCTCTAACTTAAATGAATAACCGTGTTGCAATAAACATGATCTAATCATGTTCATGCTTAACGCAAACACCAAATAACATTTATTTAGGTTTGTCACTAATCCTGAAGGTAGAGAGAGCGTGCGATGTTGATCACATTAGGAACCGAACCAGTATCCAATACCCAGGTGCTACTAGGAGTACTAGAAAGGTACACATTAATAACACGTATCTCAAATATACTTCTGTCGACGTTGCCAGCCTTCTTATCTACCAAGTATCTAGGGTTGTTCCGCTTCAGCGACCACTTTCTTCATCATAGAAGCACTTAGTCTCGGGTTTGGGTTCAACTTTGGGTTGCTTCACTTCAGCAGCAATTGACTTGCCATCCATGAAGTTTCCCTCCTTTCCCTTGCCCTTCTCGAAAGTAGTGGTTTTACTAACCATCAACACTTGATGCTCCTTCTTGATTTCTACCTTCGTGGTGTCAAACATCGCGAATAGCTCAGGGATCATTATTTCTATCCCTGACATTTTATAGTTCATCTCCAAGTTCTAGTACCTAAGTGATAGTGACTTGGAGAACTATATCAATCACTATCTTATCTGGAAGATCAACTCCCACTCGATTCAAGCGATTGTAGCACCAAGACAATCTGAGCACATGCTCAACGATTGAGCTATTCTCTTTCATCTTGCAGGCAAAGAATCTTGTTGGAGATCTCATATCTCACAACACGGGCGCGAGCCTGAGATCCCAATTTCAGCTCTTAGAACATATCATATGTTCCGTGACGTTCAAAACATTTTGGAGCTCAATTCTAAGTCGTAATGCATGACGCACTAAACTATCAAGTAGTCATCGGAACGTGTCTGTCAGATGTTCACAACATCTACAAACGATGCTAGAGGGGTTGGCACACCGAGCGGTGCATTAAGGACATAGGCCTTCTGTGCATCAATGAGGAGAATCCTCAGATCACGGACCCAGTCTGCAATATTGCTACCATCATCTTTCAACTCTATTTCTCTAGGAACATATAAAAATTCAAGGGAGCTACAGCATGAGCTAGTAATCTACAACATAATTTGCAAAGACACTACTAACTATGTTCATGATAATGAGTTCAATTAATCATATTACTTAAGAACTCCCACTCAAATTGACATCCCTCTGGTCATTCGAGTGATTCATGATCCAAATTCACCAACTCAAGTCCGATCATCACGTGAGTTGAGGTGGTTTTAATGGTGAACATCATCATGTTGATCATATCTACTATATGACTCATGTTCGACCTTTCGGTCTCTTGTGTTCCGAGGCCATGTCTGTACATGCTGGGCTCATCAAGTTTAACCCGAGTGTTCTGCCTGTGCAATAGTGGCTGGCACCCGTTGTATGTGAACGTAGACTCTATCACACCCGATCATCACGTGGTGTGTAACAGCCCGGGACCGACGCTCTAGAAGATTCCCCTTTTATTTCCATTCTCGTTTGTGTTTCATCTAGTTGTCGCATTCATCATCGCATCATTTGCATGATCTGCATAGCATCGGCATTTTGTCAACATGAGTTTTCAAACTTGCATCCATTCGTAGTTGTCGGTTCTCTCTGTTCTTGCCGTTGCCCGTTTTGTGACCAACCACACACACACGCGCCCGCAGAATTGTTTGAAAAAACCCTGTTTTTAAAGCGCTCGATTTTTTTTCTTGGATTGGGTTGAAACTTGACGTGCGGTCTTGTTATAGTGTAGGCAGCCCGCCTGCCAAATTTCGTCGCATTCCGAATTCGTTTGATACCCCATCGGTCAGTCGTAGCAGTGTGGTCATCGGTTATTCGTCGGACGTTTTTTGTTGTTTTAAAACCCTCGTGTCACGGGCCGCAACCTTCCCTCTCATCTTAGCTCAAGGCCTCTACACAGCCCATTAGCCCAACCTAGCCACTCCCTCCGTTCGTGGTCGTCGGATCGTGATCGGACGGACGCTGTCCAGCCCACCCATAGTCCAAACCCATATATAAAGCCCCATGGAGAGTCTCTCACTCCACTAGGGTTTTCCCTTGCCATTTTTGCAGCCACCCCCTCCAAATATCCCACCTGCTAGACCTCCTCCTCCAGATCCCACAGACCCAACCGTCTGCCTGTTTTCGGCCCTCGGATCGCGATCTAGAGGCTGAAAATCGCACAAAAATCCCACCTACCGGACATGTCCGGCGGCCAACCCGGACATTATCCGATGACCACAGAGCCGCCCTCAGTCCTGTAGCCCCTCACGCGCCCCTCCGACCTCACCCACGCAGCCCCGCCGGAGCCCCGACACCGGCGATCGCCGGAGCGAGCCGCCGTCGCCAGAGAACCGGCCTGCCAGACCTCCTCTCCACCCCCTTCCTTCTCTTCCTCATCTCCTTATCCTCTCCCTAACCCCGGCCTCTCTCTCTTCTTCCATGCCGCAGCTATAGCCTGCCATGGAGGCCGCCCACTCCCGCTCATCCCCACCGCCGAAGATCCGCCATGCGCCCAGAATCGGTCGAGGATCGCCGGATCTGGCCATCCCCAGCCCGATCCCGTCGTCGCACGCCCCGAGCCTCCTCCTACGGCGAGCTCCTGTCACTGTTGAACCTGGCTGTGCGCCAGCACATGGGCCGCATGCCAGCACGTGGGCTACAGCCAGCGCCCCTGCGGCCCAGAAAGCCCCGGCCTCCTCTGCTCCATGGGCTTGGCCCGCTAGGTGAGCCAGTCCAGCCCCGCTCCTATCGCCCATGCTCTGCCCTATGCATGATTTTACTAACCCGCGCCACTTTCTGGTTCCAGCCAGTTAGCAGATGTGGCCCATCATTTATTTATTTTTCGTTCTGCGAATTTATTATTTATCCACAGAAAACCAGAATTGCAGAAAACCCCTTGTTGATCATGCATTTAATAACTCCATAACCGTGCGTCGGATTAAAAAAATTATACATGAAAATGCTTAGAATTTAGTGTGGATTCATAATTTCCAACTTTCACACATGTTTAAAATGTTTAACCTTGCTGTTTGCATTAATTTGCGTAATTTCCATGCTGAAATGATTTATTCAATAACTACTCAACCGTAGCTCCGAATTAAATGTTCCACATATATAACTTGACGAAAAAATGTGTAGAATCTCATGGTGACATTTATTTTTCTGTTTAACAACTCTAAAATATGTTTAGTACAGATCTGGACCAAAATCATAATATGCATATGGGGTTGTTTCGGAAATGCTATATATTGCTTCCGTCCTCATTTAAAATGCCTAGATGTTGTAGTTGGTTGTGCTTCACCGTTTTCCATGTTAAACAACATTTATTATTGATGAGTACCTAAACGAGAGTGAAGTAAATAATTCGAACGTGGAGTTTCGTCAATATGCAACTCGTTGCATATTGAGCTTCACTTTAATGTGTAGTAGTTGTTTGATGTGAATTGTCATGCCTTGCATAACTAAACTGGACATGCATCATATTTGTTTGTGCATCATATCATGCATATGTTGTGGTGTTCCGTGTGTTGATTGTTGTTTCCGTATTGTTCCTTCTCGATAGAGTTCCGAAAGCATTCAGAGTGTGAGGATTCGTTCGACTACGTTGGCTCGTCTTCTTCATGGAGTCGTTCTTCTTCCGAGCGGGATCTCAGGCAAGATGACACATTTCCTTGGATACCACTACTATCATTGCTATGCTAGTTGTCTCTCTTTTATCGTTATGTCACGCTACCTACCACTTGTTTGTCAAGCCTCCCAACATTGCCATGAAAGCCTCTAACCCTCAACCTTCCTAGCAAACCTTTGTTTTGGCTATGTTACCGCTTGCTCAACCCTTCTTATAGCGTTTCTAGCTGCAGTTGCAATTGCTTACATGTAACAACATGGACATTATTTTGTTATCACAATATTATTGCTATTTAATTTAATGCACTTATACACTTGGTAAAGGGTGGAAGGCTTGGCCATTTGCTCGGTGTTTTGTTCCACTCTTGCCGCCTTAGTTACTTGTGAACCGGTGTTATGTTCCATAATTGAGCGCTCCTAACATGCTCGGGGTTGTTATGGGGAACCCCTTGATTTTTTTTAAGGATAAAGCTGTAGCGACCCGACCTGAAAGGTCGAATCTCCGGTGTTTCCGTACCATCCCAAGATCATGCTGGTACACACATGGTACATCAATGTATATATCAAAGGGAAATCACACAGCATTATGTTAATCGAAATCTCATATCGAGTCCTTTATTACAATAAAGATTACAATAAAGTGGCCAAGGCCAACTCATGAGAATAACTAAGTCTTGCGGAAGCGTCGAAGGTAGGTGAGTCCATCTGACTCCAAGGGAATCTCACTGAGCATAGAACGCGTCCTCACTCCTGGTCGGAAAAGTACTCTGCAACATGATACGTTGCAGCCATGTAGGTCAGCATATGGAATATGCAGCAAAGTCACAAGAGAGGGGTGAAAAGATAATCTTCTAATCTATATGCAAATATGGCAGGTGGGGTGGTAAGTTTTTGCGTAAAGCCAAGTTTTTCCTACATCAAGGGAGGGGCTAAGCAAAATATTACTAAGTTGGTTGATTAATGAGATGGTTCCACCAACCATTTATCATACCCAAAATTATTAAATACCCACATCATCATATTAATTGTGTTGAGAGTTCCGAAAGTTCCAATTCCTTTGGCTCAAGTCATCCATGACCGTGGACACGGCTAATCGATTAGGTTTTGAATACTCTGCAGAGTTTTGCACACGTTCCCCACAAGATTTGGTTGCCTCCATTTGATTTCTCGCACTTCAGGGTGTTTGAGAAACGGATGACCAAAACATGGTCTTCCAAAGGGTTTCCCTGCGACTCTGTCGGTGCCCATCCTTTCCTACCGTTCTTCTACCTCTCGTAGCACCGCCTGTCCAGGGTCACCACGATATCCAACCAAGCCAGAGCCCATAATGACTTGTGGCTGTGCAGGTAAGCCTTGGGTTTTGAAGCACCCATCCGTCTCTTTGTGCCTGGGTGGACCTTTCCGCGTGAATACTGGCCATCTCCAGCATCACCTAGGCAAATCCACTGGTTTCTCCAGGGTGCTGTTCAACCATCATCCACCCAGAGGTATGTTGAAAACTCGGAGTCTTAAATCTTGATCATTATGTAGGTCTTGAAATTATTAACTCTCTCAACTCTCATGAATCACACAACCAACCCCGTCTACTAATAGCATAGCAAAAAGTAAAACAACGTTTCCCGGGGCCAAATGTTGTCAAAGGGATTGAGAGGAATACCTACCACATGATACTACTACAATGTAACCAAGTTTCCAACTAACCTATCTTGCATGCAATTGGGGAGATGGTCGAACTAATGCATATAAAACATGGGTAAACATGGTCAAAGTGACTTGCCTGATTGATGATCTTCGTACGTGAGTGACTCTAAGTAACAAGCTTCGCACTCCGGATAATCTAATGAAGCAAACAAGCACTCAATAAGCATACAACAAAATATTGTAACTCACAAACATCAACCAAGAACTAGTAAACAATCAAGACAAAACAATGCACAAATCTCAACTAAGAAAACACACAAAGTTTTGTTTACTAGGAGGTGATTGATAAAACACTACTATCTTTATAAAACTATTTTGAATCTAAGTTTGTTGAGAAAACTTTTGTAAAGTTTGCAAAAATTGTGATAAACACTAAATGGAACAAATATAGTTTTACTAACAAGAGAACAAAACAAAACTATTACTAACTAGTTGTTTTAATCAAATTAACCTATTTGAAAAGAAGTTGTGATTTCTATGTTAAATAAAATTAAACTAAGCAAATTTATATTTTTATTAACAGTGAGTGAAAACACTAATGTTTATTAACAGGACCTAATAAACAAATGAAACCAAATCTAAATCAAACTAATTAAGATTGAGTTTATAAAACTATATTATAATACTAAGCAGATTCTGTTTATAGCTAAAACACTATTCAAAATCATCCTAAAAATCCTCAAACTAAACATGGAGGTAGTCCTAACTAATACCAAACAGTAGCAAAAAGTTTCATGTGAAAAACTATTTTCAAACTCTAGTTATTCAGATTTGAAGATTTTGAGCAAATTTGATTAAATTCAAATTTTTATAGCTCAAATTTGAAATTTAAAAGTACAGGGTGAAACTACATTAAAATTGTGAGCTATTGCAACAAGAATCAACTCAAAACACTAAATAGATTAAAAGATATAAGCAAAACAAATTTTGAAAACATTCTGTTTATTAAAACAAAAACAGAGAAAAAAAAATGATTTGCGACGGTCAGGGGGCTACGTGGCGCAATCCTATTGGTTGGCTAGCGCGTGTGTTAGATGATTTCGAGCGGGCGACCGATCGGAAGAGGATAACGGTTCGGATTAAATCCGATCTAATCTTAGCCGTTGGTTTTGGATCGGAGGGAGGGGAATGCTCACGGGGTAAAGTACCCGGCGTCGGGGATCTCCGACGAGTCCGGAACGGCAAAGACGACGGCGTTGGTGCTCCGGTGGTCGGGGAAGACGGTGGAGTGGTCCAGGCAACGGAGACGGGTCTCTGGAGTCGACTGGTGGCAACGGTGGGGCGAACGGTGGTCGGAAGTGGTGGCTACGGTCGACGGCGAGGTCCGGTGGTGGCGCAACTCCGGCGACGAATTGCGGCAGCTCCTCGGCGAGGTAGGAGGGGGTTTGGGGGGGAAATGGATGCGGGGAAGTGGGGCTCTTATATAGGCGCTCGGGGGTGCGGGGAGTTAAGAGAGGAGAGAGATCCGGCGAGGGGAGGAAACGGCCGGCGAGTCTCCGGCGCGTGCGGGGGAGGGAGAAGATGACCGTTCGGTGAAACGGTCGGTCGGGTGGGGTCCAACGTCAGTGAGAGGAGGGCGTGTCCGTTATGCGCGGTCGGCCGGTCGGTAGTAAATGCGCGAATAACTATCGTGGGCCGGCCCGTTTAATACCGGAAACGGTTACCGTTTCTTTTTAATAATTTTCCAGAGACATTCAAAAGCTTTTAAAGCATTCAAATCGTTTCTAAATATAGGGGTATTATATATCAAAATTAACAGAATAATAAATGCTATTTAATCAACATTTCTATTCTGTCATTTGAACAATTTGAAAAAAATAATATTTTCAGAAATTGCCTAATTGTTTTAAATCCTTTTTGCAAATATTTTCAAAATAACTCCTGGTTATTTTTGTTCAGATACATCACCAATTAGTCCCTGGTGTGGAGTGTCATGTTCCTCCTCTCTTATTTGAACTTTTAACCAAAATTTCCAATAGGTGAAAGCAACATAGGGAAAAGTAGAAGGGACTTTCAGAAAGTCAGAAAAGGCATTTCAACTATTTCATAAAATCAAGCAATGATGATGATGGATGCATAGCTATATTCATAACATTCCAAAATGAAATTTTGGGATGTTACAAAAGCTTGTCTGGCAAGCCCCAACATTGGTACTATTTGCTTAATAACAACTAAAATTTGCATAGGGCATGATCACCCCATGGATTAATCAACAACCCGGGCCAGTTCTCCTCATGAGTGTTGGTCCAAACTAGAGCATTGTGCAGGGCCAACCCGGGGCAACTCGGGAGATTTCTATCAGGCCACTGTACGCGTCGCTTATCCGCCGTGTCCTGAGAATGAGATACGCGGCTCCTATCGGGATCGTCGACACGTCGGGAGGCCTTGCTGGACTTGTTTTACCTTTCTCGAATGTCTTGCGTGAGGAACTCTGATATTCTTCGGGATATCTCGAGGTGTCGGAATTCCTTTGGAATTGCCTAGGATGATCACGAGATCCATGGTCGAGGTTATTCCCGTGGCATGTCGTTAATTTATGATGGATGAGTTGGAGCACCCCTGCAGGGTTAAATCTTTCGGAAAGCCGTGCCCGCGGTTATCTAGCAAACTTGGATACTTTATTTAACACCCGGTTCTACCAAACTTGAAGTAACTCAAATAAAAGACACCAAATGTGTGTGTAACCATGATTGTATCTTTTCGTGAGTTCTTATCCGAAAGAGAACACGATGGGGTTATGTTTGACGTAAGTAGGTGTTCAGGATCATTTAGTGATCATTACTAGTTCTCGTCCGTTATGCATAGACCACCGTACTTTATTTTCTGTATTCGTAAGTCAGCCACTCAAATAAATGCTTAGTCGCTTGTTGCGGCCTCACCACTTAACCATACCTCACCTATCAAGCTTTAATAGTCTTGATACCCTTGGAAATGAGATTGCTGAGTCCCTGTGGCTCACAGATTACTACAACAACAGTTGCAGGTGCAGGTAATGAGATACTTGAACGTGAGAGTGTTGCTTGTTTGATTTGGAGTTCTTCTTCTTCTTCATCAATCTAGGATGGGTTCCAGGCGGCAGCCTAGGATAGCAAGGATGGATGTCATTTTGTTGTTTGTTTTTGTCCGTAGTCGGACCCTGCTCTTCTATATGATGTTTAAGTATGTTGTTGTTTTGATGTGACTCTGATGTAGCTTGTGGCGAGTGTAAGCCAATTCCATATACTCATCTCTTCTGTACATGTACTTGTAATGATATCCATTATTGCAACACGACGAGATGCACTTCTATCCCTGTCGAGGCCCTCGTGCCAAAATAAGGATAGGACCCCATCTTGGGCGTGACAAGTTGGTATCAGAGCCTGTACCGACCTAGGAGCCCCCTTGATTTATCGAACTTGGTTGAGTCGAGTCTAGTGAAAAACTATTTTGAGTCTAGTTATATCAGAGAGTAGGATTCTTTTTACTCCTCTTCTATGCTCTGGTGAGGAATTACGACTTAGGAATTTTGTTACTACTCCTCTTCTCGCTCAAAAAAAATTTAGGATTACGCGGGTATTTTGGAAACTATATGATACCAATGTGACGGAGTTCTGTCTTGGTGCCTCCCGTCTGACTTGATTTCTTCCGAGGAGTTGAGCTCCAGGGAATCCTTGGCACATCGTTATCATTCAGCTTCCTTAGTATCTCGAGACGGAGGGTGTTCGGAATTGCTTCAAACTTGTCGTGGTGAGATAAGGTCGGAGTCACCCAGTACTGGGGAGGCGTCCGGGGTACCACCATGGTTAGTATCATTGTGCTTTCAAGGATCTGAGTTAGATGGATTAGCGAAAGCCTCTGGTTATGTGTTGAAGGATGGATACAGTTGGGGTGTAGGTTTGTTAGTTGTGTGAGATATTTCCTCCTTATATCCCCAACACCGGATTGCATAACCAGAAAGTTTTTGGAAGTTCTTAGGTGGAAATTCATCTACGTACCTAGGATTATCTATCCAACAAGTGCATAGTGGGTATGTATTTGTTATGGCTTGTTTCGTAAGCCCCATCCTTTGTTTAGTTTTGTATATGGTAATTCGAGTTGTTTCGATGTCAAGTGGTGATTTCATATATTGCTAAGTAGTGTTTTCATATTTCTGTGGGATTGCTAATTATTTTGCTCAACCGGAGTTTTTATATCAATTCTTTTTATTCGGTGTGCTTCTCTTCAAGGCAACTCCATCATCTCCAATATTTGAAAAGTCAATCCTCTTATTTATTTCTGGAGTTATCTCATCTGTCCCAAGTTTCTTTGTTTTCCCACTCCCTGCCTTTTTCTTCTATGATTAATTCTCATCCAGGTGCCTTTCTCTTCATTGATGCTTCCGCTATCTTTTCTTCTATCTTGTTTCCGGTGATTCTTTGTGGAGATTCTCAAGAGTTTCGATTTCAAGCTCTATCCTCATATTGTTGGTTCTTATTGTTATTCTCCTCCGATGGATTTGATTCAAGCTCCTCTCATTCGTTCAATGGTTCCCATGTTGGAATTCTTATCCAAGCCTCTCTTGCTTATTCATATCTCTATTCTATCCGGAGTGCTGAAGATATCTCAGAAGACTTTCATTCCATTCATAATCCTTTCAATTATTTCAAGGGTCTCATATCATCAAGTCCTTAATTTGTACCAACGCAATCTCTCTTGTTAAGAAATTGTTTCAACGGTGGTTTCTTTTGAGTGGGCCCATAACCCACAGGTTTACCCCAGGGTCTTACCTAGCTCTTCCAATCTTTTTCGGAGATGTTCTCAAGTTCTTTTGATATGACGTAAGAATGAATTTCATCAGTCATGTGCCTTCTCGAAGATCGCTTCTAAATCATTTTCATTGTTGGCTCAACCTTTCTTAATTCATTATTCCAGAGTATCTTCGTAATTCATGGTGTTGTTTCTCGTCATCATTCTCAGCAATAAGACCGAAGGGGAGTTTCTCTGAAATCGTTGTTCATTCTTCCAAAAACTCATGGTTTCAGGCTGTTGCTATCATCTCAAATTGTTTGATCATGAGTTATTCCTCCCATATCTATCCGGTGCATTTCATAATTGTTTTCATTTCTTGATCCTCCGAAGGCCATCGTTTCAGAAGATTTCTTCGTTCTCAAATTCTTCTCAATTGTGGTCCCTTTGTTCGTATCTCAATTATTCCGGTGCTTCATTCAAATTTTTCTATTAGGTGGATCGTGATCTCTTCGTTCCCATTTATCTTCATTCAATCGTATTACCCTCATTCATTGTGAATTCTTACTGGTGTTCTCGTGCAAGACTTCTTCAAGGTTGTGATCTCTTTCTCTTTCTCTTCAATTCTATGCAACAAGAATAAGTGGTGTGTGAAATCTGTTGCTTGTCATCAATTTAACTTGATGAAGGATAATTATAACATAATCATTATTCTTTTCATCAAGGTGATTTCAATCCTTCTTCCGGAGTGTTCATGATATTAAATTATTGATCTCAAGTGTTCTTATCTTTTCTTTTCCGGAGTTTCAGGTTTTCTCAAGAATCTCTTCGCATAGCTTCTTCTAAATCATGGCAAGGCTTCCATCTTATTCTTCCCAAACTTCATTCTTTGATCATCATTTCTTTCCGGAGTTCCTAGTTTTGCTCAAGTATCTTGTCACTAAGCATCATCTAATTCATAGCATGGCCTCAATCTTATTATTTTCCATCCTTCAATTATTTCTATCATCCTTTCGTTTGAGAGTCTTCCAGAGGTTCTTCATGGTGGTTCATCAAGATTTCTTTCATTTTCAAGTGTTCTTAAGATTCTTGTTGGAGGTGCTCAAGTGTTCTTTATCTTGGATTTCTAAGTTCAATTCCTTCTCCATTGTCTTTTGAGATGGTGTTATTAAATTCTTGATTATGAGTACCCTCGAAGGAAAATTGTCAAGAATGAGATAAGTAAACCCATGATTCCTTTCTCGGAGTTATATTGGATTGGATTTCACCTAAAGCATTTCCTAAGGATTGTTGCTATCATGGGGTTATAAATGATCCAAGTTTTCTCCTCCTATTCTTGGTGAAAGATGTTTTGCATATCTTGTTGCTCTCAAGCAATCATTTGTTTTGTTGTGGTAGGTTGTCACCTCATAATTTTGGGATGTTTTTCATCAGCCCATAACAAGCTACTCTTTCATTGTTGATTCTTCATCAACTCCATTCAACCTATGCTTTTCAAATTCATTTGTGCTGGAAGTTGTCATTTTCTTATCCGTTCTTTTCCTTCCATCAATCTAGATTCTATTCTCTTGTTACGGAGTCCTTGTGATGTTGCTCTCTTTAATCCATCATCTTGTTTATCTAGATCATGTTCTTTCTTTTCTTATCCATTAACCAGAGTGCTGTGCAATGTTTTCATGATCGTTCCATCTTATGAAATTTTTATTCTAATCCAATCAAAGTTTGGTGTCTCTCTTTCAATTTCTTTCCTTCATATCAATTTTTCCCCTCTATCCTACCGAAGTGCTGCCGAAATTTCTTGTGAATTCTTGCTTGTCCTCATGTCATTCTTCATATCGTTAAAACCTTCAATGATCATGGTTTCGCTCATTTGCCAGAGAAGTAACTAAGTTTTACCTCTTTCTCTTCCCCTTCACATTCTAGATCTCGGGACGAGATCCTCATGTAGTGGAGGAGAGTTGTAATAGCCCGAGACCGACGCTCCAGAAGATTCCCCTTTTATTTCCATTCTCGTCTGTGTTTCGTCTGGTTGTCCCATTCATCATCGCATCATTCGCATCATCTGCATAGCATCGGCATTTTGTTAACATGAGTTTTCAAACTTGCATCCATTCGTAGTTGCCGGTTCTCTCTGTTCTTGCCGTTGTCCATTTCGATACCAACCACACACGCCCGCGCCCGAGGGATCGTTTAAAAAAACCGTTTTTAAAGTGCACGAAAAATATTCTTGGATTGGGTCAAAACTTGGCATGCGGTCTTGTTATAGTGTAGGTAGGATGCCTGCCAAATTTCATCGCATTCCGAGTTCGTTTGATACCCCGTCGGTTAGTCGTAGCAATGTGGTCATCGGTTATTCGTCAGACGTTTTTTGGTGTTTTAAAACCCTCGTGTCACGGACCGCAACCTTCCCTCTCATCTCAGCCCAAGGCCTCTACACAGCCCATTAGCCGAACCTAGCCACTCCCTCCGTTCGTGGTCGTCGGATCGCGATCGGACGGACGCTGTCCAGCGCACCTATAGTCCAAACCCCTATATAAAGCCCCATGGAGAGTCTCCCACTCCACTAGGGTTTTCCCTTGACATTTTTGCAGCCACCCCCTACAAATATCCCACCTGCTAGCCCTCCCCCTCCAGATCCCACAGCCCCAACTGTCTGCCTGTTTTCGGCCCTCGAATCGTGATCTAGAGGCTGAAAATCGCCCAAAAATCCCACCTACGGGACATGTACGGCGGCCAACCCGGACATTGTCTGGCGACCACAGAGCAGCCTGTAGTCCCGCAGCCCCTCGCACGCCCCGTCGGCCTCGCCCGCGCAGCCTCGCCAGAGCCTAGACACCGGCAACCGCCGGAAAGAGCTGCCTCCGCCGGCGATGTAAGCCAATTCCATATACTCATCTCTTCTGTACATGTACTTGTAATGATATCCATTCTTGCAACACGACGAGATGCACTTCTATCCCTATGGAGGCCCTCGTGCCAAAATAAGGATAGGACCGCATCTTGGGCGTGACATGGGGTCTCGACACAACGAACTTTCGCAACGGTGCACACTCGGGGAGAACACAATTTTACCCTGAATTCTAAGTGAGGGATCACCTTATAATGCTATCGTCGTCCTAAGCAAAACAAGGTGCATAAAAGTATTAAAATCACATGCAAATCATAAGTGACATGATATGGCCATGAACTTGTGCTTTTGATCTCCATCCTGAAAGCACCGGCATGATCTCCATCGTCACCTGCATAACACCATGATCTCCATCAACGTGTCTCCATCGGGGTTGTCGCGCCCACCATGCTTCTACTATTATTGCTACCGTTTAGCAATAAAGTAAAGCATTAAATAGCGCTTAATGATTGACACACAGGTCATACAATAATTAACTCCTGCCGGTTGCCGTACTCATCGACATGCAAGTCGTGATATTCTATACAAAACATGATCATCTCATACATCACATATATCTTATCATGTAATTGGCCATATCACATCACAACATACCCTGAAAAAACAAGTTAGATGTCCTCTAATTGTTGTTGCATGTTTTACGTGGCTGCTACGGGTATCTAGCAAGAACAATTGTCACCTACGCAATGATCAACGGTGATACATAAGTTGCTTTTCAACCTTCTCAAGGACCGCCTTTGTCGAATCCAATCCAACTAAAGTAGGAGAAATAGACGCCCGCCAACCATCTTTGTGCAACGAAGTTACACGTTAGTCGATGGAACCAGTCTCTCGTAAGCATACAAGTAAGGTTGGTCCGAGCCGCTTCATGCCACAATACCGCTGAACCAAAACACGACTAAGGGAGGAAGCAATCTAAGCATCAACGCCCACAAACTCTTTGTGTTCTACTCGAGATCTCATCTGCACATAGACCTAGATCTGATACCACTGTTGGTGAACGTTGCATGGGAAACAAAAAATTTCCTATGCACACTAAGATATATCCATGGTGATGAGCATCTACGAGAGGAAGAGTGGATCTACATACCCTTGTAGATCGCTAAGCGGGAAGCGTTAAGAAACATGGTTGATGTAGTCGAACGTCTTCGCGATCCAAATCGCCGAGCATCCCGCGATCCCATCTCAATCCGTCCCACAATCTCATCATGATCTGTCTCGCGATCTCATCGCGATCCGTCCCACAATCCAATCACGAATTTTCTCGCGATCTTGATCACGGTCCTTCCGATCTAGCGCTGAACGGACGACACCTCCGCGTTTAGCACACGTATAGCTCGATGACGATCTTCGCCTTCTTGATCTAGCAAGATGGAGCAGAGAGGTAGATGAGTTCTCCGGCAGCACGACGGTGTTGTGGTGATGGTGGTGGAGTAATTCCAGCAGGGCTTCACCTAAGCACCGCTGAAAACTAATCTAGAGGAGAAAATGATCTAGAGGAAGAAGAGGGCAGCACGTGGCAATTAGGTTTAGGGCTGCCCTCAAAACCTATAGTATATATAGGAGAAGAGGAGGATAAGGCTTGGTGCAAGGGCCAGCCCCTCTTTGGTTCGGCCGAAGTGGAGAGGAGGAGTCCTCCTCCTCCATTACTAGTAGGATTAGGACTCCTTCCTTGTTTCCACCTTTTTAACTTTTTTCCACCTTTTCCACTTTGGAATTTCTTCCTAGCCGCATGGTCCTTGCTTGGGAGTTTGGCTAGCACACTAAGGGCTGGTATTTATCCTCCCACATCCCATGTAGCCTCTTGGGTCGAAATACCTCTCCCGATGGTCCCCCGGTGCACTACCGGCACTCTCAGTACACTACCGATGAGCCCGAAACTTTTTCGATGACCAAAACAGGACTTCCTATATATCAATCTTTACCTCCAAACCATTTCGGAGCTCCTAATGATGTCCGGGATCTCATCCGGGACTCCGAACAACCTTCGATCACCACCATACATAACTTTATACTACCGAAACGTCACCAAACGTTAAGTGTGCAGACCCTGCAGGTTCGAGAACAATGTAGACATGATCAAGACACCTCTATGGTCAATAACCAATAGCTGGACCTGGATGCCCATATTGGTTCCTACATATTCTACGAAGATCTTTATTGGTTGAACCTCTATGTCAAGGATTCAGTTAATCCCGTATGATGTTCCCTTTGTTCTTCGGTATATTACTTGCCCGAGATTCGATCGTCGGTTTCACCATACCTAGTTCAACCTCGTTACCGGCAAGTCTTTTTACTCGTTTTGTAATACAAGATCTCGTGACTAACACTTAGACAGATTGCTTGCACGACTCATTGTGATGTTGTATTACCGAGTGGGCCCTAAGATACCTCTCGGTCAAACGGAGTAACAAATCCCAGTCTTGATCCATGCCAACCCAACAGACACCCTCGAAGATACCTGTAGAGTACCTTTATAGTCACCCAGTTACATTGCGACGTTTGATACACACAAGGCACTCCTCCGGTGTCAGTGAGTCGCATGATCTCATGGTCATAGGAACAGATACTTGACATGCAAAAAACAGTAGCAATAAACTGACACGATCATATGCTACGTTCATAGTTTGAGTCTTGTCCATCACATCATTCTCCTAATGACGTGATCGTGTTATCAAATGACATCTCATGTCCATGACTAGGAAACCATAGCCATCTTTGATCAACGAGCTAGTCTATTAGAGGCATACTGGGGACATGGTGTTGTCTATGTATCCACACATGTATCTAAGTTTCTGATAAATACAATTATAGCATGTATAATAAACGATTATCATGAACAAGGAAATATGATAATAACCAATTTATTATTGCCTCTAGGGCATATTTCTGACAGTTTGACACCGCGAAGGTAGATATCAAGAAGGAGCATCAAGTGTTGATGGTTAGTAAAACCACTAGTTTCGAAAAGGAAAAGGGCAAGGAGGGAAATTTCATGGATGGCAAGTCAATAGCTGCTCGAGTGAAGCAACCCAAAGTTGAACCCAAACCCGAGACTAAGTGCTTCTATTATGAGGAGAGCGGTCACTAAAGTGGAACAACTCTAGATACTTGGTAGATAAGAAGGCTGGCAACGTCATTAGAAGTATATTTGATATACGTGTTATTGATGTGTACCTTGCTAGTACTCCTAGTAGCACCTGGGTATTGGATACCGGTTCGGTTGCTAATTTTTAGTAACTAGAAATAAAAGCTACAGAATAAACAAAGACTAGCTAAGGGTGAGGTGACGATGTGTGTTGGAAATATTTCCAAGGTTGATGTGATCAACATCACACGCTCTCACTACCTTCAGGATTAGTGACGAACCTAAATAAATGTTATTTGGTATTTGCGTTGAGCATGAACATGATTCGATCTTGTTTATTGCAATACAATTATTCATTTAAGTTAGAGAATAATGGTTATTCTGTTTACATGAATAATACCTTCAATGGTCATGCATCCAATGAATGGTTTGTTGAATCTTGATTGTAGTTGTACACATGTTCATAACATAGATGCCAAAAGATACAAAGTTAATAATGATAGTACCACATACTTGTGGCACTGCCGCTAAATGTCATTTTGGTCTAAAAGTGCATGAAGAAACTCCATGCTGATGGATCTTTGGACTTATTCGATTTTGAATCGGTTGAGACATGCGGACCATGCCTCTTGGGCAAGATGACTAAAACCCCATTTTCCGGCTTGATGGAATGGGCAAGTGAATTATTGGAAATGATAGATATTGATGTATACGGTCTAATGAGTGTTTTAGCGTGAGGTGGATATCGTTATTTTCTTATCTTCACTGATGATTTGAGTGGATATAGTGTATTTTTACTTAATGAAATACAAGTATGAATCGTTTGAAAAGTTCAAGCAGAATTAGAGTGAAGTTTGAGATCATCGTGATGAGAAGATAAAATGTCTATGATATGATCGTGGAGGTGAGTATGTGAGTTACGAGTTTGGTATACAACTTAAGACAATGTGAAAAGTTGTTTCACAACTCACGCCACCTGGATCACCATAGTGTGATGGTGTGTCCGAACGTCATAGTCGTGCTCTATTGGATATGGTGCATACTATGATGTCTCTTATCGTTTTGCCACTATCGTTTTGGGGTTATGCATTAGAGACACTACATTCACTATAAAGAGGGCACCATCTAACTACGTTGAGATGACACCGTGTGAATTATGGTTCGATAGAAACCTAAGCTATCATTTCTTAATGTTTGGGGCTGCGACACTTATGTGAAAAAAGGTTTTCACCTAATGAGCTCGAACCCAAATTGGACAAATGCATCTTCATAGAATACCCTAAGAACAGTTTGGTAAACCTTCTATCTCAGATCCAAGCATAAAGTATTTGTTGCTAAAACGGGTCCTTTCTCGAGAAAGAGTTTCTCTCGAAAGAATTGAGTGGGAGGAAAATAGAATTTGATGAGGTTGTTGAACATTTGTTTCAACCAGAGAGTAGCGCAGCGCAGGAAGATGTTTCTGTGGAGCCTGCATTGGTTGAAGAGGAAGTTAATGATGATGATCATGAAGCTTTGGATCAAGTTACTATCAAACCTCATAGGTCGACAAGGACGTATACTGCTCCTGAGTGGTACGACAACCCTGTCTTAGAGGTCATGTTGTTGGACAACGATGAACCTACGAGCTATGGAGAAGCGATGATGTGCCCAGATTCCAACAAATGGTTAGAGGCCTTGAAATCCGTGAAAGGATCCATGTATGAAAAACAAGAATGGAGTTTGGTAGGCTTGCTCGTAGAATGGCAGGTCGTTGAGTACAAATTGACCTTTAAGATGAAGACAGACGCTGATGGTGAATGTCACCATTTGTTAAGCTTGACTTGTTGCAAAGAAGTTTACGTAAAATTTAAGGAGTTGACTACGATGAGACTTTCTCACCCGTAGTGATGCTAAAAGTCTGCTAGAATTACGTTAACAGTTTCTGCATTTTTCAATTATGAAATCTGGCAGATGGATGTCAAAACATCGTTTCCTTAACGGTTTACTTGAGGAAAGGTTGTATGTGATACAACCAGAAGGTTTTGTCAGTCCTAAGGATGCTAAAAGGTGTGCGAGATCGAGCAATCCTTCTATGGGCCGGAGCAAGCATCTCGGAGTTGGAATATACGCTTTGATGAGGTGATCAAAGTTTTTGAGTCGATACAAAGTTAATGAGAAACTTGTATTTACAATAAAGTGAGTGGGAGCACTATAGAATTTCTGATAGGCATATGTGGATGAAATATCGTTGATCGGAAATGATGTAGAATTTCTGGAAAGCATAAAGGGTTGTTTAAAAAGAGTTTTTCAAAGGAAGACCTGGATGAAGCTACTTAATTTTTGGGCATCGGGATCTATAGAGATAGATCAAGACGCCTGATGAGACTTTCAATGAGTACATACCTTGACAAGATTTTGAAAGAGTTCAAAATGGATCAGTCAAAGAAAGAGTTCTTCCCTGATTTGTAAGGTGTGAAATTGAGTGAGACTCAAAGCTCGACCACGATAGAAGAAAGAGAAAGGATGAACGTCGTCCCCTATGCCTTAGCCATAGTCTCTGTATAGTATGCCATGCTATGTACCGCACCTGTGTATGCTTGCCATGAGTCCGTCAAGGGGTACAAAAGTGATCTAGGAGTGGATCACTGGACAACGGTCAGGATTATCCTTAGTAACTAGAGGACTAGGGAATATTTCTTGATTATGGAGGTGATAAAGAGTTCGTCATAGAGGGTTACGTCGATGCAAGCTTTAAGACCAATCCGGATGACTCTGAGTAGCAATCTGGATACGTATAGTGGAGCAGCCACTTGAAATAGCTCCAAGTGGAGTGTGGTAACAATGTCTACAGTATGAAATAGAGATTTGCAAAGTACACACGGATCTGAATGTCGCAGACCCGTTGACTAAAACCTCTTTCACATGCAAAACATGATCAAACCCCAGAATTCATTGGGTGTGAGATTCATAAAGTATCACATTGCAATGTGAGCTAGATTATTGACTCTAGTGCAAGTGGCATACTGTTGGAAATATGCCCTAGAGGCAATAATAAATTAGTTATTATCATATTTCCTTGTTCATGATAATCATTTTTTATCCATGCTATAATTGTATTGATAGGAAACTCAGATACATGTGTGGATACATAGACAACACCATGTCCCTAGTATGCCTCTAATAGACTAGCTCGTTGATCAAAGATGGTTAAGGTTTCCTAGACATGGACATGAGATATCATTTGATAATAGGATCTCGCCATTAGGAGAATGATGTGATGGACAAGACCCAAACTATAAATGTAGCATATGATCGTGTCAGTTTATTGCTACAGTTTTCTACATATCAAGTATCTGTTCCTATGACCATGAGATCATGCAACTCACTGACACCGGAGGAGTACCTTGTGTGTATCAAACGTCGCAACGTAACTGGATGACTATAAAGGTGATCTACAGGTATCTCCGAGGGTATCTGTTGGGTTGGCATGGATCAAGACTAGGATTTGTTACTCCGTGTGACGGAGAGGTATCTCAGGGCCCACTCGGTAATACAACATCACAACAAGCCTTGCAAGAAATGTGACTAAAATGTTAGCCACGGGATCTTGTATTACATAACGAGTAAAGAGAATTGTCGGTAATGAGATTGAAATAGGTATGGAGATACCGACAATCAAATCTCGGGACATAGCATACTGAAGAACAAAGGGAATAACATACGGGATTAACTGAATCCTTGACATAGAGGTTCAACCGATAAAGATCTTTGTAGAATATGTAGGAACCAATACGGGCATCCAGGTCCCGCTATTGCTTATTAATTGTAGAGGTGTCTCGGTCATGTCTACTTAGTTCTGGTACCCGCAGGGTCTGCACACTTAAGGTTCGGTGACATTTTGTTGGTATAGAGTTATGTATGGTGGTGACCGAAGGTTGTTATGAGTTTCATATGAGATCTCGGACATCACGAGGAGCTCCGGAATGGTCTGGAGGTAAAAATTGATATATAGGAAGTCCTGTTTTGGTCACCAGAAAAGTTTCGGGCTCATCGGTAGTGTACCGGGAGTGCCGGGAGGGTGCCGGGGGACGATCGGGGGGTGTCTCGACCCAAAGGACCTCATGGGCTGTGGGAGGATTCCAACCAGACCCTTGTGGGCTGTACTAAGCCCCCACTAAGGCCCATGTGGCTAGGGGTGGGAAAAACCCAAAAGGTGGAGAGGTGGAAAGAGTTTCCAAGTGGAAAGGAGGAATCCTACTCCTAATAGGATTGGAGTAGGACTCCTCCACCTCCAATTTCGACCAAACCATGAGGGTTTGAGGCTTCCTCCTCCCCTCCCTCCCTCCTATATATACTAGACGATTTAGAGGGGAAAGCTATGTTGGGGAACGTCGCATGGGAAACAAAAAATTTCCTACGCACACGCAAACCTATCAATGGTGATGAGCATCTACGAGAGGGAGAGTGGATCTACGTACCCTTGTAGATCGCTAAGCGGGAAGCGTTAAGAAACGCGGTTGGTGTAGTCGAACATCTTCACGATCCAAATCGCCGAGCGTCCCGCGATCTCATCACGACCCGTCTCGCGATCCAATCACGATCCATCCCGTGAACTCATCACGATACGTCCCGCGATCTCGTCACGATCCATCTCACGATCTTGATCACGATCTGTCCTGCGAACTCATCACGATCCGTTCCGCGATCTCATCACGAACCGTCTCGCGATCTCGACCACGGTCCTTCCGATCTAGCGCCGAACGAACGGCACCTCCGCGTTCAGCACACGTGCAGCTTGATGACGATCTCCACCGTCTCGATCCAGCGAGAGGAGGTGGAGAGGAGAGAGAGTTCACCGGCAGCATGACGGCGCTCCGGTGATGGTGGTGAAGCAATTCCGGCAGGGCTTCACCTAAGCGCTGCGGAACTACGATCTAGAGGAGAAACTATGCACCGGTGGAACGGGTAGCACGTGGCCGGAAATTCTGTCCAAAAACCACCCAATCCACTAGTATATATAGGAGGAGAGGAGAGAAGAGGCAGCCAAGGCCTTTGGGTTGGGCGAAATAGGAGGTGGGAGCAATCCTACTTCACCTCCAATCCTAGTTGGAGTAGGATTGCCTCCTATTGGCTGATTTTCCACTTTTTGCTTTAGGACTTTCTCTCCTGCGCCATGGGCCTTTGTGGCTGTTTTCCCAGCCCACTAAGGGCTGGTTATTATTCTCCCACAGCCCATGGACCTCTTGGGGTCGAAATACCCCTCCCGGAGGTCCCCCGGTACACTACCGGCACTCCCGGTACACTACCGATACTCCCGGTACACTACCGATGAGCCCGAAACTTTTCCGGCGACCAAACTGGGACATCCTATATATGAATCTTTACCTCCGGACCATTCCGGAGCTCCTCGTGACGTCCGAGATCTCATCCGGGACTCCAAACAACCTTCTGTCACCACCATACATAACTCTACACTACCGAAACGTCACCGAACCTTAAGTGTGCAGACCCTGTGGGTTCGAGAACTATGTAGACATGACCGAGACACCTCTACGGTCAATAACCAATGGCGGGACGTGGACGTCCACATTGGTTCCTACATATTCTACGAAGATCTTTATCGGTCGAACCTCTATGTCAAGGATTCAGTTAATCCCGTATAACGTTCCCTTTGTTCTTCGGTATGTTACTTGCCCGAGATTCGATCGTCGGTATCTCCATACCTAGTTCAACCTCGTTACTGGCAAGTCTCTTTACTCGTTCCATAACACAAGATCCCATGACTAACACTTAGCCACATTGCTTGCAAGGCTTGTTGTGATGTTGTATTACCGAGTGGGCCCTGAGATACCTCTCCGTCACACGGAGTAACAAATCCCAGTCTTGATCCATGCCAACTCAACAAACACCATCGGAGATACCTGTAGAGCACCTTTATAGTCACCCAGTTACGTTGCGACGTTTGATACACACAAGGCACTCCTCCGATATCCATGAGTTGCATGATCTCATGGTCATAGGAACATATACTTGACATGCAGAAAACAGTAGCAATAAACTGACACGATCATATGCTATGTTTGTAGTTTGGGTCTTATCCATCACATCATTCTCCTAATGATGTGATCCCGTTATCAAATGACATCTCATGTCCATGGCTAGGAAACCTTAACCATCCTTTGATCAACGAGCTAGTCCATTAGAGGCATACTAGGGACATGGTTTTGTCTATGTATCCACACATGCATTTAAGTCTCCGATCAATACAATTATAGCATGGATAATAAACTATTATCATGAACAAGGAAATATGATAATAACTAATTTATTATTGCCTCTAGGGCATATTTGCAACAGTCTCCCACTTGCACTAGAGTCAATAATCTAGTTCACATCACCATGTGATTCGCATTGTTATGAATCTAACACCCAATGAGTTTTGGGGCTCGATCATGCTTTGCATGTGAGAGAGGTCTTATAGTCAACGGGTCTGCGATATTCAGATCCGTGTGTACTTTGCAAATCTCTATGTCAAACCGTAAACACTGCTACCACACTCCACTTGGTACTATTTCCATATGGCTGCTCCACTATACGTATCCTGATTGCTACTACTAGTCATCCAGATAGGTGTTAAAGCTTGCATCGACGTAACTCTTTACGACGAACTCTTTATCACCTTCATAATCAAGAAACATTTCCTTAGTCCTCTGGTTACTAAGGATAATTCCGACCGCTGTCCAGTGATCCACTCCTGGACCACTCTTGTACCCCTTGACAGACTCATGGCAAGGCACACATAGGTGCGGTACACAGCATGGCATAATATAGAGCCTATGGCTAAGGCATAGGGGACGACATTCGTCCTTTCTCTTTCTTCTGCCGTTGTCGAGCTTTGAGTCTCACTCAACTTCACACCTTACAAATCAGGCGAGAACTCTTTCTCTGACTGATCCATTTTGAACTCTTTCAAAATCTTTGTCAAGGTATGTACTCATTGAAAGTCTCATCAAGTCATCTTGATCTATCTCTATAGATCTTGATGCTCAACAATTTGGTAGCTTTATCCAGGTCTTCCTTTGAAAATCACTTTCCAAACAACCATTTATGCTTTTCAGAAATCCTACATTATTTCCGATCAACAATATGTCATCCACATATACTTATCAGAAATTCTATAGTGCTCCCACTCACTTTATTGCAAATACAAGTTTCTCGTAAACTTTGTATAAACATCAAAACTTTGATCACCTCATCAAAGCGTATATTCCAACTCCGAGATGCTTGCTTCAGTCCATGGAAGGATCACCGAAGCTTGCACACCTTTTAGCATCCTTAGGGCTGACAAAACCTTCTGGTTGTATCACATACAACCTTTCCTCAAGTAAACCGTTAAGGAAACGATGTTTTGACATCCATCTGCCAGATTTCATAATTGAAAACACAGCAACTGCTAACATAATTCCAACAGACTCTTAGCATCGCTACAAGTGAGAAAGCCTCATCGCAGTCAACTCCTTGAACTTGTCACAAACAACTTTGCAACAAGTCGAGCTTTACAAATGGTGACATTCACCATCAGTGTCTGTCTTCATTCTAAAGGTCCATTTGTACTCAACGACCTGCCGTCTAACGAGCAAGTCTACCAAAGTCTATACTTGGTTTTCATACATGGATCCTATCTCGGATTTCATGGCCTCTAACCATTCGTCGGAATCCGGTCCCATCATCGCTTCTCCATAGCTCGTAGGTTCATCGTTGTCCAACAACATGATCTCCAAGACAGAGTTGTCGTACCACTTAGGAGCAGTACACATCCTTGTCGACCCACGAAGTTCGATAGTAACTTGATCCTAAAGCTTCATGATCATCGTCATTAACTTACTCTTCAACTAACGTAGGCTTCACAGAAACATCTTTCTGCGCTGCGCTACTCTCTTGTTGAACAAAGGTTTAACAACCTCATCAAGTTCTATCTTCCTCCCACTCAATTCTTTCGAGAGAAACATTTCCTCGAGAAAGGATCCGTTTAAGCAACAGACATTTTGCACTAGGATCTGAGATTGAAGGTTCACCCAACTGATCTTAGGGTATTCTATGAAGATGCAATTTGTCCGCCTTGGGTTCGGCCTCATTAGGTGAAAACATTTTCCACACAAGTGTCACATCCCAAAATATTAAGAAATGACAGCTTAGGTTTCTATCAAACCATAATTCACATGGTGTCATCTCAACGGATTTAGATGGTGCCCTATTTAAAGTGAATGTAGTTGTCTCTAATGCATAACCCCAAAATTATAGTAGTAAAACGACAAGAGACATCATATTACGCACCATGTCCAATAGAGCATAACTATGATGTTCGGACACACCATCACACTATGGTGTTCCAGGTGGCGTTTAGTTGTGAAACAACTTTCACATTGTCTTAAGTTGTATGCCAAACTCGTGACTCAGATAGTCACCTCCATGATCATATCGCAGTCATTTTTATCTTGTTGTCACGATGATCTTTAAACTTCACTCTGAATTTGCTTGAACCTTTCAAACGATTCAGACTTGTGTTTCATTAAGTAAATATACACTATATCTACTCAAATCATCAGTGAAGGTAAGAAAATAACGATATCCACTGCACGCTACAAGACTCACTAGATTGCATACATCAACATGTATCATTTCCAATGAATCACTTGCCCGCTCCATCCAACGGGGTCCTTTAGTCATCTTGCCCAAGAGGCATGGTTCGCATGTCTCAACCGATTCGAAATCGAATGAGTCCAAATATCCATCAGCATGGAGTTTCTACATGCGCTTTATACCAATATGACATTTAGCGGCAGTGCCACAAGTATGTGGTACTATCATTATTAACTTTGTGTCTTTTGACATCAATGTTATGAACATGTGTAATACTATGATCAAGATTTCAACAAACCATTCTCACTGGGTGCATGACCATTGAAGGTATTATTCATGTAAACAGAATAATCATTATTCTCTAACTTAAATGAATAACCGTATTGCAATAAACATGATCTAATCATGTTCATGCTCAACGCAAAACAACAAATAACATTTATTTAGGTTCGTCACTAATCCTGAAGGTAGAGAGAGCATGCGATGTTGATCACATCAACCTTGGAAACACTTCCAACACATATCGTCACCTCACCCTTAGCTAGTTCTCCATTTATTCCGTAGCTTTTATTTCGAGTTACTAACATTTAGCAACCGAACCGGTATCCAATACCCAGGTGCTACTAAGAGTACTAGCAAGGTACACATCAATAACTCCTATATCAAATATACTTCTGTCGATGTTGCCAGCCTTCTTATCTACCAAGTATCTAGGGTTGTTCCGCTTCAGCGACCTCTCACCTCATAATAGAAGCACTTAGTCTCGGGTTTGAGTTCAACTTTGGGTTGCTTCACTGGAGCAGCAACTGACTTGCTATCCATGAAGTTTCCCTCCTTGCTCTTGCCCTTTTCGAAACTAGTGGTTTGATTAACCATCAACACTTGACGCTCCTTCTTGATTTCTACCTTCGCCGTGTCAAACATCGCGAACAGCTCAGGTATCAATACTTCTATCCCTGGTGTATTATAGTTCATCACTAAGTTCTAGTAGCTTTAGTGACAGTGACTTGGAGAACTATATCAATCACTATCTTATCTGGAAGATCAACTCCCACTTGATTCAATCGATTGTAGTACCCAGACAATCTGAGTACATGCTCAACGATTGAGCTATTCTCCTTCATCTTACAGGCAAAGAATCTTGTTGGAGATCTCATATCTCGCAACGCAGGCACGAGCCTGAGATCACAATCTCTGCTCCTAGAACATCTCATATGTTCCGTGACGTTCAAAACGTTTCCGAGCCTCAATTCTAAGCCGTAATGCATGACGCACTAAACTATCAAATAGTCATCGAAACGTGCCTGTCAGATGTTCACAACATCTATAGACGATGCTAGAGGGGGTGGCGCACCAAGCGGTGCATTAAGGACATAAGCCTTCTGTGCAGCAATGAGGACAATCCTCAGATCACGGACCCAGTCCGCAATATTGCTACCAACATCTTTCAACTCTATTTCTCTAGGAACATATAAAAATACAAGGGAGCTACAGCGTGAGCTAGTAATCTACAACATAATTTGCAAAGACACTTTGACTATGTTCATGATAATGAGTTCAATTAATCATATTACTTAAGAACTCCCACTCAAATTGACATCCCTCGGGTCATTCGAGTGATACATGATCCAAATTCACAAACTCAAGTCCGATCATCACGTGAGTTAAGGTGGCTTCAATGGTGAACATCATTATGTTGATCATATCCACTATATGACTCATGCTCGACCTTTCGGTCTCTTGTGTTCCGAGGCCATGTCTGTACATGCTAGGCTCGTCAAGTTTAACCCGAGTGTTCTGCGCATGCAAATCTGGCTTGCACCCGTTGTATGTGAACGTAGAGTCTATCACACCCGATCATCACGTGGTGTCTCAACACGGCGAACTTTCGCAATGGTGCACACTCGGGGAGAACACAATTTATCTTGAAATTAAGTGAGGGATCACCTTATAATGCTACCGTCGTCCTAAGCAAAACAAGGTGCATAAAAAGGATTAACATCACATGCAAATCATAAGTGACATGATATGGCCATGAACTTGTGCTTTTGATCTCCATCTAGAAAGCACCGGCATGATCTCCATTGTCACCAGCATGACACCATGATCTCCATCAATGTGTCGCCATCGGGGTTGTCACGCCCTGCATGCTTCTACTACTATTGCTACCGTAGCGATAAAGTAAAGCATTACATAGCGCTTAATGATTGACACGCAGGTCATACAATAATTAAAGACAACCCTATGGCTCCTGCCGGTTGACGTACTCATCGACATGCAAGTCGTGATAATATATACATCACATGATCATCTCATACATCACATATATCACATCATGTAATTGGCCATATCATATCACAACATACCTTGCAAAAACAAGTTAGACGTCCTCTAATTGTTGTTGCATGTTTTACGTGGCTGCTACGGGTATCTAGCAAGAACGATTCTCACCTACGCATAAACCACAACGGTGATACATAGATTGCTTTTCAACCTTCTCAAGGATCGCCTTTGTCGGATCCGATCCAACTAAAGTGAGAGAAACTGTCACCCGCAAGCCATCTAAGCAACAAGTTGCATCGAGGGAACCGGTCTCTCGTAAGCGTACGAGTAATGTTGGTCCGGGCCGCTTCATCTCACAATCCCGCAGAACCAAAATACGACCAAGGGAGGAAGCAATATAAGCATCAATGCCCACAAACCTTTTGTGTTCTACTCGAGATCTCATCGAACCATCAACCTAGCTCATGATGCCACTGTTGGGGAACGTCGCATGGGAAACAAAAAATTTCCTACGCACACGCAAACCTATCAATGGTGATGAGCATCTACGAGAGGGAGAGTGGATCTACGTACCCTTGTAGATCGCTAAGCGGGAAGCGTTAAGAAACGCGGTTGGTGTAGTCGAACATCTTCGCGATCCAAATCGCCGAGCGTCCCGCGATCTCATCACGATCCGTCCCACGATCCAATCACGATCCGTCCCGTGAACTTATCACGATCCGTCCCGCGATCTCATCACGATCCATCTCACGATCTTGATCATGATCTGTCCCGCGAACTCATCACGATCCATTCCGCGATCTCATCACGAACCGTCTCGCGATCTCGATCACGGTCCTTCCGATCTAGCGCCGAACGAACGGCACCTCCGCGTTCAGCACACGTGCAGCTTGATGACGATCTCCACCGTCTCGATCCAGCGAGAGGAGGTGGAGAGGAGAGAGAGTTCACCGGCAGCATGACGGCACTCCGGTGATGGTGGTGGAGCAATTCCGGCAGGGCTTCGCCTAAGCGCTGCGGAACTACGATCTAGAGGAGAAACTATGCACCGGTGGAACGGGTAGCACGTGGCCGGAAATTCTGTCCAAAAACCACCCAATCCACTAGTATATATAGGAGGAGAGGAGAGGAGAGGCATCCAAGGCCTTTGGGTCGGCCGAAATAGGAGGTGGGAGCAATCCTACTTCACCTCCAATCCTAGTTGGAGTAGGATTGCCTCCTATTGGCTGATTTTCCACTTTTTGCTTTAGGACTTTCTCTCCTGCGCCATGGGCCTTTGTGGCTGTTTTCCCAGCCCACTAAGGGATGGTTATTATTCTCCCACAGCCCATGGACCTCTTGGGGTCGAAATACCCCTCCCGGAGGTCCCCCGGTACACTACCGGCACTCCCGGTACACTACCGATACTCCCGGTACACTACCGATGAGCCCGAAACTTTTCCGGCGACCAAACTGGGACATCCTATATATGAATCTTTACCTCCGGACCATTCCGGAGCTCCTCGTGACGTCCGGGATCTAATCCGGGACTCCAAACAACCTTCTGTCACCACCATACATAACTCTACACTACCGAAACATCACCGAACCTTAAGTGTGCAGACCCTGCGGGTTCGAGAACTATGTAGACATGACCGAGACACATCTACGGTCAATAACCAATGGCGGGACATGGACGTCCACATTGGTTCCTACATATTCTACGAAGATCTTTATCGGTCGAACCTCTATGTCAAGGATTCAGTTAATCCCGTATAACGTTCCCTTTGTTCTTCGGTATGTTACTTGCCCGAGATTCGATCGTCGGTATCTCCATACCTAGTTCAACCTCGTTACTGGCAAGTCTCTTTACTCGTTCCGTAACACAAGATCCCATGACTAACACTTAGACACATTGCTTGCAAGGCTTGTTGTGATGTTGTATTACCGAGTGGGCCCTGAGATACCTCTCCGTCACACGGAGTAACAAATCCCAGTCTTGATCCATGCCAACTCAACAAACACCATCGGAGATACCTGTAGAGCACCTTTATAGTC
The DNA here is from genome assembly GCA_022496015.1 of Hordeum marinum. NCBI lineage: Eukaryota > Viridiplantae > Streptophyta > Magnoliopsida > Poales > Poaceae > Hordeum > Hordeum marinum. The sequence goes on from CM039675.1 coordinate 419,964,713, forward strand.
ACCCAGTTACGTTGCGACGTTTGATACACACAAGGCACTCCTCCGATATCCATGAGTTGCATGATCTCATGGTCATAGGAACATATACTTGACATGCAGAAAACAGTAGCAATAAACTGACACGATCATATGCTATGTTTGTAGTTTGGGTCTTATCCATCACATCATTCTCCTAATGATGTGATCCCGTTATCAAATGACATCTCATGTCCATGGCTAGGAAACCTTTACCATCCTTTGATCAACGAGCTAGTCCATTAGAGGCATACTAGGGACATGGTTTTGTCTATGTATCCACACATGCATTTAAGTCTCCGATCAATACAATTATAGCATGGATAATAAACGATTATCATGAACAAGGAAATATGATAATAACTAATTTATTATTGCCTCTAGGGCATATTTCCAACAAGCTAACCCTAATGAGATCACAGGACGGATCGTGATTGGATCGCGGGACATATTGTAATGAGATCACAGGACGGATCGTGATTGGATCGCAGGATGGATCATGATGGGATCGCGGGACACTCGGCGATTTGGACCACGCAGACGTTCGACTACATCAACCGCGTTTCTTAACGCTTCCCGCTTAGCGATCTACAAGGGTATGTAGATCCACTCTCCCTCTCATAGATGCTCATCACCATGGATAGATCTTGCGTGTGCATAGGATTTTTTTATTTCCCATGCAATGTTCCCCAACAAAGTTGTCTTGAGAATGCAAAGGAAATTTGGGGTACTTTGGTTGATATGCACAAAGCTACCAAATCCGCCAGAGAATCTAAGTTGGATGTGCTACAAAGTCAACTTGAGAAGTTCAAGATGAAGGATGGTGAGGAGTCACATAAATGTACTCCAGGGTTTCTATCATCGCAAATGATATTGACGGCTTAGGAAGTGAAGAGATGACCGATAAATTCATCATCAAGAAGATCCTTAGAGCCTTGGAGGGAAAGTACGACACCGTGTGCACATGGATCCAAATGATGCCAAACTACAAAGATCTCAAGCCCACGGAAGTGATTGGTAGGATTGTTGCTCATGAGATGTCAGTCAAAGACAAAGAAGAGCTTCAGAAAAAGTCAAGCGGTGCTTACAAAGCCACAAGTGATTCGCCCGCTACTTCAAGTGACAACCTTGGTACCAATGAAGAGATAAGCCTCATGGTCAAGAAATTCAACAAATTCTACAAGAATCGAGGCAAAGAGAGAAGCTCTAACTCAAGATATGAAGAGACTATAATTGCTACAATATTGGAACACCTCGACACTTCTCCAATGCATTCACGGCTCCACACAAAATAAGAGAAGAGTCACCTATAATAAGAAGCTCAAGAACGAGTCGACTCGAAGAGAGAGAAGGAGTAGAGAAGATCGTTATGAACGAAGACCCTCCCGGAGAAGCAAGGACTCGGAGAAGAAGGACAAGTACACCAAGAGCTACATAACAAGAATACATCAAGCTTGTGTTGGTGAATGGTTATCTGGCTCCGAATCCGACAACTAATGCGAGAGAAGCTATCAATCCAACTCTGACTATTGTCAAGATGAAGGTGTTGCGGGATTAGCACTTTCCTCTTCCAACACCTATGACTTATTTGAGTCACCAAATAAAGGGATTGGAAGTTTCTTCATATCCAAAGGCTCCAAGGTATCATGCCCCGAATATCTGGATTTTGATAGTGATGAGGATGACTTACTAGGAGATCATGACTTGCTCTTTGATAAAACTAGTGATATTATTGGAAATGAACTTGATAATAACGATGATAGTCAATATAATTCATGTGATGATGATAATAAGGAGATTGATCGTCTAACTAAAGAACTAAACACTCTTAAGTTAGACCATTAATCTACTCAAGAAGATCATAGGGATCTCTTAAGAACTCATGAGAACCTACGCTTCGAGAAGCAAACTTTAGAGCAAGAACATGAGTTTCTTAAAGCTAGCAATGGCGATCTTAGAATGAAGAGTTCTTATTATCTAGCGACACGATTACTCTTTTCTACTTTTGTTCCACAAGTTAAATCTAATCAAACTAGTAACAAAGGCAAAAAAGGTTCTTCAACTAGTAGCAATGATAAAAATGTCAAATAAAATGACATTGCTTCTAGTTGTTCTATTAACTCCACTAATGATTCTATTAGACAAGTTACACTTGAGCAAAAAACGATGTATTGATAGGAATTATAGAAAAAGGTGTCTACAAGAGTCTTGCCGGGGGTAAGCAATTCGAGGAGATTGGAAGCAAGAAATGATGGCACCGGAAGAACCAAGGCATTGGCTACTTGAATGCCAACGGAGTTGAATGGGAAGAAGGGCAATACCCCAAGACAAAGTTTGTTCCTCAAAAGGAGAAGTATGATCCTACTCTCTCCTTGGGAATGAAAACTTAAGAAGACCTTCTACCACAAGACCACAAGCTTAAGGACAAACTTCAAGATGAGATTGACTCATTTGAAGAAGAATCTCAAGCCATGGTCAAGTGGGTTCCCAAGGCCACTACTAGCTCTCCATCATCAAGTGCTGGCTAAACTCCAAGGATCCGCATCAAGTTGATGTGAGTCCCCAAGAAGAAGAACTAGAGAAGTTCTTGAGGGGTGACTCCGCCAACGAAATTCACTCACACTCATGTTTGGCAAGGACTATTTGTAGTCAACTCCAACACTATGCAATAGTTCAAGGAGTCACACATTACCTCACAGGTAAGCAAGGGACAAGGTAATTAACGTATCAATGGACAACATCATGTATGTGTTTCACTCCATCTCCATAGATATCCTTGTATTTGTTCCTTGTGTGGGACTAACCCATGTAGGTGATAAGTGTATGAAACAACAAGGATATCTCCCAACTCAACACGATCTTTGTCAACTATGAGCATCCACTACTACAACACCTACATGAAGTCTTCAACGACAAAACCGAAGGTTAGTTTGTCCCACTTAGGGGGGATGTCACATCAAGGGGGAGCTTTACTCTATGACTTGAGTCAAAGAATCTCATAAGATGTGAACACCTTAAAAGCTTTATGTAAAAGTGTAAACCCCACTTGTGCTTAAATGACGAGTATGACCTATGATCAAGTATTCTTGCTTGGCTCCTTGGGTCAATATATCCATATATAGATGACTTCATCATTGCCAAAGTGATTGGTAGATACTTGAGTGGTTGTGCATGCTTGCCATGTTTTATTTGACATCTTATTGTGTGAGCATGTTGGTGTGCATATCTTTAATCATTCGAGGACATCCAATTGTTGTTATCTGGTTTTTCATTTTTCTTTGGCCAATTAGATGAACAAGAATGCCTAGGTACCCCCTCTAGCTATGTATGATTTGTCGTCTCAAATTCTATTCACGCTTCATCATAAAATTTGAGCAAGCACTTCTTGGACTCTCTATGTGTGGAGCACTTGGAGTTCCGTTTCGACAAGAGCTAACTTCCAAAACCTCCCATGTCATACTCGGTGTCACCAACTGTGGGGACCCCGACTCATAAGTCGTGATCACCGAATGTACGTGCATAGTGATCCCAGAGATCAATGCTCACTGAACACACATAAACTGAATAACAAGAGTCTTACATACTTTACATACCGGTTTACCTAAATATGGCCTTTATGGGCAGGTCCTCGTATGATTGCAGTGGAAATCTTCAAAAATAGCGTGAACCCATGCCATCTGCCTTAACCCTACATGCATTCTGACTGGGAAGCGTCCTAGCTCGCATTTCCGTCGCCGAGGTAATCTTCATCACAACCTGATCTTTCATGCCTGGCCAATAAAATAACCACTGGCAAGCCAATGAGGACTTTGAATGTACTCACAAGCAACCTATGTTTGGAATAAGGCAATAACAATGCTTGATATAGCACTAATAGGTAAGTTTTGCAGAAAGCTAATTTTGAGTGCAATGACATGATCAAGTAATTTAAGTAAGCATGCATCAACCATGAATAGGTGTCCATAAGGACACGTCACAGTCATCACCATAAGCAGGGGTTGGACGTCTCATGTTCAACCATCACACCAAGTACTCAGACTTGTCTCATGTACAGCCCGAACATCTCATGTTCAGTCATCATCCCAAGTCATCCAAATCGACTCAAATATCATACTTGTCACCATACACACACTCACCTAGTTTTTAGGAAACATTTGGATGTCGCACAAGAGCGGTCATCCAACCATCCTTGACCGTGGACACGGCTATTTGCATAGTTTTACACTTTGCAAAGGTTGCACACTTTACCCACAAGACTCGGGGAACTTCCTTGTCATCCATGACTCGCGGTATATAACATACCTGAGGTAAGCACCCGAACAATGCTTTTCCCCTAGCGATACTAAACAAAGAGTCCACTCGATTGGTACCTAACCCTCACGATGTACATCACACGAGCCTCGCTCCAGATTGTACCATCCATGAGGGGACCAACGGTGTGCCTAGTGCCTGTAAAGACAGCGCATGATCGTCCATTCCGGTATGACCCCGTATCAAAAGTGACCACACCACTCCTGCTACTAGTTATGCGGGCTCTATGCTAGTACCCACCAAGGTAATCAACGAAGACCCTTCCCATATAGGGGTAGAGTGGTTGTACATGTAAGGTTGGAATAACAATCGCAACTTACACCAATCCATTTTCGAAAACCACACACACTCACTTGCTCCGGTACACCACTTCTTTCTCAAGTGGTTACCTAGCTCATCATCATCTCTCTCGGGCATTAGTGGCACCCGACGGGTTTTTCAAGAAGTCTTTGAAATCATTTCTTCCTTTCCATCACTATGCATAAGTCCCCAACCCACTTGTGTAGCATCTACTAGCATCCTAACTACACCCACCCACATAACCCTCATAAGGTGGTAGGGTTATGCATGATGCAAGTGTCAATGGTAAGATTATCGGAGGCAACCCACGGAAGTGGTCACTACTTCACATGATCAAGCGTAACAAAAGTAAAGTGCTATATGACATGCAATGAAAATGGTTTCTTAACATGGTCAAAGGGCTGCTTGCCTGGCTTATTCAAGTCTTCGAGGTCTTCACACGCTTGTCGTCCACTCCGAGCACTTTGTCTACTTCGTCAACTATAACCGGAAAACAACCGCAATAAGCAACACAACAAGCAGAAAATAGAAGTGCTCTATAATTAGGATTTTTATTTTTCTAGGACTCCTCTGGTCATGAGAAAAATAACCAAGGAGGTTTTGGTGGATGTGGGTCAAGGGGGAGTTTTGAATGGTGGGAATGATGGAAATGATGATCCTTCAAGATGTCAACAGAAAATGTTTTCTTTAAAATGAGTGGAGGCACTCATAAAATAGGGCATGATTTTAGAAACATGTGAGAAGTGGTTTCACTAGATTTGGAGTTGGTATGAATTTCCTAGGGATTTGCAAAGATGAGATAAATGGAAAAGTGGTTTATTTAGTGGATCCAACAGAATAGGTGCATGGTAAAAATGTTCACCATGGCTATAAAAATAGGGTATGACACTTAGAGTACCTACAAATTGGAATTACTCCATTTGGAGATTATATGGATGCTTTGGGAATTTGCAAAGTGGCCTCTAGTAGTTCAAATTTGAATCCCACAGAAAAAGTGTGGTGAAAAATTATGGAAGTGCCACCATTAAATAGGTGGTATTTTTAGAAGGATGCAGCTATTTGAATCATTGGATTTGGACATGTATTTATTTGTTTATGATTTTTGGAAGTCCTGATAAAAGAATAAATAAAAAGGTTATACCTCTTGGGCTCAAAGCCAGTGGGCCACACAGCTCAACGGGGTAGAGCCGCTACTGGGCCTGCCCAGTGGATCGGCTTAGCAAAATGGAGGCCACACCGCCTTCGTTGCGGGGAAGCGGACCCCGTGGAAGCGCGACCACTTAAATAGGGGGGTGTATGGCTATAGGCGGGCCCCGTCCGTCAGGTCTTCCTCCCACCTGCCGCCAGAGCCAGGGAGAGGCAGGGGACCCTGGCCGAGCGCGTGCCAGCGCCCGTCCTGGCGGCGCTCCGGCCACCGGGGTGCTCGGGGCGCCCCACCGCACCCGCCTGGGTGGTCATACAACCCCGGGGAGGCCGTTCCCGGGCGCGGTTTCGGCCATGGCGAAGGGGCACCATCGGCGATGACGGGCAGGTGTGGCAATGGTGGAGGGGGAAGAAATGGCGAGCGTAGGGGGGTTTGTGGTGGCGCTGGGAGTGCTCAGTGGCCGTCTGGAGGAGAGGAGAGAGGCGGGACAACTCGAACTTGCCGGAGGCCGAGGCGGCGCCATGGAGTTCTTGGGCGAATTAGGAGTGCACGGGGGCCAGGGGCTCGGTATGGGGAGTTCCAAGGGAGGGGGAGGGAGCTAGAGGGGACAAGAAGGGGATCGGGGAGAGGTAAAAGCAAGAGGGGCGTCGAGGGAAGCTCGGATGTGCCTCTGATGCCCTCGGGCACCGAGCATGCGCATGCCTGAGCTCCCTTGGCTGCATCCTGGCGTCGGGGAGAGTTGTGGGAGGTCAAGAGGAGGCTATTGGCAAGCAGGGATGCCCCGCCGAAGATTGTTGTGAGCTACAGGACAACGTTTTTCGGCAGAGCACCGTTGCTGCATGCTAGTTACGTGGTCACCACACCATGGACTGTCCAGGGTGACTTTTTGGTCGGCCAAAGATGTCTGGCATACAAGACATGCATGCCTGAGTGCTCTTGTTAAGTATCAGAGAATATATAGCTGCTTGGGTTAGGTTTCAACTGAGGGTAAGTTTGAAGCAGAAAACTTGGGGCTGATCTACTAGGAGTTACTCTAGGGAACTATGGATAAAACCTTGTCTAGTAGCCCTAGCTATGGAGGGAGTACATGCACACCAATTTTCAGATCATGGAGATGAGAGGGCAAGGTACTTGTAGTACAAAGCTATGCTTACTGCCATAAACTAGATTCAGATGGTTTTCTCATATTGTCCACATGAGCATGCCATATATGGGTGTGCCAAGGTGCATTAGTATGCAAATGAGGTTGTGGAAAAGTTTGGGGTCATTATCATGATCAGAAGGGAAAGAGAGGTGCTATCATGGTAAAAAAAAGAGGGAATAAGAGAGAGTTACCCCCCCCCCCAAATAATTGACCTGAGGCCATGGAAAAGTTACTGGAGGTAGAAGAGGGTTATAATATGTTGTGGTAAAAACTTGGGGGCAAGGGGGTATCTTTTTGGGTCCACTTTGCTTGTCTACAAGTTTATGGCTAAAGGTGTTTGTGTTGTGATTGGGCTAGGAAGGGGAATCGTATGACCTTGAGATTTACCAGGGGTAAATGGTAAGTCCATTTGGTCCTGATCACAAGTTTTGAGATGATTTGAAGAAAGTTGATAATGTAAACTAGGTAAACACGAGAAATGGACAGAAATGGATTTCTATAGATCTGATCATGCAATTCTATTCCCCTTGATGCACCACTTGATGTAGCATCATCATTTGGGTAATAGAGAATGCCCACAAAGTTTGGGATCAATAGGAGATACTTCACAATGTAAAGTTGATCAAATTTGGCTCTGGACAGGAATGGCTTTAGGATATTTTGGTGAACCAAAATAATTGGGATTGAGATGAAACTTCGCAACATGACCACATATATCATATGAGACATGCTAGTATTTTCCTGGATTTATTTGAGAATATTTCTTATAGAAATATTTCAAATGCTTGGAATAGGACAAAATGGTTTTGAGGGGTTTTGTCCAATATTTTGAACATGACCATGTGTTTAAACTCTTATATATGGAAAATATATGTCCATTGAGTTTTCCTAAATTTTATCAAATATTTTGAAAGCATTTAAATAATTTTTCCCTATAAAAGATCATTTCTGGCCTTAAGATAAAGCATTTAAATAAAATACGAAAATAGTCTTTTAAAATAATATCTTGTGGTTTTGGGAAGTTATATATATAGTAGGTTCCAACTAAAGCATTTGGGGAAAAAGGATCCACCCAATTTGAGGACTTGTAGTACAAATCTCAAATCAGGGGGTTTTGAAAACCTAATTTAAATAAATGCTTTTGGGCCAAAATAATATTTGATAAAAATAATTTTTGGGTACTATTCACATGGCATGATCATTGGGCAAGAAGTTTGATCAAGGGAAAGATCTTTGAGAGTAGGAGGGAGTTTTATGAGTATAGAGCACTAGCGAACAATCAAACAATCAGCAATCAAGTCAAGCATAACTAGCACACAAAAGTTTTGATTGGCCCTGATTTTTGAATCATGATAACTTTGTCATGAGGCAAATCATAGGGTGTGACAGACCTACCCCCCTTACAAGAATCTCGTCCCCGAGATTCCTAGGCTAGGCATGGGAAGGACGCGGAAATACAGAGGTGAGGTAGTCTTCACGTTCCCATTTGGCTTCTGCTCCAGCGTGGTTGTCCTTCTGGGTCTTGAAATGCTTGATGATATGTCTTCAGGGTGAACAGCGTTTTGGCAAGGGCCTGTCTTGTGTGTGTATTCCAAGGTCGGTATACCTGGCCAAGTAGTGTGTCTGTGTGCTACTCCTGGGACTGCTCACGTTGGTTAGTGACATCTAGATGTCTCGTGTTAGAATAGAAGGGTCAAGTCTCGGTGTAGCTTCTCGTTGGCGGGATGTCCTTAGCTTCCTTAAAGCAGGAGGTCTTTAGTCGTAGGTGGTCTCCATCCTTGAGAGTGCTGAGGTGCGTCATCGTGGGCTTCTCGTCGAGATCTTCTGCTTGAGTAAGTTCCCCAGGTAGGTTCTTCATTCTTCTTTGGTCGTTTTTCTTCATCGTCATGGATGCACTGGAGGGTCCTCGAGTGTTTGGTCTACTCGTCTCTCTGTGGCAAAGTCTGCGCTGAGTCTTGTCCCTAAGACTGAGCTTAGAGACTTGGTGTCAAAACGGGTTCTACTATATGGGAAGGTTCTGAGGAGGGTCCAAGATGAGCTGGCTACACAAAAGTATAGACCAGTCATCCAATCCCCAGGGTCTAAGGCTTGGCAAGCAGAGCGAACTACCTTCGATAGGTGGCTTACCATGGTCGAGTCATGGTTTACGCCCCAGATTGAACCAAAAATGGGCTAGCAATGAGGTCATGATAGTCGTTCTACTCTGTTTTGGGCATCTGAAGGGAGCAGGGATGGCATGCTCAATGTACACCATCAAGGTGGTGGAGTGAGGGGTGTTATCGCCTCCTTGGTTCCTTCCTAGTCAAGAACTAATAGGTGATTGATAAGACAAGGGGTTCTATAATCCTCTGGATGTGCAAGGGTTTCATCATGCTTGGACGTCGGTGCTTCTTGATATAGTCTAGTTGATGTAGCTAGCAGATGAGTGGTGGTTGACTTCTTCTTCATCGTCGTCGTAGCTCCGCGATCGTAGTGGTTCTTCATCTTGCTTGGGCAAGAAAGTCTTCTTTTGCATGGAGGGTTCTTCAAGGAGTCCAACTTTTTCAAGGTGGAACCTTTTATGCTCGAGAGGCATGGCAATCGATGTTCCTCGGGCTGGTCCAAACAGGACTAAAGTGTTCCTCCTCTCATTGGGTAAATAATTATGTCATCCTGGAGGACAACAACCTATTTCCCGAGGTACCACATAAACACCTTCTAATGGGGTATGTTAGAGGAGCGGGCACTCGCCCCGGATGGTCACTAGTGTCAAGGGTTCGAGGTCCAACCTAGTAGAGGTCTTCGTGGCTACCTTCCTTATGGAAAGGGTGAGGGTGGTCACGATGGGGTATCGACCATGGTATTTTGACTTAGAGCCAGAGACTATGGCCTTAGCCCGACCGCGTCATGGTTCGGTAAAGCTTTGGGTTTCAAGGAGCTTAGGATGTGATTGAGTGTCTAACACCTTATCCTAAGCACAATTGTTATATGCCAATAGTACTGCCTATTACTCCAAACAAAATCACCCTATATCCTCGAAGTTATCATCTGATATGAGTCAAATCCAATATTGCATATGCTACTCATATCTCCAAGGTTTCGAGAGAAGGACTATGCTGAAAATCTCATATGTATACTATAACTAACTCACATATATTCCTATATAGAAATCCTCGGGATAATTTACAAGCCGCTAAGCTTGATCATGTCACTACCAATCCAATTGTCCTTCTAACCTATTCAGGGTCTTAGGTACTACATTACTATGCTAAGGAAACGCGGAATAAACCAATCCAAGATCTTGTTTCCTTCCTACGAATCCAATTAACCGATCCTCGATTATCATCCACTATTACCTGATCCATTACTGCTACAAATCCAGCATCGATGGTGTCCAACATAATCTCCTTGAGTTCACATAATCCACATATCATTGCAAGGACTATTGTCATGAACTTCCAACCTCATGGCTAACTACACTCCAAGGTCGAGCTTATATAGATCCCTAACTTATCCCTAACATCATCTGATTCCTTCTACTATCATCCACCGAGAAACATGGTATCATGATCAAGATCATTGGACTAAATCCAAATTACTCCGAACCATGTGGTTTAATAGATCTTGAGCACCTGGTAGGATTACCTATTTAAATCCGAGTTTTACATCTAGTAAGAGCTCCCTACTAATCCAATATTCTCAAAGGACAAGTAAGTTATGCCACTCTATCAATCTTGATCCACCAAGTTCATCTACCAACATTAAGCCTACCAAAGGGTCTCAACTGCTTCCTCAAGACATCTATCATGGCTAAATCAAATTATTGCCCGCAAACAGTACATCCTCAGAATGATCCTTCCTTCTGGCATCACGGTTCTAGTGCTAGAGTAAGAATGAAGGATGTTTCTGTTGGAAATATGCCCTAGAGGCAATAATAAATTAGTTATTATCATATTTCCTTGTTCATGATAATCGTTTATTATCCATGCTATAATTGTATTGATCGGAAACTTAAATGCATGTGTGGATACATAGACAAAACCATGTCCCTAGTATGCCTCTAATGGACTAGCTCGTTGATCAAAGGATGGTTAAGGTTTCCTAGCCATGGACATGAGATGTCATTTGATAACGGGATCACATCATTAGGAGAATGATGTGATGGATAAGACCCAAACTACAAACATAGCATATGATCGTGTCAGTTTATTGCTATTGTTTTTTGCATGTCAAGTATATGTTCCTATGACCATGAGATCATGCAACTCACGGATATCGGAGGAGTGCCTTGTGTGTATCAAACGTCGCAACGTAACTGGGTGACTATAAAGGTGCTCTACAGGTATCTACGATGGTGTCTGTTGAGTTGGCATGGATCGAGACTGGGATTTGTTACTCCATGTGACGGAGAGGTATCTCAGGGCCCACTGGGTAATACAACATCACAACAAGCCTTGCAAGCAATGTGGCTAAGTTTTAGTCACGGTATCTTGTATTACGGAACGAGTAAAGAGACTTGCCGGTAACGGGGTTGAACTAGGTATGGCGATACCGACGATCGAATCTCGGGCAAGTAACATACCGAAGAACAAAGGGAACGTTATACGGGATTAACTGAATCCTTGACATAGAGGTTCGACCGATAAAGATCTTCGTAGAATATGTAGGAACCAATGTGGACGTCCAGGTCCCGCCATTGGTTATTGACCGTAGAGGTGTCTTGGTCATGTCTACATAGTTCTCGAACCCGCAGGGTCTGCACACTTAAGGTTCGGTGACGTTTCGGTAGTGTAGAGTTATGTATGGTGGTGACCGAAGTTTGTTCGGAGTCCCGGATGAGATCCCATACGTCACGAGGAGCTCCGGAATGGTCCGGAGGTAAAGATTCATATATAGGAAGTCCCAGTTTGGTTTCCGGAAAAGTTTCGGGCTCATCGGTAGTGTACCGGGAGTGCCGGTAGTGTACCGGGAGGCCTCCGGGAGGGGTATTTCGACCCCAAGAGGTCCATGGGCTGTGGGAGAATAATAACCAGCCCTTAGTGGGCTGGGAAAGCAGCCACAAAGGCCCATGGCGCAGGAGAGAAAGTCCTAAAGCAAAAAGTGGAAAATCAGCCAATAGGAGGCAATCCTACTCCAACTAGGATTGGAGGTGAAGTAGGATTGCTTCCCACCTCCTATTTTGGCCGACCCAAAGGCCTTGGCTGCCTCTCCTCCTATATATACTAGTGGATTGGGTGGTTTTTTGACAGAATTTCCGGCCACGTGCTACCCGTTTCACCGGTGCACAGTTTCTCCTCTAGATCGGTTTTCCGCAGCGCTTAGGCGAAGCCCTGCCGGAATCACTCCACCACCATCACCGGAGCGCCCTCACGCTGCCGGTCAACTATCTCTCCTCTCCATCTCCTCTTGTTGGATCAAGACGGTGGAGATCATCATCAAGCTGCACGTGTGCTGAACGCGGAGGTGCCGTCCGTTCGGCGCTAGATCAGAAGGACCGTGATCAAGATCGCGAGACTGTTCATGATGAGATCGCGGGACGGATCATGATGAGTTCACGGGACGGATCGTGATTGGATCGCGGGAAGGATCATGATGAGATCGCGGGACGCTCGGCGATTTGGATCGCGAAGATGTTCGACTACACCAACCGCATTTCTTAACGCTTCCCGCTTAGCGATCTACAAGGGTATGTAGATCCACTCTCCCTCTCGTAGATGCTCATCACCATGGATAGGTTTGCGTGTGCGTAGGAAATTTTTTGTTTCCCTTGCGACGTTCCCCAACAGTGGCATCATGAGCTAGGTTGATGGTTCGATGAGATCTCGAGTAGAACACAAAAGGTTTGTGGGCGTTGATGCTTAGATTGCTTCCTCCCTTGGTCGGATTTTGGTTCAGCGGGATTGTGAGATGAAGCGGCCCGGACCAACATTACTCGTACGCTTACGAGAGACCGGTTCCCTCGATGCAACTTGTTGCTTAGATGGCTTGCGGGTGACAGTTTGTCTCACTTTAGTTGGATCGGATCCGACAAAGGCGGTCCTTGAGAAGGTTGAAAAGCAATCTAGGTATCACCGTTGTGGTTTATGCGTAGGTGAGAATCGTTCTTGCTAGATACCCATAGCAGCCACGTAAAACATGCAACAACAATTAGAGGATGTCTAACTTGTTTTTTCAGGGTATGTTGTGATGTGATATGGCCAATTACATGATGAGATATATGTGATGTATGAGATGATCATGTGATGTATAGAATTTCACGACTAGCATGTCGTTGAGTACGGCAACCGGCAGGAGCCATAGGGTTGTCTTTAATTATTGTATGACCTGCATGTCAATCATTAAGCGCTATGTAATGCTTTACTTTATCGCTAAGCGGTAGCAATAAAAGTAGAAGCAGGGCTGGTGCCACAACCCCAATGGCAACACATTGATGGAGATCAAGATGATGGAGATCATGGTGTTGTGCCGGTGACGATGGAGATCATGCCGGTGTTTCGAAGATGGAGATCTTAAACACAAGTTCATGGCCATATCATGTCACTTATGAATTGCATGAGATGTTAATCCTTTTATGCACCTTGTTTTGCTTAGTACGGCGGTAGCATTATAAGGTGATCCCTCACTTGAATTTCAAGATGAACTGTGTTCTCCCCAAGTGTGCACCGTTGCGAAAGTTCGTCGTGTCGAGACACCACGTGATGATCGGGTGTGATAGACTCTACGTTCACATACAACGGGTGCAAGACAGATTTGCACGCGCAGAACACTCGGGTTAAACTTGACGAGCCTAGCATGTACAGACATGGCCTCGGAACACAAGAGACCGAAAGGTCGAGCATGAGTCATATAGTGGATATGATCAACATAATGATGTTCACCATTGAAGCCACCTTAACTCACGTGATGATCGGACTTGAGTTGGTGAATTTGGATCATGTATCACTCGAATGACCCGAGGGATGTCAATTTGAGTGGGAGTTCTTAAGTAATATGATTAATTGAACTCATTATCATGAACATAGTCAAAGTGTCTTTGCAAATTATGTTGTAGATTACTAGCTCGTGTTGTAGCTCCCTTGTATTTTTATATGTTCCTAGAGAAATAGAATTGAAAGATGTTGGTAGCGAAATTGCGGATTGGGTCCATGATCTGAGGATTGTCCTCATTGCTACACAGAAGGCTTATGTCCTTAATGCACCGCTCGGTGCGCCACCCCATCTAGCGTTGTCTGTAGATGTTGTGAACATCTGACAGGCACGTTTCGATGACTACTTGATAGTTTAGTGCGTCATGCATTACGGCTTAGAATTGAGGCTCCAAAACGTTTTGAACGTCACGGAACATATGAGATGTTCTAAGAGCTGAGACTGTGATCTCAGGCTCGTGCCCGAGTTGCAAGATATAGGATCTCCAACGAGATTCTTTGCCTGCAAGATGAAAGAGAATAGCTCAATCATTGAGCATGTGCTCAGACTGTCTAGGTACTACAATCGCTTGAATCGAGTGGGAGTTGATCTTCCAGATAAGATAGTGATTGATGTAGTTCTCCAAGTCACTGTCACTGAGCTACTAGAACTTGGTGATGAACTAAAAAATGCCAGGGAAAGAAATGTTGATCCCTGAGCTGTTCGCGATGTTTGACACCGCGAAGGTAGAAATCAAGAAGGAGCGTCAAGTGTTGATGGTTAATCAAACCACTAGTTTCGAGAAGGGAAAGAGCAAGGAGGGAAACTTCATGGATAGCAAGTCAGTTGCTGCTCCAGTGAAGCAACCCAAAGTTGAACTCAAACCCGAGACTAAGTGCTTCTGTTATGAGGTGAGCGGTCGCTGAAGCGGAACAACCCTAGATACTTGGTAGATAAGAAGGCTGGTAACATTGATAGAAGTATATTTGATATACGAGTTACTAATGTGTACCTTGCTAGTACTCTTAGTAGCACCTAGGTATTGGATACCGGTTCGGTTGCTAAATGTTAGTAACTCGAAATAAAAGCTACGGAATAAACGGAGAACTAGTTAAGGGTGAGGTAACGATATGTGTTGGAAGTGTTTCCAAGGTTTATGTGATCAACATCGCACGCTCTCTCTACCTTCAGGATTAGTGACGAACCTAAATAAATGTTATTTGGTGTTTTGCGTTGAGCATGAACATGATTAGATCATGTTTATTGCAATACGGTTATTCATTTAAGTTAGAGAATAATGGTTATTCTGTTTACATGAATAATACCTTCAATGGTCATGCATCCAGTGAGAATGGTTTGTTGAAATCTTGATCGTAGTATTACACATGTTCATAACATTGATGTCGAAAGATACAAAGTTAATAATGATAGTACCACATACTTGTGGCACTGCCGC
This sequence comes from Hordeum marinum, assembly GCA_022496015.1. Taxonomy (NCBI): domain Eukaryota; kingdom Viridiplantae; phylum Streptophyta; class Magnoliopsida; order Poales; family Poaceae; genus Hordeum; species Hordeum marinum. The sequence continues at coordinate 419,979,968 of CM039675.1, forward strand.
TAAATGTCATATTGGTATAAAGCGCATGTAGAAACTCCATGCTGATGGATATTTGGACTCATTCGATTTCGAATCGGTTGAGACATGCGAACCATGCCTCTTGGGCAAGATGACTAAAGGACCCCGTTGGATGGAGCGGGCAAGTGATTCATTGGAAATGATACATGTTGATGTATGCAATCTAGTGAGTCTTCTAGCGTGCAGTGGATATCGTTATTTTCTTACCTTCACTGATGATTTGAGTTGATATAGTGTATATTTACTTAATGAAACACAAGTCTGAATCGTTTGAAAGGTTCAAGCAAATTCAGAGTGAAGTTTAAAGATCATCGTGACAAGAAGATAAAAATGACTGCGATATGATCGTGGAGGTGAATATCTAAGCCACGAGTTTGGCATACAACTTAAGACAATGTGAAAGTTGTTCCACAACTAAACGCCACCTGGAACACCATAGTGTGATGGTGTGTCCGAACATCATAGTTATGCTCTATTGGACACGGTGCGTGCTATGATGTCTCTTGTCGTTTTACTACTATAATTTTGGGGTAATGCATTAGAGACAACTACATTCACTTTAAATAGGGCACCATCTAAATCCGTTGAGATGACACCATGTGAATTATGGTTTGATAGAAACCTAAGCTGTCATTTCTTAATGTTTGGGGCTGCAATGCTTGTCTGGAAAATGTTTTCACATAATAAGCTAGAACCCAAAGCGGACAAATGTATCTTCATAGAATACCCTAAGAACAGATGGGTATGCCTTCTATCTCAGATCCGAGTCCAAAGTGTTTGTTGCTAGAACTAGGTCCTTTCTCGAGGAAAAGTTTCTCTCGAAAGAATTGAGTGGGAGGAAGATAGAACTTGATGAGGTTGTTAAACCTTTGTTCAACCAGAGAATAGCGCAGCACAGAAAGATGTTTCTGTGAAGCCTACGTTAGTTGAAGAGGAAGTTAATGATGATGATCATGAAGCTTCAGGATCAAGTTACTATCAAACTTCGTAGGTCGACAAGGATGTGTACTGCTCCTAAGTGGTACGACAACTCTGTCTTGGAGATCATGTTGTTGGACAACGATGAACCTACGAGCTATGGAGAAGCGATGATGGGCCCGGATTCCAACAAATGGTTGGAGGCCATGAAATCCAAGATAGGATCCATGTATGAAAACCAAGTGTAGACTTTGGTAGACTTGCTCATTGGACGGCAGGTCATTGAGTACAAATGGATCTTTAAAATGAAGACAGACACTGATGGTGAATGTCACTGTTTGTAAATCTCGACTTGATGCAAAGATGTTTGTGACAAGTTCAAGGGGTTGACTGCAATGAGACTTTCTCACTTGTAGCGATGCTAGAGTCTGTTGGAATTATGTTAGTAGTTGCTGCGTTTTCAATTATGAAATCTGGCACATGGATGTCAAAACATCGTTTCCTTAACGGTTTGCTTGAGGAAAGGTTGTATGTGATACAACCAGAAGGTTTTGTCAGTCCTAAGGATGCTAAAAGGTGTGCAAGCTTTGGTGATCCTTCCATGGACTGAAGCAAGCATCTCGGAGTTGGAATATACGCTTTGATGAGTTGGTCAAAGTTTTGATGTTTATACAAAGTTTACAAGAAACTTGTATTTGCAATAAAGTGAGTGGGAGCACTATAGAATTTCTGATAAGTATATGTGGATGACATATTGTTGATCAGAAATAATGTAGAGTTTCTGGAAAGCATAAAATGGTCATTTGGAAAGTGATTTTCAAAGGAAGACCTAGATGAAGCTACCTAATTGTTGAGCATCAAAATCTATGGAGATAGATCAAGATGCTCGATGAGACTTTCAATGAGTGCATACCTTGACAAGATTTTGAAAGAGTTCAAAATGGATTAGTCAGAGAAAGAGTTCTTGCCTGATTTGTAAGGTGTGAAAGTTGAGTCAGACTCAAAGCTCGACAACGGCAGAAGAAAGAGAAAGGACGAACGTCGTCCCCTATGCCTTAGCCACAGGCTCTATATTATGCCATGTTGTGTACCGCACCTGTGTGTGCCTTGCCATGAGTCTATCAAGGGGTACAAGTGTGGTCCAGGAGTGGATCACTGGACAGCGGTCAGAATTATCCTTAGTAACCAGAGGACTAAGGAAATGTTTCTTGATTATGGAGGTGATAAAGAGTTCGTCGTAAAGAGTTACGTCGGTGCAAGCTTTAACACCTATCCGGATGACTAGTAGTAGCAATCTGGATACGTATAGTGGAGCAGCCATTTGGAAATAGTACCAAGTGGAGTGTGGTAGCAGTGTTTACGGTTTGACATAGAGATTTGCAAAGTACACACGGATCTTAATATCGCAGACCCGTTGACTATAAGACCTCTCTCACATGCAAAGCATGATCGAGCCCCAGAACTCATTGGGTGTTAGATTCATAACAATGCGAGTCACATGGTGATGTGAACTAGATTATTGACTCTAGTGCAAGTGGGAGACTGTTGGAAATATGCCCTAGAGACAATAATAAATTAGTTCTTATCATATTTCCTTGTTCATGATAATCGTTTATTATCCTTCTATAATTGTATTGATCGGAGACTTAAATGCATGTGTGGATACATAGACAAAACCATGTCCCTAGTATGCCTCTAATGGACTAGCTCATTGATCAAAGGATGGTTAAGGTTTCCTAGCCATGGACATGAGATGTCATTTGATAACGGGATCACATCATTAGGAGAATGATGTGATGGATAAGACCCAAACTACAAACATAGCATATGATCGTGTCAGTTTATTGCTACTGTTTTTTGCATGTCAAGTATATGTTCCTATGACCATGAGATCATGCAACTCACGGATATCGGAGGAGTGCCTTGTGTGTATCAAACGTCGCAACGTAACTGGGTGACTATAAAGGTGCTCTATAGGTATCTCCGATGGTGTCTGTTGAGTTGGCATGGATCGAGACTGGGATTTGTTACTCCGTGTGATGGAGAGGTATCTCAGGGCCCACTCGGTAATACAACATCACAACAAGCCTTGCAAGCAATGTGGCTAAGTGTTAGTCACGGGATCTTTTATTACGGAACGAGTAAAGAGACTTTCCGGTAACGCGGTTGAACTAGGTATGGCGATACCGACGATCGAATCTCGGGCAAGTAACATACCGAAGAACAAAGGGAACGTCACGAGAGGTTCGACCGATAAAGATCTTCGTAGAATATGTATGAACCAATGTGGACGTCCAGGTCCCGCCATTGGTTATTGACCGTAGAGGTGTCTTGGTCATGTCTACATAGTTCTTGAACCCGCAAGGTCTACACACTTAAGGTTCGGTGACGTTTCGGTACTGTAGAGTTATGTATGGTGGTGACCGAAGTTTGTTCGGAGTCCCGGATGAGATCCCGGATGTCACGAGGAGCTCTGGAATGGTCCGGAGATAGAGATTCATATATAGGAAGTCCCAGTTTGGTTTCCGGAAAAGTTTCGGGCTCATCGGTAGTGTACCGGGAGTGCCGGTAGTGTACCGGGAGTGCCGGTAGTGTACCGGGAGGCCTCCAGGAGGGGTATTTCCACCCCAAGAGGTCCATGGGCTGTGGGAGAATAATAACCAGCCCTTAGTGGTCTGGGAAAACAGCCACAAAGGCCCATGGCGCAGGAGAGAAAGTCCTAAAGCAAAAAGTGGAAAATCAGCCAATAGGAGGCAATCCTACTCCAACTAGGATTGGAGGTGAAGTAGGATTTGCTTCCCACCTCCTATTTCGGCCGACCCAAAGGCCTTGGCTGCCTCTCCTCTCCTCTCTTCCTATATATACTAGTGGATTGGGTGGTTTTTGGACAGAATTCCCGGCCACGTGCTACCCGTTTCACCGGTGCACAGTTTCTCCTCTAGATCGGTTTTCCGCAGCGCTTAGGCGAAGCCCTGCCGGAATCACTCCACCACCATCACCAGAGCGCCGGCATGCTGCCGGTGAAATCTCTCTCCTCTCCATCTCCTCTTGCTGGATCAAGACGGTGGAGATCGTCATCAAGCTGCACGTGTGTTGAACGCGGAGGTGTCGTCCGTTCGGCGCAAGATCGGAAGGACCGTGATCAAGATCGCGAGACGGTTCGTGATGAGATCGCGGGATGGATCGTGATGATTTCACAGGACGGATCATGATTGGATCGCGGGACGGATCATGATGAGATCGCGGGACGCTCGGCGATTTGGATCGCGAAGATGTTCGACTACACCAACCGCGTTTCTTAACGCTTCCCGCTTAGCGATCTACAAGGGTATGTAGATCCACTCTCCCTCTCGTAGATGCTCATCACCATGGATAGGTTTGCGTGTGCGTAGGAAATTTTTTGTTTCCCATGCGACGTTCCCCAATAGTTTCTCACTATGATCACTAACTCCATACTGAACCCAGTGCTAGGCAGGGGTTATTGAAGCTCAATAAGTGCTCTGGCAAATCCGTGTATTAAACACGTGATTTAGAGACTTGTGTTGGGGAGCTTGTGAGGTATAGGTTAGGAAAGGGAGGGGTTTTCAATCTTGAGGAAGAAGCATAACTCTACGGGGTTGTGTCTTGTTGAGTTTGTTGTAGTCGAAGTCCTCGGTGTCGGTTGCTTGTCGAGGTGGATCCTTGGTGCATCCGGTCTAGCTGGTCTTCAGTTGACGAGATTGGGGAGAGGGAAAGTAGCATAGAGAGGAGTGCCTAAGGGGGTGGTATAGTGCAAGTGCAATCAAGCAAGTGCCGAAAGGGCCAAACACAGACATCAAGGTAAGGTAGGTGATATAGTCGCGCACTTGTTGCCTAGGGCAAAAGTGTGACTTACACCAAAGCACAAAAAGGAAAAACAAGCAACACACATCATGGTTCCATTCGAACCATCATACGGACTCGACTTCGCATAGGGTACATACGACCTATCCTACCCTAGGGGTCCTTGGACCCAGTAGGCGTGCTTGCTTCGTGTCTTGGAGAGGAGCCCGCTTAGCCTTCTAGGTCTTCTACAGGTGTCGCTATGTCTTTGGTTGTTGTTCATCAAGACGACCCTGGTTGTGCCCGAGGAGTCCTTGATGACTTCAGGTCTGTTGAGTTGACGACGAAGGTGATTCTTCATGGATGTTGCTAACAGGGTCTTCTGGTGTCCTCGTGATCGTGACAATGCCTTCTTGTCTCTTGAGACGTCGAGCATTCCAGGTAGGCAGCCTTCTATGCAATGTCATTAACAAGGCATGGTAGAGTTGTATAACGCCGGTCGCATTGTTAATATCGTCACCGAGAGCGACGGATGAAGAGAATCATTTTTCCTTCTCACTATAGTGAGGCGGACCAAATGGCAGGGTTCTCATCCACCGGTGGTTGCCGACACAACAATGAAAAGGACATGGTTGCTCCATTAGCGATGCATATCATGACATTGCATGTCTTGTGCCCTAGTCTTCTAAAGCCAAGCTGGAATCATCCTGGGGCTCTGTCGAGGGTGTCACCATCTTCTGAGCCTTGATATCCTCATCCTTCGAGAAGATATCTTTTGTTGGTAACTCCTTGTCTAGTGTCGCCAACTTGGGTTCAGGACATATTGGCAATCATCTGGCAAGGTGTCTTCCTTCCAGGTTACCCACGAGGATTACAAGGAATCCCGTGGTCAGGGGCATGAGGGTAGTAGCGCCCATTTGAAAACTTTTGAAAAGTAGACAAGGAGAGAAAAAAGAAAAATGGTGGAAGTTCTAGGCACAATCCTTCAGTTTATTTGAAAGCTTAGAAGAGATAAGAAATATGGTAGCCTTTGCAAGTGTTTTGAAGGGTCTAGGAAAACAATTTTGTCCTAACTAACGTCCATGCTAACTAAGGGCTTCCTACAGTCAGGATGGCTCTGATACTAGCTCTATGGGGACCCCGACTCATAAGTCGTGATCACCAAATGTATGTGCACAGTGATCCCAGAGATCAACGCTCACTGAACACACAGAAACTGAATAACAAGAGTCTTACATCCTTTACATACCGGTTTACTTAAATATGGCCTTTATGGCCAGGTCTTCATGTGATTGTAGTGGAAATTATCCACGATAGCGTGATCCCGTGCCATCTGCCTTAACACTACGGGCATTCTAATTGGGAAGCGTCCTAGCTCGCATGTCCGTCACCAAGGTAATCTTCATCATAACATGATCTTTCATGCCTGGACAATAAAATAACCAGTGGCAAGCCAATGAGTACTTTGAATCGAACAGGTGTCCATAAGGACACGTCACAGTCATCATCATAAGCAGGGGGTTGGACGTCTCATGTTCAACCATCATACCAAGTCCTCAGACTTGTCTCATGTACTGCCTGAACATCTCATGTTCAGTCATCATGCCAAGTCATCCGACTCGACTCAAATATCATCCTTGTCACCACACACACAATCACCAATTTTTTAGGAAACATCTGGACGTAGCACAAGAGCGGTCATCCAACTGTCCTTGACCGTGGACACGGCTATTCGAATAGTTTTACACTCTGTAGAGGTTGCACACTTTACCCACAAGACTCAGGGAACTTCCGTGTCATCCATCGCGGTATATAACATACCCGAGGTAAGCACCCAAACAATGTCTTTCCCCTTGCGATACTAAACAAAGAGTCCACTCAATTGGTACCCAGCCCTCATGATGTACATCACACGGGCCTTGCTCCAGATCATACCATCCATGAGGGGACCAACAGTGTGCCCGGTGCCTGTAAAGACAACGCATGATCGTCCATTCCGGTATGACCCCATATCAAGAGTGACCACGCCACTCCTGCCACTAGTAATGCGGGCTCTATGCTAGTACCCACCAAGGTAATCAACAAAGCCCCTTCCCATATAGGGGTAGAGTGGTTGTACATGTAAGGTTGGAATAACGGTCACAACTTACACCAATCCGTTTTCGAAAACCGCACACACTCACTTTCTCCGGTACACCACTTCTTTCTCAAGTGGTTACCTAGCTCATCATCATCTCCCTCGGGCATTAGTGGCACTCGACGGGGTTTTCAAAAAGTAATTGAAATAATTTCTTCCTATCCATCACTATGCATAAGTCCCCAACCCACTTTCATAGCATCTACTAGCATCCTAACTACACCCACCCACATAACCCTCATAAGGTGGTAGGGTTATGGATGACGCAAGTGTCAATGGTAAGAGTATCCAAGGCAACCCACCGAAGTGGTCACTACTCCACATGATCAAGCATAACGAAAGTAAAGTGCTATATGAAATGCAATGAAAATGGTTTCTTAACATGGTCAAAGGGCTGCTTGCTTGGCTTATCCAAGTCTTCGAGGTCTTCACACGCTTGTCGTCCACCCTGAGCACTTTATCTACTTCGTCAACTATCGTCGGAAAACAACCACAATAAGCAACACAACAAGCAGAAAATAAAAGTGCTCTATAATTAGGAGTTTTATTTTTCTAGGATTCCTCTGGTCATGAGAAAAATAACCAAGGAGGTTTTGGTGGATGTGGGTCAAGGGGGAGTTTTGAATAGTGGGAATGATAGAAATGATGATCCTTCAAGATGTCAATAGAAATTATTTTCATAAAAATGAGTGGAGGCACTCATAAAATAGGGCATGATTTTAGAAACATGTGAGAAGTGGTTTCACTGGATTTGGAGTTGGTATGAATTTCCCAGGGATTTGCAAGGATGAGATAAATGGAAAAGTGGGTTATTTAGTGGATCCAACAGAATAGGTGCATGGTAAAAATGTTCACCGTGGCTACAAAAATAGGGTATGACACTTAGAGTACCTATAAATTGGAATTACTCCATTTGGAGATTATATGGATGCTCTGGGAATTTGCAAAGTGGCCTCTAGTAGTTCAAATTTGAATTTAAATTTGAATCCCAAAAAAAAGTGTGGTGAAAAATTATGGAAGTGCCACCATTAAATAGGTGGTATTTTTAGAAGGATGCAGAAAGTTGAATCATTGGATTTGGACATGTATTCATTTGTTTATGATTTTTGGAAGTCCTGATAAAAGAATAAAGAAAAAGGTTATACCTCTTGGGCTCAAAGCTAGTGAGCCACACAGCTCAACGGGGCAGAGCCACTACTAGGCCGGCCCAGTGGCTCGACTGAGCAAAATGGAGGCCACGCTAATGGAGTATTCCCTAGAAGTCTCTTCCGCTGCGGGGGAGCAGATCATGTGGAAGCGCGACCACTTAAACAGGGGGGCCCGATCGGGTGTGGCTTACAGGCGGGCCCCGACCGTCAGGTCTTCCTCTCACCTCCCGCCAGAGCAGGGGTGAGGCAGGGGAGCCTGATCGAGCGTGCGAAGGCGCCCGTCCCGGCGGCTCCAGCCACCTCCGGCGATGCTCCGGCCACCGGGGTGCTCGGGCGCCCCACCGCACCCGCCTGGGTGGTCATACAGCCCCGGGGAGGCCGTTCCCGGGCGCAGTTTTGGCCATGGCGGAGGGGCACTGTCGGCAACAATGAGCAGGTGCGGCAGCGGTGGAGGGGGAAGAAATGGCGAGCGGAGGGTGGTTTGCGGCGGGCGTTGGGAGTGCTCGGAGGCCGTCTAGCGGAGAGGAGAGAGGCAGGATAGCTCGAACTCGTCGTAGGCCGAGGTGGCGCCATGGCGTTCATGGGCAAAGTAGGAGGGAACGGGGGCTAGGGAGCTTGGTCTGGGGAGGTCCAAGGGAGGGAGAGGGAGCTAGAGGGGACAAGAAGGGGCTTGGGGAGAGGTAAAAGCAAGAGGGGCGTCGAGGGAAGCTCGGATGCGCCTCGGATGCCCTCAGGCGCCGAGCATGCGCATGCCTGAGCTCCCTTAGCTGCATCCTGGCATCAGGGATAGGCATGGGAGGTCGACAGGAGGCTATTGGCGTGCGGGGATGCCCTGCGAAGATTGCTGCGAGCTACAAGACAACGTTTGTCGGCAGAGCGCCATTGCTGCATGCCAGTAGTGTGGTCACCACGCCATGGACTGTCCAGGGTGACTTTTTGGTCGGCCAAAGAAGTCTGGCATACAAGGCATGCATTCCTGAGTGCTCTTGTTAAGTATCAGAGAATATAGAGCTGATTGGGTTAGGTTTCAACTGAGGGTAAGTTTGAAGCAGCAAACTTGGGGCTGATCTACTAGGAGTTACTCTAGGGAACTATGGATAAAACCTTGTCTAGTAGCCCTAGCTATGGAGGGAGTACATGCACACCAATTTTCAGATCATGGAGATGAGAGGGCAAGGTACTTGTAGTACAAAGCTACACTTACTGCCATAAACTAGATTCAGATGGTTTGCTCATATTTTCCACATGAGCATGCAATATATGCGTGTGCCAAGGTGCATTAGTATGCAAATGAGGTTGTGGAAAAGTTTGGGGTCATTATCATGATCAGAAGGGAAAGAGAGGTGCTATCATGGTAAAAAGAGAGGGAATAAGAGAGAGTTACCCCCCCCCCAAATAATTCACCGGAGGCCATGGAAAAGTTACTGGAGGTAGAAGAGGGTTATAATATGTCGTGTTAAAAAGTTGGGGGCAAGCGGTATCTTTTTGGGTGCACTTTGCTTGTCTACAAGTTTATGTCTAAAGGTGTTTGTGCTGTGATTGGGCTAGGCAGGGGAATCCTATGAACTTGAGATTTACCAGGGGTAAATGGTAAGTCCATTTGGTCCTGATCACAAGTTTTGAGATGATTTGAAGAAAGTTGATAATGTAAACTAGGTAAACACTAGAAATGGACAGAAATGGATTTCTATAGATCTGATCATGCAATTCTATTCCCGTTGATGCACCACTTGATGCAGCATCATCATTTGGGTAATAGAGAATGCCCACAAAGTTTGGGATCAATAGGAGATACTTCACAATGTAAAGTTGATCAAATTTGGCTCTGGACAGGAATGGCTTTAGGATATTTTGGTGAACCAAACAATTGGGATTTAGATGAAACTTCGCAACATGACCACATATATCATATGTGACATGCTAGTATTTTCCTGGATTTATTTAAGAATATTTCTTATAGAAATATTTCAAATGCTTGGAATAGGACAAAATGGTTTTGAGGGGTTTTGTCCAATATTTTGAACATGACCATGTGTTTAAACTCTTATATATGGACAATATATGTCCACTGAGTTTTCCTAAATTTTCTCAAATACTTTTAAAGAATTTAAATAATTTTTCCCTATAAAAGACCATTTGTGGCCTTAAGATAAACCCTTTAAATAAAATATGAAAATAGTCTTTTAAAATAATATCTTGTGGTTTTGGTAAGTTATATATATAGTAGGTTCCAACTAAAGCATTTGGGGAAAAAGGATCCACCCAATTTGAGAACTTGTAGTACAAAGCTCAAATCAGGGGGTTTTGAAAACCTAATTTAAATAAATGCTGCCAAAATAATATTTGATAAAAATAGTTTTGGGTACTATTCACATGGCATGATCATTAGGCAAGAAGTTTGGATCAAGGAAAAGATCTTTGAGAGTAGGAGGGAGTTTTATGAATATAGAGCACTAGCAAGCAATCAAACAATCAGCAATCAAGTCAAGCATAACTAGCACACAAAAGTTTTAATTGGCCCTAATTTTTGAATCATGATAACTAAGTCATGAGGCAAATCACAGGGTGTGACACCAACTCACAAATCTTGGTTCCACCAAATCACTTGAGTTGATCTAGTTTTTGAACCTTGGTACCACCGATTTGATAATCTCGGCCTCACCGAGTTTCTTCGTCTCCTGGTAGTTAATAAACTCGGTGGCACCAAAATGTTTGAATCGGTGTCACCGACAACAAAAGGGTACATATATCCAGTGGACCCAATTATGGAAATCCAATCTTCAATTGTCATCTCCTGCAACCCTCTACTGTCGTGCTCGAGTCCTCGGACATCTACCTTGTCTCCCCATGTGTTCTCCCCACCGGAGTCCACCGCCGTCGACGGCAATCTGCCCCGTCATCGCTGCCGTAGAGAGGTCTTCACCCCGTTAGGGTAAGATCTTGGCCCCTCTTGTGCTCCCACATCCAATTCTTGTGCATTAGGTCCACTCCATCTTCTTTCCATGGATTGCAATGATTTTATCCAAAAGAAAATCCATTAGATTAGATGAACAACATTTTTTAGGTTTAGGTTTCTGCTTTTTGTGTCTCTGCATCACCGAGTTGACATGAATCGATGTCACCGATTCGGGGTCTAGGGCTTATGAGAACTTTCACGGTGAGACTAAGTTTCTCTTTTCAGTGAAACCAAAAGGGGTGACCAGGTTTCTGTTAAGGAGAAAGTTTGTCTCGGAGGTTCCAAAAATTGGAACTCGGTGGAACCGAAACCCACTCAGCAGAAATTTAAGACTAAAATTTTGAGTTCAATTTTTTGAAAAACAGTTGTACGTTTGTGATGCTCATCCACTCCACTCCTTTATATCTATTCACACGGTCATCTTTTCAGCATGTCAGGCTTAGAAGACAATGACAATGATTTTAGAGACCAAAGTGTTGATCTCAGTGCTTACACTAGTCTAGATACCAACCCCTCAGACCCTGGCACTCCAAGTTCTCATGATATGCCCAAGGCAACTACAAGAACTAGGATAAATCTCAACTCAGACGAGGAGGATGCTGACTTCATCCCTAAGGAGGAGGTTTTCAAGAAGCAACAAGAAAAGAAAGAAAGAGATACTGCTAGGAAGAATGATGGAAAGGTCACTTCCTCTAGGAAGACAGTAAGGAAGGAGTATGCCATTATGGATACAGTGAGAGCTCTAGAGACTGCCAAGAGTGGGATGGCTCTTACTCTTGAGGCCCCTAACACCTCCAAGCAAACAAAGAAGCCAGCTAAGAAGAGCATCAGGAAGAGAGTGATTCGTGTGGAGGGAAGGTCAACCTCCACCTTGTTGGTAGACGTAGTAGTAAATCAAAAATTTCCTACGTGTCACCAAGATCTATCTATGGAGAAACCAGCAAACGAGCGGGGAGAGATTGGATCTTCATACCTTTGACGATCGCTAAGCGGAAGCGTTGCTAGAATGCGGTTGATGGAGTCATACTCACAGCGATTCAGATCGCGGTAGATCCGATCAAGTGCCGAACGGATAGCACCTCCGCGTTCAACACATGTGCAGCTCGGTGACGTCTCCTACGCCTTGATCCAGCAAGGAGCGAGGAGAGGTTGAGGGAGAGCTCCGGCAGCACGACGGCGTGGTGGCGGTGGAGCTGTGTGGTACTCCAGCAGAGCTTCGCTAAGCACTACGGAGAACGAGGAGAGGGAGGAGTAGGGCTGCACCAGGGAGGAGATGAACTCGTGTGTTGTGCAGCCCCAAATACCTCCACTATATATAGGAGGAGGGGAGGAGAGGTGCTGCGCCCTAGGGTTCCACCCTAGGGGTGGCGGCAGCCTCCAGGAGCCCATCTGGCCGGCGGCCAGGGCAAGGAGATGTGGAGGCGCCCTAGGGTGGGCCTTAAGGCCCATCTAAGCCTAGGGTTTGCCCCCTCCACCCTTGCTGCGCCTTGGGCTGGGGTGGGAGGCACACCAGCCCACCTAGGGGCTGGCTCCCTCCCACTATTGGCCCATGGAACCTTCCGGGGCAGGTGGGCCCACTTGGTGGACCCCCGGAACCCTTATGGTGGTCCCGGTACACTACCGGAGACACCCGGAACACTTCCGGTAACCAAAACCTCACTTCCTATATATCAATCTTCGTCTCCGGACCATTTCGGGACTCCTCGTGATGTCCGAGATCTCATCCAGGACTCCGAACAACCTTCGGTAACCACGTACACTATTTCCCTATAACCCTAGCATCATCGAACCTTAAGTGTGTAGACCCTACGGGTTCGGGAGACACGTAGACATGACCGAGACACCTCTCTGGTCAATAACCAACAGCGGGATCTGGATACCCATGTTGGCTCCCACGTACTCCACGATGATCTCATCGGATGAACCACGATGTCAAGGATTCAATCAATCCCGTATACAATTCCCTTTGTCTATCGGTATGGTACTTACCCGAGATTCGATCATCGGTATCCCCATACCTTGTTCAATCTCGTTACCGGCAAGTCTCTTTACTCGTTCCGTAATACATCATCCCGTGACTAACTCCCTATTCACATTGATCTCATAATGATGATGTCTTACCGAGTGGGCCCAGAGATACCTCTCCGTCACACGAAGTGACAAATCCCAGTCTCGATTCGTGTCAACCCAACAGACACTTTCGGAGATACCCGTAGCGTACCTTTATAGCCACCCAGTTACGTTGTGACGTTTGGCACACCCAATGCATTCCTACGGTATCCAGGAGTTACACAATCTCATGGTCTAAGGAAACGACACTTGACATTGAAAAGCTTTAGCAAACGAACTACACGATCTTGTGCTATGCTTAGGATTGGGTCTTGTCCATCACATCATTCTCCTAATGATGTGATCCCGTTATCAACAACATCCAATGTCCATGGTCATGAAACCGTGACCATCTATTGATCAACGAGCTAGCCAACTAGAGGCTCACTAGGGACACGTTATGGTCTATGTATTCACACATGTATTACGGTTTCCGGTTAACACAATTATAGCATGAATAACAGACAATTATCATGAACTAGGAAATACAATAATAACCATTTTATTATTGCCTCTGGGGCATATTTCCAACAGTCTCCCACTTGCACTAGAGTCAATAATCTAGTTACATTGTGATGAATCGAACACCCATAGCATTCTGGTGTTGATCATGTTTTGCTCGTGAGAGAGGTTTAGTCAACGGATCTGCGACATTCAGATCCGTATGCACTTCACAAATATCTATGTCTCCCTCCTGAATGTAATCACGGATGGAGTTGAAGCGGCACTTGATGTGTCTTGTCTTCTTGTGAAACCTGGGCTCCTTCGCAAGGGCAATAGCTCCAGTGTTGTCATAGAGTAGAGTCATCGGTCCCGAAGCATTTGGAATCACTCCTAGGTCGGTGATGAACTCCTTCATCCAGACTCCCTCCTTTGCTGCTTTCGAAGCAGCTATGTACTCCGATTCACATGTAGATGCTGCCACGACGCTTTGCTTGCTGTTGCTCCAGCTCACTGCCCCTCCATTCAAAATATACACGTATCCGGTTTGTGACTTGGAGTCGTCCGGATCTATGTCGAAGCTAGCATCGACATAACCCTTTACGACGAGCTCTTCGGCACCTCCATAAATGAGAAACATGTCCTTTGTCCTTTTCAGGTACTTCAGGATATTCTTGACCGCTGTCCGGTGTTCCGCTCCGGGATCACTTTGGTACCTCCCTACCAAACTTATGGCAAGGTTCACATCAGGCCTGGTACACAGCATGGCATACATGATAGAGCCTATGGCTGAAGCATAGGGGATGACACTCATCTCTTCTCTATCCTTTGCCGTGGTCGGGCATTGAGTCGTACTCAATCTCACACCTTGCAACACAGGCAAGAACCCCTTCTTGGACTGATCCATATTGAACTTCTTCAATATCTTTTCAAGGTATGGGCTTTGTGAAAGACCAATGAGGCGTTTCGATCTATCTCTATATATCTTAATACCTAATATGTAAGCAGCTTCTCCAAGGTCCTTCATTGAAAAACACTTATTCAAGTAGGCCTTTATACTTTCCAAGAGTTCTATATTATTTCCCATTATCAGCATGTCATCCACATACAGTATAAGAAATGCTATAGAGCTCCCACTCACTTTCTTGTAAATACAGGGTTCTCCATAAACCTGTACAAACCCAAACGCTTTAATCACCTCATTAAAGCGAATGTTCCAACTCCGAGATGCTTGCACCAGCCCATAGATGGAGCGCTGGAGCTTGCATACCTTGTTAGCATCTTTAGGACCGACAAAACCTTCCAGCTGCATCATATACAGTTCTTCCTTGAGGAAGCCATTAAGGAATGTCGTTTTGACGTCCATTTGCCAAATCTCATAATCATAAAATGCGGCAACTGCTAACATGATTCGGACTGACTTTAGCATCGCTACAGGTGAGAAAGTCTCATCGTAGTCAACTCCTTGAACTTGTCGATAACCCTTAGCGACAAGCCGAGCCTTATAGGCGGTCACATTTCCGTCCGCGTCAGTCTTCTTCTTAAAGATCCATTTGTTTTCAATGGCTCGCTTATCATCAGGCAAGTCCACCAAAGTCCATACTTTGTTCTCATACATGGATCCCAGCTCGGATTTCATGGCCTCAAGCCATTTGTCGGAATCCGGACCCGCCATCGCTTCTTCATAGTTTGAAGGTTCACCGTTGTACAACAACATGATCTCTAGGACAGGATTGCCGTACCACTCTGGTGCGGAACGTGTCCTAGTGGACCTTCGAATAGCGACTTGATCTGAAGATTCATGATCATCATCATTAACTTCCTCTCTAGCCGGTGTAGGCTCCACAAAAACAACTTCCTGTGCTGCGCTACTCTCCGGGTCGAGTGGAGGTACAATTACCTCATCAAGTTCTATTTTCCTCCCACTTACTTCTTTCGAGAGAAACTCTTTCTCAAGAAAGGATCCATTCTTGGCAACAAAGACTTTGCCCTCGGATCGTAGGTAGAAGGTATACCCAATAGTCTCTTTGGGATATCCTATGAAGACGCACTTTTCCGCTTTGGGTTCGAGCTTCTCAGGTTGAAGTTTCTTCACATAAGCATCGCATCCCCAAACTTTTAGAAACGACAGCTTAGGTTTGTTTCCAAACCATAATTCATACGGTGTCGTCTCACCAGATTTAGACGGTGCCCTATTTAAAGTGAATGCGGCAGTCTCTAATGCATATCCCCAAAATGATAGCGGTAAGTCGGTAAGAGACATCATAGATCGCATCATATCCAATAGAGTGCGATTACGACGTTCAGACACACCATTTCGCTGAGGTGTGTTGGCCGGCGTGAGCTGTGAAACAATTCCACATTTCCTAAGGTGCGTGCCAAACTCGTGACTTCAACATTCTCCGCCATGATCAGATCGTAGGCATTTTATTTTCCCGTCACGTTGATTCTCGACCTCACTCTGAAATTCCTTGAACCTTTCAAAGGTTTCAGACTTGTGTTTCATTAAGTAGACATACTCATATCTGCTCAAGTCATCAGTGAGGGTGAGAACATAACGGTAGCCACCGCGAGCCTCGACACTCATTGGACCGCATACATCGGTATGTATTATCTCCAACAAGTCAGTTGCTCGCTCCAGTGTTCCGTAGAACGGAGTCTTGGTCATCTTGCCCATGAGGCATGGTTCGCATGTGTCAAATGATTCGAAATCAAGTGACTCCAAAAGTCCATCAGCATGGAGCTTCTTCATGCGTTTGACACCAATATGGCCAAGACGGCAGTGCCACATGTAAGTGGGACTATCGTTATCAACTTTACACTTTTTGGTACTCACACTATGGACATGTGTAACATCACGTTCGAGATTCATCAAAAATAAACCATTGACCAGCGGGGCATGAGCATAAAACATTTCTCTCATATAAATAGAACAACCATTATTCTCGGATTTAAATGAGTAGCCATCTCGCATCAAGCGAGATCCAGATACAATGTTCATGCTCAAAGCTGGTACTAAATAACAATTATTAAGGTTTAAAACTAATCCCGAAGGTAGATGTAGAGGTAGCGTGCCGATGGCAATCACATAGACCTTGGAACCATTCCCGACGCGCATCGTCACCTCGTCCTTGGCCAGCCTCCGCTTATTCCGCAGCTCCTGCTTGGAGTTACAAATGTGAGCAACTGCACCGGTATCAAATACCCAGGAGCTACTACGAGCGCTGGTCAAGTACACATCAATAACAAGTATATCACATATACCTTTAATGTTGCCGTCCTTCTTATCCGCTAAGTACTTGGGGCAGTTCCGCTTCCAGTGACCGGTACCCTTACAATAGAAACACTCAGTCTCAGGCTTGGGTCCATTCTTGTTCTTCTTCTTCCCGACAACTTGCTTACCAGGCGCGGCAACAGCTTTGCCATCCTTCTTGAAGTTCTTCTTACCCTTGCCTTTCTTGAAACTAGTGGTCTTGTTTACCATCAACACTTGATGCTCCTTTCTGATCTCGACCTCTGCTAATTTCAGCATCGAGTACAACTCAGGAATGGACTTCTCCATCCCCTGCATGTTGTAGTTCATCACAAAGCTCTTGTATCTAGGTGGAAGCGACTGGAGGATTCTGTCAATGACCGAGTCATCCGGGATGTTAACTCCCAGCTGAGTCAAGCGGTTGTGAAGCCCAGACATCTTGAGGATGTGCTCACTGACAGAACTGTTCTCCTCCATCTTACAACTAAAGAACTTGTCGGAGACTTCATATCTCTCGACCCGGGCATGAGCTTGAAAGACCAGTTTCAGCTCTTGGAACATCTCATATGCTCTGTGTTGCTCAAAACGCTTTTGGAGCCCCGGTTCTAAACTGTAAAGCATGCCGCACTGAACAAGGGAGTAATCATCGCAGCGAGAATGCCAAGCGTTCGCAACATCTTGTTCTGCTGGGAGAAGGGGTGGGTCGCCTAGCGGTGCATCAAGGACATACAGTTTCTTAGAAGCTATGAGGATGATCCTCAAGCCACGGACCCAGTCCGCATAGTTGCTTCCATCATCTTTCAGCTTGGTTTTCTCTAGGAACGCGTCGAAATTGAGGTTGACATTTGCGTTGGCCATTGGATCTACAATATAGATATTAAAGGCAAAAAATTTAGACTAAGTTCATGATAATTAAGATCACATAATCATATTATTCAATGAACTCCCACTTAGATAGACATCTCTCTAGTCATCCAAGTGATACATGATCCATGTCAACTAGCCCGTGTCCGATCATCACGTGAGACGGACTAGTCATCCATGGTGAACATCTTCATGTTGATCGTATCTTCTATATGACTCATGTTCGACCTTTCGGTCTTCCGTGTTCCGAGGCCATGTCTGTACATGCTAGGCTCGTCAAGTCAACCTAAGTGTTTCGCGTGTGTAAATCTGGCTTACACCCGTTGTATGCGAACGTTAGAACCTATCACACCCGATCATCACGTGGTGCTTCGGAACAACGATCCTTAGCAACGGTGCACAGTTAGGGTGAACACTTCTCTTGAAATTTTATTGAGAGATCATCTTATTTACTACCGTCGTTCTAAGCAAATAAGATGTAAACATGATAAACATCACATGCAATCAATATAGTGACATGATATGGCCAATATCATCTTGCTCCTATGATCTCCATCTTCGGGGCACGATGATCATCATTGTCACCGGCATGACACCATGATCTCCATCATTGTGTCTTTATGAAGTTGTCTCGCCAACTATTACTTCTACTACTATGGCTAACGCTTAGCAATAAAGTAAAGTAATTACATGGCGTTTATGATTGACACGCAGGTCATACAATAATATAAGACAACTCCTATGGCTCCTGCCGGTTGTCATAGTCATCGACATGCAAGTCGTGAACCCTATTACAAGAACATGATCAATCTCATACATCACAATGCATCACATCACATCCTTCTGGCCATATCACATCACAAGGCATATGCTGCAAAAACAAGTTAGACGTCCTCTAATTTGTAGTTGCAAGTTTTTATGTGGTTGCTATAGGATTCTAGCAAGAACGTTTCTTACCTACGCCAAAACCACAACGTGATATGCCAATTGTTATTTACCCTTCATAAGGACCCTTTTCATCGAATCCAATCCGACTAAGGTGGGAGAGACAGACACCCGCTAGCCACCTTATGCAACTAGTGCATGTCAGGCGGGGGAACCGGTCTCACGTAAGCGTATGTGTAAGGTTGGTCCGGGCCGCTTCGTCCCACAATACCGTCGAATCAAGATAAGACTAGTAATGGCAAGCATATTAACAAAATCGACGCCCACAACTGCTTTGTGTTCTACTCGTGCATAGATTCTACGCATAGACCTAGCTCATGATGCCACTGTTGGTAGACGTAGTAGTAAATCAAAAATTTCCTACGTGTCACCAAGATCTATCTATGGAGAAACCATCAAACGAGCGGGGAGAGATTGGATCTTCATACCTTTGAAGATCGCTAAGCGGAAGCGTTGCTAGAACGCGTTGATGGAGTCGTACTCGCAGCGATTCAGATCGCGGTAGATCCGATCAAGTGCCGAACGGACGGCACCTCCGTGTTCAACACACGTGCAGCCCGGTGACGTCTCCTACGCCTTGATCCAGCAAGGAGGGGGGAGAAGTTGAGGGAGAGCTCCGGCAGCACGACGCCATGGTGGCGGTGGAGCTGCGTGGTACTCCGGCAGAGCTTCGCTAAGCACTACGGAGAACGAGGAGAGGGAGGAGTAGGGCTGCACCAGGGAGGAGATGAACTCGTGTGTTGTGCAGCCCCAAATACCTCCACTATATATACGAGGAGGGGAGGAGAGGTGCTGCGCCCTAGGGTTCCACCCTAGGGGTGGCGGCAGCCTCCAGGAGCCCATCTGGCCGGTGGCCAGGGCAGGGAGATGTGGAGGCGCCCTAGGGTGGGCCTTAAGGCCCATCTAAGCCTAGGGCTTGCCCCCTCCACCCTTGCTGTCCCTTGGGCTGGGGTGGGAGGCGCACCAGCCCACCTAGGGGCTGGTTCCCTCCCACTCTTGGCCCATGGAACCTTCCGGGGCAGGTGGGCCCACTTGGTGGACCCCCGGAACCCTTCCGATGGTCCCGGTACACTACCGGAGACACCCGGAACACTTCCGATAACCAAAACCTCACTTCCTATATATCAATCTTCGTCTCCGGACCATTCCGGGACTCCTCGTGATGTCCGGGATCTCATATGGGACTCCGAACAACCTTCGGTAACCACGTACACTATTTCCCTATAACCCTAGCGTCATCAAACCTTAAGTGTGTAGACCCTACGGGTTCAGGAGACACGTAGACATGACCGAGACACCTCTCCGGTCAATAACCAATAGCGGGATCTGGATACCCATGTTGGCTCCCACATACTCCACGATGATCTCATCGGATGAACCACGATGTCAAGGATTCAATCAATCCCGTATACAATTCCCTTTGTCTATCGGTATGGTACTTACCCGAGATTCGATCGTCGGTATCCCCATACCTTGTTCAATCTCGTTACCGGCAAGTCTCTTTACTCCTTCCGTAGTACATCATCCCGTGACTAACTCCTTAGTCACATTGAGCTCATAATGATGATGTCTTACCGAGTGGGCCCAGAGATACCTCTCCGTCACACGGAGTGACAAATCCCAGTCTCGATTCGTGTGAACCCAACAGACACTTTCGGAGATACTCGTAGCATAACTTTATAGCCACCCAGTTACGTTGTGACGTTTGGCACACCCAAAGCATTCCTACGGTATCCGGGAGTTACACAATCTCATGGTCTAAGGAAACGACACTTGACATTGAAAAGCTTTAGCAAACGAACTACACGATCTTGTGCTATGCTTAGGATTGGGTCTTGTCCATCACATCATTCTCCTAATGATGTGATCCCGTTATCAACGACATCCAATGTCCATGGTCATGAAACCGTGACCATCTATTGATCAACAAGCTAGCCAACTAGAGGCTCACTAGGGACACGTTGTGGTCTATGTATTCACACATGTATTACGGTTTCCGGTTAACACAATTATAGCATGAATAACAGACAATTATCATGAACTAGGAAATACAATAATAACCATTTTATTATTGCCTCTAGGGCATATTTCCAACACACCTATGAGGATTCAGCAGAGCTTGAAGTTGAGGATGAGGAACCAGCTGCAAACCCACCTCCTTCCAAGCAGAGCAAGCTGATGGCTGATGCTATGCCTAGCAAGCCATCTCCCAAGTCCAAGACAGCTCCCAAAGTCAAGAAGACTGCTATCAAACCTTCTAGTACTACCAGAGATATCCCTTCAGCTAACAAGAACAAGAGTTCTACCTCCAGGGAAGCTACAGAGGTGGGAGGGACTGTTGTGTTGAGGAAGTGGAGACCTCACTTGCCCATTCACAATGATGATCACCCCTTAGCTGAGAACATGAAAGAGAGTAAGGATCAAGGGCTCATGAAGCGGAGAGCTGTTGATCCCTATGCCATCAAGAGGAAGACTATTGTTGATGATCGTTCCACACCAAGGAACAACATGATTTCTAGGAGACTGTCCTATTGGACAAGAGTCCAGTAGTCAGTGACATGAGGTATGTAGACTGGACATACATCAAGGAGAATGAAGACTACTTCTCTCATGTGTAGGAAAACTTCTGATGCATAGACATCGGGGACTTTGTTGGCATGGAGATGAATGCCTGGAAGGATGAAATGGTCATGCAATTCTACTCCACTACTCACTTCTATCCTAAGGGTAGAATTGTATGGATGACCAAGGGTGTAAGATACCAGTCCACTATTGAGGAATGGGCTACGATCTTAGGATCCCCAAAGGTACAGGATGGAGATATTGACGTATATTCATAGGCCAATATGAACCATAACTCCATGGAAAACATGTACAAGTCAGTGCCCTAGAAGTATGGGAAGACTCACAAGCTTGGGTACATCTACTTTCTGCAAGCAGGACTCCCCACTACCAACACCATCATGAGGCATACCTTGATGCCCAAGTCTAGAGATGACAAGATAGTTAGTGGTTACTCTATTAACATACTACACCATGTAGACACCCACACCAGATTTAGAGTGATGGACTTGATTGTTGAGATAATCTGGAAGACTGTTGCTGACTAGAAGAGGTCATGTGGTTATGCTCCCTACATCGAGATATTGATCAAATCCAAGATAGGGAAGAGAATTTACCAGCTTAATCGTCCAAACCTGCCACTCAAGCCAGACTTCGAGCACAATGTTGTGGTGATGGATCCTACCCATCCCACTTCTGCTACAACTCAGGCTGAGATTGAGGTTGAAGCCCAGGCAGAGGCAACCAGAGCCACTAGTGCTCTAGCCTTCAAGACGAAGAGTGAACAAATGGACTATCTCATATGCACCATCCATGGGATGGAGAAGAACATCACAAACATTCTAAAGAATCATGAGAGCCTTGAGAGGATTGTGGAGAAAAAGTTCCATGCTCTTGATGTTAAAGTGACTGAGATGGCTACTAAAGTTGATCGGCTGAAGAGCGAGGTGGATGTCGTGCCTAGCCCAACTCCACTGATGATGATGATGATGATGATGATAGTCCTCCTCTCTAAACTCACTCATAGTTCAAGACTCAGGACAGATCTTCATCAGCATGGGCAGCAGCTCCATTAGCTCCTTCATCACCACTAGTGTCTACTCCACCACCTCAGAGGACTTCAACAGAAGTGTTAGGAAATGTCGTTCTTTCAACTTCTTCCACATCAACCGGAGGAGATCAGGCCCAGAGCGATGCTTAGCTCTATACCTTTGATTTTTTGGTAACTTGTTGCCAAAAGGTGAGAAGTTATAGATCATAGGGCTTCGAGAGATAGAGTGTTGCATTTTGGTTACCTCTTCATTTTAAAAACATGTGGTTTATAGCTCATTTGTCTTAAACTTCATTGGTGATTTGATCATATACTCTATGGGTGATGCTACTTATTCCTATCTTTGAGATGTTTATATGATGATCATTCACTCATGTTTGGTGTGATGTGCTTTGAAATTCACTCATATTATTTTCGCACACAACCAAGTTGTATGTGACATGGAAGAGTACCCCATGAACCTAATTGATTGTGCGGTTGCATTCAAACGCAAATTTATAATAATGCACAAATTCGGGTGAGTTCTTGCTTATAACATACTTCTCAAAGCGACGATGCTATTCATTGATTATATCCTATGTCGAAGCTTTGATCTATATGTTTTCATCAATTACCAAAAAAGGGGGATATTGAAAGCACAACTTCTCCCTAGGTGGTTTTGGTAATTAATGACCACATATGTTTCATTGGACTAATGATTTTACCTAGCATATCTCAGGAAAAGTTTAATGGATGGATTGGCAAAGGATTGTGAGGAGATCCCCTAAAATGCAAGGAATTTCTATTGGCAATAAGCTTGAAGACTCTACATTTGGTGTTATGTGAGAAATCACAATTGAGTCCATAGGAAAAGCCAATACTATTAAAAGGGGATGAGGTATTCATGGTGATCTGGTTGCTCAAGTGCTTAGAGGTAGCCACCAAAATTACTCAACCAATATCCCACAAAAATACTCTGTCTCAAGCCTAAACATGAAAATCGATGCCACCAATAATTCACCCGGCCACATCGAGTTTCACCATGGACATAACCTAAGCCAAACCCTAGCGTCTCGGTGACACCAAGACCCATTTCATTTTCGCCGAAATTAGTGACCAACTTTCGGTTTAGCCATTTTCTAATATCGGAATTTCTGAGTTTTGGGAATCGGTCTCACCGAGATGAGGAACTAATCAGGCCAAACCAAAATTGGACGGACCGAGATTTTCATATCGGTTTCACCGAAAAGGCCAAAGGTGCCACATTTTGCACTAACCGGTAAGACCGACTTGTCACATCGGTTTCACCGAGTTGGGCAATATTGTTGTAATTGTTGGATTTTTGGAGATGCCTATATATACCCCTCCACCTATCTCTCACTCTTCGAGGAAGTACTCAAAATATACCAACACATATCCCATCCATTTTCTGAGAGAGAACCATCTAATCATGCATTGAGATCAAGATATACCACTCCAACCATATGAATCTTGATTTCTAGCCTCCCCAATTGCTTTCCTCCCAATAAATCTCTTCTACCAAAGCCAAATCTGTGTGAGGGTGACTGAGTGTTGAGGAGACTATGTTTTGAAGCACGGGAGCAAGGAGTTCATCATCCATACCACATTAATTACTTTTTGGAGAGTGGTGTCTCCTAGATTGGTTAGGTGTCGCTTGGGGGCCTCTGAATTCATGTGGATTTGAACCAAGATGTTTATAAGGTCAAGGAGATCACCTACTTCATGAACATCTACCCCGAGTGAGGGCTAGTTCTTCGTGGACATAAGCTATGATGAAATAGACAAAGTTGCTTCTCCATGGACCTATTGTGGGTGGAGCCCTCCATGGACTCTCGCACGTTACCCTTAGTGGGTTGAAGTATCCATCAACTTGGATGTATGATAGCACCACCTATCGGAACCACGCCAAAAATCTTCGTGTCATCTTTGCGTTTGATGCTCCTACCCCTTCCCTCTACTTACATGTGCTTGTCTTTACTTTTTGCTGCTATATTCTCAGACATGCATGTGTTGGTTGTGCTTGACATGATACAATTGCTAAAATTTGCCAACAACTAAAATTGGGAAAAGGTTAAGTTTTTATTTGGTCAAGTAGTGTAATCACCCCCTCTAGACATAATTTGGATCCTACAGCTACCAGAGAAAAATCCCCACCACTAGATGCCTGCCTCGAACGGGATTTTATGAAGGCACAACCTTCCCTCAGATACACATCAATGTTGTCGTTGTGATTTGTCACGATGCAAAGTTTCTGCCTATTGCTGGAGTCGACTAGGTTGGGCATCCTCCCGATGGAGGAGCTACGAGAAGACCCTCACGAGTAGAGCACAGGGGGCGTCTTTGGGGTCTCCGAGGTGGGGGAGCAGATGGCAATGCGCCATGGCATGGGAGAGGGTGATTGCATGCTTGTGGTCCTCGTCTCGCACCTGCAAGAAAGGTGGTTGAGTGGAAGATGGTGGAGAGAAAAGAGAGGGAGACGGTGGACGAGGGAGGAGTACCTTAAGGAAGGAAGTGAGCTCGGAGGGCAAGGTGAAGGAGGGGGGAGGAGGCGAGAAAGTTGTCGTCGACGACATCGACGCGAACTCAAGCAATACGACAACGAAGGTGTGGGATCGATAAGGGACGTCTAGGGGGGTGAATAGTCTACATGGAAAAATAAAAAAATAACCTTTTCCCAATTTTATTGGTTGGCAAGTTTTAGCAATTCTATCAAGTCTAGCTCACCCTACACATGCAAGTCAACGCGTATGGCAGTGGAAAATAAAGACATGCACATGAAAGTAAGGGGTAGAGATAGGAAGATCAAATGCAATGATGACACGCTTGCTACCTCTTGAGATTGCGTTGGTTTTCCCTTAAATAGGAAAGGATTACATCGAAGTAGATAAATATTTCCCTAAGTTGATGAGAACCAAGGTATCAATCCAGTAGGAGGAACAACCAAGTCACCAATGGATGCACCTACACAAACAATCAAACTCTTGCACCCAACGCTATAAAGGGGCTGTCAATCCCTTCACGGTTATTTGCAAGGATTAGATCTGAAAGAGATAGATGTGAACGCTTGCGGAAAGTAAAAGATAAATAAATGGCAGCAAGGTAGTTTTGGTATTTTTGGTTTATAGATCTGAAAATATATTATGGAAAGTAGACTCGGGGGCCATAGATTTCACTAGAGGCTTCTCTCTTGAAGGAAAAATATCACGGTGGGTAAACAAATTATTGTTAAGCAATTGATAGAAAACCGAATAATCATGTACATATCTAAGGCAATTATTATGCATATAGGCATCATGTCCGTGTCAAGTAGACCAAAACGATTCTGCATCTACTACTATTACTCCACACATCGACCGACTCCTGCCTGCATCTAGAGTATTAAATTCATGAAGAACAGAGTAATACATTAGGTAAGATGACATGATGTAGAGGGATAAACTCAAGCAATATGATGAAAAACCCATCTTGTTACCTTGATGCCAACAATACAATACATGCCTTGCTACCCCTACTTTGTCACTCGGTGAGGACACCGCAAGATTGAACCCAAAACTAAGCACTTCTCCCATTGCAAAATTACCAATCTAGTTGGCTAAACCAAACCAATAACTCGAAGAGACTTGCCAAGATATGAAATCATGCATATAATAATTTAGAAAAGACTCAAGTAAGATTCATGGATAATATGAACAAAAACCCACAATTCATCGGATCTTGACAAACAGACCGCAAAAGAGTATTATATCGGATAGATCTCCATGAAGATCATGAAGAACATGGTATTGAAGATCAAAGAGAGAGAGAGAAGAAGCCATCTAGCTACTAGCTATGGACCTATAGATCTGTGGTGGACTACTCACGCATCATCGCAGGGGCAATGGAGTTGATGTCGATGCCCTCTATGATCGGATCCCCCTCCGTCAGATTACCGGAAAAGGCTCCCAGATTGGATCTCTCGGGAACGGAGGCTTTTGTCAGTGGGAAACTATTTGCGTGGCTCTTTTTGTTGTTGGGGGAATATTTAGGTATTTATAGGATGAAGAATAGGGTTAGGAGACCTGCTAGGAGGTGGCAAGCATGCCAGGCGCGGCCAGGGGGGTGGCCGTGCCTCCCTAGCTTGTGGCCTCCTGGCAGATGCCCTGCCATGCACTCCAAGCCTGGTAGATCTCTTTCCATCCAGAAAAAATCATTCCGAATATTTTATTCTGTTTGGAATCTGTTTAATATTCCATATCTACAATACTCAAAAACAAGAAAAATAAATAGAAACTGGCACTAGGCTGTAGATTAATATGTTAGTCCCCAAAATAATATAAAATAGCATATTAATGCATATAAAACATCCAAAATAGATAATATAGTAGCATGGCATCATCAAAAATTATAGATACATTGGAGACGTATCAATGCTCATTTTCTCGTGGCTCCGTTAGGTGGTGCTACCGTATGTCCATGTTGATGGAGACTTCAACCGACGGAGGGTAACATCTGGGCGAGTCCATGGAGGGCTCCACCCACAAGGGGTCCATGAAGAAGCAACCTTTTCTATTCCATTAGGGCTTGCGTACACAAAGGACTAACCTCACTCGGGGTATATATTCATGAAGTAGGCGATCTCATTTCCCATACAAACTTCTTGGTTCAACTCCACACGAAGTCGGAGGCTCCCAAGCAACACCTAACCAATCTAGGAGACACCACTGTCCAAAAGGTAATAGATGTGGTATAAATGATGAACTCCTTGTTCTTGTGCTTCAAAAGGTAGACTCCACAACTCTCAATCGCCCTCTCATGGATTTGTCTTGGTAGAGGATATTGATTGGGTGGAAAGCAACTTGGGGAGGCTAGTAATCAAGATTCATATGGTTGGAGTGGTAGATCTTGATCTTAACACATGAGTTCGTGGTTCTCTCTCTGAAAATAGATGGGGCAAGTGTTGGTTTGTTTTGAGTGCTCTCTCTATGAATGAGAGGGAGGTGGAGTGGTATATATAGTCATCTCCAAAAATTGAATCGTTCAACATTATTGCCCAACTTGGTGATACCGAAGCAATACTCGGTTGCCCAGAGTAGTGCACAATGTGGCAACTTTTTTCATTTTTGTTAGACCGATACATAAATCTCAGTGAGTCTGATTTTGGCTAGCCTAGTAAGTTCCTCGTTTCGGTGGCACCGATTCCTAAGACTCGGAAGTTCCGATTCTTAAAAACTGGATAATCGGAAGTTGGTCATTGATTTCAGTTGTAGCAAAATGGAACTTGGTGTCACCGAGACACTAGGGTTTGGCTGTGGATTTGTCAAGGGTGCAACTCGGTAGAGCCAAAATATGGAAGTTGGTGGCACAAAATTTGAGTGTTATGGTTTAGACAAAGTATTTTTGTGGGAGAATTAATGAGTATTTTTTGGTGGCTAACTCTAAGCATTTGAGCGACCATATCATTATGGATACCTCATCCCCTTTTAATAGTATTGGCTTTTTATGGACTCAATTGTGATTTCTCACATAATGCAAAAGGTAGAGTCTTGAAGCTTGAAGCTTGGCAAATCCTATTCTTCTCCTTCCTTAGGGCTTCTCCTCACATTTCCAACCATTCCTCTCTGTGGACTTTATTTGAGGCAAACTAGGTAAAACTATAAGTCCAAGAGACAATGTATGTTGTCATGAATTATCAAAACCTCCAAGGAAGCACGTCTGATTTCTGTCTCCCCCTTTTTGGTAATTGATAACAACATACAACAAAAGCTTCAATTTAAAGTAAGAAGTAATTATGTGATTGCTTTGAAAGACACATGACTTAGACAAGCTCCCCCTAAATGAGTGCAATCCCCTTTTAGGAATAGTTGCTTTGGGATGCATGAGTGTACAAGTTGGAAAGAACATGACAAGTCACATGTACCTTGGCTATACACATCAAATGAATATGAATGAAGTATCTTCATGTTCAATAGTCACTCTTGCAAACAATATGTGCACAAAACAAGAGATCATCTTGACCAAGGATATGATGCATATACTTACCTTGAAGTTGTTGAGCATTTTAAGTAAAGAAACACCCTTGAGGAAATAATGTTAGATAAAACAAGAATACTTCTTTCATATAAATGCAAGGAACTTCAACTTCACCAAGGTTTGGAAGACATGTAGAAGATAGTATTTTTCTCAAAATCAACATGTATCCAAAAGTATTTTTGGAGCTTTCTCCGTTGAATGTAGATTTTAGTTATTCCTCTCCCCCTGAATCTTAGCATGTAGATATTGGGAGTAGGTAGGATGAGATAAGTCTAACACCTTATGGACAATCAAATTTAGATCACATTCTCTCTCTCCTTTAATGATAGTGTTTCCCCCATTTGGGTGATCTTGATATCCCCCCCCCTTAATAGATATTTCCTCTTTGGAAGCATAAACTTCGATATTTGTCCCCCTTTGGCATTAATTTACAAAAAGGTCAGAGGGTGAAGGGATCCTTGAGAGTAAGGGATATTGAGAACGTTGACCAAAAATGTCAAGAAATGGCAAAGAACACTGGTAATAGGAAAAGTCAGTAGCTCCGAGGCAAAGTGGTTCGGTGGAACCAATATGAACTTTTAGGGTTCTGGGACAAGTCGGTGACGTGAAGAGTTTCATAACGGTGGTACCAAAGATACTCTGAGCAGTTCATCTGCTGCATCGGTGCAGCCAATTTTCCCGATTCGGAGTATCCGAGTTGCGATTAGAAACTTGGCAACGATGTTCTTGGCCATTTGTCAAAGAATACTTTTCATAAAGATTTGCAAGGAATTTTCATCTAGGTTAGGATTTAATGGAAGTGTCAAGGTAGGCAACAAAAGAGAAACTCTCCATTCAATTTTTATATCTTGATGTTGGTCGGTGACTAGGTCACCTATATGAGAGTATATTGACTTAAGGAGCCAAGCAAGAATGCTTGATCATTGGTCATACTCATCATTAAGCTCAAAATGGGCTTACCAATTTTTTTTGTTTAAGAATTTTAATGTCTTCATATCGCTTGAGTTTCTTTAACTCATGGCTTTGAGTAAAGATTTTTGAAGGATATGAGTACATACCTTTGAATGATGTAGATGACGTAGCATATAGGTGAACTTGTTGTGGATGCTCAAAGTTGATCATCTTGAGTTGGGAGCAATCCTTCTTGTTTTGGTTCACTTCTTACCTACACAGGTTAGTCATGCAAGGAAGAACAATATATATATATATATATATATATATATATATAGACACACACACACATAAACACTATTTTGATCATGGGATGAGAATAATATTCTGATAACTACTTGACTCGTCCTAGCAGTAGCACTTGAACTTCCCCGTGTGCATGGTTGAACTTCACACAAAAGTGTCCAAATGGAGCTTGCAATATACCATTTGAAAGCTATGGACACCGGTATAACAACCTATGTCTATTTTTTAGCAAAATGTACATGGTTTAAGAGCAGTTTCGAAAACCGTTTTTGTTCATACAAAAATACTTGAATCATATTTTCGACGCTATTTGTAAACTGTTTATAGGTATGAGGCAAATGAGATGGTGTTGGATAGATGCTGCAAATACAGTCATTACACATGTTGAACATTTTCCCAAATTCCCTATGGATTAAGAGCAATTTCAAAAATGGCAGAATTTTGGAAACCGAACAGCCGGGCTCGTATTTTGGGGTTAATTTGAAATGGCTAGTCCTATCAACGCATATGATATGGCGTTAGAAATCTTATGAAAATGTGCATCTTTACATATAAAAAGTTTGTTCTAACTACGAACGGTTTAAAAGTAATTTAGAAAATGGCAGAATCTATATTGAGTGCGTATTTTCACGTTAGTTTCGCAACGGCTTGTCAGAATGAAGAAAATGATATGCCGTTGGAAAGCTTGAACATATGCGAAACTTTCATATGTAGATTGTTTTTCCCAATTTGTTATGGTTTTATGTCAATTTTGAAAATGGCTAAAAACATTTTTGGCCAAAATTTCTAGAAATATTATTGGAATGGGACAAATAATATACCGTTGAAATGTTACAGAAAATGCGAAACTTTTTCATGTAGATGGTTTTCTTTGATTCCTAGTCGTTTTCAAGCAATTTTCAAAACAGCGAGATCACGCGTTGTGCCTTTATCCCGAAAGAGAGCCTTCGAAAATGCACCCCGTGAAGAACTTGAACTTCATAAGCACGTCTACCATAACTTCACTATGTTTCTTCACGTACTATTTTTTGCCCGTAGCTCTCCATCCAATCATTGGAATTGAGCATGTGATATACCGATGGAAAGTTGTTGTAAACATGCAACTTTTCCGTCTTGATCATTTTTTTCATACTCGCGACAATTTAAAAGATTTTCATATGAATTTCATTCATTATAGTAGCTGAACTTCCTGTTGTTTTCATGTTGAACTTCTGGCGCGCATTTTCGTTTATAATATGTCACCCATTCGTCGGTGTTACACAAATGATATTACTTTTGTACAAACCTCTCTCACGATATTTTTTTCACTTTCTCCGACCGAGGACTTGAACTTATAACAACAACAAAATTGGATCTTGCCTTTTTATTCATTTTTCTCATATTAAACACACACCGTGTAGTACATGAACTTTCGTCACTTTTATAATTTGAATTTTTTTATTTCCTGTTTTGAAATCGAATTGCTCCCAAATAATACCTCAACTTCTTTGTGGATTGCGAGAATTATTTTAAAACACAAAAAATAATTTCTATTTTGTGTTTTTGAACATGGAAATACAAGGTGAACCTCTCTTGCAAGAATTCTTGAACTTCCTAGTTTTGTAATAAATAGTGTATCGTCCTGTTATTTAAATTTGAAGTTCTAGAGTTTTTTCATTTAGAAATGGTGAAGATCCTTTTTATGATTATTCAGCTGCTCTGTTTTGGGAATTTGAACTTCTAGTTTTTTATTGTTGAACTTCTAGTTTTTCATTCTTTAATAATGAACAAATCTAGATTGCGTATAAATATTGAATTATTTTTTTAATTTGGGCTTCTTGGGCATTTTTCACCAATGAACGTAAATCTAGCATACATCTTCGTAGAACTTCACCACGACCAACGCATGTCCTTAGTACATGGTGTAATTCTTGTTTTTCTACAGGATTAAACTGTTTCAGCTGACCGAACAACACACACACATAAAACACAAGCCAAGAAACTTGTTCAGCCATAAAAACCGGAAACAATTGTATTTCGACTTATGAGTTGTTTTAAAAATACCAAAATGGCGTTCTATTTTTGTTTTGTTTTTTGAACATGTAAGTCCTAGGTTTTAATAAACTTTAAACTTATGTGTTATTTCAATTTGAAGTTCACATTTGTTTTATTTTCGATTAGCGGTTAGAATCCTAGTTTTTGTAGTCATTGAACCGCTCCCTTATTTCAATATGAACATTGGTGTTATTTTAGTTTGAACTTCACATTTTTTTATTTCGTCAGCAAAAGATTTTTCTTTGGATTTTTGAATATGCACCACACCACTTTGTTATTACTTTGAACTTCTAGTTTTTAAAAAAAAGGGGGAACATCTTTTTAAACATTTTTATTTGTTCCTTTATTATAATTTGAAATTACTTGTTTATTATTTACTAAGGAGAAAAAGTTGAATTTTTGAAAAAACATTGGACTGCACAAACGATACATCTATGAAAAGCTATCGATATTATTCAACTTTTTCTTATTAAAAATCTGAACTTCTTTGTTCATAAATTTTTGACCTTCTTCGGTTTTACTCTTTTATAATGAGAAAATCTGAATTTTGTATAGTCGTCGAACTTCATCATTTATAAAATTTGAACTTCTTAGTTTTGTTGGATAGTAATAGAGAAATGGGGAAATTATAAACATTGAACCACACCGTAAGTTCAATTTGAACTTCTAGTTTTCTAGAATGGGGAAATTATTTCTTATAATTTAATTCCTTGCTATTGTTGTGTTTGTTGAACCTTTTTTCTTCTCACATCTTGTCTCAACAGATACAATGCATATGAGAAAAAAATCGACAACATCGATAGTGGTACAATTAACCATATAAGATGAATTGAAAAACACACACAAGTCGAGCCGTTCATCCACAACTTGTTTGACTAGATCGGGCAATCCCCTTTTTGTTGTTTTCCTCCTACGTTTCTACACTAGCTGTCGGTGCACTAGAGTCTTCGGTTCTCCAATGCCCCCTCCTCGTGCGCGGGCAGTAGTAGACATTTCGATGACGAGGCCCGACAGGGAGCTGCTAGATGCGGCCGCAGGAGAATCAAGAGAATATCCAAACAATCAAGGCTGAAGGCTAGACCCCCGGGAAGACCTTGCCAGGATGGCCTTCAAACCCCCGGCAAGGCAAAGCCTCGGCAAGATCCCGCCAGCATAGAGGCCAGGTGTCGCCTCACCTGGGCACGTGTCGAGGCGCCGACGTTGGAGGGGGCTAAGCAGTGCCGATGGGACGTGATCCTGTCCCGCCCCGTAGGCGGTCAGAGGCACCAGACAGAGCATTAAATGCACATGTCTTACACCATCAGTTTTAGGTATGATAGCACTATACACCTCGTGTACTCACTGTACGCCGCCGTTGGGATCCCCTTAGTCATATAAAAGGAGGCCCAGGGCATTACATGGGAGGATCTTTTGACCAATCTTCTAACTCACGCGCGTAGCAGCTGGGCACAATCGCCTACGAACCGTTCTTGTGGCTAGAACCCAAGAACACACATAATACACAAAGCAAGAGTAGGTTTTTATGCTTCTCAGCAGCCCGAAGCTGGGTCAAAATCCCCTGCGCTGCTCGTTCGTCCTGCTCTTCGCGCACGCCCGTCTCCCTGCCGAACCAAAAGGGGTCCTCCAGATCCCATAAGTGTTCGTGCCCCATGACATCTCTAGCGCGCTAGGTAGGGGGATTGGTTGCGTAAGCCTGGTCCAACGATCAGCACGTCAATTCCTTCATCATGCCCATCGCCATGGCTCCCAAGAAGAAGGTTTTCACGACAGTGGAACCCTCCACGCCCGCCACGCCCGTAGTCATCCAAGCGGGCGACGGTGTGGACACGGGCGAAGGAAGTAGAGACCCTACATCCACTCGGCGCTTTGGTGATCACTGCCAAGGGAGCGGCGACGCCCGCTGTGGAGGCGCTCATGGCGGCGGTGGTAACCCCCGCGCCGCTGGGTCTCAGGACGGAGCCATACCACCTGCGGGTGGTATGGTAAACTCCAGGGATGGAAGGGAACCCTCCAAGACACCCACGTCAGCGCGTATGCTGTGACCTTCTCAGGACGCACGCGAAGAGCAACGCTGCAGTGTTGGTGGTTCCCAACGTCCCCACAGAAAATCTCCTGCGCATCGCTCCCAAGATGCACAGGGCCAGCATGCATGCCAGCATGCCAGTGGGAGTGGCGTGCAATCGCGGGACCACAACAGAGCTCCTTCTAACACGGTTAGGAGTCAGAGCACCTCGCGTTCTTTGCGCCGTTCGCTGCCGACCACGTTAGTAGAAGCAATGGCGCGGCCACAACTACTCCTGAACTTCCCTCCCGATGCGGAGAAGCTCGATGAGTGGAGAGCCGCCATTTAGAGTTGCCTCAGCCTTGCCGATAAGTTTGGTCCGCCGATCCGGCCGGCGCTAGTGGTGAGAAGGCCGGAGGCGGCGCGACCACAGTACACTCTCCTCCACTGCAACAACGTCGGTCGCTGACTCGTTGGACCGATGCTTGCGATGGTTACTCCATGGCGTTGTCTGGCCCACGGATGCACCGTGATCAATGTAAAGTTCTTCAGGAGCGAAGCAAAGAAGATGCTCGAAGTACAATCAAGCAGCAGCGGGAAGCGCGCCATCAATCTGAGAAACGAAAAGTGCCCACTGTAGACAAATTCGCGCGAGGTTATCCTGTCAGCCTACCTTACGAGGTGGGTTGTCCAGTGTTTACTCGTGAGCTACGGTGAGTCCAGTGGCCCAACTCCCGAACGTTCAAGCCAGAGGTCCCGGAGGAATATGACGGCAAGACTCACCCATCGGAGTTCTTGAGCATTTACACCATTGTGGTTCAAGCTACCGAGGCTCGCGACGACAAGATACTCACCAACTACTTCCCGTTAGTGCTTAAGCCCAACGTAGGTCATGGTTGATGCATGTGCCGGAGAATTCCATCGCCTCCTGGGCAGACCCGTGCCATGAGTTTGTTGGCACCTTTACCGGAGGCCACCAAGCTCCTGGTCAAGAAAGTGACTTGCACATCATTCCCCAAAAAGAAGGCGAGACCTTGAGCAAGTACATCCAAAGGTTTAGCTGTGTGCATCACAACATCCCGGACGTTCATCTTGTCGTTGTTATCAGCGCATTCCACCAACATGTGCGCAACTGCAGGATACACGAAGAGCTGGCAATGAACAAGGTCAGGGATGTTGCCGATCTTTATGCTCTGGGTGATAGATATGCCCGAGCCGAAGAAGGGAGGAGACTCCCTGGCAAAGAAGCTGGCATTGGAGTCAACTCCGATGATGAATACAACACCGCCCCGACGAAGAAAAACAGGTGGCGGAACAAGAAGCGCAAGAGTAAGACCGTGCTTGCCCTCGAGGGATCCAGCAATGTCGATGCCGCCAAGAAAACATCGTGCCAGGCCTTGGCGACAACTGACTAGATGGAAGGCTTCAACAAGCAGTACCGCAAGATCCATTGCACCAAGGGCCATGACTCCAAAACTGCCAGCAGTTCGAGCAACTCGTCGAGAAGCAGAAGGCTGAGTATGTGAGACGAGATAAGGAGAAAGCCCAAAACAGTGCGGAAGGGTCCGACAAGAAACATAGTGATTGAGGAGCTCATCGTGGCAAGGCCAAGCAACAGAAGGAGAGGCACACTCGATGCCACAACGAAGGAGGGCATGATGATTGCAACGAAGAGGACGACAAGTCCAACGAGCATGAGTTCTAGAAGGCTACGGAGATGATGTGCATCAATGGAGGTGGCAGATCGCATTCCTCTCACCCCCAACTCAAACAATGGGCGTTCAAGGTCAATGTGACGGAGCCGTCTTTCGGTGCCCAGAAACCTCTAAAGTGGTCTAACACTCCTATCATTTTCGACGCCGAGGATCACCCTGATCACACAACCGCGGGTCGGTGCCTACCATTGTTGGTTTCACCGACAATTCCCAAACTCAAGGTGACGAAAATGCTAGTCGATAGTAGGCCCAGCCTGAACCTAATCTCGCCAGACCTCATCCAGGGACTGCAAATTCCTGATGAAGATCTCGAGCCAATAGGCACATTCCATGGGGTCAATTCAGGGAGACTCAGTTGAAGGGCAAGATCACATTGCCGGTAGCGTTTGGAAGTGACATAAATTTCAGAATAGAGAAGGTCGGCTTTGATGTTGCCAAGATTTCATTGCCATACAACGGTATCCTTGGCTGCCCAGCGCTGGCCAAGTTCATGGCGGCCACCCACTTCGCTTACAATGTGCTGAACATGCCCGGGCCAATGAGCGTCATAACGATCAACTTTGACAAGAAAGATGCACTCATCTATGCCGACCAACTCTACCGGGAGGCAGTTGCAGCACCTGCTGCTAAAGCTCCCGAGGGGAAGAAGACCGGCAAGGCCTCTGCCGCACATTCCGACAAGCGCACCTCCCTGGGGTGCTACGCTCCCGTTGACGATGTGCTAGAGAGCTCCACCGACAAGAACAAGAAGTCCAAGGCAGCTCTACCGAAGACCCAAAAGGTGCCCGTCAAGGAGGATGGCATAGGGGGGGTAACCTTCACCATTAGTTCCACCCTCGATGACAAATAGGAAAGCGCACTCGTTGCCTTCCTGCAGGTGAATGTTGATGTGTTTGCGTGGCAACTATTTGAATTCCCCGGTGTTCCTAGGGAGATGATTGAGCACCATATTGCCGTTTGTCCTCATGCGCTTCCCGTCAAGCATAAAGTGAGGAAGCAAGCCTTGGAGAGACAATAATTCATTGTCGAGGAAATTATAAAACTGGAAGCAGCAGGCCTGATCAGAGGTGTGCTCCACCCAACATGGTTGGCCAATCCTGTGGTAGTGCGCAAGGCGAATGGGAAATGGAGGCTGTGTATTGACTATATAGATCTCAATAAAGCCTGTCCAAAAGATCCCTTTCCCTTCCCGCGCATCGACCAGATTGTGCACTCCACTTCCGGCTGTGACTTGCTATCGCTCCTCGATGCGTACCCAGGGTACCATCAGAGCTTCATGTCAAAGGAAGACGAAGATAAGACCACATTTCTCACCCCATGTGGTACGTACTACTTTGTGTGAATGCCTTTCGGGTTGAAAAGTGTTGGTTCAATATTTGCAAGAGCGGTCCAGATTGGTTTTGAACCCCAGCTGCATAGGAATATGGAAGCTTATATGGATGACATAGTGGTCAAAACCAAGGACAAGGCAACACTCATACAAGACCTAGAAAAGACGTTTGCAAATCTGTGCAAGATCAACTTAAAGCTCAATCCCGAGAAGTGTGTATTTGGCATTCCGTGCGGCAAGCTTCTCAGGTTCTTCGTGTCTCAGCGTGGGATTGAAGCAAACCCTAACAAGATCAAGGCAATTGAGCAGATTGAAGCACCAAAGCGCGTCAAAGATGTACGCCGTCATGCCGGTTGCATTGTAGCTCTAAGTAGGTTCATCCCAAAATCCGCTGAGCGTGCATTGTCATTCTTCAAAATCTTGAAGAAGGCAGGTCCAATGAAATGGACTCCAGAAGCGGAGGCAACGCTACAAGATTTGAAGAAGTACCTCTCCTCTCTGCCAACACTAGTCGCACCTAGGCCACAAGAACCGTTGTTGCTATACCTAGCGGTGACGAATCAAGTGGTTAGCGTTGTGCTGGTGGCATAGAGGGAAGATGACGAAGAGGCGATGACAGGGGCGAGACTACCAAGCGATGAGCCAGGAACTCCCCCGGCAGGCCCTGATGCCGGCGAGGTAGGGCCAGTACAGACAAATGAAACAACGTAGAAGAAGAAGATGGTGCAGCGCCTAGTTTATTTTGTCAGTTCCCTCTTGCAAGGAGCTAGATCGAGATACTCTGGTGTGCAAAAACTGCTTTTCGGTCTCCTTATGGCCTCGAGAAAGCTGCGCCACTACTTCCAAGCACATGAGATCACCGTCGTCACTCGCTTTCCATTGCAACGGATTCTAAGGAATCCAGATGCCACCGGAAGGATTGTGGAGTGGGCTTTGGAGTTGTCGAGCTTTGGTATCAAGTTTGAAAGTACTTCAACTATCCAGAGTAGAGCCCTGGCAGAATTCATTGCAGAATGGACTCCAACGCCAGACGAAGAGGTCCAAGAAACAGCTCTTCCCGGCAAGGAAACTGAGCAAGAATGGGTCATGTATTTTGATGGGGCTTTCTCCCTACAAGGGACCGGTGCTGGCGTGCTGCTTGTCGCACCCATCGGAGAGCACCTCAAGTATGTGATTCAAATGCACTTTCCCTAGGAGAGATCAACAAACAATACGGCAGAGTATGAAGGACTTCTTGTCGGTGTCAGGATCGCGGCAGACCTTGGAATCAAAAAACTCATCGTTAGAGGTGATTCACAGCTTGTCTCAAGCAAGTCAACAAGGATTATCCAAGCCCGTTGAT
This sequence comes from Hordeum marinum, assembly GCA_022496015.1. Taxonomy (NCBI): domain Eukaryota; kingdom Viridiplantae; phylum Streptophyta; class Magnoliopsida; order Poales; family Poaceae; genus Hordeum; species Hordeum marinum. The sequence continues at coordinate 420,017,800 of CM039675.1, forward strand.
GGAGGCTTACGTGGATGAAGTGATAAAGCTGGAGGAGTGCTTCGACGGCCTGCAAACAGAGCACGTTCCTCGTGCGGAGAACAACATTGCTAACGAGCTGTCGAAGCGTGCTGCCCTCAAGTTACCTGTGGAATCGGGAACTTTTGTGCTCAAGCTAACTCAGCCATCTGTGGCACCATCAACAAGGAAAGATAAAAGAAGAAAGTTGAATTTCGGACAGTACTTCCCCGCACAGCTTCTAGAAGCCGCCGATGAGGAAGTCGCCGGGAACGACACCAAGCTTGCCAGGGGGCAACAGGCTCCGGCAAGACCTTAGGTCTTCCCCGTAGAGACAAACACTCCCACGACAGAAGTCATGCCTTTAGTCCTTGCCACCAAGCCCCAAGCTCCGGCATGGGCGCAACACATTGTTCAGTTCCTCCAGACAGGAGGACTTCCTGAGGAACAAGAGGAAGCGGAGAAAGTAGCCCGTCAGTCTAGTATGTACTAGTTTGTGGACGATGTCCTATACAGAAAGAGACTAAACAGTGTGAAATTGAGGTGCGTTCGTCGGGAGGATGGACTGGAGCTGTTGGCAGAGATACATGGAGGCCTATGTGGCTCCCACATAGGGTCAAGAGCACTGGTCGACAAAGTGTTCCGGCAAGGTTTCTTCTAGCCCACTGCCCTCCAGGATGCGACTGCGCTAGTAACCAAGTGTGAAGCATGCCGGTTCCATTAAAAGAAGCTACATCAACCAGATCAAGCTCTTCAAACAATCCCTCTCTCCTGGCCATTTTTGGTTTGGGGGCTTGACATCTTGGGCCCCTTTCCCCGTGCTACCGGGGGCTTTGAGTACTTGTACGTTGGAATCGACAAGTTCACAAAGTGGCCGGAAGTGGAGGCAGTGAAAAAAGTGACAACACAGTCAGCCATCAAGTTCTTCAAAGGACTAGTCTGCCGCTTTGGTGTTCCCAATAGGATCATCACTGACAACGACACGCAGTTCACAAGCCGCACCTTCATGCAGTACGTCCAACGCCTTGGCAGGAAAATCTGTTTTGCTTTTGTCGCTCACCCAAGGAGAAATGACCAAGCGGAAAGGGCGAATGTTGAAGTGTTGCACGGGCATAAAACAAGAACTTTTGACAAGCTGCACAAGTGTGGAAGATGCTGGATTGATGAACTGCCGACGGTTCTTTGGTCAATGAGAATGACACCAAATCGAGCCATCGGCTAGACACCCTTCTCCTTGGTGTACGGGGCAGAAGCAGTTCTCCCCACAGAACTCATATACGGGTCACCTCGAGTGTTCTCTTATGATGAGCTTGAGCATGAGCAGTTGCGACAAGATGACGCGACGCTCCTTGAGGAAGACCGTCATCGGGCTGCTGTGAGAGTTACATGCTACCAGCAAGCTTTGTGCCACTATCATAGCCACAAGGTTCGTGCCCGAAGCCTTGAGGAAGGCGACCTTGTTCTTCGATGCGTTCAGTCGGCCAAGAATTCAAACAAGTTGATGCCGAAGTGGGAAGGCCCTTATCGGGTAGTACGAGTCACCAGGTCTGGCGTAGTCTGCCTAGAGACCGAAGATGGCATTCCGGTGAGCAACTCCTGGAATATCGAACATCTTCGTAAGTTCTACCCATAAGGCGTGGTTGTCACCCCCCCCCCCTCGGCAATCACCTTTGGTACGAGTATTGCTGGCAAGGCACGTGATCCTTTGTTCAAAGCCAGGTGCAGATCCTGTGCATAGCTGAATAAGACCAAGCGTTCTACAACTCTTGTTGATTTCCATATTTACTTGTTTTGCATGCTTATCCAAGATGTTGCATTACGCCTATTCCCGGGAAGTTCTAACGGACCATCAAGGTTCCACTCCTCTATTTTCTCTTCTTTCTTTTTCTTAAAATACAGAAGGTTCTCTCGCGTGCAAGTTTGCCGGGGGGGATGAGATGGCATGGACACCGGCGACGTCCAAAATTGGCATCTTGTGGGAAGGAGCGGAAAAAGTACCACGACGGGAAGATAAGTTGCTAAGACCCTAAGTGAATTCTTTCTATGAAGTTATTTTCCTTAGATGATTTCGACTTTTGTATGGAAAACCTGCATGCTAAGGAACCTTGCCGTGATTGATGGCGCCCTTGTTCTGTTTCGAGTCCACTCAACAGCTTAAGTGGCCGCGCTCGTGCCCTTGTTCTATTTAGAGTCCGCTCAACGACTCAACTGGCTGCGCTAGCGCCCTTAGTCTGTTTCGAGCCCACTCAACAGCTTAAGTGGTCACGCCAAGAATGTCAAGGTATCTTCCTGATAGTGGCATCGCCAGCAGACTGCCGAGGACCTCCTCCTCGAAGCGCTCGTGGTAGGGCTGCACATGCCGACAAGGTTTTTTCCAAAAAAGCATAGGGAAAACACCACACAAATAGGAATCTAACGAAGAGAATAATATGCAGTCATTCAAAGCACAAATAGTCATATTACATCAAAGGTTGCCACGACACTGACTTAAGATAAAATTGTCTTGAACATGAAATGGTGGCAACGAAAAGAAATGGCGCGGCTAATCCCGGCACTGGCCCTCAACCCTCTTGACATGGTTGACCTTGTCGACGATGGGCGAGACGAATTCCTCAAGCGCTTTGACGTCTGTGTCCTTTGGCAGGCGGTCGAGGACATTGGCGAAGTTGATGCCAGGGTTTTTGTATGCCACCTTGAGGAGCACCCTGAGGAGGACGGCCCGACAGAGCTTGCGGGATTCGCTGGTTAATTGAGCTGTCCGATCAAAGTAAAGCTCCCTCGAGGCCTCAATGACACCGTCAAAGAACATGGTCAGCCGAGTGCTTGTGGACACTGTGCTATTAGAGGAAAAGCTGAAGTTCTGCAGGCCCAAGGTGGACATCCGTGCATCAAGCCTCTCCGCCACTTCGACGAGGCACTCGGTCCAGATCTCCATGCCCTTCACGAAGTCGTTATGGGCGCAAGCGTCGCTCTTGACCAGTTCCTTCTCTTCCCGAAGGTCCTTGTTCAAGGCCTCTTCGCGGGCCTTGCTATCCGCGAGGGATGCGTTCATCATGGACAGCTTTAGGTCCCGGTTGGCGATGGCATCCTTGGCGGAGGCGATTTGCTTGCTCTTCTCGGGCATGTCGACTTGTATCTCCGCCAGGCCCATGAAGGCTTTCTCTTTGTCGGCCTTGAGCATCGAGTTCTCCTAGCCTAGGTTTTCAAGATCCGCCTCCAGCGCTTTCACCCTGTCGGCAAGCTCATTCTTGGTGGCTTCTACGGCTTCGGCAGCATCGGAGGCCTCCTTCAGCTTGTCGGCGTGACCGGCAACCATGGCATCTAGAGCTCCCTTGTGTGCCTGCTCTTGCTCCAGAGTCCACTGGACGACAAGATTTTTGATTTCTTCATCTTCAAGGCGGAGCTTGTCGGCGAGCGCCTTCTCACGGGCGGTGAGATCATCATAAGCTTCGAGCCCGACACGGCATTCCGTCGGGAGGGCGTTCTTCGTGTCGGCCCGTTTGGAAGCCTCTATCTGTGCTCTCTCAACATCAGAATGAGCACATTCCAGTGTTTGCTCAGCTACTGCTGGCTGGTTTTCAGCTCCTGGTAGGCTTCGGCGAACCAGGATTGCGTCTCCTCGAAGCGCCCATGGAAATCTGCCTCTGCCGCCTGCACGAATGCCTCCCTGGCATCCAACCTCTCTTTTCGGGCACGGTGGAGAGCTTGGAGCCTTTGGAAGTTATTACTCATGGCCTGGAGGAGCAGCTCTCCTTTGGATTGGTCGTCGATGCTCAGCTCTCCGACAATTCCGGGACCAACGGCGGTGGTCACTTCCCTGTCAAGGTTCTCTCCTTCAATTGGCGCTCGGGTGCCGGCCGTCCCCGGCATGCTGACAAACAGGTCCTCGCCAGCTTTGATGTATTTGCTCGCGGGGGGAGAGGGGGTTTCGGATGTGGACGGCTGGTCCTCAACAGCCGCCTCACCGGCAAACGTGGGCTCCGTGGCTGACGTAGCACCTCGCAATCCTGCGGCGGGGACACCGTCAGTGTGGCCACCGAACCCCTCGTCAGCCTCCCCAGCAGGTTCCTCGGCGGTGTTCCCATGCACGTCCCCTGGCAGCTTCGTCAGCGGCGACCCTGGCGGCCTCAACGGCGGCATCTCTGGCGGTCTCCTCGATGACGGCATCCACATCCATATGTTCCATGAGAAGGGGATCTGGGGGCTAGAGACGAGAAAACGATATGAGAGCCAAGTTGAAATTCAAGAAGACAAAAAATAAGAAGGAATGAATGCATATATGTCAAGACGGGTTATCAAATACTCTGCGGCAAGAGGTTCACCTGCACTGGGCTGATGAGAGGAAGTTTCTTCTACCCCGGCAGCATCAGTCATCGACGCGGAGGTGTTGGCACCTGTTTCCACCGACCTCTCCCCGGCAAGGGCATGCTCGTTCACGAGAGCCCTCGTCGGGGACCCGTCTCCGGGCGGCGTGACCAACAGAGACGATGCTTCCGAGGTGGCCTCCGATGGCGTTCCTTGCCGTTGCCTTCCTTCTACAATCTTGGCGATGTCAGCAGTGAAGATAATCATTCTGACACTCGCCAGTGGGAAATGAATAACGGGCTCACGCTGGGGGCTGCTCGGGGGACTATGCTGAGGGCTGGGCTCCGGGCTGATGTCAATCAACTCCGGCGCACTTGCGTTGCCCGGTGGCGGCTCATCAGCCGTGGATGTCCTTGCCTTCTTCGCCATCCTCTGCACCAGCATTTCTGTGTCCCTCTGGAAACAAGCCAATATGAGACAAGCAAACCAAATGAACCTGGAAGATTAAAAGCGTGAAGGCACCCTTACTCTTCTTCCTTCGAGCTGAAGGAGAGAGGTCAAAATCCACCCCGGGCGCGATGTCTGTGCGAGGAGGGGAAGGGGTGATCCTGGTCCGCTTGGCGGCGAGAGAAGCAGAAGGTCCCTACCGGGATTCTTGCCGTTGGGCGGCCTTGCTGTCCGCTGCCATACCGGGGGCTGCGGCGCTCGAGGAAGCCTGGGCAATGGAGGCGCTGGAAGAGGCCTTCTGAAGGACGTGTCTCTTCATCTCCACGAGAGCTGGGAACTCCTCATACGGCTCGTCTTCTGCTGTCTCTTCAATGGGAGAGCCCCCGGGGGTAGAGCTGCCTTGTCCCCCGGCAACTTCACCCTGCCCGGCAAGATTTTCCTCCCACGTTATTTCCCATTTGCTAACCTCCTCCTCCATGAAGCCGACGCTACCGGATTCTTCGGCGAGGCGCACCTCTTCCAGCCTGGTGGTGATGTACGTCATCTTCTCTTCGGTGGTGGGGCAGACGAGTTGCGTCTCCGCCCGTACAGCTTTCTGCGACAAGCCATCAAAGAACTCCTAAGCCCGCTCCGTAGACAGCACTTCCCAATTCCCGACGGGGCCGTGAGCATTGCACACCGACATCATGGTCAGGAGTAAGGCCAAGGCGGAGTTGTTGCACAGAGGGATCATGACGGCCGGCAACTTGTGGATCACGTTAGACCTGAACAATTTTTGGCAAAGTGCGTTGTGCTGCATCGCCGTCAATTTGCTATTCATACCGGGGCACAGTCTCATAATGTCTACCGCATTCCGATACTCCCAAGACGGCCTCCCCTTGTTCTGCAAAGGGGCGATGCGTCGGCGAAGAAAGTCAGCCTCGATCATCTCTATGGTGAGCCCAGTGGTCTTGAGGTGGAGAATTGTGGTGATTGCGATCAAGAGCCTATCGGCTTGAGGATCGAGGTTGCTCCAATCGGTGCCGCGCGCCATCTTCGTCTCCAGAGGTGAACAGAAGGACGGGGATCATCCTCCCGAATCCAGCACCATCTGCGCCGCCACTCATCCCACTTGTCATGGAGGGCCCTGCCTGGGTATACTTCCTTGGTCACTCCCCTCGGGATCCAAGTGATGGAACCAGAAAGGGCATCTCCTCCCTGGATACGGGGGACGAAGAAGTGGCAGAAGAGGGCCGTGTTGGGGACTACTCCGACAAAGTTCTCGCAGAGGTGGGCAAAGATTAACATACACGTTATGGTGTTCGGCGTGAAATCCAAAAGACGGAAGCCATACATGTACATGATGTCATTGAAGAAATTGTAAATGGGGGGCAAAGTATGCAGTAAAAATAATCAACGAAGAAAGGATATTTATCCGGACTGCCCTCGGAAGAACCTGGGCTTACGCAAGTGGTGGGATGAGCTTTCGTGCCCTTCGCCCACATGCTCTTGTACCACATCATCAGGGCTTTCGCGTCAAGCACTAGGGAGAAGACGACGCGCTCTTTCCGCATCTTCACCAGATCCTTCTCCGAGGGTGCGGTCTTCTCTCCCTTGCCCTTGCTCGACTTGGGCAGCATGGTGGGTACGGGAGCGGAGGGTGAGGACGGGGAGAATGAAGTGGTGGCAGGTGAGCAGAGACGCCTCTAGTCTAGGCTCGAGGAAGAAGACAATGGAGGCTCTAGATTGGAAAGAGCGGGGAGTAAATGGGCAACTGCCTCTGAGGATTCCCTCTTATGGGGAAGACGCGAGGCTGCCTCTTTACTAGCCCGTGCAAAATGTCGTTGCGAATACACCGCAATTACTACTGCTATGCACATGTATCCAATGACGCGCACCTTGCGCACATCGTGGGGAGGCGCAGTAAGCGGAATGATTGCAACCATAGGCTCCTGCCACGCGTGCCCATGCACTATTTGGGCCTAGCCCAATAACGCCTTCCACCTTGTGTGCCCTAGGCCCCGGGGCTCCTGTTGGTGCACTAGAGTCTTGGGTTCTCTAATGCCCCTTACTTGTGCATGGGCAGTAGTAGCCACTCCGGCGATGAGGCCCGATAGTGAGCTGCTAGATGCGGACACAAGAGAATCAAGAGAACATCCAAACAATCAAGGATAAAGGCTAGACCCCGGCAAGACCTTACAGGGATGGCCTTCAAACACCCGGCAAGGCAAAGCCCAGACAAGATCCCGCCATTACAAAGGCCAGGTGTCGCCTCACCTGGGCACATGTCGAGGCGCTGGCGATGGAGGCGGCTAAGCGGTGCCGATGGAATGGGATCCTGTCCTGTCCCGTAGACGGTCAGAGGCACCAGACGGAGCATTAAATGCGCATGTCTTACACCGTCAGTGTTAGGTACGATAGCACTGTAGCACTATACACCTCGTGTACTCACTATATGCTGTTGTTGGGATCCCCTTAGTCATATGAAAGGAGGCCCAGGGTGTTACAGGGGAGGATCTTTTGACCAATCTTGTATCTCACGCGCGTAGCAGCTGGGCACGATCGCCTGCGCGGCGCTCCCGTGCCTAGAACCCAGGAAGACACATAATACATAAATCAGGAGTAGGGTTTTACGCTTCTTAGCGGCCCGAACCTGGGTAAAAATCCCCCGCGCTGCTCGTTCGTCCTGCTCTTCGTGCATGCTCGTCTCCCTACCGAACCGAAAGGGGTCCTCCCAATCCCACAGGTGTTCGTCCCCATGACACTAGCTCCCCACCTGCACCTTCTGGTTTACCTGGATCTACAAGACCGGCTGGCTAGCAAGAAGAACGCCAAGATGGAGAGGCAAGAGGTTGGAGCAGAAGTTCAAGGCAGAAGAGCAAGACGTCACTCGTATGTCAGCGAGGGAAGACGGTGTCGGGGGATGTGGCAGTGGGCCCCAGGGAGGCGCGCTTGGGGCTGGCCGTGGATGCCCGCGCTCATGTACGGCAGCCGGATAGAGTAGCGGTAGCACTTGAACTTTCCCGAGTGCTAGGTTGAACTTTAGCTAAAAAGTGTCCAAATGGGGCTTGCGATATACCCTTGCGAAGCTATGGACACCAGTATAACAGCCTAGGTTGAATTTTTGGCAAACCGTACATGGTTTAACAGCGGTTTTGAAAACCGTTTTTTTTCACACAAAAAACGTGAATCGAATTTTCGAGTCTATTTCTAAACCGTCTATCGGAATGAGGCAAATGAGATGGCATTGGATAGCTGCTACACATCCGCTTCTTTTCCATAGAGAAAGTTTTTTCCAATTTTAAACTATTTAAATGTAATTTTAGAAATGGCCGAAGTCCTACCGAGTTCGTATTTTCGTGTTATTTTCTCAATGTTTTATCGGAATGCACCAAATGATGTGGTGTTGGAAAGCTTGAAGGAATGCGAAACTTTTTTATGTAGATTGTTTTTGCCAATTCTTTACGATTTTATGTCAATTTTGAAAATGGAAAAAATAGTTTTCTTGCCGTAACTTCTACATTTTTTGGAATGGGGCAAATAATATACCGATGAAGAGCTTCGGAAAATGCGAAACTTTTTCATGTGGATGGTTTTCTTTTTTTCTTGTGGAAATGGGGGAAAATCCGTTTTTAATAAGTAGTGCACTTTTCTATCTTTTTAAATTTGGACTTTCTTGTTTTTTATAAACTATGTACTTCCGTGTTATTTTAATTTGAATCTATCTCACAACAAGTTTTTGGACTTTCCTATGCCGAGCATCTGAACTTCTAGCAACAAACTTTTTATACGTTGCCTTTTATTATTTTTTCTCATACGAAAAACATAGAATATAGTATATGAACTTCAGGCGTTTTTCACTTTGAACTTCTCTCTCTTTTTTACCCACAACTATGAAAACACTAATTGAAATCGATTAAAAAAATACACCTTCAGAAAGCCATAAAAAGGCACAACTTTTTCTTGTTAAAAAACTAAAGTTATCTGTTCATAAATTTTTGAACTTCTTGATTTTATTCTTCTAATGGTAAGAAAAATATGATTTTTTATAGACATCTGACATCATCTTTTTTAAATTTGAACTTCTTAGTTTTATTTGTTAGTATCGTTTTTATAAAAATAGAACCACACTATTATATTAACTACATAATACCCCATGCGTTCCAGCGGGAACTTGTTGCATTGTACAAGAGGACTATTATACCTGCAAAAAAAGTATCAGAGGACTATGGAGTAAAAGTAGCAAATAATGAAATTTATATTTATTTGAACGGATGATGGTATGACATGACAAGTCAAAAATAGTATGTCGAAGTATCTTTGTGTTTGCATAATTAGAATATGTCCATTGATTATGGGAAAATTTAAAATGCATTGCTAACATAACAAAAAAAGTAGTCTGATTGGAATTTCACTCAAAACATGTCCAAGCTTGTTTCCAGGTATTCCACTAAAAACAAAGTCTATGTCAGCCCAACACAATAGGCCCCAGAAAACTGCTGAATGTTTGTTCAGTTATGTGTAATAAGAACATGAACAATGTGAAAGCACATTTGCTCCCTTGGTGGATTTGGTAATTAATAACAATATATAAGTCATTAAACTAATGTTTCCACCAAGTATATTTCAAGAAAAGTTCAATGATAGGGATGGCAAAAGGATTGTGCATATTGTGGAATCACCCCAAGATGCAAGGAAATAAGTTGGTCAAGCTTCAAGCAAGAGGACTCTTCATTTTACATTTGTTAGAAGTCACTTTGAGTCCATAGGAAAGCCAATACTATTAAAAGGGGGTAAGGTTTTGTTGGTGAACAAAATGCTCATACGTGCACAAGTGATAGTCACCAAAAACATCCACAAGCTCTCCCACCAAAGTCTATCTATACCCAAACATTCAAAATCAGTGCAACCAACATTTCTATCCTGGTGCCACCGATTCCAAACCCTAGATAGACTCAGCCAAACCCTAACACTTCGGTGCAGCCGACACTGCATTCAGTGCCACCGAGTTGGGCTGCCAACTTTCTGTTACGCAAGTTCACATTTTTGGTCCATCCGAGAATGTTGAATCGGTGTCACCAAGTTTTGCAATTCTGACCGTTGGTCACCTTGTCGGTGCAACCGAGATTCCTATATTGGTCTCAACGAGATTCAAAAGTTGCCACCTTTTTGTCACTTCAGTACCACCGAGATTAACACATCGGTGTCACCGAGTTGGTCATTTTGTGTGTAACGGTTGGATTTTCGGGGATGCCTATATATACCCCTTCACCACCACCTACCTGAAAGTGAAGCACGCAGAACTATTCCATACCTATCCTACTCATTTTTCCGAGAGAGAACCACCTACCCTTGTGTTGAGGTCAAGATCTTCCACTCCAACCATATGGATCTTGATTTCTAGTCTCCCCAAGTTGCTTTCCACCAATCCCATCTCTTCTACCAAGCCAAATCTGTGAGAGAGTGTTTGTGCGTTGAGGAGTCTATCGTCTTGAAGCACAAGAGCAAGGAGTTCAACGTCATTACCGAGCCTATTACCTTTTGGAGGGTGGTGCCTCCTAGATTGGTTAGGTGTCGCTTGGGATCCTCCTACTTCGTGTTATGGAGTGAACCAAGAAGTTTGTAAGGGCAAGGTGATTGCCTACTTCGTGAAGATCTATCCATATAGTGAGGCTAGTCCTTCGTGGACGAAAGCCGTATGGAATAGTCAAGGTTGCTACTTTGTGGACCCTTATGGGTGGATCCCTCCATGGACTCTCGCGACCATTACCTTCCGTGGGTTGAAGACTCCATAAAGGTGGATGTACGATAGCAACACCTATCGGAACCACGGGAAAAATCATCGTGTCTACAATTGTGTTTGATCTTCCTACCCTATCTCTTTTACTCATGCTTGTTGTTACTTTTCGCTGCTATACTCTTAGACATGCATGTGTAGGGTGGACTTGATATGCTATGAATGCTAGAACTTGTCAACAATTAAAATTGGGAAAAGGCATAGTTTTATTTGGTCAAGTAGTCTAATCACCCCCCTCTAGACCTACTTTCGATCCTACAAGTGGTATCAGAGCTTTGGTCTCCATTGCATTGGTTTCACAACCTAGGAGAAGTATGGCATCTAGCGAGGGAAATTATCACCGTAGAGGTCTATACTTTGATGCCACTAATTTTGCTAGTTGGAAGCATAAAATGAAAATGCATTTGCTTGGTCATAATCCTGCCGTTTGGGCTGTTGTTCGTGTTGGCTTGCAAGGTGAATTCTGTGGTGATGGAAGAGAACCGGATCGTGAAGCGAACGCGGATGAATTGAAGATGTTGCAACTCAATGCTCAAGCATGTGACATTATCTTCAACTTCCTATGCCCCTAAGAATTCAACAAAATCATCTGCCTTGAACAGGCAAAAGAGATTTGGGATACTTTGGTTGATATGCACGAAGGAACTGTGTCCGTGAGAGAATCCAAGTTAGAGGTTCTTCAAGGTCAGCTTGATAAGTTCAAGATGAAGGATGGTGAAGGAGTCGTTGAGATGTACTCTAGGCTAGCTGTCATCACCAATGAGATTCCTGACTTAGGAAGCGAAGAAATGACAGACAAATTCATCATCAAGAAGATACTTCAAGCTTTGGATGAGAGATATGACCATGTGTGCACATTGATCCAAATTATGCCCAACTACAAAGATCTCAAACCAACGGAAGTGATTGGTAGAATTGTTGCTCATGAGATGACACTCAAAGACAAGGAAGAGCTTCACAACAAGTCTAGCGGTGCTTACAAAGCCACAAGCGATGCACCCACTACCTCAAGCGACAACCTTGTCACAAATGAAGAGATAAACTTCATGGTCAAGAAATTCAACAAGTTCTACAAGAATAGAAGCAAAGATTCTAGCTCCAACTCAAGACATGAAGAGAAGCGTTCGTCAAGTTGTGACCGAAACTACTATAATTGTGGGAAGCCCGGACACTACTCCAATGAGTGCTCGGCTCCCTACAAACGAAGAGAAGAGTCACCAAGAAGACGAAGCTCAAGAGATGAATCACCTCGAAGAGAGAGAAGGAGTAGAGATGATCGTTATAAACGAAGACCCTCAATGAGAAGTAGGGACTCAGAGAAGAAGGACAAGTACACCAAGAGCTACTCAAGTAGGAAAAATCAAGCTCATGTTGGTGAATGGTTTTCCGGCTCCGACTCCGACAACCACTCCGAGAGAAGCTATCACTCCAACTCCGACTATAGTCAATATGAAGGTGTTGCCGGAATTGCACTAGTGACAACAGACTCCTATGATCTATTTGATTCACCAAATGAAGGGAGTGGAAGTTGCTTCATGGCTAAAGGCCCCAAGGTATCACACCCCGAATATCTTGATTACGATAGTGATGAAGATGATTTGCTTTATGGTGATGACTTTCTATGTGATAAAACTAGTGATGTTGATCAAAATGAACTTGATATTTCCCATGCTAGTCAAGATAGGTCAATTGATGATGATAAGATGAAAATAGAAGAACTAACTAAAGAACTTAATACTCTTAAGTTAGCCCATGAATCTACTCTTGAAGATCATAGAGAGCTTGTAAGAACTCATGAGAAGCTACGCTTCAAGAAGATCAATTTGGATCAAGAACATGAATTTCTTAAAGCTATCAATGATGATCTCCGAAAGAAGACTTCATCTTATCTTGCCAAATGACTACTTGTGTCTACATTCATGCCACAAGTCAAATCTAAGCAAACTAGTAACAGAGGCAAGAAAGGTTCTTCATCTAGTAGCAACAATAAAAATGCTAAACCCAATGATGTTGCTCCTAGTAGTTCTATTGATTCCACTAATGATGATTCTCTTATCCAAGTTACACTTGAGAAAGAAAATTCTTTATGGAAAGGAATTATAGAGAAAGGTATCTACAAGAGTCTTGCCGGGTGCAAACTATTTGAGGAGATTGTATGCAAGCACGGAGGATACCGGAAGAATCGTGGTGTTGGCTACTTCAACGCTAACGGAGTTGAGTGGGAAGAAGGTCAATACCCCAATACTAAGTTTGTTCCTCAAAAGGAGAAGTATGAAAATACTCTTCCCAAGGGGACAAACACTCAAGATGACCTTGCACCACAAGACACCAAGCTCAAGGGCAAGAACAAGCTCCAAGAGGACTTTGACTCTTATGAAGATGAATACCAAGCTTTGGTGAAGTGGATTCCCAAGGCTACTACAAGCTCAACTTCTACAAGTGCTACTTCAACACCAAGGATCCCCATCAACTTGATGTGGGTCCCCAAGAACAAGAAACTAGAAAGTTCTTGAGGGGTGACTCCGCCAATGAAATTCACTCACATTCTTTATTGGCAAGATCTATTTGCAATCAACATCAACCCTATGCAATAGTTCAAGGAGTCACACATTCCTTCAAAGATAAGCAAGGGACAAGGTAATCAACAAATCAATGGACATCATCACATATGCATTGCACTCCATGTCCATAGATAGCCTTGTATTTGTCTCTTGTGTGTTGGGACTAACCCATGTAGGTGAGAAGAGTAAGGAAACAACAAAGATGCTCCCAACACTTGGTGATCGTCATCAACTTTGAGCATCCACCACTACCTCACCAACATGAAGTCTTCATCGACAAAACCCAAGGTTAGTTTATCCCTCTTATGGGGGGATGTCACATCAAGGGGGAGCTTTACTCCAAGACTTGAGTCAAAGCATCTCTTAGTATGTGACAACATTAAATGCTTTATGTTAAAGTGGTAACCCCACTTGTGCTTAAACAATGAGTATGACCTATGATCAAGTATTCTTACTTGGATCCTAAGTCAAATACTCATATATATATATATATATATGACTTCGTCATCGCCCAAGTGCTTGTTAGATGCTAGAGTGTTTCTGCATGTTTGCCATGATTTCATTTGACATCTTATTGTGTGAGCATGTTGGTCTACATTTATTTACTCATTCAAGGATATCCAACTGTTGCTATTTGGCTTTTGATTTATCTTTTGCCAATTGGATAGACAAGAATGCCTAGGACCACTCCTTAGCTATCTATGCTTTCTCACCTCATACTCTATTCATGTTGCATCACAAAATTTGAACAAGTGATTTTTGATCCCTTTGTGTTTGGAGCACTCAGAGTTCCGTATCGACAAGGACCGGCCATTAAAACCTCCCAAGTGCATCTAGGTGGAACCAACCACAAAATCTCGGTCTCATCGAATGCCTAGGGTTGATCTGGTTTTCAATCTTGGTACCACCGATTCCATCTTCTCGGTTACACCGAGTTTCCCTGTCAACTGACAGTTGAGGAACTCGGTGACACCGAAAAGTTAGAATCGGTGACACCGACAGTGGTGGGTATAAATACTATGGACCCCGATGCTATGAATTTCATCCTCAAACCATCGCGCCTTAGAACCCTAAGCTGCCGCCTTCGATACCCCTGGTCATCGCCCTTGTCTCCCTGCGCTCCTCTGCCGCTGGGAATCGTTGTCGTCGACGAAACCCTCTCCATCGTCGCTGCCGTAGCGAATCCGCTCCTAGTTAGGGTACGGATTCTTGCTCATAGGATTTGATTTTATCTATAAGCAACCTATTGCACGTCTTCCTATCCACACAAAATTCCGATAGTCTAGCGAATGTTAGATTTTCTAGGGTTTTGCCATCCGCCCGATGGAACTCGGTGCAACCGAAGCAAACAAATCGGTCTCACCGATTTGACTTTCTATATTGCTGAGAACTGTCTTGGTGGAACCGAGTACTTCTTTTTGTTCTCAACGAAAAGAGTGCCAAGGTTCTGTTAAGAGGGACAGTCAGTCTCGGTAGCACCAAAAATTTTGCTTTAGCTGTACCGATATTCATTTGACAGAATGCAAAACTTTGGAAATCTATTGTTCAACTTTCAAAACTAGCCTCATTTTGTGATGACTCATCTTCTTCTTATCTTCTATACTCTATTCATAGGGTCAGTATGTTAGATGCTGAAGACAGTCAGAACTTGCCAGAGCAGGGTGCTGACATGATTTCAGGCACAAGCCCAAAGTCTAGTTCATTTTCAGATCCAGCACCCCTAGCTCCCATGGGTTTCCCAAAGCTGCTACAAGGACCAGAAAGAAGATGAATTCAGATGAGGAGGATTCATACTTTATCCCTGAGGGGATTCTTGCCAATAAGCAAGAAAAGGCTGCTAAGAAGTGTGCTACTGAAGCCACTTCTTCCAGGAGAGTTTTTAGCAAGATCTATGCTAGCTCTGAAACTATCAAAGCACATGAGAGTGCTAGGGCTACTGTAACCATTGATCCCTGAAGGAAGTCTATTCCTAAGAAGGCAGGGGAGAAGAAAGCCAGAAAGAGGATTATTCATGTGATTGGCAGGCCTACCTCCATGTATTAAGATCCAGAGGAGGCTGCTGGTGGTGCTGCCGAGGAAGAGGAGGAAGAACATGTTGCAAAGGCTCCTCCCAAGAAGAAGACCAAGGAACTTGTTGCTGATGCTATGAGAAAGACTGGCACATCCAAGGGCACGAAATCCAAGAAGGCTGCTGCTGAAAAGCCAAAGAGGACATCCAGGCAGATTTCAGCTTTTGAGAAGTACAAGCGAACTGCTTCCAGAGTTGAAGATGATGATGACTTGACAACTTTGATGAAGCTCAGACCACATCTTCCTGTACAAGATGTTAGCCACTTAGTTTTTGAAGATATGAAGAAGAGGAAAGACTCAGGATTGAGGGCTTGGAGATCTATAGATCCATATGCCCAGGAAGAAAACTGCTGTTGACTACAGGTTCTACACTAGAGAGCAACAAGACTTTTATGAGACAGTGCTGCTAGACAAGAGCCTAGCTGTTAGTGATATGATATATGTTATTTGGAAATTCATTAAGGAGAATGAGGACTACTTTCCAAGTGTCCAAGATAATTTCCACTGCATTGGTTTGGATGAGTTTGTTGGAAGAGAGCTTACTACATGGAACGATGAGATGATCATGCAATTCTACTCCACTGCACATTTCTACGGAGATGGTGGGATTGTATGGATGACTGAAGGAGCAAGGTATGAATCTACTGTTGATGAGTACGCTTCACTTCTAGGAGTTCCAGAGGTTCAGGATGGTGATTTGGATGTATACTTAGAATCCAAGGCAAGCCACGATGCCATGAAGGAAATGTATACTCCTATTCTTGTAGACAAACTGCAATCTCACAAGCTAGGATCCATCTACTATCTGCAAGCAGGCCTCCATACCATGAACACTATTATGGGGCATACCTTGATGCCCAAGTCAGGAGATGACAAGATGATCCGAGGCTACTCCATCAACATGTTGATCCACCTTGACGGACACACCAGTATTAGAGTTATGGACTTAATTGTTGAGACAATTAAGAGGGTTGCTACTGATCAGAAGCGCTCTTGCTGCTATGCACCCTACATCCAGATGCTTATCAACTCTCAGTTGGAAAAGTACATATTTGCTCTAGATCGTCCACATTTGCCCCTACGGCCAAAGCTTGAGGACAACATCATGGTGATGGACCCAGATCATCTCACATCTGCTACAGCACATGTAGAGGCAGAGGCAGTTCGAGCCGCTAGTGCTCAAGTCCCTAGATCCAGAAATGAGCAAATGGATCTTTTGATCTCAGTAGTTCAGGGCATGCAGAAGGATATTAAGGGGATTCTGGACAACCACAATAGTCTTGTGAGGATCTTTGAGACAAGGATCAAGACTCTCAATGATAAGGTGGACAAGGTGACAAAGACAGTTATAGAGCTTCAGAAGGAAGTTGACTCGGTGCACATCCCTCGGGTCTCTTCTACTTCTTATTCAGATGATGATGATAATGAGGATGGATCACCTCTCAGGATGAGCACACAGTTCACTACTCAGGCTAGATCAGCCACGATGCCTGCACTAGACTTGAGAACCTCTTCATCAGCTCCTGCTACTGTCAGCACAGCTCCTACTCCATCAGCTCCAGTTCCTCCAGTATCCACTCCAGCTCCATCCATGACATCTGTAGAGATCTTTGCTGACGTTGTACTCTCGACTCCTTCATCAACAACCGGAGGAGATCAGCCCAAGAACGCTTAGATATACGCCTTTGAACTTTTTGGTAACTTGTTGCCAAAGGGGGAAGTGTATATAGATCTTTAGGCTTCGAGTGAGAGAGCGTTTGGTGTTTGTTGCTTTTTTCACAAACAATTGCTTTTGGTTGCTGTGATACTATTTTGGTTGCTTGTGATACACGTTTGATGATGTTTGCTCATACACTTTAATGTGTGATGCTACTATTTCCTACCACCTTAATGCTTATGTGATGATCATTCATCTTTGCTTGATTGTGTTGTGCTATGATGTTCATTTTAATTATTCTCGCACACCACCAAGTGGTATGTGACATGTAAGAAGTGACCCATGTACCTAATCGATTGTGCATTTGCATTCAGACGCAAATTTAAAATATTGCACAAATTTAGGGGGAGCTCTTGCTTATCACATACTTCTCAAAGAGATGATTATATTCATTGATTATATCTTTGTTGAAGCTTTGATCTATATGTTGTCATCAATTACCAAAAAGGGGGAGATTGAAAGCACATTTGCTCCCTTGGTGGTTTTGGTAATTAATAACAACATACAAGTCATTGAACTAATGTTTCCACCAAGTATATTTCAGGAAAAGTTCAATGATAGGGATGGCAAAAGGACCGTGGAGACTGTGGAATCACCCCGGGATGCAAGGAAATAAGTTGGCCAAGATTCTAGCAAGAGGACTCTACATTTTACATTTGTGAGAAATATATTTGAGTCCATAGAAAGCCAATACTATTAAAAGGGGATAAGGTTTTGTTGGTGAACAAAATGCTCATACGTGCACAAGTGATAGTCACCAAAAACATCCACAGGCTCTCCCACCAAAGTCTATCTATAGCCAAACATTCAAAATCGATGCAACCAACATTTCTATCCCGGTGCCATAGATTCCAAACCCTAGACAGGCTCAGCCAAACCCAACACTTTGGTGCAGCCGACACTGCTTTCGGTGCCACCGAATTGGGCTGCCAACTTTTTGTTACACAAGTTCACATATTCGGTCCGTCCGAGAATGTTTAATCGGCGTCACCGAGTTTGGCAATTCTGACCGTTGGTCACCTTGTCGGTGCAACCGAGATTCCTATATCGGTCTCACCGAGATTCAAAAGTTGCCACCTTTTGGTCACTTTGGTACCACCGAGATTAACACATCGGTGTCACCAAGTTGGTCATTTTGTGTGCAATGGTTGGATTTTTGGGGATTCCTATATATACCCCTTCACGACCACCTACTCGAAAGTGAAGCACTCAGAACTATTCCATACCTATCCAACTCAGTTTTCCGAGAGAGAACCACCTACCCTTGTGTTGAGGTCAAGATCTTCCACTCCAACCATATGGATCTTGATTTCTAGTCTTCCCAAGTTGCTTTCCACCGATCCCATCTCTTCTACCAAGCCAAATCTATGAGAGAGTCATTGTGTGTTGAGGAGTCTATCATCTTGAAGCACAAGAGCAAGGAGTTGACCATCATTGAAATGGTCGATATGGTTGTAACACCCTGTTATGCCTGGCGGGATCTAGACTGGCCCCACAGACCAACACTAGTCTTTCCTGCGCACTTTGTCCTCACTCGTGCGCACCCGGGACCAACTTCCCGGTCGGTCACCCATCCTAGAATCGCTCCAAACCAAGCACGCTTAACTTTGGAGTTCTTTTCGAGTGGGCTCTCGGAAAAGAAGGAATTCCTTGTTGATATGAGTAGTCTATCATTCCTATTAAGCTAGGCTCTCACATACACCCCCACTCAAAGGAACCAACGTCCTCATCGGCCCATCAGGAACGTTCCCTTTTGGCACACGTATGCGCGTCTAGTTCGGCACATGTACCATGCTATGTGCCACGATGGGCCATACACGCCATGAGTGACATGCCCGTGCACCTGACCCACGCATGCCCGTGTAACCGCAAGGGTCAGCTCTGATACCAATTGTAACACCCCGTTACGCCTGGCGGGATCTAGACTGGCCCCATAGACCAACAGTAGTCTTTCCTACACACTTTGTCCTCACTCATGCGCACCCGGGACAAACTTCCTGGTCGGTCACCCATCCTAGAATCACTCCAAGCCAAGCACGCTTAACTTCGGAGTTCTTTTCGAGTGGGCTCCCGGAAAAGAAGGAATTCTTATTGATATGAGTAGTCTATCATTCCTATTAAGCCAGGCTCTCACAATGGTTGACTAGAGGGGGGTGAATAGGCAACTCACACTTTTAACTTTTCTTTAACTATTTAGGCTTAGCATCAAATAAGTTAGCTAGATGTGCAACTAGGTGGATAACCTATATGATGCTAAACACAACAAGTACACAAGCAAGCAAGGGGTACAACACAATAGTAGCTTACAAGAAGTAAAGGTAAGAGATAACCGAAAGTGGAGTCAGTGGAGACAAGGATGTGTTACCGGAGTTCCTTACCTTGTGAGGAAGTACGTCTCCGTTGGAGTGGTGTGGAGGCACAATGCTCCCCAAGAAGCAACTAGGGCCACCGTATTCTCCTCACGCCCTCACACAATGCAAGATGCCATGATTCCACTATTGGTGCCCTTGAAGGCGGCGATCGAACCTTTACAAACAAGGTTGGGGCTATCTCCACAACTGAACTGGAGGCTCCCAACGACACCACGAAGCTTCACCAAAGTGGAATGTGGCTTCGAGGTAACCTCAACCGTCTAGGGTGCTCAAACACCCAAGAGTAACAAGATCCGCAAGGGATTAGTGGGGAGAATCAAATTTATCTTGGTGGAAGTGTAGATCGAGGCCTTCTCAACAAATCCCTAGAGAATCAACAAGTTTGATTGGCTAGGGAGAGAGATCGGGCTAAAATGGAGCTTTGAGCAACAATGGAGCTTGGGAAAGGAAGAGGTGGTCTTCTTGAGGAAGAAGACCTTCCTTTTATAGTGTGGGAAAAGATCCAACCGTTATCCCCACCCTTAGCCCCGCGCGACGCGGTACTACTACAACAGACCATAGTACTACCGCAAGTGCTTGCGGTACTACCGCTGCGACCTGCGGTACTACCACTCGGACGGGAGTATCAATCTCAGGACGATTGCACTAGGCAGCTAGCAATAGAACCGCCGGAGCGGTACTACCGCGAGCCCATGCGGTATACCGCATAGTCGATAGAGATAGGCACTTGGAGGTGCACGGAAGTAAAAATTACTTTCGTGCCTACCTCCGCCGAGGACGAAAATGCGAAAAAAGTCATGCACAATAGTACCAGAACTGCATCACGGTACTACCGCACTAGGGCAGATGTCTCCGCGCCTAGTACCACAGGCGTACGTATTAGGGCAGGGGTCAGTGGTACTACTGCTCCTCTGAGGGGTACTACCGCGGGCTCCTGCGGTACTACCACTCCCTTGAGTGGTACTACCGCTGGTCACTGAACACAAGTACCTCCGCAGGCTTCACTTTGCACAGACGAGGAAAACGGCTGGTGCTCCATCGAAGTAAAGGAAAGGTGGTGCAAATAGGATAGATGTGTACGTGTTGATTCCTCCCAAACCTTTCCGAAGCGGACCCCCTCTTAGTAGTACGGCTTTCCTACGACTCAAATCCATCGAAAGGAAACGTAGAGAACAACCGTCTTCAATAAGCTCCGAGGGGCACCGAATCATCTTGTTCCTAGACATGAGATATCTGAAATGCTCAATGCACACGATTAGTCCACAAAGGCATTGCCATCAATCACCAAAACCACTTAAGGAGAAATATGCCCTTACAATCCCCCCTTTTTGGTGGATTGATGACAATACAAGATTTGCACATAAAGATATAAAATGAGCATATGCAAACCCAAGATCTATAAAATATAGACATGCTCCCCCTAGATGTGTGCATTCTATAGATATGCTTTGGACTGCAAGGCGCACACACTAAGATCAACACTCCCCCTATATTTTATAAACAATGCAATCCTTGTAATAGAATGAATAACGCTAAGTACAGAAACAAGGCATAGCATGTGAGTATTAAGATAAGGGTACATATGAGACAGACTCACAAGCTACGAATCATACTGGACAATTATAAGATAGGAGTGATAGCATATGTCTCACACCATATGATAGAGGAAGTTTCCTAGTCTCACACACAAATGACATAAACCAAAGTTCAACGAAAGCAAAGAGACGGAGAAAAAACAACGCAAATAGTCGCAAATCCTACACTCTCTCCCCCTTTGGCATCGAGACGCCAAAAAGGCAGAGAGGACACCTAACACATAGGTGGTAGCTCCCATGTAGAAAGATTAGTCATTTGGCTCCTCCTCTGATGCAACTGGGATGGACTCCTCATCTGAATAAGACCACTGGAACTGCTGCTTCGCCATCCAAGTAGCCTCAGGAGTAATGTCCTTCTCAGGCCCACTCGAGATGTCCTCACCAAGCTTCCTCGGAATCTGCTTGTCACGCTGGCGACTCTCCTTCTGAGCAACGTGAGCCTGATACTGTCCCTTGGCCTGCATGCAGAACAAGGTCTTCATCTTGTGAGAGAGCTTCTTGGCCCAAGATGGCTTAGAAGACGGTGGCACATACGACTCAGAACTGTCATCTTCCTCCTCTTCAATCTCATCATCATCAACCTCCATACGAGCAGGAGCTAGCTTGGTGGTGGTGTTGGCCCACATGTCCTTCATACGCAGACGAATGGGCTCATAAAGAAACAAGTGCTCCTGAAAGTCCTCATCCAGAAGGGTCTTCTCCCAAGTAGTACGAATCAGGAGGAACAAGTAGGGCCCATAAATGGGGACCTTACGATGGAACACAGCAGTGCAAGCTCAGTATACATAATGTGGGACACATCAAGGGGATCAAGTTCTTCAGTTCTTCCTTTCTCACATAGAAGCAACATATCCACCAGATAGGAGTGCACCTTGTCCTTGTCTCCCATGCGATGAAACAGAGTGTTGCGGAAGATACGATGCATGACATCAAGGAATGGGTTGAGCATAGAAACTTGCTCACCAGAGGGTAAAGTCTTCAGAATACAGTATGGCACGAGATGCTCCTTACGTGCTGGGTGGGGGTTGTCGTGAGGGCTCAATCCAACGGGCTCCTCAAGCCACTCATCACAAACATGCAGCAGGTCCATGAACTCTTTCCAAGTAGCACATAGCCTCTCTCCATTGGTCCTCCAAGTCATGGGCCGCTGCACATCAGTGTGGAAATGGATAGAGGCAAAGAACTGACCCACAATCTTGGGTTCAAAGTCAAGGTGGAATGAGATGATGTTCTCGATAGCAAATTGCTCCACAAACTCAGAGCCTCACCAAAGTATACCGGGTGCTTCCTCATATGAGCCATCTCAATCCATTAGACAGGAACATATAGATTCTTCTTGCCCTTGATCACATCAACATGGATGAGAAACTACTGCTTGGTCCAAAACAACTCATTGGCCCTGGAATGTTCCCTGGGTTTGACATAGGGGTCGATCAACCGATGAGACAGAAACTCATCTTGAGGCATGCCCTCATAATTGTCAACTGGCTCCTTTAACTTGGATGAGGTCCTCTTGAAATGGCGTGGCAGGGTATTGGACCCCTCAGGAGCATCTGGATTGCGAAGACGCTTTGAGCTAGTGTCACGAGAGGGGTCCGAGCATCTTGGACCGGAGCCAGAACTAGAGCCACCACCTATGACACACAATGCAAACACTAGAGACAAACGAAAAAGGTAAGGCAAAGACGAAAGCAGACACGAAAACCATGTAGAGGTGAGAATGAATAGGACAAAATGAGGTAGCTTCTGATCAAGCGGTAGTACTGGTAGTTCATGCGGAAGTGAAAAATTTCTACCGCTCCGGACACGGTAGTGCCCCTGTGAGCGATAGTACAGTGGCTGGAGCAGAAGTAAAATTTTACTTCCATCCAACGAGCGGAAGTAAAAAATTACTACCGCTCCGGACATGGTAGTACCGCGGCGAGCAGTAGTATCGTGTCAAGAGCGGAAGGAAAATTTTACTCTGCGCGACGAGTGGTAGTACCGCAGGGGGCAGATTTCGTATGAACACAGATCAAAGGCGAGATCGGTACTACCGTAGATAGAAAGTTATCCCATTGTATCGTATCAATACGCACTTCTACCGCACTAACACACTCAAAACATCCCCTCATGCACAGATTGGATCAAAGAACACTAGACCAACTCATATTTCCCCTAAACCTAGATTCAAAAATAGAGAAGCAAAATGAGAAGAGTTCGGGGAAATACTGGGGTCCATGTCAAGAGGACGAGGTGGGGAACGATCCCACCAGAGGGAATGAGAGGTGGATGGCCAGAGAGAGATCCGGCGAGGTGCTTTGGCACCGGTTGTGAGGAGGAGAGAGAGACGTGAGGGGAAGAGATAATGGGTATGGGGGTGTTTGAACCCCCCCTACTGGCTCTTAACCCCCACACTCACTCGATGACATGGTAGTACCGCAGCCATCGCGGTAGTACCGCTCAACGAGCGAAAGTAATTTTTTACTTCCGCACGATAAGCGGTAGTACCGCTCCGGGAGCAGAAGTAATTTTTTTACTTCCGTGTCTTGGGGCGGTAGTACCGTGCCGGGAATGCACTTGTTCAAGCACAGGGGCAATCCAACTCCAGCGGTAGTATCGTGGATTGCCACGATAGTACCGTGCTGCCCATAAAGTGCAAGTTTTCAGAGAGAAGAGAGAAGAAGAGAAAGAAAGGTTTTCTTTTCGCACAAAAAACAAGAGACACGATAAGACAAAGATGCAAGTCAAAACAAGAGAATGGTACGATAGAGTAGAAATATAAATTAGGACCAAACAGTGAGCCACTACTTTGCATGAAGAGAGGGCGGTGGCCCTAGAGCCACCCATGTTTGAGTCAAATGGTATGGGACCGCAAATAATTATCCTTGGGCCCATGACCAAGACTCGTCTTTTGAAGCATAGTAACCATCAAAAACTGCGAATGTGAAAGACTTTGATTAGTTTATGCATAATAAGAGGAGGGATAGTTCATTGAGAGAACTAGACTCCCCCTAAAACAATGCCTACACCTAGACAAGACACAATGATGAGTGTGGTGAGGTGTGCATTAAGTCAATCCACATTGCTCGAATCAATGATATTTAGCTCATGCCTTAACTCGCGAAATATTGCTTCATCCAATGGCTTCGTAAATATATCTGCAAGTTGTTTGTTATTACTTAGATGGATAAGATTGATGTCTTCTTGCTTCACCTGTTCCCGAAGGAAGTGATGCCGAATATCAATATGCTTCGTCTTGCAATGTTGAACTGGGTTGCTGGAGATCATAATGGCACTTTCATTATCACAGTAAACAGGCACTTTGTCACAATTGACACCATAATCCTTTAAAGTTTGCCTCATCCAAAGAATCTATGCACAAAAACCGGCAGCAGCTACATACGCGGCCTCGGTGGATGAGAGAGAAACACAATTTTGTTTCTTTGAAGACCAACTTACCAAAGACCGACCAAGAAATTGGCAGCCTCTGGAAGTGGACTTTCTATCCACACGGTTTCCCGCCCAATCTGAGTCAGTATATCCAACGAGATCAAACAAAGCCCCCATGGGATACCATAATCCAAAGTTTGGGGTATGAGCCAAATATCGAAAGATTCGCTTGACAGCCATATGGTGACTCTCCTTAGGTGTGGATTGAAATCGTGTACCAATACCCACACTTAACATGATATCCGGTCTAGATGCACAAAGGTAAAGCAAGGATCCAATCATGGAGAGATATACCTTTTGATCCACCGCTTTACCATTGGGATCACTCTCAAGATGGCATTTGAGTGGCATGGGAGTGTTGGCCTTGGGAGGATTGAGCTCATCCATCTTGAACCTCTTGAGCATGTCTTGAGTGTATTTAGCTTGATTGATAAAGGTACCTTGACTTTGTTGCTTGACTTCGAAACCAAGGAAGAACTTCAACTCTCCCATCATAGACATCTCAAACTTTTTTGTCATCAAAGTGGCAAATTCTTCATTGAAAGCTTTGTTAGGAGAACCAAAAATAATATCATCAACATATAGTTGGCATATGAACAAGTTCCCATTGACCCTCTTTGTAAAAAGAGTGGGATTGATTTTCCCAATGTCAAACCCACGGTCTTGCAACATCTTGGTAAGGTGCTCATACCACTTGCGTGGGGCTTGCTTACGACCATACAGAGCCTTATCGAGAACGTATACATGATTGGGGAACTTGGGATCCTCAAACCCCGGGGGTCGCTTGACGTATACCAACTCCTTAAGAGGACCATTAAGAAAAGCACTCTTGACATCCATTTGATATAATTTTAAGTTAGGATGAGAGGCATATGCAAGCAACATGTGAATAGATTCAAGGCGAGCAACAAGAGCAAAATTTTCACCGTAGTCGATACCCTCGACTTGGGAGTATCCTTGTGCCACCAATCTTGCCTTGTTGCGAATGACGATACCGTTCGCATCTTGCTTGTTTTTGAAGATCCATTTAGTTCCAATAAAATTGTGGTTCTCCTTCGGTCTTGGCACCAATCACCACACTTGGTTGCGCTCAAATTCGTTGAGTTCATCATGCATAGCTTCAACCCACTCCATATCCTCGAGCGCATATTGAATGTTAAGGGGCTCAATGCAAGAAATAAACGCGTGATGTTCATAAAAGTTTGTTAATTTTTTATGAGTGGTTACCCCTTTTTGCAAGTTTCCATAGACGTTCTCCAACAGATGTTTTTAAGGTTGAGCTTGGCAGCATTCTTGGTGGCTCGTCTCTATAATATTTCCTCCATGGAAGGTTGAGGAACAACATTCTAACAGTCATCATCTTGATGATCTTGAGCGCCTTCATGAGCTTGCTCTTGATCTTGAAGAAGATCTTGAGCTTGAGCTTGCTCGAAGATGGGAACTTGATCTTGGGCATCACTTGGTGAAACACCATCATCGGTAGATTGATCTTGCCCTTGCTCTTGTCCATGTGGTAGAGGACCTTCATTTTGTTCTTCAGAAGCGTGTGGGTCTTGCGTCGGTGATGGTTCCACTTGAGTGGAACATTGTCCTTCTCCTTTGGCCACAAGGGGTTCCTTAACCGGTAGGAAGTATCCCACACCCATTGTTCTTATGGCTTGGGGAGGAATTTCATCACCTACATAACAAAGACCACTTTGCTCCACTTGGGAACCATTATTTTCATCAAACTCTACATTACTCATCTCCTCAATGAGTCTCATGGACTTGTTGAGGACACGGTGAGCATGAAAGTTTGCAGCATAACCAACAAATATGCCCTGATGGGCTCTAGACTCAAATTTAGACAAACAAGCACCTTTTTTGAGAATGAAACACTTACAAACAAATACCTGAAAGTATTTGAGGTTGGGCTTCTTCTCGATAAGAATCTCATAAGGAGTCTTGTTCAAGCCTTTGCGGAGATAGAGCCGATTTGATGCATGACACGCTATGTTGATGGCTTTGGCCCAAAAGTTGTACGATGATTTAAACTCCGCCATCATGGTTCTTGCCGCACCCATTAATGTCCGGTTCTTCCTCTCTGTAACACCATTTTGTTGAGGGGTGTAAGGTGTGGAATATTGGTGCTTTATCCCTTCATCACAGAGAAACTCAATTAGGGTGTAGTTCTTGAACTCGGTGCCGTTGTGACTTCTAATCATCAGAATCTTTGCATCGTGTTGACGTTGGACTTCATTTGCAAAGTCGGTGACGGTATGTTGGGTCTCACTCTTCCTCTTGAAGAAATATACCCAAGTATATCTCGAGTAATCATCCACATTCACCAAGCAATATCTTCTTCCACCAAGACTGTCAAAAGATGGAGGCCCGAAGAGATCCATGTGAAGGAGCTTTAAGGTCCTCTTTGAGTAGATTGTAGTAGTTGGACAATGAGCCTTTTCATGTAGCTTTCCTTCGATACAAGCACTGCAAGCACAATCTTTGGCAAAACTCACGTTTGTTAGTCCAATAATGTGATCCCCTTTGAGGAGGCTTTGCAAAGATCTCATATTGACATGGGCTATCCGGCGATGCCAGATCCATCCCACATCAACTTTAGCCATTAAGCAAGTCGCGGTCTTAGTGGGTCGCTCCGAGAAGTTCTCCATGTAGAGACCGTTCTCGACATGCCCAACAAAAACTACTTTAAGAGTCTTGCTCCACAAAAGGGTCACAGAGTTAATACCAAATAAGGTCCTAAAACCCATGATTGTGAGTTGATGAACAGAAAGTAAATTGTTTGCGGGGGTCTCAACAAGCATAACATTCTCTATGGAGAGTTCCAAAGAGATTATCACCTTAACAAGACCCAATACATTTGAAATTGCATCATCACCAAATGAGACTTGGGTGGCCACGGATGTGTCAAGATGAACGTGCACCACCAAGTCCTTGCTTTCGGTCATATGATTTGTCGCTCCACTATCGAGCAACCATGACGTTCCTCCGGAAGCATACCCCTACAAGAGATGAATGTTTGGTTTTAGGTACCCATTATTTAATGGGTCCTTTCGTGTTAGCAACAAGGGTCTTAGGAACCCAAATACACCATTCAATGTACTCATAAGAAGAACCACCATATTTGGCATAAACATGCCCATCACTAGCACGACAGTAAACATAAGAGGGGTTAAAGTTGTCGGTCTTGTTGGGGTGGGTGTTCTTGCCCTTATTGGCATTCCCAACTATAACTTTGTCTTTCTTATTCTCATTAGGACCTTCTCCTGCTCTTACAAAGGTTTGCTTGAGCGGTGGAACTTCCTAGGTGTTCACCTTCTTCTTCTTATTCTTCTTCTTCTTCTTTTTTGGGTGCAAACCCCACTCCTTCTTTTGCCACAACTTCCTTCTAATTACTCAAAAGGTCATTGAGCATCTTCTCACCTTGGATACACGTCGCCAAGCCCTTTTCAAGCTTCTCTTTTAGCTTAGCATTTTCCTCCACAAGATGTGCATGATCACAACACGGCAGATGCATTATCAATTAGAACAAAAGGAGGACACGTGGCAATCCCCTTAGTGAGTTTCACTTGGAGTTGATCATGCGACTCCTTAAGAGAGGCATGAGCACACTTCAACGCCTTGTGAGCATTGTCAAGTGTGTCAAGTTCATCCTTGAGTCAATCATGGTCAACCCCAAGTGCAACCTTTTCAGACTTGATCACATGGTTAAGAACAATAGCATGATCATAATATTTACGTAATTTAGCAAGGTCGTCATTTTGTGACTCCTCAAGAGTCATACGAAGACCTCGCTCTTCCTCAAGAGCAATAGATAGATCCTCTATCTTGTCGGCATAATCACGACTATGGCCTCTCAACTCCTCAAGAAATTCTTCTTAAGACTCAATAGTATCATGGGCCTCACCAAGTTGTTCCAAGAGAGCAACAAAGTGCTTCTTGGACTCTCCCTTGAGTTTACACATGAATATGCCAAACTCATTTTTATTATCTTTTGCCTCCTCATGTTCATCCACACATTTTAGAGACAGAGTGGAAGAAATAGAAGTCTTAATGTTTGAGGTTTTGGTGTTGGAGGTTACCTTGGTGATACCTTTAGCCATGAGGCACCTCGCGACAATGTTCTCATTGAGGGCATCGAAGAGTGAAACCTTTGTTGGGGTATAGGAAACAATTTCCACGGATGCCATTTCCATTCCTTCACTGCTTGTGTCTTCGTCATCAACATCATCATCGGAGGCATACTCTTCTTGAGCCACCAATACTTTGTGAGGAGACTTCTTGATAAAGTTGGTTTTGTTGGGGAAGGACTTGGCCTTATCTTTGCGAATGAGCTTGCCACCATTGTCTTCCCTCTTCTCATCTGGGCAATCCACCACAAAGTGACTCACATTACCACAGTTGTAGCATGTTCTCACACGTTGCTTGCCCTTTGACCCATTTGAGTTGTTCTTGAAGAAGTTGGGCCTTGTGTTTCTATTTTTGCCCCAAAATTGTATGGACGCAAGAGCCATGTGCTCATGATAAGCATATTTGGTATCCTCGGGGCAACCCTCTTCTTCTTCTTCTTCTTCTTCCTCTTGACTGACCTTGGCCTTCAAAGCAACATTGGGAGAGGATTTATTTGACCATTGAACGCGAGCGAGAGCATTGTCATCTGACGTGTTCAGGATGTTCATTGCAATAAATTCATCCAACACATCACCAGAAGACAAGGTGTGAAAGTCCGGCCTTTGACGGATGACAGCGGACATGGCCTTGTTGTAGGGCATGATGGCCTTCAGAAACTTATGCTTGATCCAAGTATCATCCACATCCTTGCTTCCACGATCCTTGAGGGAAACAGCAAGAGCGGTCACCCTTCTATAGAGCTCACGTTGTTCCTCATCCTCTATCATCACAAACTCATCTGACTGATCAAGGACAACTTCATAGTTTGACCGTTGAATGCTTGAACTACCCTTGTACATGGAGATGATGTGTTCCCAACACTCTTTAGCAACAGTGAAGGGCCGCAGGTGAGGTAGGCCTTTAGTAGGAATAGCAGCTTGGAGTATGAACAAGGCGGAAGAATTTAGTTGTTTATCCGCTTGTTCTCTTGGAGTAAGATTGCGTGGATCATCAGGATAGTATCCTTCATCAATGATTGTCATGAGATGAATTGAGCTGTGATCTAAATGAGACTTGATACTGAAAACCTAGTTAGCAAAATCATTCTTAACAAGTTTAGGAGGAGGACCAAGATTAACTATATGTGGTGAGTGCACCGGTCCTCCATAGACCACGGGAGGGGGAACTAAGGCAAAGCTCCCCGACACATTAATTCCTTGAGAATGATTATCCTTGTTAGCACTAGCCCCCTCCTTACCGGAGTTGACATCTGATGTCGAGTTAGTGGGTTTGACCACTTGCACCGCATCGGTAGACACTTTAAGAGTATTAAGGAAATCTTTGAACATGGATTGAACCTCGGTCGCCATGGAGGATTTGAGTAAGGACAAGGCCTCATTCAAATCCTCGCGTGAGACCATGTTCACTCCCACGGCCTCGGGAAGTTCTCCCACACACTCCTCTTTGCCAGCCATACTCTTTGGGTGGTGAAACCCTTAATAAAGAGACGTGTCTCTGATACCAATTGAAAGGATCGATATGGTTGACTAGAGGGTAGGGTGAATAGGCAACTAACACTTTTTAACTTTTCTTTAACAATTTAGGCTTAGCATCAAATAAGTTAGCTAGATGTGCAACTAGGTGGATAACGTATATGATGCTAAACACAAAAAGTACACAAGCAAGCAAGGGGTTGAACACAATAGTAGCTTGCAAGAAGTAAAGCTAAGAGATAACCAAAAGTGAAGCCGGTGGATATGAGAATGTGTTACCAGAGTCCCTTTTATAGTGGGGGAAAAGATCAAACCTTTATCCGCACCCTCATCCCCACGCGGCGTGGTACTACCGCAGCAGACCACGGTACTACCGCAAGTGCTTGTGGTACTACCGCTCACACGGGGGTATCAATCTCAGGCCGATTGCACTAGGCAGCTAGCAGTAGAACCACCGGAGCGTTACTACCGCGATCCCATGCGGTACTACCGCATGGTCGGTAGTGACAGGAACTTGGAGGTGCACGAAAGTAAAAAAATTACTTCCGTGCATACCTCTGCTGAGGACGAAACTGTGAAAAAGTCCGGCACGATAGTACCGGAACTACATCACGGTATTACCGCACTAGGGAGGATGTAAAAAATTACATCCGTGCCTTTGTTATGTTATATAGCATAACTATGGTATTAGGGCAACTCCAACACATGATCCCAAACGGACGTTAGTTCTGTTTGAGGCAAAAAAAATGATGTCATCGTTTTCTCATGACAGATGACATGGGTAGGCTTATCGTAGGTGGTTGGGGCTGGAGTATGTCAACGGGCTCCGGGAGCGGGATTAGGTACAAGCGGTGGTGACACACGATGTATCCAAGTCCAGGGCCCTTCGTCCTGCTTGGTCTAGTTTGATGGATGGGTGTGTTTACAGGGTTGCTCCTGAAGCTGAGTCTAGAGGAGGAAGAGGGAGCAGGCGGCTCGTCTTCCTCCGCTACCAAGTGTGAGAATGTGGGAAGTGTCCCGTATGTGTGCGCGTGAGACTTGTCGTCCCTGTTGCATGGGAGGCTCGGGGGGGGTTATAGGCCAACCTCCCGGCTTACAATACTCCTGAGGTACATAAGTGGGGGGACCAAGATGGTAGCCTCTCCGGCTGACAAGGGGGTCCCGCCCTTCGAGCCGTCGCGTCGCATGTAGGGTCCACCGGCTGCGCGGTCCCGTCGCCTGCTGGGGCCCGCCAGCCGGCTCTGCGATTGGCCCTCGCCCACTGCCGCGACACGGGCCACCCGGGAGGCGTCGTCTAGTGCCAGCCGACCGAAGTCTTCGGTACGGCCGGCTGCACTGTAGCCATGCCGGGGCAGGTAATCGAGTGGGCAGGGGCGTGCCAGCACTGTTTCTCCGTCCAGTCGCGCTTGCCAAGGTCAGCGGCCTGGACGGTCGGACTGTAGCCATGCGCACCCGTGCGTCAACGGCCACTATGGCTACAATGGCCCCCGTCGTGGCGGTCACGTCGTGTCGCCGTACCCGCGCGCAGAGGGACGGGACATTGCTTGTTCTCCCTGGGGTCAACGAAGGAGGCGGCACGGAGGCAGCCGATCACGCCCAGCCGGCCGGGGGTCGAGCCGTCACCATGACCAGCTGTCCATGGGCCAGCCGGCGATCGCCACAACCGGCTGCGCTCCAGCCGGCCGTGGAGAGCCTGTTGCGTACTTTTTCTTCGAAGCGGGGAGGAGAACCCTGCTGCTTTGGCCTACCCAGGGGTAATAACCCCGTTAGTAGTCCCCGAAGCCAGCGAGGGCCTGCGTCCAGCAGATGGAAGGGAGTCGGCGGCTTCCTCCTAGCAGTACTCGCCTCTGGTGTGAAGCCGAAAGGCCAGCCGGGTCGGCAGTTGGACCCGACGCCTCGGGTTCCGGTGCGCCGCCTCGGGACCCGGGTCGGCCCATCGCATGCCACGCGACGAGTAATGATGTTGCAGGCCCCGCGCACACGGGCATATGGGATGTCGCCCTGGGCCTAGCCCGGTAGGCCTTGGGCGTAGCCCGGTAGGCCTCGGGGCGCATGCCAGGATTTTGCGCCCCGAAGCCGCAGTTACGGCCCGGGCCGCCCACTCGTGCATGGAGTTTCCGGGGGAGTGGGCGCAGTTAATCCCCACATCCCTCGGTTGTGGCCTCCCCATTTAAAAGGGAGGAAGGGTAAGGGGCGGAGATACCCGCACCCCTCTTGCCCCCTCGCTGCATTTCTCTTCGCCTTCCCTGCTTCCTCGCGCATCGCCGCTCCCGAGCTCGCAAACGCGCCCGCACGCCATCCTACCGTCGCAATGGCCGACGGGCACGGAGGAAGCTGGTCCGGATCCGTTGTCACCAAGGAGGCCATCGCGGACCTCCATCGTGCGCGCATGCTGCCGCCGGCGGAGCGCGTGATTGCTTGCGCGCCGGCGACGAGGTGGTGTCGGCGCCGCAGCCAGGGGAGCACGTCGTCTTCCTCTGGCACTTCTCCCACGGTTTCAGGCTCCCGGTGAGCCACTTCTTCCAGTTGTTGATGGATACATTCGATCTTCAGCCGCACCACCTCGGCCCCAACGCCATCCTCTACCTCGTCGACTTCGTGACGCTGTGCGAGGGGTACTTGGGGGTTCTCCCCTTTCTCGACCTCTTCAACTCTCTCTTCTACCTCAAGGCGCTAAAGAGCAATGCCTGCGGGGGCACGACGGTGTGCCGCCATGGCACCGCATGCTTCCCGCCCTTTTCCCTCATCGAATCCGTCAAGGAGTGGCATCAGACGTTCTTCTATGTGAAGAACGCCGACCCAAATTTGGACTACATCCGGCTATCGGCGTTCGTCAACGCACAGTCCTCCGGAGCAAACTGGCCGGGAGCCGCCCCATCCAGAGCGGCTCTGGCGGAGCTCGGCCGGCTCGCGCAGCTGAAGAGCGCTGAGGGGTTGGTCGCCTCCGATCTGGTGGCGGCCTTCATCTCGCGATAGGTGTTGCCTCTCTAGATGAGGCCGCATTGGATCTATGACATGTCCGGCCGTCGGGACCCCTGTCGGCTAACGACCGTCGACCTGACACCAGTTCAGGTGGCAACGTGGGTGAACGCCATCACGATGTTCAAGCTTGTGTTGGTGTCGTGAACTTTCGGCATGGAGCCATACGACCGCATCAACCGTCCCCCCTGGTACGTTTCGTCGAGGCGGCTCTCTTCATTTGAATCTTTCTAACCGGCAGCCGGCAACAGACCTTACTTCGTCGTGCTGACCGCATCTGCTCGTGCGACAGAACACACCGGACGGCCTGCACCCCCAAATCTTTGAGGCGGAGCGCGACCACTGCGACTCCGAGGACTACGAGCAGGGAGGCCCGCCTGAAGAGGGGGTTGACTCCTCGGGAGGGGTCGATGAGCCGGCGGGCCCAGCGGAGCCGAAGGGTCCGACGCAGCCGGAGAGCCCAGCAGAGCCGGTGAGTTCCCTATCGGTCCCACGATCAGGGACTGGACTGATGATGATGATGACGATGATGATGATGTGATGATCCTGAACCCGCCTCCCCCCTCAGTTCAGCAGGGCCGGCGTGGGCAGAGCGAGGAGCGGCCGGCTCAAGCCCCGGCGGTCGGAGCCGCCAACCGGGCAAAAAGGCCGGCTCAGGAGGAGCCGGCGGCCCTGCCGCCTGTTCATAAGCGGGTGAAGGTGGCCATGTGAAAGCCACCGGCGCGTGCCAAGCGAGCTTTGCCCGTCGTTACCGGGTAAGCGTCTTATTTTTCCTTGTGTGTGTTTCTTTCCGAGTCACGAGCCGGTAGGTGTTTGACCCTTATGCACCACAGGGACCCCATCGAACTCCACGAAGGGGAGTCGATAGTGGACCCGACGGACGCTGCCAGCCGGCTGGCCCGCGAGCATGTGGCCACGCAGCGGGAGGAGAAGAGGAGGCTCGTGGAGCTACGAGCCTCAAAGTCCGGAACGCGGGGCGGGGCCTCACATTCCGGGACTTAGAGCGGCGGGAGGCGGAGGAGGTCCGCGGACCCCGCGCGAGCGTCAGACTCGATGGCGGAGTCGACCCGTCTGTCGAGGCCCCCATCGAGCGAGCCGCGAGGGGCGGCCATGGAGCCGCCTACATCCCCATCCGTGGAGGAGCAGCCCGAGCGGCGGCGGCTACGGAGCCGGCCCCCGAGGCGACCCGGCCGGAGGTGCCAGACGTGACACTGCACGTGGCCGAGCCGGCCCGGGTCGACGTGCCGGAGGCTCCAACGGCCCCGGAGGCAGCGTCAGAGGTAGCGCAGGAGGCGCCGTCCATCACGGCTGTCGCGTCGGGACGGCAGGAGGAGGAGGCAGCCCTAGTGCCGCGCGGAGGGCCAGTGGGGACCGATTCCTGGGCCCTCGCCGTCATCAACCCTCCCCCGACCGGCGGCACCGTGGTGAGCATCGGGGCGAGTGGCAACGGCGGCCGGGTCCGGAGATCCATGCAGGACGTGCTCCGGGACTAGGAGGCGCTGGCATGCGTCCCAACCCTTCCGGCTCCTCCGGCAGGCGGCCTGGTCCCCGCGCTCGGGGAGCTGGGGAGCGTCCTGGATCGGTGCCGCCAGGAACTGACCCGGTTCGCACGGGCGGTCGACACCACCCTGTGGCATGCGGAGGTAAGCGTTGTTATCTTTGTCGAATTTTTCAGTGGGGGCACGCGAGCGCACCCACTGGGTGTAGCCCCCGAGATGCGGGCCGGCTGACCGGCTGACGGGCAGCCGGGCCAGATCTCTTTGAGCGTCTTTTTGACTTTGGCTTCATGTGGCAGAAGGGGAACTCCCAGCGGCAGAAGCTATTCGAGGAGGCGGTCTCCATCCACGACCACGGTAAGCACGGCTTCTACCGGCTGGAGGAGGAGCTGGCGTGGGTGCAAGGTATGTCAAGTCTTGCGGGAGGGGCAGGTAGCCCCCGGGAGCCGGGCCGGCTGCCTGGCAGCCGGAGCAGGCATGGAACGACCAGCTAATGCCCACTTTGCTTTGCAGATGAGCTGACCACCCTCCGAGTAGAGAAGATCGGGGTCGTCTCCGAGTGGGACTGGCTGGCGCAAAGCGTCCAGGCAGTCACTCAGGAGAAGGACTGGCTGGCCATGATGCTGGTGGATGGGGAGGCGGCCCAGGACCGCCTTAAGGCCGACGTGGCGCGGGAGGTGACGGCCAAGGAGAAGGCCGTCAAGGAGGCGGCTGACACCGCCCGGTGGACCGTCGCCCTCCAAGGCAAGGTGACCCGCCTCGAGAGGACGCTCGAGGAGCTTAAGGGTTCCCTCACCAAGGTGGAGGCGGCATTGGCGTCGGAGAAAAACTCGTCGCTCCACTTTGCCATCGAGCTGGATGACTCCATCAAACGTAAGTGTCCGATCTTCTTTTTTCAGTCGGTTGCCTTTTTTCTTGCTGGTTCTTGTTCTTGATTTGCTTTCATTTCCTTCTTCCCTTCCTTCTTCAGGGCGCTTCTCGGAAACCCAGCGTCGTGCTGAGCGTGCCGTCGAAGAGCACCGGGAGTGTCTCCGGATGCGTGGGCGCTCCATCCAGGAGGACACCGCGTGGGATATGGCAAAGCTTGGGCTCGCCATTGAAAACCGGCTGATCCACCTCGAGCGGAGCGTGGAGCTGCTGAAGACGGACGGCAAGGAGATCATTGCCGCCTTGTGGTCGGGTCATGAAGAGGCTCCGGAGAACCACGTGGCCCTGTGGCTGGAGCACCCCGTGGCCCGGCTTGAGGTCTGGAAGGCATCGGCGGGGCGAGCCGGGGCGCAAATGGCGCTCCGGTTCGTAACTTCGTGGTACCGTGACGTGGACTTGGACCGGCTGGCCACCATGTGGGACGAGCCGGCCGAGGAGCGGGCGATCCGTGAGCCAGTCCTTGTCTGCCACGCCAACGAGCTCGCGTCGTACGTCGACCCAGATGAGCTCCTGCCGTCCCTTGGTGAGCACGGTGAGCCGGCAGCCGAATACTCCTTCGACATCCCCCAAGGTCCGGAGGACGAGGAGGTTGCTGCGAGAGTACCAACTCTAGTGGCGAGATGGCTGGGACCGCGGAGGCCGCCTCGAAGGCCAAGGATGCCGTCCCGAAGGCCGCAACCACCCCCGGGCGTCTTATCTTTTTTCCTTTGTTATTTTTCCTGCATGTTAGACTTAACTCCACCCACTGGGGGTGTAATGTAATGAACCGTGATGGCCGTGGGCCTCTTTTATCTTAAAATTCATATTCTGAATGTTTGATGTGTTTTCCTTATTACGCGTGCCTGCTCGTCCTTACCCTTTTTTGCCCCTTTGGTTCTATATGTTTTGTCCCTTTTCCCCTTTGGTTTCGGCCCCGCCATCCCGACAGCCGGGAGCCGGTCTGTAGCTGGGTCGGGACGTCCGCCTCGAGGGAGCCGGTTCTGAACTTAGGAACCACGAGAGCTTTTTTGGGTAAGTTGAGTGGCAGAGACAAGGCAGTGGTCTGGCTGGACCTAGCCGGTATCCCCTTTGCGATCGAGCTTTCGTGTGTGCTAAGTTGTGCCGCCCCGAGGCCCCATCAGCCAGACAGCCGGGAGTCGGATCTGTAGCTGGGAGGGATGGGAGGGCTTGCTCAGCTCACACTGCTTGGTCGATTTTTGGGAGAGGCGACCTAGGACCAGCCGGCGAGCCCCCGGGCCCGGGAGCCGGGTCGGGGAGCCGGTGAGTGAGGAGACCTTCGAGGGAAACGAAAAGGGCATGCCCCAAGAGCCGGTCTGGGGCACCCATTTCATTCATAAGACCAAAAGGGGAGGGATACATACATACACTGGTCTTTTCAGCAGTAAAACAGATGGAGGAGCGCCACGTTCCATGGGCGCTCGGTCTCCTCGCCGGAGGCGACTCTTTTGCGCTTATGCGGCTTCTAGGCGTCTATTAGGTAGTACGCGTTGTTGTGCAGTGCCTTGCTAACGATGGATGGGCCCTCCCATGGGGAGGACAACTTGTGTTGTCCGGCTGTCCACTGGATTCACCCGAGCACCAGGTCCCCTTCGCAGAAGGAGAGGGGTCGGATCCGCTTGTTGTGGTAGTGTTGGAGCTTCTACTGGTAGATTGTCGTACGGCTCAAGGCTAGCTCCTGGGCTTCTTCGAGTAAGTCGACGTCGTCTTCTCTCGCCTCCTTTGCATCCTTCTCCATGTATAGGGCGACCCGAGGTGAGTCAAACTCGATGTCGGTGGGGATGAACGCCTCGGCCCCGTACACAAGAAAGAAGGGTGTGTAGCCGGTTGATTGGTTGGGGGTGGTCCTCAGAATCCAAAGGATAGTCGGCAGCTCGTCGACCTAGCAGTCGGCTGACCTCACCAGTGGTGTTACGAGCTGGGGCTTGATGTTGGACAAGATGAGGCCGTTTTCCCTCTCGACCAGTCCGTTTGACTGTGGATGAGCGACGAAATCCAGGTCGAGCCGGATGCCTTGCTTGGAGCAGAAACACGCGAGCGCGCCTTTGGCGAAGTGTCACATCCCTAGCTAGCTTGCTTAGGATAGCATGTGTGTCGTGGATTTATCAAGGCAAATGTCCGGGTTAACGGACTTGGATTCGAGGCCATCGCTAATGTGATGGACTCAAAGGGGTTGATTGGGACGAAGGACACGGGTTTACCCAGGTTCGGCCCCTCAAGTCGAGGTAATAGCCTACGTCCTGCTTGTGCTTGTATTGCTTGTTGAATCGATTACAAGGGAGCTAAGGCTTGACCTAGTTCTTGATCACCTGATCCCTAAGTTGCCCCGGTCTGCCTTTATATAGGAGGTCAGGACCACGGGTCTTACAATTGCTTTAACCGAGTCTCATTGTCTCTCCGAGTCTTACTCTATCTTCTTTGTCCAAACTGATTCCGAGCGGCTTACACGCCCAGGTCTTCTCAGTCCGGGCCACCTTGCGGCCCACACCATGAGTCGTCTATCTTCATGGGCCGTTGGCTTCGTGGCTCACCCTTGGGCCGGCTCACGAGCCATCAACATGACCCGGAGCTGCCAAGGGCGGGTCATATTGCGGGGTTATATCCCCAACATTAGGCCCCAGGTTGAATTCAGCTTGCTCACTTCATCCTTTATCTTCTGCTCTTTGGTGAGTCGCCTGATGATGACCCGGCGTGACGTAACGAGATCTGCTGATGTATCACCGAATCTTTTATTAATGGTCAGCCCGAAAATCGAGGCGTCCGCTTCGGTCAAATCGTTCCCGCCGCCTGGATTTTCGCGCCTGCCTCGCCTCATCTTTAAATAAGACATGTGCGGGTGGAAACCTTCCTTCTCCCGCTCATTCTTTTTCTTCTTCATCCTGTCATCGTCACTCCAGCGTAATCGTCCTCTGGCACCATCTCCGCAGCTTCACCAACCAGGCCGCTGAATCAACCTGACTCGTATCAGAACCTCTTCCGCGTCCATCACTCCATCGCCGGTGAGTCCTAGCTCTCCCTCTAGATCCATCGCCGCCCTAGTAGGGTTTACGGGAACGTCCGCCGCCGCCGCCGCTCGTGTTCCTCCATCGCCACTGTTAGGGTATTCCGACGCCATCGACGTCTTTAGCGTGCGGCTCTGCCGTGCCGCCGCGCACAACGCAGTCGTGCGCAATGCGTAGACCGTCACAGCTTTGTCTCGTTCTTTTCTGTTCCATCTGTTCTTCGCTAGGTCTGGAAATAAAAACCTATTTTCCTGTTTTTGTAGATCCTTAATTGCAGCAGTAGTTTGTGAAACCTGTTTTTTCAGGACTTATCCGATTTTCACTCCTCCTTTCCTTGTTGAACCGCTAGACCTCTCCGGCTCTCATTAGCTGGACTATGGCGTAATATTTGTAGAGCCCTTAAAATCATAAGTCGTCACAGATATTGCTTGCTCTTAACTCGGCGTATCTTTAATTTTGCACAGTTTGTAAACCGCTGCCATGTCCCGTGCTTCCAACTCATGCAACTCGGTCGGCTCTAGTGTCACAGAAGAATACTTAGCGGATTTTATTGACGCAGGCACTCTTCCTCCCAAGGAGGTCCTTCACTGGCGGGTTCCAGGTGATGAGACTCGGCCCTCTCCCCAACAAGGAGAAGTAGTGGTTTTCTCTGACCATATCGAGCAAGGGTTCGTGCCGCCCGGCTCTAAATTTTTTCGTGACATTCTCCATTTGTACAAACTTCACCCTCAAGACTTGGCCCTCAACTCTGTTTCAAACATATGCAATTTCCAAGTGCTCTGCGAAGCCTTCCTGCAAATCAAGCCATCTGTGGGATTGTTTCGGGAGTTCTTCTATGCCAACCGCCAAACTAAAATGAAAGGCGGCCCGAGTCTGGAACTTGGCAGTATTTCCATTCAACGATGCAGAGACATCATTTTTCTGGTTGCGCAGATGCCGAGTCATCCAAAGGATTGGAATAAGACTTGGTTCTATTGCAAGGACACCTCTCCTGAAGATGAGCGCCCATTGTCGGGTTATCGTCCCTCTCGGTTTAGGACAGATTCAGAACTTCCTAACCGGCTCTCAGTTTCAGAGCGTGCCAGGTATGAGCCGGCTCACGCCAAGATCAAGGCACTCATGGCCAACGGTTTGACCGGTCTGGATTTGATTCGCTGCTGGATTTCATGGTGGATCATGCCCTTAAGCCGTCGAAGCCGACTTATGTGTGAATATGAAGGCAAGTATGACAGCTCCTTGTGCTTCAGCAACTCAACCTTGACAGAGGATGACATTACCACTGTCATCCGGAGCCTTGTCCATGAAGCCTCTGGCTCATGCAGTGCCATTGGCCTAGCGCCTTTCAGCACCAACAATCCGGCTCCAGATGTGAGTTAATTTTTCTTTCCCATCCGTCTCTTGGATGTTGCTTG
This sequence comes from Hordeum marinum, assembly GCA_022496015.1. Taxonomy (NCBI): domain Eukaryota; kingdom Viridiplantae; phylum Streptophyta; class Magnoliopsida; order Poales; family Poaceae; genus Hordeum; species Hordeum marinum. The sequence goes on from CM039675.1 coordinate 420,057,488, forward strand.
TACCTTGCTGATTTATTATTCTCCGGGTTATTTTCGCAGGCCGACTCTGATTTCTGGAAGAAGGAGTACATCCCTCCTCTGAAGAAGCTCGAGAAGAAAGCCCCAACCAAGAAGCCAAAGAAAGACGCCCCGCGAGAGGAGTGATTCGACCCGCCACAGTCATCCAGCTCAGAGGTAAAATTTTAGTTGCTTGCTTGATTCTTTGACTTCCTGTTTTACTAATGCTTGTTTTACTCGCAGGATGAAGTGGAGACCAGCCGCGCCAATGCCCCTGAGGTAAACTATGTCTCTTCCGGCTCAAAATATTTTGTCCCTCGAAAGCCGCGGCAGGTTGCCAAAAAAGTTCCTCTTTCTCATCCTCTCGCTTACCTGGCTCCCGATTTTCTTTTGAAAAAGCGACAACAGGCTGAACGTTGCCAGACCCGGAGCGTCGGCTCTACTGAGCTTATGTCCAGCTTGCCGAACTCGCCGGCTCCGAAGAAATGCCCTGCTGAGGTATGTGTTTCCTGTTTGATTCAATTCTCTTTATAACCTTAGTGTCGTCTCATCCTTCTTGAATTTCATCTCAGAAGTCGCCCTCCTCCGGCGACTCTTCGGCGACCGTTCTGCCGCCTCCGAAGATCAACCCGCTGTAAGAGTTTTTACATTATAATATCCAGTTCTTTGTAGGGTAGTAATATCCTTTGGATTCTCACTTTTCTATCTTGCAGTGCTCAAGCCAAGCGTCGGAAGACCAACAAGCCCTCCCCTAGTCCTGCCGCTGAAGAGCCGGAGCAGGAACAACCGGAGGAGCCACAATCGGATGTAGATCCGCCAGTTGTTTCTACTGAGCCAGCTGCTGAAGATATCATCCTAGAGAGCCCTCTAAGGGGTCCTTCAAAGCTGCCAAGTCCTGCCAAGGCCACTGCAACCCCGGAGGTTATGATCACTGGTTCTTCTCTCTAGTCCCCTTCGGCTCATGTGCTGACCAGGCATAAAGAGTCTGTCGAGGCCTCCGAGAAGCTGGATTTCGACTCTTCCTTTGAGAAGATGACGGCCGAGGAACTACATGCCGGGTATACAAACTGGCTTACCACCAGCCGGGATCTGGAGCTTCGGCTGGTAACTTTGATGAAGACGAAATATGAGGTATTCCTCTTGATTTTATAACCTTACTTAGCCCCCAAGGGCCGGTTCAATCTAGTTAAGAGGTGAACCGGGTCTTTCCTGATCCTTTGTAGAAAATCCAAGGCCTTTGTCCCCAAGGGCCGGCTCAACATGTTAGAGTTGGGTCGAATCTTCACTATAGATAACGTGAAAAGCCAATGGTAGCCCCCAAGGGCCGACTCAAACTTGATGACGTTGAGTTGGAGCTTTCATTATAAGCAAATTTGAAGAGCCATATCGTAGCCCCCAAGTTCCGGATTAACTTTGATGAAGACGAGCCGGAACTGTGTTGTAAGCTCGAAGATCAAATATACATTAGCCCCCAAGTGTCAAACATATTGCTTGCAATCTGCTTTGAGACTTGCATAATTTTGTCTTTAACTTTCCTTATTTGACATGTCTTCCATTCCAGCGAGTTATCTTGTATTTTGACGTGTCACAGGAAGCTTTAAACGAAGTTGGGTCACAATTGACGGACCTGAAGGCCAACTTGGCGGCTCAACAAGAAGCCCGCAGCATCGCTGATGAAAAGTGTCGGCTTCTCTCTGAAGAGCTGGCCACAATCAAGGCTGATTTTGCTACCCTTAAGGAATCAACTGATTGTGAGAAGACCGCCTTGACCCAACGAGCGGATGACGCTGACCAGCGGCTGATAGCTCTGGCGGATGAACTCCAAGGCTTGAAGCGCCACATAAGCAAAATGTCAGCTGCCCTATTTGGTAAGCTTCTGATAACTTCATGTTTCAAATGGTTTCATCTTTTACTTGGACTGGCGACTCATCTGAATTGTCCGGTTTATACAGGTTCTAGGAGCCGGCAGTTGGCCTCTGATAGCTTGCTGCCGTTGAAGGCCATCTATACCTTGACTGAGCAGTTGTACTGTGGTGCAATCTGCACTATCAAGGTCGTGCAATACAAGGAGAAAATTCCGACGACTCTCAGCGGTGTCTTAGAGCTCTTCTCCACCATGCCAAAACAGATCTCCGAACTCAAGAAATCAGCCGCCCGCCAAGGGGCCATTGCGGGCATCAGCCGTGCTTTGGCCTTTGCTCCGGGCCTGACAGCCGCCGAGATGATGGAGGGCTTCCCTTCAAGAAAAGATGACGGCTCGGAGTTTACTGATGCTGACTACGGCCGGTGTATGAAAGAGTCCCAGGTATTAGCTTATGTCTTGGCGGAGGAGGTTGATCTGTCAACTTATCAAGTGGCGTATGATCCGGAGCAGAGGAGAGTCCGGGGTCCTTTATACGAGTCCAAAGATTTGACGCCTGCTCGGAGTAAGGACCTTTTTGCTCCAGATCTTGACCCGACACCCTTTTTTGAGGGCTCTTTTGCGGCTCTAACGAACTGCAATTGGGATTTGGACAACCTCTAGATCAAGGCCCCAGAAGAGCCGGCACAGGATGACCCGCCAGCTAACTAGCTGCTGCTTTAAGATCTTTGTATCAGCTTAACCCGCCGTGTGACGGCTGAAAACACTTTGTCTGAAATTTTGATCTCCTCTGGGAGTGTAATAGCTAGATGAAAACTTGTCTAAAATTTGTCTTATAAGATGATCCGGCTTTTGGTCTGCCATTTGTGTTTGTATGCTTTGAGTTATTTACAGTTGCCTTGTTATCATATAAGACACCTGCAGCCAAAAATTAGGTAAGCCACACCCGGAGGCGGTGACTCCCTCTTTGATAATTACGGCTGATCTGGTTAGCCAGAAATGGCGTAGAGCCTGGCCGATAAGGCATTTTAGAAGACACATCTGGAAGTAACAATATGGCGTAAACGCCAGCGGATAAGCATTAGAAGTTGTACCCGAAGGTAAGAAGCCGCCCTCGCCGTGGCTAATTTTTTCTTAGCCGGATTTTTATGAGAACAGTTAATAGGCGTTAGAAGCTGTACCCGAAGGTAAGAAGCCGCCGTTCACCGTAGCTAAGTTATCTTAGCTGTTTTTACATGGCCTTAGGCCGGCTAATAGGCATTAGAAGCTTTACCCGGAGGCAGAAAGCCATCGTTCGCGGGTCATGAGACGTTAGCTACCCGTCGGTAAAAAACCTCTCATAACCACGGCTAAACTGATTAGCCGGAGATGGCATAGAGCCGGCTGATAGGGTGTTAGAAGCGATACCCATCGGTAAGAAGCCCCCCTCAGCAATTACGGTGTAACCCGCCGGCGGATAGGCGTTAGAAGCTGCACCCGAAGGCGAGAAGCCGCCCTCGCCACGACTAATTGCCTTAGTCGGTTTTTTTGGTTGTGGCAAAATTCCCAGCTTAATAGGTGTCTACCACCGTTCAGCAATACGACGCCAAGCGCCAGCAGATAGGCGTTAGAAGCTGCACCCGAAGGCAAGAAGCTGCCCTCACCGCGACTCATTGTTTTGAGCCGGATTTTGTGGCATAACGCCTGGCTACTAGGCATCTACTACCGTTCGCCGACCTTAGTTGATGTATCAACCGGAATATTGCTTAATCTTCTCTTACGAAATAGCAGAGGCTTCCTTGTTTATTCATATCACTATGGTATGTACAATGATGGTGTACAATGGTAGATCTTTACACCCTTAGGTGAAATAAGGCCGGAGATGCGCGATGTTCCATGGCTGCCGGGTCTCCTGACCCGCCGTATCTGAGTCGTTTCGGACATCGGTGAGGTAATATGACCCGTTGTTGAGATTTCTGTTGACCACAGAGGGTCCTTCCCATGGAGGTGATAGTTTATGCATATTTGTTTGGTCCTGAATCAGCCGGAGCACCAAGTCGCCCTCCTGGAACGTCCGGGTCTTGACCCTGCGGCTGTGATAGCGGCGTAGGTCTTGTTGATGAATTGTCGATCGAGCTGCTGCTAACTCTCGCGCCTCTTCCAAAGCATCCAATGCATCTCGGCACACCGTCTCGTTGTCTGTCTCAACGTAAGCCGCCACCCTTGGTGAGTCATGCTGGATGTCGCTGGGTAAGACGGCCTCAACGCCGTACACCATAAAGAAGGGCGTGAAACCCGTGGACCTGTTAGGGGTGGTCCTAATGCTCCATAAGACGGAAGGTAATTCTTCGACCCAACACCCGGGCGTTCGTTGTAAAGGAATCATAAGTCACGGCTTAATTCCTCTTAGAATTTCCTAATTGGCGCGCTCCGCCTGACCGTTGGACTGTGGATGTGCCATGGCTGATATATCAAGCCGGATATGTTCTTCATCACAGAATTTCTTCATAGCCCCCTTGGATAAATTTCTACCATTATCAGTGATGATGCTGTGCGGGTAACCAAAGCGGTAGATTAGCTTTTTGATAAGCAAAACTGCTATAGCTGCATCACATTTGCTGACCGGCTCTGCCTCCACCCACTTGGTAAATTTATCAACCGCCACCAGGAGGTGTGTTTTCTTGTCTTTGTACCTCTTGAAAGGCCCTACCATGTCCAGCCCCCAGACCGCAAACGGGCAAGTGATTGGTATCATCCTTAATTCTTGAGTCGGAACATGAGCATGCCGGCTGAATTTCTGACAGCCGTCGCACTTACGGACTAAGTCCTCTGCATCTTCGTGAGCCGTCAACCAGAAGAAATCATGCTAGAAAGCCTTGGCCACCAAAGATTTCGAGCCGGCATGGTGGCCACAATCTCTAGCGTGGATCTCACTCAAGATCTGCCAGCCCTCTTCTGGTGAAACACAACGTTGAAAACCCCCTATTACACTGCATTTATGCAACTCGCCGTTAATTATCGTCATGGACTTAGAACGGCGGGTGATCTTTCTAGCTAGATCTTCATCCTCTGGTAACTCGCCCCGGGTTAAATAGTCTAAATAAGGAATAGTCCAATCTGGGATAACATGTAGAGCCGCCACCAATTCTGCCCCCGGGTCAGGAACAGCCAAATCCTCCTCTGATGGTATCTTGACAGTCGGATGATATAAGACGTCCAGAAAAACATTAGGCGGCACCGGCTTACATTGGGAACCTAGCCGTGATAAAGCATAAGCCACCTCGTTCTTGTGACGATCAATGTGATCTACCTGATACCCTTTGAAATAACCCGCAATAACATCAACCGCCTGCCTATAAGCCGCCATCCGCGGGTCTTTAGAGTCCCATGTGCCAGAAACCTGCTGAGCTACTAGATCCGAATCGCCCAAACACCTGACCCGGCTCAAATTCATCTCTTTGGCTAACCTAAGACCATGAAGCAAAGCCTCATACTCAGCCGCATTGTTAATGCAAGGGAACATCAGCCGGAGCACGTAACAAAACATGTCACCCTTTGGGGATGTCAGGACAACCCCTGCTCTGGACCCCTCCAACTGCTTGGACCCATCAAAATGTATAGTCCAGTATGTATTATCTGGTTTTTCTTCGGGAGCTTGGCACTCTGTCCAATCATTGATGAAATCTACCAAAGCTTGGGATTTGATCGCCGTGCGAGGAACATACTTTACATTAAGAGGTCCCAGCTCTAAGGCCATTTGGCAATCCTCCCTGTCGCTTCTCTGTTCTGGATAATATCTCCCAATGGAGCAGAACTGACCACAGTTACCCGGTGCCCTAGAAAATAGTGCTTTAACTTGCAGTTGGCCATAAAAAACCGTGTACCAGCTTCTGCCAGTGCGGATATCTCTGTTTAGATTCTGTCAGGACCTCACTGATATAATAAACCGGCCTTTGCACGGGATACTCCTTCCCAGCCTCCTTGCACTCAACCACAATTGCAACACTGACCGCTCTGTTGTTAGCCACCACATAAAGGAGCAACGGTTCTTTCTCAGCCGGAGCGGCTAACGCTAGCGGCTCAGTGAGTTGTTTCTTCAGCGCCTCAAGTGCTTCACCCGCCGCCTTGCTCCAGGCAAACTTGTCTATCTTTTTCATCATCTGATATAAAGGGATAGCTTTCTCTCCAAGATGGATTATGAACCGGCTCAACACAGCAATTCGTCCTGCTAAGCATTGAACATCGTTAATGCAAGCCGGCTCTCTTAGAGAAGTAATAGCTTTGATTTTGTCTGGGTTAGCCTCGATGCCACGCTCAGAGACCAAGAAACCCAAAAGCTTCCCTGCTGGAACACCAAAAACACACTTGGTCGGGTTAAGCATCATCTTGTAGATCCGGAGATTGTCAAAGGTTTCCCTTAGATCCTCCAAAAGAGTCTCCTTCTTTCTGGATTTGACCATGATGTCATCTACATAAGCATGAACATTATGGCCAATTTGATTGTGGAGGCAGTTCTGCACACATCGTTGATAAGTTGCCTGGGCACTCTTGAGTCCAAAAGGCATCGAGACATAACAGAACGCCCCAAAGGGTGTAATGAACATCGTCTTCTCTTGGTCTTTCACTGCCATCTTGATCTGATGGTAACCTGAGTAAGCATCCAAGAAGCATAAACTTTCACATCCGGCTGTAGCATCAATGATCTGATCAATGCGAGGGAGGGCAAAAGGATCAGCCGGACAAGCCTTGTTAAGGTCCGTGTAGTCCACACACATACGCCAGGTGCCGTTCTTTTTGAGCACCAACACTGGGTTAGCCAACCATTCCGGGTGAAAAACTTCAACAATAAAACTAGCAGCCAAGAGTCGGGCAACTTCTTCCCAAATAGCCTTGCTCCTCTCCTCATTGAACCGCCGCAGGAACTGTTTGATCGGTTTAAAATTTGGATCCACATTAAGGTTGTGCTCAGCGAATTCTCTCGGTACACCCAGCATGTCAGAAGGTTTCCATGCAAAGATGTCCCGATTCTCATGGATGAATTCGATGAGCGCGCTTCCCTATTTGGGATCCATATGGGCTCCAATGATGAACTGCTTAGATAAGTCGCCAGGATTGAAATCTACTGCTTTGGTATCATCTGCTGAAAATTTGAGGGGCGGTTCAACCTCCGTGGTGGGCTTTTTCAGGGGGGTCATATCCTCCGGGTCAACATTCTCCTTATAAAACTTAAGCTCCTCCTGAGCGCAACTGGACTCTGCGTAAGCTGCATCCCCTTCTTCACACTCAATAGCCATGTTTCGGTTACCATGAACAGTGATGGTACCGTTTAAGCCGGGCATCTTGAGATGCAAATAAACATAGCAGGGCCGAGCCATGAACTTAGCATAAGCCAGCCATCCAAACAAGGCATGATAAGGGCTCTTGATCTTCACCACCTCAAACCATAAGGACTCCACTTTGTAGTTGTATTCATTGCCAAAAGCTATTTCCAAAGAAATCCTGCCCACCGGATGCGCCGACTTACCCGGCACCACACCATGAAAAACAGTGGATGAAGGTTTTAAGTCCTTGTCAAGCAACTTCATCCGTCGGAAGGTGTCATAATAAAGGATGTTTATGCTGCTGCCGCCATCCATGAGCACCTTGTTCAACATATATCCACCCACTTGGGGGCCACAACCAAAGCCAGCCGCCCCGGGTCATCAACGCGTGGCAGGTGATCTTCCCGGCTCCATGTTATGTCATATTCAGGCCACTTCAGATACTGTGGAAGAGCCGGCATAACTGCATTAACTGCCCGTTTACGCAACTTCTGATCCCGTCTATTGAGGCTAGTTGTGAAGACGTGATATTGCCCGGAGCTGACCTGCTTTGGATTACTCTGAAAGCCGGACGGATCCTGTTGTTGCTGCTGCTGTTGAGTATTATTGCTAGCAAGCAGTTGTTGTCCCCGTGATTATCTTGACTCGGATGACCGGATGCTGAACCGCCAGAACCAAATCTAGCTCCTGAACCGTCACGTCCTGGGCCGCCTGGCGGGCCGCCCCCGCGATGGTTAGGTTGTGTGACATATCGCTTGAACCTCTGCATAAAAGAACAACTCTCCCATGTATGATTTGCCGGTCTATCAGGCAAACTATGATTCGGACAAGGTCGCTTAAGCATCTCTTCCATGTTTGAGGAAAAATTATCCATGTTCGAGGGTGTCCCAAACCTCCTGTTGCCTTTGGGGTGATTTTGCTGGGCGTTTGTGTTGGCCACCAGCTCTGATCCGGCCTCTGGATTCTTACGTTTGCTCTGGTTACCATTGTTCATTGTGCCCTTGCTTTGGTTGCCCTTCTTGCCTTGACTAGCCTTTTCCTCATCAGAACCCGGATCCTTCGTGATGTCTGAGTCGGCGTACTTCGTGAGAGCCGTCATGAGCTCCCCCATGTCCTGACACGTACGCTTGAGCCGACCAAGTTTCTGCTTTAAAGGAACAAAATGGCAATTATTTTCTAAAATCAACACTGCTTGAGCCGCCGTGATCTGCTCTGATGAGTGGACAATTGTCGAGACCCGCCGTACCCAATGATGAGCCGACTCACTTTCCTGTTGGACATAGTGATCAAGATCCACAATGGTCATAGGCTGCTTGCACGTCCCTTGAAAGTTTTTGATGAACCGAGCCCTGAGCTCCGCCCATGAATTGATGGTATTGGGTGGCAACCCTTTTAACCATGTACGAGCCGGGCCTTCAAGCATCATGATAAAATATTTGGCGCAAACCGCCTCACTAACATCCAGCATCTCCATGGCCAGCTCATAGCTTTCCACCCAGGCCTCTGGGGGTAAATCAGCTGTGTAATTCGGGACCTTGCGGGGACCTTTAAAGTCTTTCGGTAACCGCTCGCTCCGGAGAGCTGGCGATAGACACGGCAGCCCCCCCCCCCACACACACACACACAACGTCCTGGGGATTATACCTACCCCTATGGAAATGGAAGGCCCGGGCTCTTAGCAAGCCGGCCTAGCTAGCGCCTCTTGCGGGCTTCCCGCATGGTCTACACGTGTTTGTGTATCTTTTCGCGGTCGGTGACCCATTGGAATTTCCCTGCGATGGTTACTGCTAGAACCTGCTGGTGACTCGTAGCATCGGCTAAAGCTATGGCTGGGAAGAGGGGTTGAATGGACGCGGCTCCGGCTGTGAGCGTACCTCTCTTGCTGGGCCATGGCCGTCTGCAGGTACCCGATGGCATTTCGCACATCCTCCGCAAAGGGTGCTTCATCCGGTATAGGGATCGTCTCAAGCCGGGTGGCAGCTGCTACCATGTTCTCGGACGGGTTAGAATAATGACCCGCCAGTGTTGGAAAGCCCCTAGGTGAAATTGGGTTATGTTGGGCCGGATGAGTCGCTGGCCGCTCCGTTGGGCGGCTCTCGGGTGCGCCCGCGGCTCGCCCCGCGTCGGGGGTATTAAAGAGATTCCTTGATTCAACGCTCTGGTAGACGGGAATGATGCCTCCTCCTGTGTACCGCCGTTGCTAACCTTTGCTCCAGCCCTAGACGGAAAGCATCTGTCTTGATATGTTCTGTTTCTTCTTCCATCTAGACCTTCAGCTCAGCCATCCTTTGTCGTTCCTCTGCCATCCGGCCCTTGATTCGTGCGATCTCTATATTCCGAGCTGCTTGATTATTTGGTGTCACTTCAGTGGCCATGAGAGCCGTAAGTTCATCCATCAGATCCACAAGAACTTGAGCCGGCAACGGTGGGCTATCACCCGAAGCGGTGGCTCACGCAGTTGTACTACCAGCGGCTGGGGCCGATCTGGCCATGAACACCGCCGCATGAACCGGAGGTTTTAAAGCATCTGACTCGAAGTCATCCGACTCAGAGTATGCATTGTCACAGCCCCCAAAGCCACCGTTGCGGAGCTGGTACATTGATTCTGTTTCTCCACTTGAAGATTCATCTTCTGAATAGACAAGGGTTTCCTGTGACCCGGAAGCTTCCAGATCCCTACCTTGCGTGAAGCCTACGAAGACATGCTTCTGACCCGGATTCGAACAGGCCGCATGTTACTTGCAGATTGGAGACGCCGAGCCGGCTCGATGATGTTGGTGCAGATGTCCGGCTCGGGTGTAGATCCATCAGCCTTTCCAATGAAAACATGGATCCCGCCAAACGGGACCCGGAATCCATACTCCACAGACTCAGCCTCAAACCCCCAGCCGGCATCGTTGATGTAGAGCCGGCCATGGAGACTCTTGCTCATCCTTCCGACCACGTATCCCTCGAGCCCTGGGAGAGAGCCCTTTGAGAACTCAACACCACCAAGCGCATGCCCCATGGTGGGCGCCAACTATCATGGATTTATCATGGCAGATGTCTGGGTGAACGGACTTGGATTCGAGGCCATCGCTAATGTGATGGACTCAAAGGGGTTGATTGGGACGAAGGACACGGGTTTACCCAAGTTCGGCCCCTCAAGTCGAGGTAATAGCCTAAGTCCTGCTTGTGCTTGTATTGCTTGTTGAATCGATTACAAGGGAGCTAAGGCTTGCCCTAGTTCTCGATCACCTGATCCCTAAGTTGCCCCGGGTTTGCCTTTACATAGGAGGTCAAGACCACATGTCTTACAATTGCTTTAATCGAGACTCATTGTCTCTCCGAGTCTTACTCTATCTTCTTTGTCCAAACTGATTCCGAGCGGCTTACACGCCCGGGTCTTCTCAGTTCGGGCCACCTTGCGGCCCACACCATGAGCCGTCTATCTTCATGGGTCGTTGGCTTCGCGGCTCACCCTTGGGCCGGCTCACGAGCCATCAACATGACCTGAAGCTGCCAAGGGCGGGTCATATTGCGGGGTTAGATCCCCAACAATGTGTGTGCATCATGTTTCACTTTTTGCATCAAATTGAAATGGGGATTAACAGAAACCCCAAATACTTCATTTGAATCAAACCAATTTAATGATGGTGAAAAACCAACTAATCCAAAATGCCCATCTAAAATGTCCCCTATGTCTGATAAATGTGGACATGATTATACAAGGGGTCATTCTAAATATTTGAATATTTATAGCATTTCCAAACTAAATATTAAAGGTGCTAAAAATGCCAAATAAAGCATGAAAAATATTTAATTTTCAAAATATTCTGAAACTTTTTATAGAAGTTTGAAATATTCAAACTAGGTTCTATAAAATATTTTGGATATTTTATAACTAGCATTTGTGCCTAAAAATAAATGAAACAAATGTCAGAAAATTAAATCAGAAACTCGAATCCAAAAAAAAGAAAAGGAGGAAGCACCTGGGTCGGCCCAGTTGGCCCAGCACCGTCGTCGTCCTCCTGGCGGCCAGGAGGACGAGCGTGTGCTCGCCGTGCGCTCGCGCCGGTGCTGCCATGCAGCCTCCTGCGTGCCTGCTTCCCCCACCGCGTTGGCGAGAGGATGAGGACGCCGTTGTCGTCCCCATCTCTCTCTCTCTCGCCATTCACCCCTTGCCTCTTCCTTCTCCTCTCCCCGCCATGGCCGCTGCCTTCTCACCGCCGTAGCCGCCGCTCCAGCCGCTCCCCCTTGCTCCCGAGCCCCTCTATAGCTTCGCCGTGATGTGCCGGTCCTCTTTGCCGAAAGAATCGAGCCCGGAGGCCCCTAGCGTCGACCTCGATGTCTTCTTCTTCCTCGGTCACTGGAGACCGCCGCCGCCCGTTTGTTGCAAGCAAGGCCTCCCCGAGCCCGCTCTCGTCGCCGTTGCGTTCGCTGTGAGCTCCTTCTCCCTTTCCCCCTCTTTCCCCCTTTGATAGCGCGTTCTAGCGCCGGAACCCCTCGGGTCCGAGAGCTCCTCGCCTCCGGCAAGGACGTGGTCGTCGCTGCAGCGGCCCAAGCTCGCACCTGAGCACGTAGTCGTGCTCAGGAGGAACCTAGGCATCCCTAGGAGCCCTCGGTTGGGTCATTCGAGCTCCGGCTCGACGAGCCCGTGCTCGCCCGAGCTCCGCCAGTCGCCGTGCTCATCGCCGGTGCCGTCTCCGGCCATCCCAGCCCCTGGGAGCTGTCGGGCTCGACGTGCGCGAGCACGCTGAGTGGATCGGTGCCCTCCGCCGCCCATTTGGTCGCCGAAGGAGGAAACCAGTTTGACCACCAGGGGTTAGTCCCCTGGGTCACTGGTAGGTGGGGTCGGGCCCTGTTAATTAGGATTAAGTTAATCATTTAATTAATCAACTTAATTAAGTTAATGACCCACTCACTAGTGGGCCCTACCCTAATCTAATTAGTAATTAGTTAATTAGTTAACTCTGTTAGTAGCTGGGTCACTGACCAGTGGACCCCATTGGTCAGGTTTGACCTGTCAACGGTCTATTGACCAGCTGACATCATGATTATGTCATGTTGATGCAATAATGAATTTTCTAAACTAAATTAATTCCAGAAACTATTTAAAACTTAGAAAAATCATAGAAATTAATCTATAACTCAGATTGAAATAATTTATATATGAAAATTTATTAGAAAATCCAATAAATCCAATGGTGATGTTATCATGCATGTTAGAGCAACCTATGTAGATGAACATTGACATTTACTAATAGGTTAACATATGGAATATGAAATGGAGAATGATTTTGAACCTATATTCAAAATCACTCCATTTAACTTGGACAGTAGTTGCATTAGCTCATCCATACATGCTTCCATGTCATGATCATGCATCATATTGTTGCACTTGATGTGTACTGATTGTTATTTATCTGCATTGCGGTAGGCCCTGCTTCTGAGGATACCTCCGAGTATTCCAACAAAGGAGAAAACCTTCCCGCTTCCCAGCAAGGCAAGCAACCCCTTTGATCATTCCGATAACATCCCATTCTCTCGCTCCTGCTCTTGTTTATTGCATTAGGACAAATGTTTACTTGTCTGTCATACACGGTAGATGAACCCATTCCTTTGCATGACCTGTCATTGTCACAGTAAATAGCTAAACCTTGCAACCTATCATACCTGGTAGATGCTTGTGCCATGATGTGCTTTGCTTACTTTGCCTGCTATGCTTAGAGTTGTGTCAGGTCGGATTCATCTGGGTGATGAACTGGAGTGAAACAATGTTGTTCTGATGTGATAAGCTTATGATGAACCCGATTTGGTAAAGGTAGCGATGAGAGGCTATGTAGGAGTACATAGCGGGTTGTCTCATTGGGACCGTTCTTAGGAACTGGGTTCCGTGTTTGTGATCCAAGGCTAGTTACTACCACATGTTGGGATACTTAATTGACCCTCTCGACTTATCAATCGCTTAGGTCTTGGTCCAGGAGTTGCAAGTAGTTTCTGGTGTTTACAGTATGCTGGAGGCCGTGTGTAGCGCTGACCCTAGGGGTGGGTTACAACGCGGTAGGCAATGGCACGGTGTACCAAGGGTCACTCGAATGGTGGGCTTGGGAACCCTGCGCACATCGTTTGGGGCCGTAGCGGAAACTTCGGCCGGACTTCCGTGCGGGTTCAGTCTCAAATAGGCGATAGCCTGGACTAGAGGTATTATGTGATTGACGGTCGGACCGACTCCCTTGCTGGGCTTCCGCTTGAAGGTTGTCGAGGTGCATGGTTTTATGAGCACACAACAATAAGTGGCGAGAGCGTGTGTGAAGAAGTACACCCCTGCAGGGTATAAAACTATTCGAATATCCGCGTCCTCGGATATGGACTACTTGGAAAACTTATGCTGCTCATAGACAATTTGATGGATACTCATAAAAATATCAAGACAAGTGTGAGTATCGTGGATGGAACTCTCTTAGGAGAGGGAAGTGAATCCATGGTGGTGTATTGATGTGGAGTTGGTGGACTCGTGTGCGATATCTAAAATCTAAACAAAGGGTTAAAATTGTGTAGTATAGGTTAGCCATGAGTCAAAGCTGGCATTGCTACATAAACTCCACCACTCCCCTTGTTGATACTTGAGCATGAATAGTCTAGGTCTGTTTTAAAGACTTGCTGAGTACGTTTGTACTCACGTTTGCTTAATAAATGTTGTAGATGAGACTCAAGACCCATCAGGTGGGTTCTATCTAGATGTCGATGATGCCAAATAGCTGGTGTCCCAGCTATGACGTTATGCCCTGTGGTGGGCTGTAGATAGTCAGGCCATGTGCCTTTTACCCTTTCAACTGTCTGTACTCAGACAGCTTTATGCTTCCGTTGGTTTGTATGAACTTGCTTGTATGACTTGAGTGTCAGGTCATGTGACCCCCACCTGTAAGAACATATTATACAAGGCTCTTCTGAGCCTCTTAAATAAAATTCGTGTTAATGTATGGTTATGTTGTGATGCCATAGTTGTATCTATGCATATCGGGCATGTCGTGCGTACGTGTGACATGCAATGGTATGTATGGGATCCGACACCTAGTCATGTGCCTCTAGTAGTACTCTTTACGAGAAACTGCCTCTTTGTGCTTCCACCGAGCCTTGGTAGCTTGCTACTGCTCCGGACACATTGATTGACCAGCATGTATCCTTCTTTGTTGTTGTGTATGTCCCTTTGGGGAAATGTCTCGCAGTGTAATGGAGTCCCTGTAGCCTGCTATGACTCATCTAGGTGCAGTGATGACATTCATGTCCCAGGGCGTAATGGAGTCCTTGTAGCTTGCTATGACTCGTCTACACACGCTTGAGGCCGACACCTGCATTGTTGGGTTACATATGCTTGTTTCCGTATGGATGTGCCACTTGGGTTCTATGACTAGTCATGTCGGCCCGGGTTCTCTATCGTTTGATTGTCAGTGACATGTTCACATACGTGAGCCAAAAGACGCAAACGGTCCTGGCTAAGGTAAGGCTGCAGCCGTGGAGTTTACCGTGCGTGAGGCCACAAAGTGATGTGATATATTACAGTCTGGATTCATATGACCTAGGATCGGGGTCCCGACAGCGTTGGTATCAGAGCCTGACTGACTGTAGGACTACCAAGCCAAACCGGTCGAAGTTGAGTCTAGAAACACTATAGAAAAGTAGGGGAATTGATTATGGAAGGGAACGTAAGGCTCTTTTTACTCCTCTTCCCAAGTTATTCTATTCTGAGTCATTCTCATTATTTCTACAGGGTTAAGAGCTCGGATTCTCATCTATTTCTTAGGATGACGAGTTACTAACCATGGACTATTAGCTAGCTTGTTTGCAAGTGAACTTCGTACTCGAGTATTGTTGGTGTGACAAACAGTTGGAGAAGAGATTTGAGTCTAGATAGTCGAGTGGTTATGCTATCCAATCTTTTGCAGTCGTCTCAAAATCCTTTTTGAGCAATTACAGCCATTATGTTGTCCAATTTCTGCTAGAGTCTCTGGGACGTCATGATGGGCGGAACCGACCGTTCCGGCTCACGCCGCGGGGGCGGAGTGTGCCCACGGCTACGCCGGCTGTCGGCTGCCGGCGCCTCGTGGTGGAGGCCGCTACGAGGCGGGTTGTTGGTGCGCCGGCTGTTAATAGTCGGCTGCTCATTCCCGGTAGCTAAGAGGGCCGGGGGTCGCTTGCCTCGACCCGGAGGCCAGAGACACGAGGGGAGCATGAGTGCTGAGCCGGCTGACGGCCAGCAGTCCCCGTGCCCTCGCGCTCGGGCCGACGGCCTTCGGAGGCGACGCCGCCTATCGCGAGCAGATGCTGCTGTGCGTCAGCAGCGTCGATGAGGTCCTTGATGTGATGCTCACGGGCGGCACTTTCATCACCCTCCAAGGTAGCCAAATCCTCGTAGGCTACCTTGGCGGCCCGCAGGTTGGCTACGGGGGTTGTTGGAAATATACCCTAGAGGCATAATAAAATGGTTATTATTGGAAATATGCCCCGCAGGTCCACCGCGATCTGAATCGCTGCGAGTACGACTCCACCAACAGCGTTCTTGTAACGCTTCTTCTTAGCGCTCTTCAAAGGTACGAACATGCAATCTCTGCCCACTCATTGCTGGTTTCTCCATAGATAGATCTTGGTGACACGTAGGAAATTTTTTGATTTACTACTACGTCTCCCAACAGTGGCATCATGAGCTAGGTCTATGCGTACAATCTATGCACGAGTAGAACACAAAGCAGTTGTGCGTGTCGATCTTGTTAATTTGCTTACCACTAATAGTCTTATCTTGATTCGGCGGTATTGTGGGATGAAGCGGCCCGGACCAACTTTACATGTACGCTTACGTGAGACCGGTTCTACCGCCTGACATGCACTTGTTGCATAAGGTGGCTAGCGGGTGTCTGTCTCTCCCACCTTAGTCGGATTGGATTCGATGAAAAGGGTCCTTATGAAGGGTAAATAGAAATTGGCATATCACGTTGTGGTTTTGGCGTAGGTAAGAAACGTTCTTGCTAGAAACCTATAGCAGCCACGTAAAACTTGCAACTACAAATTAGAGGACGTCTAACTTGTTTTTGCAACATATGCCTTGTGATGTGATATGGCCAAAAGGATGTGATGTGATGCATTGTGATGTATGAGATTGATCATGTTCTTGTAATAGGATTCACGACATGCATGTCGATGAGTATGACAACCGGCAAGAGCCATAGGAGTTTTCTTATTTTATTGTATGACCTGCGTGTCAATCATAAACGCCATGTAATTACTTTACTTTATTGCTAAACGTTAGCCATAGTAGTAGAAGTAATAGTTGGCGAGACAACTTCATGAAGACACGATGATGGAGATCATGGTGTCGTGCCGGTGACAGTGATGATCATGGTGCCCCGAAGATGGAGATCAAAGGAGCAAGATGATATTGGCCATATCATGTCACTATATTGATTGCATGTGATGTTTATCATGTTTACATCTTATTTGCTTAGAACGACGATAGTAAATAAGATGATCTCTCAATAAAATTTCAAGAGATGCATTCACCCTAACTGTGCACCATTGCTAAGGATCGTTGTTCCGAAGCACCACATGATGATCGGGTATGATAGGTTCTAACGTTCGCATAAAACGGGTGTAAGCTAGATTTACACACGCGAAACACTTAGGTTGACTTGACGAGCCTAGCATGTATTGAAATGGCCTCGGAACACGGAAGACCGAAAGGTCGAACATGAGTCGTATAGAAGATACGATCAACATGGAGATGTTCACCATGGATGACTAGTCTGTCTCACGTGATGATCGGACACGGGCTAGTTGACATGGATCATGTGTCACTTGGATGACTAGAGAGATGTCTATCTAAGTGGGAGTTCATTAAATAATTTGATTATGTGAACTTAATTACCATGAACTTAGTCTAAAATTGTCTTTACAATCTATATTGTAGATCCAATGGCCAACGCTAATGCCAACCTCAACTTCAACCTGTTCCTAGAGAAAACCAAGCTGAAAGATGATGGAAGCAACTATGTGGACTATGTCCGTAGCTTGAGGATCATCCTCATAGCTTCCAAAAGATTGTATGTCCTTGATGCACCGCTAGGTGACGCACCCATTCTCCCGGCAGAGCAAGACGTTGCGAACGCTTGGCATTCATGCTGCGATGATTACTCCCTTGTTCAGTGCGGCATGCTTTACAGTTTAGAACCGGGGCTCCAAAAGCATTTTGAGCAACACGGAGCATATGAGATGTTCCAAGAGCTGAAACTGGTTTTCCAAGCTCATGCCCGGGTCGAGAGATATGACGTCTCCGACAAGTTCTTCAGCTGTAAGATGGAGGAGAACAGTTCTGTCAGTGAGCACATCCTCAAGATGTCTGGGCTACACAACCGCTTCACTCAGCTGGGAGTTAATCTCCCGGATGACTCGGTCATCGACAGAATCCTCCAATCGCTTCCACCTAGCTACAAGAGCTTTGTGATGAACTACAACATGCAAGGGATGGAGAAGTCCATTCCTGAGTTGTACTCGATGCTGAAATCAGCGGAGGTCGAGATTAAAAAGGAGCATCGAGAGTTGATGGTGAATAAGACCACTAGTTTCAAGAAAGGCAAGGGTAAGAAGAACTTCAAGAAGGATGGCAAAGTTGTTGCCGTGCCCGGTAAGCAAGTTGTCGGGAAGAAGAACAAGAATGGACCCAAGCCTAAGACTAAGTGCTTTTATTGCAAGGGTACCGGTCACTGGAAGCGAAACTGCCCCAAGTACTTAGCGGATAAGAAGGCCGGCAACGTTAAAGGTATATGTGATATACTTGTTATTGATGTCTACCTAACCAGTGCTCATAGTAGCTCCTGGGTATTTGATACCGGTGTAGTTGCTCACATTTGTAACTCCAAGCAGGAGCTATGGAATAAGCGGAGGCTGGCAAAGGACGAGGTGACGATGCGCGTCGGGAATGGTTCCAAGGTCGATGTGTTGGAAATATGCCCTAGAGGCCATAATAAATTAGTTATTATCATATTTTCTTGTTCATGATAATCGTTTATTATCCATGCTATAATTGTGTTGATTGGAAACTCAGATACATGTGTGGATACATAGACAACACCATGTCCCTAGTATGCCTCTAATAGACTAGCTCGTTGATCAAAGATGGCTATGGTTTCCTAGTCATGGACATTAGATGTCATTTGGTAACGGGATCACATCATTAGGAGAATGATGTGATGGACAAGACCCAAACTACAAACGTAGCATATGATCGTGTCAATTTATTGCTACTGTTTTCTGCATGTCAAGTATATGTTCCTATGACCATGAGATCATGCAACTCACTGAAACCGGAGGAGTGCCTTGTGTGTATCAAACGTCGCAACGTAACTAGGTGACTATAAAGGTACTCTATAGGTATCTCCGAGGGTGTCTGTTGAGTTGGCATGGATCAAGACTGGGATTTGTTACTTCGCGTGACGGAGAGGTATCTCAGGGCCCACTCGGTAATACTACATCACAACAAGCCTTGCAAGCAATGTGACTAAGTGTCAGTCACAGGATCTTGTATTATGGAATGAGTAAAGAGACTTGCCGGTAACGAGGTTGAACTAGGTATGGAGATATCGACAATCGAATCTCGGGCAAGTAACATACCGAAGAACAAAGGGAACATCATACGGGATTAACTAAATCCTTGACATAGAGGTTTGACCGATAGAGATCTTCGAAGATATGTACCAATATGGGCATCCAGGTCCCGCTATTGGTTATTGACCGTAGAGGTGTCTCGGTCATGTCTACATAGCTCTCGAACCCGTAGGGTCTGCACACTTAAGGTTTGGTGATGTTCTGGTAGTATAGAGTTATGTATGGTGGTGACCGAAGGTTGTTCGGAGTCCCAGATGAGATCCCGGATGTCACGAGGAGCTCCGGAATGGTCTGGAGGTAAAGATTCATATATAGGAAGTCCTATTTTGGTCGCCGGAAAAGTTTCGGGCTCATCGGTAGTGTACCGGGAGTGCCGGTAGTGTACCGGGAGACCATCGGGAGGGGTATTTCGACCCAAGAGGCTACATGGGCTGTGGGAGAGTAAATACCAGCCCTTTTTGGGCTGGTGGAAGTCCCACACAAGGCCCATGCGGCTGGGAAGAAAAGCCCAAAGGGAAAAAGGTGGGGAAAAGCCAAAAAAGGGAGGAATCCTAGTCCTACTAGGATTGGAGGAGGAGTCCTCCTCTCCTCCCCACTTCGGACGACCCAAGGAGGCTTCGCGCTTGCACCAAGTCCTCTCCTCCCTCCCTCTTATATATACTGGAGGTTTTAGGGTTTTTTGCACAGAATATTTAGCCACGTGCTGCTCGTTCCTCCAGTGCATAGTTTCTCCTCTAGATAGGATTTCTGCAGTGCTTAGGCGAAGCCCTGCCGGAATTGCTCCACCACCATCACCGCGGTGTTGTCATGCTGCCGGTGAACTTATCTACCTCTCTGCTCCCTCTTTCTAGATCAAGAAGGCGGAGATCGTCATCGAGTTGTACGTGTGTTGAACGCGGAGGTGTCGTCCGTTCGGCACTAGATCGGAAGGACCGTGATCAAGATCGCGAGACTGATCGTGATGAGTTCGAGGGACGGATCGTGATAAGTTCACGGGATGGATCGTGATTGGATCGCGGGACGGATCGTGATGAGTTCGCGGTACAGATTGTGATTGGATCACGGGACGGATCATGATGAGATCGCGGGACGCTCGGGGATTTGGATCGCAAAGACGTTCGACTACACCAACCGCCTTTCTTAACGCTTCCCGCTTAGCGATCTACAAGGGTATGTAGATCCACTCTCCCTCTCGTAGATGCTCATCACCATGGATAGATCTTGCGTGTGCGTAGGAAAAATTTTGTTTCGCATGCGACGTTCCCCAACAGTAGCATCATGAGCTAGGTCTATGTTTAGATGAGATCTCGAGTAGAACACGAAGAGTTTGTGGGCGTTGATACTTAGATTGCTTCCTCCCTTGGTTGTGTTTTGGTCCAGCGGTATTGTGAGATGAAGCGGCCCGTACCAACATTAGTCGTACGCTTACGAGAGACCGGTTCCCTCAACCGCAACTTGTTGCATAGATGTCTTGCGGGTGCCAGTTTCTCTCACTTTAGTTGGATCGGATTCGACAAAGGAGGTCCTTGAGAAGGTTGAAAAGTAACTAGTGTATCACCGTCGTGGTTTTTGCATAGATGAGAATTGTTCTTGCTAGATACCCATAGCAGCCACGTAAAACATGCAACAACAATTAGAGGACGTCTAACTTATTTTTGCAGGGTATGTTGTGATATGATATGGCCAATTACATGATGTGATATATGTGATGTATGAGATGATCATGTGATGTATAGATTATCACGACTTGCATGTCGATGAGTACGGCAACCGGCAGGAGCCATAGGATTGTCTTTAATTATTGTATGACCTGCATGTCAATCATTAAGCGCTATGTAATGCTTTACTTTATCGCTAAACGGTAGCAATAGTAGTAGAAGCATGTTGGGCACGACAACCCCAATGGCGACACGTTGATGGAGATCAAGATGATGGATATCATGCTGTCTTGCCGGTGACGATGGAGATCATGTCGGTGCTTTCAAGATGGAGATCAAAAGCACAAGTTCATGGCCATATCATGTCACTTTTGATTTGCATGTGATGTTAATCCTTTTATGCACCTTGTTTTGCTTAGGATGACGGTAGCATTATAAGGTGATCCCTCACTTAAATCTCAAGATGAATTGTGTTCTCCCCGAGTGTGCACCGTTGCAAAAGTTCGTTGTGTTGAGACACCACATGATGATCGGGTGTGATAGACTCTACGTTCACATACAACGGGTGCAAGCCAGTGTTGCACATGCAGAACACTCGGGTTAAACTTGACGAGCCTAGAATGTACAGACATGGCCTTGGAACACAAGAGACCGAAAGGTCGAACATGAGTCATATAGTAGATATGATCAACATGATGATGTTCACCATTGAAACCACCTCAACTCACGTGATGATCGGACTTGAGTTGGTGAATTTGGATCATGTACCACTCGAATGACTGGAGGGATGTCAATTTGAGTGGGAGTTCTTAAGTAATATGATTAATTGAACTCATGAACATAGTTAGTAGTGTCTTTGCAAACTATGTTGTAGATTACTAGCTCACGCTGTAGCTCCCTTGAATTTTTATATGTTCCTAGAGACATAGAGTTGAAAGATGATGGTAGCAATATTGCGGACTGGCTCCGTGATCTGAGGATTGTCCTCATTGCTGCACAGAAGGCTTATGTCCTTAATGCACCGCTCAGTGCGCCAACCCCTCTAGCGTTGTTTGTAGATGTTGTGAACATCTGATAGGCACGTTCTGATAACTACTTGATAGTTTAGTGCGTCATGCATTACGGCTTAGAATTGAGGCTTTGAAATGTTTTGGACGTCACAGAACATATGAGATGTTCTAAGAGCTGAAATTAGGATTTCAGGCTCATGCCCGTGTTGCGAGATATGAGATCTCCAACAAGATTCTTTGCATGTAATATGAAAGAGAATAGCTCAATCGTTGAGCATGTGCTCAGGTTGTCTGGGTGGTACAATCGCTTGAATCGAGTGGGAGTTGATCTTCCAGATAAGATAGTGATTGATATAGTTCTCCAAGTCACTGTCACTAAGCTACTAGAACTTGGTGATGAACTATAAAATGCAAAGGATAGAAATAATGATCCCTGAGCTATTTGCGATGTTTGACACTGCGAAAGTAGAAATCAAGAAGGAGCGTCAAGTGTTGATGGTTAGTCAAACCACTAGTTTCGAGAAGGGCAGGACCAAGGAGGGAAAACTACATGGATAGCAAGTCAGTTGCTGCTCCAGTGAAGCAACCCAAAGTTGAACCCAAACCCGAGACTAAGTGCTTCGATTATGAGGAGAGCGGTCGCTAAAGCGGAACAACCCTAGATACTCTGTAGATAAGAAGGCTGGCAACATCGACAGAAGTATATTTGATATACGTGTTATTTATGTGTACCTTGCTAGTACTCCTAGTAGCACCTAGGTATTGGTGTTGGGGAACGTCGCATGGGAAACAAAAAATTTCCTACGCACACGCAGATCTATCCATGGTGATGAGTATCTACAAGAGGGAGAGTGGATCTACATACCCTTGTAGATAGCTAAGCGGGAAGCGTTAAGAAACGCGGTTGGTGTAGTTGAACGTCTTCGCGATCCAAATCGCCGAGCATCCCGCGATCACATCACGATCCGTCCCGCGATCTAATCACAATCCGTCCCGTGAACTCATCACGATCCATCCAGCGAACTCATCACGATCCGTCCCACGATCTCGTCACAATCCGTCCCGTGAACTCGTCACGATCCGTTCTGTGAACATCACGGTCCTTCCGATCTAGCACCGAACGGACGGCACCTCCACGTTCATCACACGTACAGCTTGATGACAATCTCCACCGTCTTGTTCCAGCAAGAAGGAGTGGAGAGGAAGAAGAGATCTCCGGCAGCCTGACGGCGCTCCGGCGATGGTGGTGGAGCAGTTCCGGCAGGGCTTCGCCTAAGCACTCCAGAAAACCGATCTAGAGGAGAAACTATGCACTAGATATTAGGGTTTGCACGTGGCTGAAAAATCTCTGCCAAAACCCTAGATATCCACTAGTATATATAGGAGGAGGGGAGAGGAGGCTGCACCCAAGGGGAGGGCTCCCTCTTGGCTTTGGCCGAACTGGTGGAGGGGGAATCCTCCTCCAATTGGGTGTCCACCTCTCACACGAGAGGTGGAACTTGGGGAGGACTCCACCCCAATTCGGTTTGGGCCTCTCTCCCCTGTGCCTAGGCCACCTTGGCCAACTCCACCAGCCCACTAGGGGCTGGTGGGTCGCCACTTTGGCCCATGGGGTGGGTTGGCCCCACTGGTGGACCCCCGGGACCCATTCATCACTCCCGGTACACTACCGAAAGTGCCTGAAACCTTTCCGGAGTCCAAACACCACCTTCCTATATATCAATCTATACCTTCGGACCATTCCGGATCTCCTCGTGACGTCCGGGATCTCATCCGGGACTCCAAACAACCTTCGGTCACCACCATACATAACTCTATACTATCGAAACATCACCAAACCTTAAGTGTGCAGAACCTGCGGGTTCGAGAACTATGTAGACATGACCGAGACGCCTCTATGGTCAATAACCAATGGCGGGACCTAGATGTCCACATTGGTTCCTACATATTCTACGAAGATCTTTATCGATCGAACCTCTATGTCAAGGATTCAGTTAATCCTGTATGATGTTCCCTTTGTTCTTCGGTATGTTACTTGCCCGAGATTCGATCGTCGGCATCTCCATACCTAGTTCAACCTCGTTACCGGCAAGTCTCTTTACTCATTCCGTAATACAAGATCCCATGACTAACACTTAGTCACATTGCTTGCAAGGCTTATTGTGATGTTGTATTACCGAGTGGGCCCTGAGATACCTCTCCGTCACACGGAGTAACAAATCCCAGTCTTGATCCATGCCAACTCAACAGACACCCTTGGAGATACCTGTAGAGCACCTTTATAGTCACCCAGTTACGTTGCGACGTTTGATACACACAAGGTACTCCTCCGATGTCAGTGAGTTGCATGATCTCATGGTCATAGGAACACATACTTTGACATGCAGAAAACAGTAGCAATAAACTGACACGATCATATGCTACGTTTGTAGTTTGGGTCTTGTCCATCACATCATTCTCCTATTGATGTGATCCCGTTATTCAAATGACATCACATGTCAATGGCTAGGAAACCTTGACCATCTTTGATCAACGAGGCTAGTTCACTAGAGGCATACTAGGGACAGAGTGTTGTCTATTTACCCACACATGTAATGTGTTTCCATTCAATACAATTATAGCATGGATAATAAACGATTATCACGAACAAGGAAATATGATAATAACTACTTTATTATTACCTCTAGGGCATATTTCCAACAGTCTCCCACTTGCACTAGAGTCAATAATCTAGCTCACATCACCATGTGATTCGCATTGTTATGAATCTAACACCCAATGAGTTCTGGGGCTCGATCATGCTTTGCATGTGAGAGAGGTCTTATAGTCAACGGGCCTTTGACCTTCAGATCCGTGTGTACTTTGCAAATCTCTATGCCAAACTGTAAACACTGCTACCACACTTGGTACTATTCCAAATGGCTGCTCCTACTATACGTATCCAGATTGCTACTACGAGTTATCCGGATTGGTGTTAAAGCTTGCATCGACGTAACTCTTTACGATGAACTCTTTATCACCTCCAATATCGAGAAACATCTCCTTAGTTTTAGTTACTAAGGATAATCTTGACTGTTGTTCAGTGATCCACTCCTGGATTACTCTTGTACCCCTTGACGGACTCAAGGCACACACAGGTGCGGTACACAGCATGGCATACTATACAGAGCCTATGGCTAAGGCATAGGGGACGACATTCGTCCTTTCTCTTTCTTCTGCCGTGGTCGAGCTTTGAGTCTCACTCAACTTCATACCTTTCAAAGCAGGCGAGAACACTTCTCTCTGACTAATCCATTTTGAACTCTTTCAAAATCTTGTCAAGGTATGTACTCATTGAAAGTCTTATCAAACATCTTGATCTATCTTTATAGATCTTGATGCTCAACAATTAGGTAGCTTTATCCAGGTCTTCCTTTGAAAAAATCTTTTCAAACAACTGTTTATACTCTCCAGAAATTCTACATCATTTCCGAATAGCAATATGTCATCCACATATACTTATTAGAAACTCTATAGTGCTCCCACTCACTTTATTGCAAATACAAGTTTCTCGTAAACTTTGTATAGACTCAAAAACTTTGATCACCTCATCAAAGTGTATATTCCAACTCCGAGATGCTTTCTTCAGTTCATAAAAGAATCACTGAAGCTCACACACCTTTTAGCATCCTTAGGACTTACAAAACCTTCTGGTTGCATCTCATACAACCTTTCCTTAAGGAAGGAAACGATGTTTTGGCATCCATCTGCCAGATTTCATAATTGAAAAATGCAGCAACTGCTAACTTAATTCTAACAGACTTTAGCATCGCTATGAGTGATAAAGTCTCATCGCAGTCAACTCCTTGAACTTGTCGGAAACTACTTTGCAACAAGTCGAGCATTATAAATGGTAACATTTACCATCAGCGTCTGTTTTCATTTTAAAGATCCATTTGTACTTAACGACCAGCCATCCAACAAGCAAGTCCACCAAAGTCTATACTTGGTTTTCATACATGGATCCTTTCTCGGATTTCATGGCCTCTAACCATTTGTTGGTTTTCGGGCCCATCATCGCTTCTCCATAGTTCGTAGGTTCATCGTTGTCCAACAACATGACCTCCAAGACAGGGTTGTCGTACCGCTTAGTAGCAGTACACGTCCTTGTCGACCTATGAAGTTCGATAGTAACTTGATCCGAAGCTTCATGATCATCATCATTAACTTCCTCTTCAACTGACGTAGGCTTCACAGAAACAATTTTCTGCGCTGCGCTACTCTCTGGTTGAAGTAAAGGTTCAATAACCTCATCAAGCTCTATTTTCCTTGTAGGTCGATAGTAACTTGATCTGAAGCTTCATGATCATCATCATTAACTTCCTCTTCAACCAACGTAGGCTTCACAGAAACATCTTTCTGCGCTGCGCTACTTTCTGGTTGAAGCAGAGGTTCAATAACCTCATCAAGTTCTATCCTCCTCCCACTCAATTCTTTCAAGAGAAACCCTTTCTCGAGAAAGGGCCCAGTTTTTAGCAACAACATTTTATGCTTGGATTTGAGATAGAAGGTTCACCCAACTGTTCTTTAGGGTATTCTATGAAGATGCATTTGTCCGCTTTGGGTTCGAGCTCATTAGGTGAAAACATTTTCCACACAAGCGTCGTAGCCCCAAGCATTAAGAAATGACAGCTTAGGTTTCTATCAAACCATAATTCACATGGTCTCATCTTAATGGATTTAGATGGTGCCCTATTTAAAGTGAATGTAGTTTTCTCTAATGCACAACCCCAAAATTATAGTAACAAAACGATAAGAGACATCATAGCATGCACCATATCCAATAGAGCACGACTATGACGTTCAGACACATCATCACACTATGGTGTTCCAGGTGGCGTGAGTTGTGAAAACAATTCTCACATTGTCTAAAGTTCTATGCCAAACTCGTAACTTAGATATTCACCTCCACGATCATATCGCAAACATTTTTATCTTCTTGTCACGATGATCTTAAAACTTCACTCTGAATTTGCTTGAACCTTTCAAACGATTTAGACTTGTGTTTCATTAAGTAAATATACACTATATCTACTCAAATCATCAGTGAAGGTAAGAAAATAACGATATTCACCGCACGCTACAAGACTCATTGGATTGCATACATCAACATGTATCATTTCCAATAAATCACTTGCCCGCTTCATCAAAACAGAAAACGGGGTCCTTTAGTCATCTTCACCAAGAGGCATGGTTCGCATCTCTCAACCGATTCGAAATCGAATGAGTCCAAAGATCCATCAGCATGGAGTTTTTTCATGCGCTTTATACCAATATGACATTTAGCGGCAGTGCCACAAGCATGTGGTACTATCGTTATTAACTTTGTATCTTTTTGGCATTAATGTTATGAACATGTGTATTACTTCAATCAAGTTTCAACAAACCATTCTTACTAGGTGCATGACCGTTGAAGGTATTATTCACGTACATAGAATAACCATTATTCTCTAATTTAAATGAATAATCGTGTTGCAATGAACATGATCTAATCACGTTCATGCTCAACGCAAAAACACCAAATAACATTTATTTAGGTTCATCACTATTGTTGAAGGTAGAGAGAGCGTGCGATGTTGATCACATCAACCTTGGAAACATTTCCAACACACATCGTCACCTCACACTTAGCTAGTTCTCCGTTTATTCCGTAGCTTTTATTTTGAGTTACTAACATTTAGCAATCGAACCGGTATCCAATACCCAGGTGCTACTAGGAGTACAAGCAAGGTACACATCAATAACACGTATATCAAATATACTTCTGTCGACGTTGCCAGCCTTCATATCTACCAAGTATCTAGGGTTGTTCCGCTTCAGCGACCTCTCTCCTCTTAATCGAAGCACTTAGTCTCGGGTTTGGGTTCAACTTTGGGTTGCTTCTCTGGAGCAGCAACTGACTTGCCATCTATGAAGTTTCCCTCCTTGCCCTTGCCCTTCTCGAAACTAGTGGTTATACTAACCATCAACACTTGATGCTCCTTCTTGATTTCTACCTTCGCGGTGTCAAACATCGCGAACAGCTTAGGGATCATTAATTCTATCCCTGGCATTTTATAGTTCATCACCAAGTTCTAGTAGCTTAGTGAAAGTGACTTGGAGAACTATATCAATCACTATCTTATCTAGAAGATGAACTCCCACTCGATTCAAGCGATTGTACCACCCAGACAATCTGAGCACATGCTCAACGATTGAGCTATTCTCGTTCATCTTGCAGGCAAAGAATCTTGTTGGAGATCTCATATCTCGCAACACGATCACGAGCCTGAGATCTTAATTTCAGCTCTTAGAACATCTCATATGTTCTGTGACGTTCAAAATGTTTCAAGCCTCAATTCTAAGCCGTAATGCATGACGCACTAAACTATCAAGTAGTCATCAGCACATACCTGTCAGATGTTCACAACATCTACAGACGATGCTAGAGGGGTTGGCGCACCGAGCGGTGCATTAAGGACATAAGCCTTCTGTGCAGCAACAAGGACAATCCTCAGATCACGGATCCAATCCGCAATATTGCTACCATCATCTTTCAACTCTATTTCTCTAGGAACATATAAAAATTCAAGGGAGCTACAGCGCGAGCAAGTAATCTACAACATAATTTGCAAAGACACTACTGACTATGTTCATGATAATGAGTTCAATTAATCATATTACTTAAGAACTCCCACTCAAATTGACATCCCTCTGGTCATCCGAGTGATACATGATCCAAATTCACCAACTCAAGTCCGATCATCACGTGAGTTGAGGTGGTTACAATGGTGAACATCATCATGTTGATCATATCTACTATATGACTCATGTTCGACCTTTCGGTCTCTTGTGTTCCGAGGCCATGTCTGTACATGCTAGGCTCGTCAAGTTTAACCCGAGTGTTCTGCGCGTGCAACACTGGCTTGCACCCGTTGTATGTGAACGTAGAGTCTATCACACCCGATCATCACGTGGTGTCTCAACACAACGAACTTTCGCAACGGTGCACACTCGGGGAGAACACAATTTATCTTGAAATTTAAGTGAGGGATCACCTTATAATGCTATCGTCGTATTAAGCAAAACAAGGTGCATAAAAGGATAGCATCACATGCAATTCATAAGTGACATGATATGGCCATGAACTTGTGCTTTAGATCTCCATCTTGAAAGCACCGACATGATCTCCATCGTCACCGGCAAGACACCATGATCTCCATCATCTTGATCTCCATCAACGTGTCGCCATCGGGGTTGTCATGCCCTGCATGCTTCTACTACTATTGCTACCGTTTAGCGATAAAGTAAAGCATTACATAGCGCTTAATGATTGACACGCAGGTCATACAATAATTAAAGA
The DNA here is from genome assembly GCA_022496015.1 of Hordeum marinum. Lineage (NCBI taxonomy): Eukaryota > Viridiplantae > Streptophyta > Magnoliopsida > Poales > Poaceae > Hordeum > Hordeum marinum. The sequence continues at coordinate 420,086,329 of CM039675.1, forward strand.
CAACCCTATGGCTCCTGCCGGTTGCCATACTCATTGACATGCAAGTCGTGAAATTCTATACATCACATGATCATCTCATACATCACATATATCACATCATGTAATTGGCCATATCACATCACAACATACCCTGCAAAAACAAGTTAGACGTCCTCTAATTGTTGTTGCATGTTTTACGTGGCTGCTACGGGTATCTAGCAAGAACAATTCTCATCTATGCAAAAACCACAACGGTGATACACTAGTTGCTTTTCAACCTTATCAAGGACCGCCTTTGTCGAATCCGATCCAACTAAAGTGAGAGAAACTGCCACCCGCAAGCCATCTAGGCAACAAGTTGCGTCGAGGGAACCGGTCTCTCGTAATCGTACGAGTAATGTTGGTCCGGGCCGCTTCATCTCACAATACCGCTGAACCAAAATCCGACCAAGGGAGGAAGCAATCTAAGCATCAACGCCCACAAACCTTTTGTGTTCTACTCGAGATCTCATCTACACATAGACCTAGCTCATGATGCCACTATTGGGGAACGTCGCATGGGAAACAAAAAAATTCCTACGCACACGCAGATCTATCCATGGTGATGAGCATCTACGAGAGGGAGAGTGGATCTACATACCCTTGTAGATCGCTAAGCGGGAAGCGTTAAGAAACGCGGTTGTGTAGTCGAACATCTTCGCGATCCAAATCGCCGAGCGTCCCGCGATCACATCACAATCCGTCCCGCGATCTAATCACGATCCATCCCGTGAACTCATCATGATCCGTCCCACGAAATCATCACGATCCATCCCGTGATCTCGTCACGATCCGTCCCGTGAACTCGTCACGATCCGTTCTGTGAACACATCACGGTCCTTCCGATCTAGCACCGAACGGACGGCACCTCCGAGTTCAGCACACGTACAGCTTGATGACGATCTCCACCGTCTTGATTCAGCAAGAAGGAGTGGAGAGGAAGAAGAGATCTCCAATAGCCTGACGATGCTCCGGCGATGGTGGTGGAGCAGTTCCGGCAGGGCTTCGCCTAAGCACTCCAGAAAACCGATCTAGAGGAGAAACTATGCACTAGAGATTAGGGTTTGCACGTGGCTGAAAAATCTGTGTCAAAACCCTAGATATCCACTAGTAGATATAGGAGGAGGGGAGAGGAGGCTGCGCCCAAGGGGAGGGCTCCCTCTTGGCTTCGGCCGAACTGGTGGAGGGGGAGTCCTCCTCCAATTGGGAGTCCACCTCTCATACGAGAGGTGGAACTTGGGGAGGACTCCACCCCAATTTGGTTTGGGCCTCTCTCCCCTATGCCTAGACCACCTTGGCCGACTCCACCAGCCCACTGGGGGCTGGTGGGTCTCCACTTTGGCCCATGGGGTGGGTTGGCCCCACTGGTGGACCCCCGGTACCCATTCGTCACTCCTGGTACACTACCGAAAGTGCCCGAAACCTTTCCGGAGTCCAAACACCACCTTCCTATATATCAATCTTTACCTCCGGACCATTCCAGAGCTCCTCATGACATCTGGGATCTCATCTGGGACTCCTAACAACCTTCAGTAACCACCATACATAACTCTATACTATTGAAACGTCACCAAACCTTAAGTGTGCAGACCCTGTGGGTTCGAGAACTATGTAGACATGACCGAGACACCTCTACGGTGAATAACCAATGGTGGGACCTGGATGTCCACATTGGTTCCTACATATTCTACGAAGATCTTTATCGGTCGAACCTCTATGTCAAGGATTCAGTTAATCCTGTATGATGTTCCCTTTGTTCTTCGGTATGTTACTTGCCCGAGATTCGATCGTCGGTATCTCCATACCTAGTTCAACCTCGTTACCGGCAAGTCTCTTTACTCGTTCCGTAATACAAGATCTCGTGACTAACACTTAGTCACATTGCTTGCAAGGCTTATTGTGATGTTGTATTACCGACTGGGCCCTGAGATACCTCTCCGTCACATGGAGTAACAAATCCCAGTCTTGATCCATGCCAACTCAACAGACACCCTCGGAGATACCTGTAGAGCACCTTTATAGTCACCCAGTTAAGTTGCGACGTTTGATACACACAAGGTACTCCTCCGATGTTAGTGAGTTGCATGATCTCATGGTCATAGGAACACATACTTTGACATGCAGAAAACAATAGCAATAAACTGACACGATCATATGCTACGTTTGTAGTTTGGGTCTTGTCCATCACATCATTCTCCTACTGATGTGATCCCGTTATTCAAATGACATCACATGTCAATGGCTAGGAAACCTTGACCATCTTTGATCAACGAGCTAGTTCGCTTGAGGCATACTAGGGACAGAGTGTTGTCTATTTACCCACACATGTAATGTGTTTCCATTCAATACAATTATAGCATGGATAATAAACGATTATCACGAACAAGGAAATATGATAATAACTAATTTATTATTACCTCTAGGGCATATTTCCAACAATTGGATACCGGTTCGGTTGCTAAATGTTAGCAACTCGAAATAAAAGCTACTGAATAAACGGAGCACTAGCTAAGGGTGAGGTGACGATGTGTGTTGGAAATGTTTCCAAGGTTGATGTGATCAACATTGCACGCTCTCTCTACCTTCGGGATTAGTGACGAACCTATATAAATATTATTTGGTGTTTTGCGTTGATCATGAACGTGACTAGATCGTGTTTATTGCAACACGGTTATTCATTTAAGTTAAAGAATAATGGTTATTCTATTTACATGAATAATACCTTCAATGGTCATGCACCCAGTGAGAATGGGTTGTTGAATCTTGATCGTAGTAATACACATGTTCATAACATTGATGCCAAAAGATACAAAGTTAATAATGATAGTACCACATACTTGTGGCACTGTCGCTAAATGTCATATTGGTATAAAGCGCATGAAGAAACTCCATGTTGATGGATCTTTGGACTCATTCGATTTCGAATCGGTTGAGACATGCGAACCATGCCTCTTGGGCAAGATGACTAAGGACCCCATTTTCTGGTTTGATGGAGCAGGCAAGTGATTTATTGGAAATGATACATGTTGATGTATGCAATCCAATGAGTCTTGTAGCATGCGCTGGATATCGTTATTTTCTTACCTTCACTAATGATTTGAGTAGATAATAGTGTATATTTACTTAATGAAACGCAAGTATGAATCGTTTGAAAAAGTTCAAGCAAATTCAGAGTGAAGTTTAAGATCATCGTGACAAGAAGATAAAATGCCCACGATATGATCGTGGAGGTGAATATCTGAGTTACGAGTTTGGTATACAACTTAAGACAATTTGAAAGTTGTTTCACAACTCACGCCACCTGGAACACCATAGTGTGATGGTGTGTCTCAATGTCATAGTCGTGCTCTATTGGATATGGTGCAAATTATGATGTCTCTTATCCTTTTACCACTATCGTTTTGGGGTTATGCATTAGAGACAACTACATTCACTTTAGATAGTGCACCATCTAAATCCGTTGAGATGACACCATGTGAATTATGGTTTGATAGAAACCTAAGCTGTCATTTCTTAATGTTTGGGGTTGCAACACTTATGTGAAAAAGGGTTTTCACCTAATGAGCTCGAACCCAAAGCAAACAAATGCATCTTCATAGAATACCCTAAAGACAGTTGGGTAAACCTTCTATCTCAGATCCAAGCATAAAATGTTTGTTGCTAAAACTGGGTCCTTTCTCGAGAAAGAGTTTCTCTCGAAAGAATTGAGTGGAGGAAGATAGAATTTGATGAGGTTGTTGAACCTTTGTTCAACCAGAGAGTAGCGCAGCGTAGGAAGATGTTTCTGTGAAGCCTACGTTAGTTGAAGAGGAAGTTAATGATGATGATCATAAAGCTTCGGATCAAGTTACTATCAAACCTCGTAGGTCGACAAGGACGTGTACTGCTCCTGAGCGGTACGACAACCCTGTCTTGGAGGTCATGTTGTTGGACAACGATGAACCTACGAGCTATGGAGAAGCGATGATGGGCTCGGGTTCTGACAAATGGTTAGAGGCCATGAAATCCGAGAAAGGATCCATATATGAAAACCAAGTATAGACTTTGGTAGACTTGCTCGTTGGACGGCAGGTCATTGAGTACAAATGGATCTTTAAAATGAAGACAGACGCTGATGGTGAATGACACCATTTATAAAGCTCGACTTGTCGCAAAGAAGTTTCCGGCAAGTTCAAGGAGTTCACTACGATGAGACTTTCTCACTCGTAGCGATGCTAAAGTCTGTTGGAATTATGTTAGCAGTTGCTGCATTTTTCAATTATGAAATCTGGCAGATGGATGCCAAAACATCGTTTCCTTCCTTGAGGAAAGGTTGTATGAGATATAACCAGAAGGTTTTGTCAGTCCTAAGGATGCTAAAAGGTGAGCAAGCTTCAGTGATCCTTCTATGGACTGAAGCAAGCATCTCGGAGTTGGAATATACACTTTGATAAGGTGATCAAAGTTTTTAAGTCTATACAAAGTTTATGAGAAACTTGTATTTGCAATAAAGTGAGTGGGAGCACTATAGAGTTTCTGATAAGTATATGTGGATGACATATTGCTATTTGGAAATGATGTAGAATTTCTGGAAAGCATAAATGGTTGTTTGAAAAGAGTTTTTCAAAGGAAGACCTGGATAAAGCTACCTAATTGTTGAGCATCAAGATCTATAGAGATAGATCAAGCTGCTTGATGAGACATTCAATGAGTACATACCTTGACAAGATTTTGAAAGAGTTCAAAATGGATCAGTCTGAGAAAGAGTTCTCGCGTGATTTGTGAGGTGTGAAGTTGAGTGAGACTCAAAGCTTGACAATGGTAGAAGAAAGAGAAAGTACGAATGTTGTCCTCTATGCCTTAGCCATAGGCTCTCTATAGTATGCCATGTTGTGTACCGCACCTGTGTGTGCCTTGCCATGAGTCCGTCAAGGGGTACAAGGGTGATCCAGAAGTGGATCACTGGACAGTGGTCAATATTATCCTTAATGACTAAAAGATTAAGGAAACGTTTCTCGATTATGGAGGTGATAAAGGGTTTGTCGTAAAGAGTTACGTCGATGCAAGCTTTAACACTAATCCGGATGACTCTTAGTAGCAATCCGGATACGTATAGTGGAGCAGCCATTTGGAATAGTACCAAGTGCAGTGTGGTAGTAGTGTTTACAATTTGACATAGAGATTTGCAAAGTACATACGGATCTGAATGTCGCAGACCTGTTGACTATAAGACCTCTCTCACATGCAAAGCATGATCGAGCCCTAGAACTCAGTGGGTGTTAGATTCATAACAATGCGAATCACATGGTGATGTGAACTAGATTATTGACTCTAGTGCAAGTGGGAGACTATTGGAAATATGCCCTAGAGGCAATAATAAATTAGTTATTATCATATTTCCTTGTTCATGATAATCTTTTATTATCCATGCTATAATTGTGTTGATCGGAAACTCAGATACATGTGTGGATACATGGACAACACCATGTCCCTAGTATGCCTCTAATAGACTAGCTCGTTGATCAAAGATGGCTATGGTTTCCTAGTCATGGACATGAGATGTCATTTGGTAACGGGATCACATCATTAGGAGAATGATGTGATGGACAAGACCCAAACTACAAACGTAGCATATGATTGTGTCAGTTTATTGCTATTGTTTTCTGCATGTCAAGTATATGTTCCTATGACCATGAGATCATGCAACTCACTGACACCGGAGGAGTGCCTTGTGTGTATGAAATGTCGCAACGTAACTAGGTGACTATAAAGGTACTCTACAGTTATCTCCGAGGGTGTCTGTTGAGTTGGCATGGATCAAGACTGGGATTTGTTACTCCGTGTGACGGAGAGGTATCTCAGGGCCCACTCGGTAATACAACATCACAACAAGCCTTGCAAGCAATGTGACTAAGTGTTAGTCACGGGATCTTGTATTACGGAATGAGTAAAGAGACTTGCCAGTAACGAGGTCGAACTAGGTATGGAGATACCGACGATCGAATCTCGGGCAAGTAACATACCGAAGAACAAAGGGAACATCATACGGGATTAACGGAATCCTTGACATAGAGGTTCGACCGATAAAAATATTCATAGAATATGTAGGAACCAATGTGGGCATCTAGGTCCCGCTATTGGTTATTGACCGTAGAGGTGTCTCGGTCATGTCTACATAGTTCTCGAACCCGCAGGGTCTGCACACTTAAGGTTTGGTGACGTTTTGGTAGTATAGAGTTATGTATGGTGGTGACTGAAGGTTGTTCGGAGTCCCGGATGAGATCCCGGACGTCACGAGGAGCTCCGGAATGGTCCGGAGGTAAAGATTCATATATAGGAAGTCCTATTTTGGTCGCCGGAAAAGTTTCGGGCTCATCGGTAGTGTACCGGGAGTGCCGGTAGTGTACCGGGAGACCATCGGGAGGGGTATTTCGACCCAAGAGGCTACATGGGCTGTGGGAGAGTAAATACCAGCCATTTTTGGGCTGGTGGAAGTCCCACACAAGGCCCATGCGGCTGGGAAGAAAATCCCAAAGGGAAAAAGGTGGGAAAAGGCCAAAAAAGGGAGGAATCCTAGTCCTACTAGGATTGGAGGAGGAGTCCTCCTCTCCTCCCCACTTCGGCCGACCCAAGGAGGCTTGGCCCTTGCGCCAAGTCCTCTCCTCCCTCCCTCTTATATATACTGGAGGTTTTAGGCTTTTTTGCACAGAATTTTTAGCCACGTGCTGCCCGTTCCTCCAGTGCATAGTTTCTCCTCTAGATCGGATTTCTGCAGTACTCCACCACCATCACCGTGGCGCTGTAACGCTGCCGGTGAACTCGTCTACCTCTCCACTCCCTCTTTCTGGATCAAGAAGGCGGAGATCATCATCGAGTTGTACATGTGCTGAACGCGGAGGTGTCGTCCGTTCGGCGCTAGATCGGAAGGACCATGATCAAGATCGCGAGACGGATCGTGATGAGTTCGCGGGGCGGATCATGATAAGTTTGCGGGACGGATCGTGATGAGTTCGCGGGACAGATCGTGATTGGATTTTGGGACGGATCGTGATGAGATCGCGGGACGCTCGGCGATTTGGATCGCGAAGACGTTCGACTACACCAACCGCGTTTCTTAATGCTTCCCGCTTAGCGATCTACAAGGGTATGTAGATCCACTCTCCCTCTCGTAGATGCTCATCACCATGGATAGATCTTGCGTGTGCGTAGGAAATTTTTTGTTTCCCATGCGACGTTCCCCAACACGATGTGATCGACATTGGCACGCTACCTCTACATCTACCTTCGGGATTAGTTTAAACCTTAATAATTGTTATTTAGTACCAGCTTTGAGCATGAACATTGTATCTGGATCTCGCTTGATGCGAGATGGCTACTCATTTAAATCTTAGAATAATGGTTGTTCTATTTATATGAGAGAAATGTTTTATGGTCATGCCCCGCTGGTCAATGGTTTATTTTTGATGAATCTCGGACGTGATGTTACACATGTCCATAGTGTGAGTACCAAAAAGTGTAAGGTTGGTAACGATAGTCCCACTTACATGTGGCACTGCCTCCTTGGTCATATTGGTGTCAAACGCATGAAGAAGCTCCATGCTGATGGACTTTTGGAGTCTCTTGATTTCGAATCATTTGACACGTGCGAACCATGCCTCATGGGCAAGATGACCAAGACTCCGTTCTCCGGAACAATGGAGCGAGCAACTGACTTGTTGGAGATAATACATACCGATGTATGCGGTCCAATGAGCATCGAGGCTCGCGGTGGCTACCGTTGTGTTCTCACCCTCACTAATGACTTGAGCAGATATGGGTATGTCTACTTAATGAAACATAAGTCTGAAACCTTTGAAAGGTTCAAGGAATTTTAGAGTGAGGTAGAGAATCAATGTGACAGGAAAATAAAGTGCCTACGATCTGATCGTGGCGGAGAATATTTAAGTCACGAGTTTGGCACGCACCTAAGGAAATGTGGAATTGTTTCACAACTCACGCCTCCTGGCACACCTCAGCAAAATGGTGTGTCTGAACGTTGTAACCGCACTCTATTGGATATGGTGCGATCTATGATGTCTCTTACCGACTTACCGCTATTATTTTGGGGATATGCATTAGAGACGGCCACATTCACTTTAAATAGGGCACCGTCAAAGTCCGTTCAGATGACATCGTATGAATTATGGTTTGGAAAGAAACCTAAGTTGTCATTTCTAAAAGTTTGGGGATGCGATGCTTATGTGAAGAAACTTCAACCTAAGAAGCTCGAACCCAAAGCGGAAAAGTGCGTCTTCATAGGATATCCCAAAGAGACTATTGGGTATACCTTCTACCTCAGATCCGAAGGCAAAGTCTTTGTTGCCAAGAATGGATACTTTCTCGAGAAAGAGTTTCTCTCGAAGTTATACCCAATACCGGCTAGAGAGGAAGTGAGTGATGATGATCATGAAACTTCAGATCAAGCTACTATTGAACGTCGAAGGTCCACTAGGACACGTTCCGCACCAGAGTGGTACGGCAACCATGTCCTAGAGATCATGTTGTTAGACAATGGTGAACCTTCGAACTATGAAGAAGCGATGGCGGGCCCGGATTCCAACAAATGGCTTGAAGCCATGAAATCCGAGATAGGATCCATGTATGAGAACAAAGTGTGGACTTTGGTGGACTTGCCTGATGATAAGCAAGCCATTGAAAATAAATGGATCTTTAAGAAGAAGACTGACGCGGATGGTAATGTGACCGTCTATATGGCTCGGCTTGTCGCTAAGGGTTATCAACAAGTTCAAGGAGTTGACTATGATGAGACTTTCTCACCCGTAGCGATGTTAAAGTCTGTCTGAATCATGTTAGCAATTGCCGCATTTTATGATTATGAGATCTGGCAAATAGACGTCAAAACGGCATTCCTTAATGGCTTCCTCAAGGAAGAACTGTATATGATGCAGCCGAAAGGTTTTGTCGATCCTAAAGAAGCTAACAAAGTATGCAAGCTCCAGCGCTCCATCTATGGGCTGGTGCAAGCATCTCGGAGTTGGAACATTCGCTTTAATGAGGTGATTAAAGTGTTTGGGTTTGTACAGGTTTATGGAGAACCCTGTATTTACAAGAAAGTGAGTGGGAGCTCTGTAGCATTTTTCATATTATATGTGGATGACATACTGATAATGGGAAATGATATAGAACTTTTGGAAAGTGTAAAGGCCTACTTGAATAAATGTTTTTCAATGAAGGACCTTGGAGAAGCTGCTTACATATTAGGCATCAAGATCTATAGAGATAGATCGAGACGCCTCATAGGTCTTTCACAAAGCACATACCTTGACAAGATATTGAAGAAGTTCAATATGGATCAGTCCAAAAAGGGGTTCTTGCCTGTGTTACAGGGTGTGAGATTGAGTACGACTCAATTCCTGACCATGGCAAAGGATAGAGAAGAGATGAGTGTCATCCCCTATGCTTCAGCCATAGGCTCTATTATGTATGCCATGATGTGTACCAGACCTGATGTGAACCTTGACATAAGTTTGGTAGGGAGGTACAAAAGTGATCCCGGAGCGGAACACTGGACGGCGGTCAAGAATATCCTGAAGTACCTGAAAAGGACAAAGGACATGTTTCTCATATATGCAGGTGCCGAAGAGCTTGTCGTAAAGGGTTACGTCGATGCTAGCTTCGACACAGATCCAGATGACTCCAAGTCGCAAACCGGATACGTGTATATTTTGAATGGAGGGGCAGACAGCTGGTGCAGCAGCAAGCAAAGCGTCGTGACGGCATCCACATGTGAAGCAGAGTACATAGCTGCTTCGGAAGCAGCGAAGGAAGGAGTCTGGATGAAGGAGTTCATCACCGACCTAGGAGTAATTCCAAGTGCGTTAGGCCCGATGACTCTATTCTGTGACAACACTGGAGCTATTGCCCTTGCGAAGGAGCCTAGGTTTCACAAGAAGACAAGACACATCAAGCACCGCTTCAACTCCATCCGTGATTACATTCAGGAGGGAGAAATATATATTTGTAAAGTACATCCAGATCTAAATGTCGCAGATCCGTTGACTAAACCTCTCTCACGAGCGAAACATGATCAACACCAGAATGCTATGGGTGTTCGATTCATCACAATGTAACTAGATTATTGACTCTAGTGCAAGTGGGAGACTGTTGGAAATATGCCCTAGAGGCAATAATAAAATGGTTATTATTGTATTTCCTTGTTCATGATAATTGTCTATTGTTCATGCTATAATTGTGTTAACCGGAAACCGTAATGCATGTGTGAATATATAGACCACAACATGTCCCTAGTAAGCCTCTAGTTGGCTAGCTCGTTGATCAATAGATGGTCACGGTTTCATGACCATGGACATTGGATGTCATTGATAACGGGATCACATCATTAGGAGAATGATGTGATGGACAAGACCCAATCCTAAGCATAGCACAAGATCGTGTAGTTCGTGTGCTAAAGCTTTTCCAATGTCAAGTATCATTTCCTTAGACCATGAGATTGTGCAACTCCCGGATACCGTAGGAATGCTTTGGGTGTGCCAAACATCACAACGTAATTGAGTGGCTATAAAGGTGCACTACGGGTATCTCCGAAAGTGTCTGTTGGGTTGGCATGAATCGAGACTGGGATTTGTCACTCCGTGTGACGGAGAGGTATCTCTGGGCCCACTCGGTAAGACATCATCATAATGAGCTCAATGTGACTAAGGAGTTAGCCACGATATGATGTATTACGGAACGAGTAAAGAGACTTGTCGGTAACGAGATTGAACAAGGTATAGGGATACCGACGATCGAATCTCGGGCAAGTATCATACCGATAGACAAAGGGAATTGAATACGGGATTGGTTGAATCCCCGACATCATGGTTCATCCGATGAGTTCATCGTGGAGCATGTGGGAGCCAACATGGGTATCAAGATCCTGCTGTTGGTTATTGACCGTAGAGGTGTCTCGGTCATGTCTACGTGTCTCCCGAACCCGTAGGGTCTACACACTTAAGGTTCGATGACGCTAGGGTTATAGGGAAATAGTGTACGTGGTTACCGAAGGTAGTTCGGAGTCCCGAATGAGATCTCGGACATCACGAGGAGTTCCGGAATGGTCCGGAGACAAAGATTGATATATAGGAAGTGAGGATTTGGTTACCGAAAGTGTTTCGGGCGTCACCGGTAGTGTACCGGGACCATCGGAAGGGTTCCGGTGGTCCACCAAGTGGGGCCACCAGCCCCAGAGGGCTGCATGGGCCACAAGTGGGAGGGAACCAGCCCCTAGGTGGGCTGGTGCGCCTCCCACCCCAGCCCAAGGCGCAGCAAGAGGTGGAGGGGGCAAACCCTAGGGCAGATGGGCCCTAGGCCCATCTAGGGCGCCACCCCTCCCCTTTCCCCTCTCTGGCCACTAGCCAAATTGCAACCTGGGGCTGCCACACCCCCTAGGGTGGGAACCCTAGGGGCTGCGCCCCCTCCTCCCCTCCTCCTATGTATAGTGGGGGTTTTGGAGGCTGCCAACACACGACACGAGTTCTCTCTCTCTCTCTCGGGCAGCCCCATCCTTCCTTCTCCTCCTCCTCCTAGTGCTTGGTGAAGCTCTGCCGGAGACCATGCAGCTCCACCGTCACCATGCCGTCATGCTGCCGGATCTCTTCCCCAACCTCTCCTCCCTCCTTGCTGGATCAAGGCGTAGGAGACGCCACCGGGCTGCACGTGTGTTGAACGCGGAGGCGCCGTTGTTCGGCGCTGAGATCGGAGTCCACCGCGATCTGAATCGCTGCGAGTACGACTCCACCAACCGCGTTCTTGTAACACTTTCGCTTAGCGATCTTCAAAGGTATGAAGATACAATCTCTCCCCACTCGTTGTTGGTTTCTTCATAGATAGATCTTGGTGACACGTAGGAAAATTTTTGATTTACTACTACGTCTCCCAACAGGGGTGTCGTAGACGGGCATCTTGCCGCCCAGGATTTCGGCGACCACGCGGACGCGGTCGCGTATAGTCCCACGCCGGCTAGGCTCGGTGTCAGCCGAGGTGAGACCGTAGGCGGAAGCGTATTCCCGCTGGGCGGCCTCCATGCGGTGTCGCATGGCTACGAGGGCGCTGGCATCCTCGAACAGGAGGCAACGAGCCGCCTCGAGCTCGGCTGCGGTGGCGGCGGGGTTTGCCATCGGGGCAATAGGGGTGCTCAAGCCCCAGAGGGCCGCATCGAGCGAGTCTGAGGTGCCGACGCGAGCTGCGACGGCGTCAGCCTCGGCCCGCACATGTCCGGAGTAGGTGGAGGAGATGATGGCCATTGCCCCCACGCGATCGTGGGAGCCCTGGACTGGGTCGCAGCGAGTGCGCCCACAGCCGTGGGCGGACCAGCGCAGACGAGAACCTGGCTGGGGTACTCGTCAGCGGTCGGAGCTTCGGAGAGGTTGAGCCTGCCAAAACACTCAGTAAGTGCGTCGATGTTGGCCGTGAGGTCGAAGGAACTGCCCGCAGGGCGTGCCGGAGCAAGCCCCACGAGCCCACGGTTTTGCCTGGATGTGCGGCGACGACGGGGAATGGTGAGGGGTCCCAGCCGAAGCATGAATCCGTCCAGCGCCGCGTACGGCCCTACCGTGGGCGCCAACTATCGTCATTTTCTCACGACAGATGCCATGGGTAGGCTTATCGTAGGTGGTTGGGGCCGGAGGACGCCGACGAGCTCCGGGAGCGGGAGTAGGTACAAGCGATGGTGACACACGGTGTACCCAGGTTCAGGGCCCTCCGTCGGAGGTAATACCCTTAGTCCTGCTTGGTCTAGTTTGCTGGATGGGTGTGTTTACAAGGTTGCTCCTGGAGCTGAGTCTAGAGGAGGAAGAGGGAGCATCCGGCTCGCCTTCCTCCGCTACCAAGTGTGAGAATGTGGGAAGTGTCCCGTATGTGTGCGCGTGAGACTTGTCGTCCCCGTTGCATGGGGGGCTCGGGGGGGTTATAGGCCAACCCCCCGGCTTACAATACTCTCGAGGTACATAAGTGGGGGGGGCTTGCAGCCTCTCTGGCTGGCAGGGGGTCCCGCCCTTCGAGCCGTCATGTCGCCTGTAGGGTCCACCAGCTGGGCGGTCCCGTCGCCTGCTAGGGCCCGCCAGTCTACTCCGCGATTGGCCCTCGCCCACCTGCCGCGGCACGAGCCGCTCGGGAGGCGTCGTACAGTGCCAGCCGGCCGAAGTCTCCGGTACGGCCGGCTGCACTGTAGTCACGCCAAGGCAGGTAATCGAGTGGGCAAGGGCGTGCCAGCACTGTTTCCCCGCCCGGTCGCGCTCGCCAAGGTCAACGGCATGGACGGGCGGACTGTAGCCATGTGCACCCGTGCGTCAGCGGCCATTGTGGCTACAATGGCGCCCGTCGTGGCGGTCACGTCGTGTCACCGTACCCATGCGTAGAGGGACAGGACGTTGCTTGTCCGCCCCGGGGTCAACGGAGGAGGCGGCCCGGAGGCAGCCGGTCACGCCCAGCCGGCCAGGGGTCGAGCCGGCACCATGACCAGTCGTCCATGAGCTAGCCGGCGATCGCCACGGCCGGCTGCGCTCCAGCCGGCCGTGGAGAGCCGGTCGCGTACTTTTTCTTGGAAGCGGGGAGGAGAACCCCGCTGCTTTGGCCTACCTAGGGGTGATAACCCTGTCAAATGGACACATGTTTGCTTGCGTCCAGGCGGTTGTGGTGCGTCCAACTGGGCCGCCTCATCCCAAACAGTCTTAGACGCTCGGCGACCCAAACCCTAGCTTCACCTCACCGTTGACCACGTTGACTTGCAAAGTTCACCCAAATATAACCCAAATAGACATGGCAAACAAATTTAAAAACCTTAGAATATTTATTACATAAAAGCGGCCCGAAGTCAAGTTCAGTGATTTCTGGCGAGATCCGACCGCTGGCGACGTTATGTGGAATGTGGGTGTCGGAGGCGCAGGTGGAGGTGGAGGGGTAGCGCGGCGACGACGATGGCCAGAGGAAGAGTCGGCCTCGTGGTCGTTCCTGCTGTAAGAGCACATTTCTCCATGTGTGGTTTTGGGTAATTGATGACAATCTCTATGGACTAATGGTTGCATTAAGTTATATTTGAATGATTTGTTCATAGTCTTTTCTTGAAGTCCATATGTTGGTTTCAAAGAAAGTTAATTGCATATAAGTACCATAATTAGGACAGAACGTACGGATTGATACTATGATTGCTAATTTTTCCATGTCAGTATTAACTTTGTGCGAGGTTTTTGCAAATAAGGCTAAACCGTGTATAAATACGTATTGACGGTATATCCGACAGACAGGGCCCGCCCGTCAGGTGCTGACATGGTCTGTTTTGTGCAAAAAAAAACCTTACTTTATACGTAATCACATAAATGCCCTTTATTTCGTAGGAAAAAAATCCTATAAAAGATTGTTTTTTTGTTCAGAATATCTCAACCTCAAATCGGACTCTTTTGAAAGTTTCCATCTAATTGAACATTTATATTTATATATATATATATATATATATATATATATATATATATATATATATATATATATATATATATATATATATAAGGTGGCCGACGGGATGCGCTGCGCCGGAGCCACCGCGCCACAGAATACCTCGTGTTACACAGGGAGCAACAACTCTCTTATACTGGATGGACATGCTGGGCTAGCTGGTTGGGCCAAGCGAGGCCAATTTTCTTTTCGTTTCGCGTTTTATTGGGTCAGCTGGTTGGGCCTAACGAGGCTGCGCCCGCTAAATTACTATTGAAAATATTGTATGTAATTATAAAATACGCAACTATTATAAAATACGGATTATATGTTGCGTGGCTGCAGGAATCGGTACAAATATTGTGTATCCTCCTTATATTATTCAAATACGAAAACTAAAATTATTGCATCGCTGCAGGAATTAATGACATATATTATTCAAATACGCAAAAATAAATTATTGTGTGGCTGCAGTAATTGATGACATGTATTAAAAATATTTGTGTAAACATAACCAATTTTAAAATTGCATTAAAAGTGTTCAACTGTTACTAAAAAAATATAGGTGTTTCTTGAAATATTAAATTATTTTTCACAATAGTATGTTTAGAAAATGACGTATTATTGTAGATACTCCTGTGTAATAAACTATTGAAAATATTCTTTCATCATATCTACATTTTGCTGAACATATTTTGAAATACATATTGTCAAAAAAATGCATGGAGAAAATGTTTACCATAAATTACAAAAAGTTGGCCGCACATTATGTAAAATCTTTGCCGTGCAGTATGTAAAGTTCGCCGTGCATTACCAAAAGTAGGTCTCGCTCGGTCCAACCAGCTAGCCCACGCAACATATAATTTCCGTATTTTATAATAGTTGCGTATTTTATAATTACATACAATATTTTCAGTAGTAATTCAGCGCGCTCGGCCTCATTAGGACCAACCAGCCAGCCAGTAAAACGCGAAACGAAAAATAGGCCTCTCTTGGCCCAACCAGCTAGCCCAGCATGTGTGCTCTGTATAAGAGACGTGACGCTCCCTATGTACCGCCAGCCACTGTGTGGCGTGGTGGTTTGTGTGCAGCATACCTGGCCAAACGGGCCGGCCCGGCATGGCCCGGCACGGCCCGCTGGTAATCGGGCCCGGCATGGCCTGGCCCGTCGCGGCACGATTACTAATCGGGTCGTGCCGTGCCGGCCCGCGTATCCGGGGTGTCGGTCCAGGCACGGCACGACGGTTAAATGGGCCGGCCCGCGACACGCCAGGCCCGATTAGGCACGCCGGGTCCGTTTAGGCAATTACATATGTTTTTTGCGAAAAAACAGCAAAAAGATCAAAAAATGTAAAAAAATATAGAAAAATGGCACGTTAGGTACAAAAAAATAAATGAAGATGAAGTGTCATCATGTGGATAAATCTTGAGCTTTATTATATATGTTTTTTCACGGAAAAACAGCAAAAAGATCAAAAAGATGTAGAAAAATGGCACGTTGGGTACAAAAAAATAAATGGAAATGAAGTGTCATCATGTGGGATAAATCTTGAGCTTTATTAGTGGTTGTCTCATTAAAACCTTCCATCCCTGGGAAGTAAAAGAGTACAAAGCCATGCTCTAGAATTACAAAAAGATAAGAAAAATTACAAAAGAAACAGAAAAAGGACTACATACTAATCTACTGATAGTTCCGATGCCGTGTCGTCTTCGTCAAAGTTCATATCTTCAAACATTTCAAGAAGTTCCTTGTTTTCTGCAGTGTGTTGGGCTCTCCTTCTTGATAGCTTCCCATCTTTCACGGACATTAGTGTTCTCACCATATCAGGAGTGAGACTAGTTCTTCTTTCCTCAATTATTCTTCCAGCAAGGCTGAAATCGGACTCCGATGACACAGTAGAGACGGGTACCGATAACACATCACGTGCTAATATCGAAAGCACTGGAAATGTAAGTCTGTGTTCTTGCCACCACTGAAGTATGTTGAAGTCTTCCTCGGTATCTAAATCGAACATGACTTTGTCACTGTTGAGGTACTTCGCTAACTCCCCGGAACCTTGAATCGCGGATGTTGATGTGGAAGAGCTTCCGACAGTAGAGGAGGAGGAAGAACCAAAGATCTTGCTCCATGCTCCTCTTTTTTTACCTATAGTAGGTGCTGGTGGAGGTCATTACATTCGGACTCCGGCATACTTTTGCTCATACTTAACAAAAACATCATAAAGCTTTTCACGAGCCGTGTTAAAGTCACCCGTATAATCTAAACTTAGGGATGCAGATAGTACATTGAGTGCGCTACGATACCCTTCAAGTTTAGCTCTGGGATCCAAGATAAATGCAAATGCATACAATAGTGGAATATGTTCCCAATATTTTAAATACTTGGTTTTCATGTCAACAACAACATTAAGTAACAATCCATCACCTTCATATGCTTTCAGATGACTAGCAATGTCTAATAAGGTATGCACCATCAAAGGAGATGTGGGATAATAAACCCCAGACAAAGTTATTGTTGCATCATAGAACAACTCAATAAATGCATACAATGATGTAATAACATGTCAAGTCTCGGAGGTGAGTAGAGGTTCAGCCCCATAATTTGCATTAATGAAACCATTGAAAGGAACTCTGTCTCGAATAACTGCCTTAAGCATCAAATATGTAGAGTTCCATCTAACAGGCATGTCTGAATTAAACTTATGAGGAGTTGCGCCTATAGCAATGCAATATCTCTTATAGTTTGAAATTCGTTGAGTTGAATTCGAAAGATAAGATATTGCAGTGCGTATGCATTCAACGTGTGATTCACATAAATATAAAGCACTTTTAGCAATAAGATTAATGATATGGCAAGCACAACGTTGATGCATTAAAAAGGATGCAGCATATACGGAGAATATAGGAGTGAGGGTGGTCATTGCACTGGTGTTTGCTGAAGCATTATCCAAAGTTATTGCGAAAACCTTGTCGGCAAGATTAAAATCATTCACAACTTTGAGTACAGCTTCAGCAATGTTTTGACCACTATGTGATACATGTATTAATTCAAATCCTATGACTCTTTTTTGTAGATGCCAATGTTCGTTAACGTAATGAGGTACTACACCAATGTAGTCTTGCTTAGCCCGACCAGTCCATATATCAGATGTTAGCGAAACTGAAAAAGTGCACGTAGAAAATTCTTCTTTA
Organism: Hordeum marinum; assembly: GCA_022496015.1. Lineage (NCBI taxonomy): Eukaryota > Viridiplantae > Streptophyta > Magnoliopsida > Poales > Poaceae > Hordeum > Hordeum marinum. Next base: position 420,104,002 of record CM039675.1, read on the forward strand.
CCAGTTAGGTATAGCTTTTTAATATCCCTACTTGTAGTTTGTCTAGAAACTGGTCTATAATTAGGATTATGACAAGTTTGAATATATTCAACGAAACCGTCAGATTCACCAATGCCTAGTGGTAAATCATTAGAAGCAATAAAACGGCATAAACCTTCTCGTGCAACATTAGCATCGTACACGAAATTGCTTACCGTACCGTCAGGGTTGAACCTGAGTTGAGTTTGCATACCTGCCCCTACCGAGCTCGACGCGCTTGTTGCGTCCGCCTTGGCGTGGGCGTCCGCATGCCTCTTCAGGTGGCCGGTTCCCGCCTTGGCTTCTCCGGTTAGTTCCTTCCGGCACCATTTGCACCTTGCCGTCACCCTCCGTACACCATCCATGATGGATATTTCTTCATCGAAATATTCCCACGCAGGAGAGGTTCTACGCCGAGCTCTCCTTGCACCCAGGCTGGTGGAGGAACCCGTCCCGCTACTATAATTGGTTTGACATTCGGGTTCAGGAGGGGGGTCGAGAGTGGGATTTTTGGTATAGGCATGTTGCATGGGTGGGGGCATGGTAGTGGGATCGACGGTCGAAGGGAAGAGGCTATAATCATCCATATCCCCAACCCCAAGACCGAAATCGAAGAGTGGGAAGCTAGTATTGGCACGATCATCCATGTTTGAGTGTGAGAAATATGTGGGCTGGGTGGCCCTATTTATAGCAAAAAAATGATAATTTTCGGACTAATTTGACCCTCTAACAGTCAAAATTTTAAATTTATACATTATAGTAAAAAAAACACCCTAATCCCCCTAACCCCTCCTAACCCCCCCCCTAAACCTCGCCTAACCCCCCCCCCCCCGGGGCCCCGCTCCCCCCCCCCCCCGCTCCCCCAACGGCTACCTGCGTAGAGCGCAGCGGCGCAGCGGCGCAGCGGCGCAGCGCGCCCAACGGCTCCCTGCCGAGCGCAGAGCGCTCAGCGCTGCACCCTGTGTCCCTGCCTGGCGCCTGTTGCGTGCGATGTGCCGGTCGGCGGGCCGCGCGGGCCCAACGTGTCATGCCGTGTCGTGCCGTGCCGTGGGCCGGCACGATCTAATCGGGTCGTGCCGTGCCGGCCCGCGTGCTGGGGGGCGGCCCAGGCACGGCCCGAGGCGGGCCACGGGCCTGGCATGGCCCGTTTAGCTCGTGCCGGGCCGGGCCGCGTGTCGTGCCGGCACCTCGTGCTTCTGGGCCGGCCCGTTAGGCACGGCCCGTTTGGCCAGGTTTGGTGTGCAGCACCTGCGTACGGGTGGTCTCGTGTTCGAATCTTGTTGAGGTCCCATTTTTGGCCAATTAGATGGAAACTCTTCAAAAGAGTCCGATTCGGCGTTGAAAAATTCCGAACAAAAAAAACTTTTATAATATATTTTTTTCCTGCGAAATAAATGGTATTTATGTGATTACTTATAAAGTAAGGGTGTTTTCTGCAAAAAAACAGCGCGTCAGCACCTGACGGGCGGGCCTCGTCTGTCAGATACACTATACGCGGTTTAGCCTTATTTACAAAATCCTCGCATAAAATTAGTACTGACATGAAAGAATTAGCAATCATGATATCAATCCGCACGTTTTGCTCCAATTGTGATACTTCTGTGTAAGTGACTCGTTTCAAAGAGTTTATATGGTGACCAAGGTGGTATTCAAGGTTTTATTCAAAGATTGGTCATAGAGAAGATAAGATACAAGGTTGATCAAGACTAAGTCAAAGAGTGAATCAAGTTGATCAACTCACAAAGCGTACAAGATGTATCGAGAGGGATCAAATGATCCCATGGTATGGTAAGCATTGTCCATTACGCTTTGTGTATTAATCCATGTGTCCCTATGAGTGTTTTTTGTGGGGTTAGGTATGTTTCCATGGGCTAGCATCAATAAGAAGATCTCATACAATCCACGGAGGATGACATCAAGTGGTGATCTTCATCAGGGTTGCGGTGTGCAAGCTCAAATGAAACATCATGGAGAGATCATGCTTGAAGCTTGCCGTTCATTGTGGTGACAATGGAATTGTGAAGATGTGCCAAAGAGTGGCTCACTCATAGTGGAGTATGGGGGAGCAATCCACTAATCTTCATCAAGCCGGCGTAATGAAGAAAGGTGGTCCATCTTGAGGAAGTCAAGATCGACATCATCTAGCTCAAGCGGACTATGCGCAAGACAAAAGTTTGACTTTGATAGGTTTTTTTATTTTACCGGTCTTATAGTGGTAGTTGGGAGATTGGGTTACATGATAGATAGTCGTACTACCAAGGGAGGCTCTCAAGTGAGTAGCTTGATCATATCGTTCGTTGAGAGCTCAAACCATTTGCATCCTTGCATCATCATCTTTCTTGGTTCTTGTTTGGTGTTTCTCTTTGTGAGTTTTTGAGCTTATGGTCAGCTTCATGACAAGCTCAAGTTCATCGAAAACGGAGTTCATGGTGTCGTTGGGAGACTCCAATTAAGTTGTAGAGATTACCCCAAACTTGTTTGTACGGGTTCGGTGACCACCCTCAAGGGTCCCTTAGTGGAATCACGACATCTTGCATTGTGCGAGGGCGTGAGGAAATTACAGTGGCCCTAGTGGCTTCTTGAGGAGCATTGTGCCTCCACACTGCTCCGAACGAAGATTAGCATCCGTAATGGTGTGAACTTCGGGATACATCGTCGTCTTCGCGTGCCTCGGTTATCTCTTACCCGAGCCCCTTTACTTATGCACTTTACTCTATGATAGTCATATTGTTTCTTGTTATATATCTTGCTATCACTTAGTTGTCTATCTTGCTTAGCATAAGTTGTTGGTGCACATAAGTGAGTCTAGTTGTTTTAGGTTTTGTACTTGACTAATTAAACGATAGTTTTATTCCGCATTTGTTCAAGCCTAAAACGTAATTATTTTAAAGCGCATACCCCCCCTTCTAGGCGACATCCACGTCCTTTCATCTGCCCATGCGGCCGTGGATCCAGTGCAATGCCATTGCGGCCGACGACGTGGTGGAGCTAGGGTTTGGGAAGTGTCGGGCTTCGAGGAGGCAAGCCTGGCAGGAGTGGGGAAGTGGAAGTGTGGACTTTCACCGGTCCACAGCTTCCTCATAAAGAAGGACGCTGACCGCTCGGTGGGGGTGGCTTCCAGGTGGGTCCGTAACATAAATGCGGGCGGTGGGTGGTGGGTGGACGGCTGCCACGCAGGCCCAAGGCAGACGCGGAGCGGGCGTATGGGCGTCCATTCGTCGTCCATGTGGCCGCAAACCCACCACAAGTTTGGGGTGGAAAGGGGCTGGGCGAACGCGAAACGGACAAAAAATGCGAATGGGATCGCGCGTTGGGCTGTCTCATTGGTCCGTTATGACCCAAACGAACGTACGCGGACGATTTGACATGGAGTTGCCCTTAGTCAGAATTGTTTACTGAATTCTGTTGTGACCTTGGTGCTTGGTTGAAGCCGTTATCCAATTTTCAGAAATTTATCAGTATCGGAATACCTGTTTCCAGTGTGAATCATTGGGCAGGTGTATTCAACAATCTAAGCCTCTTAGAAGGTTCGGTTTGGAACGCGAGAATTTTTCTGGGTTCCAGATTGAACTATTTCCTGTGAAATCCTTCTTGTCCCAAGCATGCCCTAAAAGTGTATTCATCCACTTCTTCTGTCAGCCATCTCTAAAGATGGTGGATCTGACGACCTACTGAAAGTGGTATTGTCAAAATGTTTCATAATTAAAGAAAGTTAACACTTAAGCTCTAAGTGTTTCTCGTATGGGTATTCTCACATTTGAGAATCTTGGAATGAGGTTTTCTAAGTATGGAATCCTTTAGTTTTGGTCGGTATGATGAGAGGGATGGCTAGTTAGAAGTTAGTCCAAGTCATTTCCAAAGACACTTTCTGAATATAATAGTCGAGTATACAAACATGTCCTGATTACATTTGCACAATCACCTACCGTTAACTTTTATGTATTCTGTGACATCCTATTGAGCACATGCTGATTCTTTTATTCTTGATTTGCCTTAGAAACTAAGGATCATGTGTTAATCAGCAAACAAAGCATGCTACCTATCTGTACTGTCTTGGCAACTTCCTGCAAGCATGTGTTCAATTGTATAGCATATTTGACTTGGTGATAGTACAATAAAGATGCAGTTTAGTTGATGTGAGTATGCAGCTGCAAACTTGGCAACAAAACTTAGTTTGTCAAATCAAATGTACACCTGTCAAAACCAGAGAATGTCATTTTGCCGACATCGGAGAAGGAGGAATATAACATGGTTTCTTCTTTAGCAAAATATGATACAATGACATATAATATTAGTTTATCTATTGATGTAATCTATCAATTATGTAGAGCTGGTTGTTGGGATTTCCAGGATTGCTTTCAACTTAAGTTCAGACAAGCAGAACAAACCAATGGTGATTGACTGATGGTTCCCCTTATACCGGTCTCTTCCTTTCAAGCTTTGTTCATCTGTCCCACTGACACAAAGAGATGTCACAATATCATGTGATCTATTATATGATACATGTCACTGTTTTGTCTTCCGTAAAAAATACTTGTCAAAAGTAAATTTGACCACAAAAATCTTCTTGAAATGAACTTGGTTGCCAGAGGCATGTTCTGTTACATTAAGAATGCGTGCTCCAGATCAAAAGCAAGCAGAACTAAACATGCACATTACCTGCCAGGGAACATCCTGTTCATAATCTTATTAAAAAAAATACCAATGTTGATTCACACGCAGAGAAAAGAATCAATATGTCATCAGCAACTTGGATAAGCTAGAGTGACATGAGACCTAATCACCAAGCAACACTAGCAACAACTTTGATTACTATCATGACTTCATGAGTCATGACATGCATGTTCCTTCCTCTTCAAGGTATAATCCCATCACAGAGTTCCAGTTAAAGTCGACATACACAATGTATCCACCACCATGGATCTTTTTACAAGAAACTACTCATGCATGCATCCTCCTTTTTATCCACCATAGGCAGTGAGCTTCAGTTACCTCTCCACTGGCAGCCTTCAACTATTATCACTTTGAGGCATGAGTGACCAAATTATGCCCATTAGGTGACACCTCCTTTCAGGGATAGGCCTATTACTGCAAACAGCCTAGCTAACAAGCTTTGGTGATGGACAATAATTGTGGTTGAGTACCGGTGTTAAGACTCAGCAATCACAAAATCGCACTTTGCTGACACCTTAGCTGTTAATGGTGACGCATTGTCAGACTTGGAGCGAAAACCGATTGTGTTGTTTCATTCAACAGTATTCCTGGTCCTACGGATACAGTGACAAGAGGTTGTTCAGAAGCTGTTGAGTTTTGCGATGACATTTTTCCAAACCATCGGTTCGCAGCAGTACAATTATCGTAGTCGGAAACGGACATTTCAAAGTGGCGTATATCTGAATTTCCCTTTGGGGAATAGTCTCACCTATCCCCTTTTGTCCTCTGACACAACATTTCTTGAATCATTCTTCTAAATAAATGACATCCTGTTGTTCCTCTGAAAAAATCGCATCGTGCTGCAACTGAAGTCAAATCACGTTTATGTTCGAAACCGTTATGTTTCCTTTCCTTCTTGTTTCTGTATCATACCTTATGTGCTCATGCATATCCTTGCTGGCCGATAATTCCAATATCAGTAATGATATCCACGGTGTATATGTTACGTTCGAAACGAATAGTACGAAATATAGTAGTATTTCCAGTAAGCTTATTACAGATGACAAGGGTGCTTTTTTTTATTTCCAGTAAGCTTATTTACATTGCTCCGTCTGTTTATGAGAGCTTTAAACGAGGAAAGTGGAGTTCCACTTTGACAAATTCTCAAGTCTCAAGCATGAATAGATTCCAAAACAAGCCAAAATGCTGCTTTTTGCTGAGCCTTATTTGAAGCAACTGCATCTTAGCACCCTCCGAGCGTTTCATTCCCCGGTCCAAGCAAAGTTATGCTGAGGCCTAAAGAACGGAGACTTCCTTTCCAGGAATTGAATCAACCGATCAAAACAAATCACAGCAGCGAATTCCAAGCTAGCGAAACTGAAACCTCACTCTGATGTTACATTCCAATGCACCTATGCCCAGATCCTTTGTACAAGTGCAAGCTCATGGACAAAGACAATTTGGCTCAATTCAAACAATTTTGGGACCATTCAAATTCTAAACGGAAACGTGAGCGGATTAGGCGGTCGAGCCGAGCTCTGGGCGCACGCTTGCGGCCGAGCTGTCGCATTGCACGCCGTGTGAATGCTCGCTCCTTATCTGAAAGCTGGGGAGCAATCGTCCCAGACACGCTGCGTTGCTGCAAAGGCATAGGTATGATAGACAATTATGCGTGCCATGCCCCGGGTTTTAGCCCAGTTGAGCCCCTATTCTTTTCGCAGTAGTAGTCAGTGCTAAGTCATGTGCTCTTGAGAGATACTCATGCCTTCCCTCTGCTTTCCCTGGATGCTTCCACCTGTGAGCTCTTTTCTCTTTTTATCTGTGACGAAGAACAATCCTGTGAGCTCTGATATTTTTTTTCCTTCGTTCTCTAACCGCTCACTCGTCAGTGCCGGTACTCCTGCATCAGGCTTACATGTTCCTTTCCGATTTTCTCTGTGAACTCAGGTACTTATGCAGTGCAAAATGTACCATTTTGGCGTGGTATAAGCAGAAACTGCTCAGTACAGTATCAGTACAATCAAGCTTTACTTTGAGGCTACTGCTACTTAACCACTAGCTAACTAGCCAGTAGTACTAGTACTTGATGAGACGTGTAAACGCCAAGTGCTAATTAATGCCGTAGTGCATGGTCCTGGAGCTACATTTGGCTTCTTCCTTGGGCATCCACTGTTCCTCTATGCAGAACCAGAAGCCACTGAACAGCAGCGCTGCCGTAGTTAGTTAGTTAAAAGCCCACTGAACAGTGACGCTGCCGTGACTTGATAGCACGTAGTACGTTTCCAGTCTATCTCCACCGATCAACACTCGCTGCATCAGAAAAAAACAGCGATCTACTACCACGACGAACCTTCTTCACCAGCTAGCCAGCCGGTGGCCAGTGCAAAGGCGTCCAGCTCTACTAAGATTCTGCCGCTTTACACTGTGACGAAGTGGGAGCAGCGGTCAGATACCAGTCGCCTTTGCACACACATGCATCGGCACATGGCCCAAATGCTAACGTGATACATTTCACTCACAGACAGAGACTAACTATATGTAACCAATGATTAATCAGTGCTGATGAAGGAGAGGAGAGAACATATGTCTTTGGGAAAGCCGATGCACTGTTCCAATCTGTAATGTAAGCTAAAGAAGGCACGGCGGTGCAGTGTGGTGTGCCCCATGAGGCCGAGCCATGACTGACTGACTGATTAAAAAGCGCATTATAAAAAAAGATTAGCAGATCCTCCTTAGAAGCAAAGGGGAGAGGAGGAGGAGGACGGAAAGGTATTGTGTGCGGGCTTGCAGAGGGAGGGGAGGAGGGAGCTGTGTGGGGGCCTGACGAAGCTTAATTTGCAAATAACAGCCGCTTTTAAGGGCCCTCCAGCTGCTTGCTCGCTGGGTTTTGGAGCCTAGCATTTTGTTAGGAGGTCGGACGAAGAGCTTCTCGTCTCTCTCGGACCGGGAGGCCGCAGATCATCCGCGGATTAAGCTTCTCGGCCGCATTGCGCTTCCAGCTCAGGTACCACTGAAACCCATGCAACCTTTGGAAATTCAGACTTGTTCTTCCTTACTGTGATGGCAGTTTTGTTTACTCTTGATTTCGATCGGTTTTGTTTGGAATCTTGATTATTCTCCATTGGGTTGGTTTTTTTTTTCTCCTCTGGTGCATGCCATTGCTGCATCTGCTGTTACTTTTTCTCTGATCGAAATCGCGTCGTAGCTTGTGAACTGCAAACGGAATCGTGCACTGCATTTCACAACTTCAGTTACACGCCGTCTGCAAATTACTCCATCCTTTTTAGCCACACAAGACAATCGAAGCTGAGACTAATCTTCAGACTGCTGAACTTATCGGGCGTTATTAACAGCAAGGCCCTGCCTTTGTTAAAGTAAAAAAAGGCCATGAAATCCTCCTAGCTTTCGGCAAACATGGCACACTTTGCTGACAAAAGTAGCTAGCCGCCTCAGAAGTCAGAACTGCGTCGTAATGAACACGTGGTCTGCTAGTGTGGTAACCCTGTCCAACTGTTATTTTTGGACCTTTCGGGACAGCGTCGGCGTCGTAGCAGCTTACTGACTGATGTCACATACGCAAATCCCATTTCGGGTGTGAAGAAGTAACCACAAAAGGCCAAAGAAAATACTTGACGCATCGACCGATTTGTCGGGTATCCTTGTCAGTTGTCACCGGCCGGGAATGAACTACGTACGTATAACATACGTAGTTCATGTCGTCATCCTAGCCCTGGCCCTGTAAATCGCCGTCAACGATGCGCCTTAACTGATCTATTACTCCTACCATGTTTCCTCCACGTTTTATTACTGATCGATTGGTAGCACACACGTCAATCAGAATTCAGAGACCTCATCCAATACGCACACGACTCACATGCACTACGTGCTGGGATCAGAGCCCTCCGATCCGCCATGGACAGACAGACAAGCACAAGCACAATCATGGGCACATGGTGCCTCCCCTGTCTCGTCCCATGTCCATCATCGCCGGACACGAGCTAAGCTGCGGTCAAACTGAACCTCCCAATCAAGATGGATGGATGCACAGTGCAGTTCGGCATCATTGGGGGTGCATGGATTTCCTCTTCTTGTCCGAGATCTAGGAGAATGTGTAGCGTTCATGTCGTTTCCACTGTCCATGCTTGGCTCAGAGAAAGAAAAGAAACGGGGTCTGTCTTGGACTCTCCTGCCTAATATAAAAAATTTAAAATAATAAATCGGCGGCCCGTTTGTTTCAGTACACTGTTATCGGTGACCTGGTTCGCTGTTCTCGGACCAAAACCCAAAGCTCCGTCCACATGCTTGGGTTTACTTTCTCATCGCATTTCCAGAAGAGCTATGGATGTTTCCTTCAGTGTAAATTCAGATTGCCACGGTTCCTTTCTGTGATCCGAGTAACTAGAACTAGACCAACCCAGCATTCAGAACTAGTGCAATGCCGATGTGGTGATACGCGCAAGGACCGGCACACCCGGCGGCAACATATGCAGACAGAGAGGCGACGAAGGGCGAAAACGGCAAGGAGGCCTCCGGCCATTTAAAGGGAGCTGTGTAGCCTAGTGAGCGGTGGCCGGTGGTCCAGACTTTGTACTCCACTACTCTACTCGAGAAAGAAGCCGTGCGTGCCTTGGCTCCGTCCAGTAATCTCGGTTGCCTCCATGCCATGGCTCTACCTCTAGCTACGTGCATGTGCGCCGGTCCCGTTGGTCCCCCGGCGACGCCCTTGACCCACCCACTGACTTGCCCCGGTTACGGCGCAGGCCAGGCCCAGGTTCCTCTTCCCCGGCATGGAAGGCCACAGCGTTCTCTCCCGTCGCGCTCTGGCCTCTTCTTGATGCTTGCCATAGTGGCATGGCAGGCCAATCTGGTGGACGCTCGGCTGCGCCGCGGTCGGGCCCTGCGAACGGCCATGCCACTCGCGAGCGCGGCGGCCGGTCTTTATTACCGCCGCCGCCCTAGCTCAGCCACTAGAACTGCTACTGGTAGCTGCTTCTACTACAGCCTACTGCTACAGTGCAAAGCTGGTCTGGTCCCCTGAGCCGTGGATGCCCGGCAATGGCGGCAGCTGCTCGTCTCATGCATGCTCCTCTCGAAAGAAGAGAGAGAGAGAGAGAATTGTTAACGCCACCTTTACAGAGGAGGGGGCAGCCTTTTTGTCCGGCGAGCGAGCGAGCAGAGCAGAGCAGGTGCGGAAGAGGAAGACCGGCCCGAGGGGGACCAGCGAAGCGATGATAACGTGGTCGACGGACGGACGGACGGACGCGGAGGAGGCCACAGGGATGCGATGCCGGTGCCGGTTGCGATAAGGTGGCCGAAAGACGCGCGCTTTGTGCCAAGTGCGTGACAGCCCCGGGAGGTTTCGGCTGGATCGCTCCCCTTTACAGCCTCCGGTCGGCCACGGGAGCGCGCATCCATCCAACGCTACGCCCGTCCGTCTCCGTGGGCTGTGGGGATGCCATGCCATGCCATGACGTTTTGCCGTTGGTACTGCTACTACTACTACAGCGTTGGATCACTCACGGCTCCGGCTAGAGGTGGTTGTACTTGTACTACTGTCTTATAGCCACGGTAACTACTGTATAACCTACTAGTACTGTACACGTAGTACACTGACTACTGAGTGTAACTAAGTATGGTTGACCTAGCAATAACTAGCATGCATGCCATGTATGGCCAGTGGAACTGAAAAACTGTTTCTAGGAGTACTCTCTCCGTATCGGTGTATAAGTCATCTTAGGTTATGCACGGTGACCAAGACGGAAAGAAAAACAAAAAAAAAATGTTAATTTGTTAATTAATATCATTGCATGCAACGAATTGATCATCGTGCTAGTTAGTCTCAAGTTATTAACCCATTTTTTTCATTGGTTGATTTCAAAAACAAGATAAAAATTAACGCATCGTATCTTAATGTTTTGAAATTATTTGATTCGATTTATACACCCAGACGAAATGAGTATCTTGGATTGGTTAGGTTCACACAGTTTAAGCCCGCTGCGTTGGCCTGAGCCCAACCACTTTCCTTTCCCGGTCCGGCTAGAGACAAGCGCTCGGATCGGGGGCCAGATTAATTGCGACCGTCGACATCCCCCGTTGATGAATTAGGAAAGGTTTAGCAGATCGGTAACGTAAGACTCCGTCCGACGTGAGACGCCTGCGTCTGCGTAGGTGCAGTGGGTGCCACCGTGCCAACCAATGAGACGCACGTAGTATTGTAGGGTGTACATCCCAGCTAAACTTTCCGGCCACCACGGGATTGTTTATGGCAGCAACTCGGCGCACACCACCTTGTGATTATCATAGGGACGGCACGGGCTGCAAACTGAGCTTAGCAGTAGGAGTACTGCTTTAGCCTTTAGTTGTTCAAGCAACCGCACATATTTAATCGTGTGTGTACAGGCTAAAGATTGTTATCGCCACGGGTAGCTAGCGTACAACGCAAAATGCCGCTTCTTTTGTTAAATGTATATTTAAAAAACTTTTTCCCTTTTGACTTTAGATATGACGATATGTTGTCATCGACGGTGGTTGATATTCATGGTTATTGCTACATTTGAGACTTGGGGGCATATTTTTTTAATGCGTTGATGCTGATTGTGTGCACTGTAATCAGGTCAAGGCCCGATGTTAGCTAGCGATGCTTTGTATTCTCTTGACGCTATATTATAAATTAATAAAATATATCTTTTATTCAAAAAGGATAAGACACCATGCTACTAGAAGAAGAAGATGTAGGTCAGCCAGTCTCGACCTCAAAAACTGACCTACTCCCTTTGTCCGGATTTATTAGGTTCAACTTTAACCATCTATTTGATTAAAAAATATAAAACATGTTGTTATAAAAAATATATTGATGGATTTGTATTTTAATTTTCCATGATATATTGTTATAAGATAGAATTTCATTTCATAAGTTTAAATTCAGGGTCAAACTTTGTGCAAAATGAAAGGGGCCTAATAACCCATTGTGACTGATCCTCTGCTCCTCTAGCTAGTTATGGTCATTTGATAGTTTTCATCCAAGTTTTCGAAAGAGAAAATTGATAAGGTTGATCAATGGGTTGGGTTAATGTGGCAGCTGACTAGGTGGCGAACTCGTACTACATAAAATGGGAGATCGGGATACGGATCTGAAGGTACTTAGTACGCACAGTACTAATTAACATAGGGAAAGTAGCACGAACTGGAACAGTGGTAAGACAAGTCGTGGTTAAAAGTATGAGATCCCACGGTCCACGCCGTCCTGCGCAGGAACGTACACCGTATCAAGAGCAACGCGTCGCGATAAGTAAATGACGCACGTCCACTAAAAAAGAAGCTAACAACGCACCTGTGTGCACGTACCGTATTCTACAGCTGCCGTCCTGCGCACGGACGTACGTACGCGCGTGCTACGGCTCCCCCGTCTACATTGGACGGCGACGTGCCCCGTCTTGCCGGGTGATACGGCCGCGGGGTCGGCGTCGTCGGCGCGCGCACCGGAGGGTACGCACGCGCGTACGTACGGTCTTGTTGGACCGACCGGCCGGTTGCTTGAACAGGACTGCTGTATCTTTCACCCAGCTCCGCCCACATATACTATGGAGTTTTCCTTTTCTTTTTGCCTGTTTGTGGGGCCACAGTATGTCAATGTGATTGCCCTAAAAAACGTGTACCCATAATAGTATTGCATGTTTGTTTTTTGGTTTACTCACCACGTATGTCATGTGGAGCGTTGCCGGTGAGCTGCATTTGTCCGCGTGCACTTAGGAAAAGGGGTGCTTAATTAAATAGTATTCTTCCTCTTTTTATGGGAAATTAAAATTGCATTCTACAGGAGACATGTGCTTTCTTCAATTGGAGGGAGTAATTAAATTGATGAATTTATAGAGTTGTTTGCTAGAATGCTTAATTAAGATGAATGCACCCTCTCGTATATCACTTAAAGTTTGATATTCAAAGAATAATTTCGATGCACTGCATTTTATGATGTGTCTGCAATGTATTAAATATGTCTCTAGATGCAACCCCTCCAATCACCTAATGTTGTAACCATCTAATAAAGTTGACTTTCTTGACAAAAGGAAATAATTATGTATCAAGAATACAACCAGTCTTCGTAACAACATGATATCAAAATTTAGTCAAGATCATCCTTAAAAAACTAGTGAAGATATCGAGGACACAAAACCAAGTTATTACAAAAGAACAAAAAAAGACTACCAAGGGAAGAACCACATAAAACATCAACATGAACCACCAATGATGACGATTAGCCATAATGGGAGAGGTGCTTCAACAACGAGACCTCTAGAAAGGGACCGTCGTACGCCCTCCCGTTGTTGGATCCACTCACCAAGGCTAGACCATGAGTTTTCACCCTCGTAGAGAAGTCTAAGCAAAATCCAAGCAATGATTTCACTAGTTGCCATTGTTAGGTTCAAGCAACCAACCGGTCACATATGACACTCCGGATAACTGCTGAACTTGTGCATCAAGTAGTAGGCTCACTGGATCTGCTGTTGTGGATGCCTTCATACGCCATGCGGAGCACTTCATCCCATGCGTCAAGTGGGGGACAATGAATCACCGGAGTGCACTGTCATGACACTCTAATACGGAGGCCGAAACCCACCTACCTTATGCCCGCGTAGATGGTTAGCAATGGAGGGTGGTGTCATCAGGAGAAACATAGTTGATCCAAGAGCGAACACCTTGAAGGGAACCCACATGCGACTAGATCCACCTGACACACGGGCCTGCAAATTACCTGTTGGGGATCATGACGTGTTGTAGTCAAGAAACGGTAACCGTAAAGATCGGTCCTCGCATTGAATACAAAATCAAGAAAAGCGGTGGCATCGTCAAGAAAACTAGGCATGTTTTGTCTGCCTTCTTCCTCCGGTGGCGGCAAGGTGAGTGAGAAGGGGAGAAAGCACGGGTAGGGATCGCGGCTAAGGTTTCACCGCCCCCCCCCCTGAGTGGGTAGGATGTCCAAGATGATTACACTCAGAATTGACTATGCTAGCTATCTCATCAGGGACGTTTCGAAGCCAACATGCAGTTCGCTGTTGTGAACGACCCATACAAGCGAGGGTGTGACTCACCTCATTTGCATGTCGGCTGATCTTAGCTAGACTAATGTTCCTTTCTTGAGTCATAATCCTTCTGATCTCTCTTATAAGGTGCATGTACCATGATCTATCAACGTCTCTTGATCGAATCATTTGCAACAACCCAGCACAATTGGTCTCCACTACGAGAGGCAATTTCTAGTGAAGAGCAAGCAGAAGCCCTTCATCCATCGCTACCTCCTCCACTTCGAGAACATCAACACAGTTAAATAACATGCGAGTCGCAACAAAGATGACCGTACCTTCATGATCACGCAAGATCATCCCGGCTCCAGCGGTGCCATCTTCCTTCACAAACACGCCATCTATGTTGAGCTTGTCATGGTCCGCATCAAGTACTACCCAGCGCAGCTTTGGTGATATTTCTTGTGTAGTGCGACGCATACTCCCAGAGTCCCAATAAAGTCGACGAGTCTTGTTTCGTGTAGTAGAAACCGAGTAATTTACATTTAGATTAAGATGTGATAGCCCTCCTTCTTTATTAATTATATAAGAGCTCTTCGTGATAGTATGTTTAGTTGATATCTTGTGTGCAAAGAGAGCTTTGACTCAGGGGTTGGGCATGCGGTTGTGCAGCCTAACGACCCGGGTTCAATTCCTATAATTGATAGGTGATGCACAGGGTTTTTTCCCATTTATTGAGGGTCAAGTTTGGTATACGGTGGATCCACTCATCAAAAAAAATCTTGATACTCATTTAAAAATTTACAAGGACCATGTTTATCTTGGTACTCATACTAAAATGGTCATATGCATCCCTAGTTGATGCAGAGGCCGGGAGATGAAAATCTCTCCCATTTTATGGAGACAGGGGTGGCCTAACCCACTCGTCTCCTCTTCCTCCTGTCTCGTAACCTCTCGCGTCGCCTCCCCTGCGGGTGGCTCGGGAGGGCTCAGCCGCCGCCGCCTAGCAACCCTTCAACGCCCTTCTTCCCTCCGCCTCTGCCGATGGTCAGCGCCGGGCAAAGCCCATGCGTGCGACGGCGGCGGCGGAGGGTCTCTCCTTCCTCTCGCGGATCCGCGATGGTGCCGACGTCTTGATCCGCGGGGTGCGGCCCTCCTGACAGTGTGGCGGATCCCGGAGGCAGCGGGCTCGCGGCGGTGCTCGGGCACCCAGATCCATGGGTGTGGGATTCCCGGCAGCGGGCGGGCTCCCTGCGGCGGCGGGATCGGTCCACGACGGGCTTGGGCGCTGGCGTCGGCCGCACGGGTGCCAGATCTCGTTGCTCGTGGCAAATCTCGACACTCCAGCTATCGTGGAGGCACCTGGACCTAGGGCGGCGGCCCCGTTAGGCATGACGACGGTGCCCTCGGCTGGCGACGCTCGCGGGGGGTGGATGGACGGTGTCTTGACCGCGTGGGCGGTGAGTTACCGGTGGATCTCCTTACGATCGCGGACATCGGCCTCGGTGCGTTCGCGAGGGCTGGTAGAGGTGACATCGGACCGGAGGAAACTCTGGATGACTAGTTCATCCCGACGGTGGCGATGACCAGGGTCGTCGTTCTCCTCCTTGCAGGCGCCGTCGAGGTCTCTGCCCTCCACCCCGACCCCATGCCCGGGTGAAGACCCAAAATCTCCTTAGATTGGGCAGCGACGACACTGCGTGTGTCGTACCCTTCTTGGAGGCGTCGCCTGGGGCGTTTGGGGTGCTCGGTTAGAGGACCTGCAGTCGGAGGGGATGGGACCAGTGGCAGCAGATGGTGTTCGTGAAGGAGGAGTGGCGTGGCATCTGGCACGTCGACAACGGCGGGTCTCAGCTGCATGGAGCAGCGGGGTCTCGCCTTGGGCGTGTGATGATGGACGAGCGCAGGATGGTGGCGCTGTCTGGCGTTGTGGTGGCGTCGACTGCAGTTAGACCGGACATGGTCGATGCGTCAATACAAATTTGAAGATGGATAGGTGGAAGACGGCAGAGGCAACATCGATGAGTGCGCCGGACCGGTGTGTGACCCAGTCCAGATATGTGGCCGGGATGGGGCATCCGGCACTAGATGTTAGGATTTGGTGCGATGTCTGTTTGGTATTAGGTTCGGACATTCGGTACCACTACATCAAAGGGATAGAAGTAGTGACGGAGTTGCCTAAAGGGTGGCTTAAGGCTTACTGATGTACTTCTTTCTAAGGTCTTTTGTGAATAATCAATAAAGTGGCCGCATGCATCGTTGAGATGCAGAGGCCAGGGTGCATCCTCCTTTTTTTTTTAAAAGTTGATATCTTGTGTAGTGTGTGCAAATGCATGTGTTAGTTTCATGTTTACCAATGAAAAATAAGTTACGCACAGTGTACGCTGCACACTTTATGGTTACCGGTTCAAGAGAAGGCAAAAATTGCCATGTGATTGGCAGTTTGGCACTTTACCTCATGTAGCTTGTTTAGTTACACAGCAAACACGCCATGGCTGCTATTCCTTTATTAACACAGAAAAAATGTTAGATCCAAAAAGACAATTAAATATAAAGTCGACAGTTAACATTGACAAACACACAAATCGGTGCTACATAGTAGAAAAATAAAGAGAAAGAGGATGGCGGAGGAGAAGGGTGCCGTGTCGGTGTTATAACTACGTAAAAAGCATCTTCAATGGATGATGAGAAATTGACGCCCTAAAAATGATTTCACTCAAATGATTTTAGGGTTGAAGAGAGAAGGTTTTGGGCATGGGAAAATTTTCTAAATGGAAATTGTAATATCCGTGTGTGTTAGGGGGAGAATGACTCTTGAACCATCGTTATGTTTAGAGAAAAACTGTTACTTGACATGGAGGCCTCCACTGTCTCCTAATGATATGTTTCACTCAGGTCAAAAAGAAAAAGGAATGACATGTTTCACTAGACCTTGTAGTAGCATCCATGTAGTGGCGCCTTCTGGTCCTGACAGGACGGAAAACAACACACCCACGGAAAGGGTTGGGAAGGTTAGATGCTAAGCAACCACGCAATTAGGAAAAGAAAGGCGGAGCCTGAGAAGGACTCGTTAGCGAGATTGCTATGTTTAGCATGAGATGATGCGTATATAACAGAGTGATTTGAGCAGGCGAGCTAATGATGCAGTTTCCGTGCTGTTTGTTTTAATAGCTACTGTTTACCTAAAACCAAAGAAAGGTGGGAAAATGACACTGATTATTATCATGTGGATTTGTAGTACTTGTGTGCAATGGAGTTAAAGTGTGTGCACAGTGGAGTACTATTCAACTTATAGCTTTAGGCAGTTATTAGAAAAAGAGATAACCGATGGTGTAAAGTTTAAATCCGGGATGCCTATGGCTGTCATATGAATTCCTTTGTAACTGCTGAAAATATTAGTTCCTCTGTTCCAGCCCAACAAAACGTCCTATTATTTGGTACGGAGGTAGCATTAGATTGAATTTGCTCAAGTATCAGTGTCTATGTTTCACATATTCTTTATCAACGGAGCAAAGTCGATTCAATCTGATCCAAGAACAAGACACCGGCTAATTACACTGTCGTTATCTTTTTTAATTTTTCTCGTGTGTGTACATCACAGCATCTTTGTTAGTATACACGTACATATGCAACACAATTTCAATACTCAAGAGTCTTGCGTCAAGATAATACTTTGCAGTTTTTTGACATAAAGAAACCACCAAACCGGCAAGTGGTGTAATATGCTGACTTTCTGGGACGATCTTCCTCATGGTCACATTAGCAATCATATCGCAAAAGATTTGTCATTTCAATAGTATCCATAACCCATATTTAAAGGGTCCCATTGGTGCACCCATTTAAGAATTTTCATCTGCGGATTACAGTGCAAAAAGTCCACCAACAAAACTTATATGGTACGTTTCTTTAGCAAAAGAAAAACTTCCTATGCAAACTTGCCTTTGTGTGTGTCATCTATTACCTTTTGCATTTAACAAAAGAAAAGAATTAAGATTTAGTAGTATACACCATCTCATGCGTTACTGTCTAGTAGTCTTGCTTCGGACGTAGCCCCTTTTCGGAAAATTTGATCACGGCATACACCAAACCTTTGTGAGGAGGTTTTCAGGTGGGTCATGGATGCATTATTATTTTGCTAGGAAATTGGAGTTTGTGGTCGTGATTAGTGACTACATATACGCTCTCTATTATTGTTACGTTTAATTGAAGAAACCTAGATGTAGCTTAGCTCAGGAATATATTGAGATGGCTAGTAGCCATCACTGGTTCAGCACCGAACCGTCCGGCTACCATGCGGTTCGAGGCCATCTCGGCCGTCAAATCGGATACCCGCCGGGACATTGATCTCACCCGTCAAATCGTCACCGCAAGTGCCACTTAATTAGCTCATGACGCTGGTTCATTTCACATGGGTGGGTTGCCACTGTCGTCGAAGCTTAAGTGTTGAAATCATTTCACGCTCGTATATGTTTTTCTTTGCGGGGGATACTCGTATGTATTTTCAAAATGTCGGCTCCCTAGGGCATCGATATAGTATAATAGTATAGAGCAGCACAGTTTCTTTTCCATTTTTGAGCAATCATAAATGCAAAATTCCAACGGAATGTCACCAACATTTGTGAAAATCTATGAAGTCACCTCACATAAATAGAGGACAAGCTGATGATTGAACTCTTTAACCCCTCGTGCAACAAACCTGTACTAGCTTTGTCCGGGTTATTGTCGTCATTGTATTTTGAGTCATATTTTGATCATGACTTAAACTTATAAAATATATAAAGGCATAGCAAAAATAGTCATTGAAAACTATATTAATCTAATAATTTTTAATACCATACAATCAAAGTCGTTCACATACACGAGCATACACTTATTCATACGAACACACACGTACATCGCACCCCTATAAGCACTTTCGAAAGAATAAGTCGGCATAGCATCTAGAGATTTTATGAAGTCACCAGAGACGGCTCACACACGGCGGGAACGCCTCTTCTCACTGAACGAACATTGCCGGAAGTTTGAATAAATCCGAAAAAGGATGTGGTTAGGATTCAGTCGACTGAGATTTAATCAAGCCTTTGTCAAGTGACACATGTAAAAAACATAGCATTGACTAAGACTTAGTCTTATTCGACTGAGATTTAGCAAGACTGGTCCAGTAATAATGCGAGCACCAATGTCAAATCTAGTAATTAGTCCAATAATATTGTTTTTGTGACATGCATTAACGTTTTACTAGTCAAATATGTGATCATAACTTTAACCCAAAATGCGATAAAGACTAGTAAACCCAGACGAATCTAGTAATTGCTAGAAGAGAGCTACACATACATGCATGTGACGTTTTGAGCAAGGGACAAGATCTTGTTGTGGAAAACTAAAGAGGCAAAAGCAAATCCAGTAAGAACCCCCGTTCCTTCATGATACTACACCAACAAGCACCCAAATTAAACAATGTACTTAGTAACCAAGCCACAAGATGTAATTAAACTAGAGGAAGTACTAGTAGCTAGCAAAGGAGTTGGACAATGGCAGTTTAGCTAACCTACCCGAAACACTTCGGCTCCCGGTCTCCCACTATAGGCCATGTCCAGTACTCGTGTCTGCTCCATTTATTATTCTATAGATCTGGTCCTTTTCTTTCTCTCTCCTATTTGTTAATCTTCATTTTGATTTTCCAAGTTTTTTCCTTTTCTTGGAGAGAAACCAGCAGTAGTACCGCATTGCGTACAACTTTTCTTGTGATAATTGTTTTGGCGAATTTACGGAGTACAACAGTTCTTTTAATACCTTTCCGCTGGATTTCATTTTTTTGCCTTTTATGTACCCATGCGCCTCATTCCCATCAAGCCCATCATGCTGGTTGCTGATTTATTTTCACGAGTGAAATCACTAAAGCATCGAAGGAATCTGCACTCGTTAGCCAGCTTCAACTATCTGCACTGCAGGCACGTCACTTTCCAGCTTAAGTAGTAGTAACAAATTGACAAGACGAATCACCTTTTTAATTCTTTTTAATTCTCTTCTACTCAAGAAATTAGCTGCTGCTCAACATTGTCAAACAGAAAAGAAAAATATATTACTCAAACACCCATTTACTTAAAGTTCGAAGTCCATTCTCTAAGTCACCCCACTTAGAAGCTGCCATTCCAAAAGTAAACCAAGCAAAACATTTCAAAAAGCATTTTAATAAGAGAAAAAAAAAGAGGTTAGCTTGATGGGCACACCGGAGTAGATAGACTGGTAGAGTGTAGGAGAAGGCCACACGGGCGCACACACGGCAAGGAGGAGGAGGATCAGGTGGAGCTTCACGAGCAAAGATCCCCAAGGCCCAATACAAAACGAGTAAAACAACAGCAAAGCGGGCCGAAGAAAAAATAGGAGGAAAAGATAGCGAGGCGCAGAAAATCCCCACTTCACTCGCCCCCCCCCCCTTCTACCTCTCCGCGCTCCCCAACCCCCCCCACCCATGCCGTAACTACGCTGCAGCGCCAGTTCGTACCACCTCATCCTTGCTGCTCCTCCTCGCAGGCAGGAGGCGCGCCACGTCGATCCGGGAGGGGCGCCGCCGGAAGCAGCGGCGGCGGCAGCGGCTGCGGGCGAGACGAATCTGGAGGCGGGGGGAGCTGCATTGCCGACGCGGGCGGCCAGATCTCCGACGCCATCGGGCCGCCGCGGCACGGCATGGTGGCTGCCGCCGCAGCGGCTACCGCGCCAGATCCGGCCCGCACGTCGCGCCCGCCGCTCACGCCGGCGCTCGACAAGCCCAACTCCGGCGCGGCGCCCCGCCGGCCCGCGCGCTCCGGCAGCAAACCCGTCTCCTCGCGCTACCTCGCGTCCGCCGCGTCGCCGGCCTCCTCCACCTCGTCCACGTCGTCTTCGTCGTCCTCGTCCGCCTCGTCGCGCCGCTCCCTGTCGGCGCAGCGCGGCCGCTCTTCGACCCCGCCGCCCCAGCACGCCACGTCGCCCACGCCCGTGGCCGCGGCGACGGCCGCGACTGTGACGGCGACCACGATGCGGAGCCTCTCGGTGTCGTTCCAGGGGGAGTCCTTCTTCTACCAGACGTCGCGCGCGCCAAGGGCCGCGTCGCCGTCCTCCCCTGCCGGTCGGCGGGGCCCCACGCCGGAGCGGAGGAAGAGCGTGTCCTCTGTGCCGGAGGCCGAGAACGCGCGGCCCCAGCACCGGTGGCCCGCGGCCAAGCCCAAGGCGTCGGACCCGCTCGCTCGCAGCCTCGACTGCAACCTCGACCGCAAGGACTCCATCCTGGCTGCCGTTCAGCTCCTCCGCCGATCCATGGCCTTCGACTCCACCACCTCTTTCTCCCCCTCTGACCATGGCGCGGCCGCTGGTCCTGACCTCTCCGCCTCCGACACCGACAGTGTCTCCTCCGGCAGCAACTCGGGAGCCGGCGATCCGCCACGCCGTGGCATCAGCGTGCCAGCGAGGTTCTGGCAGGAAACCAACAGCCGCCTACGAAGGCTCCCGGACGCAGGGCTGCCGCAACAGTCGTCCTCCGGACGGAGATCGTTCTCAGACAGTCAAATGTCACCGAGGCTGCCTGGCCGGTCCCCGTCTCCAAGCCGAGGAAGCAAGGGGACGGCGAGCCCATCAAGGGGGCGAGCTGGGGAGGCATCACCAAATGGCCACATGGTTCAGACGGCAGCAAATGCGCCGTCTATCATCAGCTTTGCTGCAGAGGTGAGGAGGGCAAAGAAGGGGGAGAACAGAATTGAGGAGGCACACAGATTGCGAATGCTGGACAACCAGCATTTGCAGTGGCGGTGCATCAATGCTCGGACAGATGCAACCCTTCTGGTGCAGAGCTTCACTGCCGAGGTAAATATTCACCTATGAAACTTTGTACATATTTTTTGTTCAAATGTTGATAGCTTGTTGTTAAACCTTAGTTCACTCTAAAATTTCACTTTGTGCCTCTGTTAGGTAGAGCTCCACTAGTTAACAGAACCAATTTTGCTATCATGGTTGCTTGCTTAATATTTTTTACCACAAATGTATGGTACTTATGGGATAATATGCTATTTCTTACTGATCACTAGGACATTTAGTATCCGCTAGCTGCCTTTTCATGATAGCGGTTAGTTATTCACAATCTACATTGATTAGCAGATGATTTGTAAAGCGAACATATCCATACCCCTTTTTGGTCAAATACTCAAATGTAGCCTTCTTAGATTACCAGATCCTTGATATACTATCTCTGATTGTTGATAGAGGAGATAAGGAAAATATTTGAACACACTGAATTTCAAGTACTCCATCATTAGTTCAGTTTGCCCCGGTCTGTTGAATCAACCTTGTCGTTTTGGACTTTGATGGATATAGTTGAAGGCACAAGCAGACTGGCAGGCATTTGTGGGTGTATGAAGACATAAATTTAAGATTGGTCATTCATTAACATCTAGACCCTATTTGGAAAGTATGGATCACAGCTCAATATGTATTGTCATAAATAGTTGGACTGAGCTATTAGACTTTATGATAACAAGGAGATGCTAGTGATTAGTGATGAAAGATTATCTATCTCGAATGGATTGCAGCTAATTCTACTATATGATAAATCATGTACTCCCTCCGTTCCTAAATATAAGACCTTTTAGAGATTTCACTATAGACTACATACGGATGTATATAGACATATTTTAGAATGTAGATTCACTCATTTTAATCCGTATGTAGTCCATAGTGTAATCTCTAGAAGGTCTTATATTTAGGAACGGAGGGAGTACTTCCTTTTGAGTTCGAAGAAAATAAAGGGTAGCAAATCAGGCATGGGAAAATAATGATAGATGTCCTCATGGTTTGTGTAACCCATTTTTTCAGCTCGTCCTTTCTAATTGGTACTCTAGGTTACTCTCCAGTGATTACTATGCGAATCTAGTGATCGCAAGGCTTCAGCTAAATCCTACACGTATCTACATGTATTTACCGCTGGTAGTCAAATCTACAGTTTATATCGTGTGAAACAAATGAATACACACCCTAAAATTGGCAAATATAGAGATGCTTAATTGCTTGTACTTGCAAAGCCATCTTTTGATGAAACTACACTGTATTTTGAAACTACTTGCATTGCAGCATAATTATATGCTTATGCATAAAAGAATCGGAAAAGGTTATAACTGCTGTTTCCTATCTCATTTTTTTCATCAGAAAACCCTACACAGTGCATGGAAGGAAATATCAAAGTTGCGTGACAATGTCAGTTCAAAAAGGTGCAAACTCCAGCTTCAAAAACAAAAACTGAAGCTCTTCGCTATTCTTAGGGGAGAGGTATGTGATATGGATTACATAGCTTATCTTATTGCTTTTACTGTTTTATTGTTTGTATATGATTTTCTTTTCATTTTGTTTACTTTGTATAGCTTATTTATCTGACAGCTTCCATTTGACATGTTCAGATGTCCTATCTAGAGGAGTGGTCTCATGTCGAGAAACATCATTCAAGCTCTTTGTCAGCAGCAATTGAAGCACTAAAGGCCAGCACTCTCCGTCTTCCGGTTGTTGGTGGTGCAAAGGTGGGAATTTTCTCGTCAATTTGTAGCTGACTCATTTTGTTTTCCACAAACTAAAAATTGCTTATCGCTGAGCAGGCTGATGCCCAAGGTGTGAAGGAAGCTGTTAACTCAGCGGTTGATGTAATGCATACAATGGCATCTTCGATGTGTAATTTGTTGTCAAAGGTGCAGTCCAACATCCTGCAAATCTTCAATCCACATTTACCTTGGTTTCGGTTGTTATATAATCTTAACTTGTCAAGAATGAACTCATCATTATTATGTTACAACAAGTCCACAAATAGATGAATAGATCCATATAAGCTCCATCCCTGATGGATGGCTTTGTGATAATGCAGAAAATTGTATTTATTCTTGATTTCTCTTATTGTGTTGTACAAGATAATCTTCGGCACTATGCCTTATTATGCACCTCTCAGTTATTAAGGCTCTGTTCGGTATTTTGGTGGATTTTGATGATCCTTTTTTTTTGTCTTAACCAGCTTTTGCCCTATTTTACTCTTTGCTCGACCAAAATATCCTACTTCTGTTCGTCTTTTTTTTCTGGAACAGTTTATAAAATAACTTAAGCACAACACACTTCAGTGTCTACATACCGAGCCAGGTCTGCTTGGTGTCTTCCTTTTTGACAACTACTTTTTCTTTTCTTTATATAGCTTAAGGCCGCATGACATAGTCTGTTCTTCCAGTTCCTGATTTGTCTTGAGAATGAGCTCTAATTTCCAACCCCGACCTATGTTGTAATTACTTTCTGATCCCTGTAGTAAATACAAAATGACAAGCGTGTGATTTAATTAACATGTCTACCTTAGGTATCTTACCCATTGGCAGCTATTGTCTGCTGCATTGATTCTTCACAAATGCAGATCTAAGATAGGATGTAATTACACTTGATGGCCTGCATGTCCTTGAACAATAAGCAGACAGTCAAAACATTCATGTCAATGTCAATGAGTTTCTTGTGGCAATCTCTCATTTCTCAACTTGTCATAATTTTTATTGATCCAGGTGGAGGGGACGAGCTCCGTTGTTTATGAGCTTGCGAAACTTGCAACACAAGAGCAGATGCTGTTGGACCAATCAAGGGATCTCTTGTCCACAGTGGCAGCGATACATGTAGGGAGAACTTCTATGACCTTTGGTTAAATTCTTAATATTGTTCAGATAATGATGATGTTAACCTTACATACGTTGCAACACAGGTGAAACAGTGTAGCTTGAAGACTCACATGCTGCAGCGAAAGCAAAAGCAAAAGCAGAGCCAAACACAATGGTAGATCAGTTATCCGAGCCACGTTGGTGGTCACTACTAACATGACACGGCCTCAATCTTTCCTCACTGGAGACTACTACTACTACTACTACAGGTAATAAAGCTGTAACCATTTGTTGGGTGTGAAGTGTGTCCCTCCTAATCTGCCCGACCGACCGACCCGCCGAGTGTAGCTGATTCATGTAATTTTTTTCGAGTGCATATCACCATAGAATGCCCCTCCCCCCTCTTTGCCTGCGGTTTGTTTGCAGCGGGTGTATACAGAGAGAGAGAACCTAGTGTTTGACCAAAAGATAAGCTTTGCTGTAGATATGAGAAAGCTTGCTTGTTGTCGTCCTCGTCTGCGTGCTGCGTGCTCGAGTGCTGGTTTGTAATTCCGGGAATGGAAACAACTGTCTGTTTGATATAGGCGTTTTCTTGGCCGATTAACGTGGAGATTTGTTTTCCTTATCCTAACCTGCTCGTGGAGATTTGTTGTTGTTATGTCTGCGTTGTTAATCCTGGAGTGCTCTGCTTGTTGTAACGAAACTGTGATACATACGCTGGCTACTTGGCCCTCTGCATGTAATGTAACACAAGTCCTGACCAGCTGAACAATCAGTACGTAACTGAGAAGAAATGGTAGCGTCAGATGCAATGCGGTACGGAACTGAGGTGTGTAGGTCAAGTACCGTAATGGAAGGCCTGGACGGGCTCCGCGTCTGTGGGTTGGCGCCGTGTCACTTCGCAGGTAAGCCGGCATAGCAGGAGGTCACCGTCCCCCGTTGGCCGTTGCCCAGTGCCCACGCACGGGCACGGCGCACGTACGTGCCCACCAACCGTCCTGTTCGGCTGCCTCCGCCGGAGAGCGACGGTATTCGACGGGCGCGGCGACAGGGGTACACGGCGATTTAAGACCGGCGGCCCCTTTGCGCGTAAAAACAGTGCCGTGATGCGGATGGATCGATGGCTTGCAGGTGCAGCCCTGAACAAAAACTTGAACCACAGGGCAGCACCGGTGGGGAGGTGCCGTATGCCCACGCGCGATTTTACGCAGCAGGCTAACGGCGAATGCTAGGCGGCATGCGGATGCACAGAGAAAAAGAACATCCGGCATCACAGCCATCAGATCGGACTCGTGTATCCTTTGGATGAGTCAACTTAGTTTCCTCTTACCTCGCCATCTTCAGTTTGGCCATTGTCTACACGTAGGGTGTGTTTGGTAAAGTGCATGAAGGGTGCATGAACTTAATAGTTTTCTTCTCGATTCATTTTTAGGTGTTTGGTAGCCTGCATGAGGCCTTCTGAACATGTACGAGCTTAACCCAAATACCCTCTTAGCATGCACGAAGAGAGAACACCCCAACACCTGTTCACTGATTAGCATGCATGAGCGAAACGGGCAACAATGTGTTTCAAAAATTCTAAAAAATAATTTAATTTTCAAAAAATGTTCAGAATACCAAAAATTCTTTAGATTTTCAAAATTTGTTCAAAATTTCAAAAAATCCCTGATTTTTAAAATTTGTTATTTTTTCAAAAAAAGTCTAAATTTTCAAAATTTGTTAAAATTTTCGAAATTTTTATAGAAATTCAATTTAAAAAATGTCCAAAGAAATTTTGGATTTTTTTACTTTTGATTTTTCAAAAAATGTTTAGATTTCCAAAATTTGTTTATTTAAAAAAATCAAACTTTCATTTTTTTAAATTTTTAAAAAATACTTTCGAATTTCAAAAGCGATATTTTTTCATGTTTCAAAAAAAAGTTCACTTATTTAAAAATACTAGTTGCTACAATACCGACATGTCTAAACAAAGGCAAGCTGCCAAACAGAGTCTCAGTTTAACATGTCTCAACACATACACCGCTACCAAACAACATCAAATGCATGTACTCAGCGTGTCTACATTCAACATGTATCATAGGAGAACAACCATGTTAGGTTGGGAATGCTACCAAACATACCCGTAGTTGCTCTAGCCAGCTCGCCCACGCTGCTGGCCATGCAGCAGCCACCGATCACCCTGTTGTTCCTTGTTGCCACACACGGCTCATCATGGACCGCTGCTGCTGCAACCCCCTCGTCGTAGCAATCGTTTTCGTCACCGGCCATCGTTGTTGCAACCCCCTCGTCGCAACAGCCAACATTGCTTCATCCGACTTCATCGTCGGTCACCGTTGCTGCAACTCTCTCTCTCTCTCTCGTTGCAGTCGGCATTGTTGCAGCCAGCTCACCGCCGACCGACCATGATGCGACGTTGTAGCTGCCTACGACTGCTTTGACGACCATAGTGCTGCTATGAGGCCTGCTATGATGGCGGCCCGACTGCTTCGACGACCATGGTGATATTATCGAGCATGTCACATATGCGGTCCGGCTACTTCCATGATGTTGCGAGGACATGCTCCGACGTCCCCGACATCATCACAACAACGTTCTTTTGAACGGTCGCCTCGTGCTTCGATGACATGCCTCGACGGTCCAGTCATGCTACAATGGCGGCCTTGCCGCTTCGATGATATTGCAACGATGTGCTTTGATGAAAGCAGGGCGATTCGACGACATGCGTCGACGACCGCGGAAATGTTACAATGGTAGTCGTGCTGCTTCGATGATGTTGCGACGACGTGCTTTGACAATTGCGGTGTGATTCGATAGCATATGAGTCAATGACCGCGACAATGCTACAATTGCAGCCTTGTTGTTTCAATGATTTTGCGACTACGTACTTCGATGGCCGTGGCGATATCGTGATGGCGTTCTTTAAACGGCCACACTAAGCTTTGACAACATGGATGCTTCGATGAGGTTGTGATGATGTGCCTCGACGGCCGAGTTTGCTTCAGCAGTCGCGACCCCAACGTGCTTAGAACGGTTATGATGATGTTACGACTACGTGCTTCGATGACCATGGTGTGATTTGATATCATGTGTCGATGACCGGAATGCTACAATGGCAGCCTTGTTGCTTTGATCATGTGTGACGACGTGCTTCGATGGGCGCAGTGTGATTCGACAACAAATGCGTCGTCGATCGTGGCAATGCTACAATGACAACTTTGTTGTTTCGATGTTGTTGCGTTTACGTGCTTCGACGGTCCCGACGATGTCGCAACTCCGTTCTTCGAACGACCACGCTATGCTTTGACATCATGTGTCGACGATCGTGGTGATGCTACAACGACAACCTGACTGCTTTTGTTATGTTGTGACGATGTTTCTCGACGGCCGAGGCGGTTGTTTTGGGAACAACGGTCGCAACGTGCTTCGAATGGTCACGACGGTGATGCGACCAGTGTCGAATCTAGTAGGGGGGCTTTAACAGGCTTAAGCCCCCCTCCAACATCACCAATTTTTTTTTATTACTAGTCTCAAAGTCCAATCTAGCCATTTGTTAGCCCTGCCTAATACATATTTATACTTCATAAACCGTTCAGCCCTCCTCCCCCTCCATTTTTCTTTTAGATTCGCCACTGGATGCGACCATGGCAATGTTGCATCGGAGGCCCGGGCGTTTTGCCATGTTGCAACGGCGTGTTTCTCGGGTTCGGTTGGATCACCTTTTCTTCTCCATAGTTGATCGTGTGTGCGGACATTTGAAGAGGATTTGAGAAGCGTGGTTGTAGATACTCTGAGAATGCTTATTGTTGTTAGATACAACCCTACTACTAGTACATTATCTTATGAGTTAAAAAATAACAGCAGTTCCTGTTGAATATATTTTATTATATCACCTAGCTGGTGCTACTACTAGAAATGATAAGTGAGTGTCAATAATATGCAGCAACAGCAGCACGCATAGCCAGCTGAAAAAAAAAACACGTGCGAGCGTAACATGAACCGAGCGGCATCGACAAGTTGACTTCGCGATGCGTGTGCAGGAAAATCAAAAAAAGGACGCAAACAGTGGGCCCCAATCTGAACACGTGGTTCGCAGATGAGCAGACTGGCAACACGGATGTTTACATCCGACTGCCTGAAAGGAGTTTCCCAGGCTAAAGCCTATGTCCATCAGCTCAACGTGTGAGGTTATGAAGCAGCAGGTCAAATAAGTGGTGAATGGCATACGAGAAGGGCGGCCAGGGTCGCTATGGATCTATCGTAACAGAAATTAAACTTTGAGCTTTATGTTTTAATTGCAATTTCATTTTTGAAGGCCGGGCTGTTAATGGCCAGGCCCATAGTTTAGCTAAGCACTCTTTTTTATCGGCCTGGAACGCCACCTTTGATTGGCCTTCCCGCATGATCCGAATGTAATTCCACTTTATATGGACTTTGATTAATAAAACACGATCCGAATGTAATTCCACTTTATGTGAACTTTGATTAATAAAGCGTAGCCTTTTCCCTAAAAAAACCAGCTCATCATGTCACATGCGTCAGGGTACTCCTAACAGGGGAGCAACTAACCAAAAAACGCTCTTTCGAAGCCCCCCGAGGGTTATTTGGGATGGGCTGAGAACGCATCACTTGACGCTCTCTCAGCCATCGTCATGTGTCGCGCTCTAGACGTTCCTTCAGAAATTATTTTATTTTTCCGTTTGCTTTCTTGACTTTTAGATGATTTTTTCCTGGTTTTATTACCTTTTCGGCTTTTCCTTGGCTTTTACTAGGTTTGGGACAAAACAAATCAATTTTTGAATTTTTTTACGTGACAAAACATGTTTTCGTTTTTTATTTTCCTTCCATAATAGACACGGAATTATTTCTTGTGGAGACACGGATTTGCTTCCACGAGTGACACAGCCGTGCCTTTCGGAATGAAAGAAATGTGTTCCCTGTTTTTGGGGTTTTTCGTGAAAAAATGTCTGTCTAAACCTATCAACATGGGATCTAGTTTTAAAGATGTTGACGCGAGGATTTCAATAGTAATAATGTTTCGAGATTTGGACACATGGTTTGAGAGATAAAATGCTTTAAATAAACGAAACTATGAAAAAAGGAAAACTCTCGGGTTGCGAACAATGGCGTACATGCAGTAAGAGTGCGACACTTGTCGCAATCTGGGAAGATGAGAGTGACCTTTGCAAAGAGTGCTCCTTAACTAGTGATTTTGTCCTAATCGGCGATGTAGGCGCCCTTTCGTGGAACAGACGCTCGCTCAACCGCGCACTTCGTTAGACCCTGCTTGCTTGGCTCTCGCCGCTTCCTTCGCTCGATCGATCGCTACCTCCTTCGCTCGACCAATCTGATGAGAAAAAAGTTCTCCAATTTTAAAAAATTCATCAAATTTAAAAATGGTTACTAAAATTTGAAAATAAGTTTACAAATTTAAACGGAGTTCATTGAATTTGAAAACAAGTTCACATTTTTTATAGTTCCATTGATTTAGAAATTGAATTTTTAAAATCATCAAAAAATTTAAAAGTTCATTGAATTCGTTTTTTCACAAAAGTAAAAAATATTCATCAAACCTAGAAAAAGTTCTTTGATTGTGAAATAAATGTTCATCGAATTTGAAAAAAAGTTCATCAAAATTAAAAAAGTTTATTGATTTTTAAAAAAGTTCGTTGATGTGAAAAAAAATTCATCGAATTTGAAAAAGCTAGTTCATTTCAAAAAATAAAAAATAAACAAAAGGAAAAGAAAAAGCAGAAAAAGATAGAAAACATTTTTTAAGGAAATCAGTGCTTTTTGTAGTGTTATATTTAAAGAAAGAAAAAAGAAGCAACCTAGTCATAGCAAGAAAGGTGGCCAATTGGTTATCTCAGCTAGTAATAAGTGAAGAGGTTGGAAGCTCGAAACTTATCCTTGTTTTTTGAAGTATTACAGAAAAGAAAATAAAGTCCAAATGGGCTGCCCAGCGTGGCGCGGGGTTTATGCGCCCGTTTGCGTAAACTGAAAGAACGGATGCCTTAAGCGTCGTTTAGGGATTGTCTAAAATTGTGGCGTCTTCTTGACGGGACAACAACGCTTGCTTCAAATTTTAAGCATTCTTAGCTTGAAAGGAGTCATTGGCCGGTTGCCCCCTTTCTAGTTAGAGCATCGACAACCGGACTTGATAAACTCTGCCACCTAAACGTCCACAGACAGATCCAGACGGTCCCTCATATGCCCTATTTGGCAACCACGCTTCTTGAAATCTAAAGCTTCAAATCTATGTAATGCATGCATGTGGATCATATAGCACAAATTCAACACAATTAAGCAATCAACAAAACAAAATAAATCATAGTTCAACAATTCAAACATGCTACATTGAAATTCAAGGCCGAGCCACGTCCGGCTCCGCTGCCATCCGTTCCTCATCGACTATTGCCATCGCCGTTCTCGTCACCTCGTAATCCCTACATTTCTTTGACTTCCTTCTTATTTCCCACAAGCCACTTCTTTACTTGGTCACCAAGTGGCTTGTGTCCATCAATATTGTCCTTGAATACTTTGTGTCTCGAGAAGGTTGCAACCTCTCCTTCTCAATCTCCAATGATCCAAAAGTCCGTGCCTACTCAAGCTCTCATTTGAGATGCGCCTCTCTCTTCTCCCGCTTAATTGCCAACTTGTTTTTCTCAACTTGCAACTTGTTGTTCATCCTCTCTCGGTCTCAATCCATCCTTTTTTCTTGCGCATCCAACATGAACTTGTACCTCTCCTCTTTATTGTTCTCCCTTGTCGAAAAATGCCGATTCATGTGGTGGACATTTTGTCGCCGCATCATCACGGATGGCCCTCCCCCTCTTCCACTTGTTTACCATCACTTGCCGGTTATTCATTAGCACTGTGGTTTTTCGATTCTTCCCTACAACTTCTCCCTCTTTGTCATCCAACTCAATTGATTGGTGGGAGCTTGAGCCATCATTCTTCCTCTTGTCGACCTTCAAGATCTTTCACAACTTGTGACCACTTTGGGCTTCTTCAGGAACTATCTTACAATTTTTTCATCATAAATTTTGAAAGTGACTTTGCCTTCTACACAGTCAAGAGCTGCACATCGGTATTAAAAAATGGTTTCCTAAGAATATTTTTTTCATCTTCAGGCATACCTAGTATAATTAAGTTAGTTGGTATAATATGCCCATCCAATCTCAGAAGTACGTCCTCAGCCAATTCTATTGGCTTCTTTGTAGATTTATCAGTCACCCGCAAGATTATATCGTAGGAACACATTCTCCCAAGTTCAACTTGTGATATAGTGATAGTGGCATCACACTAACCCCTACTCCAATATCACAAAGAGCATTATTTATATCGAGATTACCAATTGAACAAGATATGGTAAGTATACCTAGTCTCCTAGCTTTGCCAGTAACTATCCTCAAAAGGATACTTTTTTTATCATAGCCACATCTTATTTAAGATTCAAACTTCTTTTATTGTCAACAATATCGCACATGAACCTATCAAAAGTCATAATCTTCCATATATCAATTACATGCAAAGAGATTCTAAGATCTGCGATAGCTTGCAAGAAGGATGGATAAAGTGCATCATTTGAAGGTGGTCTAACAACCTTAGGATAAGGAAGGATTTTATTTGTTTTACCTTTCTCTTTTTGTTTCTCTTTATCTTGGTTTATCGAAGCTTGGTGTTTTTCTTCCCTAGTTGGATTAGGTGGTCATGTTTTTTTCCACCCTTGGTTCTTCGTTTCTGTTAGCCTATGGTCATTATTATCGCCATCGATAGTTTTTGTGTCAGGATCAACTTCTTTGTCAGCATCTTTACTGGATTCACTGTTTTGTGCATCTTGGTGAAACTGTTCTTCTTGTTCTTCCTCCCCAAAGAGGAGTTCTTGGTCTTCTTGGGTCTGGCCTTAGCTTTATCTTCTTTTCTCTACTTGTTCCTTTTCATACCAGGAAGGTCCTTTCGAGTCCTGCGTTCTTTTACCACTATGAGTTTTAGTTTCGTTAGCATAGAAAAAGTTATCTTTACCAAGTTGGGAAAGATTTAAAGATTGAGTTTTAGAAATTTAAGAGCATTGGGTTTATAGCATATGAGAGTGTTTATCTAGGTTATTTGCTTCTCTACTTAACTCATCTACCTCTTCATAGAGATAGCGATAACCTTCTCATTATGGTGGATACATCTTTGGAAGTCTTGGTTGAAGTTGTCTTGATGAAACTTGAATTTACTCATAGTATCTCGAAGCTGATCCTCCTCCTTTCTAATGTTTTCCATGTCTTCAAAATGATACATTTTTCCAGTTGGCTTTATCGACTCTTCACTATTCCATTGATCTTTAGCATTCATAATTCTTTTCAATAAGTGCTCTTCCTTCCTCAAGAGTTAAAGACATGAAACATCTGCCTACACTAAAATCAAGAGTAGACATGGATTTCTCGTTAATCCAATGATAAAACATATGAAGTATAAAGTATTTAGCATAACCATGGTTAGGACAACGATTTTCAAAATTTAGGATATCTTCCCCAGACTTCATATAGGCTTTCTTCAATTCCTTGAACAAACAAAGTGAGATTCCTCGTAATTTGGTAACTTTAGAGCCAGGAAGAAATTTAGCTATAAATCTTTCTGCACACATTTTCCAGCTGGTTATACTTCCATAAGGTAGTCGGTTATACCAAGTTTCAACATCACATTTAAGAGAGAACCTGAAGAGTCTTAATAAAATGAATTATCGTGACACATCTCTTATTTTAAAGGTCCCATGTAACCTATTAAAAAACATAAGATGTGCTTGGGATCTTCATCTTCAATTCCTGCAAAGGCAAGCTTCTTCAGTTCCATTATAAGATCAAATCTAAGCGAATACCCAGTTGCATAATTTCGTGGGATAAACTATGGGATATCTTGAGACCATAATTGGAGCACAATACTCTTCTATAGTTTTCCTTCATTTCTGAGTAATCGTCATCTCTGCAAACAAAATATTAAGCTCAACAGTTCTATTCTGTTTGTATTTTTCTATTCATGAAGCTTGTTGCTCTTGCGGAAAATGAGAAATATATTATGGCAGTCAGGTTTTCCCAGAACGAGGACAACCTCGGTTAATTACATCTATATCTACAATAACAACACTCACAAAATAGTTACACGACAAATACTCTGCACTTAGCTACCCGACAATGGATCTAGAAAATGCTTGATGGCCTTCAAGACACACAAGGTAGTGTAGCACTTCTGCGAAAGTATCCCAATTAGTTATCATCCCAACGAAGAGCGGATGAGAGTATTTATATTAGCACTTCTGTCACACATGAGCTGTCAAAAATATCATGTGAACAACTGCTTGTTATTCTGCAAATATTGTTATTGTTTCAAAAGACAAATGAACCAGAGTGAAATAAGTCATAGGCTTGGTAATTTTTATAGTAATAATGCTTGAAAGTAAATAACATAAATAAAACTGTAAATTGAGTTGTGTTTCGTGCGATGGAGAAATTAGGCGCGGAGATAATTTAGTTCATGGTATACATCAATTGTGCCACTGCGAAGGTAATACCATTTACCTTGTATCATGACATATTATTTGATTTGTGAGTTCTGTAGGCGGATCACCCGTGGGTCATGGAACTCCTCCTGGCATGATTATATTTCATTCTATGGTCCTGCTTCGTCGTTGCCATAGCATGGTCGTCTCCATAATTGAGGTCCCTGGACCATAACCAAGCATTACGTTTAATGGATCACCACTATCTCGTATTGTCTTCGGTCCTTCTAGATGTATCCACCTGCCACATCAGAGGTCACTGATTTCCTAAACAATAAGTGTTACATGTATAGTTCTTCAGATCATGTTGCCTAGTGATACGTATCCATCGTATCCACTTTTCCTAACACTTTTGTTCTTGTTTTGGACTCTAATTTGCATGATTTGAATGAAACTAACCCGGACTGGCGCTGTTTTCACCAGAACTACCATGGTGTTGTTTTTGTGCAGAAATACAAGTTCTCAGAACGGAACAAAACTTTTTGGAGAATTTTTTCAGAATATATGAGGAATATTGGAGCCAGAAGCCACCTGAGAGGGGGACAGGGTGCCCACCACCCACTAGAGCTAACCCCCCTAGCGCGACATGGTGGGTGGTGCTCAGCTCGTGCCCCCCCCGACCCTAATTCCAGCGCTATAAATCCTATTTTTCTAGAAAAAAAAATCGAGAAGAAAGTTTCATCACATTTCATGATACGGATCCGCCGCCACCTCCTGTTCTTCCTCGGGAGGCCAGATCTGGAGCCCGTTTGGGGCTCCGGAGAGGGGAATCTTCGATCTTCGTCATCATCAACCCTTCTTCATCACCAATTCCATGATGCTCCCCACCGGGAGTGAGTAATTCCTTCGTAGGCCTGCTGGTCGGTGAGGAGTTGGATGAGATTCATCATGTAATCGAGTTAGTTTTGTTAGGGCTTGATCCCTAGTATCCACTTTGTTCTAAGATTGATGTTGCTATGACCTTGCCATGCTTAATGCTTGTCACTAGGGCCCAAGTGCCATGATTTCAGATCTAAATCGTTTATGTTATCATCATTATATCTATGTTCTTGATCCGATCTTGCCTAGTCATATGCACCTATTACGTGTTATGATCT
Organism: Hordeum marinum; assembly: GCA_022496015.1. Lineage (NCBI taxonomy): Eukaryota > Viridiplantae > Streptophyta > Magnoliopsida > Poales > Poaceae > Hordeum > Hordeum marinum. Next base: position 420,138,965 of record CM039675.1, read on the forward strand.
GTAAACCCCATAGTGACAATATTTGGTATACTTCACGGTGATGACCGTAGTTTGAGGAGTTCATGTATTCACTATGTGTTAATGCTTTGTTCCGGTTCTCTATTAAAATGAGGTCTTAATATCCCTTAGTTTCCTTATGGACCCCGCTGCCATGGGAGGGTAGGACAAAATATGTCATGCAAGTTCTTTTCCATAAGCACATATGACTATATACGGAATACATGCCTACATTACATTGATGAACTGGAGCTAGTTTTGTTTCGCCCTAGGTTATGTGTTATATGATGAATACCATCCAACGTATACGCTGATCCAGTGCCTACGTGTTTTCCAGTTATTGTTCTTGCTAAGTTACTACTATTGCTATTACTATAGACTATCACTGCTACTGTTACCGCTACCGTTACTGTTACCACTGCTATCAAACTATCATATTACTTTGCTACTGATCACTTTGCTGCAGATATTTATCTACAAGTGTGGTTGAATTGACAACCCAACTGCTAATACTCTCAAATATTCTTTGGTTCCCCTTGTGTTGAATCTATAGATTTAGGTTGAATACTCTACCCTCGACAATTGTTGCGATCCCTATACTTGTGGGTTATCACCCGAGCCCTTAAATTGGACAACATGTATAGGGTGCATCACAGTATAACAACTTACTAAACAAATCATAAGACTACAACACACAAATAACGACATATAGATCATGCACAAATGAATCTTACCACTCATCTATGTATCCAACACCTAGGGGAAACTACTCACACATCATAAGGGAATAGACAATCATCTCAGAGAATAAACCAAAGGGGATCATATCAATCACATATGATCCATAATGAAATGAATGATCCAAATAGTTTTGATATCCATATGAGTAGGAACAGAGTTTACAACTTGCAATTTCACTTACAATAGTGAAGAATGAAATGCTGACAGAGATGAAAGGGCCAAAACTATGAAGACCTCCAACGGTTCTCTAGATCTCTCCTTCTATGTTCTAGTTGTGTTGGCGGCTAGGGTTCTCGAGTGATATGTGTCCATTTATGAAAGTGTTGTGTATAGACATGGTGGAGCTGTTGGCACCTCATACGACCACCCATACGAGCAGGCACACTCCTATGATGGGCCATCTAGTGACCTGTTGCGCCTGGTGTCTTTGCTTTCCACATGGAAGTTGATCCGTTTAATTTGAGTTGTAGCTATCCTCTTTGGTTTCCTTCCATAATTGATATTTTCTGCCAAACAATAGGAAATTGGATTTTCTTCTCTTTTGGAAGGATTAGCGTTAGAAATAACCGACAAGTGACATGAACCGGTGAAAATCAAATAAGAATCACATAAAAATAATCATAAATTCTTGGGCCATCCAACATAAAAAATGGTCTCCACATGCACATGCATGCATGTACTAGAGGACAAAAAGTTTGATGTCATCCTAGATTTTCATATTTTGAAACTTCAAAATGTTTTATAGCTCAAGCCACTGGTGATCGAAAAATTAGTTTCGCCTAAAAAACGACGCGACAAAACCTTCGAAACTTGATCCCATGCTAGTTTCTTCCAACGACTTTTTCGGTCAAAAAGTTATCACGCCTATGATAACTAAGTTTTCAGCTCTATTGTATGTATATTACCATCATATTTACACATGATTTATCGGAGGTGTTTTTCAACAACTATACTACTCCACGCACGATGTTTAGTGAACGATCTCTAGACAACAAAGCAATAAAATGGCTAGACTCATACTTTTTCTATTCGTGGATGGTGTGGTCGATAGGTTCGTCCACAAATCGTGCAAAGGCCGATGTCCGCATGGCATCGGATCTTGATTATTCCAGCGCACTTCTAGAATCTTGATTATGAGCCACCAGGTATGACCCGGCCCCTCCTGGGCGGGTCTTACCACGGGGTTATACCCCCAACATTAGGCCCCAGATTGATTTGAGCCTACTCATGTCAATCTTCAAACTCATTTGGCAGCGAGTCTCACGTCTTTATCACCTGAAAGAGAAAACTTATAACCCGCCATGACGTCACCTTAGATATGTCAAAAAGATTCCGTGACGTTGGCAATGGATCATCTCATTAAACGGTCGGCCTGAAAATCAAGGCATCCCCCTTGTTCAATCATCACCGTGCTTCCTCGATTCTCGCACACACTGTTTGTCATCCCATCTCATAAATTGCGACACGAGGGGTCCCTTTTCTTTTCTCCGCCGCCCTTGTCTTCTTCTTCCTCCTCCAGACGCTCACGCCTCTAGAGCTCCGCCGCGCTGCCCGGACCTCTCCGTCGTCCTCAACATCGGCCGCTGCATCAACCTGACTCGGTCCAGAGCTTTGTCAGCCCGTCCGCATCCCTAAGGTACCATTCTCAATCCTTGTTGAATCTGCGGTCGTCTTGATTAGGATCCCCCCAAGTTCATCATGTTTCTTTTAGTGTTCTTTGTTGCTCGTCAGATTGTTCTTCGTAATGTAGATTGCCAAGTCCCCCCTTGAATCTCATATCGCTGTTTGTCCGTCACGGCCATCCGCTTGATGTTAATGTCCGCTTATCATAGATCTGCACATCACTCTTCTCTATATGTTGACTGCCTGTTCTTCCACTGCCTTTCTTAGGTCTTGAATATATTTCATTTTATCCTCGCCTGTAGATCTATAGTCATAGCTGTAATATGTGAAACCTGTTTGTACGTACTTAGCAATATTTCTAGTACCGCCTTACCCACTTAACCTGCCATCGAGTTGCCGGCTCTCTGATAAAATATATTGGCGGCATAGCGCCTCACCATTACGTTGACCATAGTCGTCTTGACTATTTGACATTTCTAACCCACCATATCCTGCACCTTTTCACAGTTTAACCCGCCAACATGTCAAGAGCACTCTCGTCTTGCGATTGGGTTGGCTCCGGAGTCACCGAGCGGCTTCTGCTTGACTTCGTAGAAACGGGCGTTTTGTCGGCTCAGAACGTTATACATTGGCGGGTTCCCAGGCCAAAAATCAGACCCACCCCTCAGGAAGGGGAAGTTGCCGTATTCATCGATCACCTCCTTCGAGGTTTTAGCCCACCCGGGTCAAAATTCTTCTGAGAGGTCCTTCACTTCTTCAAGCTTCACCCGCAAGACATAGGTCCATATTCAGCCACCAACATGTGTCAGTTTCAAGTCCTCTGTGAAGCATATCTGCAAGAAGAGCCGTTCGTGGGCCTCTTCCGTGACTTCTTTTACATCAATCGCCAAACTGAAGTGGCAGTTGGACCAAGTTTGGAGTTTGGCGGTGTCTCTATCCAGAGACGGAGAGATTTGCCTTACCTAGCAGTCCTCTTGCCAAGTCACCCCAAAGATTGGAACAAGACCTGGTTCTATTGCAGATACACCTCTCCCCAAGGAGAAAAACCACTGCCGGGTTACCGACCTACCCGGCTTTGCACCTCCACCAAACTCCCGGACCGGATGTCCGCCGCAGAGCGAGCGAAATATGCTCCGGCCTTCGTGAGGATCAGGGCCTTAATGGCGAACGGATTGACTGGTGTTGACATGACCCGCTGCTGGGTTTCTTGGAAAATCTTGCCACTGAGCCGGCGTGACCGACTCATGCGCGAATTTACGGGTGCAAGGAATGACCCTCTCTGTTTCAACGCCACCCCTCGACTGAACAAGACATCAACTCCGTCAAATCACTCCTAGGCGAACCCCAAGAGGCTTGCAACAAGATTGGGTTGAAGCCCTTCTACGTAAAGAACCCGGCTCCAGATGTAAGGAAACATTTTCAACAAACTGCTTGTGCTTGTCTTAACCTTCTGCTTTGTTATTTTTAATCTGTTGGGCGGCTTACACACAGTCCGACTCTAACTTCTGGAAGAAAAAATATACTCCCCCTCTGAAGAAGAAGTCGAAGGTGGGTAAAACCCGCGGCCATAAGAAGAATACCTCTGCTCAAGAATTGCTTGAACTTGATGACTCAGAGGTAGAACTTTATTCCCTTGGTCATCTCTTTATGCAACTTATTGACGGTAATTGCACATAGGAGGAAACGGAAGCAAGTCACGTCGACGCCCCTGAGGTAACTTATCTTTCCTCTGACTCAGAAATGTTACAATGAGAGAAAACACGGCGGTTCGTCCGAAAAGTTCTCTTTTCACATCCACTTGCTTACTTAGATCCCGACTTTCTTTTGAAAAAGCAACATCACGAATCCCGATATCAGACCCGGAGCACCGGGTCTAAAGATCTCATGGCCGGCTTACCAAACTCTTCGGCTCCCCGGAAACAACATGCTAAGGTATTGTTTCAACCAATTCCAACATCTGCATAACACCTTTGCCTTGTTGCCTTACTTTGTTTTTTACCGTCTTAACCTTTTAGGAGACGCCCCCTTCGTCTGGCGACTCTACTGCATCCAAGCTGCCTCCTCTGAAAATCAACCCAGAGTGCGTACCTTCATATTTGCACCATACCTTTACCACCCTTGTCCTTTATGTAACAATCCTTTTGCTTTCAGGGATCAAGCAAAACGAAGGAAAACAGGCGGGTCTACCACCGCGCCTACTGCCCAAGAACCGGAGACTGCTAAGCCGAACTCCCGTGCAACTCATGTTGAGCCTTCTGAGGCTAGAAAAGATGCACCTGAGTACGCTCCTCAGCCTTCTAAGCCAGCTGATCCTAACATGGCGGCTCCTGAAAGCCCTCCAGAAGCTAATCCTAAGCCGCCCAGCCCTTCAACAGCCGCCAAAGACACGACTCTTCCAAATGTTGTCGTCACTGGGACGGGTTATCACTCTCCTAAACCTCATGTACTGACAAGACATACCAACAAGGATGAAGCCCCATCACCTGAGAAGATTGACTTTGAATTCCCCACCTTAGAGAAACTGACTGCAGCCGAGTTACACGCGGGTTATCTGGACCGCCTTTCTGCCAGCCGCAACATGGAGTCCAAGCTTGTTGGACTAATGAAGAAAAAATATGAGGTACTCCTCTTATCTTGCTTTTTCCTTATACCCTTATGTATCCCCCAAGAGCTGGTTTAATATTGCAAATACTAGACTGGGTCTTCCAATATACTTCCAACAGCTTAGCGTGTAGCCCCCAAGTAACGTGTTAATATAGATAATAAGCTGGTATTTACTTGAAAATTAGATCCAAGTGTAGCCCCCAAGTCCGGGTAATTATGAAAATGATTAGCCGGATCTTCAGTGTTGAAAACTTGCCGAGTGTAGCCCCCAAGTAGCGGCTTAACTTTACGAAGATGAGCCGGAACTTCATTACCTTAGAGTGCCATGTGTAGCCTCCAAGTGTTGGCTTAACTTTACGAAGATGAGCCGAAACTTCATTGTTGATTTCGAGAGAAAACAAACATTAGCCCCCAAGTGTTAAGTATATTGCTTGCAATCGCTTGAGACTTGTGTTTAATAGTTTTGACACTTTTGTTCACTAATATCTTATCTTGGCGACTTAAATCTCATGAACTTCACTTGCACGATGCAGGAAGCTTTGGACACGACCGAGTCTGATCTGACCGGCCTAAAGAAAAATGTTGCTTCCCAACAAGTCGCCTGGGCTGAGGCGGAAGAAAAATGGCGGGTTGCCGTCACAGAGCTGGAAAAGGTTCAAGCTGATTTTGTGGCCTTCAAAAAGACTGCTGAGTCCGAACAAGCCGCCCTGACAAAACGCGCAGATGATGCTGACGAGCAACTCAAGCTTGTGTCAGAAGAACTGAAAACCCTCAAGCGTCATATATCCAGGATGACCTCTGCTATCTTTAGTAAGTATTTAAAACTTAGAATTTTTCCTTGCTTTGCTAAGAACCTTACAGGCGGCTTATAACGTCTAACTTCCCTTGCAGGCCAAAGAAGCCGCCAACTATCCTCTGACAGTTTGTTGAAGTTGAAGGCCATATATACCTTGACAGAGCAGCTATACTGCGAGACCCTTTGCACCATCAAATTAATGTTGATCGAGAAAGGCGTCCCCAAATTCATGAAAGGAGTGATATAAGTCTGGTCCACTCTGCCCAAGCAAATTGATGAGCTCAAGCGATCAGCCGCCAGGAAGGGAGTGATGGCCGCGCTAAGACGGTCTCTGGCCTTTGCCCCTGAGCTGACAGCAGAAGAGATGATGGATGGCTTCCCCTACAAGAAAGACGACGACTCAAACTTTACTGAAGCTAATTATGCCAAATGTATGAAAGCCTCCCGGGTGCTTGCTTCAACACTTGTCAATGAAATTGACATGTCCTCCTACCAGGAGGCTTACGACAGAGATAGCAAACGAGTGCGCTGTCCAACCTTTGAAGCCAGGGACTTAATTCCTGCATGCCGTAAGCCACTGTTTGCTCCTGAAATTGACCCGTATCCCCTCTTTGACGAGGCTCAGTATGAGGCTTTAATGAACTGCAACTGGGAGTGGACAACCTTCAGATCGAGGAGGTCGAAGACCCGATGCAGGATGCCCCGTTGGTGAGTTGAACACATTGCCCCTGTGTGAAGGTAATCCGGCTATCTGAGCCGCCAAGTATGAGAATCTGCCAAAAAACTTTAAGTCCGCTATATTTTGGGCTCCCTGAAGAGCTTTGTAATAGGCGTAGAAGAACTTTGATTGCCTCAGGCGTGCCGTTGCACACGTACGGAATTTGAAATGCCTTATACACTTTTTTCTGCCTTGCATTCTTCCTGTAACATCTTTTTGTCACACTTAACGGTGGCTCATCTTAGGAGATAAGACCTGCAAAAGACAAACAAGACAGACTATGTTCTGTATCGTTGTGAGGGCGGCTTAGAAAGCACAACCCAAAGATGTTGAATCCCTTATGACCTTGCTTTTTCTTTTTCTTTTTGGAAACTCATATGCCGGCTCTCCTGGGTGAACTCGTTGTTTGAACTCTTAAAAGTACAGGGTCTCTAGTGAGAGTGACCGTCAACTCCTTTGAGCGGCTTAGGGTCTCTAGGCGAGATTAACTGGTAAGAGCATAAAAAACCAGAGAGAGGCGCAACAGGGCATGAGTAGCCCCAGGGCCCATAAGCTACCTCTCACGTGACATAAATCCGTCGTTTGAACCTTAAACAGTGCAGGGTCTTTAAAAGAGTAAATATTTAAGAGTACGAATGGGACACATAGCGGAGAGTCAACAACAGATGGATGGGTTTATCCTCGCTTTCCGTAAGCCGACCCTCACGTGACAAGAGCCACCGATTAAACCTTGACTAGTACAGGGTCTCTAGTGAGCGTTACTGCCAAATGCTTTGAACAGCTCAGGGTCTCTAGTCGAGATTAATTGGTAAGAGTTCAGCGGGTCACCTAGCGGAGCAGCAGCAACATACATGCATATTTAACTCGAACTTGCGGTGGCTGAAGAGCCGATCAAGAGGGTGTGTAAGCTAAACCCGGTGGGTTGGAAGCCACCAAATGACCTTGTTGACGGAGTCAACTTTTGGGTATACAACCTGCCTTACGGTGGATGAAGAGCCGATCAAGAGGGTGTGTAAGCTAAACCCGATGGGTTGGAAGCCCCCAAATGACCTTGTTGACGGAGTCAACTTTTGGGTATACAACCCGCCTTACGGTGGCTGAAGAGCCGATCAAGAGGGTGTGTAAGCTAAACCCGATGGGTTGGAAGTCCCCAAATGACCTTGTTGACGGAGTCAACTTTTGGGTATACAACCCGCCTTACGGTGGCTGAAGAGACGATCAAGAGGGTGTGTAAGCTAAACCCGATGGGTTGGAAGCCCCCAAATGACCTTGTTGACGAAGTCAACTTTTGCACCATCTTGTAAGCCGCCATCTTGTAGGCCGCCAACTTGTAAGCCACTGTCTTCTGGGCCACCGTATGATGTCGCGGTTTTGGCTGAAGAGCCGATCAAGAGGGTGTGTAAGCTAAACCCGGTGGGTTGGAAGCCCCCAAATGACCATGTGGAAGTATCCACCAATGCACAGTCTGAAATGCATAAACAGCAGAGGCCTCGTCTCGTAGGGATGCCAACTTTATTAGATAAAAGATAAGGTATATACAATGATGGATGTATGTACATTGATGAGAGTCGATGACTCAAGTATAGTAAGGCCACAGATGAGCAATATTCCACGGCTTGTGGGTCTCCTGTCTAGAGGTACGTGACTCGTCTCTTACGTCAACAAGGAATTATGACCCGTTGTTGAGATTCCTGCTGACCACGAAAGGTCCTTCCCAAGGGGGAGATAACTTGTGCATATCCGTCTGATCTTGAGTCAAACGTAACACCAAGTCCCCTTCTTGAAACGTCCGGGTCTTAACTCCGCGGCTATGATAGTGGTGCAAATCTTGTTGATAAATCGCCGATCGTGCTGCTGCAAGATCACGCTCTTCATCCAAAGCATCTAAAGTGTCCTGGCGTGTCGTCTCGTTGTCCACTTCAACGTAAGCCGCCACCCTGGGCGAGTCATGACGGGTATCACTTGGTAAAACAGCTTCTGCGCAGTAAACCATGAAGAAAGGCATATAGCCTGTTGATCTGTTGGGGGTAGTTCTACTGCTCCAGAGAACCGATGGTAACTTCTCGACCCAGCAACCTGGCGTCCGCTGCAGAGGAACCATAAGCCGGGGCTTGATACCCCTCAAGATCTCCTGGTTAGCACGCTTTGCCTGACCATTGGACTGCGGATGAGCGACAACAAAGACGTCAAGCCGGATGTGCTCACTTTCACATAATGCCTTCATAGCCCCTTTAGACAGATTAGTTTCGTTGTCTGCGATGATACTATGAGGGTAACCAAAGCGATAAATCAACTTTTTGATAAATTGAACCACCGTGGCTGCATCGCACTTGCTAACCGTCTCAGCTTCCACCCACTTGGTAAACTTATCCATCGCCACTAAGAGGTGGGTCTTCTTGTCTTTAGATGTCTTGAAAGGTCCGACCATATCAAGCCCCCAGACCGCTATTGGAAATATGCCCTAGAGGCAATAATAAATTAGTTATTATCATATTTCCTTGTTCATGATAATCATTTATTATCCATGCTATAATTGTGTTGATCGGAAACTCAGATACATGTGTGGATACATAGACAACACCATGTCCCTAGTATGCCTCTAATAGACTAGCTCGTTGATCAAAGATGGCTATGGTTTCCTAGTCATGGACATGATATGTCATTTGGTAATGGGGTCACATCATTAGGAGAATGTTGTGATGGACAAGACCCAAACTAAAAACGTAGCATATGATCGTGTCAGTTTATTGCTACTGTTTTCTGCATGTCAAGTATATGTTCCTATGACCATGAGATGATGCAACTCACTGACACCGGAGGAGTACCTTGTGTGTATCAAATGTCGCAACGTAACTGGGTGACTATAAAGGTGCTCTACAGGTATCTCCGAGGGTGTCCGTTGGGTTGGCATGGATCAAGACTGAGATTTGTTACTCCGTGTGACGGAGAGGTATCTCAGGGCCCACTCGGTAATACAACATCACAATAAGCCTTGCAAGCAATGTGACTAAGTGTTAGTCATGGGATCTTGTATTACGGAACGAGTAAAGAGACTTTCCGGTAACGAGGTTGAACTAGGTATGAAGATACCGATGATCGAATCTCGGGCAAGTAACATACCGAAGAACAAAGGGAACATCATACGGGATTAACTGAATCCTTGACATAGAGGTTCGAACGATAAAGATCTTCATAGAATATGTAGGAACCAATATGGTCATCTAGGTCCCCCTATTGGTTATTGAACGTATAGGTGTCTCGGTCATGTCTACATAGTTCTCGAGCCCGCAGGGTCTGCACACTTAAGGTTTGGTGACGTTTCAGTAGTATAGAGTTATGTATGGTGGTGACCGAAGGTTGTTCGGAGTCTCGGATGAGATCCCGGACGTCACGAGGAGCTCTGTAATGGTCCGGAGGTAAAGATTGATATATAGGAAGTCCTATTTTGGTTGCCGGAAAACTTTCGGGCTCATCGGTAATGTACCGGGAGTGCCGGTAGTGTACCGGAAGACCATCGGGAGGGGTATTTCGACCCAAGAGGCTACATGGGCTGTGGGAGAGTGAATACCAGCCCTTAGTGGGCTGGTGGAAGTCCCACACAAGGCCCATGCGACTGGGAAGGAAAGCCCAAAGAGAAAAAGGTGGAAAAAGGCAAAAAGGCAAAAATAAGGAGGAGTCCTAGTCCTACTAGGATTGGAGGAGGAATCCTCCAATCCTCCTTGGTTCGGCCGAAGCCTCCTAGGGCTGGCCCTTTGGCCAAGCTTCCTCCTCTCTTCCTCTTATATATACTAGAGGTTTTAGGGTTTTGCACTAGTTTTTTCAGCCACGTGCTACCCGTTCCTCTAGTGCATAGTTTCTCCTCTAGATCGGTTTTCTGCAGTTCTTGGCGAAGTCCTGCCGGAATTGCTCCACCACCATCGCCGCAGCGCCGTCACGCTGCTGGAGAACTCGTCTACCTCTCTCCTCCCTCTTGCTGGATCAAGAAGGCGGAGATCGTCATCGAGCTATACGTGTGCTGAACGCGGAGGTGCCGTCCGCTCGGCGCTAGATCGGAAGGACCGTGATCAAGATCGCGAGACGTTTCGTGATGAGATCGCGGGACGGATCGTGATGAGTTTGCGGGACGGATCGTGATGAGTTCGTGGGACGGATCGTGATTGGATCATGGGACATATCGTGATGAGGGCGATTTGGATCGCGAAGACGTTCGACTACACCAACTAGGTTTCTTAACGCTTCCCGCTTAGCGATCTACAAGGGTATGTAGATCCACTCTCCCTCTCGTAGATGCTCATCACCATGGATAGATATTGCGTGTGCGTAGGATTTTTTTTGTTTCCCATGCAACGTTCCCCAATAACCGCAAACGGCTAGGTGATCGGAATCATCCGTAGTTCTTGAGCCGGCACGTGAGCCCCCCGTCCAAATTTCTAACATCCGTCACACTTGGTGACCAAGTCTTCAGCGTCCTTAAGAGCTGTTAACTAGAAGAAGACGTGCTGGAAGGCCTTGGCCACCAAAGATTTTGAGCCGGCGTGATGACCGCAGTCGCCGGCATGTATTTGATTTAAGATTTCCCTGCCCTCTTCAGAAGAAACACATCACTAAAAAACGCTGGTGACGCTGCACTTGTGTAACTCGACGTTGACGATAGTCATGGATTTAGACAGCCGCACAATTTGTCTCGCCAGAGTTTCGTCCTCAGGCAACTTGCCGCGAGTCAGATACACTAGATAAGGCAGCGTCCAATCAGGGATAGCATGTAGAGGCGCCACCAGCTGCCCCTTCGAGTCAGGTATAGCCAGATCTTCCTTCGAAGGCAACTTCACAGATGGGTGATATAATACGTCCAAGAAGACATTTGGCGGCACCGACTTATGTTGAGAGCCCAGCCTTGACAACGCATCAGCCGCCTTGTTCCTGCGACAGTCAATATGATCCACCTGATAACCCTTGAAATGGCCAGCGATGATGTCCACCGCCTGACGGTAAGCCGCCATCCGTGGGTCCTTGGAATCCCACATACCTGAAACTTGCTGAGCTACTAGGTCTGAGTCGCCGAGACATCTAACCCGGCTCAGGTTCATCTCCTTAGCCATACGTAGTCCATGAAGCAAGGATTCATATTCAGTTGCATTGTTAGTACAAGGGAACATTAACCTTAGGACATAACAAAGCTTGTCACCTCTGGGGGAAGTTAGGACAACTCCATCCTTTGACCCTTCCAATTGTGTGGATCTGTCGAAGTTAATTGTCCAATATGTGTTATTCGGCTTCTCCTCGGGCGACTGACACTCTTTCCAGTCGTTTATGAAGTCCAGCAAGGCCTACGACTTAAGAGCCGTGCGAGGCACATACTTCAGATTAAGAGGCCCAAGCTCTAGCGCCCACTTAGCAATCCTGCCAGTGGCTTCCCTGTTCTGAATTATATCTGTCAATGGAGCAGAGCTGACCACGGTGATCTGGTGTCCAAGGAAGTAATGCTTCAACTTGCGGTTGGCCATGAACACCCCATATATCAGCTTCTACCAATGTGGATACCTTTACTTGGATTCTATCAAGACTTCACTAACATAGTATACCGGTCTCTCCACCGGGTATTCTTTCCCTGCTTCCTTATGCTCCACAACAATCGCGGCGCTGACTTCTTTGTTGTTAGCCGCCACGTATAGGAGTAAAGGTTCCTTCTCAGCCAGAGCGGCCAAGATCGGCGGCTCAACCAACTGTCCTTTGAGCGCCTCAAGCGCCTCATCCGCAGCCTTACTCTAGACAAAATCGTCCATCTTCTTCATCATCTGGTACAGAGGAATAGCTTTCTTGCCCAGGCGGCTGATGAAATGGCTTAAAGCGGCAATATGACCCACCAAGCGCTACACATCATTGACGCTCGCCAGTTTAGACAACGATGTGATGGCCTTTATTTTATCTGGGTTAGCCTCAATACCTCGCTCTGAGACCAAGAAACCCCAGGAGTTTGCCTGCAGGAACTCCATAGACGCACTTGGCCGGGTTAAGCATCATCTTGTAGACCCGTAAGTTGTCAAACGTCTCCTTTAGGTCGTTAAGTAGATTCTCCTTTTTCCTTGACTTAACCACGATGTCATCCACATACGCGTGAACATTGCGCCCGATCTGGTCGTGAAGGCAATTCTACGCACAATGTTGATAAGTCACCTGCGTACTCTTGAGCCCGAAAGGCATAGATACATAGAAGAAGGCCCCAAAAGGTGTTATAAATGACGTCTTCTCTTGGTACTTAACTGCCATCTTGATCTGATGATAACCTAAATAGGCGTCCAGGAAGCATAAACTCTCACAACCCGCCGTGACGTCAATAATCTGGTCGATACGGGGGAGAGCAAACGGGTCAACTAGACAGGTCTTATTAAGATCTGTGTAATCCACACACATATGCCACGTGCCTTTCTTCTTAAGCACAAGCACGGGATTTGCTAACCATTCCGGGTGAAACACTTCCACGATGAACCCTGCTGCCAAGAGCCGGGCCACATGTTCTCCAATTGCCTTACGTTGCTCTTCGTTGAAACGGCGGAGGAACTGCTTAATCGGCTTAAACTTAGGATCCACATAAAGGTGGTGCTCAGTGAATTCTCTCGGTACACCCGGCATGTCAGACGATTTCCATGCAAAGATGTCCCGATTCTCATAGATGAATTCGACGAGTGCGCTTTCCTATGCAGGGTCCATGTTGGCCCCAATAGTGAACTGCTTTGATGAGTCGCCCGGAGCGAAATCCACCAGCTTAATGTCATCCGCTGCAAACTTCAAGGGTGTCTTAGACTCGGTACTAGGCTTCTTCAGCGGGGTCATATCCGCCGGGTCGACATTATCCTTGTAAACTTGAGCTCTGCCTCTGCACAACTGGATTCAGCATAAGCAGCGTCACCTTCCTCACACTCAAGGGACACTTTACGATCATCGTGCACTGTAATCGTCCCCTTGAGAGCCGACATCTTGAGCTGTAAGTAAACATAACAAGGATTGCCCATAAAATTTGCAAAAGACGACCGGCCAAACAAGGCGTGATACGGGCTCTTAATTTTCACCACCTCAAACCACAAGGTCTCCACCCTGTAGTTGTGCTCATCTCCAAACGCCACCTCGAGGGAAATCTTACCCATTGGGTAGGCCGACTTACCCGACACAATGCCATGAAAGACTGTTGACGACAGCTTAAGAGCCTTGTCAGTTAACTCCATCCACTGGAAAGCGTCATAGTACAAGATGTTGATGCTGCTTCCACCATCCATCAGTACCTTTGTAAATTTATAACCTCCAACCTAAGGTGCCACCACCAGCGCTAAGTGCCCTGGGTTCTCAATCAGTGGCGGGTGATCTTCCCTACTCCATGAGATAGGATATTCGGACCATTTTAAATACCACAGGAGAGCCGACGCTGTCGCGTTGACCGCCCTCTTGCGTAGCTTTTGATCCCATTTGTCTAGGCTCGTAGTGAACACATGATATTGGACTTCACTGAGTTGCTTTGGGTTACTCTGATACCCTGATTGGTTATTTTGCTGCTGACCACCGTTACCGGACTACTGATGGTGACCTCCTTGATTACCTTGACCCTGATAACCGGACCCGGAGCCACCTCCGCCAAAGATGGTTGCTAAGACGCCTGGGCCTAACCCGCCCGACGGCCCGTTACCGTTGTTACGATACTGATGAAGGCTGTAGTCCCGAAACTGCCGCATAATGCAGCAATCCCTCCATGTGTGTCCTGCCGGTTTATCGGGCCGGCTGTGCTCTCGGCAAGGCTTCTTGAGCATTTCCTCTAGATTAAAAGGCAATTTGAAGTTACTATTGCCCTTGTTAAAATGCGGCTTGAAGTTACCATTGCCCTTGGAACAATTATTCCCAATGCTCGCATTTGCCACTAGCTCTGACCTGCCGTCCGGGTTCTTTATCTTGCCCGGGTTATTATTTCCAGCTCCATTCTTCTGTTGACTCTTGCCATTGTTATTCTTCTTGCCTTGGGTCGACCTCTCACCATCACAGCTCGGATCTTTAGTAGTATCTGAATTGGCACACTTCGTGAGAGCCGTCATGAGCTCACCCATATCCTGACACGAACGCTTCAGAAGTCCAAGCTTCTATTTGAGGGGCAAAAAGTGACAGTTTTCTCCAAGATCAGGACTGCTTGAGACACCATGATGTTCTCGGATGAGTGGATAACCATCGAAACCTGCCGTAGCCAATGATGGGCCGACTCACCTTCTTGCTGTACACAGTGGTCAAGATCCACAATCGTCATAGGTTGCTTGCACGTTCCTTTGAAATTCTTTATAAAGCACGCCTTCAAGTCGGCCCAATACGTGATGATATTGGGAGGCAAACCCTTCAACCAAGTGCGAGTCGGTCCTTCCAGCATCATGATAAATTATTTTGCACAAACCACCTCACTGACGTCCAACATCTCCATGGCAAGCTCGTAACTCTCAATCTAAGCCTCGGGGGCAAATCGGCCGTATAATTAGGCACCTTACGCGGCCCCTTAAACTCCTTGGGCAGACGCTCGTTCTGTAGAGCCGCTGTCAGGCAAGGCACACCCACTCCCCTGGATGAAGCGCCAGCCCCTGTTGAAGTGGAAGGAGTCATCGGGGCCGGCTCAGGGTTCATCGGGTAGTCTGTCACTTGCGTTGACCCTTGCTGGGCCCGCCCCTATCCATGATCTCCTGAGCATCATCCCGTGGCATGTCATCACCGGGCGGTTTACGTCATTGTCCGCTGCTGGACATCGCCGGTGATTCTAAGCGCCGGCTGTAGCTACGGCTAGGGATGGGCGTGGAGTGCACCCGACCCCGGCTGTACGTGTACCTTTCCTGTTGAGCCACTGCTGTCTGCAACAAATTAATAGTGTTTCGTGCTTCCTCAGCAAACGGCATCCCTTCGACAAAGGGGAGGGCATCGAGCCTCGCAGCGGCCGCCACCATGTTCTCCACCGGGTTAGAATAATGGCCGGCTAGTGTCACAAGGTGCCGCGACAGGGTCTGATCTCTCCGGGGCGGGTCTTGCTGCCGTGGCGCCTCAGCAGCTCGGATTACAACCGGCGGCATGCTCGGTCCCGCTCCAGGAGTATTGAAGAGGTTTCAGGGCTGAATAGGGAGGCTGACTTGAACCCTTCTCCGAAGAACCGCCTCTGAAGCACGCCGGTCTAAGCTAAAACAGAGGGCCTCGGCCCTCAGACGTTCCGACTCAGCGTTCATCTGGATCTGCAATGTGTTGATATCCTCCTGGGCCTGAGCCATCAGTCCATTTATCTGGGTAATTTCCGCATTGCGTTCCGCCTGATTCCCAGTAGTTATCTCAGTGGCCATCAGGGCCGTTAGCTCATCCATTAATTCCAGCAGGACCTGGGCCGACGGCTTAGGAGGCCCTGCCTTGGGCGTGGCAACTCCCGCCGCTGCCCCGGATGTCGTGCTGTTGAAAACCGCCGCCGGGCCTGCCATGAATACGACGACTCGACTAGGCGCGTCGTAAGGCTCTGGAATACTGTCACCATCGGCATAGCCCCGAGCCCGCTATCATGAAGCTGGTAGATAGACTCCGCATCTCCGCTGGAGGATCCTTCATCTAAGAAAGGCAAAGTCTCCCCTCCTGACACGGAGTCTTCCCTGCCTTGCATGAAGCCGACGAAAACGCTTCTTCGCCCGGGTTGCACACGCGCGGGTTGCACACGCCGGTCTGGCTCGACGAGGTTGGTGCAGACGCCCGGCTCGGGTGTAGATCCGCCGATCTTGCCAATGAACACGTGCACCTTGCCGAAGTGAACCCGGTACCCATACTCGATTGAGTCGGCCTCCGGTCCTCATCCTGCATCATCGATGTAGAGCTTGCCGCGGCGACTCTTCGTCATCAAGCCGACATCGTATCCTTCCATCCCTAGGAGAGAGCCCTTTGAGAACTCAACACCACCGCGCGCTAACCCCATGGTGGGCGCCAACTGTCGTGGTTTTATCATGGTAGATGTCCGAAGACTTAGGTTCGAGGCCATCGCTAAGACGGTCGACACAAAGGGGTTGATCGGGACGGAAGACACGGGTTTACCCAGGTTCGTCCCCTCGAGAAGAGGTAAAAGCCTACGTCCTGCTTAGTGTTGTATTGATTGGAGTATCGATTACAAGGAAGCGTATTCGCTTGACCTTGCTCTCGATTGATTGGTTTTAGCCTAAGCCGTCCCAGGGTCTCGCCTTTATATAGGAGGTCAAGGCCCTGGGTTACACGAGTCTCAAACCGACTCATACAACATACTCAATCCTGTCTCTAAATCACCTTGCCTCCTTGGGAAAGCCACCTCCGGGTGGCTTAACCACCCGAGTCTCACACTATCTTCAATCTATGGGCCTTCGTCTTGGCCCATCTGTCAAGCCGCCACGCGGTCTGACCTTCATCTTCTGGCCCACTTCTAGAATCTGATTATGAGCCGCCAGGTATGACCCGGCCCCTCCTGAGCGGGTCTTACCACAAGGTTATATCCCCAACAGAGGGTATGTTTCGACCCCCCCAACTTTATTCATAGGTCACTATGTTTACATGTTTTTTGTGCGTGAGTTACCATCTCCGTGGTGAGTAAATTATTACGGAATTTACATAGAAGTTATCGGGGTATTTTTTCAATATTTTCCCTGAGTCAAAGTTACCCCATGTTTGTGCGTGATTGTGCGTTAAATGCCATGCTATTTACTCATATGTCGCCATAGGTATGGTTTAAATAAAAAATTAGTGATCGAAACTACCTTGGTGTTTGTACGAAATTATCATGTCCGTGGTGCATATATTACCATGTCAATTACACATAGGTTACCAGGGTATGTTTTAACAACCTTTTTCTCCCGGGCCAAAGTTACTATGATGTATCTATGTAAATTATCAGCTGTGTGGTGCTCTAATCACGTTAGTCCGGTGACCGTACCTTAAAGACCTCACTGCACATGTTCCCTCGGCACATCTCTTTCACCAAACCTCTCTTTGATACAATGCTATACAATGCTGAGATATTCCAGCGCAATTCACATGTCTATAAATTAGATCTCAGTTAGTGAACTCACACAAATGGTTAGATAGTCTAGGGGTTATCTTATCCAATCCTCAATGGAGAGGTTGAGGGTTCAAATCCGATCTTTTTACCATGTATCTTTCTCCTTAAATGAGAATTGAAAACCATCCTATCACAAAAAACAATATTTCTGCTTTAATGAGAATTAAAAACCGTCCTTAAATTGAAAACCATGCCCAAATCACATGAAAAAAAAACTTTAATTGTCCTATCACGGGAAAAATCTTTCTTCTTCAGTGAGAATTGTAACCGTCCTTAAATTATAGAAAAAAAATCCTTCTGCTTTGATGAGAATTGAAACCGTCCTTAAATCACAGAAGAAGATCATTCCCGATCCTTGACGTGATTGATTCGGGCGAGCAAAAAATTCAATGGCGGGATCATGAGCGGGGGAAGCGAGAAGGGATCACGAGCGGGAGGAGCGGGATCGAATGGTTATCAAATCGTTCGGATATGTGGCTAAACTCAGATGGTTCGGATTTTAGCCTTTTCCTTCTCTAACTACCCCGAAACCTTGTTACTTCTGTGTGGTTCCAATATCAACGATGTTGATGGGAGGCCATATGAAAGTAGACCAACAAGTAAATAAAGGCTTATATTTCTCGGTTTCTTTTATCACCAAAATAAAGTAGTGCCCAGGAAAGTCTCTCCCTAATAATAAAGTGCGTAGCGTTTCTGGTCGTCTGTCGACCAATTTTTACAAAAAAGCCCCTGCGCTTTCCCAAAATCAACCCGCGGTCCTGACTTAAGTGACATAAACGAACCTTTTTTGTATTTTTACAAAAAAACTCCTGTTTTGTGGAATAAACCCATAGTCTGGACTTCAGTTAAAAAAACGTTTTTCTATTTTTTTAAAAAACATATCTTTTAAACCGTAACTCTAATTTTAAATTATTATATATGAAATACGATTAGAAAAAATTATAGAATCTGAATATGATGTTATTTTTATCTTTTTGGCATTTTTATAATTCTATTTTTGGTGTAATTTTAATTTTAATCAATAGCGATGTGTATAATGTGAATACAATGTCATTTTACCTATTTAACATTTTAAATTTTCAAGTACTTACAAAAAATCATATCTTTTAAACCGTAGCTCCAATTTTAAATTATTTTATATGAAATTTGATTAGAAAAAATTGTAGAATCTGAATATGATGTTATTGTTATCTTTTTTGCATTTTTATAATTCTATTGCTGGTGTAATTTAAATTTTAATCAATAGTGATGTGTACAAAGTGAATGCGATGTCACCTATTTAACATTTTAAATTTTTATTTATGATGTAATTTTAATCAATACCATGCAATCTGATTTTTTCCGTACCAAGCTAGAAATGGATTTGTGGACTGACGCTCCTAAATTAGATAGGATGGAGGGACATACTTGGCTGATGGATGGCATGAAAAAAGGGCATGCCGATTTGGCTGATTGGGTGCCTAATTAAATGGGATCTTAAGCAATTAAGTCATCGTTGCATGCAACATCAGCAGAAAAAAAATTGAGTCGGTTGTGCAAGCATGTGCGCGAGTGCACACGCGTGAGCTCCGGTGCGAGATCAATTCTGCTCATTAAATTATGTTGCTCCCTTCAGATTTTTCCTTTTAAAATCCCAAAAGGATTTATGGGCGCTAATTTTTGAATTTCTAAGAACCTTCATGAGGGGTGTGCGTGGTTGCGGGGGGTTGTTCAAATTCCTGAGATAGCACCAAGAAACTGAAAGGGATGAAGTAGATTTCAATTTAATGATTTTGTTCAACTTTGATTTATTTATGGATCGTCTCAATAAACGGTCGTACAAAAATCATAAAAATATATCACATGTCTACCTTGGTTTTTAATGCCCGACTAATGTACATTTCTGGAGACCTTGGCATGTAACTTTCTGTTGCCGTCGGGTTGCACCGTTTGAATGTTGTAGTGTAGCGTTGAGGAGCGTCTTATTAGACATCCTAATTACCGTTGCAACGCACGAGCATATGCCCTAATAAAAAATAGATATTCTTAGTCCATCATGCTATTTTACAAAAAAAACTTGATGTTTTCGATGTTAAACTCGTAGTACATATTAATTTTCTTTTTAAAATACTCATATCTTCTAAACTGTAACTTTAAATTTAACATGTTACATATGGAATTGGATTAGAAAAATAGATAGAATCTGAATATTATGTTATTTTACATGCGAACCATTTAGAAAAAAACTACTATCTAGAATGCAATCTTAATAAATAGTGCATTATCCGTCTTTTTTTTTCATACCGGTGCTGATACAGATTGGGGATGAACACCTTAGCAAAAACTGGATTGGAGACGAAATTCATGATCACTTGTCCGTTTCTTTGTACGTATTAAATCTACATGTAAGCCATGTTGAAATAGAAGACCCGTGAATTCTTGAACTGCGCTTTTGTAGGCTAAGACCATGTTGGTTTAGGGTGTAACTACAAATTCTCACATTATAAACAAATTTTTGTAAATTAAGAGTGTGTTATATTTTTTTCTTCCGTTGCAACGCACGGCCCTTTTTGCTAGTATTGAACAATGCATAATAATAAGAGTTTCGTCCACAGCCTCATTAAAATGATACTTCCCACACAATACATAGAAATCATCTTGTGTATAACTCAAAAGAATAATGCTTGTCCTTTGTTTAGAAGATTTCATTACATTTTCAACCCCATAAGAGCAACTCCAATAGCTCATGTAAAAAAAATCTGTAAAAGTCATTTGTCGTTTTTCGGGATGACCCTATAATTTAAGGGAAAATTACTAACACCTATTTTTTTTATTTCTCGTAAAACTTC
Organism: Hordeum marinum; assembly: GCA_022496015.1. Taxonomy (NCBI): domain Eukaryota; kingdom Viridiplantae; phylum Streptophyta; class Magnoliopsida; order Poales; family Poaceae; genus Hordeum; species Hordeum marinum. Next base: position 420,159,337 of record CM039675.1, read on the forward strand.
TTCCTGTAAAATATTTTTCCTTCGTATTTCCACTAAAAGTATTGTGCCTGCAAGCCAGTGACACCATGTGGCGACAACGGCCGGAGTAGTGAGGCGGCGCTGGTCGGCCTTACGACGACGGCCCAATCTGGCGATGTGAGGTCTCGCGACGGGCGGCCTCATGGGACAAGCCAGACAGGGCTGCGCGACAGAGCGGCTAGACAAGATATTTCACGCACACCCTTGCATTCATTCCTCAGGGGGTATTTATACAGTTACATGAGGAGAGAGAGATACAAGGGAGTGGAGAGTTTGTTAGCTACAACGATCGGTCAATCCTGGAGATCATGGAGGCGCACGATATGCATGCGCTGTTGAGGGCGCCTGAGGATCCGGTCATGGCTGGTTAAGCCACCTGGGCACGTACGTGACGACGCGTTCCAACACCCCCCCTAGCCAAAACACGGGGTTCCCGGACGTTGAGGCTAGAGCGGATTTCACCAAAGATGGACGTTGGGAGCCCTTTGGTGAAGATGTCGGCAAACTGCGAGCTGGTGGGAACATGCTGGACATGGACTTCGCCGAGAGCAACACGCTCCCGAACGAAGTGAAGATCGATCTCCACGTGCTTCGTCCGCTGATGTTGGACCCGATTGCTCGACATGTACATGGCGCTCACGTTGTCGCAGTAAACCACCGTGGCACGTGCCGGTGGCCGGTGAAGTTCGCCAAGGAGTTGGCGCGGCCATGCGGACTCAGCGACGACATTGACGACCGCCCGATACTCGGCCTCGGCGCTCGATTGGGACACGGTGTTCTGCCGCTTCGAGGACCATGTGAGAAGGTTAGGCCCAAGGAAAATGCAGTGCCCGGATGTAGACCTGCGAGTATCCGGGCAGCCCACCCAATCAGCGTCTGAGTAGGCAACCAAGTCGTGCGCGGAGGAGCGGTGGATCTGCAGGCCAAGGTGCGTGGTGCCTCGTAGGTAACGCAGGATGCGCTTGACAAGCTGACAGTGACAGTCCCGGGGGGTGTGCATGAACAAGCAACACTGCTGCACGGCGTAGGAGAGATCCGGCCATGTCAGAGTGAGGTACTGGAGCGCGCCCGCAAGACTGCGATAGAGCGAGGGTCGCGGAAGAGCGGTCCGTTGTCGGCAGGGAGCTTCGCGAGCGTGTCGACGAGCGTGGCGAGCGGCTTGCAGTTGAGCATGCCCGCACGGTCGAGAATCTCATGAGCATATTGCTACTGCGAGAGGAAGAGCCTGACGGGGGTGGTGATGACATTGATGTCGAGGAAGTGATGAAGAGCACCGAGATCTGTCATCGAGAACTCAACATGGAGTGCCCGTATCACCCCGCGAAGACAGGCATCAGAGCTGGCGGTGAGGATGATGTCGTCGACGTAGAGGAGCAGGTACGCCATGTCATGTCCAAGGTGGAGGATGAACAACGAGGAGTCCGAACGGGAGGCGACGAATCCAAGGGTGCGCAAGTACGTGGTGAACCGCGAGAACCACGCGCGGGGTGCCTGCTTGAGACCGTAGAGGGAGCGGTTGAGGTGGCAAACATGAGCAGGCTTGCTGGCGTCGACGAACCCAGAGGGCTGGTAGCTATAGACGGTCTCGACAAGGTGGCCATGGAGGAAGGCGTTCTTCACGTCAAGTTGGTGAATAGGCCAAGACTTGCCGGCGGCGATGCTCAGGATGGTTCGGATCGTAGCCGATTTGACCATGGGACTAAACTTCTCGCCGTAGTCAACACCGGACTGCTGAGTGAAGCCACGGAGGACCCAGCGAGCCTTGTACCGGGCGAGCGAGCCGTCGGCTTTGAACTTGTGACGGAAAATCCACTTCCCCGTGGCGATGTTAGCACCTGCAGGACGAGACGCCAAACACCAAGTATCATTCTGCATCAGTGCATCGTACTCCTCGAGCATTGCGTTGTGCCAGTTCGGATCTTTGAGGGCGGCACGGTAAGAGGAGGGAATTGGGCTGATGGTGGTGTTGTCGACGTGGAGGGAAAGGTGTCGTTTAGGCTGACAGAAACCGGACTTGCCACGCGTGTGCATGGAGTGGGCATTGGTGGTTGGAGCGATGGCAACGACTCCCGCTGGGAGAGGAGGCATTGGAGGAGACGGGGCACGTCCGCGTGTGGGCGAGGGCAATGGCTGCATGGCGCTGCACGGGAAGGGCGAGGCGTGATTGGTGTCTGGGCTGGCGCTGCATGCAGGGGATGGAGGAGTGGGGCCAGGGGAATGGGGTGGTGTGCGGGGTGCTGGTGGAGCGGGCCCGGGCGCTGCATGCGGGGTGTGGGGCGATCCAACCAGGCGGTCAGGGCGTGCGCTGCATGGAGTGGCCGGGCACGGCGTAGAGCACGGAGAGGATAGCCTGTGGCCACCTGGGGCGGCAGCAGTGTCCGATCCGAGGCGGGAGGATCCCGCGGGGGTCGTGGACGAGGTAGGTGGGGTATGGGGTGCGGGGAGGAGAGATCGCCCCGGATTTTCAGTGGTTGATGGGTTGCGTGCGGTGGAGGTAATGGTGGTAGAAACGTAGGGGAACTGGGTTTCGTTGAAGGTGACGTGACGGGCAATGAGAACACGACGACCTTGGAGGTCCAGGCACCGGTACCCCTTGTGCTCGAGGGCATAGCCAAGGAAGACACAGCGAGTTGATCGGGGGGCAAGTTTGTGGGGGGTCGTAGCATAGAGGTTGGGGAAGCATAGACACCCAAAGATTTTGAGATGATCATACGTGGGGTGGTGGCCTAGGAGACGGAAGTGGGGGGTCTGGATGTGGATGGAGGAAGAGGGACGCCGGTTGAGGACATGGGTGGCGATCGTGGACAGCCTCGACCCAGAACTCCGGAGGCATGTGAGCGTGGAGCAGCATGGGACGGATGATGTCGTTGGTTGTGCGAAGAAGCCGTTCAGCCTTGCCGTTTTGCGGCAAGGTATGGGGGCAGGAGAGGCGGAAAGAGACGCCGAGGCGGGAGAAGAGGTCACGAAGGGGAGTGGTGAGAAACTCCCCGCCGTTGTCGCACTTCATGCACTAAACTTGGACGTGGAACTGCGTGAGGACGTAGCTGAAGAAGCGCTGAATGGTGGCGGCGGTGTCAGACTTGTGGCGCAAGGGAAAGGTCCACGAATAGTGCGAGAAGTCGTCAAGTATCGGGAGATAGTATTGGAAACCAGAAAAACTGCTCACGGGGGATGTCCATAAATCGCAATGTAATAATTGAAAAGGTGTTGTCATACAATTTTTGGAGGAAGTAAAAGGTAGACGAGGCCGCTTCCCTAATTGACAAGCTGAACATAAGGGACTAGGTCGAGGCATGTCATTATTACACGGGGAATGAAAATGCGGAACTAAAAGGGAAACGGTTTTGGCACTAGGGTGGCCTAGTCGGAGATGCCACAGGTTGTCAACGACGGAGAGGGCTTGCTGCACGCCAGTGTTGCTGAAGAAGGGGTACAAGTCGCCGTGACTATTGGACCTCATCAGGATGCGCCGGGTCACTAGGTCCTTCACAGTGAAACCGAAAGGGTCAAACTCGATGGTACATAAATTGTCGATAGTAAAATGGCGGACATAAATCAATTTGCGAATAACAGTGGGGGAGATGAGAATGTCGTGAAGGTTGAAGGAAGCGAGTTTGGTAGAGCCGACAACGGTAATGGGCATGCTTGAACCGTCACCAACAGTGATGCCCTGGGAGTGATGCAATGAAGGAGAACGAGAGGAGGTGAGGGTGCTCGTCTTACCAGCAACATGGGAAGTGGCTCCGGTGTCCAGGAACCACTCGGACGGGCGGCCGCCTTGCTGCTGCAGGGAGAGGTTGTGGAGGGCGGCATGCAGCTGCTGGTACTGCTCCCATGAAGGTCCGCCGACGACGGGCGGTGCGGCGGCATGGTACGCCTGGTGCGGGGGAGGAGGACGAGGCCCGAGGACGCCTGCCGCGTTCGGGCAGATCAGGGCGCCCAGACCTGGTGAGACGACGACGGGAACGACGTGTCCCACGAAGCGAAGTAGCCCAGCCATGGGCGAGCAGCCGTGGGAGGAGGCGGAGCGCCACGTCCAGTCGAGGAAGAGCCGCCCGAAGAAGAGGTCCCGCCGCGTCCACGTCCGCGGCCGCGGCCACGGGAGCCCTTGTCGCCGGTTGGAGATGAAGTCGGGCCCTTGCCCTTGTCGCCGCGATCGGCGTCGCAGTCCGCAGGGTGGTCGGGGGCGGGTGCATGCCCGATGGTGAGGGCGGTGTGCGGGCTCGAGCCTTGCCCCTCCAGTCGAGCGCGCCCATTGACGGAGAGCTCCTCCATGAGGAGCCGAGAACGGGCTTGGATGAAGGAGGGAAACGGGTGCTGCATGGGGAGGAGAGTCGCCATGGCGCTGAAGCGGCGACCGAGCCCGCGGATCAGCTGGAGCGTGAGCGCCTGGTCTGAGATGGGCACGTCGAGCTCGTCGAAGAGAGCCTTAATCCGGCGGTTGTACTCGGCGACAGACATGTCGCCTTGCACCAGGTTGCGGAATTCGGCCTCGAGGATGATGGCGCGGCCCGGCTAATTGTCCCGGAATAGCATGCGGAGCTGGACCCAGATGGCGTACGCGGTGCTCATGGGGTACATGACCACGTCTTGGAGGTCCTCGGCGATGACCTCGTACAGCCACAGGACGATCGTAAGATCGTCGTTGCGCCAGACGGCACTGGCATGGAGGGGCTCGGCCTCGTCGTCGAGATGGTGTTGCACATTATGCTTACAGCAAATGACAAAAAAGAGCTGGCACCACTTGGAGTAGTTACCAGCGTCGAGGTCGAGCTTGCGATGAAAGTGGTGGGCGATGGAGGAGGGCAGCCCGATGGAGGAGGAGGGCCCGGCGTCGGCGTCGGCGATGCACGGGATCATGGCGCCGAGGGAGGGGTGGGGCACGATCATGCTCCCAGCCGTGCACAGGACGGTGGCCGGCGCTGGCTGTGCCGGGCGTGGAGGGGCATCCGGCCAGGGAGACTGGAGTCCAGCAGCCGGGGAGGAAGACGAGCTTGCAGGTGCGCCGGCAACAGGTACCTTGCCCCGAGCCGCAGGCGAGGGGCGGACCGCGGACGGGGTGAGGAAGGCGTGGCCGTCGGAGCTAGGCGAGTCGAGATCGGCCGAGCGAGAATGGCGCAGCAGCGGTTCATGGCGGAAGCGAGAGAGAGGATCGGGAAGAATCTGATACCAAGCTAGACAAGATATTTCATGCACATCCTTGCATTCATTCCTCAGGGGTATCTATACGGTTACATGAGGAGAGAGAGATACAAGGGAGTGGAGAGTTTGTTAGTTACAACAATCGGTCAATCCTGGAGATCATGGAGGCGCACGATATGCATGCGCTGTTGAGGGCGCTTAAGAATCCGGTCGTGGCTGAACCAGCCACCTGGGCACTTACGTGACGGCGCGTTCCAACAAGAGCAACCTCTTGGGGCAGGGTTGTGCGGTGGCGGTGACGGCTGGCCTAGCGGGGCATGTCTATGCGGCAGGGACGGCGGCATTGCGGAGGAGACGACCGGCCTCATGGGGCAGGGTTGTGATGCAGGGGCAGCAGTGTTCTAGCGGGGCAGGGTTGTGATGCATGGGCGCAGTGTTCTGGCGGCGACTGCCAGCCTCACAGGGCAGGGTTGCGCTGCAGGGGCAGCGGCGCAGCGTCGTGGCGCAGCCTCATGGCCGATGGCTGCGGGGCGACCTTCCGATCGTTCTGCTTGTGAAATTTCACACGGTTATCCGTCCGTCAAAATGATATGGGAAGATCATCTTCCCGTAAAATTACATGACACAACGGAGAGGGTGTTTTTGGAGACCCCGTAAAGTTTTCAGAGTTTACGGGAGCTTTTGGAGGGCTTTTTTGGTCCTAACTTCCTGTAAGCAGTAGCTTTTTTAGGGATACACATACATGAGCTATTGGACTTGCTCTAAACATGTAATTTTTCGGGTATTTCCTAAGTTGAAAGCTTGGTCACACTTTGTTACCCGGAATTGACATACTTTAACCCCTTTTTATCACACAAAAAAGACATACTTTAACCCTAGTTCCCATTCTGACTATCCTGAATTTTGGAACAACAATCAATCCGACGTATCAGTGCCATGCGGGTGATACGTACAAAGGGCATCTGTCTGGTTTGTTGACGATACCAACATGGAGTCACATGGGGATTTATGTCGTGGATAATTCTTGCCAAAATTCAAAGTTAAGGGTATATATTCTGACCAAGATTAAACTTCGTGGCCAGGTAAAATAAAAGGCCGTATTAGTGTTGAAAACACCCGTACAAAGTGGGGTCTTTCACATTTATAGATAGCCATACCCTTGCATAAGTTCTACAGGAGGCTGGTTCAAACCCGGGACCTCCAGGCCACAAGTGAAGAGACTACCACTGTGCCAGGCTGGGGTGCGTAAAATACGTTAAAAAATATTTTTGAAGATAAAAAGTAGAGTAAACTCTATTTAGAAATATTCGCCAAGTATACCAGAAAAATAATCTATGGGCAAAATGATTTCATAAACAGCTAAAAAGAGGATTCTAATTTTTCCTGACTTTGGTTACGTGGATCATTGCAGTCACTGGCATCTTCTTCTCCACCATCGATACAACATTGTCAACTTGTCGAGTACCTTGACCTTCATGATCATCTGTGTCATCGTACTGGATTTGTACTAGGCTTAGATTGGAGGTCATAAATCCCATCTCCAAAATGTTGGAAGCTGAACTAGATGGAACCTTTTGGCACTACACACAGGAGCAAAACAAATAAATTTGGAGGTAAGGTCCTTCAGTTAGACAAATCAAGTGAAGTTAAATGTAGTTACCTCGCAGTTCTTCAGAGTAAGTTCCTCGAGGGCAGGCGTATTATGCAGGAAACTACACAACGTCTGAATGTTGTCAGCAATTTCACATTGTTCAAGGACCAAGGTTCTTACATTGCGGAACATTGGTAATCTATTGTGCTCCTCATCAAGTATCTCCTGCAACGTAGGACATGGGGCAGATTTATCACTTCCTGGCACCATCAGTTCAAATTGGTACTCAGCCGGCCAAGGAATACCAGGTGATGGACCTGATGGAGGTGGCGAAATATGTTGTTGTGCCTACATTCCAGAGACAAGAACAGGGTTAGTTAGTCTACACTTGCATCATGCAGTTGAATGAATGGGAATTACATACTCCCTCCATCCCAAATTACTTGTCACGGAAATGAATAGAAAAGGATGTATCAAGAACTAAAACTATGTCTATATACATCCGATTCTACAACAAGTAATTCGGGACGAAGGAAATACAATTATACAAATGAAGCAAGAACAAGACTGAAGGAAAGAACAAACCATATCACGGAATCCTGACAGCTCCAAGCTTCTGACGTTGGATAGAGAGCCGAGAAATCTGCATAGCATCGGTAGCAACAAAGTTGCGTCCTGTTGAAAAACAAAGAGATCTCCTTTCGCTGGCAGAGGGTTGTCGAATAAGCGGAGAGATGCTTGGACAAGATCAGGTGCCTCCTGTACTGTGACAAAGAAGGCTCGAAGGCCACGAAACTGGACGGCAAAGCGCAGCGAGGCGAGCCGAGGGGCCATGACCTCGAAGTTTAAGATGTTGCCTGCCTCAACTGTGAGGTTCTTGAGCGTGTTGGACTCGATCCTTGAGATATCGGACATGTCCGTGTTTCTGATGGCCAGGTCTTGGAGGAGTGTGAGCCTGGAGAAGAGGTGCTTCTCGAAATCACGGTGGAGAATCACGTCGTCAAGGAGCAGCCTGGTGATGCGGTGGGCGCCGGAGGACAACGAAGGCAGCTTGACGCCGCGTACTTCGAGCACCGCCGGGGAGCTCTTGAGGCCACGGCGAACCCATCTGGTGTGGGCGACGCAGATGGCGTAACGGCGGTCGTGGAGGACCCGCATCCGCAGAGGCCGCGGCGAGGCGATGCTCACCCGCAGGGTGTGCAGCGGCGGGGAGGCGCCGGTGCTACGGCGAAGCAAGAGGTTGTCGACGAAATCGTCCAGCTTGTCGTGCCGCTCCTCATCTTCCCCAACTTGGTCCTCCCCGCCGTCGATGTCGAGGCACGGGACGGCCAGCCAGAGGCGGCGCCACCTCGACGACAGCACGCAGGTTTGCACGACCTGCTGGGCCTTCAGGCGGGAGAGGATGTCGTGGAGAAGGCAGTCCGTCAGGTCGCTCAGCCGGTCGACGCCGGCGGCATCCATGTATTTTAGATCGGCAACGGGTCGACAGAGAGGATGACCTTCAGCTAAACAAACCCCACGATTAGGGCGATTTGAGCATCTCTAGCAGATACGCTAAAATCATGTCCTCTAAACATAGTATACGTTCCCCTTAGAACGAATCTGCGATAATTTATGATTCGATTTGTATATCGACAAAACAGATCTTGTATAAACCAATTCCATTTATGAAAAGGTCCATATAGAATAGCACAAAACACCCTCACACATACAAAAGAAAAGCAATCGGATCCTTGTCGGAGTTGCAGCCTCCCCCGACACTCGCCGGAGCTTTCTATACTTCTCTCTCTAGCACACACTAAAGAAGAAAGGGGGAAGAAAAAGAAGCAGTGGACATGGTGGTGGTTTTCTGGCGCTCGTACACCCTCCGCAACAACGGCTTTTACCTCAAGCACAAACTCTAGCTCCACACACGACGATACATCGGGGCTCGGGGAGTCTTATAAGCGCACGCACAAACGTGCCACGTCGTACGTCGTGCCCACTCACCCACTAGCCACGACCCGCATCCCCTGGCTCACGCACCCGTCGCGCTCGGACGCGGACGACGCAGTCACTACCGGTGTTGGCGACACGCTCATCCCTGGTTCTTCGCTAATAGACACACGCACTCATGCACGCACACAACTTGTAGACTAGTCAGACTATACCCGTACTATGGCCACACCATACACTAGTCGGACTATACCCAGACTATGCCCAGACACCCACATAGGGACGCCCGTCACGGACTCAACACACCCAGCTCACGCCCGCACACACGCAGGCTGCACTCGTCGTGGCTTGTTGCCAACACTCACCCCCCTAAGCCACGACTCAGAGAAGTGCTGGCATGTCTTCGTCACCGACCTCCGCCACGAGAGCATGCTCCGCCGCCGCCGCCTTCCGCGGCTTTGTGCAGTCGCGCTTGAAGTGGCCGCGCTGCCCGCAGTTGTAGCATCGCCCACGATGCTTCCCTCCTCTGCCTGATGTCGTGTTGCTACCTCCATCATCGTCCTCGGAACCGCCGGTTCCCTGCCGCCGGCGCGCCGCCCACTAAGCCGCGGTGAGCATCAACTGCTCGTCCGCCCGCTCGTCGACGGCCTGCGCACGCCGCCTCGTCCTCTCCTCGAAGGTCTTGAGCCGCCCGAGTGCCTCCTCAAACATCATGATGCTGACGTCACAGAACTGCTCGATCCCGGCGACCGTCGCGTATAGCCGGTCCGACACCGAGTCCAGCAGCTTCTTCACCATCTCGGCGTCGTCCAACGTCGACCCGAGCCCCACGTAGCGCACCGCCATCCCGCCGATCCTGCCGGCGAACGCATCCAGGGTCTCCGCCTCCACCATGCGCAGCCGCTCGAACTCACCGCGGAGAGTGGCCAACCGCGTCGCTCGAACCCGGTCCGCACCGACGAACCTCGTCTTCAAGCTTGCCCATAGCTCCGCCGTCATCTTCATCAACGAGAGCTGCAGCAGAATCTCCTCGGAGAGCGCCCCGAGCAAATACGCCTTCACTGGCTTGTCCTTCTTAGCGATCACCGTCGCCGCCGTGTCGTCCGCCGAAACCACCGCCAACCAGAGTCCGGCCGCGTCGAGGTTGGCCTCGACCTTGATCACCCACATGGTGTAGTTCTCACCTGTGAGCACCGGACAGTGCATGGGCAACGACCTGCCCGATCTACCGGTGCATGGGGCCAAATACATCGTCGGCGATCACCCCCTCGAACATGGCTCTGATGTCAATTTTTGGAGCTGCAGCCTCCTCCGACACTCGCCGGAGCTTTCTGTACTTATCTCTCTAGCACACACTAAAGAAGAAAGGAGGAACAAGAAGAAGCAGTGGACACAATGGCGGTTTTCTGGCGCTCGTACGCCCTCCGCAACAACGGCTTTTACCTCAAGCACAAACTCGAGCTCCACACACAGCGATACACAGGGGCTCGGGGAGTCTTATACACGCACGCACACACGCTCCACGTAGTGCCTACTCACCCACTAGCCACGCCCCGCACCCCTTGGCTCACGCACCCGCCGCGCTCGGACACGGACGACGCGGCCACTACCGGTGCTGGCGACGCGCTCACCCCCTGGTTCTTCGCTAACAGACACACGCACTCACGCACGCACACAACCTGTACACTAGTCAGACTATACCCCTACTATGGTCACACCATACACTAGTCGGACTATACCCAGACTATGCCCAGACACCCACACAGGGATGCCCGCCACGAACTCAACGCAGCCAGCTCGCGCCCGCACACACGCAGGCTGCGCTCGCCGTGGCTTATTGCCAACAATCCTCTGTCGTAGCTCGCGACGGCAGCTTGTGGCAGTCGTAGCTCGCGCCGCAGCGGTAGCTCGCGGCGGCGACGGCGGCCGCGGCTCACAGCTCATGCAGGGAAGGAGGCGGCCTAGGGTCCGGTGGTCGCTGACGTCGAGGTGTTCCAGCAAGGTGGCATGGAGGCTCTCGGGGAGGATCGAGCAGAGGCGGCAGGGATGGTCGAAAGAATGTGTCGGGACTTGAAAGTTCCCTCTCGCCAACTGTCTCTTGTTTTTAGGTCCCTGCCAAAACTTCCTCCAATCCTAGTTATCTACAGGATGAGGTCCATGTTTGAAGGAGGAGTTGTATAATTTTTACAGGAGAAAGACATTTTGTGGTATCCGGTATGGACGTTTTTTTGCCTCAAATTGTAAAAACGACGATTATTTTACACTTTCGGGTCTTTTGCGGGATGTGCTTTTTTAGGGTTTTTTCGAGATGTGTTGGAGATGCTCTTAGGGCCAGATTCGGCCAGTCGCCCTGTAGCCAGACTTGGCCAAAAGGACCAACCCGACGCGACATAGCCAGGGTACAAGCCAGACACTACATGGCATACCCGACACAACAAGTACACAGGCCGACACACGTGTTGCCCTCCCTAGCCCAAGCATGGCCCGTGCCTTCCATGGTCGGCACGACAGCCTGTTTGGCGCGTCAATGTGACTAGAATTTAGCATATTGGGTTGTTTTGGACCTATATTAAGCACATTGGGATGTATACAAATATAATAAATAAACGGTTCGTGTCGTGTCAACACTTGTGCCTAGCCTCATGGTCCTAGTCATGCGACGTGCCGACACGACCTGGTTATAAAGTGTGTTCGCTAGGGCCACCATGGGTCGGGCACACGAGCTACCGGGCCGACACGCTAAGATCTGCTCATTTGGCTTGGCTGGAGACACATAATCAGCCTTCAAAATAGCCGTCAGATCTGACCAACTCTTTTCTTCAACCTTGCGGCTAGAAAAAGCACCGGAAAGAAAATAAATGCCAGCACTACTACTTGCTTGTGTCGCTGATTGACCATTGTTGGCGATGCTCACAACCTCGATGTTGGCGCTCCTCACCAGCGTCGGCGTCGCTGATTCCAACGTGTCCCGCCCTTGGCCCTACCTTTGGATGCTTGTGGTCGCAACAACCCCGGTTTGTCGTGTCTCTCACCAGCTCCGCCGCATGCAGCTCGTGCCAACGAAGGTCGCACCTCTAGGGAAGCAGCAACACCCCTATATAGCTTAGCAACATCGTTCACTGATGGCAGTCGCATCTCCACCGAAGCAGTGGTGCCCCTATCCAGCTTGTAGTAACGTTGTTCACCGGTTCCAGCATTGTCTCTATAGGGTTGCAGCACCATCGCCTAGTTTCAGCAAACGACGACCACCGGTTATAGCATCCCCTACCGCAAGTTATAGCATCTTTGTAGCCGGTGGTAGCATCTATTGGTGCATATTCGAGCAAAACGACTTTTATCGGTTGTAGCATCCAGCGCCACCACTTATAGCATCTCTCGCCACAGGTGGTCCGTTGTTGGAAATATGCCCTAGGGCAATAATAAAGTGGTTATTATCATATTTCCTTGTTCATGATAATCGTTTATTATCCATACTAGAATTGTATTGACCGAAAACTTAAATACATGTGTGGATATATAAACAACACGGTGTCCCTAGTGAGCCTCTACTAGACTAGCTTGTTGATCAAAGATGGTTAAGATTTTGTAACCATAGACATGAGTTGGCATTTGATAATGGGACCACATCATTAGGAGAATGATGTGATGGACAAGACCCGACCGTAATCATAGCATTTGATCATATCACTTAGTTTATTGCTATTGCTTTCTTCATGTCAAGTATTTGTTCCTAAGACCATGAGATCATGCAACTCCTTGACACCGAAGGAATGCCTTTGTGTATCAAACGTCACTTTGTAAATGGGTGATCATAAAGGTACTCTACAAGTATCTCCAATGGTGTCTGTTGGGTTAGCATGGATTGAGACTGGGATTTGTCACTCCGTGTGATGGAAAGATATCTTTGGGCCCACTCGGTAATACGACATCACAAGAATCTTAGAAGCAATGTGACTACAGAGTTATACATGGGATCTTGTATTTTGGAATGAGTAAAGAGACTTACCGGTAATGATATTGAACTAGGTATGGAGATACCGACTATCGAATCTCGGGCAAGTAACATACCGATAGACAAAGGGAACTGCATACGAGATTGATTGAATCCTTGGCATCGTGGTTCGACCGATGAAGATCTTCGTGGAATATGTAGGAACTGATATGTGCATCCAGGTCCGTTATTAGTTATTGACCGGAGAGGTGTCTCGGTCATGTCTACATGATTCTCAAACCTGTAGGGTCCGCGCTTAACGTTCGATGTAAATATAGTATTATTGGGTTATGTATGTTGGTGATCGAATATTGTTCGGAGTCCCAGATGAGATCCCAGACATGACTAGGAGCTCTGGAATGGTCCAGAGGTAAAGATTTATATATTGAAAGTTGTTTTTAGGGTTCTGGGAAAAGTTTTAGTTTTTTCGGTATTGTACCGGGAAGTTTCCAAAAGGTTTCGAAAACTTATGGAGGAGTCCGTAAGTCCACCAATGGTTCGACCATGTCCCAAGGGCCTGCATGGGATTAGGGGAGGCACCCTAGCCTTATTGGGTCAGACGCACAAGTCCCTTAAGGCTCATGTGGCTTGGGAGAGGGGGAAAGTCCACCTGTGTATGGAAAAGGAGGGAAATGGACTAGGAGTCCAATCCCTCCCCCTTGGATGCGCCCCTAGGGCTTGGAGGGCTAGCCACCACGCCCCTCCACCTATATATAAAGAGGAGGGGGCACTCCCAAGAGAACACACAAGCCCTTGGCGCCCCTCTCTCTCCGTTACTCCATAGCTCCTTTGTCCCTCGTTCTAGTAGTGCTTGGCGTAGCCCTGCTGAACTAGATCCACCACCACCTCTACCCTGTCATTGTGTTGGTCAAGATCACATCTACTACTCCGACCTCGCTTGCTGGATCAAAGAGGCAGAGACGTCATCGAGCCGCACGTGTGCTGAACATGGAGGTGTCGTCCGTTCAACGCTGGATTAGATTGGATTGCGATTGGATCATGACGAGTACGAATACATCAACCGTGTAATATACACTTACGCTTAACGGTCTACAAGGGTACGTAGACACACTCTTTCCTCTTATTGATATGCATCTCCATGGATAGATCTTGCGTGTGCGTAGGATTTTTTTTGTTCCCATGCAACGTTCCCCAGCAATGGCATCATGAGCTAGGTCTATGCGTAGATGATATGCACGAGTAGAGCACAAAGAAGTTGTGGGCGTTGATGTTCAGATTGCTTACCTCCTTTGTCTTATCTTGATGCGGTGGTATTGTGGGATGAAGCGTCTTGGACCAACCTTACTTGTCCTCACACAAGAGATCGGTTCCATCGATTGACATGCAACTCGTTTGCATAAAGGTGGCTAGCGGGTGTCTGTCTCTCCCACTTTAGTTGAATCGGATTCGACAAAGGCGGTCCTTGTAGAAGGTTGAAAGGCAACTTGATTATCACCGTTGTGGCTTTGCGTAGGTAAGAACGATTCTTGCTAGTTGCCCATAGTAGCCACATAAAACTTGCAACAACAAAGCAGAGGGCGTCTAACTTGTTTTTGCAGGGTATGTTGTGATGTGATATGGTCAAGATGTGATTTGATATATGTGATGTATGAAATAATCATGTTTTGTAATAGTTATCATGACTTGCATGTCGATGAGTACGGCAACCGACAGGAGCCATAGGGTTGTCTTTAATTTATGTTATGCAATTTGCTTTACTTTATTGCTATGAGTTAGCAATAGTTGTAGAAGCAAGAATGGGCGCAACAAACCACATGACGACATGATGATGGAGATCATCGTGTCATGTCGGTGACGATGGAGATCATGCCAGTGCTTTGTAGATGGAGATCGAAAGCACAAGATGATGATGGCCATATCATGTCACTTATTTGATTTGCATGTGATGTTTATCTTTTTATGCATCTTACTTTGCGTAGGACGATGGTAGCATTATAAGATGATCCCTTCACTTAATTTCAAGAAAATGCGTTCTCCCTAAATATGCACCGTTGAGAAAGTATGTTGTTTGGAAGCACCTCGTGATGATCGGGTGTGATAAACTATTTGTTCGCATACAACGGGTGTAAGCCAATTTTACACATGTGGACTACTTGGGTTAAACTTGACGAGCCTAGCATGTACAAATATTGCCTCAGAACATAGGAGACCGAAAGGTCGAACATGAGTCATACAGTAGATATGATCAATATGGAGATGTTCACCATTGAAACCACCTCATCTCACGTGATGATCGGATTTGGGTTGATGGATTTGGATCATGTCACACTTAGACAACTTGAGGGATGTTGATTTGAGTGGGAGTTCATTAGTAATTTGATTAACTGAATTAATTATGACAAACTTAGTATAAATGTCTTTGCATATAAGGTTGTAGATCAATAGCTCGCGTTGTAGCTCCTATGTATTTTCATACGTTCCTAGAGAAAACTTAGTTAAAAGATGATGGTAGAAATGACGAAACCAGGCCTCGCCAGTAGTTTTTCCAACGCCGGCGGGTCATTATTCCAACCCGGCAGAGAACATGGTGGCTGTGGCCACCCGACTTGAAACAATCCCTATTCCAGATGAGGCGCATTTTGCGGAAGAAGTACGAAACGCCATTGGATACCTTCAGATGGCGATGGCCCAGTAGGAGAAGTATGCTTACAGCTAGAGCCGCGTTCATTCAACCCCCCTCCCCAGCCACAGCTTTAGTCGGCAATATGAATCGTCGGCGGTCTCCAGCAGCGATCGGCACAAAGGGCCTCCAGGGGAGGATCAGGCGGCTCTAGATGCGCAAGCGCTCATAAACCGGGCGAGAAACCAGCAAGAGGCGGCAGCTTTGACCATGGCGGCTCACCAAGAGCCCGCACCCTCCATATCAGTAGGAGCTGGAGTGACCACCAGGGCCGTGGGAGTGCCATGCTTAACACTGGCTCTGCAGAGTGAGCGGTTGCCGAAGGATTCAAAGGACCTCGCAAGGTCCCTAATTACATTGCTGACTTACCTCCGGAGGCCTGGATCGAAAGTGATGAGCTGGCTATGGAGATGTTGGATGTCAGTGAGGCGGTGTGTGCTAAATACTTCATCATGATGCTTGAAGGCCTGGCTCGCACATGGTTAAAGGGTTTGCCACCCAATACCATCAATTTGTGGGCTGAGTTGAGGGCAAGGTTCATCAAAAACTTTCAAGGGACTTGCAAACAGCCTATGACTATTGTGGACCTCGATCATTGTGTCCAGCGGGATAATGAGTCAACTCATCATTGGGTCCAACGGGTGTCGACCATCATCCACTCATCTGAACAGATCACGACGGCTCAAGCGGTGCTGATCCTAGAAAAGAACTTTCACTTCGTCCCTCTGAAGCAGAACCTCGACCGGCTCAAGCGTACGTGTCAGGACATGGGAGAACTCATGACGGCTCTCACAAAGTATGCTGACTCTGATAACACGAAGGATCCAGGCTCTGATGAGGAGAAGGCCGGCCAAGGTAAGAGGAACAACCAGGGCAAGGGTGTGGCAAACAATGGTAACCAAAGCAAGCGGAAAAACCCGGATGGCGGGTCAGAACTGGGGGCCAATGCGAGCACCGGTCAGAATCATCCTAAGGGCAATGGGAAGTTCAGACCGCCTTTTAATAAAAATAGGACTCCCTTCAATTTGGAAGAAATGATCAAAAAACCCTGTCCGAAGCACAGCCGGCCCGATAAACCTGTGGCACACACATGGGGTGATTTCCATATCATGCAGAAGTTCAAGAATTACAGCACGCAGCAACACAACAACCATGGTGGTGGCCCGCCCGGCAGCTCAGGACCAGGGGGTCAGGAGCCGGGTTTGGATCCGGCGGCTCATGGTCCGGTCATCATGGTCAGGGCAATCGAGGAGGGCATCCACAACACTCTGGTAACAACAATCAGCAACAACATAATCAATCTGGCTATCAGAGTAATCCAAAGCAACTCAGTTCGGGCCAGTATCATGTATTTACGACCAGCCTTAACAAGCGGGATCATAAATTGCGCAAGCGAGCGGTTAATGCAGTCGCGTCAGCTCTACCACAGTACCTGAAGCGGTCTGAGTATGACATAACATGGAGCCAGGAGGATCACCCGCCGCGTGTTGATGACCCGGGGCGGCTAGCCCTGGTGGTTGCCCCCCAAGTGGGAGGATATATGGTGAATAAGGTACTTATGGATGGTGGGAGTAGCATCAACATCCTGTATTATGACACCTTCCGGCGGATGAAGCTGCTTGATAAAGAACTTAAGCCCTCATCAACCATTTTTCATGGTGTAGTATCGGGCAAGTTAGCTTACCCGGTGGGCAGGATTTCTTTGGAAGTCGCCTTTGGTGACGAGTATAACTATAGGGTGGAGTCCTTGTGGTTTGAAGTGGTCAAGATCAAGAGCCCTTATCATGCATTACTTGGGCGACCGGCTTATGCTAAGTTCATGGCTAGGCCCTGTTATGTCTACTTACAGCTCAAGACGTCGGGCTTATAAGGCACGATTACTGTTCATGGTGATCGGAATACGACTATTGAGTGTGAGGAAGGAGACGCGGCTTACGCGGAATCCAGTTGTGCTGAGGCGGAACTCACGTTCTATAAGAAGAATGTTGACCCGGAGGATATGACCCCGCTGAAGAAGCCTACGACGGAGGTTGAGCCGCCCCTCAAATTTTCGGCGGATGATACCAAGGCGGTAGATTTCACTCCGGGCGACTCATCCAAGCAGTTCATCATTGGGGCCAACGTGGATCCCAAATAGGAAAGTGCGCTCATCGAATTCATCCGTGAGAATCGGGACATCTTTGCATGGAAACCTTCTGACATGTCGGGTGTACCGAGAGAGTTTGCTGAGCATAACCTTAATGTGGATCCTAAGTTCAAACCTGTGAAGCAATTTCTACGGCGGTTCAATGAGGAGAGACACAAGGCAATTGGGGAAGAGGTCGCCCGGCTCTTAACGGCGGGTTTCATCATCGAGGTCTTTCAACCAGAGTGGCTTGCTAACCCAGTGCTTGTGCTCAAGAAGAACGACACGTGGCATATGTGTGTGGACTATACGAATCTCAACAAGGCCTATTCGACTGATCCTTTTGCCCTCCCTCATATTGATAAAATCATTGATGCTATGGCGGGTTGCGAAAGTTTATGCTTTCTGGATGCTTATTCGGGATATCATCAGATCAAGATGGCAGTCAAGGACCAAGAGAAGATGACTTTTATCATGCCTTTTGGAGCCTTCTGTTATGTGTCTATGCCTTTCGGGCTCAAGAGTGCCTAGGCGACTTATCAGCGCTGTGTGCAGAATTGTCTTCACAATCAGATTGGACGAAACATTCATGCTTATGTGGATGATATTGTGATCAAATCAAGGAAGAAGGAGACCCTGCTTGATGACTTAAAGGAAACCTTTGACAATCTACAGATCTATAAGATGATGCTTAACCCGGCAAAGTGTGTCTTTGGTGTTCCGGCTGGCAAGCTCTTGGGGTTTCTGGTTTCTAGGTGTGGTACTGAAGCTAACCCGGATAAAATCAAGGCTATCACCTCCCTAGCTGAGCCGGCTTGTATCAATGATGTCCAATGCCTGGCAGGGCGGATTGCCGCGTTGAGCCGGTTCATAAGCCGCCTTGGTGAGAAAGCAATCCCTCTATATCAAATGATGAAAAAGACA
Source organism: Hordeum marinum (assembly GCA_022496015.1). NCBI lineage: Eukaryota > Viridiplantae > Streptophyta > Magnoliopsida > Poales > Poaceae > Hordeum > Hordeum marinum. The sequence goes on from CM039675.1 coordinate 420,177,704, forward strand.
GACAATTTTGTTTGGAGTACGGCGGCGAGTGAAGTGTTTGAGGCGCTCAAGAAGCAGCTCACTGAGCCTCCGGTTTTAGCCGCTCCGGTTGAGAAAGAACCCTTGCTCCCATACATGGCGGCTAACAACCGGGTTGTCACCGCTGCCATTGTGGTCGAGCGCAAGGAGGCAGGGAAAGAGTATCCGGTTCAGAGGCCGGTTTATTATAGCAATGAGGTCCTGACAGAGTCCAAGCAGAGATATCCACATGGGCAGAAGCTAGTGTATGGGGTGTTCATGGCTAACCGCAAATTAAATCGTTACTTCTTAGGGCACAAGATCACCGTGGTCAGCTCTACCCCGTTGGGAGACACAATTCAAAACAGAGAAGCCACAGGCAGGATTGCTAAGTGGGCATTGGAGTTGGGGCCTCTCAATCTGAAATACGTACCTCGTACGATTGTCAAGTCTCAAGCCCTTGTGGATTTCATAAACGACTGGATAGAGTGCCAAGCGCCCGAAGAAAAGCCGGATAACACATACTAGACCATACACTTCGATGGATCAAAGCAGCTCGAAGGATCAGGGGAAGGAGTTGTTTTAACATCTCCCAAAGGTGATAAGTTTTGTTATGTGCTCCGGCTGATGTTCCCTTGCACCAATAATGCGGCTGAATATGAAGCCCTGCTTCATGGCCTCAGGGTAGCTAAGGATATGAACTTAAGCTGGGTAAGGTGCTTCGGCAACTCAGACCTTGTGGCTCTCAGCAAGTTTCAGACACTTGGGATTCCAGGGATCCGCGGATGGCGGCTTATCGTCAAGCGGTGGATGTCATTGCTGGTCACTTCAAGGGTTATCAGGTGGATCACATTGATTGTCGCAGGAACGAGGCGGCTGATGCCCTGTCAAGGTTAGGCTCTCAGCAAAAGCCGGTGCCGCCCAATATCTTTCTGGACGTCTTACATCACCCAACTGTCAAATTACCCTCAGAGGAAGATTTGGCTGTTCCTGACCCGGAGGGACAATTGGTGGCGGCTCTGCATGCTATTCCGGATTGGACTGTGCCTTACTTGATGTATTTGACTTGGGGCGAGTTACCTGATGATGAAAATCTGGCCAGACAGATCACCCGACGGTCTAAGTCCATGACAATAGTTAATGGTGAGTTGCACAAGTGCAGCATCACCGGGGTGTTTCAACGTTGTGTCTCGCCAGAGGAGGGTAAGGAAATCTTGAATGAAATTCACGCTGGAGATTGCGGACATCACGCCAGATCAAAATCTCTAGTGGCCTAGGCCTTCCGGCATGGTTTCTTCTGGTTGACGGCTCACAAAGATGCAGAGGATCTGGTCCGTAAGTGTGACGGTTGTCAATAATTCGGCCGACGGGCTCATGTTCCAGCTCAAGAATTGCGCATGATACCAATTACTTGGCCATTTGCAGTCTGGGGGCTTGATATGGTCAGGCCTTTCAAGAGATCCAAGGACAAGAAGACACACCTCTTGGTAGCGGTTGATAAGTTTACCAATTGGGTAGAGGCCGAGCTAGTCAACAAGTGTGATGTGGCTACAGCAGTTCAGTTTATCAAAAAACTGATCTATCGTTTTGGTTACCCTCACAGCATCATCACGGACAATGGCACGAACCTGTCGAAGGGGGCTATGAAAACGTTCTGTGATGTTGAACACATCCGGCTTGTTGTTTCTGCAGTTGCTCATCCATAGTCCAACGGTCAGGCAGAGCGAGCTAATCAAGAAATCTTGAGAGGTATCAAGCCCCGGTTTATGGTTCCTTTACAATGGATGCCGGGTTATTGGGTAGAAGAGTTGTCGTCCGTCTTATGGAGCATCAGAACTACCCCCCAACAGATCCACATGTTATACACCTTTCTTCATGGTTTACGATGTAGAGGTCGTGTTACCAATTGACATCCGGCATGACTCGCCACGAGTGGCGGCTTACGTTGAGATGGACAATGAGACGGCGCGCCAAGACACGTTGGATGCCTTAGAGGAGGAGCGAGAGCTAGCGGCTGCTCGTTCGGCGATCTATCAGCAAGACCTGCGCTCCTATCATAGCCGCAGAGTCAAGACCCGGACGTTTCAAGAAGGCGACTTGGTGCTGCGACTGATTCAAGATCAGACAAATATGCATAAGCTATCTCCTCCATGGGAAGGACCCTTTGTGGTCAGTAGAAATCTCAACAATGGGTCATATTACCTCATTGATATCCGAGACGACTCAGATACCTCGGGGCAGGAGACCCGCCGACCGTGAAACATAACGCATCTGCGGCCTTATTACACTTAAGTTGTTGAGACTCGACATTGTACACTATCATTGTACATATCATATTTATATATGAATAAATTAGCATCCTTGCAAGCCGGGGCCTCCGCCATTTCGCATATCTTCATCCATGTAAGAAAGATCCAAAAACATAGTTGTCGTAGGGGGCTTCCCACCTCCGGGTGTAGCTTATCTAACCCTTACAACCGGCTCTTAAACCAAAAAATTTGACAAGTCAACTTTGGTTGTCGAAGGGGGCTGCCCACCTTCGGGTGTAGCTTATCTAACCCTAAAAACCGGCTCTCAAGCCAAAAAAATGTTGAAAAGTCAACATAGCTGTCGAAGGGGGCTTCCCACCTCCGGGTGTAGCTTATCTAACCCTAGTAGCCGGCTCTTAAGCCAAAAAAGATGACAAGTCAACTTTGGTTGTCGAAGGCAGCTTCCCACCTTTGGGTGTAGCTTATCTAACCCTATCAACCGGATCTCAAGCCAAAAAATGTTGACAAGTCAACATAGTTGTCGAAGGGGGCTTCCCACCTTCAGGTGTAGCTTATCTAACCCTAACAACCGGCTCTCAAGCCAAAAAATGTTGACAAGTCAACATAGCTATCGAAGGGGGATTCCCACCTCCGGGTGTAGCTTATCTAACCCTAACAGCCGGCTCTTAAGCCAAAAAAGTTGACAAGTCAACTTTGGTTGTTGAAGGGGGCTTCCCACTTTGGGTGTAGCTTATCTAACCCTAAAAACTCGCTCTCAAGCCAAAAAATGTTGACAAGTCAACATAGCTGTCGAAGGGGGCTTCCCACCTCCGGGTGTAGCTTATCTAACCCTAACAGCCGGCTCTTAAGCCAAAAAAGTTGACAAGTCAACTTGGTTGTCAAAGGGGGCTTCCCACCTCCGAGTGTAGCTTATCTAACCCTAACAGCTGGCTCTTAAGCCAAAAAAGTTGACAAGTCAACTTTGGTTGTCGAAGTGGGCTTCCCACCTTCAGGTGTAGCTTATCTAACCCTAACAACCGACTCTCAAGCCAAAAAATGTTGACAAGTCAACATAGCTATCGAAGGGGGCTTCCCACCTCCAGGTGTAGCTTATCTAACCCTAACAGCTGGCTCTCAAGCCAAAAAAGTTGACAAGTCAACTTGGTTGTCGAAGGGGGCTTCCCACCCTTTGGGTGTAGCTTATCTAATCCTAACAGCCGTCTCTTAAGCCAAAAATGTTGACAAGTCAATATAGCCGTCCAGGGGGCTTCCCATCCTATGGGGGTAGCTTATCAAACCCTATCGGCCATCTCTCAAGCCAAAAAAGTTGACTCCGTCAACACGTTAGGAAGATATAACATCTTTGGGTTATGCTTTTTAGCCGCCCTCCTAACGATATAAAGAGACATCTATTCTTACAGGAAATTAAGCTGCCAAAAGCCGGTAAAGCATCCAATGAGAAGTGCAAGAAAGATGACACATATATGTTAAGCCAAACTGTTTCATATGTGCACGATGGCACAATTCAAGCAAATGCAAAGTTACTACCAGTCGATTACATATGCTCTCCGTGGAGCCCAAAAATATCTCAAAGTTTTTTACACTGCTCATGGCGGGTCACAAAGATCCGGCTATCAATGGCGTTTACGACTCCTTTAGCTGGTCGGCGGGTCACCCTGCTTCGGGTCTTCAACCTCCTTGATCTGAAGATGGTCCAAGTCCCAGTTGCAGTGGGTTAAAGCTGCAAAGTTGCCTTCCTCAAAGAAGAGGGGCGGGTCAAGTTCAGAACCAAAAATATGCTTACTCCGGGCGGGTGTCAGATCCTTGGACTCAAAGAGGGGGCCACGGATTCTCTTCTGATCTGCGCTGTAAGCCGCCTGATAAGTCGCCAGATTGACTTCTTCTGCTAAAATGGAGGCAAGGACTTTGGAATCCTTCACACACCGGGCATAGTCAGCGTCCGTAAATTCGGAGCCATCATCTTTTTTGGAGGGAAACCCAGCCATCATATCAGCCGGAGTTAACTCTGGGGCAAAAGCTAGTGCCCGGCTTATAGTTGCGATCGCCCCCTGACGGGCAACTGATCTCTTCAACTCTACAATTTGCTTTGGCAGCGTAGACAGAAGCTCTAAGACCCCTTTGAGAGTTGAAGGGGTAGTATCCTTGTACAGTACAACTTTGATTGTGCACACAGTGCCACAATAAAGTTGCTCTGTCAGAGTATACATGGCCTTCAGGGGAAGCAAGCTATCAGAGGCAAGTTGGCGGCTCCTAGGACCTGCATAAGACGAACGCCTCGTCATGAGTCGCCAGCATAAGTACAATATACAAATTGAGTTAAGTTATCAAATACTTACCAAAGACGGCGGTTGTCATCCTCTTGATGTGGCGCTTCAAGGACTGCAGCTCGTCACACACAATCATAAGCCGCTCATCAGCATCATTCGCCCGTTTAGTCAGGGCGGCTTGTTCAGCTTTAGCGGATTCCTTGAAGGTTGCGAAGTCGGCCTTGATTTTGGTCAGTTCTTCGGTGAGGAGCCGGCATTTTTCATTAGCTTCACTCCGGGCGGCTTGCTGCGTGGCCAAATTAATTTTTAAGCCGGCCACTTCTAACCTGGCTTCACTTAAAGCTTCCTATGACATATCAAAAGATGGAATTAGCCATCAGAAGGAGAAGTTTAAAAGACTCAGCAAGTCTCAAACAGATTGCAAGCAATATGTATGACACTTGGGGGCTAATGTCTATTTAATCCTCTAGATTAAAAGGCAGTTCCGGATCATCTTTATCAAGTTAACCCGGAACTTGGGGGCTACACTTTGGTTTTCTAACTGGTTTCCAATGTAAAGATCCGACTCAAATTTAACAAGATTGAGCCAGCCCTTGGAGGCTACAATTGTCTCTAGTAACTATCTTTAATAAAGCTCCGGCTCAATGTTATCAAATTTGAGCCGGCCCTTGGGGGCTATGAATGATGACTTGCTATTACTTCTAAATAAGTTGAGGCCTACAGGTTAAGCATTTCTACTTCTAGCAGGTTTTCAAGACCTGGATTATCATCAGCTAATATTAACCCGGCTCTTGGGGGCTACGTAAGGGTATAAAGAGAGTAAAGAACACCTCATATTTCTTCTTCATTAAGTTGACAAGCCTCAGCTCCAGGTCCCGGCTTATGGACAGGCGGTTTAAATAACCAACGTGAAGTTCGTTAGTTGTCATCTTCTCAAGGGTGGGGAGCTCAAAATCCAGCTTCTTGGAGGCTTCAGCCGTTTCACTATGCCTTGACAGCACATGAGGCTATGGAGAGTGGAAGCAGGCGCCAGTAGTAAAAAGATCCGGAGCGGCTGTTTCCTCGGCAGCTTTTGCAGGGCTGGGCGGCTTGGAATGGTCCCTTGGAGGACTCTCAAGAATCACATCGTCAGCCGCAGGCTCTGTAGAAGGACAAGTTTCTTCAGGGGCCTCCTTGGAAGCCGCCGAAGGATCAACATCCGGCACAGGAGCATCCAGCTTGGTAGGCTCCGGCTCTTGGACATTAGGGCCAGGGGAGGACTTGTTGGTTTTCCTTCTTTTGGCTTGAGCCCTGAAAAGCATAAAGATTAGAGCCCAAGGTTTACAACCACCAAAGACTCAGGCATAAAGCGTGAAGAGTGCATATAGCGGGTTAATCTTTGGAGGCGGCAGAGCAGTGGCCGTAGAGTCACCAGATGAAGGAGATGATCCCTCAAAAACAGTTCAGATAACGTAAAGCCAGTTTGGAATTACAAAGGAAGGATTAGCAAAATCAAGCAGAGAAGGAATGTCTACCTCAGCTGGACGTTTCCTCTGAGCTGGAGAGTTCGGCAACCCAAACATGAGAATGGTAGAGTCGGCGCTCCGGGTCTGGCATCGGGAGGCTTGCTGTTGCTTTTTCAAAAGAAATTGGGGGTCTAAGTAAGCAAGAGGATGAGAAAGGGGAACTTTTTGAACGATCTGCCGTATCTTCCGGGGTACAAAGTATTCTGAGTCGGACGAAACATAAGTTACCTCAGGGTCATTGGTGTGACTGGTCTCCATCTCGTCCTGTGAATGGCGGTTGTCAATAAGGTGAATAAGGAGGTGGCCAAGTCAAGTTATACCTCTGAGTTGTCTGATTCCGGCGGTTCAAACCATTCTTCCTGAGGAGTGGCCTTCTTCGTCTTCTTGGTTGCGGCCTTCTTCTTGGTTTTCTTCAGAGGAGGAACATATTTTTTCTTCTAGAATTCAGAGTCAGCCTGAAAAGATAAAGCCGACAAGCAGTGAGGAGATGACCAAGACATAGATGGTGAAGAGAAGAGACTATAAAGAGTCGCCTTACATTTGGGGCCGAGTTCGTGACACGGAAAGGTGCCACCCCAATGACACTGCAAGCTCCTGAAGTTTCATGGACAAGACTCCGGATGACAGTTGTAATATCGTCCTCTGATAATGTTGTCCGGCTGAAGCAGAGGGCGTCATCATACTGACCCGGATATTCGCACATAAGGCGATTTTGCCGACTCAAAGGCATGATCCTCCAAGAGATCCAACATCGGATCAAGTCCAGTCCCGTCAGTCCGTTGGCCATAAGGGCTTTAATCTTGGCATGAGCCGGCTCGTGCTTTGCCCGTTCAGCAGTTGACAGCCGGCCAGGAAGTTCAGAGGTCGTCTTGAGCCGGGATGGGCGATAACCCGGCAGGGGATGCTCTCCTTCTGGGGAGGTATCTTTGCAGTAGAACCAAGTTTTGTTCCAGTCTTTTTGATGGCTTGGCATCTGGACAGCCGGAAAGGTTATGTCCCGGCGCCTTTGAATAGAAATTCCGCCAAGTTCCAAGCTTGGGCCTGCTTTCACCTCTGTCTGGCGGTTTGCATAGAAAAACTCACGAAAGAGACCAACAGACGGCTCCATTTGCAAGTAGACTTTGCTGAGTACTTGGAAGTTGCAAATATTAGAAACGGAGTTGGGAGCAAGGTCTTGAGGGCGTAGCTTGTAGAAGTGAAGAACATCTCGAAAGAATTTTGAGCCAGGGGGTACAAACCCATGTTCAATGTGATCCGAAAACACAACTACTTCTCCCTCCCGAGGAATGGGCCTTAGCTCGTTACCCGCAACCCGCCAATGGATGACATCTTTGGTGGGAATGGTGCCCACGTGTACAAAGTCCATCAGGAATTCTTCAGTAATGCAAGAGCCGACCCAGTTACATGAGTTGGATGCACAAGACATGGCGGCAGTTCAAAACTGTGCAAGGTAACAATATACGGCGAGTCAGGGAACAGCAGATGTCCATGGGCGGTTAAAGCCTAAGGTTTTAAGATTAAGTCGCCAGGTCCGGTTGATGAGAGCCAGAATTATATGGCGGGTCAAGATTATGAAAAGACAAGGCAAAATTTGGCTAAGTGTGGAAAACAGGTTTCACAAAGTATCTCTAAGATTACGGATCTAGAAAACGGAGAAAAATATTTTATTTCAGACCTAGAGACGAACTGATGAAACGGCGAAAGTTTGAAAACGACAGGCAGAGCCGTTACAAATCTATGCAGTGCTACTATCGGTCTCCTATAGAACGCCGCGTTGGGGACAAGATATCGTCAAGTTCTTATGGACTAAGCATGGCCGGCATTGGAAGAGAAGCTCGTGTTCAAAAGTGGCGGAAGAACTCTGTGAAAACCCTACCGAAATGAGTACAGATCTAGGGGAGGAAGGACTCATCGGAGACGGTGAGGCGGACGCGGGGAGAACTCTGGAACGAACAGGTTGATGCAGCGGCCTCGACGACGACGGTGTGGAGACGGCACCGGAGCGAAGTGTGCTGGAGCGGCGGCGGCGGAAGGAAGGAGGCAAAGAGAAAGCGGAGAAGAAGGCAAATGCCACCCCTCGCAGTCCTATTTAATAGGCAAAGGTGGAAATAGGCACGAAAATCCAGGCGGCGGATTTCATTCGACCGAGGCAGACGCCCCGATTCCTGGACTATCCATTTAATAAGGGAAGATTCGTTGCGAACGTCAGAGGATCTTTCTGACAGATTTGACATGACGTCACGGCGGGTTATTATTTACTTTCAGGTGACATGAGTGAGACTCGCCGATGGTTAAGGAGAAGGCTGAAGTGAGCGGGCTCAAATCAACCTAGGGCCTAATGTTGGGGATATAACCCCATGGTGAGACCCGCCCATGAGACTCCGGGTCACACCTGGCGGCTCGTACACCAGCCCAAGAACGGGCCATGAAGACTTAAGCCCAAGACGATTGGGCGACTTAACAAGATGGGCCGGGACGTGGCCCGGACGAAGAAAGCATGAAGACCCGGGCAGGTGAGCCGCCCGGAGAGAACTTGCTCAGGAAGGCAAGACGATGTAGAGACGGATTGAGACATGTAGTGAGAGTCGGTTACAACTTGTATGACCCGTGGTCTTGACCTCCTATATAAAGGTGAGACCCGGGGCGACTTAGAAGGGATAAGAGACAATCGAGAACTAGGTCAAGAAATAGCTCCCTTGTAATCGATTCACCAAGCAATACAAACACAAGCAGGACGTAGGCTATTACCTCTACTTGAGGGGCTGAACCTGGGTAAACTCGTGTCCTTCGTCCCGATCAACCCCTTTGAGTCCATCACCTTTGCGATGGCCTCGAATCCAAGTCCGTTCACCCGGACATCTGCCGTGAGAAAACCACAACAATCCTCATCAACGACTCCACCACCATCACCTCCGAAGAAGGACACCTGAGCACATGGGTATGTGCACTCCCCTTGGCTTGTGCCAAGCTTGGGGGAGGTGCCCCGGTATCGTATCACATCACACCTTTTTTGTTTTTCGTTTTTCTTGTTTTTCTTAGCTCGATCCTCCTTGATTTTTTTTGATCTAGTGGAATAAATTTTTAGTATGATTTAGTTTTTAGTTTTTTCTTTTGCTCCCCTTATGTAAGCAAGTTCGAGAGTTATATAATAAAAATTAGTTTTGATGAGAGGGCTTTGCTAGATTACGATGCTCTTGAGAGTAATGAATAAAGTATAATATAATAAAAGCAAATAAAAGCAAAGATTATACATAATGATCTTATGGGGAGTGATGACTTCACATATAAAAAGTATGTCGATTGAAATTTGTTGGGAGTTAACAAACATAGTAATTGGTCATTGGTGCAATTGAAAGGAAGTGATAAAGAAAGAGAGATTCACATATAATTATACTATCTTGGACATCTTTTATGATTGTGACCACTCATTAAAATATTACATGACAAGAAGTTGATCTTGGATAAGGAACACAACATAATGGGTTATGTTTGCTTGCCTTCAAATAGAAGTTATATGGTTTTAGATCCTCCAACATGTAGTGCTTGCTTCCACCTCCTAATAGCCAAAACCTCCGCACTAAGTAGAGATACTACTTGTGCATTCAAACACCTCAACCCAGTTTTGCCATGAGAGTCCACCATACCTACCTATGGATTGAATAAGATCCTTCAAGTAAGTTGTCATCGGTGCAAAAAGGCAATAAAAATTGCTCCTAAATATGTGTGATCTTTTATTGTAAGGGAAATAAGCGTTGTACGAACTTGTGATAGTAAAGAAATAAAAGCGACAGATTGCATAATAAAGGTTGATATCACAAAGGGAAATACAATGTGGCGTTCCTCGGAACTAAGAGTTTGTGCATCCAAAAACAAAAAAACGCATGATAATCTCTGCTTCCCTCTACGAAGGGTCTATGTGTTACTTTTACCTTTTAGTACTTACGTTTATGCAAGAGTCATGGTGGTCTTCACCACTTCCTATATTTCGTCTCTCTTGGCAAGCATTATGTGTTGGGGAATGATCTAGACTCATATATCCACTCAGATGTGGGTGATCATGAGTTATTATTGTTGACATCACCCTTGAGGTGAATAGTTAGGAGGCAAAACTATAAGTCCCTATCTTCCTCTATGTTCGATTGAAGCTTTGATCTCGTGGGTACCGCGTGAGTGTTAGCAATTTTGAAATACTAAAAGATGATTGAGTATGTGGATTTGCTTTACAAGCTCTTATATTGACTCTTTCCGATGTTATGATAAATTGTCAATTGCTTCAATGACTCAGATCATAGTTTGTTGGTTGTCACTAGAGTTCTTGGTTCATACTTTATCTTGTGAATGAATTGTTACTCTAGCATAAGAGATCTTATACAATAAGTATTGTTTTTATAAAGATGTTCATGTTGCCCTCATGTCCGTATTTTATTTTATCGACACCTCTATCTCTAAACAGGTGGAGACTTCATCGATCTCGGCTTTCGCTTGAGGGCAAGCGAGGTCTAAGTTTGGGGGAGTTGATACGTCCATTTTTCACCATGATTATATATTGACATTTATTGCATTATGGGTTGTTATTACACATTATGGTACAATACTTATGCCCTTTCTCTCTTATTTTACAAGGTTTACATGAAGAGGGAGAATGCCGGCAGCAGGAATTCTTGACTGGAAAAGAAGCAAATCTGATATAACTATTGTGCACAACTCCAAAAGTCCTGAAAATTTACGGAGAATTATTTTGGAATATAAAAAAATACTAGGTGAAACAAATACCTGAGGGGGGCCACCAGGAGGCGACAAGCCTACCAGGCGCGACCGCCCCTCTAGTCGTGCCTCGCAGGCTTGTGGCCCACCTGACAGGCCCCCGACACCCATCTTCTCCCATATGTTGGGTTTTGACCTGGAAAAAAAATCAAAGGAGAGCTTTCGGGGTGAAACGCTGCCGTCTCGAGGCGGAACTTCAACATAACCAATCTAGAGCTCCGGCAGGGCTGTTCTGCCGGGGAAACTTCCCTCTTGAAGGGGGAAATCGAAGTCATCGTCGTCACCAATGATCCTCTCATCGAGAGGGGGTCAATCTCCATCAACATCTTCACCAGCATCATCTCCTCTCCAAACCCTAGTTCATCTCTTGTATCCGGTCTTTGTCTCAACACCTCAGATTGGTATCTGTGGGTTGCTAGTAGTGTCGATTACTCCATGTAGTTGATGCTAGTTGGTTTACTTGGTGGAAGATCATATGTTCAGATCCTTTATGATAATTAATACTCCTCTGATTATGAACATGAACATGTTTTGTGAGTAGTTACGTTTGTTCCTGAGGACATGGGATAAATCTTGTTATAAGTAATCATGTGAATTTGGTATTCATTCGATATTTTGATGAGATGTATGTTGTCTCTCCTCTAGTGGTGTTATGTGAACGTCGACTACATAACACTTCACAATTATTTGGGCCTAGGGGAAGGCATTGGGAAGTAATAAGTAGATGATGGGTTGCTAGAGTGACAGAAGCTTAAACCCTAGTTTATGCGTTGCTTCGTAAGGGGCTGATTTGGATCCATAGGTTTCATGCTATGGTTAGGTTTACCTTAATTCTTCTTTCGTAGTTGCGGGTGCTTGCGAGAGGGGTTAATCATAAGTGGGAAGTTTGTCCAAGTAAGGGTAGTACCCAATCACCGGTCCACCCACATATCAAATTATCAAAGTAACGAACGCGAACCAAATGAGCATGATGAAAACTAGCTTGACAGAAATTCCCGTGTGTCCTTGGGAGCGCTTTGCTTTATATAAGAGATTGTCCAGGCCTGTCCTTTGCTATAAAAAGGATTGGGCTACCTTGCTGCACCTTTGCTACACTTATTACTTGTTACTTGTTATGAATTGTCTAATCACAAAACTATCTGTTACCGACAATTTCAGTGCTTGCAAAGAATACCTTACCGAAAACCGCTTGTCATTTCCTTCTGCTCCTCATTAGGTTCGACACTCTTACTTATCGAAAGGACATCTATAAATCCCCTATACTTGTGGGTCATCACTAATGAGTATGGGAAAAAATTGTACCCGTTGACGGGTATGGGTACAGGTAATGTGTAAGCTCAGGCGGGACGGGTAACACTATGGGGAGGCTCCACCCGTACCCATACCCTACGGGTGCCATCCCTACTTTCAATGAGTACATACTTTGACAAGATTTTGAAGGAGTTGAAAATGGATCAGTCAAAGAAGGAGTTATTTCATGTATTGTAAGGTGTGAAGTTGAGTAAGACTCAAAGCTCGACCACGACAGAAGAAAGAGAAAGGAGAAGGTCGTCCCCTATGCCTTAGATGTAGGCTCTATAGTGTATGACATGCTATGTACCGCACCTAGTGTATGCCACCATGCGTCTGGCAAGGGGTACAAGAGTGATCTAGGAGTGGATCATTGGACAGCGGTCAAAATTATCCTTAGTAACTAGAGGACTAAGGAAATGCTTCTCGATTATGGAGGTGGTAAAGAGTTCGTCATAAATAGTTATGTCGATGCAAGCTTTGACACCGACCCAGATGACTCTGAGTAGCAAATTGGATATGTATAGTGGAGCAGTCATTTGGAATATCTCCAAGTGGAGCGTGGTAGCAACATCTACAGTATGACATAAACATCTCTCACAAATAAAACATGATCAAACCCCAAAACTCATTGGATGTGAATCGCATGGCAATGTGACTAGCTTATTGACTCTAGTGCAAGTGGGAGAATGTTGGAAATATGCCCTAGAGGCAGTAATAAAGTGGTTATTATCATATTTCCTTGTTCATTATAATCGTTTATTATCCATGCTAGAATTATATTGATCGGAAACTTAAATACATGTGTGGATATATAAACAACATTGTGTCCCTAGTGAGCCTCTACTAGACTAGCTCATTGATCAAAGATGGTTAATGCTTCCTAACCATAGACATGAGTTGTCATTTGATAATGGGGTCACATCATTAGGAGAATAATGTGATGGACAAGACCCAACCGTAAGCATAGCATTTGATCGTATCACTTAGTTTTTGCTATTTTTTCTTCATGTCAAGTATATGTTCCTAAGACCATGAGATCATGCAACTCCCTGACACCATAGGAATGCCTTGTGTGTATCAAACACCACTTCATAACTGGATGATCATAAAGGTACTCTACATGTATCTCCAAGGATGTCTGCTGGGTTGGCATGGGTCGAGATCTTTTTCAGTACTATATGGATATATTGACGCTTGATGTGTGCACATACAACCGGATGGATTGCTTCCTAGCTAGCTTACACATTCTATCCAGATTCGTGTTGTCAGGGGCTCGGCATAGCTCCGACTTCGATCGTGCCGCGCCCGAACCGGCCGCCAACCTCGCATGAGCTGCCTCATATCCTATACAGGCCATGTCGTCGCTGCTGCCGACACCGTCGCTCGGACAACGACGGGATCTCTACCTTGCATGCAAGTCCGTAGAGTTGATGTGCATAGCTGCATGGATGGAGGTACTTTAAGATGTATAGTTGACTGCACTCCAAGCCTCCGGGATTTTTGACTTCTGGATGGATGGGTTTGAGTGTTGGTTTTAAGTTAACAGGTTTGCTATGTGCTTGAGTTGCCGATATGATCACTGCATGTGGAAGCAGATCGATTGTGTAGGTCGCCTGTTGTCGCCGCCCGCATGATCTTTCTGATGTCGTCTATCGTGCGTACGTGTTCGTGGCATGGTCTCTTTTGCGTATATAGATTAGATCTGGTAGCCTATCGACGTCGATCTACTTGCAAGCGTCGCCGGAGGCGCGTGGAGGAGTCATTGCTTGCATGTGCGGATGGAGGCGACGCAGCCACCGTTTGTGTGTGGCATGGAAGTCTTTGCCCGAAAGGTTGATATCAAGGGGCTGGGTGGTGTGAGCATGATAAATACCTTAGATAGATGTCGCTACTTCGATGCATGGCGTGATGTACATACGCACCAAGGCTATTTGCGCTTCCGGATTGGATATAAGAGCATCTACAGCCGGACCCCTCATACCTCCCTCAAACAACCGGGCAGGTTGCCGGCTCATTGACCGGTCAGAAAAAATTGACCCAGTCTGCCCCCTCAAATGGGCCTCAAACGCCCGGGCTGACCGACACCCATCATATCCATCCCAAATATGGGGCGGATATGAGGGAGCCCGGACGCGGCCGTCTAGCCCGCACTGGCCCGCATCGATCCCACATATATTCGTCCTCATCCGTTCACCGGAGCAAACCTTAGCCACTTCACTCCACTCCCCTCCACTCTCATTCGCCACCCTAGCTCACATCCGACGATCTCTGACCTTCCCCCGCAAGGACGGGAGGGGATATGACTCCGACCAGTCCGGATCCATCGACTGGGGGGGTTGTGCCCTGCGGCTTGGAGGAGGCAATGGTGGTTCGTATTGCACTCTGTCGCTCCCGCGAGGACAGTGCCCAGCCGACGGCAGGATCTGTCGGCCGCGACTCCATGGTGTACGCTCAACAGGCGCTCGGTTCCTCTAGGGTGGGCAGTTCATCGAGGTCCCGACGGGTGGATCCATCGACCGTTCCAGCGGACCTCGAGTCCCATCGGGAACGGGCTGCCCGTCGTGGGAAGGAGAGGATAAGGGTCGCCGAGGCCTTTCTCGCGGAGGAAATGGTGGAGGCGGCTAATGCGGCGACGCGGCCTGCCGTAGAGGAGGAAGCCATCCATGCCCGCATTTTGAAGCGACAACAGCGGAGGAACACGCGCGCCCTCGCCCGATAGTAGAATCGGGCGGTCCATGAAATGGTCGGACTGCCACCGAAGGAGGAGGAGGTGAGCGACGACGATGACAGCTCCGGCGACAAGCAGATCCGACTCGATCCATACCGCGTCTTCGACTGGTACTTCGGCGAGAAGGACAAGGGCAGTCGTGGCTGATGTCCACCATAGACAAACATGCCAAATTTTGGTAGTCTGATGACATGTTAGTAGTGATGGAGTAGCCGAACGATGTGTGTAATGCATCAATGTATTAGTTGCATGGTTTGTATGGAATTGAGATATGAGATTTGAGGTGTCTGGTTGCAGAATGCATTATTTGAGACGTGACCAGTCAATGTCTGCGGACGCGCCCGCGGGCATTTGAGGGGCCGGATTTGCAAGTTCCGACTGTAGATGCTCTAATCCCTCAGTCGCTTTTATTTGGCTAATTTGAATAAATCAATCTAATAAAACTCAATCTACTGGAAACTCAAACTTAGATGAACTATCTATGAAACAGATTTTTCTTTGATAATTGAATGACACTCGTGGATAGAGAAGATTAAACTATTCAGAAACAGGGCGATACAAAAATGATAAAAAAAAACCTAGAATCGACATCATTGGTTAACCAATAGTGTGTGTCGACGCTCGACCCATACCAAAGTCCTCAAATGCCGTGCCTCTACAAGACCAAGCCAAAGAGTATGCCATGATGCACGTGGAGACATTCTTCACCTTTTTCCTATATCAAAGAATGTGTGTAATATAGCGTCCTTTTTTAAAAAATCAAAAAACATGCACTGTGTTGAAATATATGACGCAGACTTTCAGGGTAGTTTAAGCCATGTTTATTTATTTATTTTTCGTTGCAACGCACGAACATATTTGATATTATCATTCATCATTCAAATCAAAAATAAAATAAAACAAACCCCACGATTAGAGCAACAAACTTGGGTCCGACTACGTGTTCAAATGGAGAAACGAGCGCGTGATTGGCGAAATTTTCGGTTTGAATTTTGCACGCTCTCCATGGACACCCGCTACTCCGCTTGGTATCTCAGCCGTGGCCACGCCTAACAAACCCAGATGGAGGAATACTGCACTACTATGCACACACAAAATGACGCAGGATTTCATCCAAATGTACTGCCAAAACATCGTCTTTCATATGGAGTATATCTCGTATACATTCATACAAGGTGGCATCCAAGAGAACTACGATGATTACGGACAATGATTCCCATTGAGTCGCAACCTTTACCATCAAATCACATGTAACCATTCCTATGTATGATACCGGACATTAACAGGTACTACTAGCTTCAGTCTTGTACTCCTATGGTATTTGCTCCAATTGGGTTCTTCCTCGGGAGCAGCGCACATGTTTTTTTCTTTCAAAAAGGAGGATTACCCCCTGCCTCTGTAGTAGCACTTGGAGAAGAAGAATCCAATTGGAGCAATTCATGCCAGTACAAGACTCAAGCTGCTACATCAGTAACAGGTTTGGTAAACCTACCTAGGTTAGGTGCCCCCATCAGGGTTCATCTCCATTTTCGATGTATTGTCATCACCACAAATGCTTGATCGAGCCACCTCAGAGTTGCTGGACTTCAAATTCCTCAACTTATCAAGTGCTTGCAACCATGGTGAATCAAGAATTGCTTGAAGCTTAGACTCGTCCATCATATTCAAATCTGCAATGCTCAAATCAAGTGAAACCTTCCCAGTTGGTGCCGCGCTCTCGACAGGGTGATCTTGTTTCCCAGTTACCTCCATAGCATCTGAAAAATCTGGCTTCTGTTCGATGTTTACTTCACAGGGCTTCTCAGTTTGTATGTTGGTATCAACAGGACACAGCATAGTGCTGCCATCCTCCTTCACTAGACCATTGTCTGTGGATGCTGGTTTGTTCAGATCAATATTGAACTTGTTCCCATCAGTGTCGAAATGTAACTGTTTCCTATCCTCTGTTCCGTTCACTTGGTTCTCTTTTCCAGAATTAGTAGGGTTGTTATTCTCTCCAAAGGAAGGGCGCACAAGCTTTCTCCTCTTCATTTTCCCAATAGTCTCCTTTCCTAAGTTGCCATCCAGCTGCGCTGTTTCGCTGCGCCTCTTGAAGTTTAAGAAGGGTGACTCTGTGCTTTCTTTTCCTTCTACTACGTTTGGCAGGTTCAGCTCAGCAAGAGGATACGTTATGTCAATGGACTGTTCAACAGCCAACTGTTTACCAGCATCATAAGTAAGTGCTCTATCCTCTCTTTTCTGAGAAATAAGTGTCATGTTCTCGCTTCTGATCTCTCTTTTTTCAGAAATAAGTGTACCGTTTTCGCTTCTGATCTCTCTTTCTTTAGAAATATGTGTTCTATTCCACTGCTCCACTGTTTTGTTCTCGTAGAAAGTGAATTAAGCATTTGACTGAGTGAAGGACCAGTAATTTCCTGAAGAGGTTGCTTCGGCGATAAGCGAGAAAACACACTGTTTTGTGAGCCAACAATTTCTTGAAGAGGTTGTTGCTTCGACGATAGGCGAGAAAACACACTGTTTTGTGAGTGCTGACCAGGAACTATTGTTGTCTTACTTTCAGCTCCTATTTCACGATTTGTATGTAATTGATCTGACATGTTGGCTCCAAGAACATTTTGAATATCCAGTGAACCTGAAACACTATGATTGGAACCATGTTTCCACCAATCATCATCAAAATCTTGAGCACAATCAGCAATCGGGATGTAATCACTAAAATCATCTTTCTGTTGACCAATTGTTGATACTTCAGGAACTTCAGGGTATGCAGGAATACCTTGTTGAATCAGTACTGGAGCTATTTGAGCTCTTTCCTTGCTTAAGTGCTGACGCTCTGATGTGTGTATCTCTTTGCACTGGTGACAGTCAATATCATAGTTGTCCTTCAAGTTAGCACTGCCTTGTGGATTTGCCAGAGAAAAATGATATGAAGGGACATTTGCAGTTGAATTTGCATAGTTTCTGTCTCCGCCAGTTGTAGCCTGAGTAATATGTTCAAGAGATCGTGAAGTACTGCCTACATATGACTGCTTTTCCGGCAACCTAATTCCATCAGTTGGACTGGCAGCCATGCATCCAAAAGAAAAGCTATTGTGCTTGTAGTCATCAGATATTGGATATGATTGATTTGTAACAAACTGATCTTGGTGATATCCTTTAGTCTGAGAACAGGGGGCATGTACCTGAGTTGAAATACCATCTACTGCTGAAACATCTTGGAGATGTGAATTGTTATGATAAGGTAACATCTTTTGAACATGATGGCTGCTGTGGATGGGATCAATTTGGGCTCCAACGGGTTTACTTACCAATGGCATTGACAGATTTGTTCGTGCCTCAAAATTATGTGGTACGATGCCACGCATGCTTGTAGGAGCAGAATAATTTGTTCCGGCTGTTAGAATCAAAGTGTGTGATTGATCAGTAGAAATGGGAGAAATATTTGGAGTCAAACTCCTTTTGTCTGGAATCCCTTTACTGAAGTGGCCTTCTTTCGAACGAGCACTTATGGTATAGTTGCAAATAGGTTGCTCTACCCTCTTATTATCAAACAACTCATATAGCTGGACAACCTGTCAGCAAGAACAAGTTTGTGCGATTATAACCTTGCAATAAAAAATTCATGGATTTTAACATTTAACCAAGTTCTGTAGTAAAGCAAACCTGCTGGTAGGAAAGGTCAAAATTGAATTTATATGGCGCATAGTAATTCTCTTTTATGGCATGAGAGAACTCATCTTCTGCAAGTGGTCTGCACTTCCAAATAATTTTGAATCGAACCTACAAAAAAACAAATGAATAATTCTTACAGTAGCACGCAAATACAATAAAGAAACAGTTTCCAGAAGCCAGAACGAATTATAATTGATATTTTATATTCAAACGGCTGCCTAGTACTGTAGTAAATGCAGTTTTTTTCTTAACAAGAAGTTTTCACAATTTTAACTGTGTAACTGAAAACCGTGAAGTAACCATCTAAACCAAAAAAAAGGAGTATATGAACCTGTTCATCCGATATCATACTTTATTTTTTTAAGAATGTGCCCAGATGGCTGAAGAAACCACTCATTTAGGGTAGGTAATGACAGATAACTTTGTGTCCATTGTGTCAATAGTCTTATTTTTTGCTGGGCACCTTACATGATCTTTGAGCTATCTTAATTATTAGTTGATGTGAAGTGTCAACTCTGAAGACAATGCAAGCTATGCCAAGATATATAGTCTTGGAAGGTTCAGCTCATGACTTTTGGGTTAAGGGATCATTTGCTCTTACTCCACCCAAAAATTTGTTGGAGAAGTGCATCAAATTGTCTAAGCCCCTGTGTCTCGTGTGATTAAAAAAATCAGAAAGAGCATCTTCATGGCACTAAAAGTCTGAAACCAAACAATTGACAATTATTTGAGCGGTCATAAATTTTCCAACGATAAAGTGTTAGTTTTCAGAGATATTAAACTCAGAAGACCCTATATTTTGATAAAATTGAACTGAAGAGGCATATGTTTGATGCAGGTTACCTGTGCAGGATATGAGCGACCAGTTGATCTAAAAGCAGCTCTGTCAGTAATATCCAGTCCACCATCAGAGGCGGCCTCAAACACCCCGTAAAGCTTGCGTTCGTTGTAGTCAAAGAGAAACAGAGGCATCCCTTGTTTGACATTGTCGACAAAGGGCTGATACTCTAAAGCAAGACTGAAAAAGCCTGAGCCAAAGAACTGCTCTCTTGCCCAGGTGTTGCACATGAAGATCGCACCTGCCATGTCGCTGTCTTGCCTGAAGGAGAGCCTCATCCTGACATTGCAACATGAACAGGTGAAATCGGTCAGAAACAAATCTGTGCCAAGTCATAAATTTCGTTATAGCACATTAGCGTGTGACAAGCAGGATTTCTCATCCATGAACTCATAATTCAGTATTGCTTGTTGTCAATGCCAAAAGATGTTTGTTGCACAGCTGATTCTGCAGGCTAAAAATAGGCCTAATCCCTAGTTCGAGGTCGCATGTTGTGTAACAAAAATATAAAAACCTAGAAAAGAAGATTGGTTCGTCCTGATCAAACAAAGGGAACAGAACAAACGTGCAGGGGTGCAGACACTCGCAAACCCGTCAGACAAACTAAAAGTAGATCGGAACTGAATAGGAAAAACTAGGTAGGCCGACACGCGCTGATCGAAACTGACTAGCCGAAAACCCTAGCCCCGAGTTGGTGAACTGACTGCCGCCAGCAGATCATCCCTATCCTACCGAATCCAGTCGGGTACCGAGCGGAGATGAAATGTCATGACGAACTGGCAAGGTGAAGGAAGCTATACGCGCGAAGGACCGGGCGTCTCGCCCCGAAGACGGGCGGGGGCGCGGCGCAGCAGGAGGAGGACGGCCGCCCGATGACAGCTGCTGCTGCGGCGGCGGCGGCGGCTGCTTGTCGTCGATGACAACAGGGTTGCGGCGGCGGTTGCTTTCGTTTGGGAGAAGGGGGGAATTGGGGGGAAGGGGATGAGCTCCTCTCCGATTCGGCGCGGTGTTTATTTGGCGACGGGTTTTGGTTTTGGTGAGCAGCGGGAGGGCGAAGGCGCACTCGGCCGCCGTCGCGTTCCCGGAGGTGGTTCGGTTGTGTGCCACTGCCTCCGCGTTGCCGCGTGCGTGCGTGCGTCGCGAGCGGAGGCCCACCGAGACCCTCCCCTGAATCCGGAACAGGCCCTCCTTGCGCGAGGACAGTTTCTGGGCTTGTTTTTTTTTAACACGGTACACGCAAGCGTTTATATATATTCATATTTTTCTTAATATAATATATATATACATGTACATACACTTGTTTTAAAAATGCACACATGCATATCATATTCATATGAACACCTTTAAGAGACTGAGCCACCATATCATCTCGAGATTTACGAAGTCACTGTAGGCGTCTCGTCGTTGACAGAAACGTCTCCTCCCACTAAATGTATATCGCCAGAAATCCTGAACTAAATCTAGAAATAATGCGAGCAACAAGACTTGAATCTTGATGGGCTGAGAATACCAATGTCCCTCTAATCATCCAACCACAGGTTGATTCACGGACTTGTTTGTTAGTGCTCCTCTCTCCCTTGAATTAAAATCACGACAAAAATTATGAGCAGAAAAGGTAATTTGTAGTTTGTTTCTACAAAGTAATTTTTTTGTGCTGCTCATTGATATCAAAACTAGTCGTCAACAAATATCATGATAAATCGGTACGGAACCCGCCATTGATACAATCTTGTTGGCATCACCCTTGACCTCCACTTCTCCAAAATGAAAGCAGCCGTGTCTGCAAACCTATAATTGTGCAACCGACAAGTAGCCACCGTCGCCACCACTTGTGCAATCGGCGTATGTCATCCTCCTGCTGCATCACGCACCATCCATGTCGGTGCGAGAAGCGTAATCCTTTGCACGTATGGTGTTCTTTTCTTCCTACTCCATTGTATATTTCACCTTTGCTCGGTACCCGGCTAGATTATGTAGGGTAGGGATGGCCTACTGCCGTTAATTAGTTCACCAATTTGTCGGTTTCAGTCAACACGTGTTAGCCTATCTACTTTTTCCTATTCAATTATGATCTATTTGTGTTTGTTTGAGTGGGGGGTGGAGGGTTGCGAGTATCTTTAATCAACTTGGTAAACTGCAAAATAGATCATTGATCCTTAAACCAGCTTGTATGTTTCCTTTGATTGATTGGAAAGAATCACTCTTTACTTTTTTGTTTTTTACATGGCGATTTGAACAAAGGATTGGACATATTCTCAGCCCGCGGAATTTTGTTATGCAACAAACATGTTTTGGCAATGATATCAAGGATCTATTGAATTATGAATTTAATAGATGAAAAATTCTGCTCATCACATGTTGAGTATGCTATAAGAAATTTATGATTTAGCATAGATTTGTTTCAGATGATATCACATGTCTATGTTGCAACGCTAGAATGAGGCGTGATTTGACCAGGCTCTCCTTCAGGCAAGACATCGACATGAATGATGCAATTTTCATGACCAAGAGTGACACAAGGGAGCACTGCTTTGGCTCCAACGGTTTCACACTCCGACTAAAGTATAGGCCTTTGTAGACAATGTGAAACCAAGGATGTCTTTGTTTCTCTTTCACTATAAGAGCACAAACTTTACTAGTATTTGAGGCCACCTCTGATGGTTGACTGGATATTACTAAGAGTGTTGCTTTTATCTCAGCTAGGCACTTGTATCCCCCACAAGTAACCCTCATCAAATATACATCTTCAGTGCAAATTCATAGAAAATGCAGTGTCTTCTGATTATAATATCTTTGAAAATTAACACTTCGTAGTTGGTAAATTTTATGACCACTCAAATAATTATTAAGTGTTTGGTTTCATACTTTTAGTGCCATGAAAGAATTTTTTTTCTGAATTTTTAATCGAATGAGACATATAGGCTTAGACATTTTATTGCACTTCTCAAACATATTTTTAAGTTGAGTAAAAGAAAATGACCCCTTAACCCAAAAAATAAAATGGTGTACGTACCGAAATCCACATTTGTAAGGAAAAAATTGAGTCATCTCAATGAGGATTTGGCCTCCAGTACATACATGACACCCGCTTTCCCTATCATGTTGTCCTCTTCAATGGGAAAGAAACCATCGCTGCAAAAAGAATAATTTAGTCATCAAGTCGTTGCCGCCTCATGTTCCACTTAGAGCTCTTACTCCTACTCTAATGCTCCCGATCTATCATCATATTGTGCAAGAAATCACATCACCTTCAATGAATCTGGTGTCGAGATGCATCAGATCTAGTGGTTTTCGAGTCATCATAGACTGGAACACGAGGTGGTAGGATGTTGGGGGATGAGGCATGAAGTCAAAAGTAGACCTATGAACTTAAGAAAAGAGGGGATTAATGAGATGAAAATCATGGTTGATTGTTAGCGAGGAGGTTAGGAGATGGACAATGGGTAGGGAGGTTGCGGCGGTGAGGGGGTGAATATGTGCTAGGGTTTGTCTCGAGAGTTGATTATATATGAGGACACGACTTGTATAAACCGTTGGATCCATTTAAAAATATTTGTGATATTATGCCACAAAAATGGGAACCTTTAAAACTTTCTAATTTTGGAACAATGTATATGGACTCAAAAATGGGAAGGGGAGGCAATCAGATGAGTATCAAGTTAGAAATCCAGAAACCGCGGCCCAAACCCACCACCCTTTCTCTATTAGATGTGGACCCATGGGCACAAACTTGCCTAAACCTATCAGGTACTCCATGCCCAATACCCATGGTCATAATAGATGAGCAAAATAAATAGTCCATGCCCAAATTCCTCGCTTATGTTATGGTATGAAGGAATAAACAGTCGAAAGGTGGTTGGCGGTCCTTGATAGCCTACGCTCCTTGGTGGCATGGGCCTCATTTGTAGGGCATCGTCGTCTATCTTCTTGTCATCAAAATCAATTTTTTTTCTTTTGAAGTTTATTACTAGCACATAAACAACACCAATTTGCAAAGAGAAAACTGAAAATAGTGTTAGTACCAACAAGAATTATTCAAGACACAAAAATTGTGAAAAACATAAGCAAAGTGATTTCCATTAGATGTGTTTGTATAATTTTTCATTGCTACTAATGAGTTGTTTATTGAACTCTGACACTCTTTTCACAGAATCACTTTTAGACCAATTGCCCCCCAATCAACTTGTTGATGTTTGTCGATGACTTGTTCGCATGTTGTCAATATATTTTCCTAGAAAACTACTTAGATGTATCCTCATCCAAAGATTCATCTCCATATATAGTCAAATCCCTCATTGTTCTAAATGTACCGTCATTTTTAGCAAAATAAACCATATTATCCTTAACATCAAGCATATCCTTCTTGTACTAGACAGGGATCCCAACTCATTTCCCTTGGGGCACCCCCTCATTCTTCTGACAAATATGAATCTTCGGCTTACATCTTCATAGCCAACAAATTTAAAGCTAGGCTTAGTGTTTATAAGGTCAAGATAATACCATGTGCTATTAGACTCACTCTCATCAACTCGGTTTTTGAATGCATCTCAGTCTACCCCCCCCCCCCAATTTTTTTACTTGCCAAGCTCATTGCTATCGTTAGAATTGTTTGGTGATCCAATGTTAAGAGAGGAGCGCTATGCTAGAGCTTTATGTATTACAGCCTAGAAGGACATATGTACTCCTAAAAAGAAGGGGAGACTGCTATAGGAAATATTCTAGTTGCCAACAAATGGTTAATTCATTAACTTCTTAGAGGATTGACAATTATTAACTCAAGGACTGACGAGGTTATGTACCTAGGGTAGGGTCCTAGACCTGACTTACATACCCTACCTAAAGACACTGTATTGGAGGACTTAAAGACTACAAGAAGGACTCCAACTGAAGTCACCTTAGTGCATGAGTCACTCAACAGATAATCCACTCGGCGGTTTCTCCCTCCACTCGACATTAGCTTTTCACTCAGAAGAACCAATGGCCAGTCGACAGCAGAACATCAGAAGGCACCCTAAGGAGGCCAATAGGCAGGCGTTCGACTAGTCATCATTAGTATCATTTATTACATACATTATCAGTAACGTAAACCTTTATTACCATGATCGAACCCTTGGGTGTCGGGTATTCATGAGGGGCAGCACACTCTATATAAGCTGCCCCTCCCCTCTGGCACAATGGTTCGCACCCCCTATAACACTCATATTCTACACGACAGAAAGCTACCGAGCACTGAGATGTAGGGTTGTTACCTTCCCGAGAGGGGCCTAAACTCATACATTCGTGTGTACATTCTCGTCGTAGCTAGGACTCTACCCTCTCATTACGTACCCCTACCTTCTACTGTCAGACTTATTCCCACGACAGTTGGCGCCCACTGTGGGGCAGGCGTCTAAGCGACTTCCGACGAGGTTGCGATTTTTTCCTTCGTCATGTCTTCCGGCGGCGGTTTGTTCCTTGGCCACGAGATCCGTCTCGGTGCGCTCACTTTCATCATCGACGATTCGACATGGCTTCAGGAAGCGCCTCTAGATGTTGAGGCGCTCCCGATCCACGGGGCGGCACACTTCCGTGCAAGATCCTACGACATTCTTCTTCGGCATCGTTGACTCCGTACCTGTCGGCCCTCCCCGTTGTTCCTCGCCACAAGCGATCCGGTCTTTCGCGGCTCCAGCGCTGGGTGAGGCATGCGATGGCTCCCCAGGGCGAATCTCCGCAGAACATGGCTATCGTGCCCGCTGAATCACTTCACAGCGTGTTCGACTCAGTGTCGGATTAGTCTAACGTCCTGTCCGAGTGTGAGAGTTACGATCCAGCAGCTGAGGTACTTATGGCTCGTTCTCATCAAAGCCCGCCCCGCTTCGGTCGTGGCAAACGCGAGACTGGGGGTTCGTCGAGTGAGCAGCAGCATCGAGATGAGGAGGTCCTTCATACGCCCATCATCAATACGACTGCTGAGGCCCAGGCCTTGGAGGCCACGCGCCTTCGGCTCGAAGAGATGCAGAGAGAACTCGACGAGCGTGCCCGCCGGCGTCCACCCGTTCCTAGTCGACGTCAGCGACAATTGTTTCCGAGTGGATCTCGGAACAACTTTGAGGTATTCCGTACTCCAATTTTGAATGTTGCAGCCGCTGCTAGGATTGCAGATTTCATACAGCCGTCGCGTTCAGAGGCTGGCAGAGGTTTGTAGCAGATTCGAGCATTGCTTGATGCGGCACAACAGCAGAATTCAGTTGTTTCTCAGTCGCGCAATAGGATACACAACAATTCGCCCAAGGCAGATACAGTTCAGTCAGCACATAGCCCTGGGTCACCTCTGCGTCGCAGGGGCGATGGTTACCGTGAAGATCAGTATCGAGATCAGGGATGAGATCAGTTTGCTCCTCGTTTTCACCGTGATCACCACTGTCGAGTGCCTACTCCTCCGTGGAGTGGTTCGTATGTGTCCCGACACTATGACGATAGGCGGTCGTTCGGTGATGAGCGGAATCCTGGATTTGATGCGAGGGATATCCTTGCACAGAAGCGGATTGACAGAGGCAGGACTCACAGGGATGGTTATGATAGAGACTATCCGAGTGGAAGTGGTGTCGTCGTCTCTGGCCCCGAGTGTTTCAGCAGAGCCATCCGGTCTGCTGAGATTACCCCCAACTTCAGGTTGGCGGCTGGAATCAGCAAGTTCATAGGAGAGTCGAAGCCTGAAACATGGCTAGACGATTACCGAGTGGCGGTGCAGATTGGTGAAGGGAATGATAACATAGCCATGAAGCATTTGTCCTTGATGTTGGATGGTTCAGCCCGAGCGTGGTTGAATCGTTTGGCTCCTTCTATCATCTACTGCTGGGAGGGTCTTGCCCGAGTGTTCATCAGAAATTTTGAGGGCACATACAAGCGTCCAGCTAGTTTGATTGTCCTGCGGCACTATGTTCAGAAGCCCAATGAAACTTTGAGGGTTTACATTCAGCGTTGGTCCACTCTACATCACACACTGGAAAATATTTCCGAGCACCAAGTCGTTTGCGCCTTCAAGGCTGGTGTTAAGTATAGAGAGCTTTACCTGAAGTTTGGTCGTACAAGAGATATTTCACTGAGTGAGATGATGGAGATTGCCACTCGGTATGCCAATGGCGAAGAGGAAAACCGCCTCCGCAGCGGCAAGGGAAAAACAGTCGACAATGATGCCGGCGGCAATTCCAGTCGGAAACAAAAGTGCAAAGCCGATAGCCCTGCTCAGGCAGAGGCGACCGCTCTGGCGGCACAAGGAAAGAACAAGGGGAAACCCAAAGGGCAGTTTACCCCCCAAGAAAGTAAAGAATCAGCCTGGAACAGATGTTATGGATTTACCGTGTGCAATCCACACAAAGAAAGATGAGGAAGGCAATTTGATATTGCCGAAACATACCACTCGATAGTGCAGATTGCTGATCCAACAGTTCAAAGAAGGTCAGTCGAGTGAGAAATCTCCTAGAAAGGAGGATGATGAAGACAAAGAGGAATTCCCTGAGGTCAATGCCACTTTGATGATTTTTGCTGATGTAGAAAGCAAGAGTCAACTGAAAGTTATTAATAGAGAGGTCAACATGGTTGTTCCCACAACCCCCACGTACCCAAAATGGTCTCAGACTGTTATCACATTGACCAGTCGGACCACCCTACTCATGTTGCTACCCCCAGTTGGCAAGCTCTGGTGGTGGACCCTGTTGTGGGAGGCACTCGACTCTGCAAGGTTCTCATGAATGGAGGGAGTGGTTTGAACATCCTATATGCGGATACCCTAAAGGGGATGGGCATTCCGATGTCCCGTCTCAGCGAAACCAACATGCAGTTCCACGGAGTCATTCCCGGGAATAAGGCCAAGTCACTCGGCCAAATTGCATTGGATGTGGTGTTTGGCACCGACAAGAATTTTCGTAAGGAGAAACTGACGTTTGAAGTTGTAGACTTCCAGAGCGCGTATCACGCCATCCTTGGTCGTCCGGCTTATGCCCGTTTCATGGCCCGTCCATTTATGTGTATCTGAAGTTGAAGATTCCTGGACCCAAATGTGTGATCACAGTCACAAGGAATCGACAGAGGGCTGAGGAGTGCCTCCAGCAGGGCTCCAAAATTGCCGACCATCAAATGGCTACGGTCGAATTGGAAGAGTACAAGAAGAATACCGATCCTGCCGACCTGCTGCATGCCAAGAAGCCCGCTTCTGAGTCTGCTTTTCAGTCGGTAGGGGAAGTAAAGAAAGTGCACATTCACACGACAGATCCTAATGCTGCTCCGACCAACATCTTGACGACACTCGACAACAAATAGGAAGCCGAGCTGATCCAGATCCTCCATGAGAACTGGGACATCTTCGCATGGAAGCCTGCTGACATGCCGGGTGTACCTAGGGAACTGGCTGAGCACCGACTGAGAGTTGACCCGAAGACCAAGCCTGTGAAAGAGCACTCGCGTCGGTCGGCAGCAAAGAAGCAGAAGGCAATCGGCAAGGACGTGGCTCGACTCTTGGCGGCCAAGTTCATTCGGAGATTTACCACTCTGAGTGGCTCTCGAACGTCGTCATGGTCCCCAAGAAAGATAAGTCACTCCACATGTGTATTGATTTCAAACATATCAATCGGGTCTGCCCGAAAAATCATTTTCCGCTCCCCCGCATGGATCAGATTGTCGACTTGACTGCGGGATGTGAGCGTTTGTCCTTTCTCGATGCTTACTCTAGATATCATCAGATCCGTCTGTTTGGTCCAGATGAAATAAAGACAACCTTCATCACCCCTTTCGGGTGTTTCTGTTATATCACCATGCCTTTTGGTTTGAAAAATGCCGGCGCTACTTTCATGTGCATGATTCAGAAATGCCTACTTGACCAAATCCCTCAGAATGTCGAGGCCTATATGGATGATATTGTTGTCAAGTCTCGCAAAGGTTCCAACCTGCTGACTGACTTGGTAGAAACATTCGCCAATCTGAGGAAGTATGATATCAAGTTAAACCCGTCCAAGTGCATTTTTGGTGTTCCTGGTGGCAAGTTGTTCGGTTTCCTCATTTCCGAACGGGGAATCGACGTCAATCCTGAGAAGATCAGCGCCATCACCCGAATGAAAAGCCCTGAGCATGTGCATGATGTTCAAAAGCTCACGGGTTGCCTGGCGGCGTTGAGTAGATTTATTTCTCATCTCGGTGAGAAGACGTTGCCTTTATACCGACTGATGAAGAAGCTTGATACATTCGAGTGGAATCCCAAAGATGAAGCAGCGTTTGTCAAGCTCAAAGCCCTGCTTTCCACCCAGCCGGTGCTTGTTGCTCCGCACAACAAAGAACCCTTGTTCCTGTACATTGCAGCCACTAATCAAGTCGTCAGTACGGTTCTCACTGTCGAGCGGGAAGAGGAGGGCACGGCTTATAAAGTCTAACGTCCAGTTTACTATATCTCCAAAGTGTTGACTCCTTCAAAGAAAAGGTACCCACATTACCAGAAGCTCGTCTATGGTATATATCTATCAGCGAAGAAGGTGGCACACTACTTTCAGGATCACTCAATTTCAGTCGTCAGTGATGCTCCATTGTCTGAGATCCTCAACAATCGAGATGCGACTGGTGAGTGGACAAATGGGCTATTGAGCTCGTCTACTTTGATATCAAGTTTGAAGCAAAAAAGGCAATCAAATCTCAAGCACTCGCTGATTTCATGGCCAAGTGGATAGAACAAGAGCAGCCAATTCAAATCCACTCGGCACACTGGACCATGTTCTTTGATGGCTCTAAGATGCTGAATGGGTCTGGTGTCGGCGTAGTATTGGTACCTCCAAAAGGCGACAAGCTCAGCTATGTCCTTCAGATTCACTTTGATTCCTCCAATAATGAAGCTGAATACGAGGCACTCCTATATGGGTTGCGTATGGCCATCTCACTCGGCGTCCAGTGCCTAATGGTATACGGTGACTCTGATTTGGTGGTCAACCAAGTGATGAAAGAGTGGGACATCAGGAACCCTGCTATGACCGGATATTGCAATGCAGTGAGAAAGCTTGAGAAGAAGTTTGAAGGTTTGGAACTCCACCATATTCCCCGAGTGAACAATCAAGTAGCTAATGAGTTGGCAAAGATCAGATCCACTTGGAAGCCTGTACCTAGCAATGTGTTTCTGGAACATCTGCATTCTCCTTCGGTACAAGAAGATCCCTTCACTAAAGATCCCCCACAAGCAATAAGCGCCCTAATCTGACTGAAGTAGATATCCCGGCAGTCATAGATCTGGTCATGGAGATTTTGGTGATCATACCTGATTGGACGGTGCCATATACTGCGTACATACTGAGGCACGAACTCCCAGAAGACGAGGTTGATGCCCGACAGATTGTCCGCAGATCCAAGGCCTTTACAGTGATGGATGATCAACTTTACAGAGAAAGCATAACTGGGGAGACTTAGCGGTGTATCTCCCCTGAGGAAGGTCGACTAATTCTGGAGAAAATTCACTCAGGAACATGTGGTCATCATGCGTCCTCTCGGACGATTGTCGCCAAAGCATACTAAGATGGTTTCTTCTGGTCACGCGCCAACGAAATGGCTAAGGAGATTGTCGATCGCTACGAAGGATGTCAGTTCTACTCAAACTTGTCGCACAAGCTTGCATCTGCCTTGAAAACTATTCCACCCGTCTGGTCGTTCACTGTATGGGGCTTGGATATGGTTGGCCCTTTCTGAATGGGTCAGAGTGGATTTACTCACCTGCTTGTAGCAGTTGACAAGTTCACTAAGTGGATTGAAACTAAGCCCATAAAGAAGCTGAACTCGCGCACTGCAATAAAATTCATGAGAGAGATTACGATCCGGTATGGAGTTCCCCACATCATCATTATAGACAATGTCTCAAACTTCGACTCGAAAGAGTTCAGACACGTTTGCTTCACCCAAGGCACTCGGGTGGATTACGTATCTATTGCGCAGCCTCAGACTAATGGTCAAGCTGAGCGAGCAAATGGCCTTATCCTTAAAGGATTGAAGCTTCGACTCATGCGGGATCTTGAACATGCTGCTAGAGCTTGGGTGATTGAATTGCCGTCTGTACTATGGGGCTTGAGGACAACTCCTAATCGGTCCACTGGGCGCACTCCTTTCTTCTTGGTGTATGGAGCTGAAGTTGTTTTGCCGAGTGATCTCCTTCACAATTTTCCTCATGTAGAACTTTACTCCGAGGCTGAGGCTAAACAAGCACGACAAGACGGTGTGGATCTCTTGGAAGAAGAGCACAAAATGGCTCTGATTCGTCGACTGTGTATCAGCAAGATTTGTGTCGCTTCCATGCAAGGCACGTCAAGAGTCAGTCATTCCATGAGGGTGATCTGGTGCTCCGGGTGGATCAGCAGCGGCCACACAAGCTCGCCCCCGCGTGGGAAGGTCCTTTCATCGTCACCAAAGTACTGAACAATGGAGCCTACCACCTCTACAACCTCAAGAAGAAGATCGATGAGCCGCGTGCTTGGAACGCAGATTTACTTCGACGTTTTTATACTTGACGGCTGAGTTGTTTTGATGTAATAAGAGTACTCCAGACGATGTCATTTATCAAAGTTATGACTCTCGTAGTCTATTGTCGATTCTGATCGTGCAATCTCACATTCATAAACACTCCGAGTGACGAGCGATCCTCTCACTCGGGGGCTTAGCTGCGAACCAACTTTCGCCTAAGTTAAAAAACTTCCAAGTGGATTACATCCTATCCACTCAGAAACTTATCTGCGAACCAGCCTTCGTCTAAGTTCAAAAACACTCTGAGTGACGAGCGATCCTCTCACTCGGGGGCTTAGCTACGAACCAGCTTTCTCCTTAGTTAAAAAACCCTTTCGAGTGGATTACATCCTATTCACTTGGAAATTTAGCTGCGAACCAGTCTTCGTCTAAGTTAAAAAACACTCCGAGTGACGAGCGATCCTCTCACTCGGGGGCTTAGCTATGAACCAACTTTCGCCTAAGTTAAAAAATCCTTCCGAGTGGATTACATCCTATTCACCCAGAAACTTAGCTATGAACCAGTCTTCTTCTAAGTTCAAAACACTCGAGTGATGAGCGATCCTCTCACTCGGGGGCTTAGCTGCGAACCAGCCTTTGCCTAAGTTAAAAAAAACCTTCCGAGTGGACTACGTCCTATTCACTCGAAAACTTAGCTGTGAATCAGTCTTTGTCTAAGTTCAAAAACACTCCGAGTGACGAGCGATCCTATCATTCGGGGGCTTAGCTACGAACCAACTTTTGCCTAAGTTAAAAAAACACTTTCGAGTGGATAACATCATGTTCACTCGGAAACTTAGCTATGAATCAGTCTTCATCTAAGTTAAAAACACTCCGAGTGACGAGCGATCCTCTCACTCGGAGGCTTAGCTGTGAACTAGATTTTGCCTAAGTTAAAAAAACCTTCCAAGTGGATAACATAATGTTCACTCGGAAACTTAGCTGCGAATTAGTCTTCGCCTAGGTTAAAAACCCTTCCGAGTGACAAACATTCTTCTCACTCGGGGACTTAGCTACGAACTAGTTTTTCGCCTAAGTGTGAAATTCTTCCGAGTGATGAACATCCATTCCATTCGGAAACAAAACAGAATCAACCAAGCAAAGGATTGAAAGCAAAATGCAGATAAATCCAGAATTCCTAGTGCGGATAAAAGTTGTTCACGTAAACAGAAGTACTTAGGCCTAAGGCCTAAACGAAGTTTTAAAACGGCTACACCATCACTCAACATACCGAGGCAAATAAAGTTTTAATTGCGATGAAAGTTTCATCAAGCACCCGTGGGACTCGTGGTCTCGACAAAAGTGTCCAGATCAATTCCATCATCAATCCGAGTGGCGGCGTGATAACCCACAAGTATAGGGGATCACAACAGTTTTCAAGGGTAGAGTATTCAACCCAAATTTATTGATTCGACACAAGGGGAGCCAAAGAATATTCTCGAGTAGTAGCAGCCGAGTTGTCAATTCAACCACACCTGAAAGACTTAATATCTGCAGCAAAGTATTCAGTAGAAATTTAATATGGAAGTAACGGTAACAGTGGCAAAGTGGTAGTAGCAGTTTGTAGTGATTGTAACAGTAGCAACGGAAAAGTAAATTAGCAAAGATCAATATGTGAAAAGCTCGTAGGCAATGGATTAGTGATGGATAATTATGTCGTATGGGATTCATCATGCAACGGTTATAAAATAGGGTGACATAAAACTAGCTCCAATTCATCAATGTAATGTAGGCATGTATTCCATATATAGTCATACGTGCTTATGGTAAAGAACTTGCAAGACATCTTTTGTCCTACCCTCCCGTGGTAGTGGGGTCCTAATGGAAACTAAGGGATATTAAGGCCTCCTTTTAATAGAGAACTGAACCAAAGCATTAGCACTTAGTGAATACATGAACTCCTCAAATTACGGTAATCACCGGAAAGAATCCTAGTTATTGTCACCCCGGGGGATGCGGATCATAACTCGTAATAGGTGTCTGCAACTTGCAAGATAGGATCAAGAACACATATATATTCATGATAAAATAATAAGTTCAGATCTGAAATCATGGCACTTGGGCCCTAGTGACAAGCATTAAGCATATCAAAGTCATAGCAACATCAATCTCAGAACATGGCGGATACTAGGGATCAAACCCTAACAAAACTAACTTGATTACATGATAAATCTCATCCAACCCATCACCGTCCAACAAGCCTACGGTGAGATTACTCATGAACGGTGGAGAGCATCATGAAATTGGTGACGAAGGATGGTTGGTGATGACGAAGGCGTCAATTTCCCCTCTCCGGAGCCCATAATGGACTCCAGATCTGGTCTCCTAAGGAAGAACAGGAGGTGGCGGTGGCTTCGCATCGTGAAACGTGATGAACTCTTCTCCTTGATTTTTTTCTCCCGGATAGGAATATATAGAAGTGGAAACGAGGTTACAGGAGCGACAGGGGGCCCACAAGCCACAGGGGCACGCCCTAGGGGGGTGGGCGTGCCCCCTGGCTTGTGGCCAGGTGGTGGGCCTCTGTAGTTGATTCTTTTGCCAATATTTTTTATTAATTCCAAAAATATTCTTCGTAAATTTTCAGGTCAATCCGAGAACTTTTATTTCTGCACAAAAATAAAACCAAGACAATTCTACTAAAACAGCGTTAGTCCAGGTCAGTTCCATTCAAATCATGCAAATTAGAGTCCAAAACAAGGGTAAAAGAGTTTGGAAAAGTAGATACGTTGGAGACGTATCAACTAGCCCAAGCTTAAACCTTTGCTTGTCCTCAAGCAATTCAATTGATAAACTAAAAGTGATAAAGAAAAACATTTACAAACTCTGTTTGATCTTGCTGTTGTAAATATGTCTAACTTATGTTCAAGTTTTTAGCAAATATTATGAACTAACCACATTCACAATAACATTTAGGTCTCAAATTTACTCATATCAATGGCACAATCAACTAGCGATCAATAATAATAAGTCTCGGATGACAACAATTTTATCAAAAAATCATGATACAATATGACATAATGGTATCTCGCTAGCCCTTTCTGAGACTACAAAACATAAATGCAGAGCACCTCTGAGAACAAGGACTGACTAGACATTGTAATTCATGGTAAAAGAGATCCAGTCACACTCATACTCAACATCAATTAATGGCAAAGCATACAAATGATGGCAATGCTCTCTAACTGGTGCCTTTTATAAGAGGATGATGACTCAGCAGTAAAATAAAATAGACATGCCC
The DNA here is from genome assembly GCA_022496015.1 of Hordeum marinum. Classification (NCBI taxonomy): domain Eukaryota; kingdom Viridiplantae; phylum Streptophyta; class Magnoliopsida; order Poales; family Poaceae; genus Hordeum; species Hordeum marinum. The sequence continues at coordinate 420,211,778 of CM039675.1, forward strand.
TTCATAAAGGGGAGCATTGATTTGTAGAGGTGCCAGAGCTCGAATTTTTAAGACAGGGATGAATAATAATTTTGAGCGGTATGCTTTCATTGCCAACATAACAACTAAGAGATCTCGATATCTTCCATGCTAGATACATTATAGGCGGTTCTCAAACAGAATAGTAAATTTTTTACTCCCCCTCCACCAAATCAATCACACTCCACGGCGGACCGAATCCACGGGTACCATCCATACAAACACAATCCTGGGGGAGTTTTGTTTATTATACTTTTGATTTGATTTTTGAGCATGGGACTGGGCATCCTGAATACCAGCCACTTCCTCGTGAATGATAGTGAATCAACACGTATCGTGAGAATAACCCACCTAGCATGGAAGATACTGACAACCCTCAGTCACTACATGAGCGATTTGGGCATACAAAACGGAATATTTGTTTGAAGGTTTGGAGAGTGGCACATGCAAATTTACTTGGGATGACAGGTAAATACCGCATATAGGTATGTGTGGTGGACTCATATGGAACAACTTTGGGTTTATGGAGATGGATGCACAAGCAGTATTCCCACTTAGCACAAGTGAAGCCTAGCAAAAGACTGGGGAGCGACCAACTAGAGAGCGACAATAGTCATGAACATGCTTTAAGATTGACCAACATTGAATACAAGCATGAGTAGGATATAAATCACCATGAACATAAACATCATGGAGGCTATGTTGGTTTTGTTTCAACTACATGCGTGAACATGTGCCAAGTCAAGCCACTCAAATCATTCAGAGGAGGATACCATTCTATCATACTACATCACAACCATTTTAATATGAATGTTGGCACTCAAAACAAACCATTATTAAGCATGGCATGAATAACTATAATCTCTAATTGTCATTGCAAACATGTTCAACCCATAATGAGCTGAATCCCGAACGACGAGCTAATCATATTTACAAAAACAATATAGTTAGACTTCATACCAGCTTTTCTCCATCTCAGTCATTTCATCATATATCGTCATTATTGCCTTTCACTTGCACGACCGAACGATGTGAATAATAAGAGTGCACGTGCATTGGACTAAGCTAGAATCTGCAAGCAGTAACTCAAAGGAGAAGACAAGGCAATATGGGCTCTATGTAAGATAAACAATACTGCATATGAGAGCCACTTAACATTTCATCATGGTCTTCTCCTTACGACCCCAAGAAAAGGAGTTTCAAAGCAAGAACGAGAAAAACTATTTACACGGGAAAACTCCCAACAAGCAAAAGAAGAACGAGAAATCTTTTTGGGCTTTCTTTTAATGCTCCAACTAAAAAACCAAGAAGGTAAAGCTAAAACTATTTTTTGGATTTTCTTAAAGATTAATCAAACACACAAGAAGAAAGCATAAAGAAGAAATAAACTACCATGGATAGTACAATTAAAAGTATGAACACCGATAACTGAAATGAGTGTGTGAACATGAATGTAATGTCGGTGAGAAATACGTACTCCCCCAAGCTTAGGCTTTTGTCCTAAGTTGGTCTAGGGCCACGGCTGGCCGGATAATATCCAAAGTGATGGTTGGGGTTGTACTGGGTTGCGGCGGCTATCGCCTGAACGACTGCAGCATGAAGGCGAGCTGATTCCGCGTTCCTCTCGTACTCGTTTGCCTCCTCTCTGGTTATAAGGTATCTTTGTTTTTCCTGAAAGTTAAAGAAGGCAGGAGCAGGAAGGGTAACATGGACACCACGTTGTCTGTCAAAAATTAGTCAGTACTGGAGGGATTGTTTGTTCCTTTCAAGAAACTGGCAGCGCACCAAAGCCTCATAATAAAGAAAAGCAAGGGGTAACTAAATATCATTCTCTCTTATGGGTACCCCAAGATACTTAGCTACACGGGTGGCATAAATTCCACCAAAGAAATCTCCATCCTTAGCATTAAGATGTAACCTCCTGGCAATAATAGCCCCCAAGTTATATCGTCTATCTACCATTACAACACTCTTAAGAATACTCAGATCAGGCACGCAAAGGTGGCTATGATCATGTTTACCGTTAATACATCTACCTATGAAGAGAGAAAAATAATTATAGCCGGAAAGTGAATGCTCCCCAAAGTAGCTTGCGTAATGATTCTAGTTTCTCCCACCGTGATGCTAGCAAGGAAATCATTATATTCATTTTTATGAGGATCGCTATGGCTACCCCACTATGGAATTTTGCATGCATCATTAAAATCCTCTAGGTCCATGGTATAGGACTTATCATAAAGATTAAATATAACAAAATGAGAATTACGCTTGGATGAAAATTCAAACCTCCACACGAAAGAATCAGTGAGTTGATGATATTGCTTGCATCGGTCTGAAATAAAATCCTCAAGGCCAACATTCCTTATGTACACATAAAACTCTTCCTTGAACCCGGCGTTGTCCATGAATTGATCCGACGGCCATTCACAAGGAAGTACTCGAGCTTCCCTCGGTGGTTAAAAATCGGGCTCACGTAACGCGAGTCTCATAGTTTTCTTGCTCGAGGAACCACCTTGGTACATTCTCCTCAACATCTTTTCTTTCTCTGAATTTTTTAGTGAATCAAAATAAAAGTGAACAAAGCTCAACAATCCTCATAGCAACTACTCCCTCAAGTACCTAAAAGCTATATCACGCATCAAAACTACTTGGGACCATACAAATTTGACATGCAAGCTCAAGAACAAGGTCACCACAACAGCAAAAAATTGCAATATATAAGGCACTAGAACAAAAATTAATTGGACCATTGGAGGAGTCACATACCCATGAGCAATCCCCTAAAACAGTTTTGCAAATGGAGCTTTGAGCAAGGAGATCGAAAATGGTAGCAAGATGAGCTAAAACACGAGTTTGAGCAATGGTGGGATTTTTTTTGGAGGAAGACGAAGTGGATGGAAGCTAGAATAAGTGAGGGGGCCCCACGTGGGATCCACAAGCCACCAGGACGCACCCAGGGGGGTGCGCCCTACAGGCTTGTGCCCCCCTGGTGCAGCCCCCTGATGCATACTTAGTGCCAAAAATTCTTAAAAATATTCCCAAAAAAATCATACTAAATTTTCAGGGCATTCTAGGGACTTCTGTTTTCAGGTCATTTTTATAATTCATGGATAAAACAGAAAATAGGAAAATAATAGCATTTTGCTAGAATGAAACAAAGAAACAAAGAATAAAAGTTGGCTACAGAACGTAGTGCTTTCTAAATTCATCCATCTCATATTCATAAAAAAGAATCCATCAATAAGGTTGATCAAGTCTTATTGACAAACCTTTTTCGAATGGCACAGAACTGGAGAATTTTGGAATAAGACTAGGTTACCGCAATGGGGATATGCATGTCCCTAACAATAAGTATATCATATTTCTTCTTGACAGTAGGAAGAGGGAATTCAATGCCTCCGATAATAATTGTGGAAACCTTTTCAATGGAGTTGACACTATGAACTTGAGGTTGTTTATTCGGAAAATGCACCGTATGCTCATTACCATCAACATGAAAAGTGGCATTGCCCTTTTTGAAATCAATAACAACCCTTGCAATATTCAAAAAGGGTCTACCAAGGATGATCGACATACTGTCGTCCTCGGGAATATCAAGGATAACAAAGTCCGTTAAGATAGTAACGTTCACAACTACAACAGGTACATCTTCACAAATACCGATGGGTAAAGCAGTTGATTTATCAGCCATTTACAAGGAGATTTCAGTAGGTGTCAACTTATTCAAATCAAGTCTACTCGATATAAAGAGAAAGGCATAACACTAACACTAGCTCCAAGGTCACATAAAGCAGTTTTAACATAATTTCCTTTAATAGAGCATGGTATAGTAGGTACTCTGGGGTCTCCTAGTTTCTTTGGTATTCCACCATTAAAGGTATAATTAGCAAGCATGGTGGAAATCTCAGCTTCCGGTATTTTTCTTTTATTTTTCACAATATCTTTCATATACTTAGCATAAGGAGACATTTTCAGAATATCAGTCAAACACATACGTAAAAAGACAGGTCTAAGCATTTCAAAAAAGTGCTCAAAATATTCACCATCCTTTTAATTGGATGGTGACGGGGTTATTACCCCTGGGTAGGTCAAAGCAACGGGGTTCTCCCCCCGCTTCGAAGAAAAAGTACGCGATCGGTTGGAGCATAGCCAGCAGGAGCGATCGCTGGCTGGCTCGAGGGCGGCTAGTCAAAGTGCCGGCTCGGCCCCCGGCCGGCTGGGCGTGACCGGCTGCCTACGGACCGCCTCCTCTGTGGACCCCGGGGCGAACAAGAAACATCCCGTCCCTCTGTGCACAGGTACGACGACACGACATGACCGCCACGACGGATGCCATTGTAGCCACAGTGGCTGCTGACACACAGGTGCACATGGCTACAGTTCGACCGTCTGGGCCGCTGACCTTGGTGATCGTGACCGGGCGGGCAAACAGTGCCGACACGCCCCCGCCCACTCGGTTACCTGCCCCGACGTGGCTACCGTGTAGCCGGCCGTACCGGAGACTTCGGCCAGCTAGCACTAGGCGATGCCACCCGAGCGGCCCATGCCATAGCAGGTGAGCGAGGGCCAATCGCAGAGCCGGCTGGCAGGCCCCAACGGGCAATGGGACCGCGCAGCCGGTGGACCCTATGGGCTATGAGACGGCTCAAGAGGCGGGCCCCCCTGGTCAGCCGGAGAGGCTGCCAGCTGGCCCCCTCATTTATGTACCTTAGGAGTATTGTAAGGCCGGGGGTTGGCCTATAAAAACCCCCAAGACCCCATGCAGGAGGAGGACAACTCTCATGCATACACACCCACGGGATATCTCCCATACACACATCCTTGGTAGTAGAGGAAGATGAGCCAGCTGCTCCTTCTTCCTCCCCTAGACTCGGCTCCAGGAGCAACCCTATAAACATACCTATCCATCAAGTAGACTGAGCAGGACTAGGGGTGTTACCTCCCACGAAGGGCCCTAAACCTGGGTACATCGTTTGTCATCACCGCTTGTGCTCAATCTCGCACCCGGAGCCCGTCGGCATCCTCCGGCCCCAACCACCTTCGATAAGCCTACCCATGGCATCTGTCGTGAGAAAACGACGACAGTTGGCACCCACCATGGGGCCGTACGCGGCACCGACCGAATTCATGCCCCGGACGGGACCCCTCGCCATTCCCTGCCGCTGCTGCACGTCCAGGCAAAATCACGAGCTCGTGGGGCTTGCTCCGGCAGGCCCTGTGGGTAGCTCCATCGACCTCGAGCTCGACATCGACGCGCTCATCGAGCGTTTCGGCAGGCTAAGCCTCGCTGAAGCTCCGGTCACCGACGAGTACCCTAGCCAGGTGCTCGTCTGCGTCGATCCGCCCATGACAGTGGGTGCACTCGCTGCGACCTAGTCCAGCGGCTCCCACGACTGCATGGGAGCAATGGCCATCATCTCCTCCACCTCCTCCGAACGTACGCTGGCCAAGGCCAACACCACCGCGGCCCACGTCAGCACCTCCGACCCGCTCGGTGCGGCCCTCTGGGGCCTGGGTACTCCCATTGCCCCAACGGCAAACCCTGACGTTGCCACGACCGAGCTGGAGGTGGCTCGCCGCCTCTTGTTTGAGGATACCAGTGCCCTCGTGGCCACATGGCGCCGCATGGAGGCCGCAGCGGGAGTACGCCTCTGCCTACGGTTTCACCCCGGCTGGTGTCAGGACCGGTTTTCCAGGATATTAATTTCCCAGTAAATGGCCCTTGTGCTCATCAGCCCCAGGATTACTGTTAGCTGACGAGACACTAACTTGATATAGAAATTCCAAGCAAAATACAAAAAAATGTAGTACAAGACCATCATGGTCTATGAGTACAACAAAAGGTTTCTAGAGGTTGGTGGCAGAAGCGGTTCTGGGTCACCAGCGTCTATGGGACTCCATTTTCCACAGGAACAGCTGACCTGGTTAACTCCTATCTTCGCGTGGCTGCAATCTTCAATGCCTAGGTTCCGGGGTTGTCATCATAATGCTCCTCTCCACATGCATAATCTGGCCAAGACAATAGCGAGAGACAAGCCAGTGAGTACTTTGAATGTACTCGCAAACATTACGAAAACATGCATAACATAGTAAGTGATAATCATGCACTGAAATATTCCACGATCACTTAGTCAGTCACAAAATAAAATTCGTGACGCACGCAAGTAGGTTATTCATGTTAAACAGGAATAAGCAACCAAAGAATGAAAATAAACCGATCGGGTGTCTGAAGCGACGCCTCGAAAGGATTAAAATATAAGGCATGCCTCAGTCGGGCGTCTGAGCGACGCCACATAAAGGGCTTATGAGGAAAATAAATAGCAAGCATGCCGAAGTCGGGTGTCTGAGCGATGCCACATAAAGGGCTTATAAGGAAAATAAATAACAAGCATGCCACAGTCGGGTGTCTGAGCGATGCCACATAAAGGGCTTATAAGGAAACTAAATAACAAGCATGCCACAGTCGGGCGTCTGAGGATGCCACATAAAGGGCTTATAAGGAAACTAAATAACAAGCATGCCATAGTCGGGCGTCTGAGCGATGCCACATAAAGGGCTTATATAATAATCATAATGAATATCCAGAAGGTAGAACCTTCCCAGGGATACTCAATAATTCAAACAATATAAATGGTTAGTCGAGCATAATAATAATCATAACCATCATTCATCGCTCGTCATGATGAATGTTCTAGTTTAGAAGTTTTCCTTCGAAGACCGACACTTGACCCATCCCAGATTGTAGTCCTTAACCGCGGACACGACTATTCGAATAGATATTAACTCTGTAGAGGGTGTACTCTTTACCCACCAGTAACGGATTCCTTTAGTCCACCGAGACTAATTCCGCTTATGGTCTTTGAATTGACAACACACCTCACCTACACACACCAGCTTAACTTACCGGTGCCTGGAATCACCCACGGCACTCGTGAAGCAAAACTCTAAGTGGGGAGGCCACAACCTCGATTAGCATGGGATCACAAAAATTATAACATGCGCAAACTAGGGGAGCTACCCCCTCGGCTCCAACCGGAAACACCCATGCCCCCGGACCAAGTGACATGCCTACTAGGGGCCACTGGTATCTTTCACTATGGCCTCTCTATACGGTGTGTGCTAAGAAAGGGGTTGACAACTTACTGAACCGTACCCTACCTACTGTAGGGACAAGTGGTAGTACAAAACAAGTATGGGGTTACTGGTGCAAGACTCGATCTATGGTCGACTCAGGAGGTTATGTATTCTCTGCATGGTTAGTACAACAAACATATTTCATGACATTAGACAGAATCACCACTCATCATAACCTTTCATGCCTTACTGACCATTCTCGCTCCAACGAGATGTTAGCACTAAGCTCGTGTCTACTCGAGACAGAGACTTCTCCCGTTTCCTTCCGGTAGGCATGAACAACATACAAGGGTGACTACTATCTCAAGCATATCAATTCCAACAGCAAGGAATTTCATCACGCACTTGTAAATTAACATGATCACATTATCTCATGAAATAACACATACTTCATGTCAACTTGGGGTTGTAGCCACTTCAAAACAACACACAACAAATGTTATACCAGGGTTCAGAATGCTTGCCTTCAATGTGTATGTAAATGAGGTGCACTCCAAACCTTTATCTTCACTCGAAATTCCTATTTGAAAATATTCTAATTAACACACAATTCAAAAACAGCACAAAAAATTTTCTTGGATTTTTTTCAAATAAACATGAAAATAAACTAGATGGAATTTGGGAAACAACAGAAAAAGAATCAGGTCCATTGGAGTTATATTTTAAAAGTTATAGCGAGTCAAAGAATAGTCAAAGTTCTATTTTTAAAAAACATTTAAAGAAAACGATTCAGACGAAATACGCTTTCAGCAGAGGGAAGGTGTACCCACGATTTACGCCTCCACTCAAGTCAGCTTGTGGTGGGGGTACGGTCGCTGACAGGGGGGCCCGCGCTGTGAGGTTTATCTCCTACCCTCCGAGGGCTCTGGGCCGAGGCAGAGGGTGAGCTCCGCCGACGATTGCCAGAGCGATAAGTCACCGTTTTCAACGCCCGAGCTATCCATGTGCTCAGGGGAATGGGCCGCGCCGGTTGGAGGGGAAGGAGGATATTGGGAAGCTCAAGGTTGAGCAGAGCTTCAACAATGGCGGGAGGTGGCTACGACCAAGGAGGGGGTTTTCACCTCAGGTGCCTCCCGAGCTCCATCTAACAGGGGAAAGGCCTCGGGGAGGCAGAGGATACCGATTCCATGCACCGGAGAGGAGTATGGGGTTCGGGTGGCCTCGAATTTAGCCGGGGACGGCGGCGGCCGAGCTGATCGGAGATGACGTGAATGGCCCTCTCCGGTCTCTCTAATTGCTCTCGGGGGCTCACTAGGGATGAGTGAACAGTCCCAACGAGCTCGGGATCCCTATATATAGGTAGCCAGGTCGGTTCGTGGCTCCTAGGGTAAGAACGGTGGTGGCCAGGGATAAGATCGCTGGCCTGCTCACTACTGTTGTCGGAGCGACGTGGCGGCGACTGGCGTTGGTCGGCGCTATCAAATGATCTCCCTTCTGCTCACGGGGGCGAGCTGGCGAGCGCGTGTGGCTTGGGTGGTGCCGGCCATGGCAGAGCTTGCTGCGGCCACAGGCATGCCGCCAAGGGTTGCTGCGGTAGCTCTAAAGGGAGACACGGAGCGGACAAGTGCGGGCGGGACACGGCAGTTCTAGCGGATTAGCTCGAGCTCGAGGGAGGGGCCAACCTGAGACGCGACGGCTCGAGCGTACACACATGCAAAATGTGCGCCCTGCTCGCGCTCTGGGCAAGCACACAAGGTACTTGGCAAAATGCCAAGATGTGCCAGGAGGCTCTACTGCCCGTGGGGTTCTACAGGGGTGGATTGTTGGCCAAAGCAAGGCTAGAGGACAAGGTGATACAGGCAGACAAGCTAGTCCCTTATGCAAAGTTAGGAGGGTGTCAAAACAGTTCATGCACTCAAGCTGCTCGACAAAATGCTAATGGCATCCAGGAAGTTTTGCTAGTGACCAAAATTTGCAGATCAAAGTCTCTTTTGATCCACAAGAACATGGCATGGTTAGTTTGAGAAAAACAAAAATTGTTAGTGCAAGTTTTGCAAATCTTCAAGTCTGGACAGAAAATACAGGCTATTATTGCATGTGTATAAAATCTTCTAATGGATCTTAACTCCTGGACTTAAGAGTTTGGTAAAGTAAACTACAAGAAGGAGAAAACTCATGGGCAATAGAGGAAGATAGAATGGGGTTGCAGTACAAAACCTCAAACTATACCAGAATGCAAAAGATGGTTTGATCATTTTTTCCAAAGAACACAAATGAGTTTTTGCATAAACAAGAATTATATACATCTACTGACATCTCCAAATTTTCATGGACATGTTAAAGTAATATTTAATTAGGTTGTAGTGCAAACTACGAACTGAACCAGATTTGAAAACTTGAGGTAGGGCTCAAAATCTTCAAATGACTAAGTGAGCTTTTTGCATAAAAGTGATGTAGTACCCTCACAGGTCTTCTACAAATTTTTTGTAGAATTTTTAAGTGAAGTTATCAAATGGTTGTAGTGCAAATGAGGCTCCAAAATTTATGAGAAACCATGAAATAAAAGAATAGAGCTTAGGAGAATAATTGTAGAACTATTTCCACTGATCATTTATGATGAAAATCAAATGCTCCTGAGTAGGCATTCAAGTCCAAAAACATTTTAGAAAAGTTTCCAATTGGAGGGAAATTCCACAACTCATAAGAAAAGTGTGATTCTGAAATCAAAAGAAAATCCAATAAAACAGAAATTCAATTTCCTGGCAAAAATTTAATTAGTAAAACATGATTAAATTTTTGGGGTGTTACAACACTACCCCCCTTAAGAAAAATCTCGTCCTCGAGATTTGCTAAAGACGGTTTCATAAATATCATTCCTATTATCATGCAATAACAACTCGAAAATTAAATACCCTGCTCACGCGATTTGACGAAGCTACAGTGAGTGGATGGATAATTGGTGAACTACAGTGGGGTACTGTCACTGCGTGGAAAAATCTACGGTTGAGGAAACCGAGAGATTTCTACTTATGGCTACGGTTAATTTAGAATAAATTTCTAAATTTCCGAATTACGCTGGTCGCACCTGAGTGCATAAAGCTTCCTCTAGCTGACAGGTGGACCCAGGGCCCACTGTCAGCCTCTTCTTCCACCTCGGGCTATCCTCTCTTCCTCTCTCGCGAGCGCTTTCTCATGCTTCCCCCACCGGCGACGTCTAGTGCGTAGGGCATCTAGGCCGTACTGCGGTAGTGCACGGCGTGCTAGCTGCCGGCGTAGCGTGCACTCACCTCGCGGGCTAGTGCGCTGTCAGCACTGCTCGCGGATTCGCTTCCGAACACCAACGATCGAGCGACGAGCAGCGCTGGTGGACTTCGCCCACCGTACACCGATCTCGAGCTATAAAAATGACCGTGGTGCTCCTCTCTTCTTCCTCACACCTGTCCTCGTTTCTTCTTCTTCTTCCTTCTCCTCCAGTTCCGCTTGTAGGAGCTCGAGACGAGGCTCTAATGGCTGAGGTTATGTCGGACTGGTTCATGATCCTGCTGTGTCAAGGGTTGGCGGCATTGCTAGGGTTATCCGTGCTCCTGTGCACGATGGTTCTCGATGATCGCCGTGATGCTGCTGCTCGAATGTTAGCTCTTCACGGCGGTGGTGATCACAAGGATTAGGTGTTGGTGTGTGGTGCTGAGAAAAACTGCTGTCAGTGTGCTGGAGGCAAACCGCACCAGAATAATTACCCATAAATTTCTCTTTTAGAAAAATTGTGGTGTGTTAGTGAGGTGATTGGTTATGTGCAAAATGTGTATGTGATGTTGCAATTAGTGCCGGTGGTCGAGTGGTTGTGGCTGTGAGCCTGCTATTGTGGTGCTGCGTAAATTTAAATCTATGCCACGAAAAAATATATTTGTTGCAATCTACTCAAAGAAAACTCACCTCGAGAATTTCAGAGAGTGAAAAACAGTTGATCACAAATCACAGCAGTAAAAATCACTCACATACAGTTGAAATTAAACGATTATTCATAGCCCAATCTTATGATATAACACACATATTGCAGTTAACAATTAATTGTAAGCTTAACAAATACAACATGAGTTGTCTATGGCGCAAAAGCAAAATATGCAGGGTCCTGAGGAAATGTCTTCGGCACTGGAGCACATTCTTCCTCTTCTGGGGAGAGCGGATGGACAAGCCGAAGAACACGCCTCTCCTGGTCTTGCCTCAGTGGTCTGCCAATGGCGATGCGAGGATTCAAAACTGCGAGATTCTGGAGGTAATCCATTACTCGCTGAGTCAAACGCTCTTGGGCGATGACGTACTGGATAAGGTTGGCCAGTACCGGGTCTCTCTCTATTCATCCCCCGGGAAAAGATGCTTCTTCTCCGGGTGCTACACGGCTCGGGAAGTAATAATACCCCCTTTCACTGGCATAGGGCACTGCGAATTGAATGCGGGTAATCGCTTCGTATGCAGCAACTTCTATGGCCATTTGTGGAGTTGGCATAGATTTCCCCACGAAGGAGACTTCTGTTGGGTCTTGGTTTGGGTCCACAAGTGGGATGTGCACTACTGCCCAATATTTCGAGGCAAATGAGGTGATCCTCGATTTGAACATCTCGTACTGGGGTGGATGGGGAAAACACATGGTACTGCGGGTAAAGTCCCACAATATCTTAGCAAAACTACCTGGGGTAACATATGGGGTTCTCCGATGAATACTAGGGCTCGACATGGCAAGAATGGTTGTGAGAGCTATGCACAAAGTGAGTGATGCTTGGTAAGGTCACGGAGTGGCCTCTTTTATAGCACCAGGGCTGGGTTACCGATTGCGGTGTGGGGGCAACCTAGTTCATCGATTCTGCTCTATGGGGTTAATGCCACAGATATACACATCTCACAAAAGTGACATATTACTGTTGGTTGACAACTAGGGTTGGTTTTTGATAGCTACGCCCAAACATTTAATATGCAACCAAACGCCAAAATTTTATTTATGCAAGGATACTCTTAGTACTATTAAAATAATGGCATACAAGCAACATGCATTTTATTCATAGCGATACAAGGTCACAATCTTACTTGGCGCGGGAATACAAAGACTCGACACTACTCGAGTGGCTTAGTCTACCTCGTTAATATCTAGTCGAGCGTGCCTTGCGGACGCCGAGGCTTCTCCTTGGGCTTCACCGTCGGGGTTTGCTAGATCAGGGTGATGGTTTGCAGGGTCGGGGTAGCGACGATGACCATCGCGGGGGTTGGTGGCCACAATCCCGTTGGAGCGAGTCCCTAAAAGGCGACGAAGCTCCTCCGGGGATACAAACACATTCCGGTCGGTTGCAGGGGTAGGCCTCAACGACTCGATTGGTCGTCCGAACAGCACGACAGGGTTGTTTGTGTCGGTCACCACTTCTCTTCTTGCTGGGGCTCGACGAGCAAGTTCTCCACGAGCTGCGATCAGATCAAGAGTGACCCGATCGAATAGTGCCTCTAGTGCGCTAAGGTAGCGCACAAGATGCAGCAGTGCAGGGTCCGTCTCGTGGTCTCTGTTGGCAATATGGGGTGACCTACTATACCCGTCACGGCTGGGGTAATAATAGAACGAGCGGTAGTTAACTCTTGGCGACAAGTGCCGGAGTTGAACTATAGACTCTCGAGCTGCTAACTGGATGGCTTGTGGCTCAAAGGAAGTTGACCTTCCGGTGAACCTGTAGGGGCGTTCTGGCGAGATGCCACTACCATAGATGTGCACCGTGGCCCAGAAGCGATGACTCTCATCACTCGTGCGCTCCTGGTACACAACATATTCTGGGGGCTCTTCTAATGCAAAGGCACGACGGGTGAGGTTAGCTAGGACGGTCACAAAACCTCCAAGGTTGTTTGCGGTGGTCTCATTGTGAACAATGGCGCCAGGCATCTTGGCTTGGTTTTGGCTGGTTGGCTATGGTGTGATGAGTTTGGGGCAAACGTCTTCTTTTATAGAAGAAAACGGAGTCTACCTTCGCACTCTCGCGAAAGGGATAGTTTAGGTTCCGATCATGATGCGTGGTCGATGGGCTAGGCTGATAGGTTGGGCACCGAATGCTGAAAGGTGTCGGGGTCACCATGTGGGCTATCAGATAGGATAGGCTTGGCTGTAGTTTGGTTAAAGTCTTGGTGGGTGGTTTACCTAGGTTTATCGGCCTGTCTAAGATAGGATTAGCCAATGGTCAGCCTGGCTCTGATACCAAGGTTGTTAGGACCGGTTTTCTAGGATATTAATTTCGCAGTAAATGGCCCTTGTGCTCATCAGCCCTAGGATTACTGTTAGCTGATGAGACACTAACTTGATACAGAAATTATGAGCAAAATACAAAAATATGTATTACAAGACCATCATGGTCTATGAGTACAACAAAAGGTTTCTAGTTGTTGGTGGCGGAAGCGGTTCGGAATCATCAGCGTCTATGGGACTCCATTTCCCACAGGAACAACTGACCTGGTTAACTCCTATCTTCGCGTGGCTGCAATCTTCGATGCCTAGGTTCCAGGGTTGTCGTCATAATGCTCCTCTCCACATGCATAATCTGGCCAAGACAATAGCCAGGGACAAGCCAGTGAGTACTTTGAATGTACTCGCAAACATTATGAAAACAGGCATAACATAATAAGTGATAATCATGCACTGAAATATTCCACGATCACTTAGTCAGTCACAAAATAAAATTTGTGACGCACGCAAGCAGGCCATTCATGTTAAACATGAATAAGCAATCAGAGAATGAAAATAAACCTATCGGGTGTCTGAAGCGACGCCTCGAAAGGATAAAAATATAAGGCATGCCTCAGTCGGGCGTCTGAGCGACGCCACATAAAGGGCTTATGAGGAAAATAAATAGCAAGCATGCCGCAGTCGGGCGTCTGAGCGACGCCACATAAAGGGCTTATAAGGAAATAAATAACAAGCATGCCATAGTCGGGCATCTGAGCGATACCACATAAAAGGCTTATAAGGAAACTAAATAACAAGCATGCCACAGTCGGGCGTCTGAGCGACGCCGCATAAAGGGCTTATAAGGAAACTAAATAACAAGCATGCCACAGTCGGGCGTCTGAGTGACACCACATAAAGGGCTTATATAATAATCATAATGAGTATCCAGGAGGTAGAACCTTCCCAGAGATACTCAATAATTCAAACAATATAAATGGTTAGTCCACCATAATAATAATCATAACCATCATTGATCGCTCGTCATGATCAATGTTCCGGTTTAGAAGTTTTCCTCCGAAGATTGACACTAAGACCGACACTTGACCCATCCCAGACTGTAGTCCTTAATTGCAGACACGGCTATTCGAATAGATATTAACTCTGCAGAGGGTGTACTCTTTACCCATGAGTAACGGATTCCTTTAGTCCATCGAGACTAATTCTGCTTACGGTCTTTGAATTGAAAACACACCTGACCTACACACACCAGCTTAACTTACCAGTGCCTGGAATCACCCACGACACTCGTTAATAAAAACTCTAAGTGGGGAGGCCACAACCTCGATTAGCATGGGATCAAACAATTTATAACGCGCGCAAACTAGGGGTGCTACCCCCTCAGCTCCAACCGGAAACACCCATGCCCCCGGACCAAGTGACATGCCTACCAGGGGCCACTAGTATCTTTTACTATGGCCTCTCTGTACGGTGTGTGCTAAGAAAGGGGTTGACAACTTACTGAACCGTACCCTACCTACTGTAGGGACAAGTGGTAGTACGAAACAAGTATGGGGTTACTGGCACAAGACTCGATCTATGGTCAACTCAGGAGGTTATGTATTCTCTGCATGGTTAGTACAACAAACATATTTCACGACATTAGACAGAATCACCACTCATCACACCCTTTCATGCCTTACTAACCATTCTCGCTCCAACGAGATGTCAGCACGAAGCCCGTGTCTACTCGAGACAGAGACTTCTCCCGTTTCCTTCCGGTAGGCATGAACAACATACGAGGGTGACTACTGTCTGAAGCATATCAATTCCAACAACAAGGAATTTTCATCATGCACTTGTAAATTAACATGATCACATTATCTCATGAAATAACACATACTTCATGTCAACTTGGGCTTGTAGCCATTTCAAAACAACACACAAAAAATATTATACCAGGGTTCAGAATGCTTGCCTTCAATGTGTATGCAAATGCCGTGCACTCCAAAACTTTATCTTCACTCCAAATTCCTATTTGAAAATATTCTAATTAACACACAATTCAAAAACATCACAAAAGGTTGTCTTGGAAATTTTTCAAATAAATATGAAAATAAACTAGATGGAATTTGGGAAACAACAGAAAAAGAATCAGGTCCATTGGAGTTATAGCCAGTCAAAGAATAGTTAAAGTTCTATTTTTTATAAAACATTTAAAAGAAAACGATTTGGACGAAATACGCTTTTGGCAGAGAGAAGACGTACCCAACGATTTATGCCTCCACTCAAGTCAGCTTTTGATGGGGGTAGGATCGCTGACAGGGGGGCCCGCGCTGTCAGGTTTGTCTCCTACCCTCCGCGCGCGCTGGGCAGAGGCAGAGGGCGAGCTCCGCTGGCGATTGCCAGAGTGATACGACGCCGTTTTCAACGCCCGAGCTATCCATGTGCTCAGGGGAACGGGCCATGCCGGTTGGAGGGGAAGGAGGATACTGGGAAGCTCGAGGTTGAGCAGAGCTTCAACAATGGCGGGAGGTGGCTACGGCCAAGGAGGGGTTTTTCACCTCTGGTGGCTCCCGAGCTCCATCTAACAGGGGAAAGGCCTTGGGGAGGCAGAGGATACCGATTCCTTGCGTCGGAGAGGAGTATGGGGTTCGGGTGGCCTCGAATTTAGCCGGGGACGGCGGCGGCCGAACTGACCGGAGACGAGGTGAACGGCCCTCTCTGGTCTCTCTGATTGCTCTCGGGGGCTCACTAGGGATGAGTGAGTAGTCCCAACAAGCTCGGGGTCCCTATATATAGGCAGCGAGGTCGGTTCGTGGCTCCTAGGATAAGAACGGCGGTGGCCAGGGATAAGATCGCCGGCCTGCTCACTACTGTCGTTCGAGGTGACATGGCGGCGACTGGTGTTGGTCGGTGCTATCAAACGATCTCCCTGTTGCTCACGGGGGCGAGCTGGCGAGCGCGTGTGGCTTGGGCGGTGCCGGCCACGGCAGAGCTTGCTGCGGCCACAGGCATGCCGCCAAGGGCTTGTTGCGGCAGCTCTAAAGGGAGACATGGAGCGGTCAAGTGCGGGCGGGACACATCAGTTCCAGCGGATCAGCTCGAGCTCGAGGGAGGGGCCAACCTAAGACGCGATGGCTCAGGCGTACACACGTGCAAAATGCGCACCCTGCTCGCGCTCTGGACACGCACACAAGTAGCTTGGCAAAATGCCAAGATGTGCCAGGAGGCTCTACTGCCCATGGGGCTCTATAGGGGTGGATTGTTGGCCAAGGCAAGGCTAGAGGACAAGATGATACAGGCAGACAAGCTAGTCCCTTATGCAAAGTTAGGAGGGTGTCAAAATAGTTCATGCACTCAAGCTGCTCGACAAAATGCTAAGGGCATCCAGGAAGTTTTGCTAGTGACCAAAATTTCCAGATCAAAGTGTCTTTTGATCCACAAGAAGATGGCATGGTTAGTTTGAGAAAAACAAAAACTTGTTAGTGCAAGTTTTGCAAATCTTCAACTCTGGATAGAAAATACAAGCTATTATTGCATGTGTATAAAATCTTCTAATGGATCTGAACTCCTGGACTTAAGAGTTTGGTAAAGTAAACTACAAGAAGGAGAAATCTCATGGGCAATAGAGGAAGATAGAATGGGATTGCAGTACAAAACCTCAAACTAGACCAGAATGCAAAAGAGGATGGTTTGCTCAATTTTTCCAACGAACACAAATGCGTTTTTGCATAAACAAGAATTATATACATCTACCGACATCTCCAAATTTTCATGGAATTTTTAAAGTAATATTTAATTAGGTTGTAGTGCAAACTACAAACTGAACCAAATTTGAAAACTTGAGGTAGGGCTCAAAATCTTCAAATGACCAAGTGAGGTTTTTGCATAAAAGTGATGTAGTACCCTCACAGGTCTTCTACAATTTTTTGTAGAATTTTTAAGTGAAGTTATCAAATGGTTGTAGTGCAAATGAGGCTCCAAAAGTTATGAGAAACCATTAAATAAAAGAATAGAGCTTAGGAGAATAATTGTAGAAATATTTCCACTGATCATATATAATGAAAATCAAATGCTCCTGAGTAGGCATTCAAGTCCAAAAACATTTTAGAAAAGTTTCCAATTGGAGGGGAAATTCCACAACTCAGAAGAAAAGTGTGATTCTGAAATCAAAAGAAAATCCAGAAAAACAAACATTTAATTTCCTGGCAAAATTTTTAATTAGTAAAACATTATTAAATTTTTGGGGTGTTACAGCTGGCATCGAGCCCAGCCGGCGTGGGGCTGTGCGCGACCGCGGTCGCATGGTCGCCGAAATCTTGGGCGGCAACATGCCCGTCTACGACACCCCCGCAGCCAACTTGCGGGCCGCCAAGGTAGCCTACGAGGATTTGGCTACATTGGAGGGCGAAGAACGTGCCGCCCGTGAGCGGCACATCAAGGACCTCATCGACGCCACCGACGCGCAACAACATCTGGTCGCGGCAGGCGGTGCCGCCTCCGAAGTCCCCCGGCTTGACGCGAGGGCCCGGGGACTGCTGGCCGTCAGCTCGCTCAGCACTCCTGCTCCCCTCGCGTCTCCGGCAACCGGGTCGGGGCAAGCAACCCTCGGACGTCTTAGCTTCCGGGGAACTAGAAGCCGACTATAAACAACCGGCGCACCAACGACCCACCTCGCAGCGGTCGCCACCACGAGGTGTCGACAGCCGGCAGCCGGTGCAGCCGCGGGCATACGCCACCCCCGCGGCGCAAGCCGGAACGGTCGGTTCCGCCCGTCATCCGCCCCGAGCTTTCGGCCCGGCCCGGACCACATGCCCCCACAACGAGAATGATGTTTGTCTTTGCATCGACCGACTCGCACAGTCGGCCCTCCTCGGGGAGGAGGGCTCGATCGGCCCAGCTTGTTTCGGCCCTCGGATCTGCAACGAGTCGTTCCCGACTGGCTTCACACTCCCCCGAGACACCCCAAAGTACAACGGGGCCGCCAAGCTTGAAGACTGGCTGATTGACTATACCACTACGGTCGGCATCGCCAGGGGGAACAAACGCGTAGCCATTCGCTACGCTTCCCTCATGTTGATCAGCTCGGCCCGCACCTGGCTCAACAGCCTGGCGGCCGGCGGCATCAACACCTGGACGAACTTCGAGGAAGCCTTCGTTCGCAACTTCACTGGCACCTACAAGCGGCCTGGCCGCCCCCGTGAACTAGCCATGTGCGTTGAGGGGCTGGACAAGTCCCTCCGCGACTACCTCACCCGATGGACTGAGCTCCGCAACTCCTGTGAGGGGGTGCACAAGGTGCAAGCCATAAAATACTTCATCGAAGGTTGTCGTGACGGCACCCCCCTCAAGCACAAACTCCTGTGCTCTGAGGCAGCTATGCTCGCCGAGCTCATGACCAAGGCGGACAAGTACGACACAATCGACTCTGCAATTCGGGTCAAGATGACTCCGCCCGCCAAGGCGACGCCAACGCCGACGGCGTCTCGACCGGCTGCCGACAACCGGCAGCCGCAGAACAACAAGCGCAAGAACGACCAGTCGGACTCCCGCTACTCGAGCCGGCAGGTCGCCACCATCGAGGAACAAGAGCCCACTGCCCAGTCTTATAGCCAGCACCAGTGCACTAGCAAGGCTGCCTGGCAGCCCAAGCTCACCTTTGAGCAGATGCTTGACCTCCCTTGGAAGAACCACTCTGGGACCAAGCCCTCTACGCAGATGCTTTGGCAGTGCAGCTTCTCACAGCGCCTGGCCCGGGGGGACAGCCTTCCGGCTCCTCCCGTGCCGCCTACCCGCGCGCCAGCCCTGGCCCCAGCTGCCGCCCCGGCGCCGAATCCGGCTCCAGCCTGAAACGACAGTCGCCTGCATGACCAGTTCCCCAACCAGGACGGTTGCTACATCGTCTTCACCAGCGAAGAGACGAGCAAACATGCTCAACATCAGCTCCACCGTGAGGTGAACGCCACCATGCCGGCAACTCCCCAAGTCATGCACTGGTCGTAGAAGCCGGTCACTTGGAGCCAGGCAGATCACCCAACTGTGATGTCGAGTCCCGGCAGCTATGCCCTGGTCCTCGACCCCACCATCGCGACTGAGAAGCACACCTCCACTTCTCATGGGTGCTGATTGATGGTGGCAGCAGCATCAACATCCTCTACCTCAACACGATGCGCAAGCTGGGGCTGAAAACAGAAGACCTGCAGGCGAGCCGGACGGTTTTCCCTGGCATCATGCCTAGAAAGTCTTGCTCCCCTATCGACAAGATCACGCTCGATGTCCTCTTCGGCGGCCCTGGCCACTTCCGCCGTGATCCAGTGCTGTTCGAGGTAGTGGACCTCGGAAGTCCCTACCACGCGCTGTTGGGCCGACCAACTCTCGTCAAGTTCATGGTGGTCCCCCATTACGCCTACCTCAAGCTCAAGATGCCAGGCCCCAAGGGAATCATCACCATCACGAGAGACTACAAGATGTCGATCAAGTGCGCATGAGACGGCAGCCGGCTGGCCAAGGCCCTGGAGATAGCCGAGGAGAAGCGGCATCTTGGCCGGCTTGTGGCCCTCGCTGCCAGTGAGCCGGCCGTGCCGGCTCCCCCCTCGCAGTTGGTCGACGATGCCTCCTTCCATCCATCCAAGGACACCAAAGAGATTCCGCTCGACCCGGCCAACCCCGCTCAGTGCGTCACCATCGACTCCCGCCTCGACAACAAATAGGAAGGCGAGCTCGTCGACTTCCTCCATGAGAATCAGGACATCTTCGCATGGTCCTGTAGGGTAACGTAGCAGAAAACAAAAAAATTCTGACCAATGCACCAGCCCAGGACCACTATGGAGACTGCATACAAGGTTTGATCATTTTCGTTACCGACTCGTAGCGCAGCGGAAGTAGAGTCGATAACGAACGGCGGTGCAGATCCTCGCAGCTAGGATTTTACAACCTCCCAACAGTGAGGATGTATACCCTCATCTGCCCCGCGAACAGCCCTCCGGGAGGCGGTCGGACAGTCCCCCGGATGGTGTCGTGGACAGCCCTTCGGGAGGACCTCCGAAACTTGGACTGTCACTCGGACAACCCTTCAGGAGGACCTCCAAAACTCGAACGGTCACACGGACAGCCCTTCGGGAGGCACTCTCGAACTAAGACTAAAACTACGATCTCTCTACAGAGTTGCACACATACAGTGTCATCTATCCGGCAGGGCTTCGTTGTCCAGAACTAGTTCCACCGGAACCCAGATAGCCTTTCGGCTCTACGAAACTCTTTCGTGGGAGGGAGAGAAGAAGCCAGATAATGCATGGCATGTGTATGAGAGTTGGAGTGGGGATGGAGAGCTCCTCTCCACCTCCTTTTATAGGGGAAGGAGGGGGTGGTGGTGGCTGAAATTTCAGCCACATGACAAGCACCCACAAAACAAGGAAACATGTTCCCACCAAACATGGAGAAAACATGTTCCCTTGTCCATGGTGTTCCCCCATGGGGCCCCACCTTCCTCCCAACACTCTCCACCATTTGTGGAGGCTGCCCCCACCATGGGGGCCCCCAACACCTTTTTTCCAGCCACAAGGGGCTGCCCCCCAAAAGGGAGGTGCCCCAAAACAGCCCCACGAAACGTGGGATCTTGTCCCCTCACGCTAGGACATTATGTTTTCCGTGACTATTATGTCGGAAAAAATTCTGGAAGGTCCCAGAACATTTCCGGCACCCTATAAAATTATCTGGACACGCTTTGGAACATTTCTGGTATGGTGGTTTAATTTAAAACCATCTTCGCTTACCTGGTAAACAATTCCGGCAGCTCCGAAAATCTTTTCCGATTTTTTCTCCGAAAAATTCCAGAAATTACCAGACCGATCTGGCAACCTCCAAAACATTCTCAGTGCTTGCCGAAACCTTTTTGGATCAATGGTTTTATCCGAAATAACTTTTCGGTTTTACCAAAACTTTTTCGGTGTTCTCTCCGCAACTTTTCCGCTGTCTCCGAAACTATTTCAGTGACTTTCTCTCGGACTCCTTGTCTAGTATTCAGCAAATAGATGACCCTTAAGCATGTGACCCTATAGGTTCAGTGAAGTATAGACATGACCCGGAACCCCTTCCGATCAATGATCAACATCGGAGCCATGGACACCCATATTGACCCCTATACCCACACGAATGAATATTCGAGTGAACCTCCAGTTGTCGTGTGCTATTCCTGTTGCTTCGCGATATGTTACAAATACCCGAGGTGAGACATGTTGGCATCCCCGTGGATCAACAACTTGTCCACTATGCCAGTTACCTCGTTACCGGTATTGTTCTCTTTTCTCATTCCCGTGTTCCGGTATCCCCATGATCAAATCTCAAAGTGTCTGGCCAGACGATGATGGATACCGTAACACCGAGAGGGCCCAGAGATATCTCTCCATCGTCGGAGGAGCAAATACCAATCTTGAGCTATCAAGTTACTTGACATACTTTTCCATGAACTCATAAGCCGCCGTAATAGCCACCCATTTACGGATGACGTTTAACAAACCCCAAAGTTCATGAAGCAAGCATGAAGAAACTCGATACTCTCATGGTCTAAGGAATTATGCAAACATTAACTTATCTATGTTATTAACCATTAAGTTATGACAAATGTATCTCATAGCATAACATAAATTCGGGTCGATTCAACACAAATGTTCTTCTAACATTGTGCCCTCAAAATTGCCGGCATAGCCATGCCCATGATCAGGAAAACAGGATCATCATACAATACTTGAGCTAGTCTTAGAGGCCAGACTAGGAATACAATTTACTGTTTATTATTCCACACGTGCATATGAGTCTTCCTTCAAGCCTCGTGGTTATTGTAGACTCGAGAACCATAACAGTATAGCATGGAACATAATCCTAATTATGAAGAGGGAGATAATCAATAACATTTATTATTTCCTCTAGGGCATATCTCCTACAGACTCCCACTTGCACTAGAGTCAATAATCTAGTCAATGCTAATGCACTTTACACCTATGGCATACTAGTGTAAAATATGCTTCGCTTGTGGTATAGCCTGATGTCCAACGGATCTGACAACTTCAGCTCCATGTGTAACTTTGCATATCCTCGCGTTTTCACGCTATCACAAAATTCGTATTTTGTGTGAACTTGGCTTTGCATATGTGTGAATCATTGGTCGAAACCTGATTCCTCAGACTGAGCTATGGAGCAACTATCTGCAATAGTGTCTCATAGACCAAAGCCATCTTGGAACCATACTAAGTTCATGAATGAACTATATGATTCAACAACTTCTTTGTCACTTCCAAAGCATCAACATACTCAACCTTTGTTATAGAATTTGCCACAGTATCTTGTTTGGAACAATTTCCAACTACCGTGCCACCATATTGTGTATTACACAAAACCCTTAACTTAAATCAAAAATCGCATGGAGCATTGATTGAGACTGTATCGATGTAATTACTTACAACGAGCACTTCATAATCTCTGCTTGCGAGAAAACATGTCATCAGCACTACTCTAGTACTTAATGACATCTTTCACTATTGTCCCATGATCAGTGCTTTGATCACTTTGGTATCTATACTCGCAACTGTTGGAAATATGCCCTAGAGGCAATAATAAATTAGTTATTATCATATTTCCTTGTTCATGATAATCGTTTATTATCCATGCTATAATTGTATTGATCGGAGACTTAAATGCATGTGTGGATACATAGACAAAACCATGTCCCTAGTATGCCTCTAATGGACTAGCTCGTTGATCAAAGGATGGTTAAGGTTTCCTAGCCATGGACATGAGATGTCATTTGATAATGGGATCACATCATTAGGAGAATGATGTGATGGATAAGACCCAAACTACAAACATAGCATATGATCGTGTCAGTTTATTGCTACTGTTTTCTGCATGTCAAGTATATGTTCCTATGACCATGAGATCATGCAACTCACGGATATCGGAGGAGTGCCTTGTGTGTATCAAACGTCACAACGTAACTGGGTGACTATAAAGGTGCTCTACAGGTATCTCCGATGGTGTCTGTTGAGTTGGCATGGATCGAGACTGGGATTTGTTACTCCGTGTGACGGAGAGGTATCTCAGGGCCCACTCGGTAATACAACATCACAATGAGCCTTGCAAGCAATGTGACTAATTGTTAGTTGCGGGATCTTGTATTATGGAATGAATAAAGAGACTTGCCGGTAACGAGGTTGAACTAGGTATGGAGATACCGACGATCGAATCTCGGGCAAGTAACATACCGAAGAACAAAGGGAACGATATACGGGATTAACTGAATCCTTGACATAGAGGTTCGACCGATAAAGATCTTCGTAGAATATGTAGGAACCAATGTGGACGTCCAGGTCCCGCCATTGGTTATTGACCGTAGAGGTGTCTCGGTCATGTCTACATAGTTCTCGAACCCGCAGGGTCTGCACACTTAAGGTTCGGTGACGTTTCGGTAGTGTAGAGTTATGTATGGTGGTGACCGAAGGTTGTTCGGAGTCCCGGATGAGATCCCGGACGTCACGAGGAGCTCCGGAATGGTCCGGAGGTAAAGATTCATATATAGGAAGTCCCAGTTTGGTTTCCGGAAAAGTTTCGGGCTCATCGGTAGTGTACCGGGAGTATCGGTATTGTACCGGGAGTGCCGGTAGTGTACCGGAGGACCTCCGGGAGGGGTATTTCGACCCCAAGAGGTCCATGGGCTGTGGGAGAATAATAACCAGCCCTTAGTGGGCTGGGAAAACAGCCACAAAGGCCCATGGCGTAGGAGAGAAAGTCCTAAAGCAAAAAGTGGAAAATCAGCCAATAGGAGGCAATCCTACTCCAACTAGGATTGGAGGTGAAGTAGGATTGCTCCCACCTCCTATTTCGGCCGACCCAAAGGCCTTGGCTGCCTCTCCTCTCCTCTCCTCCTATATATACTAGTGGATTGGGTGGTTTTTGGACAGAATTTCCGGCCACGTGCTACCCGTTCCACCGGTGCATAGTTTCTCCTCTAGATCGTAGTTCCGCAGCGCTTAGGCGAAGCCCTGCCGGAATTGCTCCACCACCATCACCGGAGCGCCGTCACGCTGCCGGTGAACTCTCTCTCCTCTCCACCTCCTCTCGCTGGACGTGTGCTGAACGCTGCCGGAGATCGTCATCAAGCTGCACGTGTGCTGAACGCGGAGGTGCCGTCCGTTCGGCGCTAGATCGGAAGGACCGTGATCGAGATCGCGAGACGGTTCGCGATGAGATCGCGGAACGGATCGTGATGAGTTCGCGGGACAGATCGTGATCAAGATCGTGAGACGGATCGTGATGAGATCGCGGGACGGATCGTGATGAGTTCACGGGACGGATCGTGATTGGATCGCGGGACGGATCGTGATGAGATCGCGGGACGCTCGGCGATTTGGATCGCGAAGATGTTCGACTACACCAACCGCGTTTCTTAACGCTTCCCGCTTAGTGATCTACAAGGGTATGTAGATCCACTCTCCCTCTCGTAGATGCTCATCACCATGGATAGGTTTGCGTGTGCATAGGAAATTTTTTGTTTCCCATGCGACGTTCCCCAACAACAACAACTTGGGACTATCGAACATATCTGGTTGTTTTTAAATACCATGGAATACATGATTAATCCAAACACTACAGTGTGTGGAATCTCCATCATGTATTTTACTTGTCAGTGTTTTAGGACACTGAGTCTTTCAAAAACTCTTTCCATGTGACTTCGGCAAGAATCACTCCTTGGCGTTTTTAAATGCTAAAAGGTTTTAGCACCTTGTCAATATGTATTCATTGCTTAGCCCCATTAGGTAAATCTATCTCCATAGATCATCATGCCTAATATGGAGGCTATTTAGCCTAAGCACTTCATTGAAAAACTATTTTCACATGAAGTCCTACTTCGTGTCAAGAAATTTATTTCCAATTAACAATGTGTCAAGCACACAACGTTTTTAGAAATATTATTATGCTCCCACTTACTTTCTTGAATCACAAGCATCTTCGTTACCATTGATGAAGTCAAAAACCCTTTTGACCATTTCATCAAACCACGAAGATTCCAACTCCATTTTTCTCTCTTCTGTCCATTGGTGGAACTCTGAGGTTTGCATACTTACTAGCATCCTCTGGATCGACAAATTACTTTGGACTGTATCACATACAAGTCCTAGGTTTCATTTCCATCAGATGGAAATCCTTTTGTCATCCAGGTTTCATATCTCATGATTGATATATGTATTAATTGCTAGTTCAACCCGAACCGACCTTAAGCATCGCTATGGTGAAACAACCTCATCGTAGTCAACTCCTTGAACTTGTTATTTCAAC
This sequence comes from Hordeum marinum, assembly GCA_022496015.1. NCBI lineage: Eukaryota > Viridiplantae > Streptophyta > Magnoliopsida > Poales > Poaceae > Hordeum > Hordeum marinum. The sequence continues at coordinate 420,237,387 of CM039675.1, forward strand.
AAGTCAAGCTTTATGGATAAAACATTTTTATCCGTATCAGTTTTTAGTTCCATAAATATTCGTTAGACTCTAAGTCCTCTGAAAGGTGTATCAAGGTTTTAATCTTGAATCACTTATATGGAAACTATCTCGGATTGTATTGGCATTTAGCCAATCTCGGAGTCAGGGCCCATCAACGCTTCCTTGTGTATTATAGGTATATTGTTGTCTAATAACAATATCTCATTTGCACACCTGATAGGTTTGCACGAGCTTTGCCTACGTGGTTCAGCTGCATGTTCGACCGAAGTCCATACATTTTATTGTAGAGACTTCCGTATCAGTCGTAGTAGGAAACAACAGAATCATTTCCAGGGTTTCTTTCCTTTGAACTGATGACAAAGATACTGGTTATCTTGTCGAGTTGAACTGTCCTCCCACTCACCTTTTGTAAGAACTATTCTCTTTAAAAGCATACTGTTTTGTGGCAAAAACCTTTGCCTCGGTATAGTGGTGGGGGAATACCCAATGACTTGGGATAACCATACAAACTAGCACTTGTCTGATTTGGAATAGGTTTGTAACCTTTTACACAAGCCCCATATTCCAAATGTTAAGAAAAGATATAACATGGTTGGGCGTACCATACCATGGCGTCATTTCAACAGACCTGATGGATCTCTTTTCAGTGTAAAAGCCGCAGTCTCTAAAGCATCACTCTATAAAAGGGATAATGGCAAATCTATTTATGTCATCTTTGATCTTACCATGTCATAAATGGTTCGATTACATCTTCACGGACTTTCCACTTGCTGTGGTGTTCCGGGAGGTGCAAGTTATGAAACCTTTTTCACAACTCATCAGACATTCGCTAAACTTGTAACTCAAATATTCCTTTCCGCAATCAAATTGCAGAAACATAATTTTCTTGGTACAATAACTTCTACTTTATTTTTGAAAACCTTTCGAATGATTTCAAAAGATCCAGACTTACGTCTCATCAAGTAAATATCCATATATCTACTTGAGTCAATTTTTTAAGGTAGACAAATCCACTGTTTGCAACAACATTTATCGGACTACATACATCAAATGTATGATCACCAATAAGTTCTTTGCTCGTTGCTTGTGGCCTGTGAATGGTATTTTAGTTAGTTCACCTGTTTTGGAGGAAAGTTGCAAGTGTCAGATGATTCAAAATCAAACGACTTCAAAATCCATCATAATGGAATTTTCCATGCGGGTTTCTCCAATGTGACCAAATGCAGTGCCACACATATGTGGTATTCTTTTAGTCATGCGACATTTAGTGTCAGTGTTATGGATGTATCATATTTCCATCAATATTCATAACATACATCCCATCTAGGATGGAAGCATGGCCCTTCATGTTGTTCATAATACTGAACAACAATTGTTGTTTTTATGAACAACTCTTTTGCAACAAACATTGTGCAATGGGCTAGAGTGTATGAAACTCTAAAATGAATTATAAAAGTAAACCCAGAGGTAATGTAATATTATCAATATTCATAACATACGTCTCATTCATAATGAAAGTATGGCTCTTATGTTATTCATAATACCGAACATGAAAAGTTCTCTTATGAACAACCTTCTTGCAAGATACCTTATGCAAAGGGCTAGAGTGTGAAACTCTAAAATGAATTATGAAACTTAATACATAGGGAATACACCGATGGAAGGCATAGTAACATTTACTATGTTCCCTGCGTGTATCTAAACCTCATCCATGGCTAGTCTTTCAGGCCATAGTAGTTCTTACATCGAGTTGCAACAGAATGCAATCGAGCGGGTATCTTTGTGATTAACTCACAATACCCAAGAATTAGTGATTAACATGTTTAACCATAATTCCCAAGAACTATATCTTTGACCAGCCTTCTATACATCAAAAACTTTGTATGACATTCATACATGAGCTGGATATTCCAGTCTTCTTTCCTTTTGCCATTATACTTCTGACAGTTTAACTTTTTAGTGTTTCTCCTACTCTCAGAAGAAGCATCCAACTTAAGAGTAGCATTAGCCCTGGACTTCCTAGGCGTGAAAGTCTCACTAACACCCTTCGGACACTTCCTATCTCTTTAAGTTGTTGTTTTATTCACCTTTCATCATATGACAGGCGTTCTCCTGGATCCCTCTCTTATCAGTCTAATGCATAGTAAACTTCTTTACTAGTAGTTTGCAAACACATATTGCTTTGGATATCTCATATCTTTTAGCCTTTGTCTGTCTCTGAAAATGATTTTCAGATTCCATGAATATCACATAACTATCCAAAATTTCGAAGTTCAGGTCTCATGGAAGCAAACATATTGCACTTTGACTGAAAAGGATTTCTAGCTTTTGGATCGAAGGACGAGAGTCACATGATCCATAGCATTAGCGGGAGAATACCAAAAGCATGCGATAGGACAAATCCTTCTCGGCACTCTTGAGGACAATCCTCACATTACGTTACCAACCATAAAGTTTTAACCAGATATTTAACAGCTATTCAATTTTAATAGGGAAGGTGGAAACGCGAGCCATTCTTCTACAACTATTATGCAAATCACACTTAGACATTGTTCAAAATTAATTGCACTGAGAATTAAAAAAGTTAATTCTACAATGCACTACCACTCAAATCAATATCTCTCATAATTGATTTTGAGTGATGCAAGACGCAACTTTCAATTCAACGTCAAGGATGTAACCATCTCAAGTTACGAGAATTTCAATTGGTAGGCCAACTTGCCAATCACATCTCTACGTGACTCTTGTTCATCTTTTGATGCGTGTGTTTCGAGCTCATGACTTTCATGCCTGAACATCAAGACAACCAAGTGATCTCGCTGCGAGGTCTCAACTCACCTGCCTCACACTTCTCTAATCGTTCGTACCCATGTAACAATGTGTTACCCCAAAGAGATAGGTGTCGTGACGGTGCTACACTTGGGAGAACACTAACTACTTGATATTTTGTGAGAGATCACCCTAATAAAAAGCGACTACCACACAATCAAGAAGGGTGCATCAAGAGGGATAAACATCTCAGGCAATTCATAATAGCATGATATGGTATAGCCCTTTCTGACGGAGCAGTCTTTCATTCCTTTGTCTTCGGCATTCGCGTCAGTGTTTACCTTCGCGAAGATTGCCACCACCTTGTCGATGCACCAGATAATATTGCTATCTCTATAGCTAATATAATAAGTGCATTACTTAAGGTTGACACGTAGGTCATTAAAGTGACAATCATATGGCTCCAGCCATCATGCTGAATCATGACATGCAGGTCATGTTAATATTACATCATATAGTCATCTCATACATAATCAAATTAATATGAGCATTGCTATACCACATCATATGCACATGCAAACCATGCTGCAAAACCAAGTTAGACGCCTCTAATCGGTTCATGCAAAAACTTGTTTTACGTGGCTTCTAAGGTTTTGAAACAAACCGAATCTACCAACGTCCATCATCAAGTATGACAATTCAAGTTGCTAGATTAACTTTCCAGGGTGTATAAAACATGAGATAATAAAATCGAGCCCCATACTAAACTTCATCATATGCGTGACCCCCGTGCAGATCACATATGCATTGCCCTTTCGTCTGCGAAACATCCATCTTTCTCAACTATGCTCGAACCCAAAGAACTGTTAGCACTTCGTTGATCTGTCAATCAGCATACTCAGGAGCGGCATGAAAGCATCGCGGATTGCCAGAACTTGGTGAGATTCGACCATTCCGTCAAGATCAGGACTATGCAAATTTAGGGGAAGCAAAAGGAACATCGGGTAACAGATTTCATATGCTACCCGCACAAATAATTTTCAGCAATAGATCTCATATACTACCTAATTATATTGTGCAACACCCATACATCTCTATGTATTCTAGATCGCAACCTGGATCTACGCATAACACGACTCTTGATGAGACTATTGGAAATATGCCCTAGAGGCAATAATAAATTGGTTATTATCATATTTCCTTGTTCATGATAATAGTTTACTATCCATTCTAGAATTGTATTGATCAGAAACTCAGATACATGTGCGGATACATAGACAACACCATGTCCCTAGTATGCCTCTAATAGACTAGCTCGTTGATCAAAGATGGCTATGGTTTCCTAGTCATGGACATGAGATGTCATTTGATAACGGGATCACATCATTAGGAGAATGATGTGATGGACAAGACCCAAACTACAAACATAGCATATGATCGTGTCAGTTTATTGCTACTGTTTTTTGCATGTCAAGTATTTGTTCCTATGACCATGAGATCATGCAACTCACTGACATCGGAGGAGAACCTTGTGTGTATCAAACGTCACAATGTAACTAGGTGACTATAAAGGTGCTCTACAGGTATCTCCGAGGGTGTCTGTTGGGTTGGCATGGATCAAGACTGGGATTTGTTACTCCGTGTGATGGAGAGGTATCTCAGGGCCCACTCGGTAATACAACATCACAACAAGCCTTGCAAGCAATGTGACTAAGTGTTAGCCATGGGGTCTTGTATTACGGAACGAGTAAAGAGACTTGCCGCAACGAGATTGAACTAGGTATGGAGATACCGACGATCGAATCTTGGGCAAGTAACATACCGAAGAACAAAGGGAACATCATACGGGTTAACTGAATCCTTGACATAGTGGTTTGACTGATAAATATCTTCGTAGAACATGTAGGAACCAATATGGGCATCCAGGTCCCGCTATTGGTTATTGACCATAGAGGTGTCTCGGTCCTGTCTACATGGTTCTCGAACCCGCAAGGTCTGGACACTTAAGATTCGGTGACGTTTCGATATAGATGAGTTATGTGTGTTGGTAACCAAAGATTGTTCGGAGTCCCAGATGAGATCCGGACGTGACGAGGAGCTCCGGAATGGTCTGGAGGTGAAGATTCATATATGGGAAGTTTCTTGTTGGTTTCCGAGAAAAGTTCGAGCGTCACCGGTAACATACCGGGGGTGCCGGGAGGGTCCTGGGGGTCCACAGGAAGGGGCCACCAGCCCCAAAGGCCTACATGGGCTGTGAGAGAGGGCACACCAGCCCGTGGTGGGCTGGCTGTCCCTCCCACAAAGGCCCATGCAGCAAGGGGGTTGGTGGGAGTGCCAACCCGAGGGTTGGCACCACCTAACTTGGGTGGCAAGCCACCCTAGGGTGCATCCACCCTTGGCCGCCGCCCCAAGGGGAAACCCTAGGGGTTTGGCCCACCACCCCTCCCCCTATATATATGTGAGAGGGAGGAGGGCAGCCGCACCCTAAGCCATGGTGCAGCCTTTCCTCTCTCTCCAATAATCTCTCCTCTAGTTGATTGGTTCGGCGCCGCTTAGCGAAGCTCTGCCGGATCAGCTCCACCACCACCGCCACCATGCCGTCATGCTGCCGGCGAACCCATCTACCTCTCCACTCCCTCTTGCTAGATCAAGAAGGCGGAGATCTTCATCGAGCTGCACGTGTACTGAAGGCGGAGGTGCCATCCGTTTGGCACTTGATCGGGAGTTCGTGGGACGGCTTGTGATTTGGATCGCGGAGACGTTCCACTACATCAACCATGTTCTTTAATGCTTCTGCTTAGCGATCTGCAAGGGTACTTAGATCCAATCTCTCCTCTCATAGATTCTCATCTCCTAGATTGATCTTGCTGAAGCATAGGAAATTTTTTGTTTCCCATGCAACGTTCCCCAACAAAAAGGGACCGAGGAGACAGAACCAAAGGGGCAAAAAAGGGGTAAGGACGAGCAGGCACGCATGATAGGCAAACACATCAAACATTTAGAACACGGATTTAAGATAAAAGAGGCCCACGACCATCAAGATTCATTACATTACACCCCGAGTGGCTAGACTTAAGTCTAACATGTAGGAAAGTTAACAAAGGAAAAGATAAGACGCCCGGGGGCTCAGGCCACTGGCGCGTCGCCAGACAGTGCGGCTCCAACCGATGCATTGCTGGGCAGCTTGACTCTCGTCCCGGAGGTGGTTGCAGCCTTCGGGTCGGCTTCCTTGGCCTTCGAGGCAGCCTTCGCGGTCCCAGTCGTCTCGGCGCTGGAGTCGGTAATCTCATCGACGACCTCCTCATCCTTCAGACCTTGGGGGATGTCGAAGGAGTCTTCGGCTACCGGCTCGCCGTCCTCGCCAAGGGCCGGCAGGAGCTCATCTGGGTCGACATATGACGCGAGCTTGTTGGCCCAGCAGACAAGGACCGGCTCACGGGCCGCCCGCTCCTCAGTCGGCTCGTCCCACATCGTGGCCAGCCGGCCCAAGTCTACGCCACGGTACCACGAGGTGACAAACCGAAGCGCCATCTGTGCACTGGCTTGAGCCACCGACGCCTTCCAGACCTCGAGCCAGGCCACGACATGCTCCAGCCACAAGGCCACGTGGTTCTCCGAAGCTCCACGGCTCGGCCACAAGGCGGCGATGACCTCCTTGCTTGCCGTCCTGAGTCGCTCCATGCTCCGCTCAATGTGGATCAGCCGGTTCTCTATGGCGAGCCCAACCTCCGCCATGTCCCAAGCGAAGTCCTCCTCGATGGAGTGCCCACGCGCCCGGAGACACACCCGGTGCTCCTCGACAGCATGCTCAGCACGGCGTTGGGTTTCTGGGAAGCTCCCTGAGGAGGAAAGGGAAGAAAGAGAGGAAGGCAAATCAAGGACAAGAACTGGCAAGAAGATAGCAGCCGGCTGAAAAAAGAAAAATGGGTACTTACGGTCAATGGAGTCGTCCACCTCAATGGCAAAGTGGAGCGATGAGTCCTTCTCTGATGCCAGCGCCGCCTCCGCCTCGGCAAGAGCCGCCCTACGCTCCTCGAGCGTCCCCTCGAGGCGGGTCACCTTGCTTTGGAGGGCGGTGGTGCGTTGGTCGGCTTCGCCCGCCTCCTTGACAGCCTTCTCCTTGGCCGCCACCTCCCGCGCCACGTTGGCCTTCAGGCGGTCTTGGGCCGCCTGCCCATCCGCCAGCTGGGCGTTGAGCCAATCCCTCTTGTGGGTGACCGCCTGGACGCTTTGCGCCAGCCGGTCCCGCTTGGAGACCACCCTGGTCTTCTCTGCCCGGAGGGTGGTCAGCTCTCCTACAAAGCAAAATGGGCATCAGCTAGTCATTCCAGGCCTGTTCCAGCTGCTAGGCAGCCGGCCCGGCTCCTGGGGGCTACACGCCCCCCACAAGACCTGACATACCTCACACCCGCGCCAGCTCCTCCTCCAACCGGTAGAAGCCGTGCTTGCCATGGTCGTGGATGGAGACCGCCTCTTCAAACAGCTTCTGCCGCCGGGAGTTCCGCTCCTGCCACAGGAAGGCAAAGTTTGAAGATGCACAAGGAGATCCGGCCCAGCTGCCCTAGAGCCGGTTAGCTAGCCCGTATCTCGGGGGGCTACACCAAGTGGGTGTGCTCGCGCGCCCCCACTAAAAATTTCAACAAAGATAACGACGCTTACCTCCGCACGCTGCAGGGTGGTGTCGGCCGCCTCCGCAAACCGGGCCAGCTCCTGGCGGCACAGACCGAGGACGCTCCCCAACTCCCCAAACGCGAGGACTGGGCCGCCTGCCGCGGGAGCCAGAAGGGTTGGTATGCGCGCCAGCGCCTCCCAGTCCCGGATCACATCCTGCATGGACCTCCGGGCCCGACTACCGTTGCCGCCCGTCCCGATGTTCGCCACGGTGCCGACCACCGAAGGAGGGTTGATGATGGCGAGGGCACGAGAATCAGTCCCCGGTCGTCCCTCACTCACCGCTCGCACAACCTCCTCCTCCTGCCAGCCCAACGAGGCGACCATGACGGACGGTGCCTCCATCTCCATGGCCGCTGCCTCCGATGCCGTCTCCAGGGCCACCAGAGCCTCCGGCACGTCGACCCGGGCCGGCTCGGCCGTAGGTGGCGTCATGTCTGGCACCATCGGCCGGGTCTCCTCGAGGGCTGGCTCTGTAGCCGCTGCCCCTGATCGGGCTGCCTCCTCCATAGGCGGGGGCATGGCCGGCTCCGTGGCTGCCCCTCGCGTCTCGCTTGATGGGGCCCTTGACAGGTGGATCGATTCCGCCGCCGAATTGGACGCCCGCGCAGGGTCCGCGGACCTCCTCCGCCTCCCGCTCCAGACTTCGAGGGTCGCAGCTCCGCAAGCCTACTCTTCTCCCACTGCGTGGCCGCGAGCTCGCGGGCCAGCCAGCTGGCAGCGTCTGTCGGGTCAACTGCCGACTCCACTTCATGGAGCTCGATGGGGTCCCTGAGGCGCACAAGGGTCAAACACCCGCCGACCCATGACTTGGAGAGGAACACATGCAAATAAAAAGAAGGGTCACTTACCCAGTGATGACAGGGAGAACCCGCTTGGCGCGTGCCAGCGGCTTCCCTGCCTCCACTTTCACCGGCTTATGGGCAAGCGGCGGGGTCGCTGGCTCCTCCTAAGCCGGCCTCTTTGACCGGCTGCAGGCTCCAACCATCGGGGCCTGGGCCGGCCGCTCTTTGCTCCACCCACACCGGCCTTACTGAACTGAGGGGGAGGCGTGTTCAGGATCATCACATCATCATTGTCATCATCGTCATTAGACCGGTCCCTGATCGTGGGACCAATAGGATACTCACCGGCTCCGCCGGACCCCTGGCTCCGTTGGGCCCACCGGCTCCAAGATTGGCCGCCTCCTCGACCTCCCCTGAGGAGTCGACCCCCTCTTCGGGCGGGCCTCCCTGCTCGTAGTCTTCAGAGTCGGAGTGGTCGCGCTCCGCCTCGAAGACCTGGGGGTGCGGGCCGTCCACGGTGTTCTATCGCACGAACAACTACAGTCAGCACGGAGAAGTAAGGTCGGATGTTGGCTGCTGGCTGGGGGGATTCAAACGAAAAAGACTGCCTCGACGGAACATACCAGGGGAGGTCGGTTGAGGTGGCAGTATGACTCCTTGCCGAAGGACCATGACATCGGCACCAGCTTGAACATTGTGATGGCGTTCATTCGCCTTGCCACCTGAGCCGGCGTCAGGTCAATGGTCGTCAGCTGACAGGGGTCATGGCGGCCGGACATGTCGCATATCCAGTGCGGCCTCATCTGGAGAGGCAGCACCCGGCGTGAGATGAAGGCCGCCACCAGGTCAGAGGCAACCAGCCCCTCCTCGCTCCTCAGCTACGCGAGCCGGCCAAGCTCCGCTAGAGCCACTCCACGCGGGGCGGCTCCCATCCAGTTCATTCTGGAGGAATGTGAATTGACAAACATCGGCAGCCGGATGAAGTCCAATTGCGGGTCGGCGTTCTTCACGTAGAAGAACGTCTGATGCCACCCCTGGACGGAGTCGATGAGGGAGAAGTGCGGGAAGCGCGTGCCATGGCTACACACCGCCACGCCCCCACAGGCGTTGCTCTTCAATGCCTTGAGGTAGAAGAGGGAGTTGAAGAAGTCGAGGAAGGGAAGGATCCCCAAGTACACCTTGCACAGTGTCACGAAGCCTATAAGGTAGAGGATGGCATTGGGTCCGAGATGGTGCTGCTGGAAATCGAACGTGTCCATCACCAGACGGAAAAAATGGCTCACCGGGAGCCCGAAGCCGCGGGAGAAGCGCCAGGCGAAGACGACGAACTTTCCTGCCTGCGGGTTGGGCACCAACTCGTCGCCCGATGCGCGGGCGATCACGCGCTCCACCGGCGGCAGCATGCGCGTAGGGCGGAGGTCCACGATCGCGGTCTCCATGACCACGGATCCGTCCCAGCTTCCTCCGTGCCCTTCGGCCATTGCGATGGCGGAACGGTGTGCAAGCGCGGTTGTGAGCATAAAGAATAGCGGCACACGAGGGAGCGGAGAAGACAAGGGGAGAAACAAGGGGGCAAATAGGGTGTGGGTGCTTCCGCCCTCTGCCCTCCCTCCCCTTTTAAATGGGGAGGCCATGACCGAGGGATGTGGGGATTAACTGCGCCCACTCCCCTGGAGTCGCCGCGCATGCATGGGTGGCCCGGGCCATAATCGTCGCTTCGGAGCGCAGAAGATCCTTGCCTGTGCCCCGAGGCCTACTGGGTTGCGCCCGAGGCCTAGCGGACTAGGCCCAGGGCGACGTCCCGTCTGGTTGCGTGCGCGGGGCCCGCGACATCATTACCCACTGCGTGGCACGTGACGGGCCGGCCCGGGCCCCGGGGCGTCGCGTTGGAACCCGAGGCGTCGGGTTCGGCTGCTGACCCGGCCGACCTTTCGGCTTCTCGCCAGAGGTGGGCACTTCTAGGGGGAAGCCGTCGGCTCCCCTCTATCTGACGGACGTGGGGCCCAGCCGGCTTCAGGGACTACTGATGGGGTTATTACCCCTGGGTAGGCCAAAGCAATGGGGTTCTCCCCCTCGCTTTGAAGAAAAAGTACGCGGCCGGCTGGCCCCGACTGGTTGGAGCACAACCGAGAGGAGCGATCGCCGGCTGGCTTGGGGGAAGCTGGTCAAAGTGCCGGCTCAGCCCCCGGCCGGCTGGGCGTGACCAGCTGCCTGCGGGCCGCCTCCTCCGTTGACCCTGGGGCGAACAAGCAACGTCCCGTCCTGTTGGAAATATGCCCTAGAGGCAATAAATAAAGTGTTTATTATTGTATTTCCTTGTTCATGATAATCGTTTATTATCCATGCTATATTGTATTAATTGGAAACATGGATACATGTGTGGATACATAGACAAACACAATGTCCCTAGTATGCCTCTAGTGAACTAGCTCGTTGATCGAAAGATGGTTAAGGTTTCCTAGCCATGGACATGAGATGTCATTTGATAAAGGGATCACATCATTAGGAGAATGATGTGATGGACAAGACCCAAACTACAAACGTAGATTATGATCGTGTCAGTTTATTGCTATTGTTTCCTACGTGTCAAGTATATGTTCCTATAACCATGAGATCATGCAACTCACAGATATCGGAGGAGTACCTTGTGTGCATCAAACGTCGCAATGTAACTGGGTGACTATAAAGGTGCTCTACAAGTGTCTCCGAGGGTGTCTGTTGAGTTGGCATGGATCAAGACTGGGATTTGTTACTCCGTGTGACGGAGAGGTATCTCAGGGCCCACTTGATAATACAACATCACAATAAGTCTTGCAAGCAATGTGACTAAGTGTTAGTTACGGGATCTTGTATTACTAAATGAGTAAAGAGACTTGCCATTAACGAGGTTGAACTAGGTATTGAGATACTGACGATCGAATCTCGGGCAAGTAACATACCGAAGAACAAAGGGAACATCATACGGGATTAACTGAATCCTTGACACAGAGGTTCGACCGATAAAGATCTTTGTAGAACATGTAGGAACCAATGTGTAAATCTAGGTTGCGCCATTGGTTATTGACCGTAGAGGTGTCTCGGTCTTGTCTACATAGTTCTCGAACCCGCAGGGTCTGCACACTTAAGGTTTGGTGACTTTTTGGTAGTATAGAGTTTTGTATGGTGGTGACCGAAGTTTGTTCGGAGTCCCGGATGAGATCCCAGACATCACGAGGAGCTTCGGAATGGTCCGGAGGTAAATATTCATATATAGGAAGTCCCGTTTTGGTCACCGGAAAAGTTTCGGGCTCATCGATAGTGTACCGGGAGTGCCGGTAGTGTACCGGGAGGCCTCCGGGAGGGGTATTTCGACCCAAGAGGCTTCATGGGCTGTGGGAGAGTTAATATCAGCCCTTAGTGGGCTGGTGGAAACTCACACACAAGGCCCATGTGGCTGGAGGAAAAAACCCAAAAGGAAAAGGTGGAAAAAGGCAAAAAGGAGCAATCCTAGTCCTACTAGGATTGGAGGAGGAGAGTCCTCCTCCACCTGCCACTTAGGCCGAAGCCTCCAAGGCTTGGAGGCCAAGCTGCCTCTCCTCCTCCCTCCCTCCTATATATACTAGTGGATTTCTAGGGTTTTGCACTTGATTTTCAGTCACGCGCAAACCCTAATCTCTAGTGCATAGTTTCTCCTCTAGATCGGTTTTCTGCAGTGCTTAGGCGAAGCCCTCCCGGAATTGCTCCACCACCATCGCCGGAGCGCCGTCAGGCTGCCGGAGAACTCTTCTTCCTCTCCACTCCTTCTTGCTGGATCAAGATGGTGGAAATTGTCATCAAGCTGTACGTGTGCTGAACGGGGAGGTGCCGTCCGTTCGGTGCTAGATCGGAAGGATCGTGATCAAGTTTGTGGGACGGATCGTGATCAAGTTCGTGGGACGGATCGTGATCGGATCACGGGACGGATCGTGATTGGATCACGGGACGGATCGTGATTGGTTCGCGGGACGCACGGCGATTTGGATCGCAAAGACGTTCGACTACACCAACCGCGTTTCTTAACGCTTCCCGCTTAGTGATCTACAAGGGTATGTAGATCCACTCTCCCTCTCGTAGATGCTCATCACCATGGATAGATCTATGTGTGCGTAGGAAATTTTTTTGTTTCCCATGCTACATTCCCCACTAGTGGTATTAGAGCTTGGTCTATGTGTAGATGAGATCTCGAGTAGAACACAAAAGGTTTGTGGGCGTTGATGCTTAGATTGCTTCCTCCCTTGGTCGGATTTTGGTTCAGTGGTATTGTGAGATGAAGCAGCCCGGACCAACATTACTCGTACGCTTATGAGAGACTGGTTCCCTCGACGCAACTTGTTGCCTAGATGGCTTGCGGGTGGCAGTTTCTCTCGCTTTAGTTGGATCGGATTCGATAAAGGCGGTCCTTGAGAAGGTTGAAAAGCAAATTATGTATCACCGTTGTGGTATATGCATAGGTGAGAATCGTTCTTGCTAGAAACCCGTAGCAGCCACGTAAAACATGCAACAACAATTAGAGGACGTCTAACTTTTGCAGGGTATGTTGTGATGTGATATGGCCAATTACATGATGTGATATATGTGATGTATGAGATGATCATGTGATGTATAGAATTTCATGACTTGCATGTCGATGAGTACGGCAACCGATAGGAGCCATAGGGTTGTCTTTAATTATTGTATGACCTGCGTGTCAATCATTAAGCGCTATGTAATGCTTTACTATATCGCTAATCGGTAGCAATAGTAGTAGAAGCATGCAGGGCGTGACAACCTCGATGGCGAGACATTTATGGAGATCAAGATGATGGAGATCATGGTGTCGTGCCGATGACGATGAAGATCATGCCAGTGCTTTCAAGATGGAGATCTAAAGCACAAGTTCATGGCCATATCATGTCACTTATGAATTGCATGTGATGTTAATCCTTTTATGCACCTTGTTTTGCTTAGTATGACGGTAGCATTATAAGGTGATCCCTCACTTAAATTTCAAGATAAAATTGTGTTCTCCCCGAGTGTGCACTGTTGCGAAAGTTCGTCGTGTTGAGACACCACATGATGATCGGGTGTGATAGACTCTACGTTCACATACAATGGGTGCAAGCCAGTGTTGCACGCACAGAACACTCGGGTTAAACTTGACGAGCCTAGCATGTACAGACATGGCCTCGGAACACAAGAGACCGAAAGTTCGAACATCAGTCATATAGTAGATATGATCAACATAATGATGTTCACCATTGAAGCCACCTCAACTCACGTGATGGTCGGACTTGAGTTGGTGGATTTGGATCATGTGACACTCAGATGACCTGAGGGATGTCAATTTGAGTGGGAGCTTTAGTAATTTGATTAACTAAACTCATTATCTTGAACAATAGTCTTAGTGAACTTTGCATATTTATGTTGTAGATCAATGGCTCGCGCGGTAGCACCCCTGAATTTTAATGCGTTCCTAGAGAAAGCTAAACTGAAAGATGATGGAAGTAACTTTGTTAACTGGGCCCGTAATCTGAGGATTATCCTCACGGCTTCCCAGAAATCATATGTCCTTGATGCACCACTTGGTGACCAACCAGAAGACATGACCTCCAAAGACATTAAGAACGCTTGGGAGGCACGTACTGGAGACTACTCAATAGTTCAGTGTGCAATATTGTATGGCTTAGAGCCGGGACTTCAAAGACATTTTGAACGTCATGGAGCATATGATATGTTCCAGGAGTTGAAGTTCATCTTTCAGAAGAACGCCCGGATCGAGGGGTATGAAACCTCCGATAAGTTCTATGCTTGCAAGATGGAGGAGAACGGGTCTATCAGTGAACATATACTCAGAATGTCTGGGTATTCAACTCGTCTAGCGGAGTTGGGAATTGCCCTTCCGCTAGAGGCGATCACTGACAGAGTTCTTCAATCAGTGCCACCTAGTTACAAGAGCTTTGGATGAACTATAACATGCACGGGATGAACAAGTCAGTCGCCGAGCTGTTTGCGATGCTAAAAGTCACTGATTCTGAAATCCAGAAAGAACATCAAGTGTTGATGGTCAATAAAACCACTAGTTTCAAGAAAAATGCCAAATTCAAGGGCAAGGGAAAGAAGGGTAAAACCAAGAAGGATGGCAAAGCAGTTGCTACTCCTGCAAAGAAGCCCAAGCATGGATCCAAGCCAGAAACCGAGTGCTTTCATTGCAAGGGAACTGGTCACTGGAAGCGGAACTGCCCCAAGTACCTGGCTGACAAGAAGGCGGCTAAAGACAAACAGGGTATATATGATATACATGTTATGTACCTTACTAGCTCTCGTAGTAGTGCCTGGGTATTCGATACCGGTTCGGTTGCTCACATTTGCAACTCAAAGCAGGAACTACGGAATAAACGAAGGCTGGCAAAGGACGAAGTGACGATGCACGTGGGAAATGGTTCCAAGGTTGATGTGATCGCCATCGGCACTCTCTCTCTTCGATTGCCATCGGGATTAGTGATGAACCTGAATAATTGTTATTTAGTGTCTGCGTTAAGCATGAACATTATATCTGGATCTTGTTTATTGCGAGACGGTTACTCATTTAAATCAGAGAATAAAGGTTGTTCTATTTATATGAGTAATATCTTTTATGGTCATGCACCCAATGTTAGGGGTTTATTCATATTGAATCTTGATAGTGATGACACACATGTTCATAACATTGATGCCAAAAGATGTAGAGTTGATAATGATAGTACCACTTTCTTGTGGCACTGCCGTTTAGGTCATATTGGTGTAAAACGCATGAGGAAGCTCCATGTTGATGGACTTTTGGAGTCACTTGATTTTTAATCACTTGACAAATGTGAACCATGCCTCATGGGCAAGATGACTAAAACGCCGTTCTCTGGAACAATGGAACGGGCGGGTGACTTATTGGAAATCATACATACTGATGTGTGCGGTCCGATGAATGTTATAGCGTGTGGTGGATATCGTTATTTTCTCACCTTCACTGATAACTTAAGTAGATATGGGTATATTTACTTAATGAAACACAAGTCTGAAACTTTTGAAAAGTTCAAGAAATTTTAGAGTGAAGTTGAGAATCATTGTAACAAGAAGATTAAGTTCCTTCGATCTGATCGAGGAGGTGAATATCTGAGTTATGAGTTTGGCAGTCACTTAAGACAGTGTGGAATTGTTTCATAGTTGACACCGCCCGGAACACCACAGCGTAATGGTGTGTCCGAACGTCGTAATCGCATCTTATTAGATATGGTGCATTCTATGATGTCTCTTGCTAATTTGCCACTATCATTTTGGGGTTATGTATTAGAGACAGCTGCATTCACTTTAAATAGGGCACCATCAAAATCCGTTGAGACGACGCCATATGAACTATGGTTTGGCAAGAAGCCAAAGTTATCATTTCATAAAGTTTGGGGATGTGATGCTTATGTCAAAAAGCTTCAGCCTGAAAAGTTGGAACCCAAAGCGGAGAAATGCGTATTCATAGGATACCCGAAAGAGACAGTCGGGTATACCTTCTATCTCAGATCCGAAGGCAAAGTGTTTGTCGCTAAGAACGGAACATTTCTTGAGAAAGAGTTTCTCTCGAAAGAATTGAGTGGGAGGAAAATAGAGCTTGATGAGGTTATTGAACCTTTACTTCAACCAGAAAGTAGTGCGGCACAGAAAGATGTTTCTGTGGAACCTAGGACGATAGAAGAGGAAGTTAATGATGATGATCATGAAGCTTCAGATCAAGCTGCTATTGAACCTCGTAGGTCGACAAGGCCGCGTACTACCCCTGAGTGGTATGACAACCCTGTCTTGGAGGTCATATTGTTGGACAACAATGAACCTACGAGCTGTGGAGGATCAGTGATGGGCCCGGATTCCGAGAAATGATTAGAGGCCATGAAATCCGAGATGGGATCCATGTATGAAAACAAAGTATGGACTTTGGAAGTATTACCTAAAGGGCGAAAGGCCATTAAGAACAAATGGATCTTTAAGAAGAAGACACATGCGGACGATAATGTCACCGTCTATAAAGCTCGACTTGTGGCAAAGGGTTTTTCACAAGTTCAAGGAGTTGACTACAATGAGACTTTCTCACCCGTAGCGATGCTTAAGTCTGTCAGAATCATGTTAGCAATAGCTGCTTATTTCGACTATGAAATTTGGCAGATGGATGTCAAAACATCGTTCCTCAATGGGTTCCTTGAGGAAGAGTTGTATATGATGCAACCCAAAGATTTTGTCGATCCAGAGAATGCTGACAAAGTTTGCAAACTCCAGCGATCCATTTATGGACTGGTGCAAGCATCTCGGAGTTGCAATAAGCGCTTTGATGAGGTAATCAAGCGTTTGATTTTATACAAGTTTACGGAGAAGCTTATATTTACAAGAAAGTGAGTGGGAGCTCTATAGCGTTTCTAGTATTATATGTGGATGACATATTGATGATTGGAAACAATATAGAAATGTTGGAAAGCGTGAAGGAATATTTGAACAAGAGTTTTTCAATGAAGGACCTAGGAGAAGCTGCTTTCATTTTAGGCATTAAGATCTATAGAGATAGATCGAGACGCTTAATAACACTTTCATAGAGCACATACCTTGATAAAGTTTTGAAGAACTTCAAAATGGAACGGTCTTGCCTGTGTTACAAGGTGTGAAGTTGAGTAAGACTCAATGCCCAGTAACTGCAGAAGATAGAGAAAAGATGAGTGTCATCCCCTATGCTTCAGCCATAGGCTCTATCATGTATGCAATGTTGTGCACAAGACCCGATGTCAGCCTTGCCATAAGTATGGTTGGAAGGTTTCAAAGTGATCCTAGAATGGAGCACTGGCAAGCGGTCAAGAACATCCTTAAGTACCTGAAAAGGACTAAGGAAATGTTTCTCGTTTATGGAGGTGATGAAGAGCTCGTCGTAAAGGGTTACGTCGATGCAAGCTTTGACATTGATCCGGACGACTCTAAGTCGCAAACCGGATACATATTTATTCTTAACGGGGGAGCAGTAAGCTGGTGCAGTTCCAAGCAAAGCATGGTAGCTGATTCTATGTGCGAAGCGGAATACATCGCAGCCTCGGAGGCTGTGAAGGAAGGTGTCTGGATGAAGCAGTTCATGACAGATCTTGGAGTAGTGCCCAGTGCACTGAATCCAATGAACCTGTTCTGTGACAACACTGGTGCCATTGCTCTGGCCAAGGAACCAAGGTTTCACAAGAGGACCAGACACATAAAGCGACGCTTCAACTCCATCCGCGATTACATCATGGAGAAAGACATAAATATTTGCAAAGTGCACACGGATCAGAATGTTGCAGACCCGTTGACTAAACCTCTTCCAAGGGATAAACATGATCAACACCAGAACTGCATGGGTGTTCGATTCATTACAATGTAAATCACATAGTGATGTGAACTAGATTATTGACTCTAGTGCAAGTGGGAGACTGTTGGAAATATGCCCTAGAGGCAATAAATAAAGTGTTTATTATTGTATTTCCTTGTTCATGATAATCGTTTATTATCCATGCTATAATTGTATTAATTGGAAACATGGATACATGTGTGGATACATAGACAAACACAATGTCCCTAGTATGCCTCTAATGAACTAGCTCGTTGATCGAAAGATGGTTAAGATTTCCTAGCCATGGACATGAGATGTCATTTGATAACGGGATCACATCATTAGGAGAATGATGTGATGGGCAAGACCCAAACTACAAATGTAGCTTATGATCGTGTCAGTTTATTGCTACTATTTTCTGCGTGTCAAGTATATGTTCCTATGACCATGAGATCATGCAACTCACAGATATCGGAGGAGTACCTTGTGTGCATCGAATGTTGCAATGTAAATGGGTGACTATAAAGGTGCTCTACAGGTGTCTCCGAGGGTGTCTGTTGAGTTGGCATGGATCAAGATTGGGATTTGTTACTCCGTGTGACGGAGAGGTATCTCAGGGCCCACTCGGTAATACAACATCACAATAAGTCTTGCAAGCAATGTGACTAAGTGTTAGTTACGGGATCTTGTATTATGGAACGAGTAAAGAGACTTGCCAGTAACGAGGTTGAACTAGGTATGGAGATACCGACGATCGAATCTCGGGCAAGTAACATACCGAAGAACAAAGGGAACATCATACGGGATTAACTGAATCCTCGACATAGAGGTTTGACCGATAAAGATCTTCATAGAACATGTAGGAACCAATGTGGACATCCAGGTCTTGCCATTGGTTATTGACCATAGTGGTGTCTCGGTCATGTCTACATAGTTCTCGAACCCGCAGGGTCTGCACACTTAAGGTTTGGTGACTTTTCGGTAGTATAGAGTTATGTATGGTGGTGACCGAAGTTTGTTCGGAGTCCCGGATGAGATCTCGGACGTCATGAGGAGCTCCGGAATGGTCCGGAGGTAAATATTCATATATACGAAGTCCCGTTTTGGTCACCGGAAAAGTTTCGGGCTCATAGGTAGTGTACCGGGAGTGCCGGTAGTGTACCGGGAGGCCTCCGAGAGGGGTATTTCGACCCAAGAGGCTTCATGGGCTGTGGGGGAGTGAATATCAGCCCTTAGTGTGCTGGTGGAAACTCCCACACAAGGCCCATGTGGCTGGAGGAAAAAACCCAATAGGAAAAGGTGGAAAAAAGGCAAAAAGGAGCAATCCTAGTCCTACTAGGATTGGAGGAGGAGAGTCCTCCTCCACCTCCCACTTCGGCCAAAGCCTCCAAGGCTTGGAGGCCAAGCTGCCTCTCCTCCTCCCTCCCTCCTATATATACTAGTGGATTTCTATGGTTTTGCACTTGATTTTCAGCCATGTGCAAACCCTAATCTCTAGTGCATAGTTTCTCCTCTAGATCGGTTTTTTGCAGTGCTTAGGCGAAGTCCTGCCGGAATTGCTCCACCACCATCGCCGGAGCACTGTCAAAAGCTACCGGAGAACTCTTCTTCCTCTCCACCCCTTCTTGCTGAATCAAGACGGTGGAGATTGTCATCAAGCTGTACGTGTGCTGAACGCGGAGGTGTCGTCCGTTCGGTGCTAGATCGGAAGGATCGTGATCAAGTTCATGGGACAGATCGTGATCAAGTTCGTGGGATAGATCGTGATCGGATCACGGGATGGATCGTGATTGGATCGCGGGACGGATCATGATTGGATCACGGGATGCACGGAGATTTGGATCGCGAAGACGTTCGACTACACCAACCGCGTTTCTTAACGCTTCCCGCTTAGCGATCTACAAGGGTATGTAGATCCACTCTCCCTCTCGTAGATGCTCATCACCATGGATAGATCTGCGTGTACGTAGGAAATTTTTTGTTTCCCATGCTACGTTCCCCATCATGTCCCTCTGTGCGCTGGTATGGCGACACGATGGGACCACCACGACAGATGCCATTGTAGCCACAGTGGGCGCTGACGCATGGGTGCGCATAGCTACAATTCGGCCATCCAGGCTGCTAACCTTGGTTATTGCGACTGGGCGAGGAAACAGTGCCGACACGTCCCTGCCCACTCGATTACCTGCCCTGGCGTGGCTACAGTGCAGTCGGCCGTTGTGGGGACCCCGACTCATAAGTCGTGATCACCGATCGCACGTGTATAGTGATCTTAGAGATCAATGCTCACTGAACACACATAAGCTGAATAACAAGAGTCTCACATCCACATTTAGCGTCTTACACAAATAAAGACCATGAATGTCTAGTCTTACATAGATAGGGCCAAAAGGGCCAAACAATTAAAGAGAACAAGCAGCGGAAATCTTGGTCGAAAGCGTGAACCCATGCCATCTGCCTTAACCTACAGGCATTCTAACTGGGAAGCGTCCTAGTTCGCATGTTCGTCACCAACGAACTCTTCAACATACTCCTATTCTTCCATGCCTGGCCAATTAAATAGCCAGTGGCAAGCCAATGAGTACTTTGAATGTACTCGCAAGCAACCCAAGTTGTGGAACAAGGTAATAATGATGCATGATATAGCACTAAGTAGGTAATTTGAGGAAAGCTAATTTTAAATGCAATGACATGATCAAGTAACTAGTAAGCGTGCATCAACAATGGATAGTTGTCCAAAGTTACAAATATCATCATAAGTAGGGGATGAACACCTCATGTTCATTCATCTCGCTAAGTCACTGGACTTAGTTCAATTCCCATGCTAAGTCATCGGACTTAGCTCGTGTGACCTCTTTGTCACCTTCACACGCAAACTCACACCAAGTTTTATGAAAACATCCGGACGTGGCATAAGCAGCACCAACCAACTGTCCTTGACCGTGGACACGGATATTCGAATAGTTTTACACTCTGTAGAGGTTGCACACTTTACCCACAAGACTCGGGGAACTTCCATGTTATCCATGACTCGCGGCATATAACATACCCGAGGTAAGCACCCGAACATTGCCTTTCCCATGGTGATACCAAACAAAGAGTCCACTCATTGGTGCCATCCCTCATGATGTACATCATGCGTATCATCATTAGGGCACGCAACAGTGTGCCCGGTGCCTGTAAAGACAACACATGGCCTTCCACTTCTGGGACGACCCCGTCTCAAGAGTGACCACTTCACTCTTGCCACTAGTAATGTGGGCTCCCTGCCAGTACCAACCATAGTATTCAACAAAGCCTCGTCCCATAAGGGGTATCGTGGTTGTGCATGTAAGGTTTGGACGGTTGACAAATCTTAAACCCTCCGTTTTGGTAAACACACCCTCATCTTGTTCTGACACACCACTTCTTTCTCAAGTCGTCACCCAACTCATCATCATCTCCCTCGGGCATTAGTGGCACCCGACGGGGTTTTCGAAAAAGTCATTGAAATCATTTGTGTTCCCATCACCATGCATAAACCCGAACCATTTGCGTAGCATCTACTAGCATCCTATCTACACCCACCCGCATAACCCTCATAAGGTGGTAGGGTCATGCTCGATGCAAGTGTCAATGGTAAAAGTATCAGAGGCAACCCACCGAAGGGGGTGCACCATATCATGATCAATCATCGAAACAACAAGTGCTATATGTCATGCATGAAAACGTTTCTTAACATGGTCAAAGGGTTGCTTGCCTGGCTCAACAAAGTCTCTGGGGTCTTCGAAGTCTTCAGGTCCAACTTCTTCATCAACAGCGCAATCTACCGTCGCGAATAAAAGCGATAAAAATAAGCATCACACAAAAACAGAGCACACAAACTACTATAAAAATGCTACCCTACTTTGATAAATACTAAAAACTATAGCAAAAATGTTTGTTATGAAAAACATTTTTAAAAACTATTAAACAAAGGCAGATAATGCCAAATAAGGGTTTTTAAATTAAAACAGCATATAAAATGTTTTCAAACTTTTTTACAAATGGCACTAATAAATTCTAGGGAATATTCTAAGATTTTAGGTCGAAGAATATTTGGAGTTTGATAAATATACAAATCTGTGGAATTTTTGGAAGACAAAAAAAGGAAAAAGGAAAAGGGCACTATGCCCTAGGCTAAGTGCCCAGCCACATTGGGCCAACCGGCCAGGCCGGCCTAGCTGAGCTGCGGGCGCGCGCGCGGCCAGGTTTGAACCTGACGCGCGGGCCCCAGTGTCAGCGAGAGAGATGGAGAGGGAGAGGGGCGTGGGGATGACATGTGGGGGCCACCTGTCATCTCCTTCCTCTCGACAGGAGGGGGAGGGTGCTCACCGACGGTGAAGGATGGCACTGCGAGGAAGCGGGGGGGAGGGCAGGGATGGACTCAGGAGGTTGCCGCCATTCGGGGAGTGCCGAAGATGGCCGACGGGGAGGCACAGATCGTCGGCGACGAGGTCCCGCGGTGGAGGAGCTTTGGGAGGGGGTCGTTGCGGTCGTCCCGTGCTGCAAAAAGGACGGGGAGAAGGCGGAAACACGTTAGAACGTCGAGGGAGGACCAACCGAAGATAGGGGAGGGCCGGAGGGGCTCTATACCCGGAGATTGACATCGAGGTGGCCGCGGCGGTCCTCAACTCGATCCCGAGCATAGGGCGTCAGGGGCTCTCTAGGGAGCACAGGATGGCCGCTGGGGAGTGGAGAGAGAGACTAGAGGGGAGAGAGGGGTCCGAGAGGCCCTTTTATTGTGGGGGCGTGAGTCCACCGACGAGCCATGCGCCGGAGAGGACGTGGCCGAGGCCAGAGGGAGAGGGAGGCTTGCGGGATTGCTTGGGGGTGTTCCTGGGGCTGGTCTACGACGAGCGGGAGCAAGGGAGAGAGAGAGGAGGGCGCGTGTGCGAGGTTGCGGGTTGGGCGAGCCGGGCGGCGCTCGGCACACGCGGGAGGAGGGAGAAGGAGGAGGAGAGAGGAGGGGGCCGACCGCGTTTCTTGTCACGGACGTCGAGGGCTTCTCGAGGGACGCGCGGGGAGGCCCAAGGTGGTCGGGGGCGGCCATTGGGTGGCCGCTAAAGTGCGGGAGCGCATTGTAGCGCGCTCCAGAGCATGCATATGGCCGGCATTGCTGTTGCCTGCATGCTCTGGGGTGCCCCACCTTGTCCAGTAGCCCTTGGAGGGTCTGGAGATGCCCCTTGGACTAGGAGGAGCTAGAGGAGGCTTAGGAAGAAAGAAATGGTGAGGGGAAGGTAGAAAAAAATGTGGCCAGGGTGAAAAATTGGGGTTTTACCTCACCTCCCAGTGGCTTGATGACTAGGGATTTCTACTGGGGGTGCTTGGGCATTGCCAGAAGGTGTGGTAAAAATTTGGGGGCAAGGGTAAAAGAGGAAGGGGTGGAAATAGTGATTTTACTATTTTACCAAAAGGTGTTTGATGGGGTTTAGGAGAAGCAAATGGCTCTGGTTTTCCCTGATATTTGATAGGATCTAATGGTGGTTATAAATGAGCTGGTTCACCAAGTTTGAGCTCAAGTGAGAAAAGTTGACAATGGAGACTTGGTAAACCCTAGAAACTAACAGAAACAAGTTTCTGTAGATCTAGTGATGCTAAGCTTTTATCCTTGGTGCACCACTTAGTGTAGCATCACCATTTAGTCATTAGAGCATGCCCACAAAGTTTGGGGCCAAGGGGAGAAACTTCACAATGTAAAGTTGCTCAAATTTGAATCTGGACAGGAAGGGTTTTGGGATGGTTTGATGAACCAAATCAACCTGTATTGAGATGAAACTTTGCAAGAGCATCACCTATGATAGTGTTGACTTGCTCGAATATTCCTGGAATTTATTGAGAATATTTCTTATAGAAATATTCCAAATGTTTGATTTGAACAGAAAGGGTTTTGAGGGGTTTTGCCCATGATTTGATCATGCCCTTGTGTTGAAACTCATATATATGGAAAATATATGTCCACTGAGTTTACCTAAATTTTCTCAAATATTTTTAAAGCAATTAAATAATTTTTCCCTAAGTAAAACCATTTCTGGTCTTAGGAAAAAGCCTTTAAATAAAATATAAGAATAACCTTTAAAATCGATATTTTGTGGTTTTGGAAAGTCTTATATATAGTAGGTTTGAAATAAAGAGTTTGGGGAAGAATAATCCACACAATTATAGGGCTTGAAGTGCAAACCTCATTTCAGGGGTTTTTGAAAACCTAATTTGAATAAATCATTTTTGGTTAAAACAAAATTTGATAAAAATGATTTTGGGCACTATTCACATGGCATGATCATTGGGCAAGAGGTTTGGGTCAAGGAAGATGAATAAGAAGTGGAATAGAATCTAGGAGTTCCACATCCACAATCACCAAGCAAGCAAACATCATTGCAAACAAGCACAAGCACTTTGAAAAAAGTTTTAGTTAGCTCCAAATTGCATAAACCCAAACATATGAAGGTGATACAAACACAGGGTGTGACAGCCGTATCGGAGACTTCGGCTGGCTGGCACTAGCCGACGCCACCTGGGCGGCCCGTGCCGTAGCAGGTGGGCGGGGGCCAATCGCGGAGTCGGCTGGCGGGCCCCAGCGGGCGATGGGACCACGCAGCCGGTGGACCCTATGGGCGATGAGGCGGCTCGAGAGGCGGGCCCCCTGGTCAGCCGGAGAGGCTGCCAGCCAGGCCCCTCATTTCTATACCTTAGGAGTATTGTAAGGCCGGGGGGTTGGCCTATAAAACCCCCCGAGCCCCCATGTAGGAGGAGGACAACTCTCACGCATACACACTGAGCAAGACTAGGGGTGTTACCTCCCATGGAGGGCCCTAAACCTGGGTACATCGTGTGTCATCACCGCTTGTGCCTAATCCCGCACTTGGAGCCCGTCGGCGTCCTCTTGTCCCAACCACCTTCGATAAGCCTACCCGTGGCATCTGTCATGAGAAAATGATGACAGATGGCTTAGGGGGAAAGGGCATGGGTTTCTGAACCCATGGTTCTCTTTATCTACCATGTTTCCTAGAAACAAAGTCTCTTTTATCATATCTCTTATTCTTAGGTTGTGGGTTATCAAGGTCAATAGCAGGTTCAATCTCCACATCATTATCATTACTAGGTTGAGCATTAACATGAACAACATCATTAATATTATCACTAGGCTCATGTTCATCACCAGATTGTGTCTCGGCATCAGAAACAGAAAGATCATTTGGGTTCTCAGGTGTATCTATAACAGGTTCACTAGCATCATGCAAAGTCCTATCATCATTCCTTTTCCTACTCTTACTGGACCGAATAGGTGCAGCAATATTAACTCTCTGAGAATCTTGCTCAATTCTCTTAGGGTGGCCCTCAGGATACAAAGGTTCTTGAGTCATTCTACCACCTCTAGTCACAACTTTAACATAATGATCATTGTTCTTACTATTCATCCCATCAAGTAAATCGTTCTACGCCTTTAGTACTTGTTCTACTTGAGTAGTTACCATGGAAGCATGTTTACTAATAAGCTTAAGAACATTGACAATTCTACTCAAATAATCACCCAAGCGATCAAGCATATAAGCATTATGTTTCAATTGTCTACTAACATAAGCATTAAAATTTTCTTGCTTGACTACAAAGTTATAAAATTCATCCAAGCATTGGCTAGCAGGCTTATTATAAGGAATATCTCCTTCATCAAATCTACGGAGATAATTTACCTCTACTACATGTGTCGGGTTATCAAGACCATGTATTTCTTCAATAGGTGGTAGATTCTTAACATCTTCAGCTTTAATACCTTTTTCTTTCATAGATTTCTTTTCCTCTTGCATATCTTCAGGACTGAGAAATAGAATACCTATTTTCTTTGGAGTTGGCTTTGGAGGTGGCTCGGGAATAGTCCAATCATTATCATTGCTCAATATATTGTTCAATAGCATCTCAGCTTGTTCAATAGTTCGTTCCCTGAAAACACAACCAGCACAACTATCTAGGTGGTCCCTAGAAGCATCGGTTAGTCCATTATAAAAGATATCAAGTATTTCGTTTTTCTTGAGAGGACGATCAGGCAAAGCATTAGCTAACTAGAGAAGCCTCCACCAAGCTTGTGGGAGACTCTCTTCTTCAATTTGCACAAAGTTAAATATTTCCTGCAAAGCAACTTGTTTCTCATGGGCAGGATTTTTTTCCAGAGAAGTAATAAATCATATCCTGGGGACTACGTACACAACCAGGAGCAAGAGAATTAAACCATATCTTAGCATCACCCTTTAATGAGAAAGGAAACAACTTAAGAATATAGTAATAGCGATTTTTTTCCTCATGAGTAAATAGGGTGCCTATATTATTCAATTTGGTAAGATGTGCCACAACGGTTTCAGATTCATAACCATGGAAAGGATCAGATTCAACCAAAGTAATTAACCCAGGATCGATAGAGAATTCATAATCCTTATCAGTAACAAAGATAGGTGAAGTAGCAAACTTAGGATCATATTGCATTCTAGCATTCAAAGATTTTTCCTTCCACTTGCGAAGCAATTTCTTAAGATCATCTCTATCCTTACAAGAAAGAAAGTCCCTAACTACCTCTCCTTCCATAACATAACCCTCAGGTATATCAGGCAATTCATATCTAGGAGATCTAGACCTAGCAGGTGTCTCATAGTGTTCTGTTTCAATAATTTCATCAGATTCAGAAATATCATCAGTTTCAGTATTGACTCTAACAATTTGTTCATCAAGGAATTCACCCAGTGGCATAGTGGTATCAATAAAAGTATCATCATAAGCATCATGCATAGCAGAAGTAGTATCATCAATTACTTGCGACATAACAGAATTACTAGCAGGTGGTGGTGTCGCAAATTTATCATAATAGAAGGTGAATCAAGTGTAGAGCTAGATGGCAGTTCCTTACCTGTCCTCGTAGTTGAGGGTAGATCTTAGTCTTAGTATCTTTCAGATTCTTCATTGTATCAACAGATATATATCACAAGTGACTCAGAGAATAGAGCTATGCTCCCGGGCAACGACGCTAGAAAAAGGTCTTGATAACCCACAAGTATAGGTGATTGCAACAGTTATCGAGGGTAGAGTATTCAACCCAAATTTATTTATTCGACACAAGAGGAGCCAAAGAATATTCTCGAGTATTAGCAGCTGAGTTGTCAATTTAACCACACCTAAAAGACTTAATATCTGTAGCAAAGTATTCAATGGCAAAGTAATATGGAAGTAACGATAACGATGGCAAAGTGATAGTAGCAGTTTGTAGTGATTGTAACAGTAGCAACGGAAAAGTAACTTAGCAAAGATCAATATGTGAAAAGATCGTAGGCAATGGACCAATGATGGATAATTATGTTGGATGGCATTCATCATGTAACAGTTATAAAATAGGGTGACACAGAACTAGCTCCAATTCATCAATGTAATGTAGGCATGTATTCCATATATAGTCATACATGCTTATGGAAAAGAACTCGCATGACATCTTTTGTCCTACCCTCCCGTGGTAGCGGGATCCTAATGGAAAATAAGGGATATTAAGGCCTCCTTTTAATAGAGAACCGGACCAAAGCATTAGCACTTAGTGAATACATGAACTCCTCAAACTACGGTAATCACCGGAAAGAATCCCAGTTATTATCTCCCTGGGGGATGTAGATCATAACTCGTAATAGGTGTCTACAACTTGCAAGATAGGATCAAGAACACATATATATTCATGATAACATAATAGGTCCAGATCTGAAATCATGGCACTCGGGCCCTAGTGACAAGCATTAAGCATAGCAAAGTCATAGCAACATCAATCTCAGAACATGGTGGATACTAGGGATCAAACCCTAACAAAACTAACTCGATTACATGATAAATCTCATCCAACCCATCACCGTCCAGCAAGCCTACAATGAGATTACTCACGAACAGTGGAGAGCATCATGAAATTGGTGATGAAGGATGGTTGGTGATGACGAAGGCATCGATTTCCCCTCTCCGGAGATCAAAACGGACTCCAGATCTGGTCTCCCGAGGAAGAACAGGAGGTGGCAGCGGCTCCGTATCGTGAAACGCGATGAACTCTTCTCCTTGATTTTTTTCTCCCCGAATAGGAATATATAGAAGTGGAAACGAGGTCGGAGGATCAACAGGGGGCCCACAAGCCACAGGGGCATGCCCTAGGGTGGTGGGCGCGCCCCTTTGCTTGTGGCCAGGTGGTGGGCCCCCTGCAGTTGATTCTTTCACCAATATTTTTTATTAATTCCAAAAATATTCTCCATAAATGTTCAGGTCAATCCGAGAACTTTTATTTCTGCACAAAAATAACACCAAGGGAGTCAGGGCCGATTGACAAGACTAGCTAGGCTGACCTTCCAGCCATACTCCATCCAATATCGAACGGAAGTGCTAAAGGTTTCATGTGATGCTAACCTCAATTAACCAGACCTCGAGAATTCGTTCATCCCGTCGCTCCGAGGATTGGTCGGGTACTTGGCCACATGCATGAGTAGGATTGTTGCCGGGATGTCCCATTAAAAAGGTAGGTCCCATATTTGAAATACAAAAATAAGATCAGATAGCGCTCAAGAGGTTTTTCTCCATACGAGAAATCCTTCACTCGCAGGGAATTCCAATAGATGTGTTGAAGATCATCAATTCTGCTTAATACAGCATCAGTCCGGGCCAGTTCCATTCAAATCATGCAAATTAGAGTCCAAAATAAGGGCAAAAGAGTTTGGAAAAGTAGATACATTGGAGACGTATCACGGCGTCGATGAAGGTCTCCATGAAGTCCTCGAATTGTAGTTTCTTCGTGTTGATCACCTAGAGAGTCTTCAGCTTATCCTCCTTTGCCTCCTTGCAATGGACTCGGACGAGTGAAAGCGCTTTGTTGGCTCCACAGCGAGCATCGGATTTTTTCCATACTTGCACTCAACTGGGAATCTCATTGAGGCGGGTCATCATCGACTCAAGGTCAGTCTGGAGGGTGTCTTCTAGACACAGTTCTTTGTCAATCTTCTCCAGTGCAGCCCTCAGCCGAGTGATATACTCCCGAACCTTTTTGAGACGGACGTCAAGCCGAAACATGTTCATGTCCACTGTGCCCCCGACGGGGGACTTAATGGGGTCCAAATTTGGCTCGATCTCTTTAGTCTCCTTGTCGACGTCTTGGCAAAATTCTACGTGGAGGGAGACTAGAAAGATGGTCATGCTATTGTCCTACACGAATTAAGGAAACTCATTCGACGAAAGAAAGTTACCTTCGAGCATGCTGAACATATTCTTCGCTAAGTCTCCCAAGTATTTCTCCAGACCATTGCTCCTCTTGCTCAGTTGTTCGGTCTTCTTGATCCAGTCGGTCCGCTCCTGCTTGAGTTTGTTGTTTTCATCTTCCAACTTTTTGGCTGCGGCAAGCTTCTTCTTAGCAGCCTCGGTTTTCTCTCTCGCCACCTTCTGAGCGCCAGCGAGTGCTTTCTCCTTGTGTTCAAGCACCTTCTTCATGGTATCTAAATAAATAACATTTGGTGAGTTGCGCTTGGAGTCGGCGGTTCTCATCACACACATCTGTTCGAGTGAGGACACTCGGTTCAAAGGATGGAAGATGAGAGTGTTAGTGCAGTTGGTCAACAAAGATTACCTCCTAGGGTCCTCAGCTCAGTCTATGCGCGGTCCAGATTGTTCTTGGACACCTCCAGATCCAGTTGAAGCTTATTCTTCTCCTTCTCCAGGTCGCCGTATCGAGTCCCAATTTCTTAGGCTTTCTAAAATCAACAAAGAAGTAATTCAGTCGACATTAATATTCCTCCACTCCCGAGTGGAAAGGTGCAAATGCAGTCGACTGGATGGCGGCCCGCCGCCCCACCCCACTCTCCTACAAACATCATATCATGGTTGATGGAAATGATGTCCATGGAACCTGCATCATATAATGGTTGATGGAAATGATGTCCATGAAACCTGCGTCATATCATGGTTGATGGCAATGATATCCATGAAACCTGCAGGATAGGTCCTAACCTCTTCATCTCTAAGATAAGCATTCAGAAGCACTCGAGGAACCGAGTGACAAGCGTACTCCACGTAGAAAAAAGGATCCCGAGTCCAAGATTCTTAAGACTACTGCCCATCATAAATGATCGACAATAGTCTTGGGGACTACACCCAGTGGGTGCACTCAGTGTTCCCCCACTGGATACAACTCCAATCGACCTGGTCTGGCCTATCTAAAAAAACTTTCTCTCTATCAGACCCCTGCTGATGCAAGCACGCGACGGCAGTCTCGAGGACTACACCCAGTGGGTGCACCCAACGTGCCCCCACTGGATCTACTAACACTCGACCAGGTCCGACCTGTCAAATGAAGAGATTATCAAAACAATTCTAAGACCCTTGCCGATGTCATCACCATTTGACAATGGTCTCGAGGACTACACCCAGTGGGTGCACTCAATGTGCCCCCACTAGACCAGAAACCACTCGACTAAGACCTGATCTACTCGAGAGGAATCAACAAGAGAACACCCAGTGGGTGTAGAATCAAGATGGCCAAGAATTCAATCGGAAATGAACTTACAATCGCACTTACTCGGACATTGGCATGAAGCGCTGATCTGGCATCATAAGCCAATTCGCTGTCCTCGTATGCCTCCTCCGTTTGCGGCATCATGTGCTCAGCCTAGATCATGGCTTCTTTGCCAGCTCTAGTCTGCTCTTCTGGGACGCGATACAGAGGAAAGGCGAGCATCGGGTGAGTTGGTGCCGTGGCTGGAGTAACGGGAGTTGTTTGAGGTTGCCTGATTGGCATCGAGGCCATAAGAGTTGAAGTGGTTGGCGGAGCACTCGATAGCGGGGCCACAAGTTCAGTCCTTGCTCGAGACGAATCGCCAAGTCCTTTAGACGATGCCGTAACCGACTTACGAGGCGTCTGCCCTGATGGTGTTCGCCGAGCGCGTATGCGCAGGGTACCCAAGGTCATACCTTAACCCCCATCTGCTCCTCATCATCCTCCAACTAGATGATGTCTGCAACTACCAGTCGACAATGCTAGCTAAGTCAATCAACGGATTATGTTCAAGGAAAAAGCAGAGCAGAGTGAAGGTTTGTTATACCTCGCTGAGAGGTGGCTGCGTCAGTAGTATCCACATCCATATGTTCCTCTTCATCTCGTGGAGGCGACGTCACCGAAGTAGCGGCTCTGACAGACAAGTTCCACTCGGGCAGCAAAGATATGAAGTTCTACAACAACGAAAGGAAAAGGAAAAGGAACACTCATGTTGAGGTGACAGGTACAACAATCTTGATGCGGAGCAGAGCCTTCCGAGGTTTTGGTGCATTAGTCTTGGGCTGTTTCGCGGCTCGTTCAGTTGATTCGACTGGTGTAGCCCGGTCGCGCTTCGGGTTCCTGGTACTCGACGTCATGGTTTTGCTTGGGGCAGCCATTGGGTCTTGGTGCTGCTTAGATCGATGCTCAGTGCATGGAGGAGACTCAGCCTCTTCTTCGCTCTCCTCCGAGTCCTCATACTTGCCTTCGTTGTCCTCAGCATAATCGATGTCTATGCTGCCGCCATCGCTCTCCTCTCTGTCATCGGGCTAATATCCATTTGGCACGGGTGAGTATATGTTTGTTAACTCCCACAAGATACAAACAGTAAAGTCCTTCAACTGATGACCCAGTCGACGAAACATGAAAGCATTCGACAAAGATGTCACTTACCAGATTCGGCAGCGGGTTCTCAGCAGAGAAGGGCAAGATTCGCTTGGCTCCTAGGGGGTTGTCACGGGCTCCAGTGATGCTTCTAAGCCACTATGCAACAGTCTTCTTAGAGACTTCCTATGGATGTGTCCAAGTGGTGTCCTCAGGGACTGAGTAGATCCACATAGCATGGTCCCTCGCTTGAAGGGGCTGGATTCATCGACTGAGTAGTGGGTCGCTCTAGTGTGAAGGGGGAAGGCCAGTCGACATGTTGTGAGATCCAACGTCGTTACAGTGAAACCAAGTCGACTACCAGCCCCGGACAGATTCAGGAAAAGTCACCGATGGAAACGCACTTTTGCCTCTCTTTTGGAGTCCCAAGCCACCACACAACTGGATGACATGGGTCTTACTATCATCTGGGTTGGATTTTTTGACCGACTGGGATCTGATAGTGAAGATATGTTTGAACAAACCCCAATGAGGGGGACAACCCAAGAAGCATTCACACAAGGTTATGAAAGCAGCAAGGTACGAGATGGCATTCGGAGGAAAGTGGTGAAGTTGCGCTCCGAAAAAGTTTAAGATCCCACGGATGAATGGATGAGGAGGCAGAGAAAAACCTTGCTTGATGTGGGTGAGGAGGAGGATTCGCTCCCCTTCGCGCTGCTCTGACTCGATCTCCCCCTCCGACACCCTCCACGAGCCATCAACTACTAGCCCATCGGCAACGAGGTTCTGGATGTCCTCCGCCCTAACCGTTGACAGGAGAAAATCTCTCTAGATCTAGCCCGGTGGCGTCGTGAATTGGGCACCCGGCGGCTTCTTCGCCTTGGCCCCTCCCTTCTTGGAGTGCCCGAGCTTCTCCGTCTTGCTCTTCGTCATCGCGGTGGCGGTCGTCGAGGCGGAGCTGAGCAGCGCACATGGAACAGAGGAGGCGGGGGAAAAGACAAGGTTTGGGGGAGAAGCATTGTGCCCGCCTCTGCGCGGCCTTATCTTATATGCACCCAAGTGAGTCGCAGACCTACGGGCCCACCGAATCCCTATGAATCCCGGTTGCAAAGGAAGCATTGTACGTGGCGTAAAAGGCGGTGCGGAGATCGAGGCGTCATGCCCCCACTTGCCCTAGTCGCCGCGTTGTTATCGCGCGGCGCACACTTCCCAAATTTTCGAATCCTGTGGAATCCGGGCCTGACAAAGTGATCCGTCGCATCAATAGATCTTGATTGTTCACTCAGAACTGGTTCTATGCTCAAGTTCACTCGGATGTTTATCAAGGCAAAATTGATGAGGGCGAATGATAAAGACTCCAGTCAACGCAGATTTTCGTAAAGCCCTGAGATGCATTCGGAATTTCTGTGCCTTATCAGAACCATCATCGATCCCTTTTTCACTCGAAGCCCGATCCATTTGGGGGCTAATGATGCGGTTCTGTGCCTAGGGTAGGGTCCTAGACTTGACTTACATACCCTACCTAAAGACATTGTATTGGAGGACTTAAATATTACAAGGACTCCGATTGAAGTCACCTTAGTGCATGAGTCACTTGACAGATAATCCACTCGGAGGTTTCTCCCTCCACTTGACAGTAGCTTTTCACTCAGAAGAACCAATGGCCGGTCGATAGCAGAAGGCCAGAAGGCACCCCAGGGAGGCCAACAGGCAGGCGTTCGACTAGTCATCATTAGCACCATTTATGACATACGTTATCAGTAACGTAAACCTTTATTGCCACGATCGAACCCTTGGTTGCCGGGTATTCATGAGGGGCAACACACTCTATATAAGCCGCCCCTCTCCTCTGGCACAAGGGTTCGCATCCCCTATAACAATCATATTCCACACGACAGAAAGCTTCCGAGCACTGAGACGTAGGGCTGTTACCTCCACGAGAGGGTCCTGAACTCATACATTCCTGTGTACATCCTCGCCGTAGCTAGGACTCTGCCCTCTCCTTACGTATGCCTACCTTCTACTGTCAGGCTTGTTCCCATGACAAGCACCATCTCCATAAATATCTCAAATCTAAGTACTTCCATGACACCTCTATTTGGGGAGAGCCAATTCAAACATTCCCAAGTCAACCTTCTGGCCGCCCTTCTCCAAATAAAACCCATGATACACGACCACTCTTTAATTAGTTAATTAGTGGTAATATTTGTGTTTGGAGCACTCCATCATATGTAGTATGGCATTCAATCTAGGATTTCCTTACTGTCATGGGAGTAATCCTGACAATAGTACGGGGCTACGAATGAGTAGGGGGAGCCTAGCTACGGAATAAGTGTTACACTCGGAATTTACGAGTTCTGACCCCACTAGGAAGTGGTAACAGTCATACATCTCGAACCCCGGGGTTGTGTTTTTTGCTTGTATGGGTATCTGATTATAGAGAGTTCATAACCCTTGCTTTGGTGTCGGCGGACGGCTTATATAGAGTGCGCCTCCACCAACCGAGCGCCATCACTAGGGTCATTAATGCTAATATTTGTGGGGGTTACTATAAACTACTAATTTAACTACAGCCGTTACAAGTAACATGGTCTTTACAACACTTAAGGCGTATTAACTCCCTTGAACATTGCTGCGCCCATGATGGTCCTACTCCTGTGTGTCTGAGTGCTAGAGGAGGGGCCAATGGTCGGTAACATCCGAGTGACTTCCAAGGAGCCGAGTGCAACTTCCATGTTCATTAGAGTGTTGAGACGGACCAAGGACTCTCATGAACTTGTAGGACCCCATAGGTGTCCTAGAATAGAGGTATGTGACCCTACCTAGGGTAGGTGGCCTCGTCAGTAGCCTCCGAATCGGTTGAGTCTTAGGAGAACAAGTGGCCAGCATGTTGCAATGTTGGAGCCGTCTCGGGGACGTTCTCGAAACAGACCAGGTCATTTCCCACTCGATGTTCGATCCAAAATCAATTCAAGGTTTAATACATGTCGAATGGCTGGCACGGTCTTGACTATGCGGGCCATTCGGCTCGCTATAGATCCTGTCTCAGAGGAGATGACCTTTAAGCTTGGATGTGTCATCATTAAAACTTTCGTCCGTTCTTCATTTAGAAGTTCCAGAAATGTCTGGAGATCTTTCCGAGTACTTGATGAGGCTTTATCCACTCGATGGAAATTTGCCCACTCATCAAACACTCGGTGAATCGCGATGCGTTAAAAGCTATGGGTGAACGCTGAGTCCACTCGAAACGCGGCGTCATAAAATCTCTGACGATTTTGAAATCACGGGAAAGCACAAACATGCGATCGTGACGGTTGTGTCAGGGGCGCGGGAGAGGTGGTCACGGCGCCTCGATTTCCACATCGCCAATTTTTCCACGAGTCCCCACTACTCTACCCCAAAGATTTAGCGGATCTGGGCTCGTCCGTTGATTGCGTGACCTTTCCAAATCCAACGACATGAAATAAGCTAAGCTAAAGTATGAAAAGGAGATTGGGGGAGGTAAGGAAGAAAAACCCGCTCCTCCACCTCTCAATTTACACTGTTGCTCCACCGAAAGCTCCGCGAGTGCCATCGGACCACTGACTCGCCACCAGCCCTTGCCAGAGATGTCGAGGAATGCCATCACGAAGGCCGAGAGGGCGAAGAGGACTTCGCGCGAGTCCTCCTCGAGCGCAGGCGCCCCGGCTGGCTTCGTCCAGGGAGACTGGCTGGTGTCCCGAGTCTCCACCGGCTGATTGAAGGAGTACGAGAGCCAAGGTCTCCTCACTCGGGGGAGCTGGAGGCTGCCAGAGAAGGGGGAGGTCAAGCCTACGCTGCGCGGAGGTGATAGACTACTCCTCACTACTCATATCGATCGGGGTTTTCGTTTCCGCCCCATCCCTTCTTCCGGGCTTTCCCGAACTTCTTCGAGGCTCAAATGCACCATCTCCCTCCCAATTCCGCCACATACCTAGCCGCCTTTGTTTCCCTGTGTGCGAACTTCCTTGGTTGTCACCCGCATTGGGGCCTTTTTCAAACACTTGTTCACTTGCCGAGTGATGACGGTGAAGAAACCCGCTCTCTCGAAAGAGAAAACGAACATATTTCAGTTGTGCGGGGCTTTGGGAATCCAGTTGTGGGGCAAAGGTAGCTTTCCTGTATTGAACTTTCCCGATATGGACAAGGGTTGGCAATCCACATGGTTTTATTGTGAGGATGTCTCAGTCGGTAAAGGTCAGTCGGGTCTCCCTTCATATTGCATAGAACGCATTCGGCAGCTTCCCAAGATGACCATATCCAAGGAGGAGAAAGTTGAGGTGGACTTGCTCGTGATTGCACTGGTGGCCTTGGTGAACCAGGGTGTCAATGGGTTGGACCTGCTGGAGGTCTTCTTCCAGAGGAGAATATAGCCACTTCAAGCCAGGGTTCATCCCATGTGGTAGTACTTGGGTCCGAGTGACGTCACTCGCACGCACCCGGAGGAACTGAGTGCTGAGGCCATGGCAAACAAGCTGAAGGCCATAACTCCAGCTTGGGACAACCCCAGAGGGTCATGGTGCATGCCCCCGTACTCAGCTGACCATCCATCGAGTGAGGTAAACTCCGAATGCCATCATTAATTCCAAGTGATGTAATTTTCCTTTGATGAGTTCTGATCATTGCAACTTCTATTTCAATGGGGCTATATAGACATGGTGAGCTTGATACCCGCTGGTGCCAACGCGACTGCATACGTGGCTAGCGACAACGAGCGCCATGGCGACTCGGACGAGGAAGAAGAGTATGAAGATGAAAGCGACGATGAAGAGGACGAGAAGGAGTCCGAACTGGACGATGAGGTGGAGTCTTGTCCTTCAGAGGAGGTTCTTCCCAAGACCCGTTCGAAGGCCCGACAGGACCCTGGAGTCCGTGGATGCCGCACGGGTGGCCCGGGCGCTGCCAAGCCCTCCGTGAAGATGCCCCCACTCGGACTTCGAAGCGCGGGCATAGCAAATTTGTCGCATCTCCGGAGAAGGCTGCGAAGCAGGTGAAGGTCTCCACCAGCAAACCTCGGAAGGCGACACTGCCCAAGACTAAGATGAACGTGTTGGTGGATTCCACGTAAGTATCTTCGTGTCGATTGATGTTTCATATGGTTGGCCGATTGAGGTAAACAATCTGAGTGACTTTTGTTGTAGGGTCGACACCTCATCTGCCTCGCTGGGGAAGAACAAGGTTGAGACAGATGCATCCATTTCAAAAGGTATCACTCGAATTTGTCTACTTGTGAACTTGAGGTCCTTAGTCTCTCCTCTGGGCTCATTTCCGAGTGGTTGTCACATGTTTGTAGAGCCACACGAGGTGATCCCCATTGACGCGGACGAACAAGCTGACCTACCGAATCCCGCTGGTGACGCGGATGTCGTGATGCAAGGTACCTCGCCTATCCAGGAGCTGCCCCGAGCCCGAGGAGCTTCATCAAGGGAAAGATCAGCACTTGGAACTCCTCCTCCAACTCCCCCTGTGACCAACATCATCAGTCTGCAACGTGTCCCAAAGGACCAGGTGGGAGCAAGTAAGGAGGCGCTGATCCAGCTGAAGTTGATGAATGACAAGCTGAAGAAGGCCCGTGATGCTAACGAGGCTTTAGAGAAGATTGTTTGAGTACGTACTCTTGTAAGTACCTTCTTTAGACCTAATATTTGCGTTGAAGATGCTTTCAGAATCCTATAGAATCCCTAGTGTGTTTATGTATACTTCCAAGTAGATTTACGTCAGGGGTCCCAAGTGGGTTTAGGTACACCCATTGGGTGGTTGAAGTAGTAGAATCCGAATGTTGATATACTTGTCGAAGAGGATACGGTGATGGTTCATGGACCAGAGCCTCTCGACATTGACCGTCAGGGTGTAGAACCGGTAGTTCTCCGGTGGGGGTGCATTGAGTGCACCCACTCGGTGTAGTCCTCGAGGCTGGCATTGACTGAAGCAGTCGAGAATAGTCTCAAAATCCAAATGTTGAAGTAGTAGAATGTGAATGATGAGATACTTGTCGAAGAGGATGCGGTGATGGTCCGTGGACCAAAGCCTCCCGACGTTGACCGCCAGGGTGTTGAACCAGTAATTCTCCGGTGGGGGCGCGCTGAGCGCACCCACTGGGTGTAGTCCCCGAGGCTGGCGTCAACTGAAGCAGTCGGCGACAATCTCAAAATCCGAATGTTGTTGAACCTCTTCACTGTGTCCAATTGTGGACTCTGATATTCTTTGTTGTTGTCGTATGCAGGGTGTGTGCGAGATCGGATCTCGTTATAAAACACTTGAGGAGGAGGTGCAGGAGCTACGCTGCAACTTAGAAGCCAAGAAGACCAAGTGTGTGCATCTTGAACAATAGAAACTGGCACTCGGAGGTAATCATATCTTGACCGATTACTTTGAATTCGATCTTTTTCCCTGTCCGACTGAGAGTACTTCGCCGGATACACGTAGTGAAAATGTTCAGCTTGCTAAGCGGCTGCGGGCTTCCATTTCTATAGAGACCATGAAGGAGGCCCTAGAAAATAAGGACCAAGACTTGACATTTTCTTAGAAGGAGGCCAATCGGAAGGCAAAGGAGGCGAAGGACAAGCTGAAGGCATTCGAGAAGTGGGAGGAAGAGAAGAAGGAGTTAGAGGATGTCACCAAGAGGAGCACTCAAGAGGCCGTTGAGGCCGAAACAAAGTTGAAAGAAGTCACGACCAAGAAGGTCGAACTAGAGAAGGTCGCCGAGGACTACTACGGAGAAATGAATGAGAGGCTTAAAGGTACACACTCGGCTCGAATGAAATCCAAACTTTTTTCAACCTATCATTCTTCCATCCCCGATTCCCTTTCTCGAATGCTTGTGAGACCCGTGCTTGGACTTGGAGGAAGAGACCTCCAAGATTGAGAAGGAGTTGGACCCGAGTGCTGGGATCCTCCATGACAGCACAACGCTCACACTACTTTGACTTAATGAGCACACCCAGGATGTGGCCATCTTCCTCAAGCGACTACGTGAAGTGACCCAGGAGATCGACAAGGAGACACCCCTAGAGGAAGAGGTTCTGAGTGACTTGGAAGTCATCATGAACCGACTGAGGGATGTGCCGCGCCGAGTCCAATCATGGAAGAAACCAGCAGCTGAAGCTAGAGTAGATATCGCCCTTTCCCTTGTCCGTGTGCACTGTAGAGGCGTGGACGAGGAAAAGCTGAAGTGACTGAAGGTCGTCAAGAGAAAGAATGCCAAGATCGACGACTTCATGGAGACTTTCATGCCCGCGGCTACTCAAATCGCAGACGTAATCGACTTGGACACCTTCACCGATGCAGTGTCTCCACCATCGTTCGATTGATCTTTAGGCAAAGAACTTTCAATTATATTTGCCTCGGTATGCCAAGTGGTTCTTGTACTGATACAATCATCGCAACTTTGCGGTTCGGGTTATCCGCACTTCTGCTTCGAACTTTTCGACATTTGAATGTCTTTAGTTAACCGTTTTGAATGCTTGCTTGAATTTCTACTGAATGCGGATGGAGTTCTTATTTGGCGTAAACTTTGACTTAGGAAACACAGGATCACAGCTAAGCCCCCAAGTGTGGATGAAGTCCTCACTCAGAGTATTTTTAACTTAGGCGATACATGATGGAAGCTAATCCCCCGAGTGTGGATGAAGTCCTCACTCGGATTATTCTTAACTTAGGCGATACACGATCGTAGCTAAGCCCCCCCGAGTGTGAATGAAGTCCTCACTCAGAGTATTTTTTCACTTAGGCGATACAGGATCGCACCTAAGCCCCAGAGTGTGGATGAAGTCCTCACTCTAAGTATTTTTTACTTAGGCGATACATGACATGATACGTCTCCAACGTATCTATAATTTATGAAGTATTCATGCCATGTTTACAATAATTCTATATGATTTTGGTATGATTCTATTAGAACTAACCCGGACTGACGCTGTTTTCAGCAGAGCTACCATGGTGTCATTTTTTGTGTAGAAATAAAATTTCTCGGAATAGGCTGAAAATTTAGTATGATTTTTTGGACCAAAAGAAACCCCCGAAGCATTGGAGTTGGGCCAGAAGAGCCACAAGGAGGTCACAAGCCTGCCAGGTGCTACCACCCCATGGCCGCGCCTAGTAGGCTTGTCACCGCCTCGTTCCCCCCTTGACATGAGATTGACATCAAAAATTGCTATAAATATAGAAACCTCCAAAAAGAAACATAGATCGGGAGTTTCGCTGCTGCAAGCCTCTAGAGCCATGAAAACCCAATCGGGATCCCGTTTCGGCACCCTGTCGGAGGGGGAAACCATCACCGGAGGCCATCTTCATCATCCTAGCGCTCTCCATGACGAGGAGGGAGTAGTTCACCCTCGGGGCTGAGGGTATGTACTAGTAGCTATGTGTTTGGTCTCTCTCTCTCTCGTGTTCTTGAGATGACATTATCTTGATGTACCGTGAGCTTTATTGATATAGATGAATCATATGGAATTTCCCCCTCTCTATCTTGTTTTGATGAATTGAGTTTTCCCTTTGAAGTTTTCTTATCGGATTGAGTCTTTAAGGATTTGAGAACACTTTATGTATGTCTTGTGATGGGATATCCGTGGTGATAATGGGATGTTCTATCGATCCACATGATGTATGTTTTGGTGATCAAGCTGCGGGTTCTGTGACCTTGGGAATCTATGCATAAGGGTTGGCACACGTTTTTGTCTTGACTTTCCGGTAGAAACTTTGGGGCACTCTTTGAAGTTCTTTGTGTTGGATTGAACATATGAATCTGAAATTATGTGATGCATATAGTATAATCAAGCCCATGGGTACTTGTGGTGACATTGGAGTATCTAGGTGACATTAGGGTTTTGGTTGATGTGTATCTGAAGGTGTTATTATTGTACGAACTCTAGGGCTGTTTGTGACACTTATATGGATAGCTCATAAGATTGATCGGAAAAGATAAATTTGAGGTGGTTTCGTACCCTACAATAATTTCTTTGTTAGTTCTCTGCTATTTGTGACTTTGGAGTGATCGCACGAGAGGTATTTACATATGATTCAACTATGTCAGTATTGTTGAGAGAAATTGCACTAGTGAAAGTATGGACCCTATGCCTTGTTTCCAAGCATTTATACAACATTTTGCTCACTGTTTACTATTTGTTACCTTTCTGTTTTTATATTTTCAGATTAGAAAACCCTATATCTACCATCCATATTGCACTTGTATCACCATCTCTTTGCCAAACTAGTGCACCTATACAATTTACCATTGTATTGGGTGTGTTGGGGACACAAGAGACTCTTTGTTATTTGGTTGCAGGGTTGTTTGAGAGAGACCATATTCATCCTACACCTCCCACGGATTGATAAACCTTAGGTCATCCACTTGAGGGATAATTGCCACTGTCCTACAAAACTCCGCACTTGGAGGCCCAACACGAGTCTATAAGAAGAAGGTTGTGTAGTAGACATCAAGCTCTTTTCTGGCGCCGTTGCCGGGGAGGTGAGTGCTTGAAGGTATATCTGTAGATCTTGCAATCAAATCATTTAGTTTCTTGTTTTTCACTAGTTTGGTTTTATAATAGAAAACTACAAAAAATGGAATTGAGGTTGCCTCATATGCTTCATATTTTTAATGTCTTTCGTGAAAATGATGGAAAGGAAAATTTTGCTCAAGTGTTAGAAGAAGAAGTTACTAAAATGTTTGGCACTAAAACTTTGAGTGATGAGCATGGTTGCAATGTTGTTAGTATGAATTCTTTTAATATCCATAGTACTAATGATGATTGCACTAGTCATGATAAAAAGAATTCTTATAAGTAGGTCAATTTTTGTGGAGTGCATAGAGTTTGTAAGACATGCCTAATAGGGAAGATAGATTTTGTGAAAGGCACAAGTATTTAGAAACTAAATGGTTGCAAGAGAGGCTATATGTTTGTGCTGAAAAACTTAATATTTCTTGCCATCCATGTGAACTTTGCAATGAAAGTGGTCATTTTAATTTCCAGTGTGAATTATTTCATGATCGAATTGTGTCCAAAAACTGTGATAACCTCATTACCCTTGAGCATCATAGTGAACTTAGTATATTTTTTGGGTATGAAGAAATGAAGCATAAAACTAAGGATGTTCCATCTTGGTTTCTCATGAAATTGATTGATTTTGATCTAAATGAAATCCATAAGTATTGGGTGGTAAATTGCATTGAGAATCCTTATATTGCCAATTACTTAAAGACAAGAAAAGAAATAGAAGATGAAAAGAATACTAATGAAGGGGAAGAGGTTTCCCAATATCCTCGTATTTTTTCTTATGATGAATCAGGTAACAAAGAGTAGATTTTTATTCGACCAACCTCTTCAAAAATAAGTTTGGAGGAATTAAATAAACCCACACATAATGTGGTGAAGAATAAGAAAAGAAGGAAAAGTAAAGGTAAAGAGGTATCTCTCCCAAATAATGTTGCTCCCATTATTGATTGGCCACATGAGAATGAATCAAAATAAGTTGTGGAAGATGATACACTTGAGGATGATTTCGGTATGCTTATTGCTTGTTGTGATAATTATGAGTGGGAAGATAATGATTCTTCTTATAGTGTTGAAAATATTTATGGCACCAACTTGGAGGATGATGATAATGATTGATATACTATTGGTGCTATTCATACCATTAATGATGAGAGTGATAATGTTTATGATATACAAAGCCACAAGTTTGGGGATGCTATTATTGATGAAAATGACATGTTTGAGAATTTATTTTCTGCAATTAATGTTGGCACAAGCTTGGGGATTATGTTTGATGAAGATGGTTTTTTTGTCCCCCAAGTTTTGATGAGCAAAACTATTATGATGATAGCATGCCTCCTATATATGATGATTATTGTGATGATACGTATGCTATAAAGAGTGATAGTAACCATGAAACTTGTCATCATGATTTTAAAATTGAATATGGTTATCTCAATCATGTACATTATGATAGTTATTTTGTTGAGTTTGCTCCCACTATTATGAATGAGAAGAAGTTTGCTTATGTGGAGAGTGATAAATTTTCTATGCCTGTAGATCATGAAAAGAATGTTGCATGTGATAGTTATATTGTGAAATTCCTTCATGATGCTACTAAAAATTATTATGAGGGAGGAGCATATGCTTGTAGGAATTGCAATAATATCAAGTTTAGTCTCTATGTGTTCAAAGTTTTAAAGTTATGCTTGTTTTGCCTTCCTATGCTAGTTGATTCTTGATCCCACAAATTTTTTGCTCACAAAATACCTATGCATAGGAAGTGTGTTAGACTTAAATGTGCTTGTCATGAGATTCATGATGCTCTTTTGCATGTTTCAAATATTATTCCTATACGAGCATCATTGAAATCATCATGCCTAGCTAAAGAGCATTAAAGAAAAGCACTTGTTGGGAGACAACACAACACTTTTACTTTCTGTTTTGATGTATTCACATGATTAATATGATGTAGTAATCATGTTTTGTGTCTTTTATTTCAATAAAGTGTCGAGTAAAGCCTTTGGGATAGTGTGGATACTTGCTTGTTTGATTCTATGGAAAAACAGAAAGTTTTTTGTCCAGTATATGAATTATCTGATTTTACTGGAGAGCAAAAAAATTCTGAAATATTTAAAAAACATTTATATGAAAATTCCTTGAGTTTTCCTAATTTTTCAGAATTTTCAGAGTCAGGGAAGTACGGTGATCATTCAGATCTTTACAGATTGTTCTGTTTTTGACAGATTCCGTTCTGCATGCATACTTTGCTTGTTTCTAGTGTTCCTATAGCTTATATTGAGTAATATAAGTTATGGTAATGATGTAATATAGTAGGTATCGTGTGTTAATAATTATGAATCTTGTCTTGACAGTACCTAAGTGAATGATTTATCTTTACTACACTAACCCTTCTCACGAAGTTCCGTTAAGTTTTGTGTGATTGAAGTTTTCAATTTTTGGGCGAGACACCGGTATGAGGTGAATAAGGAGTGAAAAGAACCTAAGATTGGGGATTCCCAAGGCACACCCAAGGTAATATTCAAGGAAGACTCAAGCGTCTAAGCTTGGGGATGCCCCAGAAGGCATTCCCTCTTTCGTCTTCAACACTATCCGTATATCTTACTCAGAGCTATATTTGTATTCACCACATAATATGTGTTTTGCTTGGAGCTTCATTTTATTTTATTTTTCTATGTTAGGTCTTATTTATAATCTTGTTTTTTAATAAAAAGTTCTAAGAATTGCCTTAGGATGCTTGCATTGCATGTTTTGATATGTGCTGAGTAAAAACAGAAACTTCTGCTGTAGTGTTTGAATTTTAGTATTTTACTGGAATGTGGAAAGTTTCTGAAATTTTTACATAGTGTTTAAATATAAAGTATTTATTAGGTACTAAATTTTCATAATTTTTTCAGTTACAGAAGTACATTGTTTTCATAAATTTCTACAG
This sequence comes from Hordeum marinum, assembly GCA_022496015.1. NCBI lineage: Eukaryota > Viridiplantae > Streptophyta > Magnoliopsida > Poales > Poaceae > Hordeum > Hordeum marinum. The sequence continues at coordinate 420,281,074 of CM039675.1, forward strand.
ACTGTTCTGTTTGGACAGATTGCTATCATAGTTTTGTTATCTACTTATCCTATAGTTTCCATAGCCTATATTGGTAGATATAAATTGTGGAAATGATAGTATACATTTCATAATTTTTGAAAATTATTGTGCAACTTGTGTTGGCAGTACATAAAGATATGATTTATTATCATGTGTATTAACCTATCTCACGAGTTCTTTTCGAGTTTTGTGTGGATGAAGTTTTCGAGGATAGGTGAAACCATGATATGAGAGGATTGAACGAGATACAAAATCTCAATATTGGGGATGTAAAATACACCCTAAGTAAATATTTAAATAAGGTTCAAGCATCTAATCTTGGGGATGCTACGCATCCCACCTCTCTTCATCAACAATTATCGGTTAGCCTATGTTGAGCCTAAATTTTTATTCGTTCACATGATGTGTGCTATTCTTGGAGTGCTATTTTTGTTTTTCTTGCTGTTTAAATAAAAGTCTCAGATCTGAAAATATTTATTGAGAGATAGAGAAAGTCCTCACATAGCTACTTAATTGTTTCACTACTCATTGATCTTCACTTATATGTTTTGGAGTAGTTTTTTCATTTACTCTCGTGCTTCACTTATATCATATGAGTAAATGGTTGAATGAACTGAATATCATAAATCTGAAATTATGAATATTTTATATGCTTATACCATGGGTAATAATGACTTCACATATAAGAAGTCTAGGTGGTAAAATTTATTGAAAGTTAGCAAACACCGCATTGGTCACTTGAACCATTCATGAAAGAATATTGAAGGAAGAGAGATTTCACATATAAATATACTATCTTGGACATCTTCTATGATTTTTAATACCCATTAATTATTTTAAAACTTGAGAAAATTAGTTGAAGTTGGACAAGGAATACAACATAATGAGTTATGCTTGGGTATATTTGTATAGAAGTTATATTGTTATGGATCCTCCAACATGTCGTGCTTGCTTCCACCTCATATTAGCCAAAACTTCCGCACCAAGTAGAAATACTACTTGTGCATCCAAACACCCTTAAACCCAAAGTTGTTCCATATGAGTCCAGCATACCTACCTATATGTGGTATTTACGTGTCGTTCCAAGTAAATTTGCATGTGCCAAACTCTAAACCTTCAAATAATATTCTGTTTTGGATGCCCGAATCGCTCATATAATGACTAGGGGCTCTCAGTATCTTCCATTCTTGGTGGGTTATTCTCACGATATGTGTTGATTCACTATCATTCACAAGAAAGTGGCTGGTAATAGGGATTCCCAGTCCCAAAATCAAAGAAAAAAATGCAAATAATTAAACAAAACTCCCCTGGGAATGTTGTTGGTATGGACGGTACCCATGGATTCGGCTTGCCGTGGAGTGTGATTGATTGGTGGAGTGGGAGTAAAAACTTTACCATTTTGTTTGGGAATCGGCTCTAATGTATCTAGCATGGAAGATATCGATATCTCTCGGTTTTTATGGTGACAATGAAAGCATACCTCCAAAAATTATTATTATTCTCTGTTTTAAAAGCTCGAGCTCCAGCACCTCTGCAAATCAATGCTTCCCTCTGCGAAGGGCCTATCTTTTACTTTCTAGTACGTACCTTTATGCAAGAGTCATGGTGATCTTCACCACTTCCTATATTTTTCTTTTTTCTCTTGACAAGCATCATGTGTTGGGGAAAGATCCAAGCATATATGGTCGTTCAAATATATTTGATCATGAATTATTATTGTTGACAATTATATATATGATAAATAAGTTGGGAGGCAAAAATTTAAGCCCCTATCTTTCGTTGTGTTCGACAGATGCCATTTGCTCTAAAAATATGCTTTGAGTGTTAGCAATCATGGAAGACTATATGATGGTTGAGTATGTGGAATTTGCCAAATCAAAGCTCTTACATAGACCCTTTCTGAAAATAAGATGATTGCAATTGTTTGGTGACTAAAAGCATAGTTTGTTAGTCTATACTTTAACATGTGGATAGCTTGTTATTTCATCATGAGAAGGTTTATTAGATGAGCTATTGTTTATGATATATAATGATGCTAGAAAAAGTGTTTGAATTATCACTGATCAAACTTGTGCACTTGCTAGCATTCACACTTCATAAATTATTTCTTTTATCATTTACCTACTTGAGGATGAGTAGGAATTAAGCTTGGGGATGCTGATAGGTCTCCAACGTATCTATAATTTATGCAGTATTCATGCCATGTTTACAATAATTCTATATGATTTTGGTATGATTCTATTAGAACTAACCCGGACTGACGTTGTTTTCAGCAGAACTACCATGGTGTTGTTTTTTGTGTAGAAATAAAAGTTCTCGGAATGGGCTGAAAATTTAGTATGATTTTTTTGGACCAAAAGAGACCCCCGAAGCATTGGAGTTCGGACAGAAGAGCCACGAGGAGATCACAAGACTGCCAGGCGCGGCCACCCCCTGGCCGCGCCTAGCAGGCTTGTCATCGCCTCGTGACCCCCTTGACGTGAGATGGATGCAAAAAATTCCTACAAATAGAGAAACCTCTGAAAAGAAACCTAGATTGGGAGTTCCGCCGTCGCAAGCCTCCAGAGCCACTAAAAACCAATCGGGAGCCTGTTCTGGCACCCTGCCGGAGGGGGAAACCATCAGTGGAGGCCATCTTCATCATCCCGACACTCTCCATGACGAGGGGGAGTACTTCACCCTCGGGTCTGGGGGTATGTGCCAATAGCTATGTGTTTGTTCTCTCTCTCTCTCATGTTCTTGAGATGACACGATCTTGATGTACCACGAGCTTTATTGATATAGATGAATCGTATGGACTTTTTCCCTCTCTATCTTTTTGTGATGAATTGAGTTTTCCCTTTGGAGTTTTCTTATCGGATTGAGTCTTTAAGGATTTGAGAACACTTGATGTATGTCTTGCGATAGGATATCCATGGTGACAATGGGATGTTCTATTGATCGACTTGATGTATGTTTTGGTGATCAACTTGCGGGTTCCGTGACCTTGGGAATCTATGCATAAGGGTTCGCACACGTTTTTGTCATGACTTTCCGATAGAAACTTTGGGGCACTCTTTGAAGTTCTTTGTGTTGGATCGAACATGATGAATCTAAAATTATGTGATGCATATCGTATAATCAAGCCCATGGGTACTTTTGGTGATATTGGAGTATCTAGGTGACATTAGGGTTTTGGTTGATGTGTATCTTAAGGTGTTATTTTAGTATGAACTCTAGGGTTGTCTGTGACACTTATAGGGATAGCTCATAAGATTGATCGTAAAAGATAACTCTGAGGTTGTTTTGTACCCTACAATAATTTCTTTGTTATTTCTCCGCTATTTGTGACTTTGGAGTGAACTCTTTGTCACACGAGAGGTATCTACATATGATTCAACTATGTCATTATTGTTGAGAGAAATTGTACTAGTGAAAGTATGGACCCTAGGCATTGTTTACAAGCATTTATACAACATTTTGCTCGTTGTTTACTATTTGTTACCTTGTTGTCTTTATATTTTCAGATTACAAAAACCTATATCTACCATCCATATTGCACTTGTATCACTATCTCTTTGCCGAACTAGTGCACCTATACAATTTACCATTGTATTGGGTGTGTTGGGGACACAAGAGACTCTTGGTTATTTGGTTGCAGGGTTGTTTGAGAGAGACCATCTTCATCCTACACCTCCCACGGATTGTAAACCTTAGGTCATCCACTTGAGGGAAAATTGCCACTGTCCTACAAAACTCTGCGCTTGGAGGCCCAACAAGAGTCTACAAGAAGAAGGTTGTGTAGTAGATACCAGATCACAGCTAAGCCCCGAGTGTGGATGAAGTCCTCACTCGTAGTAGTTTTTACTTAGGCGATACAGGATCGTTGCTAAGACCCCGAGTGTGGATGAAGTCCTCACTCATAGTATTTTTAACTTAGGCGATACAAGATCGTAGCTAAGCCCCTAACGTGGCTTGAGATTGCGTCAGTATTTCCCCAAAGAGGAAGGGTTGATGTAGCACAGCGACGGTAAGTATTTACCTCGGTTATGAAACCAAGGTATCAATACATAGAGGAAGATCATTCACCCACATAAACAGCACCTGCACACAAATAACAAGTACTTGCAACCCGATGGGAAAGATAGGTTGTCAAGCTCTCCACGGTAATAAGATAGATCATGTAGCGATAGTTTTAGCAAATAGATCTCACAAGAACAAAAAATAAAAAAAGTAAAAAAAAGTGCAGCAAGGTATTTTTATTTTTTGGATTAATAGATCTGAAAACAAAAAGTGCAAATATTAGATCGAAAAGCAATATGATGGAAAAGTAAACCCGGGGGCGTAGGTTTCACTAGTGGCTTCTCTCATGAGTATAGCACACTATGGGTGAACAAATTACCATTGGGAAATTGATATAAGATCAAATATTCTTGATGATATCCAAGAAATGATCATTATATAGGCATCACGTCCAAGACAACTAGACAGAAATGATTCTGCATCTACTTCTATTACTCCACACATCGACCGCTATCCAGCATGCATCTAGTGTATTAAGTTCATGGAGAAATGGAGTAATGCAATAAGAACGGTGACATGATGTAGACAAGATCTATTCATGTAGGAATAGATCCCATCTTGTTATCCTTAATGGTGACGATACATGTGTGTCTTGCTGCCCCTTCTTTCACTGGGAAAGAACACCACAAGATCGAACCCATCATAAAGCACCTCTTCCCATGGCAAGAAAAATCGATCTAGTTGGCCTAACTAAACCAAATATTTGAAGAAGAAATACAAGGGTATAAGTAATCATGCAAATAAGAGATCAAAGAATACTCAAATAATATTCATGGATAGAAACTGATCATCAACTCAAAATTCATCGGATCCCAACAAACACACCGCAAAAGTCATTACATCAAATAGATATCCAAGAGACCATTATATTGAGAATCATAGAGAGAGAGGAAGCCATCTAGTTACTGCCTACGGACCCGTAAGTCTATGGTAGACTACTCACGCATCCCCGAAGAGGCACCTATAAAGAAGATGAACCCCTCTGTGATGGTGTTACATTGGATCTCGAGGTTCTGGAACTTGCGATAGCTGGAATTGTGTTTCGTCGACTCCCCTAGGGTTTTCTGAATATTTGGGAATTTATAGGCTCAATAGTCAGTTGGGGGAAGTCTTGAGGTGCCCACCCTCTACCAGGTCACGCTAGGGGCCTCTGGTGCACCCTGGTGGAGGGTGGACACACTAGGCCCCCTCTTCTGGTGATCTTTGGCCCATCTTGTTCCTTCTGGTCCATAAAAATTCTCCAAAAATCCCCACAGCGTTTGGGCTCCGTTTGGTACTGATTTTTTGGGAAGTAAAAAAAACAAGCAAAAAACAGCAACTGATACTTTGGCACTATGTCAATAGGTTAGTCCCAAAAAATGATATAAAGTTGCTATAAAATGATCGTAAAACATCCAAGATTGATAATATAATAGCATGGAACAAGCAAAAAATTATAGATACATTGGAGACATATCAGCACCCCCAAGCTTAATTCCTACTCGTCCTCGAGTAGCTAAATGACAAAAACAGAATTTTTGATGTGGACTGCTGCCTAACATGTTCATCATATATTCTTTTCTTTATAGTATGGACATTTGGACTTTTCTTATGGTTCAAAGCAATAGTCTAGTTTTGACATGAAAACTTTAATACTCAAGCATATCAAGAAGCAACCATGTCTCTCAAAATATCAATGTTAAAGCAAGTTATCCCTAGCACATCATGCTCAATCATTGATCCATTCACAATACACACTCAAATATTAGCTACCCTATGCTCAAGTACGATCATAGTGCCCCCTAGTTGGTGCTTTATAACAGAAGATGGATAATCAAATTGACAAAAAATAAAAATTGCATAAAGTAAATAGATAGGCCCTTCGCAGAGGGAGGTAGGGATTTGTAGAGGTGCCAGATCTCAAGTGTTTAAATTGATAGAGAAAAATATTTTGAGTGTCATGCCTTTCTTGTCAAAAAAATGACCGAGAGATTTCAATATCTTTCCATACTAGATCCATCATAGTCAGTTCCCAAATAGAAAATAAAGTTTATTACTTTTTTCACCATACTTTCACTTTCCATAGCTAGACGAATTCACGGTTGCCTTCCATACCAACACTTTCCAAGGAATTTATTATTTCACAACATATAGTAAATTTCTTTTGTTTTTCATTTCATTTAAGGAATGGGCATCCCTATTACTACCATACTCTCGTGCAATGACAAGTGAATAAACACGAATCTTGAGAATAACACATCTAGCATGGAAAATTATCGGTCACCCCCTACCGTTTCATGAGCGGTACGAGCACATAAAAGGAAAAATTATTTTGAAAATTAGAGATGGCACATACAAATTTGTTTGGAACGACATGGAAATACCATATATAGGTAGGTATAGTGGACTCATGTGGCAAAACTGGTTTTAACGATTTTGGATGCACAAGTAATATTTCTACTTAGTACACGTGACGACTAGCAAATAGATTGGGAAGCATCCAACCAAGAAACGAAAAATCACATAAGCGAGCATTAAGCATAACTAACACTAAATAATGCACCATAAGTAGGATGTAATTTCGTAGCACCACTATTTACTTTCGTGCTTGCATAGGGAATCACAAACCTTAACACCAATATTCTTACTAAGCATAATTACTCACCAACACAACTCACATATCACAATTGTCATGTCTCAAAACTATTACAAATAATCAAGTTTAATTTGTCCAATGATCTTCGTGAAACTTTTTATCATATCCCTCTTGAATATCTATCACTTTGGGACTAGTTTCATATATTGAAATTTCTTTTGACAAGCTCACATGGATAAAAGTGAAGAACATGAGCATACAAGTTTCATATCTCAAAATGATATAAGTGAGGCATGAGAGGAATTCTTCAAAATTAATAAATATCAAATTAAAATAAGTGAAGCATGAGATCATTTCTTTAAACATGTGAAAGCACGCCATGCTCAAAAAGATATAAGTGAAGCACTAGAGCAATTCCTTTGCTCAATAGTTTTAAGTTAAGCATAAAGAGAATTCTAACAAATCATAGCATATTTTGGCTATCTCAAAGAGGTGTGTACATCAAGGACACTAATGAAAATGCAAAAAGCAAAACAACCAAAGATACAAGATGCTCCAAGCAAAACTCATGTTATGTGACGAATAAAAATATAGTTCCAGGTAGTATACCGATGGTTGTCAAAAGAAAGAGGGGATGCCACTTGGGGCATCCCCAAGCTTAGTTGCTTGTTACTCTTTGGATATTACCTTGGGGTGTTTTAGCATCCCAAATCTTTGGCTATTCTTACTCCTTATTCCTTGATCCATCGGTGATCTCACCCAAAACTTCAAAACTTCAATCACACAAAACTTAACAAAATTCCCGTGAGATCCGTTAGTATGATAAAGAAAATTACCACTTTAGGTATTGTTGTAATCCCATTCATATTTTATTATTGCATTATACCTACTATATTATAATTTTATCATGACTTATACCCCTCGATATAAGCCATAGATTCATCAAAAAAAGCACACAATGCAATGAAAATAGAATTTGTTTCAAACAGAATAGTTTGCAATAATCTATACTCTACCCATACTTCTGGAACTCTTAAATTTTTGTAAAATTAGGAAAACGTAAAGAATTTGTATAGAAATAATGTGTTAAATTTTAATCTCAATATCACGTTCGAGTAAAAAATAAAAATTCGTGCACTGGGAACAAAGTTTTTGTTTTAGATTCAGCATTGTTTCTACTCATTTTATGGATCATCCTAAAGGCATTACATGGAACAAACACTAAATAAAACATAAAAACACAATCATAACAGAAGCATAATTTTGAAAAACACTCAAAAAGATAAAGCAAAAGATAAACATAATTTATTCATTGGGTTGCCTCCAAACAAGCGTTGTCGTTTTACGCCCCTTGCTAGGCATAACACATAGATTCAAGTATTGTCATCCTTAGTTTTCACTCCATATAAGTCCCTAATGATTGATTCTTATGGTGGCTTAATTATTGTTCTAGGTAAGTGTTACATACCCTTTCCAAGGGGAAACTGAAACTTAATATGACCTTCTTTCATATCAATCACAACACCTATAGTGTGTAAAAACGGTCTACCAAGTATGATAGGACAAGACAGATTGCAATCAATATCAAGAACAGTAAAATCAATGGGAACATAATTCCTATTTGCAATAATAATAACATCATTAATTATTCCCAAATTCTTTTTAATAGTAGGATCCGCCAAGTGCAAATTGAGAGAGCATTCTTCAATATTGGTAAGACCAAGCACATTACATAAAGATTTCAGAATTGTGGAAACACTAGCACCCAAATCACACAAAGCAAAGCATTCATAATTTTTAATATTGACATTAATAGTAGGTTCCCACTCATCATGTAATTTTCTAGGAATTGAAATCTCTAATTCCAACTTTTCTTCTAAGGATTTCATCATGGCATCAACAATGTGTTTAGTAAAACTTTATTTTTTCATAAGCATGGGGTGAATTTATCATAGATTGAAGCAAAGAAATACAATCAACCAAGTAGAAACTATCATAATTAAAGTCTTTGTAATAAAAAATAGTAGGCACATCTCTAGTTAATGTTTTGACCTCTCCAAACCCACTTTAATCAAAATTTTCATCAAGATTTTCACCCTCCAAATCATTGGGCTGCCCTCTAGCTAAAGTTTACTCTTCTTAAGTCACTTTATCATAAATTTTAACATTACCTAACAAGGAATCAATAGAGAAAACACCAATCATTTTAAGATCTTCATCATTGTTGTGAAAGTAATCCCTAGAAAACGTTTTTTCTAAAACAATCTCTTTTAGCTCTAAGCATAGCGGTTCTTTTCTTATTTTCGTCCATAAAAGCATATAAAGCCTTAATTGATTCATTGATCTTAGGTGGAAAAGCATGAAACTTGATATTTTGTACATCATTTGAAATTTAATCAATGCTTCTAGACATATCATCAATCTTATTCAATTTCTCTTCTATCGTAGTATTGAAAGACTTTTGAGCATTGATAAATTCTTTAAAAATATTCTAAAGATCAGAGGTGTTCCTATTATTATAATTATAATAATAATTATTATTATAAGAATTACCATAGGAATTACCATATTTATTAGAGGAATTTCCAAGAAAAGGCCAAGGATTAAAATTACCTCTATAAGCATTGTTATTGAAATTGTTTCGTGAGATGAAATTCACATCGACGAAATCACTATTTTTCTCAATCAAAGTAGATAAAGGCACATAATTAAGATCAATAGGAGCATTTTTACTAGCAACCAACTTCATAAGAGCACCTGCCTTCTCACTCAAAGTACTAATTTCTATCATCGAATTAACCTTTCTACTAGTAGGTGCTCTTTCAATATGCCATTGTGAATAATTTGCCATAATGTTATCTAGCAATTTGGTAGATTCACCCAAAGTAATTTCCATAAAAGTACCACCCGTGGCGTAATCTAAAAGATTTCTAGATACAAAATTCAATCCCACATAAAAAAATTGTATGATCATCCAAAGATTTAAACCATGAGTAGGACAATTCCTTAGCATCAATTTCATTCTTTCCCAAGATTGTGCAACATGCTTATGCTCATGTTTCTTAAAATTCATGATTTGAGTCCTAAGATTAATAATTTTCAAGGGGCAGAAAATACTTAGTAATAAAAGCGTCCTTGCACTTATCCCAAGAATTGATACTATTGCGAGGCAAAGAGGAAAACCAAAATTTTGCACGACCCCTCAAGGAAAAAGGATATAATTTCAACTTCACAATATCATTGTCCACATCTTTTTTCTTTTGCATAACACATATTTCAACGAAGGTGTTTAGATGGGATGCGACATCCTCACTAGGAGTACAAGAAAATTGATCTTTCATGACAAGATCCAAGAAAGCGGCATTAATATCACAAGACTCCGCACTAGTGGTGGGAGGAGCAATAGGAGTGCTAATAAAATCATTATTATTGCTATTGGAAAAATCACACAACTTTGAGTGATCGTGACTATGCAAACAAGATTGCAAGCAAACAAGAGATTTGACGAGAAAAAGGGTAAACAAAAAAGAGAGGGCGAATAAAACGGCAAATTTGTGAAGTGGGGGAGAGGAAAATGAGAGTCAAATGGAAAATAATGTAATTACAAGGAGATGCGATTTGTGATTAGGAACCTGGTAGATGAGATTGCTTCCTCCCCGACAACAGCGCCATAATATCGTTTGACGTGGCTTGAGACTGCATCCGTATTTCCCCAAAGAGTAAGGGATGATGTAGTAAAGCGACGGTAATTATTTCCATCGGTTATAAAACCAAGGTATCAATCCGTAGAGGACGATCACGTACCCACGTAAACAGCACCTGCACATAAATAATAAATACTTGCAACCCAATGCGAAAGAGAGGTTGTCAAGCTCTCCACGGTAATAAGATAGATTAGGTAGTGATAGTTTTGGCAAATAGATCTCGCAAGAACACAAAATAAAATAAGTAAACAAAAATTGCAGCAAGGTATTTTTGGTTTTTTGTATTAATAGATCTGAAAACAAAAAGTGCACATAGTAGATCAGAAAGAAATATGATGGAAAAGTAGACCCGAAGGCCGTAGGTTTCACTAGTAGCTTCTCTCATGAGTATAGCACACGGTGGGCGAACAAATTAGTGTTGGGAAATTTTTAGAAGATCAAATAATCAAGACGATATCCAGGCAATGATCACTATATAGGCATCACGTCCAAGACAAGTAGACCAAAACGATTCTGCATCTACTTCTATTACTCCACATATCGACCGCTATCCAGCATGCATCTAGTGTATTAAGTTCATGGAGAAACGGAGTAATGCAAAAAGAACGGAGACATGATGTAGACAAGATCTATTCATGTAGGAATATAGCCCATCTTGTTATGCTTAATGGCTATGATACATGCGTGTCTTGCTTCCCCTTCTATCACTAGGAAAGAACATCGCAAGATCGAACCCATCACAAAGACCCTCTTCCCATGGCAAGAAAAATCGATCTAGTTGGCCTAACTAAACCAAAGATTCGAAGAAGAAATACGAGGCTATAAGTAATCATGCAAATAAGAGATCAAAGAAGACTCAAATCATATTCATGGATAGAAATTTTCAAAATTTATCGGATCCCAATAAACACACCGCAAAAGTCATTACACCAAATAAATCTCCAAGAGACTATTGTATTGAGAATCATAGAGTGAGAGGAAGCCATCTAGCTACTGCCTACGGACCCGTAGGTCTATGGTGGACTAGTCGCGCATCATCGGAGAGACATCTATGAAGAAGATGAACCCCACAGTGATGGTGTTAGTTGGATCATGAGGTTCTAGAACTTATCGCGGTTGGAATTGTGTTTCGTCGACTCTCCTAGGGTTTTCTAAATATTTGGGAATTTATAGGCTCGATAGTATGTTGGGGGGAGTCCCGAGGTGCCCACCCTCTACCAGGCCGCGCTAGGGGCCTTTGGCGTGCCCTGGTGGAGGGTGGCCACCCTGGGCCCCCTCTTTTGGGGATCTTTGGCCCATCTTGTTCCTTCTAGTCCATAATTCTCCAAAAATCCCTACAACATTTGGGCTATGTTTGGTACTGATTTTCTGCGAAGTAAAAAACAAGCAAAAAACATCAACTGGCACTTTGGCACTATGTCAATAGGTTAGTCCCAAAAAATGATATAAATTTGCTATAAAATGATTGTAAAACATCCAAGATTGATAATATAACAACATGGAACAAGCAAAAATTATAGATACATTGGAGACGTATCAGCCCTCGAGTGTCGATGAAGTGCTCACTCGGAGTATTTTTTTACTTAGGCGATACATGATCGCAGCTAAGCCCTCGAGTGTCGATGAAGTCCTCACTTGGATTAGTTTTTAACTTAGGCAATGTGGGATTGCAGCTAGGCCCCGAGTGTGGATGAAGTCCTCACTCGAATTAGTTTTTAACTTAGGCAATGCGGGATTGCAGCTAAGCCCCCGAGTGTGGATGAAGTCCTCACTGGGAGTATTTTTAACTTAGGCGATACAGGATCGCAGCTAAGCCCCCGAGTGTGGATGAAGTCCTCACTCGGAGTAGTTTTTACTTAGGTGATACAGGATCGCAGCTAAGCCCCAGAGTGTGGTTGAAGTCCTCACTCGGAGTATTTTTAACTTAGGCTAAGCCCCTCGAGTGTGGATGAAGTCCTCACTCGGAGTATTTTTTACTTAGGCGATACAGGATCATAGCTAAGCCCCCGAGTGTGGATGAAGTCCTCACTCGGAGTAGTTTTTAACTTAGGCAATGTGGGATTGCAGTAAGCCCCCGAGTGTGGATGAAGTCCTTACTCGGAGTATTTTTAACTTAGGTGATACAGAATCGCAGCTAAGCTAATCCATGCACCCACTAGGGGTGGCGAAACCGAACGGAGAATAACAAAAAGTTTCGATAAATAACTGAAAAAGTAAAGACTTTATTCATCAAATTCACTTGGAAGTGTATTACAAGGATGGTAGAGTGTCTTAGCACCAGGTGTAGAACTTGCGGAGCAGATCCGCGTTCCACGCTTGGGGCTCTTCCTTATCGTCGTCAATATTGTACAATCGATAAGCTCCATTGTTAAGAACTTTGGAGATTACAAAGCACCCCTGCCACGAAGGTGCTAGCTTGTGCGGCTTCTGCTGATCTAATAGGAGAACGAGGTCGCCTTGCTGGAAAGCACATCTTCGGACTTGTTTGTCATAAAGACGCCTCAAATCTTGCTGATAAAGCGTTGACCTAATCAGAGTTGGATCTCTTTCTTCCTCCAAAAGGTCAAGGTTGTCTTGACGCTCCACTTCGGCTTCATCTTCGTTATAGAGCTCCACTCGGGGAGCATTGTGGCGAATGTCACTCAGTAAAACAACATCAAATCCGTATACCATGAAGAAAGGAGTGCGCTTGGTGGAACGATCCGGGGTCGTCCAAATGCCCCACAAGTCAGGGGGGTAATTCTTCAACCCACGCACCGGCAGCAACTTCTAAGTCTCTCATTAGTCGGGGGTTCAATCCTTGAAGAATCATCTCGTTTTCTCGCTCTGCCTATCCATTCGACTGCGGGTGAGCTACGGAAGCATAACTGACCCAAGTGCCTTGAGAGTAGCAAAACTCACGGAATTCATTCAAATCAAAATTCTTCTTGTTATGTGTGATAATGTCATGAGGGACTCCGAATCTTAATATTATCTGCCGAATGAATCTAACATCGGTAGATTAATCCAAGATTTTGATGGGCTTCGCCTTGACCCACTTTGTGAACTTATCCAGAGCGACCAGCAGATGGGTAAAACCACTCGACCCTATGCGTAAAAGTACGACCATGTCGAGACGCCAAACAACCAATGGCTGCTACTTCTTGAGCTTGCGTTGGCTTTCCCTTGAAGAGGAAAGGGTAATGCAGCAAAGTAGATAGGTATTTCCCTCAGTTGTTGAGAACCAAGGTATCAATCGAGTAGGAGGAACAAGCAAGTCACCAATGGATGCACCTACACAAACAATCAAACACTTGCACCCAACGCTAGAAAGGGGTTGTCAATCCCTTCACGGTTACTTGCAAGGATTAGATCTAATAGAGATAGATATGGAAGATTGCGGAAAGTAAAAAGGTAAATAAATTGCAGCAAGGTATTTTTGGTATATAGATCTGAAAGTATAATATGGAAAATAGACCCGGGGGCCATACGTTTCACTAGAGGCTTCTCTCTTGAAGGAAAATAACACGATGGGTGAACAAATTACTGTCAAGCAATTGATAGAAAAGCTCATAGTTATGTTGATATCCAAGGCAATGATTATGCATATAGGCATCACGTTCGTGTCAAGTATACCGAAATGATTTTGCATCTACTACTATTACTCAACACATCGATCGACTCTTGCCTGCATCTCGAGTATTAAGTTCATGAAGAACAGAGTAACGCATTAAGTATGATGACATGATGTAGAGGGATAAACTAAAGCAATATGATGAAAACCCCATCTTTTTACCTTTGATGGCAACAATACAATACGTGCCTCACCACCCCTACTTTGTCATTGGGTGAGGACACCGCAAGATTGAACCCAAAACTAAGCACTTCTCCCATTGCAAGAATTACCAATCTAGTTGGCCAAACCAAACCAATAACTCGAAGAGACTTGCAAAGATATGAAATCATGCATATAAGAATTCAGAAAAGAACCAAATAATATTCATAGATAAGCTGATCATAAACCCACAATTCATCGGATCTCGACAAACACACCGCAGAAGAGTATTACATTGGATAGATCCCCATGAAGATCATGGAGAACATGGTATTGAAGCACAAAGGGAGATAAGAAGCCATCTAGCTACTAGCTATGGACCCGTAGGTCTGTGGTGGACTACTCACGCATCATCGGAGGGGCAATGGAGTTGATGTAGATGACCTCCGTGATCGGATCCCCCTCCGGCAGATCCCCCTCCATGTATTATTTCCATAAGATTGGATCTCTCGAGAACGGAGGCTTCCGGCGGTGGAAAAGTGTTTTCGTGGCTCTTTTTGGTATTGGGGGAATATTTGTGAATTTATAGGCCGAAGATTAGGGTTAGGAGACCTGCTAGGGGGGCCACAAGTCAGGGGCGCGCCCCCTGGCCGCAGCTGGGTGGCTTGTGACCTCCTGACAGGTCTCCAGCCTTCCTCTCCAAGTCTGGTAGATGTCTTCTGGTCCAAGAAAAATCATTGCGAAGATTTTATTCCATTTGGACTCCGTTTAATATTCCTTATCTACAATACGCAAAAACAAGGAAAAAACAAAAACTGGCACTGGGCTCTAGGTTAATAGGTTAGTCCCAAAAATAATACAAAATAGCATATTAATGAATATAAAACATCCAAAACAGATAATATAGCATGGAACAAAAAAATTATAGATACGTTGGAGATGTATCAGCATCCCAAGCTTAATTCATGCTCGTCCTCGAGTAGGTAAATGATAAAAATAGAATTTTTGATGTGCAATGCTACCTAACATATTTATCCATGTAATATCCTTTATTGTGGCATGAATGTTCAGATCCATAAGACTCAAAACAAAAGCTTAATGTTGACATAAAAACAATAATATTTCAAGCATACTAACAAAGCAATTGTATCTATTCAAAATATAATGGCAAAAGAAAGTTATCCATACAAAATCATATAGTCTGGCTATGCTCCATCTTCCCCACACAAAGTATTTATATCATGCACAACCCTGATGACAAGTCAAGTAATTGTTTCACACCGTTTATGTTCTCAAACATTTTCAACTCTCATGTAATACATGAGCGTGAGTCATGGACATAGCACTATAGGTGGAATAGAATATTGTGGAGGTTGTGAAGAAAAAGGAGAAGATAATCTCACATCAACTAGGTGTATCAACGGGCTATGTAGATGCCCATTAATAGATATAAATGTGTGTGAGTAGGGATTGCCATGCAATGGATGCACTAGAGCTAAAAGTGAATGAAATATCAAAAAGAAACTAAGTGGGTGTGCATCCAACTTGCTTGCTCATGAAGACCTAGGAAAATTTGAGGAAGCCCATCATTGGAATATACAAGCCAAGTTATATAATGAAAAATTCCCACTAGTATATGAAAGTGACAAAATAGGAGACTCTCTATCATGAAGATCGTGGTGCTACTTTGAAGCACAAGTGTGGAAAAAAGATAGTAGCATTGCCCCATTCTCTCTTTTCTCTCATTTTTTGGTGGGCATCAAGGGCCTCTTTTATTTTTCAGAAAGTTCGAAGTCTCATCCCAACTTGTGAGGGGATCATACCTTCCATCATCCTTTCCTCACATGGGACAATGCTCTAATAATGATGATCATCACACTTTTATTTACTTACAACTCAAGAATTACAAATCGATATCTAGAACAAAATATGACTCTATGATCTAGCATAGCAAATGACATCAAAAAACGGATAAGCCCTGAAAACATTATGCTAGCTATCTTACGATCATGCAAAGTAATATGAAAATGATGGTGCGTGTCATAATAAACAGAACGGTGGAAGTTGCATGGCAATATATCTCGGAATGGCTATGGAAATGCCATACTGGGTAGGTATGGTGGCTTTTCTAAGGAAGGATATATGGTGGGTTTAATGCACCAGCAAAGTTGCGTGGTACTAGAGAGGCTAGCAAAAGTGGAAGGGTGAGAGTGCGTATAATCCATGGACTCACATTAGTCATAAAGAACTCACATACTAATTGCAAAAGTCTATTAGTCATCAAAGCAAAGTATTAGATGCATTCTCCTAGGGGAGAGGTTGGTAGGAGTAAACCACCGTGCGCTCCTGACCCTCACACAAAGGTTGACAATCAGTAAACAAATCATGCTCCGACTTCCTTACATAATGGTTCACCATACATGCATGCTACGGGAATCACAAACCTTTACACAAGTATTTTTACCAAATCAGAATTACTTCCTAACATGACTCTAATATTATCATCTTTATATCTCAAAAATTTATGCAAGGAATCAAACTTCTCATAATATTCAATGCACTTTATATGGAAGTTTTTATTATATCCCTCTTGGATGCCTATTATATTAGGACTAAATTCATAACCTAAACCAATTACCATGTTGTTCAAAGACTCTCAAAATAATATAAGTGAGGTACGAGAGTTCAATTATTTCTATAAAACAAAACACCACTGTGCTATAAAAATATATAAGTGAAGCACTAGAGCAAAATTGCCTAGCTCAAAAGATATAAGTGAAGCACATAGAGTATTCTAATAAATTCATGATTCATGTGTGTCTCTCTCAAAAGATGTGTTCAGGAAGGATAATTGTGGAAAACTAAAAAGCAAAGACTCATATCATACAAGACACTCCAAGAAAAACACATATCATGTGGTAAATAAAAATATAGCCTCAAGTAAATTTACCGATGGATTGAAGACGAAAGATGGGATGCCTTCCGGGGCATCCCCAAGCTTAGGCTCTTTGGCATCCTTGATTCCTTGGGGTGCCTTGGGCATCCCAAATCTTAGTATCTTTGGAATCCTTGATTCCTTGGGGTGCCTTGGGCATCCCCAAGCTTAGGCTCTTGCCACTCCTTATTCCATAGTCCATCAAATGTTTACCCAAAACTTGAAAACTTCACAACACAAAACTCAACAGAAAACTCGTGAGATCCGTTAGTATAAGAAAATAAATCACCACATTAGGTACTATTGTGAATTCATTATTTATTTTTATTGGTGTAATATCTACTTTATTCCAACTTCTCCATGGTTCAGACCCCCTGATATGACCCATTGATACATCAAAATAGATAAACAACACAAAGAAAATAGAATCTGTCAAAAACAGAACAACCTATAGCAATCTGGAAACTTTGTACACTTTTGTAACTCCAAAAATTCTGAAAAATTATAACAACCTGGGAAATTTTTATATCAATCTTTTTTAAAAATTTCAGACTCATTCAACTCCCTGATAAATTTATAAAATTCCTTGACTGGGCGCACAAGTTTCAGTTTTTTTAGCAAGATCAAATCAACAATCATCATAGACCATCCCAATGGTCTTACTTGGCTCAAAAAATAATGAAAACACCAAAACACAATTAATACAGAGGTCATAATTTTTTAAACACTCAAAAACAGAAGCAGAAAACAGAACATAAAAATAAAATTGGGTTGCCTCCCAACAAGCGCTATTGTTTAACGCCCCTAGCTAGGTATAACGCAATAGATCTAGGTATTGTCATCTTTGGTATGCATCTCCTCAATCACACACTTATAAACCCTATGAGGTTCTTTGTTCTTGTCAATAATAATGCTCCTAGGCAAGAAGTCAAGAGATTCACTTGCGACAATTGGTTCCCTAACAAAATTGATAAAATTGGGGTGAATACTTATCATCTTAAGATCTTCATCCTCTTTTCTGGAGGATCCACCCTTATTTTTAGGAACATAAAACAATTTGGCAGTGTTAGAAGGAGGAGAATTTGGAGTGATTTGCACCAAGGCAAAAGCAGAACCCAAGTTGGTAATAATATCCTCTAGCCTGCCAATTCTAGAGGAATCTTGATCCAATTTTTCATTAACTATGAGTTCTTTTTTCCTTTGGATTTTTAAAGTAACTTCTACCTTAGATCCATATTTAGTAATGTGATTATGAATCTTTCTATCCATGTTTTCAATAATCTCTATAGTAGCAACTTTATTTACAATAATATCAAGCCTTCGCATCACATGTTTTAAAATTAAGATTGTTTCATTTGTTGGGGAACGTAGTAATAATTCAAAAAAATTCCTAAGTGTCACCAAGATCAATCCAGGAGATGCTAGCAACGAGAGATAGGGAGTGTATCTTCATACCCTTGAATATCGCTAAGCGGAAGCGTTACAAAGAACGCGGTTGATGGAGTCGTACTCGTGGTGATTCAAATCACAGAAGATCCGATCCAAGCGCCAAACGGACGGCGCCTCCGCGTTCAACACACGTACAAACCGGGTACGTCTCCTCCTTCTTGATCCATCAAGGGGAAGGAGAAGTTGAGGGGGAGCTCCGGCAGCACGACGGCATGGTGGCGGTGGAGCTCGTGGTTCTCCGGCAGAGCTTCGCTAAGCGCTACGGAGGAGGAGGAGGTGTAGGAAGGGGGAGGGCTGCGCCAGGGAAGGGGTGCGGCTGCCCTCCCACCCCCCACTATTTATAGGGGAGTGGAAGAGGGGCCCGCCCCCCCTAGATCCATCTAGAGGGTGGGCATTGGCCAAGGGGAGGGAACTTGCCCCCCAAATTAGGTGGAAGGTGCCCCCACCCCCTAGGGTTTCCAACCCTAGGCGCCTTGAGGCCCTTGGGGGCGGTGCACCAGCCCACTAAGGGGCTGGTTACCACCCAACTACAGGCAATTAAGTCCACTAGGGCAGGTGGAACCTCCCGATGGACCCTCCCGATGGACCCCCGGAATCCCTTCGGTGGTCTCGGTACAATACCGATAAACCCCGAAACCTTTTCGGTGACTGAAACTGGACTTCCCATATATAAATCTTCACCTCCGGACCATTCTGGAACTCCTTGTGACGTCCGGGATCTCATCGGTGACTCCGAACAACTTTCGGTAACCACATAAAATTCCCATTACAACTCTAGCATCATCGAACCTTAAGTGTGTAGACCCTACGGGTTCGGGAACCATGCAGTCATGACCGAGACACCTCTCCGCCCAATAACCAATAGCCGGATCTGGATACCCATATTGGCTCCCACACGTTCCACGATGATCTCATCGGATGAACCATGATGTCGGGGATTCAATTAATCTCGTATACAATTCCCTTTGTCCATCGGTATGTTACTTGCCCGAGATTCGATAGTCGGTTTCCCTATACCTTGTTCAATCTCGTTACCTGCAAGTCTCTTTACTCGTCTCATAACACATGATCCCATGACTAACTCCTTAGTCACATTGAGCTCATTATGATGATGTGTTACCGAGTGGGCCCAGAGATACCTCTTCATCACATGGAGTGACAAATCCCAGTCTCGATTCGTGCCAACCCAACAGACAATTTCGGAGACAACTGTAGTGCACCTTTATAGTCACCCAGTTACGTTGTGATGTTTGATACACCCAAAGCATTCCTATGGTATCTGGGAGTTGCACAATCTCATGGTATAAGGAAATGATACTTGACATTAGAAAAGCTCTAGCAGACAAACTACACAATCTTATGCTATGCTTAGGATTGGGTCTTGTCCATCACATCATTCTCCTAATGATGTGATACCGTTATCAACGACATCGATGTCCATGGTCAGGAAACCATGACCATCTATTTATCAATGAGCTAGTCAACTAGAGGCTTACTAGGGACATGGTGTGGTCTATGTATTCACACATGTATTACGGATTCCTATTAATACAATTATAGCATGAACAATAGACAATTATTATGAACAAGGAAATATAATAATAACCATTTTATTATTGCCTCTAGGGCATATTTCCAACAGTCTCGCACTTGCACTAGAGTCAATAATCTAGTTCACAACACCATGTGATTAACACTTACATCACCATGTGATTAATACTTAAATCATCATGTGATTAACACCCAATGAGTTCTGGGTTTTGATCATATCTTGATTTGTGAGAGAGGTTTTAGTCAACGGGTCTATAACACTCAGATCCATGTGTACTTTGCAAATCTATATGCCATACTACAGATGCTACCATGCTCCACTTGGAGCTATTCCAAATGGTTGCTCCACTAGACGTATCCTGACTGCTACTCAGAGTCGGACGGATAGGTGTCAAAGCTTGCATCAACGTAACCCTTTATGACAAACTCTTTATCACCTCCATAATTAAGAAATATTTCCTTAGTCCTCTAGTTACTAAGGATAATCTTGACCGCTGTCCAGTGATCCACTCGTGGACCACTCTTGTACCCCTTGAAAGACTCATGGCAAGGCACACACTAGGTGCGGAATAGAGCATGGCATACTATACATATCCTATGGATAAGGCATAGGGGACAACCTTGATCCTTTCTCTTTCTTCTGCCATTGTTGAGCTTTGAGTTTCACTCAACTCCACACCTTACAAATTAGGCAAGAACTCCTTCTTTGACTGATCTATTTTGAACTCTTTCAAAAACTTGTCTAGATATGTACTCATTGAAAGTTTCATCAAGCATATTGATCTATCTCTATAGATCTTGATGCCCAACAATTAGGTAGCTTCATCCAAGTCTTCCTTTGAAAAACTCTTTTCAAACAACAATTTATGATTTCCAGAAATTCTACATCATTTCCGATCAATAATATGTCAACCACATATACTTATCAGAAATTCTATAGTGCTCCCACTCACTTTCTTGCAAATACAAGTTTCTTATAAACTTTGTATAAACTTAAAGACTTCAATCACCTCATCAAAGAGTATATTCCAACTCCGAGATGCTTGCTCCAGTCCATAGAAGGATTGCTGCAGCCTACATACCTTTTAGCATCCTTAGGATCGACACAACTTTCCGGTTGTATCACATACAACTTTTCCTCACAAAAACCGTAAAGGAAAGTATGTTTTGACATCCATATGCCAAATCTCATAACCAAAAAATGCAGCAATTGCTAACATAATTTCAACAGACTTTTAGCATCGCTACGGGTGAGAAAATCTCATCACAGTCAACTCCTTGAACTTTGCGGAAACTTCTTTGCGACAAGTCGAGCTTTATAAATGGTGACACTCACCATGAGCGTCCGTCTTCATCTTAGAGGTCCATTTGTACTCAACGACCTGTCGTTCAATGGGCAAGTCTACCAAAGTCCATACTTGGCTTTCATACATGGATCCTTTCTCGGATTTCATGGCTCCTAGCCATTTGTTGGAATCCAGGCCCACCATTTCTACTCCATAGTTCGTAGGTTCATCGTTGTCCAACAACATGACCTCCAAGATAGGGATGTTGTACAACTCAGGAGCAGTAGTCTACCTATGAGGTTCGATAGTAACTTGATCTAAAGCTTCATGATCATCATCATTAACTTCCTCTTCAACTGACGTAGGCTCCACAGAAACATCTTTCTGCAGTGCGCTACTCTTTGGTTGAAACAAAGGTTCAACAACCTCATCAAGTTCTATCTTCCTCCCACTCAATTCTTTCGAGAGAAACTCTTTCTCGAGAAAGGACCTGGTTTCAGCAACAAACACTTTGCACTCGGATCTGAGATAGAAGGTATACCCAACTGTTCTTAGGGTATCCTATGAAGTTGCACTTTTCCGCTTTGGGTTCAAGCTTATCACGCATAAGTGTCACATTCCCAAATGCTGAGAAATGACAGCTTGGGTTTCTATCAAACCATAATCATATAGTGTCATCTCAATGGATTTAGATGGTGCCCTATTTAAAGTGAATGTAGTTGTCTCTAATGCATAACACCAAAAAGATAGTGGCAAAATGATAAGAGACATCATAGTACGCACCTATCCAACAGAGAACGACTACGACATTCGGACACACCATCACACTATGGTTTTCTAGGTGGCGTGAGTTGTAAAACAACTTCCACATTGTCTTAAGTTGTATACCAAAATCGTAACTCGGATATTCACCTCCATAATCATATCGTAGACATTTTTATCCTCTTGTCACGATGATCTCAAACTTCACTCCGAATCTGCTTAAACTTTTCAAACGTTTCAGACTTCTGTTTCATTAAGTAAATATGCCCATATCTATTCATATCATCAGTGAAGGTAAGAAAATAACGATATCCACCTCACGCTACAACACTCATTGGACCGCATACATCAACATGTATTATTTACAAAAAGTTACTAGCCCGCTCCATCATACCAAAAATGGGGTCTTTAGTCATCTTGCCCATGAGGCATGGTCCGCATGTCTCAACCGATTCAAAACCGAATGAGTCCAAAGATCCATTAGCATGGAGTTTCTTCATGCGATTTATATCAAGATGACATTTAGCGGCAGTGCCACAAGTATGTGGTAATATCATTATTAACTTTGTATCTTTTGGTATCAATGTTATGAATATGTGTATTACTACGATCAAGATTCAATAAACCATTCCCATTGGGTGCATGACCATTGAAGGCATTATTCATGTAAACAGAATAACCATTATTCTCTAACTTAAATGAATAACTGTATTGCAATAAACACGATCTAATCACGTTCATGCTCAACGCAAACACCAAATAACATTTATTTAAGTTTATCACTAATCCCGACGGTAGAGAGAGCGTGCGATGGTGATCACATCAACCTTGGAAACACTTCCAATACACATTGTCACCTCACCCTTAGCTAGGCTCCATTTATTCCGTAGTTTTATTTTGAGTTACCAACATTTAGCAACTGAACAGGTATCTAATACCCATGTGCTACTAGGAGTATTAGCAAGGTACACATCAATAATATGTATATCGAATATACTTCTACCGACGTTGCCAGCCTTCTTATCTTCCAAGTATCTAGGGTTGTTCCGTTTCAGTGACTGCTCTCCTCATAATAGAAGCAGTTAGTCTTGGGTTTGGGGTTCAACCTTGGGCTTCTTCAATGGAGCAACAACTGGCTTGCCATCCATGAAGTTTCCCTTCTTGCCCTTGCCCTTTGTGAAACTAGTGGTTTTACTAACCATGAACACTTGATGCTCCTTCTTGATTTCTACCTTCGCGGTGTTAAACATTGTGAATAGCTCAAGGATCATTATTTCCATCCCTGGCATTTTATAGTTCATCATGAAGCTATAGTAGCTTAGTGACAATGACTTGGAGAACTATATCAATCACTATCTTATCTGGAAGATCAACTCCCACTCGATTCAAGCGATTGTAGTACCCAGACAATCTGAGCACATGCTCACCGACTGAGCTATTCTCCTTCATCTTGTAGGCAAAGAATCTTGTTGGAGGTCTCATACCTCTCAACATAGGCATGAGCCTGAGATCCCAATTTCAGCTCTTAGGACATCTCATATGTTCCGTGACGTTCAAAACGTTTTGGAGCCTCAATTCTAAGCTGTAATGCATGACGCACTGAGCTATCAAGTAGTCATTAGAACGTGCATGCCAGATGTTCACAGCATCTATAGACGACGTTTGAGGGGGGGGCACCGAGCGGTGCATTAAGGACATAAGCCTTATGTGTAGCAATGAGGACAATCCTCAGATCACGGACCCAGTCCGCATTATTGCTACCATCATATTTCAACTTACTTTTCTCTGGGAACGTATCAATAAAACAAGGGAGCTACATCACGAGCTATCTACAACATAATTTGCAAAGACACTTTTAGACTAAGTTCATGATAATTAAGTTCATCTAATCAAATTATTTAATGAACTCCCACTCAGATAGACATCCCTCTAGTCATCTAAGTGATACATGATCTATATCGACTAGGCCGTGTCCGATCATCATGTGAGATGGACTAGTCATCAATGGTGAACATCTCCATGTTGATTGCATCTACTATACGACTCATGTTTGAACTTTCGGTCTCTCGTGTTCCGAGGCCATGTCTATACATGCTAGGCTCGTCAAGTCAACCTAAGTGTTTCGCGTGTGTAAATCTGGCTTACACCCGTTGTATGCGAATGTTAGAATCTATCACACCCGATCATCATGTGGTGCTTCAAAACAACGATCCTTCACAATGGTGCACACTTAGGGGGGACACATTTCTTGAAATTTTAGTGAGGGGTCATCTTATTTATGCTACCATCGTTCTAAGAAAATAAGATGTAAAAACATGATAAACATCTCATGCAAATCATAAAGTGACATGATATGGCCAATATCATCTTGCGCCTTTGATCTCCATCTTCGGGCGCGGCATGATCACCATTTTCACCGGCATGACACCA
The DNA here is from genome assembly GCA_022496015.1 of Hordeum marinum. Lineage (NCBI taxonomy): Eukaryota > Viridiplantae > Streptophyta > Magnoliopsida > Poales > Poaceae > Hordeum > Hordeum marinum. The sequence continues at coordinate 420,305,603 of CM039675.1, forward strand.
TGATCTCCATCATCGTGTCTTCATGAAGTTGTCTCGCCAACTATTACTTCTACTACTATGGCTAACAGTTAGCAATAAAGTAAAGTAATTACATGGCATTTTTTATTGACATGCAGGTCATATAATAAATTAAGACAACTCCTATGGCTCGTGCCGGTTGTCATACTCATCGACATGCAAGTCGTGATTCCTATTACAAGAACATGATTAAACTCATACATCACATATATTTCATCACATCCTTTTGGCCATATCACATCACATAGCATACCCTGAAAAACAAGTTAGATGTCCTCTAATTGTTGTTGCAAGTTTTACGTGGCTGCTATGGGTTTCTAGCAAGAACATTTCTTACTTGCGCAAAAGCCTGAATGGTGATATGCCAATTTCTATTTACCCTTCATAAGGACCCTCTTCATCGAATCCGATCCGACTAAAGTGGGAGAGACAGACACCTGCTAGTCACCTTATGCAACAAGTGCATGTCAGACAGTGGAACCTGTCTCATGTAAGCGTACGTGTAAAGTTGGTCCGGGCCACTTCATCCCACAATGCCGCCGAATCAAGATAAGACAAGAAATGGCAAGCAAATTGACAAAATCATCGCCCACAACTACTTATGTTCTACTCGTGCATAGAATATACGCATAGACTTAGCTCTGATACCACTGTTGGGGAACGTAATAATAATTCAAAAAAATCATGCATGTCACCAAAATCAATCTAGGAGATGCTAGCAACGAGAGAGAGGGAGTGCATCTTCATACCCTTGAAGATCGCTAAGAGGAAGCGTTACAAATAACACGGTTGATGGAGTCATACTCACGACGATTCAAATCGCAGAAGATACGATCCAAGCGCCGAACGGATGGCACCTCCGCATTCAACACATGTACAGCCCGGGGACGTCTCCTCCTTCTTGATCCAGCAAGGGGGAGGAGAAGTTGAGGGAGAGCTCCGGCACCATGACGGCGTGGTGGCGGTGGAGTTTGTGGTTCTCCGGCAGAGCTTCGCTAAGCGCTACGGAGGAGGAGGTGTAGGAAGGGGCGACGGCTGTGCCAGGGAAGGGGTGTGGCTGCTCTCCCACCCCCCGCTATTTATAGGGGGAAGGGAAGAGGGGGCCGGCCCCCCTAGATCCATCTAGAGGGGGGCGGCCAAGGGGGGGGGGACTTGCCCCCCCAAGTTAGGTGGGAGGCGCCCCCACCCCCTAGGGTTTCCAACCTGAGGCGCCTTGGGCCCTTGAGGGGACGCACCAGTCCACTAAGGGGCTGGCACCCACCCAATTACATCCCATTAAGTCCACCGGGGCAGGTGGACCCCCGGAACCCCTTTGGTGGTCCCGGTACAATACCGATAAACCCCGAAACCTTTCCGGTGACTGAAACTGGACTTCCCATATATAAATCTTCACCTCCAAACCATTCTAGAACTTCTTGTGATGTCTGGGATCTCATCCGTGACTCCGAACAACTTTCGCTAACCACCTACAATTCCCATTACAACTCTAGCGTCACCGAACCTTAAGTGTGTAGACCCTACGTGTTCGGGAACCATGCAGTCATGACCGAGACACCTCTCCGGCCAATAACCAATAGAGGGATCTAGATACCCATATTGGCTCCCACATGTTCCACGATGATCTCATCGGATGAACCACGATGTCGGGGATTCAATTAATCCCATATACAATTCCCTTTGTCCATCGGTATGTTACTTCCCCGAGATTCGATCGTCGGTATCCCTATACCTTGTTCAATCTTGTTACCGGCAAGTCTCTTTACTCGTCCCGTAACACATGATACCATGACTAACTCCTTAGTGACATTGAGCTCATTATGATGATGTATTACCGAGTGGGCCTAGAGATGCCTCTCCGTCACATGGAGTGACAAATCCCAGTCTCGATTCGTGCCAACCCAACAGACACTTTCGAAGACACCTGTAGTGCACCTGTATAGTCACCCAGTTAAGTTGTGATGTTTGATACACCTAAATAATTCCTACGGTATTCGGGAGTTACACAATCTCAAGGTCTAAGGAAATGGTACTGACATTAGAAAATCTCTAGCAGACAAACTATACGATCTTGTGCTATGCTTAGGATTGGGTCTTGTCCATCACATCATTCTCCTAATGATGTGATATCGTTATCAAGGACATCCAATGTCCATGGTCAGGAAACCATGACCATCTATTGATCAACGAGCTGGTCAACTAGATGCTTACTAGGGACATGGTGTGGTCTATGTATTCACACATGTATTATGGTTTCCGATTAATACAGTTATAGCATGAACAATAGACAATTATCATGAACAAGGAAATATAATAATAACCATTTCATTATTGCCTCTGGCGCATATTTCCAACATCATTTACCATGATTGGGGGTGAACCTACCAAATTTATCATAGCACTATAAGGATCAAAGGTATGGCTTCCCAAGAAATTCCCTCCCATAATGGTATCTAAAACATATCTATTCCACGGATAAATACCCACATAAAAATTGTGAAGGAGAACGGTAGTAGGTTGCGTACGCTATTTTCAGCATTGCAAATTCTATACCAAACATCTTTTAAGTTTTATCCTTCCCTTTGCTTAAAATTAAGAACTTCATTCTTGGGAGTACTAGCGATAGTAGTAAGGCTAGCCATGAGTTCAAGCAATCTAACACACGAGCAAACAAAAAGCAAACAGAAAGGCAAATGGAAGAAGGGCGAATAAAAAGGCAAATCTTTTTGGTTTTTTCTGAAAATAGTTTTAGAAGTGGGGAGAGGAAAACGAGAGGCAAATGGAAAATAATGTAAATGCAAGAGATGAGCTTGTGATGGGTACTTGGTAGGCTTGATGTGTATCCTCCCTGGCAACGGCGCCAGAATTCCTTCTTGCTACTTCTTGAGCTTGCGTTGGTTTTCCCTTGAAGAGGAAAGGGTGATGCAGAAAAGTAGATAAGTATTTCCCTCAGTTGTTGAGAACCAAGGTATCAATCCAGTACGAGGAACAAGCAAGTCACCAATGGATGCACCTACACAAACAATCAAACTCTTGCACCCAACGCTATAAACGGGTTGTCAATCCCTTCACGGTTAGTTGCAAGGATTAGAGCTAATAGACATAGATCTAGAAGACTATGGGAAGTAAAAAAGGTAAATAAATTGCAGCAAGGTATTTTTGGTATATAGATATGAAAGTATAATATGGAAAATAGACCCGGGGGCACAGGTTTCACTAGAGGCTTCTCTCTTGAAGGAAAATAACACGATGGGTGAACAAATTATTGTCGAGCAATTGATATAAAAGCGCATAGTTATGATGATATCCAAGGCAATGATTATGCATACAGGCATCACGTCCGTGTCAAGTAGACCTAAACGATTATGTATCTACTACTATTACTCCACACATCGACCGACTCCTGCCTGCATCTAGAGTATTAAGTTCATGAAGAACAGAGTAACACATTAGGTAAGATGACATGATGTAGCGGGATAAACGCAAGCAATATGATGAAAACCCCGTCTTGTTACCCTTGATGGCAACAATACAATACATGCCTCTCTACCCCTACTTTGTCACTGAGTGAGGACACTGCAAGATTGAACCCAAAACTAAGCACTTCTCCCATTGCAAGAATTACCAATCTAGTTGGCCAAACCAAAACGAATAACTCGAAGAGACTTGCGAAGATATGAAATCATGCATATAAGAATTCCGAAAAGAACCAAATAATATTCATAGATAAGTTGATCATAAACCCACAATTTATCGGATCTCGACAAACACACCGCAAAACAGTATTACATTGGATGGATCCTCATGAAGATCATGGTGAACATGGTATTGAAGCACAAAGAGAGAGAAGAAGCCATCTAGCTACTAGCTATGGACCCGTAGGTTTGTGGTGGACTACTCACGCATCATCGGAGGGGCAATGGAGTTGATGTAGATGCCCTCCATGATCGGATCCCCCTCCGACAGATTACCGGAAATGGCTCCAAGATTGGATCTCTCGGGAACGGAGGCTTCCAGCGGTGGAAAAGTATTTTTGTGGCTCTTTTTAGTATTGGGGGAATATTTGGGAATTTATAGGCCGAAGATTAGGGTTAGGAGACCTGCTGGGGGGGGCACAAGCCAGGGGGCGCGCCCCCTGGCCGCTTTAGGGTGGCTTGTGACCTCCTGGCAGGTCTCCAACCTTCCTCTCCAAGTCTGGTAGATGTTTTCTGGTCCAAGAAAAATCATCACGAAGATTTTATTCTATTTGGACTCCATTTAATATTCCTTTTCTACAATACTCAAAAACAAGCACAAAGAGGAAAAAACAGAAACTGACACTGGGCTCTAGGTTAATACGTTGGTCCCAAAAATAATATAAAATAGCATATTAATGCATATAAAACATTCAAAACAGATAATATAATAGCATGGAACAATAAAAAATTATAGATACGTTGGAGACGTATCAATGGCCAAGTGAGGGGGATAGTCTTCAGAGCGGATGCTAGCTTGTGTGTTTGATTTTTGTAGAACTAGCATCCAACACAAAGGTTTACCATGTCTTTAGCTGCTACATTGGCTTGGGGCCGATCGAAACCTGCACGAAATGCCTTTGCGACCAACGTCTGAGAGGACGCATGATGGCCACAGGTTCCCGAATGAATGTCGTGCAGGATCTGTAACCCTTCTTTTGGGGATATGCATCTCTAAGCTACACCAGTAGTTCTTTTCCTGTACAACTGATCTCCCATCACTTCAAAGGATTTGTATCGTTGGACGATCCTGTGGGCTTCCTCTTCATCTTCAGGGAGCTCTTGCTGGAGCAAGTACGCCAAATACGGTCCACTCGGGAGTGATCACCAACATCTCTTGGACGAGAGCCACTACGGATGTGATGTCTACTTCAGTCGGATTGAAGGGACCGACTGCTTGTGGGGGCTCTTTGGTGAAAGGGTATTCTTTGACCAAAGGGGAATGAAGGTGTTCAAGGAATACGTCCTTCGGCATGACTTTAAGAGTGGAGCCAATTTTGGCCAGGTCATCAGCTGCCTGATTCTTCACTCGGGGGATATGATGCAGCTCTAAACCTTTGAAGTTCTTCTCCAGTTTTCGGACTGTTTTGCAATATCTAGTCATGGCAGGAATCCTTATGTCTAATTCCTTCATCACTTTGTTGACGACGAGGTCCGAGTCATCGAATATTATCAGGTGTTGGATTCCAAGTGCGATAGCCATTCGGAGCCTGTCGGGGATATACCCCGCGGTATGACCCGGCCTGGCGACTCGCAGGAGACCTGGTTAAGACATGGCACTTTATTGGTGACCCGGCAGGTGGGTCACAGGATGACTAGGCCCAAGACCCGGCGTGCAAGATGACGCCAGACGGCTCACAAGAGAAGGCTCAAAGAGAGAGGATTCCTTTACAAGAGAAACAAGACCCAGATTAGGATTCATGAAAGACTAGTCCTAGTCCTACTCCTAGTAGGACTCTATTTGTAAACCTACCCTCTCCACTTATATAAGGAGGGGTAGAGCACCCCTAGAGGGACAAGTTGGCAAGTCCACAAGTTTAGATGGACAGATTAGATGCTCTCGTGATTAGAGGTAGGAAAATAGCAGCCTTGTAGCCGAGAGATCTTCTTCATCATCAATACCAAACAAGCAGGACGTAGGCTTTTACCTCCATCGGAGGGGCCGAACCTGGGTAAACTCCATGTCTCTCGATTCCGATCAACCCCTTCAAGCCGCCACGTAGTTGCGTCTTCGCCCCGAACCTAAGTCCGTTCACCCGGACATCTGCCGTGACAAATCCACGATAGTTGGTGCCCACCGTTGGGCTGGTACAGTGGTGTTATGTTCTTGGAGGAAAGACTTCCAGGGATCGAGAGGTGCGCGATCGGTCAAACGAAGAAGAACAAAGAAGTGGGGTTGGTCATCAACAGTATCTTGTGCGTGCAACGGAGCTAAGTTATGGCTGAGATCAACAAAGAATTAGGGTGACGCGTTTGTCCGTTACTGCAAGTCGCCAAGTTGACGGTGTCATGAATTCGCTGCAAGTTGTTGAGTTCGAGATTGCGAGAGTCTGAGTCTGCGGATTTATCATGCTAGTACAGCTGATCTACAGGTTATTATAAAAGAATCAGCAAGCGGCAAAGAAAGCAGAGCAAACCGCAGATGGCAGCGTCTCATGCATGCAAGGACAAAAACAAAGGCATTATCGTTCGTGTGCTGCTATGTGTTCCCCTGCTGATATATATGTTACTATACGTTTCGAGGAGACTTCTTTCTACTGCTGACCGGATTAAAAAAAAGGAGCAAGCCGTCTTCGACTTGATCCTAGCCTCGGTGTCGTGGTTGCACCGCCGGATTGCCATCACCAGGCTCACGCCTCCACAGTTGTGAGCCGCCGCTCACCTTGGCCGTCTGAGCCCTAGCTGGTTCGGCTGCGGCCTCACCCTATCTCCCAGTCGCACACGCCTGTCCGGCTGTCCATCATCGTCGCGACTTCATCTCCAAGTTGCCTCCAACCAGCGACTCTCTGATCCGCCCTGCCTCACCTATGATAGCTTCCATGGCTCACCTCGACCGTGCCGTGTCCAATGAGCCTCCGCTGCGCCTGGCTCCACCATCTGCGGCTCCACGCGCCTCGAGCCGCCGCCGCACTTCACCTTCTCCCCACCCCGGCCGACTCACCCATAGAATCAGCCACTGCCTCGCTTCGCCTCAAGCTGCATCCATGCACCACTACTCCGAGCGGCCTTCTTCGAACTGCTGCGCGCTTCCGCTTCAAGCCAGCTTTTTCCTCTGCCGTGGCTCACCCCGCCATAGCCTCGTGCCCCCGTGGCCGCACCACGAGCCGGCTGCGCCGCTGCCCTGCGTGCGCCTCACTCCAATGCTATGCCTAGTTGTCCGGATCCTGCCCGCGCCCTTAGCCTCGCCGCGCCTTGAGCCGCCGCCGCGCACGCACCAGCCACGCCGCGACTCGGCCGCCCTGCCTCAACCGGCGCCTCTCTGAGTCATGCTCGGGGTCGACCTCGTCTCCGAATCGCCTCGCCTCACCTCGAGTCGCCGCCCCGGTCATAGCCCATCTCGGACTCAACCTCGTCTCTGAGCCAGCACACCAACCACGCCTCGGCGTCGAGTCGCCGCACGCACCCGCATCGGATTCGAGCCGGCCTCACCTCCACCGCCGTCGCGCCGCACACTCTCGCGTCAGTCCCGAGCCGGCCTTGTCTCGCCTTTGTCAACCGCTTTGCTCATCTCGGCTGCCATGTCTCAGTGCCCCCTCGAGCCGGCTCCGCTTATGTGCTCCCCGCTTTGCCTCGTCTGCTTGCAGCACGTGAGCCGCCCGCCAATCCGCAAGCGGCCACTCCGCGCTAGCCGCCAGCCAACTCGTCGCTCACCTTGGTTTCCATCTGCCGCTAGGGAGCCCTAACCGCGCAAGCCGTCGCCTGCATCCACGCGGTGCAGATGTTCATACGGCCGAAGTACGGAGAGCTGGGCGGCGACATGGAAAGGCACCAAGGCCCGCTTCAAGGAGTGCACTAGCTAGGTCGTACCTCGGGGATTGGTCTAGCAGGAGAACGTATTGCATGCATGCACCAAGAGAGCCGAGATGCTTTATTTGCAAGGCATATGTATAACCGATGCAAGCTTTTTTTCTCAGCTTTGGAGATCAATGGGCGAACATGCTTTATTACTAAAAAAGAGACAAAGGATTGATATGCATGTCTAAACTCGGTTTGCTCTGTACACATTCATCTGACAAAAAGTACCAGGTGATATTTATCCTACCAATTTCTCAATGTATTTTTTCATCTGAGAACAATTACTCTGTCTTTATAAATATTTTTTACACAGGACAATTATTCATTGCCAAAGTGGCATTATACCGTGAAGATGGAGACGTGCCAATATCTTTGTGCACAGGTGGTCATTCGTGTTACTCAACGGACTCGCGCATAGGTTTAGAACACCGCGGCCACCTCAAGCGTTTGCACTCGCTTAACAACGCCACAGCGACTCGCCATTCATGCTGGTTTTCAACGCCACGGGCAACTCACCATTTGCACCGGCTTACAATGCGTGGCTGTCTCTTGCAACCGCACCGGCTTACAACGCCACGGCCGTCTCTCGCGACCGCACCGGCTTACAACGCCACGGCCGTCTTTCGCGACCGCACTATCTTCAAACGCCACGGCTGACTTCTACGTCTACATCAACACGCCAGGGGCCTCATTTACTAGATGAGCCGCCCAACGGACGCGCGCAAGACGCCGCCCATAGTTTGATCTACATCAACATATCGGTGCAGTGCTTGCCTGTACGAGCCGCCCAATGGACGTGTGTAAGCCATCGTCCGCGGTCTGATCTACATCAACATATCGGTGCAGCGCTTGCCTGTACGAGCCGCCCAACAGATGAGCGCAAGGTGCCACTCACAGTCTGATTCTACCTCATCATATTGGTGCAGTGCTCGCCTGTACGAGCCGCCCAACGGACGCACGCACGACGCCGCCCACAATCTGATCTACAGCATATCGGCACAGTGTTCGTCTATACGAGCCGCCCAACGGACAGGCGCACAAGTCGCCACCACTACAGTTTGGTTAACTTCAACAACCAGCCGAGATGAGCCATCGACCAGATTATTGAAAAAATCATACGGGATCATCTATAACCCGCCCTGGTCAACCTCAACCTTTAGTGGAGATTCTCAAGCTGCCTTTTCGAGTCAGCTTAAGACTCAAGGGCTACAGACATGGCGAGACACAGTTGGTCATTTTCAACGAGAACCCCGGGTCATTACAAGAAAATTTAACCCAATCCTGGGGGCTACTACATTTTTGGCGGAAGATTAAAAGTTGCCCAACCGCCGAGATATACCGTTCAAACACGGGTGCCCGAATTCATTGGATCATCATAAAGTCACTTGGAGGCTTCTGCCGTTTCTTCATACAAGATGGCGACTTACAAGATGGTGCACAATGTTGACTCCGTCAACATGATCATCCAGGGGGCTTCCCACCCACCGGGTGTAGATTATCACACCCTATCGGTCGGCTCTCAAGCCAATTAGTTGACTCCATCAACATGATCGTCCAGGGGGCTTCCCATCCACCGGGTGTAGCTTATCACACCCTATCGGTCGGCTCTCAAGCCAAATAGTTGACTCCGTCAACATGATCGTCCAGGGGGCTTCCCACCCACCGAGTGTAGCTTATCTCACCCTATCGGTCAGCTCTTAAGCCAAACAGTTGACTCCGTCAACAAAGGTCACTTGGGGGCTTCCAACCCACCGGGTTTAGCTTACACACCCTCTTGATCGGCTCTTAAGCCAAACAAGGTTAAACCTGCCTGTAAGCTAATGCTGCTCCGCTAGGTGACCCGCCGAACTCTTACTAGTTAATCTTGCCTAGAGACCCTGAGCTGCTCAAAGAAATTGACGGCCAATCTCCATAGAGACCCTGTATTGGTTAAGGTTAAAATGGCGGCTCTTGTCACGTGAGGGCCGGCTTACGGAAAGCAAGGATAAACTCTCCCATCTACTGTCGACTCTCCACTATGTGGCCCGTTTGTACTTTTAGATAGTTAATCCTTGAGGACCCTATACTATTTAAGGTTAAAACAACGGATTTATGTCACGTGAGAGGCAGTTTTTGGGCTATCAGGGTACTCATGCCCCGTCGTGTCTCTCTTGGGACGTCACACTTCCTTTCAGTTAATCTCGCTTAGAGATCCTAAGCTGATTCAAAGAAATTGACGGCCAATCTCCAAAGAGACCCTGTACTGCTAAGGAGTTTTAAGTGGCGGGTCAACCCAGCAGAACCGGCACATGAGTTGTTCAAAAAAATTCAAAAACAAATCAAGAAAGATATAACATCTCCGGGTTGTGCTTTTTTAAGCCACCTGTACAACAATGCAGAATATATTTTGTCTTGTTTATTCTTACAGGTCTTATCTCTTAAGATGAGTCGCCGTTAAGTATGATGAAAAATTTCCGCAAAGAACAAATGGATCTTTGAAAGCCAACTTGGCTGGATCTTCATGGTTTATCATAACCAGTACTAAATGATTAGGTCTTCAAGCCAGCTCGGAGAATTCATTATTTTTCAAGAGCCGCCCTATCAGATATAATGTTGTGTCATCTAATTGACTGGTTCTCGGATTTCTTCAGATGTGCTCTATAGTAATCTACAACACTCATGGATTTCTCCAACATATATTTGCTGGGTTGCACCGCAACCACGAGCAGGGATTTCATGTCAAAGACAAAGGAATTATTCCAGGATATTCATTCCGGGTTATATTACAACCACGGTCAAGGATTCATTTAACAAATTGTGGTGAGTCATATTATTCTTACATAGTCCCAAGTCGCCGCAGGCAGACGACCTAGCGCTTGGGGCTACATTATTCAAGTCTAGTTTGTATCAAATATGCACGTCCCGTGTCGCTGCAAGCACGCACCACGGCACTTGGGGGCTAATGCAAGCTGGTTTTCAAATCATTACATTGTCAGCAAGACCACATTATCTCAAGGAGATGAGCTGGCCTTTCTATATTTTCTAAGTCCCAGCTCAGTAATTCTTACTGACCCGATACTTGGGGGATACACCGCTCAGATCAAATTTTCTAAAAGTCTCAAGTCGCCGCAGGCGTGCGACCCGGCACTTGGGGGCTACAGTATTCAGCTGTTCAAACAGATTAAGAGATTCAAATTGAAGACCCGACGCATCACGTTCTGATGAGCCGCCCTTGGGGGCTACACCCGCCGAAGCTTTATAAGGTATAAGACAGTTATAAGTCCCAGGTTGCTGCAGGCAGGACAACCCGACACTTGGGGGCTACACAGTCCAATATATCATTGCAAAGCACCAAGTTATCATGGATAATCTAGGAGCTTGGGGGGCTACAGGTAATATAGACATATCAAAAACTTTGAGGAGAATTTTCAAGATGTTAATTATGGAGTTCAGTTGTTAGACCCGGTGTCACCAACATTCATGACCCAATCAAAAGATCATAACCCGCTAGAGTCTATATAAGCCGCCCTGCTTCACAACAATGGAAGTCTGGTTCTACATCAGATGGATTTTCATCCCAATATTTTTTATAAAGTCAGTTGGATTCTAGTTATTTGACCCGACGTCACCAACGATAATGACCCAGCATCATCAATGATTATGACCCGCCAAGAGTATTGGAAGCCAACTCAATGGCATATGGGTGTTCTATTCTCAATATTTTTCAAAGGACATTAACAAGCAAGAAGATTATCAAGATGACTCATTCATATGCAAAAAAGACTCGGATTTCTGAGGAGTCACTTCATAAACCGGCCAAAGGAGCAAGCCGACCACTTAACATATTTACTATTCCTATTTCAGGAGGTTACCATGAATAAATTCAAGCTAACCTGGGGGCTAATGTCAGGGATATACCCCACGTATGACCCGGCCTAGCGACTTGCAGGAGACCTGGTTAAGACATGGCGCTTTATTGGTGACCCGGAAGGTGGGTCACAGGACGACCAGGCCCAAGACTCGACGTGCAAGCCAATGCCAGACGGCTCACAAGAGAAGGCTCAAAGAGAGAGGATTCCTTTACAAGAGAAACAAGACCCGGATTAGGATTCATGAAAGACTAGTCCTAGTCCTGCTCCTAGTAGGACTCTATTTGTAAACCTACCCTCTCCACTTATATAAGGAGGGGTAGAGCACCCCTAGAGGTACAAGTTGACAAGTCCACAAGTTTAGACGGATAGATTAGAGGCTCTCGTGTTTAGAGGAAGCAAAATAGCAGCCTTGTAACCGAGAGATCTTCTTCATCATCAATACCAGACAAGCAGGACGTAGGCTTTTACCTCCATCGGAGGGGCCGAACCTGGGTAAACTCCGTGTCTCTCGATTCCGATCAACCCCTTCAAGTCGCCACGTAGTTGCGTATTCGCCCCGAACCTAAGTCCATTCACCCGGACATCTGCCGTGACAAATCCACGACAGAGCCCATAGATAAGGGCTTCATACTCAGCCTCGTTATTGGATGAGTTGAAATGTATTTGTAGGACATGGCTCAGTCGGTCTCCCCCGGGGGAAACGAGAACTACTCCAGCTCCGGATCCTTGCAGCATCTTAGATCCATCGAAGAACATGCTCCAGTGTTTAGGGGCACTCGGCTCTGGCTGTTCCCGCTCAATCCATTCGGTAAGAAAATCAACAAGACTTGGTGACTTGATCGCTTTCTTACCCTCAAACTTGATCTCCAACGAGAGGAGTTCAATCGCCCATTTCGCCACTCGGTCCGTGGCATCTCTGTTATTTAGGATTTTCAAAAGAGGGGTGTTGCTAATAACTGTGACCGAATGCTCTTGGAAGTAATGAGCTACCTTCTTGACAGTGAGGTAAATGTCGTAAACCAACTTCTGGTGATGCGGATACCTTTGTTTGGATGGAGTCAAGGCTTCCGAAATATAATACACAGGCCTTTGCACCTTGAAAGTTTTTTCCGATTCCTCACACTCCATAGTGAGGGCAGTGCTGACCACTTGACTAGTAGCAGCGATGTACAAGAGGAAAGGCTCTCGGCTGCCTGGAGCAGCTAACACCGGTTTAGTGGAAAGCAAAGCCTTGAGCTGATCGAATGCAACTTGTGCTTCAAAGTTCCACTCGAATGTGCCAGACTTCTTCATCAATCGGTAAAGAGGCAAGGCCTTCTCACCGAGACGAGATATGGATCTACTCAGGGCTGCGAGGCATCCCGTGAGTTTCTGAACATCGTGCAAGCAGACAGGTTTCTTCATTCAGATAATTTCTCCAATTTTATCGGGATTGGCATCAATCCCTCGTTCGGAAACAAGGAAACCAAGTAGCTTACCCGAAGGGACTCCGAATGTGCACTTTGCAGGGTTGAGTTTTATTTGGTAGTGTCGGAGGTTTGCGAAGGTCTCGGCGAGGTCGGCTAGGAGGTTGGAACCTTTCTTAGACCTAACCACGATGTCGTCCATGTAGGCTTGAACGTTCCAACTGATTTGTTCCTGCAAGCATTTCTAATCATGCACATAAATGTTGCCCCAACATTTTTCAGACAAAATGGCATCATGATGTAGTAGAAACACCCGAATGGGGTGATGGAATCTATTTGTATTTCATCTGGTCCATACATTCGGATTTGATGGTTCCTGGAGTATGCATGTAAGAACGACATGCGTTCACATCCAACAGTGGAATCTACTATGTGATCTATGCGAGGAAGGGGAAAGTGATCTTTCGGGCAGGCCCGATTGAGGTGCTTGAAGTCGATACACATTCGGTGGGACTTGTCCTTCTTAGGTACCAACACTGGGTTGGCAAGCCACTCGGAATGGAAAACTTCCCAAATGAATTCGGCAGCTAGGAGCTGAGCGATCACTTTGCCAATCGCCTTGCGCTTCTCGACAGAGGATCGACGCAAGTGTTCTTTGACTGGCTTGATCTTTGAGTCCACTCGGAGTAATGCTCAGCCAGTCCCCTGGGTACCCCCGGCATGTCATACGACTTCCATGCGAAGATATCCCTTTTCTCACGAAGGAGCTGGATGAGCTCGGCTTCCTATTTTTCACCGAATGACGTTGAGATGTTGATCGGAGCCGCACTCGAATCATTTGGATGAATGTGAACCCGCTTGGTCTCGTCGGCTGACTAGAAGGCCGATTCCGTTGTCGGGCGCTTGGACTTGAGCAAGTCTGCAACATCCACCGCTTTCTTTTAACCGTCAAGTTCTGTTGCGAAGACTTGTTCATTCACAATTTTGGAGCCCTACTGGAGGCACTCCTCGGCAATTTTCCGATCGTCGGTCACTATGAGCACACCATTCGGACCTGGCATCTTAAGTTTAAGATATACGTAACATGGACGGGCCATGAAACGCGTGTAGGCAGGCCTACCCATGATGGCATGGTAGGCGCTCCAAAAGTCCACCACTTCAAATGTGAGGCGTTCCTTACGGAAGTTCTTCTCTTCTTCGAATACCACATCCAGATCAGTCTGACCGAGTGACTCGGCCTTCTTTCCAGGAATGACTCCATAAAAATGCATGTTACTCTTACTCAGTTGGGACATCGGAATGCCCATCGTACTGAGTGTATCCATGTAGATTATGTTGAGTCCACTACCACTGTCCATCAAGACCTTGTGCAGTCCGACCCCATTCACAACTGGATCGACGACCAGCGCCTGCCTCCCAGGGGTGGCTATGTGGGCTGGGTGATTAGACTGATCAAAAGTAACGTGAGTCTTTGTCCAGTTGAGGTGCTTCACGACAGTCGGAGCTACCATGTTTACCTCTCGATTGATGACCTTCAATCGGCTCTTGCTCTCGACGTCTGCAAAGATCATGTTCATGACCTTGTCGACATGAGGGTATTCATGATTGCCCTCGTCTTCTTCGTCGGCGTCCTTCTCTGTAGATGTCTCTTTTCCCATCTCATGTTTGAGCAATCGACACTCCCGAGTGGTGTGCTTTAGGTAAATGACGTTGCCCTCTTCATCTTTCTTTGTGGGATCGCATAGGGTTGATCCATCACCTCAGAGTTGTACTCGGGCTTCTTCTTGTTGGCCCAGTCGTTTTTCTTATTTTTCTTGGGCTTGGGCTTCCCTTGGCCAGGAACAACGGCCACTTTAGCCTTTCCCGGAGGATCAGCTTTCTGCTTCTGCTTTTTGTAAGCGTTCCCAACCGACTGACGGGCGTCGCCTGCTCGCCCCTTGCCTCTTTAGAGGTGGTCTTTCTCTTTGCTGTTGGCGTACTTGTTGGCGATTTCCATGGCCTGGCTGAGAGACAGACCTCCCGACCGACCAAACTTCAAGACCAGCTCTCGTTACGATGTTCTAGCTTTGAAGGCGTAGACAACCTGATGCTCGGTGACATTCTCTACCGTTTTGTGCAGCGTGGTCCATCGCTGAATGTACTCTCGGAGAGTCTCGTTGTTCTTCTGGATGTAGTGCTATAGCTCAGTCAGACCACTCGGGCGCTTGTACGTGCCTTCAAAGGTATTGATGAACACTCGGGCCAGATCCTCATAGCAATAGATGCTACTGTAAGGTAACTGGTTCAACCAAGCCCGACCAGACCCGTCGAGCATGAGGGGAGATGTTTCATGGCCACGAAGTCATCACTCCTCCAATCTGAACTGCAACTCGATGATCTTCGAGCCAGGTCTTTGGCTTGGATTCGCCGTTGAACTTCCCGATTTCGATCGCTAAATGGTAGTTGGGGGGGGTATCTTGGCCTCTCGTATGTGCATGCAGAAGCACTCGAGACCCGATGTTCCCCAACCACTCACTCGGTCTCTGATCACTCGCTTCCTATCCACCATCTTTTGTGTGATGGTAGACTTAGCGTTGAGTAGCGAGGGCCGCCAGCCAGCTTCCTCGTAACCTCGGGGTCGAGGGGGAGTCCTATTGCGATATTCTCTGTAGTGACGGCCGTCATCGAATGGTCGCTTGCCGTACGTACTACCTCTCGGAGGAGGAGTCTGACCGATGTCGCGCTCATCTCGCCAGCACCCTCCATATGGACCTCTCGGAGGAGGAGGAGAGTGTATGTGTTTTCCATACACGTGTGGGCTGTGAGCATATTGTACCGTGTCTGCCTGCGTGGACCAGTCGTGAATCCACAGTGACAACTGTGAAACTTCCGAATTCTGCTTAAGTGCGGTCTTCAGCAGAGCTTGGATCTGCCGAATGCC
Organism: Hordeum marinum; assembly: GCA_022496015.1. NCBI lineage: Eukaryota > Viridiplantae > Streptophyta > Magnoliopsida > Poales > Poaceae > Hordeum > Hordeum marinum. The sequence continues at coordinate 420,321,324 of CM039675.1, forward strand.
TTCACCAACTATCGACCCAGACGGCTGAATAGATTCATCGGTCCTAGTGGCTACAGCTACGTTCTCTATCGGTGTGCGCATCACCGGAACTTTGGGCGGTCGGCTGCTCTGGAACAGCGGACGCCTTAGGTTGTTGGAACTCGGTTTGTCCCATGATGCACATTCGTCGAGCGACTGCTGGAGACCGTTTAGCCTCCAAGTCCATCTCTTTCGGAGTGGTCCCCGTGATGGGAGTGAGGAGGACTTCATCATCCCTCCTCCTCCTATCTTCCCATTGCTCCCGAGTGAGAGGCTGGGGAACATAGCCGCTTGTGTCGCCGCCATGGTGATCGTCGTCGCGACCGTGAGGACCACCACCCGAGTACCCGGGAGGCCCATTGCTGGTGGTGTTAGCCATCAAGACTTGTGCAGCATCTTTGCTGCTCCCAAACTCCGACTCATCGAACAATTCGTCCTCCGAGGAGGGGAATAAACATACGGTGAGCTCGTCGGAGTCGAGCACGACCACCTGAGCAATCAATGACCGGCGAGCCATGGTGTGCTCGACCCACCGCTGCCACCGATAGCGCTAGAGCGCTTGCGGTGACCTCTGAAGCTGGGAACAGACGAGGAGGCATAAGGCTCCGAAGGAGGACGCCGTGTGCCGCAGTGCTAAAGTGCGTTGGTCCCCGTGCGGGGAACGAGTCGGGATCCAGGGTTGCCTCGTGCAACCAAGCGGAACCATCGGCGACGAAACACAAGGTGCCGAAGAGAATCTCACCGCCGAGTGCCAACATGGTGAATGAAAAAGGTTTGAATCCAGTTATCCCCGCATTCGCTGGACCCTATACACCACGGTGGGCGCCAACTGTCGTGGGAGTAATCTTGACAATAGTATGGGGGGGGAGGGGTACAAATGAGTAGGGGGAGCCTAGCTACGGAATAAGTGTTACACTCGGAATTTACGAGTTCGGACCCGGAAGTGGTAACAGTCCTATGTCTCGAGCCCTGGCGTTGTGTGTTTTTCTTGTATGGGTACCTGATTACAGAGAGTTCGTAACCCTTGCTCTGGCATCGAGGGACGACTTATATAGAGTGCGCCTCCACCAGTCGAGCGCCACCACTAGGGTCATTAATTCTAATAACTACGGGGGTTACTAGAAACTGCTAAGTTAACTATAGCCGTTATAGGTAACGTGGTCATTACAACACTTACGGCGTATTAAGTCCCTCGAACGTTGTTGCTCCCACGACGGTCCGGCTCCTATCTGTCTGAGTGCTAGAGGAAGGGTCGAGTGGTCGGTAACATCCAAGTGACTTCCAAGGAGTCGAGTGCAACTTCCGTGTTCATCCGAGTGTCGAGACGGACCAAGGACTCTCATGAACTTGTAGGACCCCATAGGTATCCTAGAATAGAGATATGTAACCCTACCTAGGATAGGTGACCTCGTCACTTACCATTCAAGACACCATGTTGTTGTTAAGGACCTCTAAGGCCCTAACTAGAGATCTAGGAATGCACATCTCATCTATATCCTTTTTAAACAAACAACGTCAAACAAAACCTCGTCATTTAGAATAGGGACAATGAAATATTGTATCATGACCTATGACCTAACTCGTCCAAGAAAAAATGTAACTCTCAAACTACATATAGGCACATACTGTCGACTAGCGATTTTCTTCCCATTCAGCTCGGCAATGTATGGGGGTTTGTCTCCCTAGTTTCGCTGCATGATAGGTAGTTTTTTGCCATGTTTTTTGGTGTATTTTTTTCGTCTTCTTCTTCCTTTCCTTGATTGTTATTGTTATTTTTATCTTTCTTCTTATTGCGTCCTATTGGATGGATTGGACGATTATTGTGTCCGCTAGTATGCGACGCACAAAGGTACGTGACTGGGCCGACCCATTGGCAACCAACAAAGCGAGTGGTGTTTGTTAGAGAACGAAGCAAGTGGTGTTGTACATAACAGTGCGCAGAACACATGTAAGGAATGTAAATACAAGTTGCTAGCCAGTGAAGCTAATGACTGATGGTGATTGATAAGCAACACGAATTTTTAAGAACTCAGTGCAGCGGTTGATCTGAAACAATCTTTGAAATTTATCGATCATTTCTTGATAATAGAGAACAATTTTGAAGAAAGTGGCTAATTTTTAAAAATTCATTTTTTTTGAAACCCCAAATCTTTTTTCTAAAAAGCGAAATATTTTTTAAAAAATTCGTTTTTCTAGAACACTAACAATTTTTAAATCCATTCTTTCCAAAGAAGCCAACATATTTTTAAATTCAATAATTTATGAAATTTCTATTTTTCTGACACCACGATTTTTTGTAAAAACATCCAAACCATTTTTATATTATTAGAAAATACAATCACAGCACGTGAAGATTTTTTTATTCTCAAAGATATTTTATTTTTGTTTTTTTAATAAAGAGAACATTTTTTAATACACTTATTTAATATATTTCCTAACAATTTTGTAAAACCACGAACTTTTTTGACTTTGTTTTTTGGAAAACAAGGTCATTTTTGAAAGTCTGAACAAGATAAGAAGCACAATTATTTTTTGGAAATTCCTAAACACTTTTTGAAATCCCAAGCATTTAAAAAAAATTGAGAAAGGGAAATATGAAGAAAAAATGAAAGAAAAGAGAAAACCGGTAAAAGAAACAGCAGGAAAAAAGGGGAAAAGTAGTAAAACCGGACCAGAACCTTGCAGAAGGCTCACAAAGCCAGATAGCTAAAAATGGGCTGGTCCAACTCACCTTTGCTCGTTTTCCCCGAATCGGCAGCACTTTGACGCATAAAGCGTCAAATAGGTTTTTTTTTTTTGGATTGGACGGTAGTTTGGTTTGCAGGGAGCATGAGAAAGAGAGCGTGGGCCGGGCCATGTTATTTTACTCGGCTTTATTTGTTGTATTTACTATCCCATCTTACGTTGTTGTTAATTGTTTTTAACTTTTTTTGTTAATTGTTTTTAACTACTTTATGTGATACCCTAAAAAACTAGATTTATGTGTTTTTTCAAACAAAAGCTAGATTTATGTGATGCTAATTAAACTAGATTTTTGTTTCACTAAAAAGAAAAAAACTAGATTTATGTTTCAACTTTAGTATGTTTTCGGGGCCAACGTAGAGTGTTTTGTTTGAAATCTACGACAACCTAAAGTGTGCACTTTGAGGTTCTTGTTAGCTCAAAAAGTCCCCAAAAAAGGTACAAAAAATTAGGTCCCTATTCTGGCTTGTGGCAGGCAGGGGATGCGGATTCGGAAGACTTGTACGTATCACTGGTCAACTCTCCTGGGGTCGTTCGGAATTTGTGTTTGTGATCTGCACAAACCAGAGAAGTCGTGATTTCATCCCCGAACTGTCTCTGCGTATGGTAGCCTGCCTTTGTTGATTCGCCCAGTTCTCAGAGCTCTGTGTTAGATAGATGTATTCCCTTCTTCCGAAAAAGCTTGACCTTCAAATGGACGTATCTAGCATCAAATTAGTGCTAGATACATCCATTTGAGAAACAAGCTTGGGACAGGTTTTTTCAGATGGAGGGAGTATAATTTAATATAGATAGAGATATTCCTATGTAATCTCAAGCTCCTACTCTATCGCACGGTAAGTCCAGAAATGAAAATCGATGCTCCTGAATCTTGGCCAGTCCAGAGTCCACACGATGACTAGCCCCAGCTTTTGCCGTTGGAAACCACACGTACGTAACCCCGTTTCTCCGCGCTCTTTTCGAACCGAAAACGAGTCATCAGAAGCAGGCTTGACTTCGGTTCCGTGAGCGCTGGAGCCGAGCTCGTTTGGCTAGGATCGGGCGAGGAGCTTCCTTTTGTCCCCGGGAAGTAACAAGATAACAGAAGAACGTGGAGTGTCCGTCTGTCTTCACGTCACGCCGGCCTGTCCCGATGGCCGGTCGAAGACGAACGTGGCGATGTCACGCACTCAGAGCCAGCCATGCATGGGCTCAGTCGATCGCAGCGGTTACTTCCTGGACGCGACGGCGGCGTGTTCTGTTGCTGCAACGAACTGATGATGGGATGACACCTGGAAAGCGCCGAGGGCGGTTGCATTGCATGGTCGGTCGATCGGCTCGTTCGGTTCGCCTCCATGCCGAGCGCCGCGCGGTGATGGGAAATGCCATGACGGACTGCAGACGAATCCCTATCCGAAGATGATACTGCGGTACAGTCCGACACCTCATCGGTCGATCGATCCAGATAGAACAGTGGAGTGTGAGGAGGAGGAGGCAAGGCAGGCATGCAGCAATCAGCTCACGAGAGAGGTCGGTTTGGATGGACGCCCGTACCGGTGTCTCGCGCGGGGTTCATGCATGCCGTGCAATGCATGGGACACGCACGGCTAGGACACGGGACAGACTGGACAAACGGACCCTCCAATTATTACTGACATGCATGGCCGCATGGGAAGTAGGAGTAGACCAGATCGGGCACGTAGCAGCTCGACACTTTGCGTCCCTTGGCTAGTTTTACTGCCGCTAGTTCGGTTCCCGGCAAGCTTAGGTAGGGACATTACACCTGGGCTTCACAGGTGTCCCGTGCGCCGGGCCGGCGCGCGACCGTGCATGCATGCATGAATCAATGCCGTACGTACGTGGCGGCATGGCGAATTGAAGTAGATGCACGAGGAGCTGTGCTCGGGACCATGCATGCAGGATGCAGCTAGAGCGGCGCATGCATGCACGCGTGCGATGTTCTGCTTTGCTTTGCACTTGCAGCGGCTCATGGTCGACCGGTCTGATCCACTTTATCTTCAGTTCCGTCACTGTGCGCGCGTCAGTGCACTGTCTAGTTCTCTTCTGAGTTGGCGGCGGCGGCGCCTCTGGACTCATTTGCCGATCCAAGGCCCATGCAGCTGCATACCTCCCGGTCTCAAGCTCGCTCGCTCGCTCGTACATACCTCCCGGTCTATTTTGGACATGAATCGTGCATGCATTTGTGGTTTTACATGTCAAAAGAGTTTCATAAGATGGCCACTAGCTAGTGATCGCATGAAAATGGTAAGTTGGTTAAATTTGCTAGAACTAGCACCGCAAAAGGCAGGTAGATCTAGCTAGGACTTTACCGAAACAGCCTCTGTAAAGTGTAAACACTGAATTGAAATGTTCCGGCCGGCCGGCGACGCGCGCATGCAAACATTGTACACGTAACACGCAACGGAGGCGATGTTTATCCCGGCGAGCAAGCGGACACGGCCGGCGACGCGTGCAGCGCAGATACACGGATCGAGCCGCGGTGAGGTGTCGACGCGAGGCGCGCCCAGTCGAGGTCAGCAAATAATGGTTAGTTTCACGCGAGACACAAGGACACATATCGGCATATACGGTCCACGACACACGTCCGCTGCGGCCGTGGCGGCGTCTGGGCGTGCGAGCCGTCGTTGTCGCGGACCGCTACGCGGCTAGCTTTGGTCGATCGCCGGTCCCGGCGTTGCTTTCAGCGCGCCACCGCCGGTCGGTGTCCTTCTCCGACTCCCCGTCCCAGTCAGAATGTACAACACGTAAAGCGGCCTGCCCCGGCCCCCAGGGCAAGCATAAATTCTCTAGTCGATATGTATGGATCCGCTCTCTCCTACCTTGATTCCTTGGCTCCTTTCGCTGTTCTCTGACAGGGAAAATGAAGAAACTGACAAGCACTCATCTGTATTCTATGTGAACTCAACATTTTTCGCAGCTAACCTAAACCCATCTCCATGTGATGTGAACTCCACCAGAGAAAGCACTCCTGGAGTTGGGTGACGTGAAAAATTCAGATTAAGTGTGTCAGTGTGTGCAATCGAGTTTTTTCAGGGAAGTGTCCGTAATAATCGAGCTGGTATTGCTGCCGTATAGGTCAAAGTGCAAATGGACATGTACATAACAGTTTTGGGGCCGACCTACGGCGGCAAACCGGCGGGTAACTCTACCACTGCCAGGGGCCTACGGCGCCGCCCCCCATCTATCATCATAATGTGCACTGCTAGACGACGATCCTGGTTGAAGACCGCGGTCCAGAGCCCACCACGGCACGTCTCGGTGTCGTCCTGTCGTCGTCGACCGGCCCCCATTTGCGCCGCCAGTTACCCGAAACGGCGGCTGTAGCGCGGCAGAGCTGGCGCCGCCGCTGCATCACTGACACTCACGAGTGCGCTCCCTCTTTTGATGTTCACAAATTTTCCGCTTTTCCGTGTTTTTCCACTTTCGTTATGTGGTTTCTCACGTTACATGTTCCTATGCCATCTTTATGTCGACACTGGCCCGTGTATCTACCGGTGTGACTGCTTGGGCGGTTCAGTCAGTGGAACACGGGCCAGCAAACTGCAAGCAAACTGAATGGCCGATGTTTTCCGCCCGTACGTCAAGCAGAAAAGACCCATTCACAAGTGCTCTGGCTCATCACTCGTCAGACCCATACACAAGTGCTCTGGCTCTGGCGTGAAGTGGAAGGGTCCAGCCGCAAAACTGAATCTCGCCACATGACTAACCCGTTCCGCGCTATCGGACGCCGCTCCCCTTTCCACTTGTAAAGCGGCCTCTTCCTACGGCCGCCCGCGTTATCTGCACGCGCCGGATGAGTGCTGCCATTGGCGACGTAGATTTTCCTCATGAGGTGAAAGGACGGGTCATCACAGCGGCCCGGCACTAGGTTCCAACTAGGGCCGCCAGAGCACGTCGACGCCGGCATTGGCGCTGCCCGGCTGGGGGCGGCGGCACGCGGACACGCGCCGCGACCGAGCGCCAGGGCCAGGGCCAGGGCCAGAGACGAAACCGAAGTACCCAACGGTGGAAAGGACCCGTCGTTTTCCGAGTGGGATTGGTATCCTGTACGGTATCGGGTGGATGTTTCAGCCAGCCCGGCCGGCCCGGCGGCCCCTCCCCTGGATGCCGCTGGTCTGGTCGCGCGCGCAGGCAGCCGATTCCGTAGTTAGCAGCCAGAGCAGCCTCTGCCCTAGCGTAGAGTAGCTCGCATCAGATGCCGCTGGTTCCGGTGCAGTACGCGCGGCCGCCACGCAGCTCTCCTCTCCTCCTCGCCTCGCTCGCCGGCCTCACACGTCCTTTCGACGGCACTGCTGTCGAACCACCAAAAGCCAGAGGTTCCTGGCTCTGCCTGCCCAAAGCCATCGGATAGGGATGTCGTGCGAATAATGAAGCCGTGACATGCCGTCGATCCCGCCCGGGCCTGTCTGTTTTGACAGGTGAGCCAGGCGTTTCCTTGTCAAGCATTGAACGATGCATTTCTGGTGGTCTAGGTCCATCCACTTCCACACAGGACCAGTGCTGCGAGTACCTGTTTTTTCCCCAAGGGACCTCGACCAGGATCGCTGCGGTTGTTTTCGCCGTAGAAAACCGATCCCCTTGTCCCTTTGCTTCTATCCGGAATGTGCATCCCGAATCCATGGTTCCTTTATAAGGACGGAGAATAAACGTGCCACGTGCTGCTCAGGGGGGGCTCACAGCAATTTGTCGCACCAATCTCCAGTTCAGATTTCATTTCTGTTGACTGACCATTTGCCATGCGAGGGAGAACATGTGATACTCTCACCATTTCACAATATAATACGTTCGCGTTTTTTAAAACTTAAGTTTTATCATAATTTTAACGGGCACGGACGATTGCGGCGGGAGCAAAAACTATATTATTGAATTCGTATTTAAAATAAGTTTTTAATGGTATATTTTTTGCTCCCCTCGCAGTCGCTCGCGTTGGTCAAATTTATGATCAAACATAAACCTTAGAAACCATGAACACACTATATTATAAAATGAATTGCTATCTCTCTCCGGATGTAGGACTTTTTTTTGACACTAGGGAGTAGTACATGACATGCACAGGTTCTAGGTCTATAATTTCGCTAGCTAAATATATATCTACTAATATTAAGTTGGCTAAGTTAGTTGGAATCCCATTCGTTTGAAGTGTTGGACATTGATACTCTCTTTATTTGACACGTGTTTACTTGTGTATGTACCGCTTCAGTACTGTCTTTCATTATCTTTTGAATTATTTTCAGGCCGTTGTGATTTACATGATGATTATAACTTTTTTTCTAAAGCATGGTGAATAATATATCCAGCTACCGGCTATAGCATGTTACGATCTATAGTCAATATAATAGCCAACATGTATAATACTTCTTTCGTTCACAAATATCGGATATTTTAGATATCATAATGCAAATTACATACAATTTAGTAAAATGAATGTACAAGCACACTAAAATGTTTGTATACACCCAGTTCAGTTTTTTTTAGATCATCTCATATTTATGAACGGAGCGAGTAGTTAGCAACATGGTAGTACTACTTTTTTTTTAACATATGACCTATTTTTTACTCCCACGAAGCTTTTTGGAGCGCGTGCTACAGCCGGCTGTAAATATGCAACATGCTTCTCTTCACCATCTTTTAACTCAGCGAAAGTGTAATATTTAAATCCGTATAGCCTGCTTACATCACCTTATTACTTGCTTCTATCGCCACGAAACTTCCCGAAACCGTGTTGTGCACGTCCTTATTTTTTCACTGCTTATTACGAAGCTTTCTTAATCCACATGCACCACTCAACATGTCGTTAAACGTCTCGGTTTATCTTGTTGGGGAACGTTGCATGGAAAACAAAAAAATTCCTACGCACACGCAGATCTATCCATGGTGATGAGCATCTACGAGAGGGAGAGTGGATCTACATACCCTTGTAGATCGCTAAGCGTGAAGCGTTAAGAAACACGGTTGGTGTAGTCGAACGTCTTCGCGATCCAAATCGCCGTGCGTCCCGCGATCCAATCACGATCTGTCCCGCTATCCAATCACGATCCGTCCCGCGATCCGATCACGATCCGTCCCACAAACTTGATCACGATCCGTCCCACGAACTTGATCACGATCCTTCCGATCTAGCACCGAATGGACGGCACCTCCGCGTTCAGCACACGTACAGCTTGATGATGATCTCCACCGTCTTGATCCAGCAAGAAGGAGTGGAGAGGAAGAAGAGTTCTCCGGCAGCCTGACGACGCTCCGGCGATGGTGGTGGAGCAATTCCGGCAGGGCTTCGCCTAAGCACTGCAGAAAACCGATCTAAAGGAGAAACTATGCACTGGAGGAACAGGTAGCACGTGGCTGAAATTCTAGTGCAAACCCCCTAAAACCTCCAGTATATCTAAGAGGAGAGGAGGAGAGGCATTGGCGCAAGGGCCAAGACCTCCTTGCTTCGGCCGAAGGAGAGAGGGAGAGGTGGAGTCCACCTCCAATCCTAGTAGGACTAGGATTCACCCTATTTTGCCTTTTTTCACTTTTTCTCTTAGGCCTTTTTTCCTCCAGCCGCATGGGCCTCTTGTGGATGCTCCACCAGCCCACTAAGGGCTGGTTTACACCCTCCTACAACCCATGTAGCCTCTTGTGTCGAAATACCCCTCCCGGTACACTCCCGGCACTCCCGGTACACTACCGATGAGCCCGAAACTTTTCCGGCGACCAAAACATGACTTCCTATATATGAATCTTTACCTCCGGACCATTTCGGAGCTCCTCGTGATGTCCGGGATCTCATCCGGGACTCCGAACAAACTTCGGTCACCACCATACATAACTCTATAGTACCAAAACGTCACCAAACCTTAAGTGTGCAGACCCTGCAGGTTCAAGAACTATGTAGACATGACCGAGACACCTCTACGGTCAATAACCAATGGCAGGACCTGGATGTCCACATTGGTTCCTACATATTCTACGAAGATCTTTATCGGCCGAACCTCTATGTCAAGGATTCAGTTAATCCCGTATGATGCTCCCTTTGTTCTTCGGTATGTTACTTGCCCGAGATTCGATCGTCGGTATCTCCATACCTAGTTCAACCTCGTTACTGGCAAGTCTCTTTACTCATTCCGTAATACAAGATCCCATAACTAACACTTAGTCACATTTCTTGCAAGGCTTATTGTGATGTTGTATTACCGAGTGGGTCCTGAGATACCTCTCTGTCACACGGAGTACCAAATCCCAGTCTTGATCCATGCCAACTCAACAGACACCCTCGGAGACACCTGTAGAGCACCTTTATAGTCACCCAGTTACGTTGCGACGTTTGATACACACAAGGTACTCCTCCAATATCTATGAGTTGCATGATCTCATGGTCATAGGAACATAAACTTGACATGCAGAAAACAGTAGCAATAAACTGACATGATCATAAGCTACGTTTGTAGTTTGGGTCTTGTCCATCACATCATTCTCCTAATGATGTGATCCTGTTATCAAATGACATCTCATGTCCATGGCTTGGAAACCTTAACCATCTTTCGATCAACGAGCTAGTTCACTAGAGGCATGCTAGGGACATTGTGTTTGTCTATGTATCCACACATGTATCCATGTTTCCAATTAATACAATTATAGCATGGATAATAAACGGTTATCATGAACAAGGAAATACAATAATAAACACTTTATTTATTGCCTCTAGGGCATATTTCCAACAGTCTCCCACTTGCACTAGAGTCAATAATCTAGTTCACATCACTATGTGATTTACATTGTAATGAATCGAACACCCATGCAGTTCTGGTGTTGATCATGTTTAGCCCTTGGAAGAGGTTTAGTCAATGGGTCTGCAACATTCAGATCCGTGTGCACTTTGCAAATATTTATGTCTTTCTCCATGATGTAATCGCGGATGGAGTTGAAGCGTCGCTTTATGTGTCTGGTCCTCTTGTGAAACCTTGGTTCCTTGGCCAGAGCAATGGCACCAGTGTTGTCACAGAACAGGTTCATTGGATTCAGTGCATTGGGCACTACTCCAAGATCTGTCATGAACTGCTTCATCCAGACACCTTCCTTCGCCGCCTCCGAGGCTGCGATGTATTCCGCTTCGCACGTAGAATCAACTACCATGCTTTGCTTGGAACTGCACCAGCTTACCGCTCCCCCGTTAAGAATAAATACGTATCCGGTTTGCGACTTAGAGTCGTTCGGATCAGTGTCAAAGCTTGCATCGATGTAACCCTTTACGACGAGCTATTCATCACCTCCATAAACGAGAAACATTTCCTTAGTCCTTTTCAGGTACTTAAGGATACTCTTGACCGCTTGATAGTGCTCCATTCCAGGATCACTTTGAAACCTTCCGGCCATACTTATGGCAAGGCTGACATCGGGTCTTGTGCACAACATTGCATACATGATAGAGCCTATGGCTGAAGCATAGGGGATGGCACTCATCTTTTCTCTATCTTCTGCAGTTACTGGGCATTGAGTCTTACTCAACTTTACACCTTGTAACACAGGCAAGAACCCCTTCTTGGACTGTTCCATTTTGAACTTCTTCAAAACTTTATCAAGGTAAGTGCTCTGTGAAAGTGCTATTAAGCGTCTCGATCTATCTCTATAGATCTTAATGCCTAATATGAAAGCAGCTTTTCCTAGGTCCTTCATTGAAAAACTCTTGTTCAAATATTCCTTCACGCTTTCCAGCATTTCTATATTGTTTCCAATCAGCAATATATCATCCACATATAATACTAGAAACGCTATAGAGCTCCCACTCACTTTCTTGTAAATACAAGCTTCTCCGCAAACTTGTATAAACTCAAACGCTTTGATCACCTCATCAAAGCGCTTATTCCAACTCCAAGATGCTTGCACCCGTCCATAAATGGATCGCTGGAGTTTGTAAACTTTGTCAGCATTCTCTGGATCGACAAAACTTTCGGGTTGCATCATATACAACTCTTCCTCAAGGAAATCGTTGAGGAACGCTGTTTTGACATCCATCTGCGAAATTTCATAGTAGAAATAAGCAGCTATTGCTAACATGATTCTAACAGACTTAAGCATCGCTACGGGTGAGAAAGTCTCATCATAGTCAACTCCTTGAACTTGTGAAAAACCCTTTGCCACAATTCGAGCTTTATAGACGGTGACATTACCAACCGCGTCTGTCTTCTTCTTAAAGATCCATTTGTTCTGAATGGCCTTTCGCCCTTCAGGTAATACTTCCAAAGTCCATACTTTGTTTTCATGCATGGATCCCATCTCGGATCTCATGGCCTCTAACCATTTCTCGAAATCCGAGCCCATCACTGCTCCTCCATAGCTCGTAGGTTCATTGTTGTCCAACAACATAACCTCTAAGACAGGGTTGCCGTACCACTCAGGGGTAGTATGCGGACTTGTCGACCTACGAGGTTCAATAGTAGCTAGCTTCATGGTCATCATCATTAACTTCCTCTTCTACCGTCGTAGGTTCCACAGAAACATCTTTCTGCGCTGTGCTACTTTCTTGTTGAAGTAAAGGTTCAATAACCTCATCAAGCTTTATTTTCCTCCCACTCAATTCTTTCGAGAGAAACTCTTTCTCAAGAAATGTTCCGTTCTTAGCGACAAACACTTTGCCTTCGGATCTGAGATAGAAGGTATACCCGACTATCTCTTTCGGGTATCCTATGAAGACGCATTTCTCCGCTTTGGGTTCCAGCTTTTCAGGCTGAAGCTTTTTGACATAAGCATCACATCACCAAACTTTAAGAAATGACAACTTTGGCTTCTTGCCAAACCACAGTTCATATGGCGTCGTCTCAACGGATTTTGATGGTGCCCTATTTAAAGTGAATGCAACTGTCTCTAATGCATAACCCCAAAATGATAGTGGCAAATCAGCAAGAGACATCATAGAACGCACCATATCTAATAAGGTTCGATTACGACGTTCAGACACACCATTGCGCTGTGGTGTTTCGGGCGGTGTCAACTGTGAAACAATTCCACACTGTCTTAAGTGACTGCCAAACTCATAACTCAGATATTCACCTCCTCGATCAGATCACAGGAACTTAATCTTCTTGTTACGATGATTCTCAGCTTCACTCTGAAATTGCTTGAACTTTTCAAACGTTTCAGACTTGTGTTTCATCAAGTAAATATACCCATATCTACTTAAGTCATCAGTGAAGGTGAGAAAATAACGATATCCACCACGCGCTGTAACATTCATTGGACCGCACACATCAGTATGTATGATTTCCAATAAGTCACTCGCCCGTTCCATTGTTCCAGAGAACGGCAATTTAGTCATCTTGCCCATGAGGCATGGTTTCACATGTGTCAAGTGATTCAAAATCAAGTGACTCCAAACGACCATCAGCATGGAGCTTCCTCATGCGTTTTACAGCAATATGACCTAAACGGCAGTGCCACAAGAAAGTGGTACTATCATTATCAACTCTACATCTTTTGGCATCAATGTTATGAACATGTGTGTCATCACTATCAAGATTTAATATGAATAAACCCCTAACATTGGGTGCATGACCATAAAAGATATTACTCATATAAATAGAACAACCTTTATTCTCTGATTTAAATGAGTAACCGTCTCGCAATAAACAAGATCTAGATATAATGTTCATGCTTAACGCAGGCACTAAATAACAATTATTCAGGTTCATCACTAATCCCGATGGTAATCGAAGAGAGAGCGTGCCGACGGCGATCACATCAACCTTGGAACCATTTCCCACGCGCATCGTCACTTCGTCCTTTGCCAGCCATCATTTATTCTGTAGTTCCTGCTTTGAATTGCAAATGTGAGCAACCGAACCGGTATCAAATACCCAGGCACTACTACGAGAGCTAGTAAGGTACACATCAATAACATGTATATCATATATACCTTGTTTGTCATTGGCCGCCTTCTTGTCAGCCAGGTACTTGGGGCAGTTCTGCTTCTAGTGACCAGTTCCCTTGCAATGAAAGCACTCAGTTTCTGGCTTGGGTCCATGCTTGGGCTTCTTTGTAGGAGTAGCAACTGCTTTGCCATCCTTCTTGGTTTTACCCTTCTTGCCCTTGCCCTTGACTTTGCCATTTTTCTTGAAACTAGTGGTTTTATTGACCATCAACACTTGATGTTCTTTCTGGATTTCAGACTCAGCGACTTTTAGCATCGCAAATAGCTTGGCGACTGACTTGTTCATCCCGTGCATGTTATAGTTCATCACAAAGATCTTGTAACTAGGTGGCAGTGATTGAAGAACTCTGTCAGTGATCGCCTCTAGCGGAAGGGCAATTCCCTACTCCGCTAGAAGAGTTGAATACCCAGACATTCTTAGTATATGTTCACTGATAGACCCGTTCTCCTCCATCTTGCAAGCATAGAACTTATCGGAGGTTTCATACCTCTCGATCCGGGCGTTCTTCTGAAATATAAACTTCAACTCCTGGAACATCTCATATGATCCATGACGTTCAAAACGTCTTTGAAGTCCCGGTTCTAAGCCATACAATATTGCGCACTAAACTATTGAGTAATCTCCAGTACGTGCCTCCCAAGCGTTCTTAACGTTTTCGGAGGTCATGTCTTCTGGTTGGTCACCAAGCGGTGCATCAAGGACATATGATTTCTGGGAAGCCGTGAGGATAATCCTCAGATTACGGGCCCAGTTAACAATGTTACTTCCATCATCTTTCAGTTTAGCTTTCTCTAGGAACGCATTAAAATTCAGGGGTGCTACTGCGCGAGCCATTGATCTACAACATAAACATGCAAAGTTTACTTAGACTATTGTTCAAGATAATGAGTTTAGTTAATAAAATTACTAAAGCTCCCACTCAAATTGACATCCCTCAGGTCATCTGAGTGTCACATGATCCAAATCCACCAACTCAAGTCTGATCATCACGTGAGTTGAGGTGGCTTCAATGGTGAACATCATTATGTTGATCATATCTACTACATGACTCATGTTCGAACTTTCGGTCTCTTGTGTTTCGAGGCCATGTCTGTACATGCTAGGCTCGTCAAGTTTAACCCGAGTGTTCTGCACGTGCAACACTGGCTTGCACCCGTTGTATGTGAACGTAGAGTCTATCACACCCGATCATCACGTGGTGTCTCAACACGATGAACTTTCGCAACGGTGCATACTCGGGGAGAACACAATTTAATCTTGAAATTTAAGTGAGGGATCACCTTATAATGCTACCGTCATACTAAGCAAAACAAGGTGCATAAAGACATTAACATCACATGCAATTCATAAGTGACATAATATGGCCATGTACTTGTGCTTTATATCTCCATCTTGAAAGCACCGGTATGATCTCCATCGTTACCGGCACGACACCATGATCTCCATCATGTTGATCTCCATCAATGTGTCGCCATCAAGGTTGTCACGCCATGCATGCTTCTACTACTATTGCTACCGTTTAGCAATAAAGTAAAGCATTACATAGCGCTTAATGATTGACACACAGGTCATACAATAATTAAAGACAACTCTATGGCTCCTGCCGGTTGCCATACTCATCGACATGCAAGTCGTGAAATTCTATGCATCACATGATCATCTCATACATCGCATATATCACATCGTGTAATTGGCCATATCACATCACAACATACCCTGCAAAAACAAGTTAGACGTCCTCTAATTGTTGTTGCATGTTTTATGTGGCTGCTATGGGTTTCTAGCAAGAACGATCTCACCTACGCATAAACCACAACGGTGATACATAATTTGCTTTTCAACCTTCTCAAGGATCGCCTTTGTCGAATCCGATCCAACTAAAGTGAGAGAAACTGTCACCCGCAAGCCATCTAGGCAAGAAGTTGCGTCGAGGGAACCGGTCTCTCGTAAGCGTACGAGTAATGTTGGTCCGGGCCGCTTCATCTCACAATACCGCTGAACCAAAATCCGACCAAGGGAGGAAGCAATCTAAGCATCAACGCCCACAAACCTTTTGTGTTCTACTTGAGATCTCATCAACACATAGACCTAGCTCATGATGCCACTGTTGGGGAACATTGCATGGGAAACAAAAAATTTCCTACGCACACGCAGATCTATCCATGGTGATGAGAATCTACGAGAGGGAGATTGGATCTACATACCCTTGTAGATCGCTAAGCGGGAAGCGTTAAGAAACGCGGTTGGTGTAGTCAAACGTCTTCGGGATCCAAATCGCCGTGCGTCCCGCGATCCAATCACGATCCGCCCCGCGATCCGATCACGATCCGTCCCACAAACTTGTTGGAAATATGCCCTTGAGGCAATAATAAATTAGTTGTTATCATATTTCCTTGTTCATGATAATCGTTTATTATCCATGCTATAATTGTATTGATCGGAGACTTAGATGCATGTGTGGATACATAGACAAAACCATGTCCCTAGTATGCCTCTAATAGACTAGCTCGTTGATCAAAGATGGTTAAGGTTTCCTAGCCATTGACATGAGATGTCATTTCATGACGGGATCACATCATTAGGAGAATGTTGGGATGGACAAGACCCAAACTACAAACGTAGCATATGATCGTGTCAGTTTAATGCTACACCGGAGGAGTACCTTGTGTGTATCAAACGTCGCAACGTAACTGGGTGACTATAAAGGTACTCTACAGGTATCTCCAAGGGTGTCTGGGTTGGCATGGATCAAGACTGGGATTTGTTACTCCGTGTGACGGAGAGGTATCTCAGGGCCCACTCGGTAATACAACATCACAACAAGCCTTGCAAGCAATGTGACTAAGTGTTAGTCACGGGATCTTGTATTACGGAACGAGTAAAGAGACTTGCCGGTAATGAGGTTGAACTAGGTATGGAGATACCGACGATCGAATCTCGGGCAAGTAACATACCGAAGAACAAAGGGAGCATCATACGGGATTAACTCAATCCTTGACATAGAGGTTCGACCGATAAAGATCTTTGTAGAATATGTAGGAACCAATATGGGCATCTAGTTCCCTCTATTGGTTATTGACCATAGAGGTGTCTCGGTCATGTCTACATAGTTCTTGAACCCGCGGGGTCTTCACACTTAAGGTTCGGTGACGTTTCGGTAGTATAGAGTTATGTATGGTGGTGACCGAAGGTTGTTCGGAGTCCCAGATGCGATCCCGGACGTCACGAGAAGCTCCGGAGGTAAATATTGATATATAGGAAGACCCATTTTGGTTGTCGGAAAAGTTTCGGGCTTATCGGTAATGTACCGAGAGTGCCGGTAGTGTACCGGGAGACCACCGGGAGGGGTATTTCGACCCAAGAGGATTCATGGGCTGTGGGAGAGTAAATACCAGCCTTTTGTGGGCTGGTGGAAGTCCCACACAAGTCCCATGTGGCTGGGAGAAAAAGCCCAAAGGGAAAAAGGTGGAAAAAGGCCAAAAAAAGGAGGAATCCTAGTCCTACTAGGATTGGAGGAGGAGTCCTCCTCTCCTCCCCACTTTGGCCGACCCAAGGGCTGGCTTTTTGGCAGCCAAGCCTCCTCCTCCTCTCCTCCTATATATACTAGAGGATTTTAGGGTTTTGGCACAGAATTTTCAGCCACGTGCTACCCGTTCCTCTAGTGCATAGTTTCTCCTGTAGATCGGTTTTCTGCAGTGCTTAGGCGAAGCCGTGCCGGAATAGCTCCACCACCATCGCCGCAGCGCCGTCACGCTGCCGGAGAACTCTTCTACCTCTCCGCTCCCTCTTGCTGGATCAAGAAGGTGGAGATTGTCATCAAGTTGTACGTGTGCTGAACACGGAGGTGCCGTCCGTTTGGCGCTAGATCGGAAGGACCGTGATCAAGATTGCGAGGCAGATCGTGACGAGATCGCGGGACGGATCGTGATGAGATCGCGGGACGAATCGTGGTGAGTTCACGGGACGGATCATGATGAAATCGTGGGAAGGATCATGATGAGTTCGCAGGACGGATCGTGATTGGATCGCGGGACGGATCATGATGAGATCGAGGGACGCTCGGCGATTTGGATCGCGAAGACGTTCAACTACACCAACCGCGTTTCTTAACGCTTCCCGCTTAGCGATCTACAAGGGTACGTAGATCCACTCTCCCTCTCGTAGATGCTCATCACCACGGATAGATCTGCGTGTGCGTAGGAATTTTTTTGTTTCCCATGCAACGTTCCCCAACAAAACTTGATCACGATCCGTCCCACGAACTTGATCACGATCCTTCCGATCTAGCGCCGAACGGACGACACCTCCGTGTTCAGCACATGTATAGCTTGATGACGATCTCCACCGTCTTGATCCAGCAAGAAGGAGTGGAGAGTAAGAAGAGTTCTCCGGCAGCCTGATGGCGCTCCGGCGATGGTGGTGGAGCAATTCCGGTAGGGCTTCGCCTAAGCACTGCAGAAAACCAATCTAGAGGAGAAACTATGCACTGGAGGAACGGGTAGCACGTGGCTGAAATTCTAGGGCAAAAACCTTAAAACCTCCAGTATATATAGGAGGAGAGGAGGAGAGGACTTGGCACAAGGGCCAAGACCTCCTTGCTTCGGCCGAAGGAGAGAGGGAGAGGTGGAGTCCACCTCCAATCCTAGTAGGACTAGGATTCACCCTATTTTGCCTTTTTTTCACTTTTTCTCTTAGGCCTTTTTTTCCTCCAGCTGCATGGGCCTCTTGTGGATGCTCCACCAGCCCACTAAGGGCTGGTTTACACCCTCCTACAGCCCATGTAGCCTCTTGGGTCGAAATACCCCTCCCGATGGCCTCCCGGTACACTACCGGCACTCCAGGTACAGTACCGATGAGCCCGAAACTTTTCCAACGACCAAAACAGGACTTCCTATATATGAATCTTTACCTCTGGACCATTCCGGAGCTCCTCGTGACGTCCGGGATCTCATCCGGGACTCCAAAAAAACTTCGGTCACCACCATACATAACTCTATACTACCGAAACGTCACCAAACCTTAAGTGTGCAGACCCTGCGGGTTCGAGAACTATGTAGACATGACCGAGACACCTCTACGGTCAATAACCAATGGCGGGACCTGGATGTCCACATTGGTTCCTACATATTATACGAAGATCTTTATCGGTCGAACCTCTATGTCAAGGATTCAGTTAATCCCGTATGATGCTCCCTTTGTTCTTCGGTATGTTACTTGCCCGAGATTCGATCGTCGGTATCTCCATACCTAGTTCAACCTCGTTACTGGCAAGTCTCTTTACTCATTCCATAATACAAGATCCCATAACTAACACTTAGTCACATTGCTTGCAAGGCTTATTGTGATGTTGTATTACCGAGTGGGCCCTGAGATACCTCTCCGTCACACGGAGTAACAAATCCCAGTCTTGATCCATGCCAACTCAACAGACACCCTCGGAGACACCTGTAGAGCACCTTTATAGTCATCCAGTTACGTTGCGACGTTTGATACACACAAGGCACTCCTCCGGTGTCAGTGATTTGCATGATCTCATGGTCATAGGAACAGATACTTGACATGCAGAAAACAGTAGCAATAAACTGACACGATCATATGCTACGTTTGTAGTTTGGGTCTTGTCCATCACACCATTCTCCTAATGATGTGATCCCGTTACCAAAATATCTCTCACTCGCCTCCTACATCACCGCGCTCCTCTGTCGCCTCCTGCACACCATAGACCTGCCACACCCCCGACCCAGATGGATCTCGCCTGCGGGGCTTTTCCCCCTTTCTTGTGTGTTCTCTTCTTCACCATGCATCTATTTGGGGCAGAAGGCACCAAGTCCTTCCTGATGGCATGCTCTCTTGCCCGACTCATCCTTCGATGTTCCATTTCAATGACTCGTGCATCGATAGGAAAAATCCTCTCGGATTCCCCGTCTCTCAAGTGTGACGACAACAATGAAATGCCGATGAAATAGGCCTACGGTACACCAACACAATGACGTCTCCTTCCCCTAGCAGGAACACGCCCTCTCCTCGCCGGTTGCGGCAACTAGCAGCTTGCAAGCCTGTATCCAACCTCGGCCTTGTCCCTCCCCCTGCTGTAGGATTGCGTCGGTCTGGCGGCGTGATACGTCGCCATCGTATCTACTTTTCGAAACTCATTTGCCCTTGTTTTGGACTCTAATTTGCATGATTTGAATGAAACTAACCCGGACTGATGCTGTTTTCAGTAGAATTGCCTTGGTGTTATTTTTGTGCAGAAATAAAAGTTCTCGGATTGACCTGAAAATTTAGGGAGAATATTTTTGGAATTAATTAAAAATACTGGCGAAAGAATCAACTGGAGGGGTCCATCCACAGGTGGCATAATGGTCTTGATAACCCGACACAGGTAGTAGAGGTAAATTCTCTTCGTAGATTTGATGAAAGCGATATTCCTTATAATAAGTGTGCTGGCCAATGCTTGGATGAGTTTGATAATTTTGTTGTTAAGCAAGAATATTGTAATGCTTATATTGGTAGACAATTGAAACATAATGCTTTCATGCTTGATGCTTAGGTGATTATATGAGTAGAACTATCCATGATCTTAAACTGATTAGTAAACATGCTTCCATGGTAACTACTGAAGTACAACAAGTACTCAAAGCTCAGAATGATTTGCTTAATGAGATGAATAGTAAGAACAATGATCATTCTGTTAAGGTTGTGACTAGAGGTGGAAGAATGACTCAGGAACCTTTGTATCCTAAGGGCCACCCTAAGAGAATTGAACAAGATTCTCAAAGAAGTAATATTGATGTACCTAGTCATTCTATTAATAAGAAGAACAAGGATGATGATAGAACTTTGCATGCTGCTAGTGAACCTGTTATAGATACACCTGAAAACCCAAATGATATTTCTGTTTTCAATGCTGAGACACAATCTGGTGATGAACATGAGCCTAGTGATAATATAAATGATGATGCTCATGTTGATGCTCAACCTAGTAATGATAATGATGTGGAGATTGAACCTGCTATTGATCTCGATAACCCGCAACCTAAGAATAAAAGACATGACAAAAGAGATTTTATTACTAAGAAGCATGGTAAAGAAAGAGAACCATGGGTTCAGAAACCCATGCCCTTTCCTCCTAAACCATCCAAGAAAAAGGATGAAGAGGATTTTGAGCGCTTCGTTGAAATGCTTAGACCTGTGTTTTTGCATGTGCACTTGACTGATATTCTAAAAATGTCTCCTTATGCTAAGTATATGAAAGATATTGTGACTAATAAAAGGAAGATACCGGAAGCTGAAATTTCTACATGCTTGCTAATTATACTTTTAAGGGTGGAGTACCAAAGAAATTAGGAGATCTAGGAATACCAACTATACCATGCTCTATTAAAGGGAATTATGTTAAAAGTGCTTTATGTGAGTTGGGAGATGGTGTTAGTGTTATGCCTTTCTCTTCATATCGTGGACTTGATTTGAATAAGTTGACACCGACTGAAATCTCTTTGCAAATGGCTAATAAATCAACTGCTCTACCTATCGGTATTTGTGAGGATGTACCTCTCATAGTTGCAAATGCTACTATCTTAGTGGACTTTGTTATTCTTGATATTCCCGAGGATGATAATATGTCTATCATCCTTGGTAGACCCTTTTTGAATACGGTAGGGGCTGTTATTGATTGCAACAAGGGCAATGTCACTTTTCATATTAATGGTAATGAGCATATGGTACACTTTCCGAAGAAACAACCTCAAGTTCATAGTATGAACTCCATTGAAAAATTCCAACGATTATTATTGGAGACTTTGAATTCCCTCTTCCTACTGCCAAGAAGAAATATGATATACTTATTGTTGGGGACATGCATATACCCATTGAGGTAACTCGGTGTTATTCGAAAATTCTCTGGTTTCATGTTATTCAAAAGAAGTTTGTTAATAAGACTTGATCAACCTTATTGATGGATTTCTTTTGATGATCATGAGATGGTTGAATTTAGAAAGCACAACTTTATGTATCCAACTTCTACTTTCTGTTAGTTAGATTAAATTAAGTAAAAATGCTATTATTTTTCTATTTTCTGAGTTTTTCGTGCAATAGAAAAATGACCTAAAAATAAAAGTTCTTCAAATGCTGTGAAAATGTAGTATGATTTATTCAGGAATATTTAAAAATATCTGGTACTGAGCACATTGCAGGGGCTACACCAGTGGGTCACAAGCCCACAAAGCGCGGCCAACCCCCTGGTCATGCCTAGCAGGCTTGTGGGTCCCACGTGGGCCCGTCCACTTATTCCAGCACCCATCCACTTCATCTTCCTCCAGAAAAAATCCCACCATTGCTCAAACCCATGTTCTAGCTCATTTTGCTGCCATTTTCGATCTCCTTGTGCAAAGCTCCATTCGCAAAACTGTTTTGGGAGATTGTTCTTCGGTATGTGACTCCTCCAATGGTCCAATTAGTTTTTGTTCTAGTGCTTTATATATTGCAAAAAAATCGAATATGGTGACCTTGCTATTGAGCTTGCATGTCACATTTGTATGGTCCCAAGTAGTTTTGATACACGATATAGCCTCTAGGCACTTGTGGGAGTAGTTGCTATGAGTTTTGTTCACCTTTATTTTGAGTCACTAAAAATTTCAGGATTTTTCAGAAAAAGAAAAATGTTGAGGAGGGTGTTTCAAGTGGGTTCCTCAAGCAAAAAGGCCCCAAGACTCGCGATACGTGAATCCGACTTTCAACCACTGAGGGAAGCACCAGTACAACCTTGTGAATGGCCATCTGATCAATTTATGAGTGACGCTGGTTTCAAGGAAGAATTCGACGCATACACAAGAAATGATGGCCTTGAGGAATTCGTTTCGGACAAATGCAAGCAATACTATCAACTCACGGATTATTTCGTGTGGAGGAAAAATAGAGATACTTTATATCCAGAGAGGAGGCAAACGAGTACGAGAGAAATGCGGAAGCAGCTCTCCTTCACGCTACAGTCGTTCAGGCGCTGGCTGCCGTAGCCCAGCACAACCCCGGCTATGACTTCGGATATTACCCGAGCCATCCATGGCCCTAGACCAACTTAGGCCAAAAATCCTAAGCTTGGGGGAGTACGTATCGCTCACCGACATTACATTCATGTTTTCACACTTTAGTAGTCAATGTTCATACTCTTTCATTGTACCATCCATGGTAGTTTATTTCCTTGTTTCACTTTCTTCTTGTGTGTTTATTTAACTTTGAGAAAAATACAAAAAATAATAAGTTATGGATTTACCTTCTAGTTTCTTAGTTGTAGCATTAAAAAGAAAATCCCAAAACATTTTTCGTTCTTCCTTTGCTTGTTGGTAGCTTTCCCGTGTAAATAGTTTTTCTCGTTCTTGTTTCGAATTTCCTTTCTTTGGGTCGTAAGGAGAAGACCACAATGAAAATGTTGAGTGGCTCTCATATGCATAATTGTTTATCGATCAGAGAGCCCATGTTACCTTGCCTTATACTTTGAGTTATTGTTTGCAGATTCCAGCTTAGTCCAAATGCACGTGTACTCTTATTATTATCCACACCGTCGGTCGCGCAAGTGAAAGGCAATAATGATGATATTTGATGAAAAGATTGAGATGGAGAAAAGATGGTATGAACTCGACCTATCTTGCTTTTGTAAATATGATTAGCTCATCGTTCCGAATTCTGTTCATTATGGGTGAAACATATTTGCAATGACAATTAGAGATTATAGTTACTCATGCCATGCTTAATTAGATAAGAGTGGATAATGGTCTGTCTTGGGTGCCAACATGCTTATTAAAATGGTTGTGATATAGTATGATGGGATGGTATCCTCCTCTGAATGTTTCAAGTAGCTCGACTTGGCACATGTTCACACATGTAGTTGAAACAAAATCAACATAGCCTATACGATATATATGTCCATAGTGATTTATACCCTACTCATGCTTGCATTCAATGTTGGTTAATCTCAACGCATGTTGATGACTGTGTCGCTCTCTATTTGGTCACTCCCCAGTCTTTTGCTAGCCTTCACTTGTACTAAGCGGGAATACTATTTGTGCATCCAATTCCTCAAACCCAAAGTTGTTCCATATGAGTCCACCATACCTACCTATATGTGGTATTTACCTGCCATTCCAAGTAAATTTGCATGTGCCAAACTCTAAGCCTTCAAATAAACATTCTGTTTTGTATGCCCAAATCGCTCATGTGGCGACTAGGGGCTGTCAGTATCTTCCATGCTAGGTGGGTTATTCTCACGATATGTGTTGACTCACTATCATTCACAAGAAAGTGGCTGGTAATCGGGATGACCAGTTCCATGCTCAAAATAAAATCAAAATATAATTAAACAAAACTCCCCCAGGACTATGTTTGTATGGACGGTACCCATGGATACAACTTGCCGTAGAGTGTGATTGATTGGTGGAGGGGGAGTAAAAACCTTGTCATTCTGTTTGGGAACTGCCTATAATGTGTCTAGCATGGAAGATGTTGAAAACCTCTTGGTCGTTATGTGAGCAATGAAAGCATACCTCTCAAAAATTATTACTCATCTCTATTTAAAAACTCAAGCTCTGGCACCTTTACAAATCAATGCTTCCCTCTGCGAAGAGCCTTTCCATTTACTTTATTGTTGAGTCACCCTCCTCTTATAAAAGACACCGGTTAGAGAGCACCACCATCATTTGTATGCTTTGCTGTTAACTGATCTTGATTATGAGCATGACTGGATCTCTCTCACTATGAATTACAATGTCTAGTTAGTCCTTGTTCTTTAGAGGTGCTATGCATTTATGTTTTGCGGTCTCAGAAAGGGCCAGCGAGATATCATTTCATCATATTGTATCATGATTGTTTTGATAAAAGTGTTGTCATCAGAGAGTAATTATTATCGCTCACAAGTTGATTATGTCATTGTTATGAGTAAATGTGAGACCTAAATGTTATTGTGAATGTGGTTAGTCCATGATCTTTGCTGAAAATCTGAACATCAGTTAGACATATTTACAACAACAAGATCAAACAGAGTTTGTAAAAGTTTTTATTTATCACTTTTAGTTTATCAACTGAATTGCTTGAGGACAAGAAATTGGTTAAGCTTGGGGGAGTTGATACGTCTCCATCATATCTACTTTTCCAAACTCTTTTTGCCTTTGTTTTGGACTCTAATTTGCATGATTTGAATGGAACTAACCCGGACTGACGCTGTTTTCAGCAAAATTGCCTTGGTGTTATTTTTGTGCGGAAATAAAAGTTCTCGGATTGACCTTATAATTTACGGAGAATATTTTTGGAATTAATAAAAATACTGGCAAAAGAATCAACCGGAGGGGGGGTACCCATAGGTGGCAAGCCTACCAGGCGCGAGCACCCCCTGGCCGTGCCTAGCAAGCTTGTGCGACCCATGGTGCTCCACCGACCTCAATTCCACTCCTAATTATTCCTATTCGCGGAGAAAAAAATCGAGTAGAAGAGTTCATCGCGTTTCACGAGACGGAGCCGCCACCACCTCCTGTTCTTCCTCCGGAGGCTAGATTTGGAGTCCGTTTTAGGCTCCGGAGAGGGCAAATCGACGCCATCGTCATCACCAACCATCCTTCATCACCAATTCCATGATGATCTCCGCCATTTGTGAGTAATTCCATTGCAGGCTTGCTGGACAGTGATGGGTTGGATGAGATTTATCATGTAATCGAGTTAGTTTAGTAAGGGTTTGATCCCTAGTATCCACTATGTTCTGAGATTGATGTTGCTATGACTTTGCTATGCTTAATGCTTGTCACTAGGGCCTGAGTGCCATGATTTCAGATCTGAACGTATTATATTTTCATGAATATATATGTGTTCTTGATCCTATCTTGCAAGTTGTAGACACCTATTACGAGTTATGATCCGCATCCCCTAGGGTGACAATAACTGGGATTCTTTCCGGTGATTACCTTAGTTTGAGGAGTTCATGTATTCATTAAGTGCTAATGCTTTGGTTCGGTTCTCTATTAAAAGGAGGCCTTAATGTCCCTTACTTTCCATTAGGACCCCGCTGCCATGGGAGGGTAGGACAAAAGATGTCACGCAAGTTCTTTTCCATAAGCATGTCTGACTATATATGGAATACATGCCTACATTACGTTGATATATTGGAGCTAGTTGTGTGTCACCCTGTGTTATAACTGTTGCATGATGAATGCCATCCGACAGAATTATCCATCACTGATCCATTGCCTACGAGCTTTCCACATATTGATCTTTGCTAAGTTACTTCTCCGTTGCTATTGTTACAATCACTACAAAACTGCTATTGTTACTTTTACTACCGTTATTGTTACTTCCATACTACTTTGCTACTAAATACTTTGCTGCAGATATTAAGTCTTTCAGGTGTGGTTGAATTGACAACTCAGCTATGAATACTCGAGAATATTCTTTGGCTCCCCTTGTGTCAAATCAATAAATTTGGATTGAATACTCTACCCTCGAAAACTGTTGCGACCCCCTATACTTGTGGGTTATCACGGTGCCATAGCAACACTGTAGTAGATGTGGCAGTGACTGCATGTTGTCTCCACTCGCAAGTGGCTCATGTTGGGTGTGTTGCCAGTCTATATTGGCCACACTCTGCTGGACAAGAAGGCGCAAGGTGGTGGCCATGCCGAGGTCGGGTGTGCGCAACCCAGTTGTAGCCCTGAGATCGACGAGTGCTTCACCATCATTGAGCCAGCTGCCAAAGGAAAAGGCTTCCTAGCCTTCTATTGGTCCTCTTCCCAATTCCATCTCCAGGTTAGACATGTGTTCATCACCGCTCACCGACTCACCTCTAAAATGCCAAACATATATCATTAGATTCATCATAAGATGTGGTTTAATATTTCATATTTTTGGTACTGTAGATATAAATAGTTTTCTCTATAAACTTGGTCAAAGTTTGCGAAGTTTCATTTTTCAAAATTCTATGTGCACTACGTTATGGAACGTAGGGAGTATGTAAGAGTTATATAGAAAAGGAGCACATACCTATAGAAGATACATACTTACGTGTACACCTTTTCTTACAAGTATTTAAAAATATTCAATCTATAATTCCTTTGTTTTGTTACTCTAAACCGATCAAAGTTTTTTCTTTGTTCTTTTCTGTGATTATGCAACAAGATTGGCGGCAACTGTAAGTGTGTCTAAGCAGGCCACCATTGACAATGCATTGATTTTGATACTATAATTCATTATGTTTGCATTTTTCACACTTTCTCCTATTTGAAATTATGCATCAATTTGATTCCATTCCTATATATTAGGTTCTTGTTGCCATTATTTTCACATTGGTTTGCAACCGACTGGACCATTTGCATGTGAAAATGTCTTATATCGACTAGAGGGGGGGGGGTGAATATGCGATTTTTATAAATTCATCACCGAGGAATTTCAACTTGAGGAATTTGAAATATGACGAACTACTGGCAGCGGAATAAGTACGCAAGTGCATGGGAAACATAGCAATAGCATAGTCATCATGATGAAATAAAACATGCACAGATTACAACTAGCGTGATACACGATAAGCAGGTGAAGAACAATGTGACTGAAGAATTTGAGATGAGGAAATTTAGAAAGTCTTCAGTCAAATTCTTCAAACAGTAACGATCAATTTCATCAACAACTATTGAAGGAAATAGAAGGGTTGAGGAAATGGAACTAGGTATCTCAGTGAAGATAATGATTTGATGACCCAGTTCCAACTGATGTGACAGTCGTACGTCTGGTTTGGAGCAGCTTGGTATTTAAACCGAAGGACACATAGTCCCAGGACACACAATCCTTACTGTATTCTCCTTGAGCTAAGGTCACACAGACCTCTCCCAACACTCGTGGTAAGTCTTCAGGGCAGACTCCCAAAACCCTCACAAACTCGGTCACCCGGCGATGCACAATTGACTGCTGGATGCTCTAGACCATGACGCCTAACCGTCTAGAAGATACACAGTCTTCAAAGATAACAAGTGGCGGTTCCACACAGGAATAATCTCTTCAGTGATGGTCAATCACTTTGGGTTTTGGTTGTTTGGTTTTGGGTTTTTTCCTCACTAATGATTTTCTCTCAAAGTTCTCGAGGAATGGGTTTCTCTCAAATGACAAGTGTCATGTTCTCTCTCGGAGCAGCCAACCAACTAGTGGTTGTGGGGGGCGACTATTTATAGCCAGGGTGCAACCCGACATGATAAGACATAAATGCCCCTAATGATATGACCTTTATGTGGATAGAATATCTGGACAGCTGATATGTCTCCAACGTATCTACTTTTCCTAACACTTTTGCTCTTGTTTTGGACTCCAATTTGTATGATTAGAATGAAACTAACCCGGACTGACGTTGTTTTCAGTAGAACTACCATGGTGTTATTTTTGTGCAGAAAGAAAAGCTCTTAGAATAGAGCGAAACTTTTTGGATATTTATTTTGGAATATTTAAGGAATTATGGAGCCAGAAGCCACCTGAGAGGGGGCCTAGGGTGCCCACGCTCCACCAGGGCGTGCCAGGCCCCCCTGGCCCGACCTGGTGGAGGGTGGACACCTCGTGGATCCCCTGACCCTAATTCCAACTCTATAAATTCACAACTTCCTGAAAAAAATAGAGAGAAAGTTTTACCTCATTTCATGATACGGAGCCGCCAACACCTCCTGTTCTTCATCGGGAGGCTAGATCTGGAGTCCGTTTGGGGCACCGAAGAGGGGAATATCCGGTCTTCGTCATCATCAACCCTTCTCCATCACCAATTCTGTGATGCTCCCCACCGGGATTGAGAAATTCCTTCATAGGCTTGCTGGTTGGTGAGGAGTTGGTTGAGATTCATCGTGTAATCGAGTTATTTTTGTTAGGGCTTGATCCCTAGTATCCACTATGTCCTAAGATTGATGTTGCTATGAATTTGCTATGCTTAATGCTTGTCACTAGGGCTCGAGTGCCATGATTTCTGATCTTAACCGTTTATGTTATCATCATGATATCTATGTTCTTGATCCAATCTTGCCTGTCATATGCACCTATTACGTGTTATGATCCGTCAACCCCATAGTGACAATATTTGGGATACTTCACGGTGATGATCGTAGTTTGAGGAGTTCATGCATTCACTAAGTGTTAATGCTTTGTTCCGGTTCTCTACTAAAAGGAGGCTTTAATATCCCTTAGTTTCCTTATGGACCCCACTACCATGGGAGGGTAGGACAAAAGATGTCATGCAAGTTCTTTTCCATAAGCACGCATGACTATATACGGAATACATGCCTACATTACATTGACGAACTGGAGCTAGTTCTGTGTCGCCCTAGGTTATGACTGTTATATGATGAATATCATCCAAGAAATACTCCTATCCAGTGCCTATGATCTTTCCACTTATTTTTCTTGCTAAGATACTACTGTTACTGTTACTGTTACACTTTCCACAAAATCACTACTGTTATTATTACCACTACTGTTACTGTTACCAGAACTATCAAACTATCATATTACTATGCTACTGATCACTCTGCTGTAGATATTTATCTCCAGGTGTGGTTGAATTGACAACTCAACTGCTAATACTCTCAAATATTCCTTGGCTCCCCTTGTGTTGAATCTATAAATTTGGGCTGAATACTCTACCCTCGAAAACTGTTGTGATCCCCTATATTTGTGGGTTATCAAAACCTTTTTCTGGCGCCATTGCCGGGGAGCATAGCTATTTTTTTTGAGTCACTTGGGATGTATATCAACTTATCACTATGAAGAATCTGAAGGATACTAAAACCAAGATTTTCCCCTCTAAGACGAGGGGAGGTAAGGAAATGACATCACACTCTGCACTTGATTCACCTTCTGTTTTGAGTAACTTGCAACACCACCACATGCTATTAATCTTGATATTGATGATGCTACTTCTGCTATGAATGATGCTTATGATGATGCTAGCACCATGCTTGATGATAATGTGCCACTAAGTTAATTTCTCGATGAACAAATTGCTAGAGCTAAAGAGAATGATATTATTGAAACTGATGAATATGCTGAAACTCGTGAGAACCTTGAAACTGATGATTATGAAACACCTAATAGGCCTAGATCTCCTAGATTTGAAATGCCTAAGATACCTGAAGGTTATGCTTTAGATGGAGAGATAGCTAGAGAGATTCTTGCTTGTAAGGATAGGAATGATGTTAAGAAACTACTATGCAAGTATAAAGAAAAGACTCTGAATGCTAAAATGAAATGTGATCCTAAGTTTGCTACTTCCCCTGTCTTTATTACCGATAAGGATTATGAATTGTTTGTCGACCCAGAGTTAATTACTTTGGTTGAATCCAATCCTTTTCATGGCTATGAAACTAAAAATATGGTAGCACACCTTACTAAGATGAATGATATAGTCACCCTATTTGCTCATGTGAAAGCAGATTTTCTCCCTTGGTGGTTTTGGTAATTAATAACAACATATATTTCATTGAACTAATGTTTCCACTAAGCATGTTTCAGTAAAAGTTCAATGATGGGTTCGCAAAAGGATTGTGGAATACCCCAAGATGCAAGGAAATGTTGGGGAACGTAGTAATAATTCAAAAAAATCCTACGTGTCACCAAGATCAATCTAGAAGATGCTAGCAACGAGAGAGAGGGAGTGCATCTTAATACCCTTCAAGATCGCTAAGCGGAAGCGTTACAAAGAACGCGGTTGATGGAGTCGTACTCGCGGTGATTCAAATCGCGGAAGATCCGATCCAAGCGCCGAACGGACGGCGCCTCCGCGTTCAACACATGTACAGCCCGGAGACGTCTCCTACTTCTTGATCCAGCAAGGGGGAGGAGAATTTGAGGGATAGCTCCGGTAGCACGATGGCATGGTGGCGGTGGAGCTTGTGGTTCTCCGGCAGAGCTTGGCTAAGCGCTACGGAGGAGGAGGAGGTGTAGGAGGGGGAAGGGCTGTGTCAGGTACGGGGGTGCGGCTGCCCTCCCACCCCTCACTATTTATAGGGGGAAGGGGAGAGGTGGCCGGCTTCCCTAGATCCATCTAGAGGGGGGGCGGCGGCCAAGGGGGGAAACTTGCCTCCCAAGTTAGGTGGAGGTGCCCCACCCCCTAGGGTATCCAACCCTAGGGACCATGGGCCTTGGGGGGGGCACCAGCCCACTAAGGGGATGGTTCCCACACAACTTCAGCCCATTAGGCCCTCCGGGGCAGGTGGACCCTCCTAGTGGACCCTCGGAACCCCTTCGATGGTCCCGGTACAATACCGATAAACCCCGAAACCTTTACGGTGACTAAAACTAGACTTCCCATATATAAATCTTCACCTACAGACCATTCCAGAACTCCTCGTGACATCCGGGATCTCATCCGGGACTCTGAACAACTTTCGGTAACCACACACAATTCCCATTACAACTCTAGCATCACCGAACCTTAAGTGTGTAGACCCTACGGGTTCGGGAACCATGCAGTCATGACCGAGACACCTCTCCGGCAATTAACCAATAGCAGGATCCAGATACCCATATTGGCTCCCACTTGTTCCACAATGATCTCATCAGATGAACCACGATGTCAGGGATTCAATTAATCTCGTATACAATTCCCTTTGTGCATTGGTATGTTACTTGCCCGAGATTCGATCGTCGGTATCCCTATACCTTGTTCAATCTTGTTATCGGTAAGTCTATTTACTCGTTTCATAACACATGATCCCGTGACTAAATCCTTAGTCACATTGAGCTCATTATGATAATGTATTACCGAGTGGGCCCAGAGATACCTCTCCGTCTCACGGAGTGACAAATCCCAGTCTCGATTTGTGCCAACCCAACAGACACTTTCGAAGATACCTGTAGTGCACCTTTATAGTCACCCAATTACGTTGTGACGTTTGATACACCCAAAGCATTCCTACGGTACCGGGAGTTGCACAATCTCATGGTCTAAGGAAATGATACTTGACATTAGAAAAGCTCTAGCAGACGGACTACACGATCTTGTGCTATGCTTAGGATTGGGTCTTGTCCATCACATCATTCTCCTAATGATGTGATCCCGTTATCAATGACATCCAATGTCCATGGCCATGAAACCATGACCATCTATTGATCAACGAGCTAGTCAACTAGAGGCTCACCAGGGACATGGTGTGGTCTATGTATTCACACATGTATTATGGTTTCCGGTTAATATAATTATAGCCTGAACAACAGACAATTATCATGAACAAGGAAATATAAAAATAAACATTTTATTATTGCCTCTAGGGCATATTTCCAACAGTCTCCCACTTGCACTAGAGTCAATAATCTAGTTACATTGTGATGAATCAAACACCCATAGAGTTCTGGTGTTGATCATGTTTCGCTCGTGAAAGAGGTTTAGCCAATGGATCCATGACATTCAGATCCGTATGTACTTTACAAATATCTATATCTCCATCCTGAATGTAACCATGAATGGAGTTTAAGCGGTGCTTGATGTGCTTGGTCTTCTTGTGAAACCTGGGCCCCTTGGCAATGGCAATAGCTCCAGTGTTGTCGCAGAAGTGAGTCATCGAGCTCGACGCATTGGGAATCACTCCTAGGTTGGTAATGAACTCCTTCATCTAGACTCCTTCCTGTGCTGCTTCCGAAGCAGCTATGTACTCCCCTTCACATGTAGATGCCGCCATCACGCTTTGCTTGCAACTGCACCAGCTGACTTTCCCACCATTCAAAATATACACGTATCCAATTTGTGACTTGGAGTAATCCGGATCTGTGTCGAAGCTAGCATCGACGTAACCCTTTATGACGAGCTCTTCGGCACCTCCATAAACGAGACACATATCCTTAGTACTTTTCAGGTACTTAAGGATATTCCTAACCGATGTCCAGTGTTCCATTTTGGGATCACGTTGGTACCTCCCTACCAAACTTATGGCAAGGTTCACATCAGGTATGGTACACAACATGGCATACATAATAGAGCCTATGGATGAGGCATAGGGGATGACACTCATCTTTTCTCTATCTTCTGCCGAGGTCGGGCATTGAGCTGTGCTCAATCTCACACCTTGCAATATAGGCAAGAACCCCTTCTTGGACTGATCCATATTGAACTTCTTCAATATCTTGTCAAAGTATGTGCTTTGTGAAATACCAATGAGGTGTCTCGATCTATCTCTATAGATTTTGATGCCTAATATGTAAGCAGCTTCTCCAAGGTCCTTCATTGAAAAACACTTATTCAAGTAAGGCTTTACGCTTTCCAAATGTTCTATATCATTTGCCATCAACAATGTCATCCACATATAAAATGAGAAATGCTACAGAGCTCCCACTCACTTTCTTGTAAATACAGGCTTGTCCATAAGTCTGTATAAACCCAAACGCTTTGATCACCTCATCAAAGCGAATGTTCCAACTCCGAGATGCTTGCACCAGCCCATAGATGGAGCACTGGAGCTTGCGTACCTTGTCAACATTCTTAGGATCGACAAAACCTTCCAGCTGCATCATATACAATTCTTCCTTAAGGAAACCGTTAAGGAATGCCCTTTTGACGTCCATTTGCTAGATCTCATAATCATAAAATGCGGCAACTGCTAACATGATTAGGACGGACTTTGGCATCGCCACGGGTGAGAAGGTCTCATCGTAGTCAACTCCTTGTACTTGTCGATAACCCTTAGCGACAAGCCGAGCCTTATAGACGGTCACATTACCATCCGCGTCAGTCTTCTTCTTAAAGATCCATTTATTTTATATGGCTTGCCGATCATCGGGCAAGTCCACCAAAGTCCACACTTCGTTCTCATACATGGATCCTATCTCGGATTTCATGGCTTCAAGCCATTTGTTGGAATCTGGGCCCGCCATGGCTTCTTCATAGTTCTAGGGTTCACCGTTGTCTAACAACATGATTTCCAGGACAGGGTTATCGTACCACTTTGGTGTGGAACCTGTCCTCGTGGACCTTCGAAGTTTAGTAGTAACTTGATCAGAAGTTTCATGATCATCATCATTAACTTCCTCTCTAGTCGGTGCAAGCACCACAAAAACATTCTCCTGCGCTATGCTACTTTCCGGTTCAAGAGGGGGTACAATTACCTCATCAAGTTCTACTTTCCTCCCACTTACTTCTTTCGAGAGAAACTCTTTCTCTAGAAAGGTTCCATTCTTGGCAAAAAAGATCTTGCCTTCGGATCTGAGGTAGAATGTATACCCAATAGTTTCCTTAGGGTATCCTATGAAGACGCATTTTTCCGAGTTGGGTTCGAGCTTTTCAGGTTGAAGTTTCTTGACATAAGCATCACATCCCCAAACTTTTAGAAATGACAGCTTAGGTTTCTTCCCAAACCATAATTCTTACAGTGTCGTCTCAACGGATTTAGATGGTGCCCTATTTAAAGTGAATGCGGCAGTCTCTAATGCATATCCCCAAAACGATAGCGGCAAATCACTAATACACATCATCGATTGCACCATATCCAATAGATTGCGATTACGACATTCGGACACACCATTATGCTGAGGTGTGCCAGGCGGTGTGAGTTGTGAAACAATTCCACATTTCCTTAAGTGCGTGCCAAACTCGTGACTCAAATATTCTCCTCCACGATCAGATTGTAAGAACTTTATTTTCTTGTCACGTTACTTCTTTACCTCACTCTGAAATTTCTTGAAATTTTCAAAGGTCTCAAACTTGTGTTTCATTAAGTAGACATACCCATATCTGCTTAAGTCATCAGTGAGGGTGACAACATAACGATAGCCACCGCGAGCCTCAACGCTCATCGGTCCACATACATCAGTATGCATTATTTCCAACAGGTTGGTTGCTTGCTCCATTGTTCTGGAGAACAGAGTCTTAGTCATTGCCCATGAGGCATGGTTCACACATGTCAAATGATTCATAATCAAGAGACTCCAAAAGTCCATCTGCATGGAGTTTCTTCATGCGTTTGACACCAATATGACCAAGGCGGCAGTGCCACAAGTATGTGGGACTATGATTATCAACCGTACATTGTTTGGTATTCACACCATGAATATGTGTAACATCGCGTTCGAGATTCAATAAAGATAAACCATTGACCAGCGGGGCATGACCATAAAACACATCTCTCATATAAATAGAACAACCATTATTCTCGGATTTAAATGAGTCGCCATCTCGCATCAAACGAGATCCAGATACAATGTTCATGCTCAAAGCTGGTACTAAATAACAATTGTTGAGGTTTAAAACTAATCCCGAAGGTAGATGTAGAGGTAGCGTGCCAACGGCGATCACATCGACCTTGGAACCATTCCCGACGCACATCATCACCTTGTCCTTTGC
Source organism: Hordeum marinum (assembly GCA_022496015.1). Classification (NCBI taxonomy): domain Eukaryota; kingdom Viridiplantae; phylum Streptophyta; class Magnoliopsida; order Poales; family Poaceae; genus Hordeum; species Hordeum marinum. The sequence goes on from CM039675.1 coordinate 420,356,316, forward strand.
CAGTCTCCGCTTATTCCGCAGCTCCTGTTTTGAGTTACAAATGTGAGCAACCGCACCGGTATCAAATACCCAGGAGCTACTACGAGCGCTGGTAAGGTACACATCAATAACATGTATATCATATATACCTTTGATTTTGCCGGCCTTCTTATCTGCTAAGTACTTGGGGCAGTTCCGCTTCTAGTGACCGGTTCCCTTGCAATAAAAGCACTCAGTCTCAGGCTTGGGTCCATTCTTGGGCTTCTTCCTGGCAACTGATTTATCGGGCGCAGCAACTGCTTTGCCGTCCTTCTTGAAGTTCTTCTTACCCTTTCCTTTCTTGAAACTAGTGATCTTATTCATCATCAAAAAATTGATCCAAATGATGCCCAACTACAAAGATGTCAAGCCAACGGAAGTGATTGGAAGGATTGTTGCTCATGAGATGACTCTCAAGGACAAGGAAGAGATTCACCACAAGTCTAGCGGTGCTTACAAGGTCACAAGTGATTCTGCCGGAACCTCAGGCGACAACCTTGTCACAAATGAAGAGATAAGCCTCATGGTCAAGAAATTCAACAAGTTCTACAAGAATAGAGGCAAAGATCAAAGCTCGAACTCAAGATATGAAGAGAAGCGTTCGTCATGTCGTGACCGAAACTGCTACAACTGTGGGAAGCCCGGACACTACTCCAGTGAGTGCACGACTCCTTACAAAAGGAAAGAAGAGTCACCAAGAATAGGAAGCTCAAGAGACGAGTCACCTCGAAGAGGGAAAAGGACTAGGGATGATCGTTATGAACGAAGACCCTCAAGGAGAAGTAGGGACTCGAAGAAGAAGGACAAGTACACCAAGAGCTACTCAATAAGAAGACATCAAGCTCATGTTGGTGAATGGGTTTCCGGCTCCGATTTCGACAACCACTCCGAGAGAAGCTACCACTCCAACTCTGACTATTGTAAAGATGAAGGTGTTGCCAGACTTGCACTAGTGACAACCGACTCCTACGACATATTTGATTCACCAAATGAAGGGGTGGATGTTGCTTCGTGGCTAGAGGCCCCAAGGTATCACACCCTGAGTATCTTGATTTCAATAGTGATGAGGATGACTTTTTAATTGAAGATGACTTGTTGTTTGACAAATCTAGTAATGTTAGTCAAGATGAACTTGCTAGTAATCACTATAGTCTAGATAAGTCGTGTGATGATGTTAAGTTGGAAATAGAATGACTAACTCAAGAACTAAACACTCTTAAGTTAGCTCATGAGTCTACTCTACAAGATTATAGAGAGCTTGAAAGGACACATGAGAAGCTCGACTTCTAGAAACTCAATTTTGAGCAAGAGAATGAGTTCCTTAAAGCTATCAATGTCTATCTTCGAAAGAAGACTTCCTCTTATATGGCCAAACGACTTCTCTTGTCTACGTTCATACCACAAGTTAAGACTAAGCAAACTAGTAACAAAGGCAAGAATGGTTCTTCAACTAGTAGCATTAAAAATGATAAATCCAATGATATTTCTTCTAGTAGCTCTATTGACCCTAGTAACTCTTGTCTTAGCCAAGTTACACTTGAGCAAGAAAATGAACTTTTGAAAGGGATTATAGAGAAAGGTATCTACAAGAGTCTTGTCAGGTGCAAACAATTTGAGGAGATTATACGCAAGCACGGAGGATACCAGAAGAACCATGGCATTGGCTACTTCAACGCTAATGGCGTTGAATGGGAAAAAAGGTCAATACCCCAATCCCAAGTTTGTTCCTAAAAAGGATAAGTATGAAAATACTACCCCCAAGGGAACAAAAGCTCAAGATGACCTTCCACCACAAGACCCCAAGCTCAAGGGCAAGAACAAGATTCAATAGGACATTGACTCATATGAAGATGAATCCCGAGCTATGGTGAAGTGGGTTCCCAAGGCTACTACAAGATCAACTTCTGCAAGTGCTACTTCAACGCCAAGGATCCCCATCAACTTGATTTGGGTCCCCAAGAAGAAGTACTAGAGAAGTTCTTGAGGGGTGACTCCACCAATGAAATCCACTCATATTTATTATTGGCAAGAACTAGTTGCAATCAACATCAACATCATGCAATAGTTCAAGGAGTCACACATTCCCTCAAAGCAAGCAAGGGACAAGGTAACCAACAAAGCAATGGGCATCATCATGTATGCTTTGCACTCCATGTCCATAGATATCCTTGTATTTGTCTCTTGTGTGTTGGGACTAAACCATATAGGTGAGAAGAGTAATGAAACAACAAGGACGCTCCCAACTCATGGTGATCTTCATCAACTTTGAGCATCCACCACTACTTCACCTACATGAAGTCTTCATCGACAAAACCCAAGGTTAGTTTATCCCTCCTATTGGGGATGTAACATCAAGGGGGAGCTTTACTCTAAGACTTGAGTCAAAGAATCTCATAGTATGTGACAACATTAAATGATTTATGTAAAAGTGGTAACCCCACTTGTGCTTAAATGATGGTTATGACCTATGATCAAGTATTATTACTTGGCTCCTAAGTCAATATACTCATATATAGATGACCTCGTCATCACCAAAGTGCTTGTTAGATGCTAGTGTGTTTGTGCATGTTTTCCATGTTTTCATTTGACATCCTATTGTGTGAACATGTTGGTCTGCATTTATTTACTCATTCAAGGACATCCAATTGTTACTATTTGGCTTTTGATTTTTCATTTGCCAATTGGATGTACAAGAAGGCCTAGGACCACTCCTCTAGCTATCTATGCTTTCTCATCTCATGTTCCATTCATGCTGTATCACAAAATTTGAACAAGTACTTTTCGATCTATGTGTGTGAGGAGCACCCAGAGTTCCGTATTGCAGGAGCAGAACATTGACGTGAGTCTCTGAGTTCCTCCCAAGTGCATCTTGGTGGAACCAACTCAAAAATCTCGGTCTCACCGAATGCCTAGGGTTGATCTGGTATTCTATCTCTGTACTACCGATTCCATATTCTTGGTTACACCGAGTTTCCCTATCAGTTGCAGTTGAGAAACTCGTTGACACCAAAAATTTAGAATCGGTGTCACCGACAGCCGCGGTATATAAGGAGGTGGACCCGACCTTTGAAATTATTCTTCAACCGTCGCCCCCTCAAAACCCTACGCTGCCGATTCGAGGCCTCTGGTCATCGACGTTGTCTTCCCGAGCGCCTCCGCCATTGGAAGTCCATGCCGATGATGGAATCTCCACCCCCGTTGCCACCGTAGCAAAGTCATCACCAAGTTAGGGTATGATTTCACCCCCTCATGAGCTCCAACCTACGATTCTTGCGCATTAGGGTTTCTCCATCGACTATCCATCGTTTGAGATTGATTCATCCATGAGAAATTCCCATAGTATAGTGAATGATTTGTTAGGTTTTGGCGTCTGCCACATGAATCTCGGTAGAACTGATGCAAAATAATCGGTAGCACCGATTTGCTTTTCTGGTCGACTGACAACATTCTTGGTGAAACCGAGTGCCCATTTTCAGTCTCACCGAAAGTGGTGCCAAGTTTCTGTCAAGGAGACTGTCTGTGTCGGTAGGTCCGAAAATTTTGTTTCAGTTGTACCGATATACATTTGGCAGAATGGAAAATTTGAGAAATCCTAGTTCAAAATTTCAAAAACCAGCTGCGTTTTGTGACGACTTATCCTATTCTACACCTCTATAATCTATTCACAGGGTCAGATATGTTAGATGCTGAGGACAGCCAGAATTTGTAGGAGCAGAACATTGACATGAGTTCAGGCACTAGCCCAAGGTCAAGCTCATTTTCAGATCCAGGCACCCCTAGTTCTGATGGGTTGCCCAAGGCTACTACTAGGACCAGGAGGAAGCTGAATTCAGATGAGGAGGATTCAAATTTTATGCCTGAGGAAGTTCTTGCCAAGAAGCAAGACAAGGCTGCCAGGAAATCAACAAATGAAGCCACCTCTTCCAGGAGGGTGGTTAGCAAGACATATGCCCCTTCAGAGTCTATGAGAGAACCTGAGAGTGCTAGGGCTACCATCACCATTGAGCCCCTAAGGAGCTCATTGCCCTAGGAATGCAGGAGAGAAGAAAGCTAGGAAGAGGATTATCTGTGTTGTTGGAAGGCCTACCTCAATGTATGTTGACCCTGAGGAGGCTGCTGGTGCTGCTGCTGAGGAGGAGGAAGAGGAAGAGCAAGTTGTCAAGGCCCCTCCCAAGAAGTAGTAGAAGAAGATTTTGGAAGATGATATGCCAAAGAAAGGTCCCTCCAAGAGCACCAAGTCTGCCCCCAAGAAGGCTGCTGCTGAAAAGTCCAAGAGGACATCCAGACAGATTCCAACTTCTGAGAAAAACAAGGAATCTACCTTCACAGAAGCTGATGAGGATGCTATGTCTGCATTGATGAAGCTCAGACCTCATCTTATAGTGCACAATGCCAACCATCCTTTAGTTGCAGATATGAAGAATAAGAAGGGTGCATGTTTGAGAGAGTGTCGAGCCATTTATCCTTACTCTCAGAGGAAGAAGACAAATGTGGACTACAGGTACTACACCAAGAAGCAATAGGATTTTTATGAGACTGTGCTGCTTGACAAGAGTCCAGCTGTGAGTGACATGAGATATGTCGACTGGAAGTACATCAAGGCAATGAAGACTATTTCCCCAATGTACAAGACACCTTCCACTGTGTTGGCATAGATCACTTTGTTGGGAGAGAGTTCACTGCATGGAACGATGAGATGATCATGCAATTCTACTCCACTGCTCACTTCTATGGAGATGGTAGGATTATGTGGATGATAGAAGGAGCAAGATACGAGTCAACTGTTGATGAATGGGCTGCCATCTTAGGAGTCCCAGAGGCACAAGATGGAGATATCTGCGTGTACTCAGAGTCCAAGGCAAGCCACAATGCCATGAAGGACATATACAATGTCATTCCTGCTGCACAGCTTCAGTCCCACAAGCTAGGATCTATCTATCACCTCTAAGCAGGTCTCCGCACCATCAACACTATTTTGAGGCATACTTTGATGCCCAATTCAGGTGACGAGAAGATGATCCTAGGCTACTCCATCAACCTGCTAATTCATATTTGTTGGGGAACGTTGCATAGGAAACAAAAAAAAATCTATGCTTCACCAAGATCAATCCAGGAGATGAGCATCTACGAGAGGGGAGAGTGGATCTACATATCCTTGTAGATCGCTAAGAGGGAAGCATTAAGAAACGCGGTTGATGTAGTCGAACGTCTTCGCGATCCAAATCGCCGAGCATCCCGCGATCCAATCACGATCCGTCCCGATCTAGCACCGAACGGACAACACCTCCGCGTTCAGCACACGTACGACTTGAAGACGATCTCCTCCTTCTTGATCCATCAAGAGGGAGCGGAGAGGTAGATGAGTTCTCCGGCAGCACGACGGCGTTGCGGCTGTGGTGGTGGAGTAATTCCGGCAGGGCTTCGCCTAAGCACTGCTAAAACCGATCTAGAGGAGAAACTACGGACTAGAGGAGAGGGTAGCACATGGCTAAAAATCTATGTGCAAAACCCCGGAAATCTCTAGTATATATATGAGTAGGAGAGGAGGAGGCTTGGCCGCAAGGGAAAGCCCTTTTGGCTTCGGCCAAAGTGGAGGGAGGAGTCCTAGTCCTCCACTCCTAGTCGGTTTAAGACTCCTTCCTTTTATTAGCCCCTTTTCCACCTTTTCCACTTTGGACTTCCTTCCCAGCCGGATGGGCCCGATGTGGGATGTCGGCCAGCCCACTAAGGGCTGGTATTCCTTCTCCCACAGCCCATGTAGCCTCTTGGGTCGAAATACCCCTCCTGATAGTCCCCCGGTACCCTCCCGACACTCACGGTAGACTACCGATGAGCCCAGAACTTTTCCTGTGACCAAAACAGGACTTCCTATATATCAATATTTTCCTCTGAACCATTCTGGAGCTCCTCGTGACGTCCGGGATCTCATCTGGGACTCCAAACAACCTTCGGTTACCACCATGCATAACTCTATACTACCGAAATGTCACCAAACCTTAAGTGTGCAGACCCTGCGGGTTCGAGAACTATGTAGACATGACCGAGACACCTCTACGGTCAATAACCAATAATGGGACCTGGATGCCCATATTGATTCCTACATATTCTACGATGATCTTTATCGGTCGAACCTCTATGTTAAGGATTCAGTTAATCCCATATGATGTTCCCTTTGTTCTTCGGTATGTTACTTGCCCGAGATTCAATCATCGATATCTCCATACCTAGTTCAACCTCGTTACCGGCAAGTCTCTTTACTCGTTTCCGCAATACAAGATCCCGTGACTAACACTTAGTCACATTGCTTGCAAGGCTTGTTGTGATGTTGTATTACCGAGTGGGCCCTGAGATACCTCTTCGTCACACGGAGTAACAAATCCCAGTGTTGATCCATGCCAACTCAACAGACACCCTCAGAGATACCTGTAGAGTACCTTTATAGTCACCCAGTTACGTTGCGATGTTTGATACACACAAGGCACTCCTCCGGTGTCCGTGAGCTGCATGATATCATGGTCATAGGAAAATATACTTGACATGTAGAAAATTGTAGCAATAAACTGACACGATCATATGCTACGGTTATAGTTTGGGTCTTATCCATCCCATCATTCTCCTAATGATGTGATCCCATTATCAAATGACATCACATGTCAATGGCTAGGAAACCTTGACCATCTTTGATCAATGAGCTAGTTCACTAGAGGCATACTACGGACAAAGTGTTGCCTATTTATCCACACATGCAATGTGTTTCCGATCAATTCAATTCTAGCATGGATAATAAACAATTATCATGAACAAGGAGATATGAATAACTAATTTATTATTGCCTCTAGATCATATTTCCAACAGTTTCCCACTTGCACTAGAGTCAATAATTTAGTTCACATCACCATGTGATTCGCATTGTTATGAATCTAACACCCAATGAGTTTTGGGGCTCGATCATGCTATGCATGTGAGAGAGGTCTTTTAGTCAACGGGTTTGCGACATTCAGATCCGTGTGTACTTTGTGAATCTCTATGTCATACTATAGACACTGCTACCACACTCCACTTGGAGCTATTCCAAATGGCTGCTCCACTATACGTATCCGGATTGCTACTAAGAGTGTTACGGATTGGTGTTAAAGCTTGCATCGACATAACTCTTTACGACAAACTATTTATCACCTCCATAATCGAGAAACATTTCCTTGGTCTTTTAGATACTAAGGATAATCTTGACCACCGTCCAGTGATCCACTCCTGGATCACTCTTGTACCCCTTGACGGACTCATGGCAAGGCACACACAGGTGCGGTACACAACATGGAATACTTTATAGATCCTATGGCTAAAGCATAGGGGACGACCTTTGTCCTTTCTCTTTCTTCTGCCATGGTCGAGCTTTGAGTCTTACTCAACTTCACACCTTACAAATCAGGCAAGAACTCTTTCTATGACTGATCCATTTTGAACTCTATCAAAATCTTGTCAAGGTATGTACTCATTGAAAGTCTCATCATGCATCCTGATCTATCTCTATAGACCTTGATGCTCAACAATTAGGTAGTTTTATCCAGGTCTTACTTTGAAAAACTCTTTTCAAACAACCGTTTATGCTTTCCAGAAATTCTACATCATTTCCGATCAACAATATGTCATCCACATATGCTTATCAGGAACTCTATAGTGCTCCCACTCACTTTGTTGTAAATACAAATTTCTCATAAACTTTGTATAGACTCAAAAACTTTGATCACCTCATCAAAGCGTATATTCCAACTCCGAGATGCTTGATCTAGCCCATATAAGGATTGCTGGAGCTCGCACACCTTTTAGCATCCATAGGACTGACAGAACCTTCTGGTTGTATCACATACAACCTTTCCTCAAGTAAATTGTTAAGGAAACGATGTTTTGACACCCATCTGCGAGATTTCATAATTGAAAAATGCAGCAACTGCTAACATAATTCCAACAGACTTTAGCATCTCTATGAGTGAGAAAGTCTCATTGCAGTCAACTCCTTGAACTTTATCGACAGGAAACTTCTTTGCGACAAGTCGAGCTTTATAAATGGTGACATTTACCATCAGCGTCTGTCTTCATCTTAAAGGTCCATTTGTACTCGGCGACCTGCCGTCCAACGAGCAAGTCTAACAAAGTCTATACTTGGTTTTCATACATGGATCTTTAATTGGATTTCATGGCCTCTAACCATTTATCGGAATCCGGGCCCATCATAGCTTCTCCATAGCTCGTAGGTTCATCGTTGTCCAACAACATGACCTCCAAGACAGGGTTGTCGTACCACTCATGAGCAGTATGCGTCCTTGTCGACCTACGAGGTTTGATAGTAACTTGATCCGAAGCTTCATGATCATCATCATTTAATTCCTCTTCAACTAACGTAGGTTCCACAGAAACATCTTTCTACGTTGCGCTACTCTCTGGTTGAAACAAAGGTTCGACAACCTCATCAAGTTCTATCTTCCTCCCACTCAATTCGAGAGAAACTTTTTCTCGAGAAAGGACCCAGTTTTAGCAACAAACACTTTGTAGTCGGATCTGAGATAGAAGGTATACCCAACTATTCTTAGGGTATCTTATGAAGATGCATTTTTCCGCTTTGGGTTCGAGCTTATCAGAAATAAGTGTCGCATTCCCAAACTCTAAGAAATGACAGCTTAGGTTTTTGCCAAACCATATGGTGTCATCTCAACAGATTTAGATGGTGCTCTATTTAAAGTGAATGTGGTTGTATCTAATGCATAACCCCAAAATGATAGTGGCAAAACGATAAGAGACATCATAATTCGCACCATATCCAATAGCGCACGACTGCGACGTATGGACACACCATCACACTATGGTGTTCCAGGTGGCGTGAGTTGTGAAATAACTTTCACGTTGTCTTAAGTTGTATACCAAACTCGTAACTCAGATATTCACCTCCATGACCATATCGTAGACATTTTATCTTCTCGTCACGATGATCTCAAACTTCACTCTCATTCTGCTTGAACTTTTCAAACGCTTCAGACTTGTGTTTCATTAAGTAAATATACACTATATCTACTCAAATCACTAGTGAAGGTACGAAAATAACGATATCCACCGCACGCGACAACACTCATTGGACCATCTACATCAATATGTATCATTTCCAATAAGTTACTAGCCCGCTCCATCATACTGAAAATGGGGTCTATAGCCATCTTGCCCAAGAGGCATGGTCCGCATGTCTCAACCGATTCGAAACTGAATGAGTCCAAAGATCCATCAACATGGAGTTTTTCATGCGATTTATACCAATATGAAATTTAGCAGCAGTGTCACAAGTATGTGGTACTATCATTATTAACTTTGTATCTTTTTGGCATCAATGTTATGAACATGTGTCTTACTACGATCAAGATTCAACAAACCATTCTCACTGGGTGCATGACCATTGAAGGTATTATTCATGTAAACAGAATAACCATTATTCTCAAACTTAAATGAATAACCATGTTGCAATAAACACGATCCAATCATGTTCATGCTGAATGCAAACACCAAATAATTATTATTTAGGTTTGTTACTAATCCCGAAGGTAGAGAGAGTGTGCGATGTTGATCACATCAACCTTGGAAACATTTCCAACATACATCGTCACCTCACACTTAGCTAGTCTGTGTTTATTTCGTAGCTTTTATTTCGAGTTACTAACATTTAGCAACTGAACCGGTATCCTATACCCAGGTGCTACTAGGAGTACTAGCAAGGTACACATCAATAACACGTATATCAAAATATACTTCTGTCGACGTTGCTAGCCTTCTTATCTACCAAGTATCTAGGGTTGTTCCGCTTCAGCGACTGCTCTCCTCATAATAGAAGCACTTAGTCTCGGGTTTGGGTTCAACTTTGGGTTGCTTCATTGGAGCAGCAACTGACTTGCCATCCATGAAGTTTCCCTCCTTACCCTTGCCCTTCTTGAAACTAGTGGTTTTACTAACCATCAACACTTGATGCTCCTTCTTGATTTCTACCTTCACGGCGTCAAATATCACGAACAGCTCAGGGATCATTATTTCCATCCCTGACATTTTATAGTTCATCACGAAGCTCTAGTAGCTTAGTGACACTGACTTGGAAAACTATATCAATCACTTTCTTATCTGGAGGATCAACTCCCACTCGATTCAAGCGATTGTAGCACCCAGACAATCTGAGCATATGCTCAATGATTGAGCTATTCTCCTTCATCTTGCGGGCAAAGAATCTTGTTGGAGATCCCATGTCTCACAACACGGGCACGAGCCTGAGATCCCAATTTCATCTCTTAGAACATCTCATATGTTCCATGCCGTTCAAAACATTTTTGGAGCCTCAATTCTAAGCCGTAAAGCATGACGCGCTAAACTATCAAGTAGTCATCAGAACATGCCTCTCAGATGTTCACAACATCTATAGACGATGCTAGAGGGGGTGGCGCCCGAGCAGTGCATTAAGGACATAAGCCTTCTGTGCAGCAATGAGGACAATCCTCATATCACGGACCTAGTCCGCAATATTGCCACCATCATCTTCAACTCTATTTCTCTAGGACCATATAAAAATTCAAGGGAGCTACAACGTCAGCTAGTAATCTACAACATAATTTACAAAGACACTACCAATTATGTTCATGATAATGAGTTCAATTAATCATATTACTTAAGAACTCCCACTCATATTGACATCCCTCCGGTCATTTGAGTGATACATGATCCAAATTCACCAACTCAAGTATGATCATCACGTGAGTTGAGGTGGTTTCAATGGTGAACATCATCATGTTGATCATATCTACTATATGACTCGTGTTCGACTTTTCGGTCTCTGGTGTTTCGAGGCCATGTCTGTACATGCTAGGCTCGTCAAGTTTAACCCGAGTGTTCTGCATGTGCAACACTGGCCTGCACCCGTTGTATGTGAAGGTAGAGTCTATCACACCCTATCATCACGTGGTGTCTCGACACGACAAACTTTCACAATGGTGCACACTCGGGGAGAACACAATTGATCTTGAAATTTTAGTGAGGGATCACCTTATAATGCTACCGTCGTCCTAGGCAAAACAAGGTGCATAAAAGGATTAACATCACATGCAAATCATAAGTGACATGATATGGCCATGAAGTTGTGCTTTTGATCTCCATCCTTCAAGCACCGGAATGACACCATGATCTCCATCATATTGATCTCCATCAACGTGTCGCCATTGGGGTTGTCGCGCCCACCATGCTTCTACTACTATTGCTACCGCTTAGCGATAAAGCAAAGCATTACATAGCGTTTAATGATTGACACGCAGGTCATACAATAATTAAAGACAACCCTATGGCTCCTGCCGGTTGCCGTACTCATCGACCTGCAAGTCGTGATATTCTATACAAAACATGATCATCTCATACATCACATATATCTGATCGTGTAATTGGCCATATCATATCACAACATACCTTGCAAAAACAAGTTAGACGTCCTCTAATTGTTGTTGCAAGTTTTACGTGGATGCTACGGGTATCTAGCAAGAACAATTCTCACCTACGCAAAACCACAATGGTGATACATAAGTTGCTTTACAACCTTCTCAAGTACCGCCTTTGTCGAATACGATCAAACTAAAGTAGGAGAAATAGACACCCGCAACCTTCTTTGTGCAACGAAGTTACACGTCAGTCGATGGAACTGGTCTCTCATAAGCGTACAAGTAAGGTTGGTCCAGGCCGCTTCATCCCACAATACTGCTAAACCAAAACACGACCAAGGGAGGAAGCAATCTAGGCATCAATGCCCACAAACTCTTTGTGTTCTACTCGACATCTCATCTACACATAGACCTAGCTCATGACGCCACTGTTGGGGAACGTTGCATGGGAAACAAAAAATATTCTATGCTTCACCAAGATCAATCTAGGAGATGAGCATCTACGAGAGGGGAGAGAGGATCTGCATACCCATGTAGATTGCTATGCGGGAGTGTTAAGAAACGCGGTTGATGTAGTCGAACATCACGATCCGTCCCGATCTAGCACCGAACGGACGACACCTCCGCGTTCAGCAGACGTATGGCTTGATGACGATATCCGCCTTCTTCATCCAGCAAGAGGGAGTGGAGAGGTAGAAGAGTTCTCCGATAGTGCGACAGCGTTGCGGCTGTGGTGGTGGAGTAATTCCAGCAGGGCTTCGCCTAAGCACTGCTGAAACCGATCTAGAGGAGAAACTACGGACTAGAGGAGAGGGTAGCACGTGGCTCAAAATCTATGTGCAAAAACCCTAAAACCTCTAGTATATATAGGAGGAGGAGAGGAGGAGGCTTGGCCGCATGGGCAAGCCCTTTTAGCTTCGGCCGAAGTGGAGGGAGGAGTCCTACTCCTCCACTCCTAGTCGGTTTAGGACTCCTTCCTTTTATTAGCCTTTTTTCCACCTTTTCCACTTTGGACTTCCTTCCCAGCCGCATGGGCCCTATATGGGACTTTGGCCAGCCCACTAAGGGCTGGTTTTCTGTCTCCCACAGCCCATGTAGCCTCTTGGGTCGAAATACCCCTCCCGATGGTCCCCCGGTACCCTCCCGGCACTCCCGATACACTACGGATGAGCCCGGAACTTTTTCGGTGACCAAAACAGGACTTCCTATATATTAGTCTTTACCTCCGCACCATTCTGGAGCTCCTCGTTACGTCCGGGATCTCATCCGGGACTTCGAACAACCTTCGGTCACCACCATGCATAACTCTATACTACCGAAACGTCACCAAACCTTAAGTGCGCAGACCCTGTGGGTTCGAGAACTATGTAGACATGACCAAGACACCTCTACGGTCAATAACCAATAGTGGGACCTAGATGCCCATATTGATTCCTACATATTCTATGTAGATCTTTATCGGTTGAACCTCTATGTCAAGGATTCAGTTAATCCCGTAAGTGTTCCCTTTGTTACTTGCCCAAGATTCGATCGTCGGTATCTCCATACCTAGTTCAACCTCGTTACCGACAAGTCTCTTTACTCGTTCCCGTAATACAAGATCCCATGACTAACACTTAGTCACATTGCTTGCGAGGCTTGTTGTGATGTTATATTACTGAGTGGGCCCTGAGATACCTCTTCGTCACACGGAGTAACAAATCCCAGTGTTGATCCACGCCAACTCAACAGACACCCTCGAAGATACCTATAGAGTACCTTTATAGTCACCCAGTTACGTTGCAACGTTTGATACACACAAGGCACTCCTCTGATGTCTATGAGTTGCATGATCTCATGGTCATAGGAACATATACTTGACATGCAAAAAACAGTAGCAAATAAACTGACACGATCATATGCTACGGTTATAGTTTGGGTCTCATCCATCCCATCATTCTCCTAATGATGTTATCCCGTTATCAAAGGAAATCACATGTCAATGGCTAGGAAACCTTGACCATCTTTGATCAACGAGCTAGTTCACTAGAGGCACACTAGGGACAAAGTGTTGTCTATTTATCCACACATGCAATGTGTTTCCAATCAATACAATTCTAGCATGGATAATAAACGATTATCATGAACAAGGAAATATGATAATAACTAATTTATTATTGCCTCTAGGGCATATTTTCAACAATATTGACCAGCAGCAGAGATTCGGAGTGATGGATCTGATACTGGAGATTGTGAAGAGGGTTGCTGGTGATCAGAAGCGCTCATGATGCTATGCACCCTACATTCAGATGCTCATCAACTCCAAGCTGGAGAAGCACATCTTTGCTCTGGACAGACCCCACTTGCCCCTATAGCCAGACTTCAAGGACAACGTTGTGGTGATGGACCCATACCATCCCACATCAGTTGCAGCTCAGGTAGAGGCAGACGCAGAGGCAGCTAGAGCGACTAGTGCTCCCGTCCCTAGGTCCAGGAACGAGCAGATGGATCTCTTGATATCAACAATTTAGGTCATGCAGAAGTACATCAAGGATATACTGAAGAACCAGAGTAGTCTTGTGAGGATCTTTGAGACCAGGATCAAGACCATCAATGACAAGGTAGATGGGCTAAACAAGACCGTGACTGAGCTCGAGAAGGAAGTTGACTATGTGCCTCTTACTCATTCCATAGATGATGATGATGATGAGGATGGGGACGTCTCTCCTCTCAGGCCAGCTACTCACTTAAATACCCAGGTCAGATCAGCTACAGTGCCAGCTCCTGAGTTGAGGCCTTCTTCATTAGCACATGCTATTGTCACCTCAGCTCCATCATCTCCTCCAGTGCCACCAGTTGCTACTCCAACTCCGTCCAGGACATCTACAGAGGCCTTCCCCAATGCACATCTCTCGACTCCGACATCGACCACCAGAGGAGATCAGCCCCAGAAGGACGATTAGCTATATCTCTTTGAAATTTTTGGTAACTTGTTGCCAAAGGGGGAGAAGTTGTATATAGATCTTTAGGCTTCGAGTGAGAGAGCGTTTGGTTTTATTGCCGTTTTAAAAACATTTGGTCTTTTGGTTGCGTGTGTTATACTTTTGTTCGTGTTTGATCATATGCTTTAATGTGTGTTACAACTATTTCATATTCTTTTATGGTTATGAGATGATCATTCACTTTGCTTGATGTGTTGTGCTATGATATTAACTCTTATTTACTATCGCACATCACCAAGTTGTATGTGACATGGAAGAAGTGCCCCATGTACCTAATCAATTGTGCATTTGCATTCAAACACAAATTTAAAAATAATGCACAAATTTAGGGGGAGGTCTTGTTTATTACATACCTCTCAAACCGACGATTATACTCATTGATTATATCATGTGTCGAAGCTTTGATCTATATGTTGTCATCAATTGCCAAAAAGGGGGAGATTGAAAGCACATTTGCTCCCTTGGTGGTTTTGGTAATTAATAACAACATATATGTCATTGAACTAATGTTTCCACTAAGCATGTTTCAGGAAAATTTCAATGATGGGTTGGCAAATGGATTATGGAATACCCCAAGATGCAAGGAAATAGATTGGCAAAGCTTCAAGCAAGAGGACTCTACATTTTACTTTGTGAGAAATCACTTTGAGTTCATAGGAAAGCCAATACTATCAAAAGGGGGTATGGTATTGTTGGTGAACAAAATGCTCATACGTGCACAAGTGATAATCACCACATACACCCACAAGCTCTTCCACAAAAGTCTGTCCAAAGCCAAATATCCAAAATCGGTGCAACCAACACTCCCCACTCGGTGCCACCGATTTTCAGCCTCACACACACTCAGCCAAACCCTAGCCCTTCGGTGCAACCCATTCTGATTCGGTGCCACCGAGTTTGGGTTGCCAACATTCTGTTATGCAAATTCACAAAATTGGTCCGACCGATTTTGTTGAATCGGCGTCACCGAGTCTGGCAATCTGACCGTTGGTCACCTTATCGGTACAATCGAGTTTTATGTATCGGTCTCACCGAGATTCAAAAGTTGCTACCTTTTAGGCAACGTGGTACCACCAAGATTAACACATCGGTGCCACTGCGTTGGACTTATCAGGTGTAACAGTTGGATTTTTGGAGATGCCTATATATACCCCTCCACCACCACTCGCACGCAAGACAAGCACTCAAAATAGATCCCCACCTATCCTATTAGATTTTCTGAGAAAGAGCCACCTACTCATGTGTTGAGATCATGCCATTGCATTCCAACCATATGAATCTTGATCTCTAGCCGCCCCAAGTTGCTTTCCACCCAATCAATTTCTTCCACCAAAGCCAAATATGTGAGAGAGTGATTGAGTGTTGAGGAGTCTATCATCTTGAAGCACAAGATCAAGGAGTTCATCGACATTATCGAGCCTATTACCTTTTGGAGGGTGGTGCCTCCTAGATTGGTTAGGTGTCGCTTGGGAGCCTCCTACTTCGTGTTGTGGAGTGAACCAAGAAGTTTTTAAGGGAAAGGAGATCGCCTACTTCATGAAGATCTACCCTGAGTTAGGCTAGTCCTCCGTGGATGTAGGCCATCATGGTATAGTCGAGGTTGCTTCTTCATGGAACCCTCCGTGGGTAGAGCCCTCTGTGGACTCTCGTGACCATTACCCTCCGTGGGTTTAAGACTCCATAAACATGGACGTACGATAGCACCACCTATCAGAACCACAGGAAGAATCATCATGCCTCCAAATTGCGTTTGATCCTCCAACCCTTCCTTTACTACTCATGCTTGTCTTTACTTTCCGCTGCTATACTCGTAGACATGCATGTGTAGGGTGTGCTTGACTTGCTATGAATGCTAAAATCTGTCAAACCTTAAAATTGGGAAAAGTAGATTTTTAATTGGTCAAGTAGTCTAATCCCCCCTCTCGACCTACTTTCGATCCTACATCATGATGAGAAGATTCACTACTATTATATTCTCAAATTATTTTTGTTCTCGTTAAAGGGTGATGCTAAGATATGGTACAATACTCTTAATCCTGGTTGTGTGCGTAGTCCCCAGGATATGATTTACTACTTCTCTAAAAAATATTTTTCTACTCATAAGAAACAAGTTGCCTTACATAAATACTTAACTTTATGCAAATTGAAGAAGAGAGTCTCCCACAAGCTTGACGGAGGCTTCTCTAATTGCTTAATTCTTTTCCTGATCATCCTCTTAAGAAACATGAAATACTTGATATCTTCTATAAGGGACTAATTGATGCTTCTAGGGACTTCCTAGATAGTTGTGCTGGTTGTGTTTTTAGGGACCAAACTGTTGAACAAGCTGAGGAACTATTGAATAATATATTGAAGAACTATGATGATTGGACTCTCCCTGAACCACCAATTGAACCCACTCCAAAGAAGAGGGGTATCTTATTTGTCAGTCCTGAAGATATGCAAGAGGCAAACAAATGTATGAAGGAAAAAGGTATTAAAGCTGAGGATGTTAAGAATTTACCACTTATTGAAGAGATTCATGGACTCAACACACCATCACCTCCAGAGGTGGTAGAGGTAAATTCTTTATTAAAGTTTGATGAAGGTGATATCCCTTACAATAAACATCCTAGTCAATGCTTATATGAGTTTGATAACAACATTATGAAACAAGAGCACTTCAATGCAAATGTTCTGAAACACTTGAAATATAATTCTGATATGATTGCTCGTTTGAGTGACTTGTTATTTAGAATCAATAATGATGTTAGATGTGTAGGAAAACATGCCTCTATGGTTCAAACTCAGTTAGAACAAGTTGCTTAATCTCAAAGAGAATTGCTTGATGAAATGAATAGTAATATGAATGATCATGCTATTAGAGAAGTAACTAGAGGAGGTAGAATGACTCAAGAACCTCTTTATCCCGAAGTTCATCCTAACAGAATTGAACAAGACTCTCAAGGAATTAATGCTGATACACCTAGTCCTTCTAAGAAGAAAAAGAAAAAGAAAGATGGTAGGACTATGCATGCTTCTAGTGAACCTGAAATAGAAAAAACATCCTGATGATAATAATGATGTCTCTATTTCTGATGCTGAAACTCAATCTGGTAATGAACATCCACCTAGTGATAATGATAATGATAGTGATGTTCATGAGGATACTCAACCTAGTAATGATAAAGAACCGGAAAGTGATGTAGAAACAGAACCTGCTGTTGATCTTGATAACCCACAATCTAAAAATAAACGATATTTTAAAATATATTTTGTGGCTAGAAAACATGGTAAATAAAGGGATCCATGGGTTCAAAAACCCATGCCTTTCCACCTAAACCATCTAAGAAAAAGGATGATGAAGAATTTGAATGCTTTGCCGAAATGATTAGGCCAGTCTTTTGTGTATCCGTTTAACGGATATCTTAAAGATGCCTCCTTATGCTAAGTACATGAAAGACATCATCACTAATAAAAGAAAGATACCTGAAGTTGAAATCTCCACCATGCTTGCTAATTATTATTCTAAAGATGAAGTACCTAAGAAACTTGGAGATCCTGGAATACCAAGTATACCTTGCTCCATTAAGAGAAATTATGTCAAAACTACTTTGTGTGATTTGGGAGCCGATGTTAGTGTTATGACTTTCTCTTTATATAAAATACTTGATTTGAATAAACTCACACCTACTGAAATATCTTTGCAAATGGCTGACAAATCAACGACCATACCTATCAGTATTTGTGAGGATGTGCCCGTGGTTATTGCAAATGTTACTATCCTAACGGACTTTGTTATTCTTGAGATGCCCGAGGACGACAACATGTCAATTATCCTTGGTAGACACTTTTTGAATCTGCAGGTGCTATTATTGTTTGCAATAAAAGCAAGGTCACTTTTCATATCAATGGCAATGGGCATATGGTGCACTTTCCGAAGAAACAATTCCAAGTGAATGGTGTGAATGTTATTGAAAATTCTTACACGCTCATTATTGGAAGCTTTCAATTACCTCTACCTAATATCAAAAATAGATATGATATTATTATGGTTGGGGATATGCCTATCCCCATTGAGCTAACCTAGTGTTTTACGAAAGTTCTTCGGTTTCATGCTAATTGAAAGTGGTTGTTAGTAAGACTTGATCAACCTTATTAATGAATCATTTTCGAGAGGTATGGAGTTGATGAATTTAGTAGACACAACTCTTTGTATCCACCTTTTGTTTTCTATTTTCCCTAGTTAAATAAAATAAAATGCCATGTTTATCCAGTTTTGTGTTTTTCCCGTGCAATAAAAAAATGACCCAAAAACAAAAGTTCTCGGAATGCCTTCAAAATTTAACATGATTTTTTCTAATTATTTTTGAATTTCTGGAACTAATAATACCAGAGGGGGCTGCACCAGGTGGCCATGGTTCACCAGGGGGCGCCACACCCCTTGGCGCGGTCTGGTGAAGGGTGGCCCACTGGTGGGTCCCCTCACTTATCCCTTTAGCCCATGTTATCTCCTACCTCAAGAAAAAAATTCACCATTGCTCTCTCCCTCGTGTTCTTGCTCAAGAACCCGTGGAGTTTGATCTCTTTGCTCAAAGCTCTATTTCCGAAACTGTATTAGGGGATTGCTTCTTGCTATGTAAGTCCCCCATTGCTCCAATTAGTTTTTGATTTAGCGGTTTATTTTCAGAATAATTAGCTACTCTTGGTGCTGTTGTAGATGACCTTGCATGTTGAATTCTTAGAGTTCTAAGTAGTTTGAATGCTTGATATGACCTCTATGCATCACTAGGAGTAGTTGCTACCAATATTATTTAGTTTTATTAACAATTGTTTGTGGACTAATTTTTTTCAGAATTTTATTCATAGAAAATAAGATGAATTTCTTTAGGAAGTACTCCTCCAAGAAGAATGCTAAGGGAGTTATTGTGGAGTCGTCTGATAGTGACCTACACATTCCGAGTAAGGAAGAAGTGTGGCCATGCGAATGGCTACATATTCACCATATGGAGGAAGCCGGTTTCTATCAAGAATTTTCTCAATTTATCGACAATGCTAGGCTCACCAACTTCCTCGCGGATAAGTGTGACCAGTATCACATCCTCACAAATTCCTTTGTGCAAAGTTTTAATTTTCTGAGTAGGAATAACCCTCGTGAGGTGCAGTTTAATTTCTATGATGAAAACTACAAGATACCATTCACTGACTTTTGTGACATATGTCTGATTCGTTCTGACGGGGAATTAAGAGAGCCTAGACCAACACAATTTGAGGACTTTCTCCTCACTTTAATAGTGGGTGACGATAGAGGCGTGTCGAAAACCACAACCACTAGTTTGCAGTTTCCTTCTATGCACTACTTTGCTATATTCATTTCTAAGTGTTTAACTGCTAAGGAAAAGTTCGGTAAACTTAGTGCTCCAGACCTCGCCATTTTGCGACGGGCATTATATAATGGTCACAGTTTTAGACTAGGAGCTATCGTTGCACGACGCTTACAACTTAACAAGAGTATGTTGGAAATATGCGCTAAAGGCAATAAATAAAGTGTTTATTATTATATTTCGTTGTTCATGATAATTTTTTATTATCCATGCTAGAATTGTATTAATTGGAAACGTGGATACATAGACAAACACAATGTCCCTAGTATGCCTCTAGTGAACTATCTCGTTGATCGAAAGATGGTTAAGGTTTCCTAGACATGGAAATGAGATGTCATTTGATAACGGGATCACATCATTAGGAGAATGATGTGATGGGAAAGACCCAAACTACAAACGTAGCTTATAATCGTGTGAGTTTATTGCTACTGTTTTTTGCGTGTCAAGTATATGTTCCTATGACCATGAGATCATGCAACTCATGGACATCGGAGGAGTGCCTTGTGTGTATCAAACGTCGCAACGTAACTGGGTGAATATAAAGGTGCTCTACAGGTATCTTCGCGGGTGTCTGTTGAGTTGGCATGGATCAATACTGGGATTAGTTACTCCGTGTGACGGAGAGGTATCTCAGGGCCCACTCGGTAATACAACATCACAATACGCCTTGCAAGCAATGTGACTAAGTGTTAGTTACGGGATCTTGTATTACAGAATGAGTAAAGCGACTTGCCAGTAACGAGGTTGAACTAGGTATGGAGATAGCGACGATCGAATCTCGGGCAAGTAACATACCGAAGAACAAAGGGAACATCATACGGGATTAACTGAATCCTTGACATAGAGGTTCGACCGATAAAAGATCCTTGTAGAATATGTAGGAACCAATATGGACATCCAGGTCCCGCTATTGGTTATTGACCGTAGAGGTGTCTCGGTGATGTCTACATAGTTCTCGAACCCGCAGGGTCTGCACACTTAAGGTTTGGTGACGTTTCGATAGTATAGAGTTATGTATGGTGGTGACCGAAGGTTGTTCGGAGTCCCGGATGAGATCCTGGATGTCATGAGGAGCACCGAAATGTTCCAGAGGTGAAGATTCATATATAGTAAATCCTGTTTTGGTCGTCGGAAAAGTTTTGGGCTCATCGCTAGTGTACCGGGAGTGCCGGTAGTGTACGGGGAGACCTCCGGGAGGGGTATTTCGACCCAAGAGGCTTCATGGGCTGTGGGAGAGTGAATATCAGCCCTTAGTGAGCTTGTGGAAACTCCCACACAAGTCCCATGTGGCTGGAGAAGAAAACCCAATAGGAAAAGGTGGAAAAAGAAAAAAAAAGGACGAATCCTAGTCCTACTAGGATTGGAGGAGAGTCCTCCAATCCTAGTTGGTTCGTGCGACTCCTATAGGAGCCTTGGGACTTGCGCCAGCCTCTCCTCCTCTCCTCCTATATATACTGGTGGATTTTAAGGTTTTGCACTAGTTTTTACAGCCACATGCTACCCGTTCCTCCAGTGCATAGTTTCGCCTCTAGATCGGATTTCTGCAATGCTTAGGCGAAGCCCTGCCGGAATTGCTCCACCACCATCACCGGAGCGCCGTCACGCTGCCGGCGAACTCTTCTACCTCTCCGTTCTCTCTTGCTGGATCAAGACGGCGGAGATTGTCATCAAGCTGTACGTGTGCTGAACGCGGAGGTGCCGTCCGTTCGGCGCTAGATCAGAATGATCGTGATCAAGTTTGTGGGACGGATCGTGATCAAGTTCGTGGGACGGATCGTGATCAAGTTCATGGGACAGATCGTGATTAGATCGCGGGACGGATCGTGATTGGATCGTGGGACGCTCGGCGATTTGGATCGCGAATACGTTCGACTACACCAACCGCGTTTTTTAACGCTTCCCGCTTAGCGATCTACAAGGGTACGTAGATCCACTCTCCCTCTCGTTGATGCTCATCACCATGGATAGATCTGCGTGTGCGTAGGAAATTTTTTGTTTCCCATGCAACGTTCCCCAACAGTGGTATCAGAGCTAGGTCTATGTGTAGATGATATCTTGAGTAGAACACAAAAGGTTTGTGGACGTTGATGCTTAGATTGCTTCCTCCCTTGGTTGGATTTTGGTTTAGCGGTATTGTGAGATGAAGCAGCCCGGACCAACATTACTCGTACGCTTACGAGAGACGGGTTCCCTCGACCGCAACTTGTTGCATAGATGGCTTGCGGGTGCTAGTTTCTCTCACTTTAGTTGGATCGAATTCGACAAAGGCGGTCCTTGAGAAGGTTGAAAAGCAACTAGGGTATCACCGGTTGTTGTTTTTGCGTAGATGAGAATTGTTCTTGCTAGATACCCGTAGCAGCCACGTAAAACATGTAACAACAATTAGAGGATGTCTAACTTGTTTTTGCAGGGCATGTTGTGATGTGATATGGCCAATTACATGATGTGATATATGTGATGTATGAGATGATCATGTGATGTATAGATTATCACGACTTGCATGTCGATGAGTACGACAACCGGCAGGAGCCATAGGGTTGTCTTTAATTATTGTATTACCTGCGTGTCAATCATTAAGCGCTATGTAATGCTTTACTTTATCGCTAAACGGTAGCAATAGTAGTAGAAGCATGTTGGGCGTGACAACCTCGATGGCGACACATTGATGGAGATCATGGTGTCTTGCCGGTGATGATGGAAATCATGCCGGTGCTTTCAAGATGGGGATCAAAAGCACAATTTCATGGCCATATCATGTCACTTATGATTTGCATGTGATGTTAATCTTTTTATGCACCTTGTTTTGCTTAGGACGACGGTAGCATTATAAGGTGATCCCTCACTTAATTTCAAGATAAATTGTGTTCTCCCCGAGTGTTCACCGTTGCGAAAGTTCGTTGTGTTGAGACACCACGTGATGATCGGGTGTGATAGACTCTACATTCACATACAACGGGTGCAAGCCAGTGTTGCACGTGCAGAACACTCGGGTTAAACTTGATGAGCCTAGCATGTACAGACATGGCCTCGGAACACAAGAGACCGAAAGGTCAAACATGAGTCATATAGTAGATATGATCAACATAATGATGTTCACCATTGAAGCCACCTCAACTCACGTGACGATCGAACTTGATTTGGTGGATTTGGATCATGTAACACTCAGATGACCTGAGGGATGTCAATTTGAGTGGGAGGTTTAGTAATTTGATTAACTAAACTCATTATCTTGAACAATAGTCTATGTGAACTTTGCATATTTATGTTGTAGGTCAGTGGCTCGCATAGTAGCCCCCCAGAATTTTAATGTGTTCCTAGAGAAAGCTAAGTTGAAAGATGATGGAAGTAACTTTGTTGACTGGGCCCATAATCTGAGGATTATCCTCATGGCTTCCCAGAAATCATATGTCCTTGATGCACCGCTTGGTGACCAACCATAACACATGACCTCCGAAGACGTTAAGAACGCTTGGGAGGCACGTACTGGAGATTACTCAATAGTTCAGTGTCCAATATTGTATGGCTTAGAACCGGGACTTCAAAGATGTTTTGAACGTCATGGATCATATGAGATGTTCCAGGAGTTGAAGTTTATCTTTCAGAAGAACGCCCGGATCGAGAGGTATGAAACCTCCGATAAGTTCTATGCTTGCAAGATGGAGGAGAACGGGTCTATCAATGAACATATACTTAGAATGTCTGAGTATTCAACTCGTCTAGCGGAGTTGGGAATTGCCCTTCCGCCAGAGGCGATCACTGACAGAGTTCTTCAATCACTGCCACCTAGTTACAAGAGATTTGTGATGAACTATAACATGCACGGGATGAACAAGTCAGTCCCCGAGCTGTTTGCGATGCTAAAAGTCGCTGAGTCTGATATCCAGAAAGAACATCAAGTGTTGATGGTCAATAAAACCACTAGTTTCAAGAAAAATGGCAAGGTCAAGGGCAAGGGAAAGAAGGGTAAAACCAAGAAGAATGCCAAAGCAGTTGCTACTCCTGTAAAGAAGCCCAAACATGGACCCAAGCCAGAAACTGAGTGCTTTCATTGCAAGGGAACTGGTCACTGGAAGCGGAACTGCCCTAAGTACCTGGATGATAAGAAGGCGGCCAACAACAAACAAGATATATATGATATACATGTTATTGATGTGTACCTTACTAGCTCTCATAGTAGTGCGTGGGTATTTGATACTAGTTCGGTTGCTCATATTTGCAACTCAAAGTAGGAACTATAGAATAAACGAAGGCTGGCAAAGGACGAAGTGACAATGCGCGTGGGAAATGGTTCCAAGGTTGATGTGATCGCCGTCGGCACGCTCTCTCTTCGATTACCATCGGGATTAGTGATGAACCTGAATAATTGTTATTTAGTGCCTGCGTTAAGCATGAACATTATATCTGGATCTTGTTTATTGCGAGACAGTTACTCATTTAAATCAGAGAATAAAGGTTGTTCTATTTATATGAGTAATATCTTTTATGGTCATGCACCCAATGTGAGGGGTTTATTCATATTGAATCTTGATAGTGATGATACACATGTTCATAACATTGATGCCAAAAGATGTAGAGTTGATAATGATAGTACCACTTTCTTGTGGCACTGTCGTTTAGGTCATATTGGTGTGAAACGCATGAGGAAGCTCCATGCTGATGGACTTTTGGAGTCACTTGATTTTGAATCACTTGACACATGTGAACCATGCTTCATGGGCAAGATGACTAAAACGCCGTTCTGTGGAACAATGGAATGGGCGAGTGACTTATTGGAAATCATACATACTGATGTGTACGGTCCAATGAATGTTACAGCACATGGTGGATATCATTATTTTCTCACCTTCACTGATGACTTAAGTAGATATGGGTATATGTACTTAATGAAACACATGTCTGAAACGTTTGAAAAGTTCAAGCAATTTCAGAGTGAAGTTGAGAATCATCGTAACAAGAAGATTAAGTTCCCGCGATCTGATCGAGGAGGTGAATATCTGAGTTATGAGTTTGGCAGTCACTTAAGACAGTGTGGAATTGTTTCACAGTTGACACCGCCCGGAACACCACAGCGTAATGGTGTGTCCGAACGTCGTGATCGAACCTTATTAGATATGGTGCGTTCTATGATGTCTCTTGCTGATTTGCCACTATCATTTTGGGGTTATGCATTACAGACAGCTGCATTCACTTTAAATAGGGCACCATCAAAATCCGTTGAGACGACGCCATACGAACTGTGGTTTGGCAGGAAGCCAAAGTTGTCGTTTCTTAAAGTTTGGGGATGTGATGCTTATGTCAAAAAGCTTCAGCCTAAAAAGCTGGAACCCAAAGCGGAGAAATGCGTCTTCATAGGATACCCGAAAGAGACAGTCGGGTATACCTTCTATCTCAGATCCGAGGGCAAAGTGTTTGTCGCTAAGAACGGAACATTTCTTGAGAAAGAGTTTCTCTCGAAAGAATTGAGTGGGAGGAAAATAGAGCTTGATGAGGTTATTGAACCTTTACTTCAACCAGAAAGTAGCGCAGCGCAGAAGATGTTTCTGTAGAACCTATGATAGTAGAAGAGGGAATTAATGATGATGATCATGAAGCTTCAGATCAAGGTACCATCGAACCTCATAGGTCGACAAGGACGCGTATTGCTCCTGCGTGGTACAACAACCTTGTCTTAGAGGTCATGTTGTTGGACAACGATGAACCTACGAGCTATGGAGAAGCAATGATGGGCCTGAATTCTGAGAAATGGTTAAAGGCCATGAAATCCGAGATGGGATCCATGTATGAACACAAAGTGTGGACTTTGGAAGTATTACCTGAAGGGCGAAAGGCCATTGAGGAGAAATGAATCTTGAAGAGAAAGACGGACGCGGACGGTAATACCACCATCTATAAAGCTCGAATTGTGGCAAAGGGTTTTTCACAAGTTCAAGGAGTTGACTACGATGAGACCTTCTCACCCGTGGTGATGCTTAAGTCCGTCAGAATCATGTTAGCAATAGCTGCATTTTTTGATTATGAAATTTGGCACATGGATGTCAAAACAACGTTCCTTAATGGTTTCCTTAAGGAAGAATTATATATGATACCACCAGAAGGTTTTTTCAATCCAAAAAATTCTAACAAAGTTTGCAAACCCCAACGATCCATTTATGGAATGGTGCAAGCATCTCGGAGTTGGAATCTGTGCTTTGATGAGGTGATCAAAGCGTTTGGGTTTATACAAGTTTACGGAGAAGCTTGTATGTACAAGAAAGTGAGTGTGAGCTATATAGTGTTTCTAATATTATATGTGGATGAGATATTGCTGATTAGAAACAATACAGAACTGTTGGAAAGCGTGAAGGAATATGTGAACAAGATGTTTTCAATGAGGGACCTAGGAGAAGCTGCTTCCATATTAGGCATCAAGATCTATAGAGATAGATCGAGACGCTTAATAGGACTTTCACAGAGCACATACCTTGACAAAGTTTCAAAGAAGTTCAAAATGGATCAGTCCAAGATGGGATTCTTTCCTGTGTTGCAAGGTGTGAAGTTGAGTAAGACTCAATGCCAATTGACTGCAGAAGATAGAGAAAAGATGAGTGTCATCCCCTATGCTTCAGCCATAGGCTCTATCATGTATGCAATGATGTGCACAAGACCCGACGTCTGCCTTGCCATAAGTATGGCCGGAAGGTTTCAAAGTGATCCAGAAATGGAGCACTAGACGGCGGTCAAGAATATCCTTAAGTACCTGAAAAGGACTAAGGAAATGTTTCTTGTTTATGGAGGTGATCAAGAGCTCGTCGTAAAGGGTAACGTCGATGCAAGCTTTGACACTTATCCGGATGACTCTAAGTCGCAAACCGGATACGTATTTATTCTCAATGGGGAAGCAGTAAGCTGGTGCAGTTCCAAGCAGAGTGTGGTAGCCGATTCTACATGCGAAGCGGAGTACATCGCAGCCTCGGAGGTGGCGAAGGAAGGTGTGTGGATGAAGGAGTTCATGACAGATCTTGGAGTAGTGCCCAGTGCACTGAATCCAATGGCTCTATTCTGTGACAACACTTGAGCCATTGGTCTGGCCAAGGAACCAAGGTTTCACAAGAGGACCAGACACATAAAGCGGTGCTTCAATCCCATCCGCGATTATATCAAGGAGGAGGACATAAATATTTCCAAAGTGCACACGGATCTGAATGTCGTAGACCCGTTGACTAAACCTCTTCCAAGGGCTAAACATGATCAACACCAGAACTGTATGGGTGTTAGATTCATTACAATGTAAATCACATAGTGATGTGAGTTATATTATTGACTCTAATACAACTGGGAGATTGTTGGAAATATGCCCTTGAGGCAATAATAAAATGGTTATTATTATATTTCCTTCTTCATGATAATCATTTATTATCCAAGTCATAATTGTATTGATTGGAAACACATTGCATGAGTGGATACATAGACAACATGGTGTCCCTAGTATGCCTCTAGTAGACTAGCTCGTTGATCAAAGATGGTCAAGGTTTCCTAGCCATGGACATAACATGTCATTTGATAAATGGGATGACATCATGACGAGAATGAAGTGATGGACAAGACCTAAACTATAAACATAGCATATGATAGTGTCAGTTTGTTGCTATAGTTTTCTGCATGTCAAGTATATGTTCCTATGACCATGAGATCATGAAACTCATTGACACCGGAGGAGTACCTTATGTGTATCAAACGTTGCAACACAACTGGGTGACTATAAAGGTGCTCTACAGGTATCTCCGAGGGTGTATGTTGAGTGGCCATTGATAAAGACTGGAATTTGTTACTCCGTGTGACGGAGAGGTATCTCAGGGCCCACTCGGTAATACAACATCACAACAAGCCTTGCAAGCTATGTGACTAAAGTGTTAGCCACGGGATCTTGTATTACGGAACGAGTAAAGAGACTTGCCGTAACAAGATTGAACTAGGTATAGAGATACTGACGATCGAATCTCGGGCTTAACTAAATCTTTGACATAGAGGGATTAACATACCGAAGAACAAAGGGAACAACATATTGGATTAACTGAATCCTTGACATAGAGGTTGAACTGATAAAGATCTTCGTAGGATATGTAGGAAGCAATATGGGCATCCAGGTCCCTCTATTGGTTATTAACCATAGAGGTGTCTCGGTCATGTCTACATAGTTCTCGAACCCGCATTGTCTGCACACTTAACATTCGGTGACGTTTCAGTAGTATAGACTTATGTATGGTGGTGACCGAAGGTTGTTTGTAGTCCCGGATGAGATCCCAAACATCAAGAGGAACTCCAGAATGGTCCGTTGGCAAAGATTGATATATAGGAAGTCCCGTTTTGGTCACCGAAAAAGTTTTGGGTACTTCGGTAGTGTACCGGGAGTGCCAGGAGGGTACTAGGGGACCATCGGGAGGGTCCTCTCGCCCCAAAGGACCTCATGGGCTGTGGGAGGAGGCAAACTAGCCCCTAGTGGGCTGGATGCCCCCCACTAAGGACCATGCAGCTAGGGGTGGAAAACCCAACTGGAGGAAAGGGTTTCCAAGTGGGAGAGGAATCCTACTCCAAGTAGGATTGGACTTGGACTCCTCCACCTCCCCACTAACGGCGACTCCTAGGGGAACCCTAGGGGCACCGACCTCCCTCCCCTTCCTCCTATATATACTGGAGGGGAGAGAGGGCAGCCACACCAGAAAACCCTAAGCCACGGTGCAGCCCTCTCTCCCCAATAGATCGTGTCCTCTCGGTTTCTGCGGTTCTTAGGCGAAGCCCTGCCGAAATAGTTCCACCACCCCCTCCGCCGTGTCGTCATGCTTCCGGAGAACTCATCTACCTCTCCACACCCTCTTGCTGGATCTAGAAGGCGGAGATCTTCATCGAGTTGTACGTGTGCTGAATGCGGAGGTGTCGTCCGTTCGGCGCTAGATCGTGACGGATCGTGATTGGATCACAGGACGCTCGGCGATTTGGATCGCGATGACGTTGCATCAAACTTGTATCTTAATGCTTCCCGCTTAGCAATCCACTCTCCCTCTCGCAGATGCTCATCACCATGGATAGATCTTGCGTGTGTGTAGGGATTTTTTTGTTTCCCATGCAACGTTCCCCAACATTTTGCGTCGTTGATATGAGTTAATATAGTCTTTAAGAGTTATTGTTGACATGGTTAGTCATGATCTTTGCTAAAAACCTGGGGGCTACTTAAGCATATATATGTAAACGAGAACAAAAGAGTTCGTAAAAGTTTTTCTTTCTCACTTTCAGTTTGTCAACTGAATTGCTTGAGGACAAGCAAGGGTTTAAGCTTGGGGGAGTTGATACGTCTCCAACGTATCTACTTTTCCTAACACTTTTGCTCTTGTTTTGGACTCTAATTTGCATGATTCGAATGAAACTAACCCGGACTGACGCTGATTTAAGAAGAACTACCATGGTATTGTTTTTGTGCCGAAATAAAGTTCTCGGAATAGAGCAAAACTTTTTGGTGGTTTATTTTGGAATATTCGAGGAATTATGGAGCCAGAAGCCACCTGAGAGGGTGTCCAGGGTGCCCACCCTCCACCACGGCGTGCCAGGTCCGCCGACCTTAATTCCAATGCTATAAATTCACAATTCCTCGAAAAAAATAGAGAGAAAGTTTTACCTCGTTTCACGATACGGAGCCGCCACCACCTCATGTTCTTCATTGGGAGGCCAGATCTAGAGTCTGTTTGGGTTCCGAAGAAGTGAATCTTCGGTCTTCGTCATCATCAACCCTTCTCCATTGCCAATTCCATGACGCTCCCCACGGGGAGTGAGTAATTCCTTTGTAGGCTTGCTGGCCGGTGAGGAGGTTGATGAGATTCATCATGTAATCGAGTTAGTTTTGTTAGGGCTTGATCCCTAGTATCCACTATGTTCTAAGATTGATGTTGCTATGATTTTTTCCATGCTTAATGCTTGTCACTAGGGCCCGAGTGCCATGATTTCGGATCTAAACCGTTTATTATATCATCATTATATCTATATTCTTGATCTGATCGTGCCTAGTCATATGCACCTATTACGTGTTATGATTCGTCAACCCAATAGTGAAAATATTTGGGATACTTCACGGTGACGACCATAGTTTGAAGAGTTCATGTATTCACTAAGTGTTAATGCTTTGTTCCGGTTCTCTATTAAAAGGAGGCCTTAATTTCCCTTAGTTTCCTTATGGACCCCGCTGTCCCGTGAGGGTAGGACAAAAGATGTCATGCAAATTCTTTTCCATAAGCATGTATGACTATACACGGAATACATGCCTACATTACATTAACGAACTGGAGCTAGTTCTATGTCGCCCTAGGTTATGACTATTATATGATGAATATCATCCAACAAATACTCCGATCCAGTGCCTACGATCTTTTCAGTTATTGTTCTTGCTATGTTACTACTATTGCTGCTACTGTTATAGTGGCTACAAAATCACTACTGCTATTGTTACCGCTACTGTTACTGTTACCACTGCTATCAAACTATCATATTACTGTGTTACTGATCACTCTGTTGTAGATATTTATCTCTAGGTGTGGTTGAATTGACAACACAACTTCTAATACTCTAAAATATTCTTTGGCTCCCCTTGTGTCGAATCTATAAATTTGGGTTGAATACTCTACCCTCGAAATCTATTGCCAGCCCCTATACTTGTGGGTTATCAACAGCTGGAGCAAAGAACAGTAACGGTCGGAATTTGAAGTGTCAAATTCCTCAGGACTTATCATATTCCTCACTATAGGCCATTCGCACTGGCAAAATCTTAACTCCTCAGTGAGACCAATTTTCCTGAGAGACCAGAAGAACATCTTCTCTATCACTAAAGAACTTAACTGAACTGCAAGAGATTTACAAAGGCTTCATTCGAAGGATTGGGTAGGTTGAGGCTTTTGAGTTGAGCATTAGTTGGAAATTGTTCCTTAGTATTACCTTGGCCCCGTTTAACAGTACAATGTTTCATATGACTTAAAGAAAGGAAATGAAACTACGAAAACAAAAGTCTTCATGCTTCATAGTCCTTGTTAATATCTTCAAGGTCACATCGAATTCTTCGGCTTCAAAGTCTTCAGGGAATACCAAAGTCTTCAGCTGAAGACATTCATTTTTAGAGGTCGATAATCTCTGAATATCAAACTCCTCATCGACTTATAGAACAAACACATTAGTTCCTTAACCTATAAGTCTTTAATACACCAAAATCACTAAGGGGCACTAGATACACTAACAATCTCCCCCTTTTTGGTGATTGATGACAAATAGGTTAAGGTTTCAACGGGAATAAACCTATGAAGTGTAAGTACTATGTTTGAAGAATTTGATTGCAAGATATAGAATAACCCCCCCTGAAGATGTGCATATTTGAGGAATTTGCTTTGGACTGCAAATGCACATGGTAGGTTAAAATCATGGAGATCTCCCCTATATCTTGTAATTCATACATGCATTTCATATATAACATGAGGAATTGAAATGCATGAAGAAAAACTTTGTCTAACGAAATTCAACATGCATACATTAACGTACTTGAGGAAATAAGCATGCGGAAAGCAGTTCAAAAGTATCCGACCATCATTGGACTTAAGTTTACAACTCGATCAACAAACACTTCAAAAGAGCGAGAGTTGTAACTTAAACAAAAACAGCCCATAATATAGAGAACCGCTTGAAGACTAACTCAAATTTCCCCCCTTTGTCATCAATGACCAAAAGGGATAAAAAGTGAGGACTAACACCCCTGAAGAATTTCATCTTGAAGGTGGTGGAGGAGCGCCAACGTTGTCGGGGTCGTTTGTTGATGCAGGGCCCACAACAGTGTCGTCAAGATCATCAGCTTCATCCGCAGAGGAACTTGAACCTTCTTGAATTTTTCTAAGGAGGATGAGACCAGTCAAAGTTGTGCTAAAAATCCATCTGCTTGAGTTCCTCAGGAGTCTTAAGATGTGCTAGTATGGCCCAAGTGCGATCAAAGATTTAATGCTCATAGTAATGATTTTTCCTCACTGAGTTGTGCGTTACAATCATGTTCTGAAGAATTGATTTGAACTTACGCTTGGCCCACTTGTGATTGTGATCAACCTTCTGATGAAGACTTGGGAGAAGCTCGCGATCGGTCATCACACAAGGGGTAGAAGCTTGAGGATTTTGAGCTGAGGCTTTTGCAGTAGAATCCTGGGTGGCAGAGTCATCATTGCCTGAATACGATACAACTTTGCAGAATTGACCATCCAATGGACGAGGGCCTTCATCAACAATGATTTGACTTTTCCTTCAACTGACGAAAATGCATTCTTGAGGACTTCAATCGAAGGCAGAAAACTAAAGTGATTCTAAAAATCAGCCCTGAAGAAAATTTAAGACCTTGATCTAATGAATTTCATGACCCAGGGAGCATATGGCTTCAAATCAAATGGTGACACAGCTATATTGGCCAACGTACTCATGAAGAAATCGTGATAATTTATGGGAATCCCATGAATGATGTTGAACAGCAAATTCTTCATGACACGCACAACTTCTTCTTCTTCAGAGTTGTGGCCCTTGATTGGACTGAGGGTTTTGGTCAATATGTGATAAATGGTCCTGGGCACATATAGCAAATCCTTCACTAGGAAGGAGGTCCTTGGAGGTTTTCCAGGAGTCGAAGGCTTCATCAACACTTGCATGATGTGATTGGGCAGATCATGTTCATCATAGATTCATCTTGCTCCTTCTGAAGGAATTGCAATTGGGACAACACGAAGCAATCCAGTGGTTGGAGCAGTGTAGTGAGTGGTTCCAGACATCCAATCCAGAATCCATGAGTTGACATCAGAAGCTTCACCAGAAATGTGCAAGGTTGCATAGAATTGAAGAATTAGATCTTCATTCCAGTCACATATATCAGCGCGGAAGGAGAGAAGCCCCATGTCATGAAGAACATCAATCACTGGATTGAAGGGAGTGAGGACATGGCTTGGAACAGGAGGCAGGTTCAAATCATCAATGGGAGTGTTCGGGTCCTAGTGCCAAATATCGATGAAGTTGAGCACAGTCGTTGGTTCCAAGAAGAGAGGAATTTGAGTGCCCTTTGCTTGAGATACTCTCTCTTGCTTGTTTTTGATGATTTCCTCAAGTTACTCATCATCTGCTTCATCATCTTGAGAATTTGAAGGAACTTGGAACACCACTTGCTTCAGATGAGGACTTGGTCGAGTGCCTCGTCTAGCAGTAGTCTTCTTCTTCAGCAAAGAAGGACTGGTTGATGAATGTGCTTGGCCTGATGAACTTACAGAAGCCCCTCAAGAAATTGAAAAGGTTGTAGTCCTCTAACATGTTGCACTAGAGTTGAGGACTTTGAGAAAGCAGCTAAGGATTG
Source organism: Hordeum marinum (assembly GCA_022496015.1). Lineage (NCBI taxonomy): Eukaryota > Viridiplantae > Streptophyta > Magnoliopsida > Poales > Poaceae > Hordeum > Hordeum marinum. The sequence goes on from CM039675.1 coordinate 420,389,503, forward strand.
TGCAGCCACTGAAGGCATTGTAGCAGCCTTTGAAGAAGTAGCTTTTGGATTTTGCTATGAGGATTTTATTTTGAAGTACTTGGCCATGAGGGCATTGAGCTTGAGGACTTTGCCTTCACTGCTGATTTCTTCGGCATAGCAGGTTCAGAGGTAGAGGCAGCAGCAGAAGCAGCAACTATGGCAGCAAGAGAGTCTTCGTTGAATTTCTTCACTACAGCCTTGGATATCCTTTGAAGCTTTTTCTGATATTTTTCCCATTCGATAGGAAAGTCCTAACCATGAGAAATGCTAGTAGGATCAACTTCCTTATCAACAAGATGAGGAGGTCTTTTGCATGGAGGTTTGAGAGCGATTTTTTTTCATGTACTTTGGGATAACATAGCGATATTCTCTCAATTCCTTCATCCATCTCCTTTCAATCCTCTGAATGCGGATTTTGCGTGTTTCGTTGGTTTCCTTACCATATATTTTCTCATCAGGGGTACAGTACTCATCATATATATCCTCAGGGATATGAAATGCAGTGTTTGAAGCTAGTTTCTTTCCTCCATTCTGAGGCCTTTTGCCTTCTGCCATTTTCTTCACTTGATGATTTTGAACTTTTGATGATTCTGAAGATGTGTGCAATTTTTCTTTAAGGAACACTGCAAATGAGTTAAGTTGATGAGAACCTAGGATTCATCGGCATACATTTTGTACCTGTGAACAGAGTGTAGGTGCGAAGAATTTGAAGAGGTCATATGTGTTCTCAGAAATTTTCAAAATATATGAAGTTGAGGATTTTGACCATAGATGTCTTGAGGAATTTCACTAAGTGTTCTTGACTTAGGTTCCGGAGTTGTGCAGATTTGAGGATCCACACAATTGAGGAATCTTGAACAAAATCATAACTTAGAGAAACACATCAAGGGAACGAAACATATGAGGTGTTTAAGAAGTGGATTCTTGAAGAATAAACACCTTTTTTAGACTTTGTGAAAATCATAGGGATCAAAATAGGGCAGTAAAATCAGATTTTAATTACCCTGATGAAGAACACGATGAACTGTGAGTGGGAGCGGTGAAGTTTGCCAGTCCAGCCCGCACGCTAACTCGGCGACAGGAAACACCTATGGCGGCGGCAGAGTGAAGATTTTAGTGGCTGGTGCGAGTACGGCGAAAGGGAGGTCAAGGCAGGGAAGTTTTTCCTCTCCGGCGACGATGAAGTTAGAGGTTATGCTAGGTTTGAGATCGAGTGTGGAGAATGAGAAGTGAGATTGAGCGGATTAAAAGATAGAAGTGAAAGGGAGGGGTATTTATAGCCACGATGAAAACTGGCCAGTCCAAAGATTTTGGACCGGTTTAGCCTTGACCCTTGCTCTCTTCGCGACATGTGTCACTAAAGTACTGAGAAGTGGAGATAGTGGGGAATCGTGGGTTACCTAGTCATGGGAATAGGAGTCAGTTTGAGCAGCAACCACCATAAATTGAAAGTTATTTTTTAAGTTTCCATTCGCAAATTCTTCAGCTGATAAGGACTCAATGAAGACTTTGAACGAGTAGCAAAGTAGAACGCATATGAAGAATTTGTGAACAGATTGGGTTGAGTTTAGCATAGACGGGGAACGGGTCCGATCACATTCACTTAGAAGAAAATGTTCGGGAACGTTGCATGGGAAACAAAAAACTTCCTATGCACACGCAGATCTATCCATGGTGATGAGCATCTACGAGAGGGAGAGTGGATCTACGTACCCTTGTAGATCGCTAAGCGGGAAGCATTAAGAAACGCGGTTGGTGTAGTCGAACGTCTTTGCTATCCAAATCGCCGTGTGTCCCGCGATCCAATCACGATCCGTCCCGCAATCCAATCACGATCCGTCCCGTGATCAAATCACGATCCGTCCCACGAACTTGATCACGATTCTTCCGATCTAGCGCCGAACGGACGACACCTCCGCGTTCAGCACACGTACAGCTTGATGACGATCTCCGCCATCTTGATCTAGCAAGAAGGAGCGGGGAGTAATAAGAGTTCTCCGGCAGCATGACGGCGCTCCGGCGATGGTGGTGGAGCTATTCCGGCAGGGCTTCGCCTAAGCGCTGCAGAAAACCGATCTAGAGCAGAAACTATGCACTGGAGGAACGGGCAACACGTGGCTGAAACTTCTGTGCAAACACCCTAAAACCTCAGTTACATATAAGAGGAAGAGAGGAGGAGTCTTGGCACAAGGTCCAAGCCTCCAAGGAGTTGTCCAAACTAGGTGGAGGAGGTGGACTCCACCTCCAACCCTAGTAGGACTAGGATTCACCCTATTTTTGCCTTTTTCCACTTTTTCTCTTTGGGCCTTTTTTCCCAAACCGCATGGGCCTTGTATGGGACTTCCACCAGCCCGCTAAGGGCTGGTAAACACTCTCCCACAGCCCATGCAGCCTCTTGGGTCGAAATACCCGTCCCGATGGTCTCCCGGTACACTACCGGCACTCCCGGTACACTACCGATGAGCCCCAAACTTTTCCGGCAACCAAAACAGGACTTCCTATATATGAATATTTACCTCCGGATCATTCCGGATCTCCTTGTGACGTCTGGGATCTCATCCGGGACTCCGAACAACCTTTGGTCACCACCATACATAGCTCTATACTACCGAAACATCACCAAACCTTAAGTGTGCAGACCCTGCGGGTTCGAGAACTATGTAGACATGACCGAGACACCTCTATGATCAATAACCAATAGCGGAACCTGGATGCCCATATTGGTTCCTACATATTCTACGAAGATCTTTATCGGTCGAATCTCAATGTCAAGGATTCAGATAATCCCGTATGATGTTCCCTTTGTTCTTCGGTATGTTACTTGACCGAGATTCGATCGTCGGTATCTCCATACCAAGTTCAATATCATTACCGGCAAGTCTCTTTACTCGTTCCGTAATACAAGATCCCGCAACTAACACTTAGTCACATTGCTTGCAAGGCATATTGTGATCCCAGTCTTGATCCATGCCAACTCAACAGACACCCTCGGAGATACCTATAGAGCACCTTTATAGTCACCCAGTTACGTTGTGATGTTTGATACACACAAGGCACTCCTCCGGCATCCGTGAGTTGCATGATCTCATGGTCATAGGAACATATACTTGACATGCAGAAAACAGTAGCAATAAACTGACAGGATCATATGCTACATTTGTAGTTTGGGTCTTGTCCATCAGATCATTCTCCTAATGATGTGATCCCGTTATCAAATGACATCACATGTCAATGGCTAGGAAACCTTGACAATCTTTGATCAACGAGCTAGTTCACTAGAGGCATACTAGGGACAAAGTGTTGTCTATTTACCCACACATGTAATGTGTTTCCAATTAATACAATTATAGCATTCATTGAAAAACTCTTGTTCAAATATTCCTTCACGCTTTCCAGCATTTGTATATTGTTTCCAATAAGCAATATTTCATCCACATATAATATTAGAAATGCTATGGAGATCCCACTCACTTTCTTGTAAATACAAGCTTCTCCATAAACTTGTATAAACTCAAACTCTTTGATCACCTCATCAAAACGCTTATTCCAACTCCGAGATGCTTGCACTAGCCCATAAATGAATTGCTGGAGTTTGCAAACTTTGTCAGCATTCTCTGGATCGACAAAACCTTCTGGTTGCATCATATACAACTCTTCCTCAAGGAAACCGTTAAGGAACGCTGTTTTGACATCCATCTGCCAAATTTCATAGTCGAAATAAGCAGCTATTGCTAACATGATTCTGACAGACTTAAGCATCGCTACGGGTGAGAAGGTCTCATCGTAGTCAACTCCTTGAACTTGTGAAAAACCCTTTGCCACAAGTCGAGCTTTATAGACGGTGACATTACCGTCCGCGTCTGTCTTCTTCTTAAAGAACCATTTCTTCTGAATGGCTTTTCGCCCTTTAGGTAATACTTCCAAAGTCCATACTTTGTTTTCATACATGGATCCCATCTCGGATTTCATGGCCTCTAACCATTTCTCGGAATCCGGGCCCATCACTGCTCCTCCATAGCTCGTAGGTTCATTGTTGTCCAACAACATGACCTCCAAGACAGGGTTGCCGTACCACTCAGGAGTAGTAGGCGGCCTTGTTGACCTACGAGGTTCAATAGTAGCTTGACCCGAAGCTTCATGATCATCATCATTAACTTTCTCTTCTACCGTCGTAGTTTCCATGGAAACATCTTTCTACGCTGCGCTACTTTCTGGTTGAAGTAAAGGTTCAATAACCTCATCAAGCTCTATTTTCCTCCCACTCAATTCTTTCGAGAGAAACTCTTTCTCAAGAAATGTTCCATTCTTAGCGACAAACACTTTGCCTTCGGATCTAAGATAGAAGGTATACCCGACTGTCTCTTCTGGGTATCCTATGAAGATGAATTTTTCCGCTTGGTGTTCCAGCTTTTCAGGCTAAAGCTTTTTGACATAAGCATCACATCCCCAAAAATTTAAGAAACAACAAATTTGGCCTCTTGCCAAACCATAGTTCATATGGCGTCGTCTCAACGGATTTCGATGGTGCCCTATTTAAAGTGAATGCAGTTGTCTCTAATGCATAACCCCAAAACAATAGTGGCAAATCAGCAAGAGACATCATAAAACGCACCATATCTAATAAGGTTCGATTACGACGTTCGGACACACCATTACGTTGTGGTGTTCCAAGCGGTGTCAACTATGAAACAATTCCACACTGTCTTAAGTGACTGCCAAACTCATAACTCAGATATTCACCTCCTCGATCAGATTGCAAGAACTTAATCTTCTTGTTACGATGATTCTCAACTTGGTTTTACCCTTCTTGCCCTTGCCCTTGACCTTGTCATTTTTCTTGAAACTAGTGGTTTTATTGACCATCAACACTTGATGTTCTTTCTGGATTTCACACTCAACGACTTTTAGCATCGCAAACAGATCGGCGACTGACTTGTTCATCATGTGCATGTTATAGTTCATCACAAAGCTCTTGTAACTAGGTGGCAGTGATTGAAGAACTCTGTCAGTGATTGCCTCTGGCGGAAGGGCAATTCCAACTCCGCTAGACGAGTTGAATACCTAGACATTCTGAGTATATGTTCACTGATAGACCCGTTCTCCTCCATCTTGCAAGCATAGAACTTACCGGAGGTTTCATACCTCTCGATCCGGGCGTTCTTCTGAAAGATAAACTTCAAATCCTAGAACATCTCATATGCTCCATGATGTTCAAAACGTCTTTGAAGTCCCGGTTCTAAGCCATACAATATCGCACACTGAACTATTGAGTAATCTCCAATACGTGCCTCCCAAGCGTTCTTAACGTCTTTGGAGGTCATGTCTTCTGGTTGGTCACCAAGCGGTGCATCAAGGACATATGATTTCTGGGAAGCCGTGAGGATAATCCTCAGATTACGGGCCCAGTCAACAAAGTTACTTCCATCATCTTTCAACTTAGCTTTCTCTTGGAACGCATTAAAATTCAAGGGTGCTACTGCGCGAGCCATTGATCTACAACATAAATATGCAAAGCTTACTTAGACTATTGTTCAAGATAATGAGTTTAGTTAATCAAATTAGTAAAGCTCCCACTCAAATTGACATCCCTCAGGTAATCTGAGAGTACATGATCCAAATCCACCAACTCAAGTCCAATCATCATGTGAGTTGAGGTGGCTTCAATGGTGAACATCATTATGTTGATCATATCTACTATATGACTCATTTTTGACCTTTCGGTCTCTTGTGTTTCGAGGCCATGTCTGTACATGCTAGGCTCGTCAAGTTTAACCCGAGTGTTCTGCACGTGCAACACTGGCTTGCGCCCGTTGTATGTGAACGTAGAGTCTATCACACCCGATCATCATGTGGTGTCTCAACATGACAAACTTTCACAAGGGTGCACACTCGGGGAGAACACAATTCATCTTGAAATTTAAGTGAGGGATCACCTTATAATGCTACCATCGTCCCAAGAAAAACAAGGTGCATAAAAGGATTTACATCACATGCAATTCATAAGTGACATGATATGGCCATGAACTTGTGCTTTTGATCTCCATCTAGAAAGCACCGGCATGATCTCCATCGTCACCAGCATAACACCATGATCTTCATCATCTTGATCTCCATCAACGTGTCGCTATCGGGGTTGTCGCGCCCAACATGCTTCTATTACTATTGCTACCATTTAGCGATAAAGTAAAGCATTACATAGCGCTTAATGATTGACACGCAGGTCATACAATAATTAAAGACAACCCTATGGCTCCTGCCGGTTGTCGTACTCATCGACATGCAAGTTGTGATAATCTATACATCACATGATCATCTCATGCATCACATATATCACATCATGTAATTGGCCATATCACATCACAACATACCCTGCAAAAACAAGTTAGACGTCCTCTAATTGTTGTTGCATGTTTTACGTGGCTGCTATGGGTATCTAGCAAGAACAATTCTCATCTCTGCAAAAACCACAATGGTGATACACTAGTTGCTTTTAAACCTTCTCAAGGACCGCCTTTGTCGAATCCGATCCAACTAAAGTGAGAGAAACTGGCACCCGCAAGCCATCTATGCAACAAGTTGTGGTCAAGGGAACCGGTCTCTCGTAAGCGTACGAGTAATGTTGGTCCGGGCCGCTTCATCTCACGATACCGCTGAACCAAAATCCGACCAAGGGAGGAAGCAATCTAAGCATCAACGCCCACAAACCTTTTGTGTTCTACTCGAGATCTCATCTACACATAGACCTAGCTCATGATGCCACTGTTCGGGAACATTGCATGGGAAACAAAAAATTTCCTATGCACACGCAGATCTATCCATGGTGATGAGCATCTACGAGAGGGAGAGTGGATCTACGTACCCTTGTACATCGCTAAGCGGGAAGCGTTAAGAAATGCGGTTGGTGTAGTCGAACGTCTTCGTGATCCAAATCACCTTGCGTCCCGCGATCCAATCACGATCCATCCCACGATCCAATCATGATCCGTCCCATGAACTTGATCACGATCCGTCCCACGAACTTGATCACGATCCTTTCGATCTAGGGCCGAACGGATGGCACCTCCGCGTTCAGCACACGTACAACTTGATGACGATCTCCGCTGTCTTGATCCAGCAAGAATGAGCAGAGAGTAAGAAGAGTTCTAGGGAAGCATGATGGCACTCCGGCGATGGTAGTGGAGCTATTCCGGCAGGGCATCGCCTAAGCGCTGCAGAAAACCGATCTAGAGGGGAAACTATGCACTGCAGGAACGAGCAGCACGTGGCTAAAAATTCTGTGCAAAAACCCTAAAACCTCCAGTATATATAAGAGGAAGAGAGGAGGAGGCTTGGCACAAGGGCCAAGACTCCAAGGAGTCGGCAAACCAGGTGGAGGAGGTGGACTCCACCTCCAATCCTAGTAGGACTAGGATTCACCCTATTTTAGCCTTTTTCCACCTTTTCTCTCTGGGCCTTTTTTCCCAAACCGCATGGGCCTTGTGTGGGACTTCCACTAGGACACTAAGGGCTGGTAAACACTCTCCCACAGCCCATGGAGCCTCTTGGGTCGAAATACCCCTCCCGATGGTCTCTCGGTACACTACCGGCACTCCCGATACACTACCGATGAGCCCGAAACTTTTCCGGCGACCAAAACAGGACTTCCTATATATGAATCTTTACCTCCGGACCATTACGGAGCTCCTCGTGACATCTGTGATCTCATCCGAGACTCCAAACAACCTTCGGTCACCACCATACATAAGTCTATACTACCCAAACGTCACCAAACCTTAAGTGTGCAGATCCTGCGGGTTCGAGAACTATGTAGACATGACCGAGACACCTCTACGGTTAATAACCAATAGCAGGACCTGGATGCCCATATTGGTTCCTACATATTCTACGAAGATCTTTATCGGTCGAACCTCTATGTCAAGGATTCAGTTAATCCCGTATGATGTTCCCTTTGTTCTTCGGTATGTTACTTGCCCGAGATTCGATCATCGGTATCTCCATACCTAGTTCAATCTCATTACCGGCAAGTCTCTTTACTCATTCTATAATACAAGATCCCGCAACTAACACTTAGTCACATTGCTTGCAAGGCTTATTGTGATGTTGTATTACCGAGTGGGCCCTGAGATACCTCTCCGTCACACGGAGTAACAAATCCTAGTCTTGATGCATGCCAACTCAATAGACACCCTCGGAGATACCTGTAGAGCACCTTTATAGTCACCCAGTTACGTTGTGACATTTGATACACACAAGGCACTCCTCCGGAATTCATGAGTTGCATGATCTCATGGTCATAGGAACATATACTTGACATGCAGAAAACAGTAGCAATAAACTGACACCATCATATGCTATGTTTGTAGTTTGGGTCTTGTCCATCACATCATTCTCCTAATGATGTGATTCCATTATCAAATCACATCACATGTCAATGGCTAGGAAACCTTGACCATCTTTGATCAACGAGCTAGTTCACTAGAGGCATACTAGGGACAAAGTGTTGTCTATTTACCCACACATGTAATGTGTTTCCAATTAATACAATTATAGCATGGACAATAAACGATTATCATGAACAAGGAAATATAATAATAAACACTTTATTTATTGCCTCTAGGGAATATTTCCAATAGAAAATCTACTTGAAGAATTAGCAATAAGTGAATGCTGTTGAGGACTTTGAAAACTCAATTATATATATAGTCAATGAGGAACACCAATTGCATAGTTTGAAGAATTTGAAAATTTGAGGAACTTGCAAACTTGAGGAATCTGAAATGACAAAAACTCAAATATTCTTAATTGACTTGCAAACATGTAACATTCTTTTCAATCAATGAAGATTAACCATCTAAGTGTAAAGAAATTAATGAAGAATTTGATTCTCAGAACCCTACGACAATTGTATGCAGTGTCTAAAATCATCATTCTTATACGGTGGGTCATGCCACCAACCATAGTTGAATTTCCAAAATGACGAAAAACTTAACTTTGAAGAATTTCAACTATGGTTGGTGGCATGACCCACCGTATAAGAATGATGATTTTAGACACTGCGTACAATTATCGTAGGGTTCTAAGAATCAAATTCTTCATTAATTTCTTCACACTTAGATGGTTATTCTTCATTGATTGAAAAAACCTTACTTCGTGTGTTGCACATCTAAGTCATCAATTTTGCATAATGGTTAGGATGTGTATTTTTGCAAAGAGCATTCGAAAATTGTAAAATATTTAGCTCACATCGCAACTTGCAAAATATTTTCTCATCCAAGGACTTTGTGAAGATATCAGCCAGTTGTTCTTTAGTGTTCACATTGTCGATCGAGATGTCATCCTTCAATACACGATCTCGAAGAAATTGATGATGAATCTGGATGTGCTTGGTCTTGAAATGCTGAACTGGGTTGTAAGCAATCTTGATAGCGCTCTCGGTGTCGCAGTATAGAGGCACATTCTTTAGCTTGATGTTGTAGTCCTTGAGGGTTTGCTTCATCCACAACATCTAAGCACAACAGGAACCAGCATCAATGTACTCAGCTTCATCAGTAGATAATGACACACAATTCTGCTTCTTCGAGGACCAACAGACTAAGGATCGTCTGAGGAAATGACATGTGCTTGTGGTTGACTTGCGATCCACATGATCACCATCTAGTCAGCATCAGAGTATCCGATGAGGTGAAGATTTGAGCCCTTGTCATACCATAATCCAAGCGGTTGTGTGTGAGCTAAGTATCGAAGAATATGCTTCACAGACTTATGGTGTGATTCCTTTGGTGTTGCTTGGAATCGGGCACACATGCAAACACTAAGCACAATATTTAGCCTAGATGCACATAGATACAATAAAGAGCCAATCATGGAGCGATATACCTTCTGATAGTAATGTTTACCATTTTCGTCAGTGCAGAGGTGGCCTTTTGAAGGCATTGGTGTTTTGGCACCTTTGTAGTCTTGCATGTTGAATTTCTTCAGGACATCCTTGAGGTATTTATATTGAGAGATGAAGATGCCATTATGTTGCTGACGAATTTGAAGATCTAAAGAAGAATTTCAACCCCCCATCATAGACATATGATATTCTTCACTCATCATATAAGCAAATTTGTCACTGTAACGTTTGTCAATACAACCAAAGATAATGTCGTCTACATATATTTGGCACATGAATAATTCATTGACATAGGATTTTGTGAAAAGAGTTGGGTCGAGTGAATCGGGTTTGAAGCCTTTTCTTCATGAGCAATTCCTTCAGAGTGTCATACCATGCCCGAGGGGCCTGCTTGAGGACATAGAGGGCCTTGTTGAGTCTGGAGACTTTGTGAGGAAACTTAGGGTCTTCAAAACCTGGGGGTTGAGCAACATATACTTCTTCCTCAAGCTTACCATTGAGGAATGCACTTTTCACATCCATTTGATATAAGATGATATCATGATGGTTAGCATAAGCAAGCAATATGCGAATATCTTCAAGTCTAGCAACAGGTGCAAAAGTTTCATCAAAGTAAATTCCCTCAACCTGTGTGTAGCCCTGAGCTACAAGACGAGCCTCAGACCATTGTCGTCTTGATTGTTGTGGTAGATCCAATTGGTACCTATGATGTTATGCTTGCGAGGATTTGGCTGCTTGACAAGTTCCCACACATCGTTGAACTTGAATTGATGCAATTCCTCTTGCATAGCTTGAATCCACTCAGGCTCCATAAATGCTTTATGAACTTTGGTGGGCTCTATGATAGAGACAAAAGCAGAATGCCCACAAAAGTTAGTCAAATGTGAAGCTTTTGAGCGAGTGAGGGGACCTGGTGCATTGATATCGTGAAGGATTTTGTCAATCTGCACTTCATTTGCCACTCTTGGATGAGGAGGTTGATGAGGCTGGGGATTTTCTTCAACACCATTTTCTTCAGGTGTATCAGCATGAATGTCCTCATTGGTTGGGATGACTTCTTCATCAGGTAGAGGTTCTTTAATGGGTATGATGTCTTCACTAGCCTTCAACTTAATGGATTCCTCAGGAGACATTTCATCTAGCACAGGAGGCAGGTGCTCTCTTTGCGAGTCGTTAGTTTCATCAAACCGCACATCTACAATTTCAACAACCTTGTTGTGATAGGTGTTGAAGACTCTATAGGTGTACGAGTCCTTTCTGTAACCAAGCTTAAAACCTTCATGTGCTTTCGGTGCAAATTTTGAACTATGGTGAGGATATTTAATCTAGCATTTAGCACTGAATACTTTGAAATAACTCACATTGGGTTCCTTATCCATGATGAGTTCATATGAAGTCTTATTGAAGAATTTGTGAAGATATACCCTGTTGATGATGTGGCAAGCAGTATTGTTGCCTCGGGCCCACTAGTGGAAAACCGACCTTTTGTCCGCATCATTAGTCCCGGTTGGCTTTTGAACCGGCACTAATGTGATGATTAGTGCTGGTTCGTGACGTGGATCATTAGTGCCGGTTTGTTACAAACCGTTAGTACCGATTGGAGCCATGAACCGGCACTAAAGGTGTGGTGGCACGCTGGCATCAGCCTGGGGCCCCACGGGAAACTTTAGTCCCGGTTGGTGGCTCCAACCGCGACTATAGGCCAGTTGGATCCATCAACTGAGACTAGAGGTTGGTCATGGCTGTGGTGGGAGTTTATTCCCACCTCTCCAAGCGATGGGCGCTCGCACCGATTTATAAGCCCACCCCTCTCTGCCTTGTTGAGTTCCTCTCAAATTGAATATAGATGCCCTTATATGGGAAATTTGACCTCAAATCAAACTGAATTCCAGTCTGATTTCAGGTCGAATTTTCCCTATATAAGCGCATCTATGTTCATTTTTTCTATTTATTATGCTATTTCAATTTTTTAAACATATTTTAACTCAAGACTTTTTCTGCATTCAATATGCACCATTCAAAGCCACATCATCACTTTTCAACCCTTTTCTGACCTCATTTACTATTTTTCATGCATTTCATGATTTATTTTGAGCTAAAATGACCCTCAATTGAAAAGTAGTGCAAATGAACTCTGAAATGGTTGAAAGTTGGCATGATATCATCATTTCACCCACATAGCATGTTATAAAAAGTTGAGAGAGTTACGGCAAAAATTGGATACACTTCGTGTACAAAATGGACAATCTTTTTCGAAGTATCAGGGTTTTGGACAAAAACTCGAATGTTACAAAGGCATTTTATTTTTTAACTTGTTTAAACTCCATAATTTTTGTGTCTTCAAAATGCACCATTCAAAGCCACATCATCAATTTTCAACCCTTTCTGACTTCATCTGGTATTTTTCATGCACTTACTGATTTTTTGAGCTAAAATGACCCTCAATTGAAAAGCAGTGCAAATGAACTCTGAAATGGTTGAAAGTTGGCCTGGTATCATCATTTCACCCACATAGCATGTTATAAAAAGTTGAGAGGGTTACGACAAAAATTGGATGCACTTCGTGTACAAAATGGACAATCTCTTTCGAAGTATCTAGGTTTCGAACGAAAACTCGCCTGTTACAAAGGCATTTCATTTTTTAACTTATTTGAACTCCATACTTTTTGCGTGTTCAAAATGAACCATTCAAAGCCACATCATCAATTTTCAACCCTTTCCGACTTCATTTGCTATTTTTCATGCATTTACTGGGTTTTTTGAGCTAAATAACCCTGAAATTGATAAGCACTACAAACGAATTCCGAAAAGGTTGAAAGTTGGCATGGTGTCATCATTTCACCCACATAGCATGTGCTAAAAATTTGAGAGGGTTACGACAAAAACTAGATGCACTTTGTGTACAAAATGGACAATCTCTTTTGAAGTATCAGCGTTTCACACGAAAACTCGCCTGTTACAAAGACATTTCATTTTATTTAAATTATTTCAACTCCAGACTTTTTTGCATTCAGTATGCACCATTCGAAGGGAGGCCATCAATTTTCAACCCTTTCCGACTTCAGTTGCTATTTTTCATGCATTTACTGATTTGTTTTGGGCTAAATGACCCTGAAATTGATAAGCACTACAAATGAACTCTGAAAAGGTTGAAAGTTGGCATGGTATAATCATTTCAGCAACATAGCATGGTCTAAAAAGTTTAGAGGGTTACGGCAAAAACTGGATGCACTTTGTGTACAAAATGGACAATCTCTTTCGAAGTATGAGGGATTTGGACGAAAACTCGCCTGTTACAAAGGCATTTCATTTTTTAACTTATTTGAACTCCATACTTTTTGTGTATTCAAAATGCACCATTCAAATCCACATGATCAATTTTCAACCCTTTCTCACTTCATTTGGTATTTTTCATGCAGTTACTGATTTTTTTGAGCTAAAATGACCCTCAATTAAAAAGAAGTGCAAATGAACTCTGAAATGGTTGGAAGTTGGCACGGTATCATCATTTCACCCACATAGCATGTTAAAAAAAGTTGAGAGGGTTATGACAAAAACTAGATGCACTTCGTACAAAATGGACAATCTCTTTCGAAGTATCATGGTTTCGAACGAAAACTTGCCTATTACAAGGACATTTCATTTTTTTAACTTATTTCAACTCCAGACTTTTTGTGCGTTTAGTATGCACCATTCGAAGGGAGGCCATCAATTTCCAACCCTTTTCGACTTCATTTGCTCTTTTTCATGCGTTTACTGATTTTTTTGAGCTAAATGACTCTGAAATTGATAAGCACTTCAAATGAACTCTGAAAAGGTTGTAAGTGGGCATGGTATCATCATATCACCCACATAGCATGTGCTAAAAAGTTGAGAGGGTTACAGCAAAAATTGGATGCACTTCGTGTACAAAATGGACAATCTCTTTTGAAGTATTAGGGTTTCAAACGAAAACTCGCCTGTTAATAACACATTTCATTTTTTTAACTTATTTCAACTCCAGACTTTTTGTGCGTTCAGTATGCACCATTCGAAGGGAGGCCATCAATTTTCAACCCTTTCCGACTTCATTTGCTATTTTTCATGCATTTACTGTTTTTAGCTAAATGACCCTGAAATTGATAAGCACTTCAAATGAACTCTGAAAAAGTTGAAAGTTGGCATGGTATCATCATTTCACCCACATAGCATCTGCTAAAAAGTTGAGAGGGTTACGGCAAAAACTGGATGCACTTCGTGTACAAAATGGACAATCTCTTTCAAAGTATGAGGGTTTCACACGAAAACTCGCGTGTTACAAAGACATTTCATTTTTTAACTTATTTCAACTCCGGACTTTTTGTGCATTCAGTATGCACCATTCGAAGGGAGTCCATCAATTTTCAACCCTTTCCAACTTCATTTTCTATTTTTCATGCATTTACTGATTTTTTTTGAGCTAAATGACCCTGAAGTTGATAAGCACTTCAAATGAACTCTGAAAAGGTTGAAAGTTGGCATGTTATCACCATTTCATCCACATAGCATGTGCTAAAAAGTTGAGAGGGTTACGGCAAAAACTGGATGCACTTCGTGTACAAAATGGACAATCTCTTTCGAAGTATCACGGTTTCACATGAAAACTCGCCTGTTACAAAGACATTTCATTTTTTTAACTTATTTCAACTCTAGAATTTTTGTGCGTTTAGTTATGAACCCTTTCAGACTTCATTTGCTATTTTTCATGCATTTACTGATTTTTTTTAGCTAAATGACCCTGAAATTGATAAGCACTCCAAATGAACTCTGACAAGGTTGAAAGTTGGCATGGTATCATCATTTCACCCACATAGCATGTGCTAAAAAGTTGAGAGGGTGACGGCAAAAACTGGATGCACTTCGTGTACAAAATGGACAATCTCTTTCGAAGTATGATGATTTTAGACGAAAACTCGCCTCTTACAAAGACATTTCATTTTTTTAACTTATTTCAACTCCAGACTTTTTGTGCATTCAGTATGCACCATTCGAAGGGAGGCCATCAATTTTCAACCCTTTCCGACTTCATTTGCTATTTTTCATGCATTTTTGCTAAATGACCCAGAAATTGATAAGCACTTCAAATGAACTCTGAAAAGGTTAAAATTCAGCATGGTATCATAATTTCACCCACATATCATGTGCTAAAAAGTTGAGAGGGTTACGACAAAAACTGGATGCACTTCGTGTACAAAATGGACAATCTCTTTTGAAGTATCAGAGTTTCAGACGAAAACTCGCTTGTTACAAAGGCATTTAATTTTTTAAATAATCCAAAAATTACCAAATTGGATATAATGATAAAACACAACAATAGTAAAAATAGAAAAAAGAATCACTGGAAAATCTATTTTTAAAGTAAAGTTATTCACAAACTAGTGATTCACACAAATTTCAAATAATTCAAACTTAAACTATTCAAATTTGAAAACTACTGCCACTAACAAAAAGTTTATAATTTTTATGACCTAACGCAAAAATATTCACTCATTAACTCTCAATAAAGCACACAAAAACTCAGAAACAAAAGAAAATAAATAAAGCAAAAAATGAAAAAATGAAAAATAATTAAAAATTAGGCCGCCTACTGGGCCGCTACGGACTACATACGACTAGAAACCCAACTTAGGCCAGGATGCAGGCCTGCAAGGCCCAGTAGGCCCAACAGGGCCGCACATATTCGATAGGCCCACATAAGCCTGCTTAGAGAGGAGCTCGAGGGAGCAGCCGCAACGTGGCTTATAAACCAGTGTGGCTACCCCTCGTTTGGCGAGATGGGACTAAAGTTCCCCTACACCGCACCTGCGCGAGCACCACCTTTAGTCATGGTTTGTGGCTCCAACCACGACTAAAGACCCCCTTTAGTCGCGGTTGGAGTCACCAACCACTACTAAAGGTCAATTTTAGCCAGCCCAAGCGGCGGGAAGCCAAACCTTTAGTTGCGGTTGGTGGCTCCAACCGCGACGAAAGGGGGTCTTTAGTTGCGGTTGGAGCCACCAACCGCGACTAAAGGCTTTCATATATATAACGCCAGTTACGAAAAATTCACCATCCCCTCCATTCGACGCCATCCGCTCCATTCGACGCAACCAGGCTGCTGCGCATCGCCGCCTGCCCCATTCGACGCCATCGCGGCCCCTGACACCGGAGCTCGTTGCCGCCCCCGATGCCGGACACCCACGACTCCTTGCTGATCCCCAACTCTAGACGCGTCCTGCTTGCCGATCCCTGACTCTGGACGCATCCTCCTCGCCGATCCCCGACGCCGCCCGCGCCCGCTCCTCCCAGATCTCCTCGCTATTCTACCGCCTGCCCCGACGCCATCACCGCCCCTGACTTGTCTCGCCTCACCGTTCCCCCGATGTGAGCTCCTTTCCTCCCTCTCCCCTCTCCCTCGCCCCCTGCCGCCATGGCCGCCCCTCCCTGAGCCATTTTGACATTTTGACATTTTTGACATTTTGACATTTTTTACATTTTGACATTTTTTACATTTTGACATTTTTAGTATATATGTTTTAGTATATATGTATAGCAATTTTGACATTTTTATTGTATGTTTTAGTATGTTTTAGTGTATATGTATAGCAATTTTGACATTTTTATTGTATGTTTTAGTATATATATAGCAATTTTGATATTTTTAGAAGAATTTTGACATTTTTGACATTTGAGGAATTAATTAGTATAATGTATGTATGGAAATATTGAGGAATTTTGACATTTTGATACAATGTAGAAATTTATGGTTTAGGGTTTATACGATGTAGAAATTTTGACATTTTGACATTTAGGGTTTAGGAATTTGACATTTGATCCAATATATGTATAGCAATTAGTATATGTATGTATAATGTATAGAAAACATTTGAGGAATTTTGACAAAGCATAGAAAAAAGTTTCTAATGTATTTGCAAAATCAAGTCAAAAACAATTACAAAAATCACAATCAAGCATTTATTTTTTTTAAATTTGCATAGAATTTCTTCTTGGAGTCAACGATGTCTGGCCCCCATCCCCATCGTCAACTCGTTCACGACGACGTCCTGCTTTAGAGGCGCGACGTTCGGGACTGGGCCCCGCCTGGATGGCACTAGGAGGTGCTACCTTGAAGGGCACGTAGCTTGGTGAGGAACCCGGGTCCCGTCGTCGACCCGGATCTTCTTTGCTGGCGTTCACGTGGGCCATTGTCGGTGCCGAGGCAGCCGGCCCCGCCGAAGGTGGTACGCCGCCGTGTCAGGGAGGAGGACGAGCACGTCCGTCGGTACATGCATGCGTTGGACGTCAGGTTCTCCAATACCTGGAAGGTTCTTCAGGGATCTCACCCGAGCTATGATCCTGTCATAGTTCCTTCTCTTTGGGTGTCCACCGCCTGCCGCGCGAGACGTCAACAAGATCTGTAGTAGTGATATTATATAATTAATAATATTCAAGATGTACTAGTGATAATATTCGAGATGTATTCGAGATTATATTCGATAATATTCGAGATGATTTATTCGAGATTATATTCGATGATGCATATTATGTACTATGATTAAGTTTTCCTTATTGATTGCATGCATTCTAATTTGAATACTAAATTGTTTATCTTTCTTCTGGGTTAGTTAAATATAAGCTATGGACAATACCGACAGAGAAGGAGAAGAGGCTCTATTCGACATCATACGCTCCACAAGCCCAGAGCATGAACATGAATCTGATGATGGCTCGCAATATCTGAACAATTCCGGTGAGGGTTGTATGTTTAATGAAGACGAAAGAATTGATGAATTCGACAACGATGTTGACGAAGAAATTGTTCTTCAAATAACAAAGACCAGCGAGGTATATTTATTATATAAGCCATCCGATGATCATTACATGTCTTAATTGAGTTGTATATATATTAACGAATCAATATTTCTTCTTCTAGGCCTCCGAATCGAGCAACTCTTCTACAAGCGACAGGGTAAAGCGAGGCCCGGCCAAAAATTTGGACGCTGGCATAAAGTTTAGCATCAATTCCATCAATACATCAACTGGCGAACCGCTTGAACCTAAGAAAAATGCGACCAAGTTCAAGAATCAATGCGGAGTTATTGTCAGGGACCAAATCCCGATCTCCACACAAGAATGGAAAAAGGCAGCAAAGGGAGATCGACACGGAGTTACTTTTGTCGATGAAAGAGTAAAAGATGTGCTTTGGACCGAGCTGATGTCACATTTCACACTACCAGATAACTTGATAGATGCAGATATGAATAAAGTCAGAAACTATGCTCTTAAAAAGATGGCGATCGCATTCAACACCTTCAAGAAAAATGCATGGGCTGCATACGTCAAAGGAAACAAGACGACTCCAAAATTCGAGGGAGCACTGGTGAAGGCAAAAGATCACTGGGACGATTTCGTGAAGTTCAAGGAATTGGAACTAGCTAAGGAATGGTGAAGAAAGAACAAGATTAATGCTGCGAAAAAGGAGTGGCACCATACTCTGGGGCCAGGTGGCTGCCAGAAGGCCCTGCCTAAGTGGGATAAATCCGAAAAAGATATGAGTAGTGCAGAGGTCACTCCAGTTACAATGAACTGCCCCCCGAGGTGTAGGACATGGTTTTACGTGCATGGAGGAAGTTGGACCCAAAGACAGGAGCTATTATGGTGAAGGCAAGTCTTAAAAAAGAGACAGATGAAATTTTGATGAAAATAGAAGAAGCTCGGGCGGGGGTGTTCATGCCCAACAGAGAGGACGACGAGCTTACGCGTGCCCTGAAGAATCCTGAACGCCCAGGAAGAACACGAGGGAAAGGCATTGCTCCGTGGTTTGAGGGGTTTGCTGGATGGAACGACGACTATAGAAGACGTGCGAGAAAGAAGATGCAGGAGGATCGGAAGAAGAAGGAGGAAGCACTCCGCCTTGAAGGCCTCGAATCAAAGCACCTGGAGTTGAAATCCAGAGTCAGGCGGCAGCAGGAGCAGATCGACTCACTCAGCCAGGAAAGGGCGTCTCAGCGAAAGCATGATAAGATCGATCCATCATTGGATACCACCATCCCATCTATGCCGAGAAGCAGCGTGGGTTCCGCCCCGGCCGATATCGATGACGATGCACTGCTAGCTAAGTACCCTGTGGATGATATCAAAGACAGGACTAACTGTGAGCTACACATGAAAGTGAAGAACTTATCCATGAAGGTGGCGGACGGCTATGCTTTAGCAAATCCCCCAGAAGCAACCTTCCATTGCAATCCCATTCCAGCTGGCTATGCTCATGTCGGGGTTGATGAAGTGATGTCAGCATATCACGAGCTACAACTTGACATTCCTTGAGGTGACGAGGAGAGAACACTGGGAGAGGCCATACATCGTATCATTCTATGGAAAAAGGATTGCATCGTCTTTCCAAGGCCACCGACTCCTCCTCCTCCAAGTCGCCGCCGCGTTAGTCGACTCCGACTCCTCCTCCAAGTCCGGCACCGCGTCAGCCGACTCCTCCTCCAAGTCTGGCACGACATCAGCCAACTCCTCCTCCTCCAAGTCCGTCACCGCGTCAGCCGACTCCTCCTCCAGGTCCGGCACGGCGTCAGCCAACTCTTCCTCCTCCAAGTCCGACACCGTGTTAGCCGACTCCTCCTCCAGGTCCGGCACGGCGTCAGCGTGCTCCGTCGACTCAGCGTGCTACGTCGCCGAAGCAACAATGGAAGAGAGAGGCCGCAGCTACGACGACTAGCGTACAACATGCAAGAAATTCAAATATGGTCCAAGCATCCTCAAGCCTCTTTCGAAGTTGCCTTACCACCTGACCGACAAGGAACTCGACAGCGCAATGGATGCCAAGTTGAAGGCCCATTTTGGACCGAAACCGCCACAGCCTCCAAGGAGGAAGTACCTGAGCATGTCTCACAACACTTCATTGATATGGCTCGATCGGCTCAGAAGGACAGCGACTATATGCGGTCTATCAAGAAGTCATATGTTGCAGGACAAAAGGAGTCGAGCTCAAGCTCGAGCCAAGGAGTTGGCAAAAAAGCGGGAAAACTATCCCCCAGCTGGGAGAACAGGCAGTGCAATCGATTCCCCCGCTCATTGTATAAACACCTGTGAGTACCACCGGTCAGCCAGAAGTAACCGAAGACCATATTAGGATGGCTAAAGAGGTCGGTGTCACTGTTGAACAACTCCTAGGCCTTGAGGAAATGCCCGTGCTTAAAGAGTTAGAAGTGAAATATCAATATGCCCGCGGCAAACCTCTGGTCAAGCCTAAAGATGCCAAGCTTCTACCAACAAGAATGTATGAATTGCATACGTGGTACATGCAAATAATAGCAAATACCAATGAAGAGTTCCTCATGGTGAGAGTCCAAGAGACGCATTACTTCCATAAAAACAATGTGTGAATTAATTATGCAGAGTTGTTTCAGTTATTCAATCAAGATGCACTCGACAAATCTTTAGTCAGCTGCTATTGTCTGTAAGTGATTTCTTGCTATAATTTAAGTCTCTAGCTAGTTGTGTTCTCGTTCATTACCTGGAATTATCCTCACTATATTCGTTTTTGTGGTATTATGCAGAATGAAGATGTATGAAATGAAATAAGCTGGACGCTATGGCATTGGGTTCATTGACCCAAATATGATTAATCAAAAGATATGGGAAACTTGAT
This sequence comes from Hordeum marinum, assembly GCA_022496015.1. Taxonomy (NCBI): domain Eukaryota; kingdom Viridiplantae; phylum Streptophyta; class Magnoliopsida; order Poales; family Poaceae; genus Hordeum; species Hordeum marinum. Next base: position 420,410,076 of record CM039675.1, read on the forward strand.
ATACGAGAAAAGACACAGGGAAAAAAATGCTAGAATTTTTATCCATCTAAACACCCAACCAGAAATACTACTTCCTTACAACTTCGGGTGAATGTTACTATATATATATATTGTACTACAAATTCTAATTTTTGCTTACTAGATGTTAGTAAGTGTTGTTGATGAGTTATGTAGTTACCACTAGATCTTGTTAATCATTGAAGATGACAATCGAAAAGTTCAAGTGCTCGAGTCGCTATTAAAGGATCCATACGAATACGCTATCGTGAGGGGGATGCTTGACAGGTAATTTCAATCATTATCACACTATGTCGGCCTCTTTAATTACTTCATTTCTTGATATCAACTAGTTAATAACTCATTTATTCATTTTCTTTGCCGGCGGACAGGGCTTGGGCCAAGTTCATCAAACAGGTCCCAGGCGACTGGGCACAAGAACTGAAATGGGTGCTACCCAAGGTAATTAAGTACTACTAGCTAGCTAGATATGTCTGTGCATGTCTTTAATTCTAGTTTTAATATCATTATCATGCTTGATTACTTATTACCTGATTGAATTTTATTCTTGTAAAGTGCATGGTGCAGGAGCAGGGGAATAGTTTATGAGGATACTGCATTTGCGAGAACATTCGCATGATCACGTCTGAAAGGAGCAGAAACGAAAGAAATCTTTGGGTACGTTTGCCAGAACACTATCCATAATTCTTTTTATCATGATCTAGCTAATATATATACACACAACAAATATATTCATCTTGATCTTCATCTTGTAGCTAACGGAGATGCAGGGCCAGCTCATACCAGTGGCTCGGGTATGAGCAATTCAAGAGGAATTAGCCGGATTTCTGGTCGACCATGTCATAGATCCCAAAGGAGAATACCATTACAAGATCTTCAGGGATTAGCTGGATTTCTGTGGGGCCTGCATATATATATGTAATGATTCTCAAATTGTAAGAGAAAATGTATATATATATGTATGTGAATGGTAGTCGTACTAGCAATTCGATGAGATATATATATATGATCGCGGTTCTATGAGAAATTCTATTTATATTTATTTATATATATATATATATATATGCACATGCACAACGTGTGTATAGTATGTAAGTAGTAGTGTAATATATGTTTGAAATGAAAATTAATTAAATGGAAAACACAAAATTAAAAGGAAAATTAAACCATAATTAATTCATAAACCCCTATAGAATTAAAAGGAAAAATAAAACAAAACAAAAAAACCAAATACTTTTAGTCCCAGTTGGTGTTACCAACCGGGACTAAAGGTCCCCCGGCCCACGACACCGTCGGATGCCACGTGGAGCGCCTTTGGTGTCGGGCCGTGTTGAACCGGCACTAAAGGGGGGGTAGGGTATAGTCCCCACCCTTTAGTGCCGGTTCGAGAACCGGCACTAAAGGCCCTTACGACTCGGACAATAGGTCGGTTCTGCACTAGTGGCCAGAAGTGGCAACGAGTCTTGTATTCATCAAGCATAGTGCGAAGTGATCTCAACAAGGGTCATGTTCTGCGCTCCACGAGGCCATTCTGCTGAGGAGTATATGGGGCAGATAGCTCATGAGTAATACCAAGTTCATCAAGATATTCATCAAGACCAGTGTTCTTGAACTCAGTCCTATTGTACCTCCTGATGTGCTTGATCTTGACGCCGAAGTTTGTTGAGGCCCTTAAAGCAAATCGTCTGAAGACATCCTGGACCTCATACTTGTACATAATAATATGCACCCAAGTGTAACAAGAGTAGTCATCAAAAACAACAAAGCAATACAAACATGAAGTATTTGTTAGTGTGGCATAATGAGTGGGGCCAAAGATGTCCATGTGAAGCAATTCAAAGGGTCGGGTAGTGGTCAAGATAGTCTTTGAGGGATGCTTGGATCTGGTCATCTCTCTAGACTCACAAGCACCGCAGAGATGATCCTTGAGGAATTTGACACCTTCAATGCCTATGATGTGCTCTTTCTTCACAAGCGTGTGCAAGTTCCTCATGCCAGCATGTCCAAGTCGTCGATGCCAAAACCAGTCTTCTGAAGCTTTTGCAAGTAGGCACGTGGCAGGCTAAGGACATATAGAGAGATCACAATATACAAGTCTCCTTTCATAAATCCTTCGAAGACTTCGGATTTGTCAGATTCCATGACAACAACACAACGATATTTTCCAAAGATGACAACCATATCAAGATCACAAAGCATTGAGATGGACATGAGGTTGAATTCGAGGGATTCGACAAGCATCACCTTATCCATGTGTCAATCCTTCGAGATAACAACCTTACCTAGGCCCAATACTTTGCTTTTTTCCTTTGTCAGCGTAAGTGATATGCTTCCGATGAGATGGAGCTAGTGGTATATTAATCAGTAGACTCTTGTCACCAGGCATGTGGTTTGTTCATCCATTGTCGAGGGCATACTCGGTAGCTTTAGACGTTTCATCCTGCAGATGAATTAGTACAACTTACAAACGCATCTAAAGAAAAGGTCAAACTAATTCGAGACCGACTCAAGATAGCCCAATCCAAGCAGAAGAGCTATGCTGATAGCAAAGGCAAGGAGGTGACGTATGAAGTGGGAGACCGAGCATACCTTCGTGTGTCCCCACTTCGAAGAATCAAGAGGTTTGGTGTTAAAGGAAAGTTAGCACCCAGTTTCATAGGCCCCTACAAAATTCTTGAACGTAGAGGCGAAGTTGCATATAAATTGGAATTGCCAGAAGGATTGTTCGGAGTTCATGATGTTTTCCATGTTTCTCAGCTGAAGAAATGCCACGCTGAGATGGCTGATATTCCTTTGAGAGACATAGTGCGCCTAGAGGCCATACAGCTGGACAGTGATCTGACTTACGAGGAGAAGCCTGTCAGAATCCTCGAGACTACCAACAAAGTTACCCGTAGCAAGATCATCAAGTTTTTTTAAGGTTTTGTGGAGTCACCACACCGAGGAATAAGCCACCTGGGAACGCGAAGAAGATCTTCGTCGAGACCACCCTCACCTATTTTCTAGCCAACCCGAATCTCGAGGGCGAGATTCATCTTAAGGTGGGTAGGTTTGTAATATCCCAAAATTCCATTTTTGGAATGTTATGAAATATAGCTATGCATCATCATCACATTGTTTGAATGAAATGGATTGTTAAAGTTCTTCTTTTGGATTTTCTAAAAGGCCACTTTCATTTTTCTATTTACTTGTTTCTCCTACTTTGAAAACCCTAGGAAATATTCATAAAAGAGAGGAGTAACATGACACTCCACACCAGGGGCATCTTTGTGAAATATTAGAACAATAAAATCAGGGGGTTATTTAAAAATTTATTGCAAAAGAATTTAAAATCAATTTAGGCATTTTTTGAAAATAATTTTTTTAAAGTATTCATTTTGGCCGTGGAAAAATGTTCATTAAATAGCATGTATTCGCCTAATCAATTTGATATATATATCTTCAATGTTTGGAAATGTTTTGAATGCCTTAATGAGATTTTAATTCTCTGGAAATTAGAAAAGGAAACGAATTTAAGGTTTTAATTAATAAACCGGCCGGCCCACAGGCCTTAACTCCCCGAGATCCCTCCGGACCGGCCACCGACGCGCACCCGCCTTCTTCTCTCTCACAGACACGTGGACCCCACCGACCGCTCGCGAGATCAGCGCGCCCATCTTCCTCCCCGCGCTCCCGACCTCGCCGGAGATCCCTCTCGCCCCGGATCTCGCTCCCCTTTCCATTTCTCGACCCCACGCCACGCCTATAAGAAGCCCTGCCCTCGTCGTGCTCCATTCCACCCCCGAACGCCCCTGCCCTCGCCAGTATACCACCACACCACCTCGCCGGAGTTCGGTTCTCAACCGAAGCCACCGGAGCTCGTGGTCGTCGCCCCTGTCGCCCCAGCCCCAACCGACGCCACCAATCGTCGCCGGAGCTTCGCCGCCGTCCCCTGGACTCTTCGGACGCCGCCCTCGACCACCACACCACCGTCCCTGACCACCTTCGACGTTTCGCCGCCGTTGACATCGCCGGAGCCCCGACCTCCTTCTCTGTAAGCCACCCCCCTCCCGTAGCCATCAGATCAAGGGTCAACGGACTAGATTAGAAGTTTTAAACGCCGAAACATTTTCTTCTAGCGTCCGGTTGTCCTCTCGCAAACACCCACGCGCACATGGCTTCGGCCAATCATGGTCCGCCACGTAGCCCCTAAGTGTTAGATGGATATTTTCTTTTTTCTATTTTTGTTTTAGAAAACAGAATGAGTTCTGATTTTATTTTTGATATATGTTTTAAAATATTTAGAGTTTGTGATTGATTCTTTTTGTAACATGACACAAATTTCATGTAGTTTCTGTCTGTAGTCTTAGTTTTCAAATTTGAACTTGTAAATTTGAAGTTTTTTTAAATTGAGCAAATCACTAAAATTTGAATAACTTGACTTTAGAAATTTATTTTTGAGTGATTCTTTTTGCCACTGCTTTGTAATAGTTAGGCCTATCATCCAGCATTGTTTGAGAATTTTTAGGATACTTTAGATTTTAGTAAAAACAGATTCTGTTTAGTTTTTTTTTCTTAGTGTTTATTTGAATTGTTTTATTTTAGTTTACTTTGATTTTTGTTTTAGTTTAACTTTTTATTGTAGTTCTTTAGTTCTGTTGTTCAACATTAGGTGAACTATTTTCTGATAATAAAAATATTTTAATTTGTTTTGTGCTCTAGTTTAAATAGGTAAACCTTGTTTTCACCATTAGTATTGTTTAGAAAAATGTTTTGTAGTAATCTTTTTTGCACAAAATTTTTATAGTGAAATAGGTCCTGTTTTCTAATAAAATGTTGTATTTTCTTTTCTGTTATCTATTGGTAAATTGCTGAAAACCAGTTTGTCTTATTATATCTTAGTAGATATTTTGCCACCAAAACTTTTGGAGTCTTCTACTTTGTTTTGGTTTCTTTCTTTTAATTTTGCTATTGATTGTTACTGTATTATTAGTTTACCTTTCTGTTGAGTGAATTGTATTGTGGTTATGCTTATTGTGTGCTTTGTTTGATTCGTTAGATCATCCGGAGTGCGAAGCTTGTTATCTAGAGTCACTTGAGTACGAGGATCGTCAGCAAGGCAAGTCACTTTGATCATATTTACCCATGTTTTTATTGCATTAGTTCTACCATCTCCCCAATTGCATGCAAAGTAGGTAATGGGAAACTTGGTTACTTGATGTAGTATCATGTGGTAGGTTTCACCCTCACCCTTTGACACTTTGGCCCCGGGAAACGTTGATTTAAATTTTGCTATGCTATTAGTAGACGGGGTTGGTTGAGTGTCTCATGAGAGTTGTGAGATAATAATTACAAGACCTACTTGATGAACAAGACTTCAAGACTCCGAGTTTTCAACATACCTCTGGGTGGATGATGGTTGAACGGCATCCTGGAGAAGCCAGTGGTTAGCCTAGGTGTTGCTGGAGAAGTGCCAGTATTCACGCGGAAAGGTCCACCCAGGCACAAAGAGATGGATGGATGCTTCAAGACCCACGGCTTACCTGCACAGCCACAAGCCATTATGGGCTCTGGCTTGGTTGGATATCGTGGTGACCCTAGACAAGCGGTGCTACGAGATGTAGAAGAACGGTAGGAAAGTATGGGCACCGACAGAGTCTCAGGGAAACCCTTTAGAAGACCATGTCTTGGTCATCCGTTTCTCAAACACCCTGAAGTGCGAGAAATTTAACGGAGGCGATCAAATCTTGTGGGGAACGTGTGCAAAACTCTGCAGAGTACCCAAACCTAATCAATTAGCCGTGTCCACGGTCATGGACAACTTGAGCCAAAGGAACTGAAACTATTTGGAATTCTCAACACAAAGTATTATATTGATGTGGGTATTAATGACAACTTGGGTATGAGAATTGGTTGGTGGAACCATCTCATTAATCAACCAACAAGGTAGTAATAACTTTTGCTATGCCCTCTCTTGTTGTAGGAAAAATTGGCTTTATGCAAAAACTTACTACCCCACCTGCCATATATGCATATAGATTAGATGATTACTTTTACCCTTTTGTGACATTGCCGGCATATTCAATATGCTGATCTACACGACTGCAATGTATTATGTTGCAGAGTATTTTTCCGACCAGGAGTGAGGATACGCTCTACGCTCGGTGAGATGCCCTTGGAGTCAGATGGACTCAACTATCTTTGAAGCTTCCGCAAGACTTTGGTTTAGTATATCTCATGAGTTGGCCTTCAGCCACTTTATTGTAATCTTTATTGTAATAAAGAACTCGATATGATATTTTCGATTAATAAAGTTGTGTGATTTCCCTTTGATATATACATTGATGTACCGTCTGTGTACCAGCATGATCTTGGGATGGTACGGAAACACCGGAGATTCGACCTTTAAGGTCAGGTCGCTACAGAGACGGGTATTTGTCACTCCGTATGACGGAGAGGTATCTCTGGGCCCACTCGGTAAGACATCATCATAATGAGCTCAATGTGACTAAGGAATTAGCCATGGGATGATGTGTTACGGAACATGTAAAGAGACTTGTCGGTAACGAGATTGAACAAGGTATAGGGATACCGATGATCGAATCTCGGGCAAGTATCATACCAATAGACAAAGGGAATTGTATACGGGATTGATTGAATCCCCGACATCGTGGTTCATCCGATGAGATCATCGTGGAGCATGTGGGACCCAACATGGGTATCCAGATCTCGCTGTTGGTTATTGACCGGAGAGGTGTCTCCATCATGTCTACGTGTCTCCCAAACCTAGAGGGTCTACACACTTAAGGTTCGATGACGCTAGGGTTATAGGGAAATGGTATACGTGATTACTGAAGATTGTTCGGAGTCCCAGATGAGATCCCGGTCATCACGAGGAGCTCCGGAATGGTCCGGAGGTAATGATTGATGTATAGGAAGTCCTGTTTTGGTCACCGGACAGTTTTCGGGCTCGTCGGTAGTGTACCGGAAGTGCCAGGAGGGTGCCGGAGGACCCCCGGGAGGGGTGTGACGACCAAAGGACTTTGTGGGCTGTTAGAGGAGGTGTACCAGCCCTTATTGGGCTGGCCAAGTCCTTCTGGAAAGGCCCATGTGGCTAGGGATAAAGAGATAAGGCTAAAGGAGATTCAAAAGGAAGAGATCCACCTCCCTTGTGGGAGGTGGACTCCTCCCTAGCTTCGGCCGAACCTCTCCTCCTTGGAGGAGGGGCCAACGAAGCCCTCCCTCTCCCTCCTCCTATATATACTTGAGGTTTGGGCTATTTTGAGACAAGATTTGATCTCTCTCTCCCACGGCGCAGCCCTACCTCTCTTCTTCCTCCTCCGCAGTGCTTAGGCGAAGCCCTACCGGAATACCTTGCTGCTCCACCACCACCATGCCGGTGTGCTGCTGTTGGAGCTCTTCCCCAACCTCTCCCTCCTCCTTGCTGGATCAAGGCGCAGGAGACGTCACCGGGCTACACGTGTGTTGAACGCAGAGGTGTCGTTATTCGGCGCTTAGATTGGAATCCACCGCGATCTGAATCGCTGCTAGTACGACTCCACCAACCGTGTTCTTGTAACGCTTCCGCTTAGCAATCTTCAAAGGTATGAAGATTCAATCTCTCCCCACTCGTTGCTGGTTTCTCCATAGATAGATCTTGGTGATTAGGAAATTTTTTGATTTACTACTACATCTCCCAACAGTGGCATCATGAGCTAGGTCTATGCGTAGAATCCATGCACGAGTAGAACACAAAGTTGTTGTGGGCATCGATCTTGTTAATTTGCTTACCACTACTAGTCTTATCTTTATTCGTCGGTATTGTGGGATGAAGTGGCCCGGACTAACTTTACACGTACGCTTACGTGAGACCGGTTCCACCGCCTAACATGCACTTGTTGCATAAGGTGGCTAGCGGGTGTCTGTCTCTCCCACCTTAGTCGGATTGGATTCAATGAAAAGGGTCCTTATGAAGGGTAAATAGCAATTGGCATATCACGTTGTGGTTTTGGCGTAGGTAAGAAATGTTCTTGCTAGAAACCTATAGCAGCCACGTAAAAACTTGCAACTACAAATTAGAGGACATCTAACTTGTTTTTGTAGCATATGCCTTGTGATGTGATATGGCCAAAGGATGTGATGTGATGCATTGTGATGTATGAGATTGATCATGTTCTTGTAACAGGATTCACGACTTGCATGTCGATGAGTATGACAACCGGCAGGAGCCATCGGAGTTGTCTTATTTTATTGTATGACCTGCGTGTCAATCAAGATCGCCATGTAATTACTTTTCTTTATTGCTCAACGTTAGCCATAGTAGTAGAAGTAATAGTTGGCGAGACAACTTCATGAAGACACGATGATGGAGATCATGATGATGGAGATCATGGTGTCGTGCCGGTGACAGTGATGATCATGGTGCCCCGAAGATGGAGATCAAAGGAGCAAGATGATATTGGCCATATCATGTCACTATATTGATTGCATGTGATGTTTATCATGTTTACATCTTATTTGCTTAGAACGATGGTAGTAAATAAGATGATTTCTCAATAAAATTTCAAGAAAGGTGTTCACCCTAACTGTGCACCATTGCTAAGGATCGTTGTTCCGAAGCACCACATGATGATCGGGTGTGATAGGTTCTAACATTCGCATACAACGGGTGTAAGCCAGATTTACACAGGTGATACACTTAGGTTGACTTGACGAGCCTAGCATGTGCAGACATGGCCTCGGAACACGGAAGACCGAAAGGTCGAACATGAGTCGTATAGAAGATGCGATTAACATGGAGATGTTCACCATGAACGACTAGTCCGTCTCACGTGATGATTGGACACGGGCTAGTTGACGTGGATCATGTGTCACTTGGATGACTAGAGAGATGTCTATCTAAGTGGGAGTTCATTAAATAATTTGATTATGTGAACTTAATTATCATGAACTTAGTCTAAAATTGTCATTACAATCTATATTGTAGATCCAATGGCCAATGCTAATGTCACCCTCAACTTCAATGCATTCCTAGAGAAAACCAAGCTGAAAGATGATGGAAGCAACTATGCGGACTGGGTCCGTGGTTTGAGGATCATCCTCATAGCTTCCAAGAGATTGTATGTTCTTGATGTACCGCTAGGTGACGCACCCATTTTCCTAGCAGATCAAGATGTTATGAACGCTTGGCAGTCACGCTCCGATGATTACTCCCTTGTTCAGTGCGGCATGCTTTAGAATTTAGAACCGGGGCTACAAAAGCGTTTTGAGCAACACGGAGCATATGAGATGTTCCAAGAGCTGAAACTGGTTTTCCAAGCTCATGTCCAGGTCGAGAGATATGATGTATCCGACAAGTTCTTTAGTTGTAAGATGGAGGAAAACAGTTTTGTCAGTGAGCAAATACTCAAAATGTCTGGGTTGCACAACCGCTTGACTCAGCTGGGAGTTAATCTCCCGTATGACTCGGTCATTGACAGAATCCTCCAGTCGCTTCCACCTAGCTACAAGAGCTTTGTGATGAACTACAACATGCAGGGTATGGAGAAGTCCATTCCTGAGTTGTACTTGATGCTGAAATCAGCAAAGGTCGAGATCAAAAAGGAGCATCAAGTGTTGATGGTAAATAAGACCACTAGTTTCAAGAAAGTCAAGGGTAAGAAGAACTTCAAGAAGGACAGCAAAGCTGTTGCCGCGCCCGGTAAGCAAGTTGCCGGGCAGAAGAACAAGCGTGGACCCAAGCCTGAGACTGAGTGCTTTTATTGCTAGGGTACCGGTCACTGGAAGCGGAACTGCCCCAAGTCTTAGCAGATAAGAAGGCCGACAACGTTAAAGGTATATGTGATATACTTGTTATTGATGTGTACCTAACCAGCGCTCGTAGTAGCTCCTGGGTATTTGATACCAGTACAGTTGCTCACATTTGTAACTCCAAGCAGGAGCTACGGAATAAGCGGAGACTAGCAAAGGACGAGGTGACGATGCGCGTCGGGAATGGTTCCAAGGTCGATGTGATTGCCGTCAGCATGCTACCTCTACAACTACCTTCGGGATTAGTTTTAAACCTCAATAATTGTTATTTAGTACCATCTTTGAGCATGAACATTGTATCTGGATCTCGCTTGATGCGAGATGGCTACTCATTTAAATCTGATAATAATGGTTGTTCTATTTATATGAGAGAAATGTTTTACGATCATGCCCCGCTGGTCAATGGTTTATTTATGATGAATCTCGAACGTGATGTTACACATGTCCATAGTGTGAGTACCAAAAAGTGTAAGGTTGATAACGATAGTCCCATTTACATGTGGCAATGCCGCCTTGGTCATATTGGTGTCAAACGCATGAAGAAACTTCATGCTAATGGACTTTTGGAGTCTCTTGATTTCGAATCATTTGACACATGCGAACCATGGCTCATGGGCAAGATGACCAAGACTCCGTTCTCCAGAACAATGGAGCGAGCAACTGACTTGTTGGAAATAATACATACCGATGTATGCGGTCCAATGAGCATCGAGGCTCGCGGTGGCTACCGTTATGTTCTCGCCCTCACTGATGACTTGAGCAGATATGGGTATGTCTACTTAATGAAACATAAGTCTGAAACTTTTGAAAGGTTCAAGGAATTTCAGATTGAGGTAGAGAATCAATGTGACAAAAAAATAAAGTGCCTACGATCTGATCGTGGCGGAGAATATTTAAGTCATGAGTTTGGCACGCACCTAAGGAAATGTGGAATTGCTTCACAACTCACGCCGCCTGGCACACCTCAGCGAAATGGTGTGTCTAAACGTCGTAATCGCACTCTATTGGATATGGTGCGATCTATGATGTCTCTTACTGACTTACCGCTATCATTTTGGGGATATGCATTAGAGACTGTCGCATTCACATTAAATAGGGCACTGTCAAAATCTGTTGAGACGACACCGTATGAATTATGGTTTGGAAAGAAACCTAAGTTGTCGTTTCTAAAAGTTTGGGGATGCGATGCTTACATGAAGAAACTTCAACCTGAGAAGCTCGAACCCAAAGCGGAAAAGTGTGTATTCATAGGATATCCCAAAGAGACTATTGGGTATACCTTCTACCTCAGATCCGAAGGCAAAGTCTTTGTTGCCAATAATGGATCCTTTCTCGATAAAGAGTTTCTCTCGAAAGAAGTAAGTGGGAGAAAAATAGAACTTGATGAGGTAATTGTATCTCCACTCGAACCGGAGAGTAGCGCAGCACAGGAAGTTGTTTCTGTAGAGCCTACACCAGCTAGAGAGGAAGTTAATGATGATGATCATGAAACTTTAGATCAAGTTACTATTGAACATCGAAGGTCCACCAGGACACGTTCCGCACCAGAGTGGTACGGCAACCCTGTCCTGGAGATCATGTTGTTGGACAACGATGAACCTTCAAACTATGAAGAAGCGATGGCAGGCTCGGATTCCAACAAATGGCTTGAGGCCATGAAATCCGAGATAGGATCCATGTATGAGAACAAAGTATGGACTTTGGTGGACTTGCCTGATGATAAGCGAGCCATTGAAAATAAATGGATCTTTAAGAAGAAGACTGACGCGGATGGTAATGTGACTGTCTATAAGGCTCGGCTTGTCGCTAAGGGTTATCGACAAGTTCAAGGAGTTGACTACGATGAGACTTTCTTGCCCGTAGCGATGCTGAAGTTTGTCCGAATCATGTTAGAAATTGCCGCATTTTATGATTATGAGATCTGGAAAATGGACGTCAAAACGGCATTCCTTAATGGCTTCCTGAAGGAAGAACTGTATATGATGCAGCCGGAAGGTTTTGTCGATCCTAAAGATGCTAACAAAGTATGTAAGCTCCAGCGCTCCATCTATGGGTTGGTGCAAGCATCTCGGAGTTGGAACATTCGCTTTAATGAGGTGATTAAAGCATTTGGGTTTGTACAGGTTTATGGAGAACCTTGTATTTACAAGAAAGTGAGTGGGAGCTCTGTAGCATTTCTCATATTATATGTGGATGACATACTGATGATGGAAATGATATAGAACTTTTGGAAAGTGTAAAGGCCTACTTGAATAAATGTTTTTCAATGAAGGACGTTGGAGAAGCTGCTTACATATTAGGCATCAAGATCTATAGAGATAGATCGAGATGCCTCATAGGTCTTTCACAAAGCACATACCTTGACAAGATATTGAAGAAGTTCAATATGGATCAGTCCAAGAAGGGGTTCTTGTCTGTGTTATAAGGTGTGAGATTGAGTACGACTCAATGCCCGACCACGGCAAAGGATAGAGAAGAGATGAGTGTCATCCCTATGCTTCAGCCATAGGCTCTATTATGTATGACATGCTATGTAACAGACCTGATGTGAACCTTAACATAAGTTTGGTTGGGAGGTACCAAAGTTATCCCGGAGCGGAACACTGGACAGCGATCAAGAATATCCTGAAGTACCTGAAAAGGACCAAGGAGATGTTTCTCGGATATGGAGGTGCCGAAGAGCTTGTCGTAAAGGGTTACATCGATGCTAGCTTCGACACAGATCCGGACGACTCCAAATCACAAACCGAATACATGTATATTTTGAACGGAGGGGCAGTCAGCTGGTGCAGCAGCAAGCAAAGTGTCGTGGCGGCATCTACATGTGAAGTGGAGTACATAGCTACTTCGGAAGCAGCAAAGGAAGGAGTCTGGATGAAGGACTTCATCACCGACCTAGGAGTGATTCCCAATGCATCGGGCCTGATGACTCTATTCTGTGAGAACACTGGAGCTATTGCCCTTGCGAAGGAGCCCAGGTTTCACAAGAAGACAAGACACATCAAGCGCCGCTTCAACTCCATCTGTGATTACATTCAGGAGGGAGATATAGATATTTGTAAAGTACATATGGATCTGAATGTCGCAGATCCGTTGACTAAACCTCTCTAACGAGCAAAACACTAGATTATTGACTCTAGTGCAAGTGGGAGACTGTTGGAAATATGCCCTAGAGGCAATAATAAAATGGTTATTATTGTATTTCCTTGTTCATGATAATTGTCTATTGTTCATGCTATAATTGTATTAACCGGAAACCAGAATGCATGTGTGAATACATAGACCACAATGTGTCCCTAGTGAGCCTCTAGTTGACTAGCTCGTTGATCAATAGGTGGTCACGATTTCATGACCATGGACATTGGATGTCGTTGATAACGGGATCACAGCATTAGGAGAATGATGTGATGGACAAGACCCAATCCTAAGCATAGCACAAGATCGTGTAGTTCGTCTGCTAAAGCTTTTTCAATGTCAAGTATCGTTTCCTTAGACCATGAGATTGTGCAACTCCTGGATACCATAGGAATGCTTTGGGTGTGCCAAACGTCACAACGTAACTGGGTGGCTATAAAGGTGCACTACGGGTATCTCCGAAAGTGTCTGTTGGGTTGGCACGAATCGAGACTGGGATTTGTCACTCTGTATGACGGAGAGGTATCTCTGGGCCCACTCGGTAAGACATCATCATAATGAGCTCAATGTGACTAAGGAGTTAGCCATGGGATGACGTGTTACGGAACGAGTAAAGAGACTTGCCGGTAATGAGATTGAACAAGGTATAGGGATACCGACGATCGAATCTCGGGCAAGTATCATACCGGTAGACAAAGGGAATTGTATACGGGATTGATTGAATCCCCGACATCGTGGTTCATCCGATGAGATCATCGTGGAGCATGTGGGAGCCACCATGGGTATCCAGATCCCGCTGTTAGTTATTGCCTGGAGAGGTGTCTCGGTCATGTCTATGTGTCTCCCGAACCCGTAGGGTCTACACACTTAAGGTTCGATGATGCTAGGGTTATAGGGAAATGGTATACGTGATTAACGAAGATTGTTCAGAGTCCCGGATGAGATACCGGACGTCACAAGGAGCTCCAGAATGGTCCGGAGGTAAAGATTGATATATAGGAAGTCCTGTTTTGGTCACCGGAAAGTTTTCGGGCTCATTGGTAGTGTACCGGGAGTGTCGGGAGGGTGCCGGAGGACCCCCGGGAGGGGTGTGACGACTAAAGGACTTCGTGGGCTGTTAGAGGAGGTGTACCAGCCCTTATTGTGCTGGAGAAGTCCTTCCGGAAAGGCCCATGCGGCTAGGGATAAAGAGATAAGGCTAAAGGAGATTCAAAAGAAAGAGATCCACCTCCCTTGTGGGAGGTGGACTCCTCCCTAGCTTCGACCGAACCTCTCCTCCTTGGAGGAGGGGCCAAGGAAGCCCTCCCTCTCCCTCCTCCTATATATACTTAAGGTTTTGGCTATTTTGAGACAAGATTTGATCTCTCTCTCCCACGGCGCAGCCCTACCTCTCTTCTTCCTCCTCCGCAGTGCTTAGGCGAAGCCCTGCCGGAATACCTTGCTGCTCCACCACCACCACGCCGTCGTGCTGCTGTTGGAGCTCTTCCCCAACCTCTCCCTCCTCCTTGCTAGATCAAGGCGCGGGAGACATCACCGGGCTGCACGTGTGTTGAACGCGGAGGCGCCATTGTTCGGCGCTTAGATCGGAATCCACCACGATCTGAATCGCTGCGAGTACGACTCCACCAACCGCATTCTTGTAATGCTTCTGCTTAGTGATCTTCAAAGGTATGAAGATGCAATCTCTCCCCACTCGTTGTTGGTTTCTCCATAGATAGATCTTGGTGATCGTAGGAATTTTTTTATTTACTACTACATCTCCCAACAACAAGAGCTAGGCTCGCTACACTAGAGTTTGACTCCTTCTCAGATTCCTCCTCTTCCTCATATTCTTCAAATTCTTCTCCAGAAAGCATTTCCTTGCCAATGAATGCCCGAGCCTTTCTGAAGTTCTTCTTCTTGTGTGATGAGGACTTTGAAAATGAGGGCTTTGAAGACTTTGAGGATTTCTTATTTTTCTTCGAGTCATCAGAACTATCATCCTTGTATTTCTTCTTCCTTGATTGTTTTTCCCAAAGAGGACAGTGAGAGATATAGTGACTAGACTTCTTTCATTTGTGACAAGTTCTCTTCTTGTAGTCGCTTGATGAAGATTCTGAATTCTTCATGCCACTTTTTGATGACTTTCCAAACCAACCTCTCCTTGAGAACTTCTAGAACTTCCTCATGAGCATTGCTAACTCCTAACTCGGTTCTTCAGGATCACCAATGCTACTATCAGATTCTTCGCCTTTAGATGAGGAAATTGCCTTTGCCTTCAATGCATGAGATCTTCCATAGCTTGGCCCGTAGAGGTCCCTCTTCTCAGCTTGTTGGAATTCATGAGTATTGAGTATCTCGAGTATATCAGCAAGATCAAGTGACTTGTAGTCTCCACGCCCTTGAATCATCAAAGCCAGTGTATCGAATGAGGAATCAAGAGATCTCAGTAGTTTCTTAACCATGCCATGGTTGGTGATGTCAGTGGCACCAATTGCTTGAAGCTCATTGGAGATATCAGTGAGACGATCAAAAGTTTGCTAAACATTTTCATTGTCGATTCTTTTGAAGCGATTGAATATATTGCGAAGAACATCAACTCGGGAGTCAAGTTGAGTTGAAACACCTTCTTTGACTTTGGAGAACCTATCATAGATAAGCTTAGCATATTCCAAAGCATTCACTCTATCATATTGACCTTTGCTCAGATGGCCACATATGACATTCTTTGCTTGAGAGTCGAGTTGCTTGAATCTCTTCACATCAGCAACAATAACAGTCGGAGTGATGCGGGGAACACCATTGTCCACAATGTAACCAAGATCATTGTCAATTGCCTCAAGGTTCATGCGCATCTTGTTCTTCCAGTATGGGTACTTTGTCCCATCGAAGGTAGGACATCCTGTGGAAACCTTGATCATACCTATAGTTGACATAACTAGAACTCTAGGTGGTTAAACTAAAATCAAACAGAACAAGAGAGTGCCTTGCTCTGATACCAATTGAAAGTGCATTATATCGACTAGAGGGGGGTGAATAGGTGATTTTTATAAATTCGTCACTAAGGAATTTCAACTTGAGGAATTTGAAACGTGACGAACTACTGGCAGTGGAATAAGTACTTAAGTGCATGGAAAAATAGCAATAGCATAGTCATCATGATGAAATAAAACATGCACATATTATAAGTAGCGTGATACGGGATAAGCAGGTGAAGAAGAAGGTGATTGGAGAATTTGAGATGAGGAAATTGAGAAAGTCTTCAGTCCAATTCTTCAAACAATAACGATCAATTTCAACAAGTATTCGAGGAAATAGAAGGGTTGATGAAATGGAACCATTTAGCTCGGTGAAGACAATGATTTGATGACCTACTTCCAACTGCTGTGACAGTCATACATCTGGTTTGGAGCGGCTTGGTATTTAAACCAAAGGACATATGACACACAGTCCTTATCGTATTCTCCTAGACCTAAGGTCACACATACCTCGCCAACACTTCTGGTAAGTCTTCAGGGCAGACTTCCAAAACCCTCACAAACTTGGTCACCTGGCGATCCACAATTGACTGTTAGATGCTCTAGACCATGACGCCTAACCGTCTGGAAGATACACAGTCTTCAAAGGTAACAAGCGTCGGTTCCACATAGGAATAATCTCTTCAGTGATGGTCAATCACTTTGGGTTTTGGTTGTTTGGTTTTGGGTTTTTTCCTCACTGATGATTTTATCTCAAAGTCCTCGAGGAATGGGTTGCTCTCAAATGACAAGTGTCAAGTTCTCTCTTGGAGCAGCCAACCAACTAGTGGTTGTGGGGGGCGGCTATTTATAGCCAGGGTGCAGACCGACATGATAAGACATAAATGCCCCCAATGATATGACCGTTATGTGGATGGAATATCTGGATAGCTAGTGCAAAGCACAACGACGGTAAGAATTTGAACTGTCAAAATCCTCAGGGCTTATCATATTCTTCACTGGAGGCAATTCGCACTGGCGAAATCCTAACTCCTCAGTCAGACCAATTTTCCTCAGAGACCAAAAGAACATCGTCTCTGTCATTGAGGAACTTGAATGAACCACAAGAGATTTCCAAAGGCTTCACTCGAAGGATTGGGTAGGTTGAGGCTTTTGAGTTGAGCATCAGTTGGAAATTTTTCCTTAGTATTACCTCGGCCCCCTTTAACAGTACGTTGTTTCCTATGACTTAAAGAAACGAAATGAAACAACGAAAACCAAAGTTTTCATGCTTCGTAGTCCTCGTTAATATCTTCAAGGTCACACCGAATTCTTCAGCTTCAATGTCTTCAGGGAATACCAAAGTTTTCAGCTAAAGACATTCATTTTTAGGGGTCGATAATATCCAAATATATCAATCTCCTCATCGAGTTATAGAACATGTGTATACTCGCAAACACATTAGTTCTTTAATACACCAAAATCACTAAGGGGCACTAGATGCACTAACAACATGGGACAGGTGAATTTCTCCTAAAGTATGCTCTATGTCTTCATCCTTATATATATTTTAAAATAATAGCAATTATCCAAAATAGATCCAGAGTTAACTCTCTAGATGGTGCTTGCGAGCATTTCTTTATGGAATTGCCACACCATTCAACATGCCGCCTTATTTCGTTTATCTAACTGTAGCATTTTTAATCAATCATACATTGCATTATTTCATAATACTTTTATCTAGATTCTTTAAATTACTCCATTCAGAGCAAAGTAACATCAATTTCAAAACACTTCTTTTGACCAAATGATGAATGATACTTATTCCAGGTATCAGACAACAAGTGTTTCAATTTCCAAGTATTTATATCTATGGTATTGGTGATGACATTTCTATGTTCTCACGGTTCTTAATATGTGCATACACCATGTTTCCCCCCATTGCTTCTTCAAACCACAAGATGAATCAAAGGAAGAAGTAACAGGAGAAAGTTTATATATAGAGAAAGTTCATATATCCCCAGAATCTATTTTGATCTTTGCATTTGTGTTTGCATGCTATTTATTTGGTTAAGATTACCATGGATGATATGTCTCCTTTGCACACATCCTTATTAACCTAACAGATTAGAAAAAGACTAAAAAGGCACTATGCTTAAGTTTTCATTAGGAGATAGGAGCCCTATTTGAACTGGGAGCATGGAATTGTGTTCCTCTTTCATCTTTACACCACTCGAAATTGCCTACGATGATATAGTAGATAGTATCTCCATGCGGGGTGGTGGTACTAAATTAATAGCGTCTAAAGAGATATTTTATTTTTTCGTTGTCCTGTCTTTAACCTTGTATGCAAATATTATAGTGTTCCATGGCTAAGATGTTAGCAAACTCAGTTTCTTCCCACAACTCAGCTCTATAAGGACCAGGTCTTCATTTTAAGAAATTTTAGTTTAACTAATCTGCTTTGTCTTGTATCAGTTCTTAATAAACTTGATGACCTCTATCATAGCAGATCCCATAATGTGGCTTAGGTTGGGTTCATTAGCAATAAATTCGGCTAGACTGTTACAACAAGAGGGGAAAATAAATTCATATTAGAGAAGTTCTTTTTCTTATCGATAGTGCATACTGAATAAACTGAGAATTGATCCATTACAATTCCAAACACCAAATTCAATTTGTGTAGATAAGGACAATCATAATTAATTATACGATAGTGTTTCACCTTCAAATATATTCTTGAATAGGCAATCTGTATCTTACCTTTTTTTTTGCTCGCACTTAAATTTGGCAGAAAATGAATAATAGTATTTTGTATGGACACCATTTTGCAGACCATAGCTTCAACCTTGCAAACTTACTATTTGTTTCTATGCTTCAGGATATAATGATTCTCTTTGGTTTATTAATCATAGTGATTCATTGGTGCAGCCATATGCTTCTCTTTATTTGCTCAGTTATTTCTGGACAACAACAAGATATATGCTTCCACTATAGAAAAATTGTAAATGGCAGAAATTCATTATTGCTATTTCCTAGATGGTAGACAGTGAATAGTCACTCTATCTTATGTTCCTTGCACATTTCAATACATTGAAAATTTGTTAGCAATACTGAAAGCATGGCTTGTTCATACATTCCCACTTGTGGACCAACTTATACCTACAATGTTGTGATTTCTTTGTCTAAATGAACTAGACTTAATCCATGGAGATGGCCCTATTAAAGGATATAAAAGAGTCCTATCACTCCAAATTCAATGTCTACACACATCTAAGAATGTAGGATTATAGATTGTACTGAATTCCATATAATAGGCTTCATTAAGGTAGATTGTAAACTAATTATTGGAGTACAAGTGCTGACCACATAATGCAATTCATTTATATGTCTGTATCTGAAGCCTAAGAGATTCAGGTAAGGCAAACACCACTTCTGGCTATTCAGACATTGACCAACTATTTGTCTTGGACGGTTCGGTCAGAGATGCAGTAAAGGATCACCTAACTCTATTTTAGTTTGTGTGTGATGGAGAGATTTAGTTGATAAGCTTAGTTTCTTATGTTTGGTTAATCAAAAACCAAACATGCAATTTTTCACTGTGTAGGATTTTGTATTCCATCTGGCATGGAGTTATGTTTGATCAAAATTGTTTTGGATTCTATTCTAATTAATGATGAATACACACCGATTCTGAATCATGATGATTTTTCAGTAAATGAACGCTAGCCACCGATTTCATTTCATTTACGATGATTATGTTATTTTTTGTTCTCATTGGTCAGCTTTATGTTATTATATTACATATACCCAAATGATTCTTTTCCATTATTTGTAGATATGTACCTTCCAACTAGACAATGTAACCCACCACATTCTAATCACACTAGCATCATATCCTTCATAGATTACAGCCAGTGCCTCCTCTGTCCTTCGTATTCTATGCTAGATTTACTCAAATTTTCAAACAAAAATATCAACCAAATATATGAACTAAGAAGGCTCAAGGACAGGCGCGTTGTGGCGTCATGGCTTCGCGCCTCCACATGCTACTATTACTATATTAATCTGGCTAAGCTAGGAGCCTCCTCCCTTTTTCAATTTTTTCGAGAGTGCTACAAATTTAACACGTGGCAATGATGAAAGTGTTCTAGAAAAAAATACGAACTTGCTTTAATTTTTTGGTGCGTTCAGCTAAGTTAGGAGCCTCCATTTTTGAATTTTTTTTAGGGCTCCACAAATTTGACACATAACAACAGTAAAGAGTGCCCTCAATAGTACTTCACATGAAGAATGTTTCCAGAAAAATGTGATCCCACTTATTTTTTGGGTGCATTCAGTAATTACATGTTAACATTGTTTCCGTATGAAAAATATTCTGAAAATACTTTAAATAAATCCAATACGGCAGTATATGTTAACACATCAAAGACAAAATACCCTTTTAGGTTTGTGCAATTTTAACACTGAGATGATATCTGAGAACCTCGATAAAATAAATCAAAATTTATTGGGGTTTCTAATTGATTGACGTGTTTTCATTTTTACTTTTGTTGTCATACCTCTGGCCATCTGCATCTGTCGGGTCGGTGTAGTTCTATGCGCAAGCTGTAGTGCAGGTGATGAGATACACCCCTGGGGCGGGGTAAGGCTAGTGATGGGGTTGGCGCCCACCGCCCGTGCAAAACCTCGACCGCTCCCTACATTGTGCTACCTACCTAAAACCTCCTTAGATCTGCATCGGTATATGCCAAGCACCACTGGTGAAGGGTGGAAACAGACATGGTCAAAGACACCAAGTCACGGATGCGCGCTAGCCTTTTCTCCTTTTTACTACTTTGTAATGACTTACGTGGTAGGGTCATGTGATCTACGGTTTGTTGCTTTGTTTTACCGACGCCGATGCCTTCTTGAAGCATCCACTGATTCCAACTCATCTTTATAAAAAATCTCTAGAAAATGCTCTCTCAAATCCTTTCTCAATTCTGGGTAGTTCAAGAAGCTAGGAGCCGCCTTCTTTTTTTGATTTTTCCAGGGTGCTACAAATTTTACACATGGCAAAAATGAAAGTATTCAAGATAAAAATATGAATTTGGTTTAAAAATTTTTTGGTGGATTCAGCTAAGTTAGGAGCCTCCTTTTTTATTATTTTAGGGCTCTACTAATTTGACACGTAACAACGGTAAACATTGCCCTCAATAGTACTTCACATGAATAGTATTTTCAGAACAATGTGACCCGGCTTAATTTTTTTGTGCATTCAGTAATTACCCGTTAACATTGTTTTCATACGAATAATGTTCTGGAAAACATTTTAAATATGTAAGACGGTAGTATATTTTAACACACCAAAGACAAGAGACCTTTTTAGATTTGTGCAATTTTCATGTTGAGATGATGTCCGAGAAGCATGGTAAAACAAATCAGAACCTATACGTGGTTTCTAATTGATTGACACATGTTTTTTCTATGCACACGCTGTAGTGTAGGTGATGAGATCCACCCTGGACGGGGTAAGGTTCGCGCTAGGGCTGATAATGGGGTCGGCGCCCACCACCTGTGCGCAACCTCTCCCTCTCCCTACCTAGTATTACCTACCTAAAACCTTCCTAGAATTACATACAATCCATAACATCATCAAAACAAGCAAATTATGCAAGTAAAAAACAGAACCTGTCTGAAACATAACAATCTGCAATGATCTGCACAAACACCATACTTTTGCAACTCCAAAAATTCTGAAAACTTTGGACAACCTGGGAAATTTGTATAGAAATATTGTCTAAAAAATTCAGATAAAAAATACGTTCCGGTAAAATCATAGAAATTCTGCACTGAACGCAAAAGTTTTTGTTTTTGTATCGTATCAATTCTATCTTCCAAATCAATCCCAAAGGCTTTACTTGACACAAACACTAATTGAAACATAAAAACACAATCATTACAGTAGAAATAATCATGTAAACACACCAAGACATAAAGTAAAACAAAAATTTAAAGATAACTATTGGGTTTCCTCCCAACAACCGTTATCGTTTTATGCCCCTAACTAGGCATAACGCATAGTATCAAGTGGTGTCATCTTTGACACTTCACCCATAAGTAGCTCTCACGCTAGATTCATAAGGTCATTTAATTCTATTCGTAGGGAAGTGTTCCATCCATTTATTTAATGTAAATTGTAACCTTATGTTTCTCTCTTTCATATCAATAATGACACTTATAGTTCGTAAGAAAGGTCATCCAAGTATTATTGGACACGAGTGTCAATATCAAGCACAGTGAAATCTACAGGCACGTAATTTCTATTAGAAAAAATAAGCACATCATTTATTCTATCCAAAGGTTTCATAAGGGAACCTTTCTTACGAACTATAAGGGAACAATCTTGTATATCGGTGAGACCAAGCACATCACAAAGAGATTTGGGTATAGTTGAAACACTAGAACCAATTTTGTAGGTATAGAAACTTCTAGCTCAAGTTTCTCATCATAAACTTTTATGATCGCTTCTACTATATGCTTAGTAAAAGCTTTATTTTGTTCATAAGCATTGGGTGAGATAATAATGGATTACAGAAAGGAAATACATTCTAATAAAGAGCAACTTTCATAATTAAAGTCCTTTTAATCCAAGATAGTATGCACATCACTAGTTAAAGTTTTGACCTCTCCAAACCCCATTTTTTTCATTTCTATCATTAGAATCATCACCCTCTAAACAAACGGGCCACCTTCTAGCTAAAGTTCACTCAACTCCAATACCTAGTAAACAAATATTCAATGTGATAAGTACCAATCATTTTAAGATCTTCATCATGATTGCGGTAAAAACCGGGTGGAAGAGGTTTTTCTAAGAATTCTCGCCTAGCTCTCAACCTAGAGGTCCTATTCTTACTTTCATTAATAGATATTTGGATAGATTTAATGGTCTCATTATTAAGAACTAATATATTTTTAATGGTCTTCTAAACATCACAGGATAACCTAATATTATTTCTATAAGAATTACCATAATTCTATTTTTATCATTTACCTACTCGAGGACGAGCCAGAATTAAGCTATGGGCTGCTGATATGTCTCCAACATATCTATATTTTTTGATTGTTTCATGCTATTATATTATAAATCTAGGATACTATATGTAATCATGATATTTTATATCATTTTTGGGAACTAACCTATAAACCCAGTGCCAAGTGTCAGTTCCTGTTTTCTGCATGTTTTTGGTTTTCCAGGAAATCCGTACCAAACAAAGTCCAAACGCTACGAAACTTTTTGATGATTTTTTGGACAAAGGGGACCCTGGAAGCTCCAGGAGGTGCCAGGAAGCCTCAAAAGAAGCCACAAGGCACCTCGACACGCCCAGGGGGTAGGCGCGGCGACCTACCTTCTAGGACTCTCGTGGCTCCCCCTAACCTAATTCCACCTCTATAAATCCTCAAATATTTGGAAACCTACAGAGAGCCACTCGGAAATCTTTTTCCGCTGCCGCGAGCCTTTGTTTCGACGGGAGGCCATCTGGAGACCTTTTTCGGTGATCTGTCGGAGGGGAAATTGATCTCGAAGGCCATCTACATAAACCATGCTTCCTCCATGATGATGCGTGATTAGTCCATCATAGATCTTCAATACAAAGTTCACCGCGATCCCCGCGAGGATCTATTCGATATAATATTGTTTTGCGGTAAGTTTGTTGGGATCCGATGAATTGTGGGTTTATGATCAGATTATTCATGAAAAGTTATTGAGTCTCCTATGAATTTCAATATGCATGATCGTATAGATTCGTATTTCTCTATGACCTATCGATTTGGTTTGGCCAACTAGATTGTTTTATCTTCAGTAAGAGTGGTGCGTTGTAGTAGGTTCAATCTTGTGGCGCTCTATCCTCGTGACAGAAGGATAAAACGACGGGATCTTAACATATTGCTTGTCTTATTTTGTTTACATCATGTCATCTTGCTCCAAGCATTACTTTGTTTGTTATGAACTTAATACAATAGATGCATGCTAGATAGTAGACGATTGGTGTACTAATAGTAGTAGATGTAGACTCGTTTCAGTCTACTTGTTTATGGACGTGATGCCTATATATATGATCATTGTCGTGAATAACATGTCATAACTATGTGTTTTTTTATCAATTGCCCAACAGTAATTCCTATCCACCGAATGCTACTTTCGAGAGAAAAGCCTCTAACGAATACTAAGGCCCTCGGGTCTACTTAAACTTCTAAAATAAAAATCATTTATTAACTTTCTGCACTTTATTTACTTTTATTTTATTTTGCTTTTACATTATCTATTCTATCAAGATTTAATCATTTCAATTGACAAGTTCAAGGGGCTTGACAACCCTCTTGCTAGCATTGGATGCAAGTGTTTGGTTTTGTGTGTGTAAGTGTTGTTTAAAAGGATTTGCATTGATTATCCTATTGGTTCGATAATCTTGGTTCTCATTGAGGAAAATAAATCTTTACTGTACTGCATATCCCATTCTTTTCGGGGGAAATTCCAACGCAACTCACAAATAGTAGACGGTTGTACCGAACAAAATTGTTTATTTGCTCCCCTCTTCTCCCTGAACATCACGTTTGATCTGGCTTGTCCCCTCCCTGAACATTCGAGAGATATCGGAATCTATAACTCCCAAACATGTGTTGTTTTACGTTATGGTGCCGAACGATTGTGATTACCATTAGATCGATAGACCAATCTCGGAACATGGCCTTTCTGACACGTCATCACGAATGTTGGTTCATTGAATCAAGACTCCATCCCGAACATTGTCCACCTTATCCCCTCAAAGCCTCACTTCGTCTATCCACTCGTCGGTCGCTTCCACCTCCATTGATTTCACGACTTCCCACTGTGTAGGCGGCGGCGGCGACCCTCCTTTGTCACCCGTGAGAGGTAAGAGGAGCTGGTACACCCCTTCGACGGGGCGAAGGCTATCCCTCGCATCTCCAAGAATGCGACGGAGTAGGAAGCAAACAGGCGAATCCGGCAGGCGGCAACCACGATGGGGTCATAGAGGCGTGCAATGGCTGCTCTCGCGAAGCCTGTGAGGCGGCCGCACGACGCGTACATGACGTGTTAGGGCGGCAGCGGTGTGCAGTATCGGCTCCCTGTTCTATGTCCTGGCCAAGTCCGTCGCGGTCTTCGGCACTGATGGCCTCGACCTGCACGGGAAGCGCTAGCTCATCGTTGTTGAGGCCAGGTTCCTAATGTCACTCGCGCTCGCCATTGTGCACCTCGCCATGGCCTACTGGGCGAGCAGCCGCGAGAAGCACCGGCTGCACGTTGTCCACAAAATCGACATCGAAGCAGTGAATCCCCTACTCCTCGTCCCCTCCATCCTCTTTGCCCATGTCAATTCTCGATCGCATTAAACACCATCGTCGTGATTAGTCTGTCAGTACTAGTCAGTGTCACACGTGCCAACCAAACTAGTACCAAATCCACTTTATAATAACAGATAAAATTCGTATGAACTCGAGCTTTTCAACTCATCGTGCGAGCTCGTAGGAAAGAATTCTAGATTATGTAGCACAATCCAGGCAATTCTTTGGGTGTATAGTATAGTTCATCCTTGCATTCTTCGACCAAACAACTGATCAAAAAATTTGTGTAATGCGCCAACTAGTGTAGTGTAATCCGAGGTGCACCATGGAATCTACAAATTTAGTTTACGATATATGATTAATTTTTAAACCATGGCAATTTATTATTTTTATGATGGCATTTTGATTTTTTAAACTATGCCAATTTAGTTGATACTTTTTTTGAGTATCATAGTAAAATGTAGTTCATTTTCATGGCAAATTTACTTTATTTTCCACGAAAAAATATACTCTATTTTTGCCATGGAAATTTTTATTTTTAATGGCATGAATTTTTTTATTCTATTTTGCCACGACAAATTTTTACTCTTTTTTTGCCATGGAAATTTTTGTTTAATTGATATGACAATTTTCACTTTTTAATATAAGATAATGCATGAAATAGAACTCTAGATGCACTTCTGCTAGCTGCGATGGGAACATGGCAATTTTGTAGAAAATATCAAAGATGGCAATTTTTTAGTAGAACATGACTTTTTTGTGCGGAACATGGCAAATTGTCAAACAACTCTTACTATATTTCCCATACTATTTAGTGTACTTAGATTCTGGACTCAGTTTGCCTTGAGTTGATGTTGAGTACAACATGGCAATTTTTCTGAAAATGTCAAAGCAGGTAAATTAGAGTACAACATGACATTCGTTTTCATATCTAAACCATGGAAAATTTATTTATTATGGATCATGGCAATTTATTTACTCATTTTTGCCATGCAAAATTTCACTCTATTATTTTCCATGGCAACTTCGCTTTATTGACATGTAATTTATTTCTTTTTATTTCCACAATACATGTGATATATTTGCCATGTAAATATAGGTAAATTTGCCATGGAAAAAATCCAAAAAATCTAGAGCATGGCAATCTTGCCATCATTTAAATAACTTGCCACCATTTTCTTCAAATGTATGTTCAATAGTTTGCCATCATTTTCTTCAAAAGTAGGTTAGTTTTTATCTTTCTAACACGGCAAACTTACTATATGGAGCATGGCAACATTAATTGATGGGCCATGACAAGTTTAAGTCATGTACCACGAAAAAAAATTCTTTTGTCATATGAAGACTATATATTTTTAACATAAATGACATTTTTGTATATAGATTTTGCGTTGCAAGTTTAACTCAAGTACCATGTCTTAGTTTTTGCCATGTTTGATACAACTCTAAAACTGCCATGAGAACACGATTACTAAAACATGGAAAATTTCCAGAGTTTTTAAATCATGGCAAACTTGCCATCTTTCAAATAGTTACCACCGTTTTTCTTGAAATATATATTACCATGGTCCATATAGACATGGAAAATTTATATGGCAAAATTTCCATATTTTATTTATCTCTTTTAACATGGCAAACTTACTTTTTATGGACCATGTCAAACTTAATTTATGGACCATGGCAAGTTTAATCCAAGTACCATGGAAAATTCATGCTTGACACCATGGCAAAAAAAATTACAGGCGTAAGCCTTTTTTAGCTCAGTTTCCCATGATCTATAGAACATTTTCCATCAAAGATTTTCCTATGGCCCATGACAAAAACTTTTAAATTTACATGTTTTATCATTTAATACCATGTAATTTTCACGTGTATATATCGTTTTTCTTTTTTTACCAAAAACAATTGAATTTATATTTTGTCAGCAAATTTACCGAGTATACCATGGCAAACTTTTAGTTGTGTCATGGCACTTTTGTTCCTATTTTTATTTTCTGTTGGTTGTGTCTAAGAAAAATGCAAGTACTTTTTGTGTACTGAAAGATGGGAAAGTTAATAATATTTGATCCATTGATATGGCATTGCTTAGAATTTTTTTAATACATGCTCAATGGCATTTTTTGTAGAAATCTTTTTTGTTCTATGCTATATGTCCACATTTTTTTTGTGTTTCCATAATGTCGTGGCAAATTTCCATACTCAACTGTCATGAAGTCTGCATGAACATCTTGGAAATCATTAAAAAAATTGCAATCTTCCCTTTTTGATGATTATATAGTAGTTTTCTTCATTATAGCATGTCAACTTTTTGTTCCTACAATTTTTTCAGGGGGTGCTTATCTTAGTCCAATGCATGTTTATGTCTTTTTGTGTTTTCTCTATTTGTTGGGACAGAAGCAATTTTGGGCCTACAATATTTGTAATTCTTTTTTTCAATTCAGGAAGGCAATGATGTTTCTGGGCTGGTCCGCTGGAGCGAGTGGAGCAGGTCGTCGGGAGAGGACGTTCGTACCGAGCAAAATGGGTCGTTCGCTCCCCTCTCCTCCTTGGTCATTACGTTTGATCTGGCTTGCCCCCCTGAACGTTCAAGAGATATCGATGTCCATACTCTTTGCATAAACTGCTAACTGATCGGACTAATCAGGGTATAATGCATGTGTATGGAATTTACATGATCTTATTATTTCTTAAATATACAAATGATATGATTATGTACTAAGCTTCGATCGCTCCAAAGGTACAACATTTTAGAATAATAATCCTTATACCTACACGTGCATGTCACTTGCCATGTGACATGACCCCAAAATAACAGGGTCAAGGTTGGTCAGTGAGACGATGGGGGATAAACTTCATCGCCAAGAAAGAAACATCCCGGATCACCAGCTAAGGCCCCTAAATGACCGCTCAGTGCTAAAGAAGGTGGGGTGCAAAGTCAGCCCTAAGGTTTGCCTAGAAACAACCACCCTTTAAAGAGTGCATAATAGCTCACTGATCGAGCGCCCTTGCACTAAAGATGAATGGGGCTAAGCGATCTGCCGAAGCTGTGGGATGTCAAAATGCATCATTAGGGGAGCGTTGTGTCTTAGAGGGAAGCAACCGCGAAAGCGGGGATCGACGAAGCAGAAGCAAGATTGTCGGCTTGAGTAACAAAAACATTGTGACAATCCAATGCGCCGAAAACCCAAGTGTCGGCGTCAAATTCAGCATATCTCGTAGTAGGGATCCTAAGCTAGGCGTCTTAGAGCAATGGTAACATGGACACGAGATTTTACCCAGGTTTGGGCTCTCTTAAGGAGATAATACCCTACGTCCCGCTTTTGATTATATTGATATGAGGATAGTACATAGTACAAGTATCTACCACGAGATTGTAGTAATGAATATGAGATTGTCTATCGACTAGCCTGGCCTCGTGCACTGTAGGCCTAGGATTTAGAGGAGTCCTTGTCTTGTGTGCCAAGTCTTGTGGAATCTCCCTTGTATCCGTCATGGGCTGCCCGAAGTGGCCCATTAGTGAATCATCATGGGGGTCCTCGGCCCGACCCACTGGTCGGGAGACGACGTGGTGAGTACCCCCTAGTCCAGGACACTGTCAGTAACCCCCTGAACCGGTCTTCAACTTGGGGACGCTCCTCGGTTCTTCCGAACTGTTCTTCATCTTCAGCTGTCGGTCTTGAAAACTGGTTCAATAAATCTTCCTATCTCCGATCTTGAGGATCGCCGAGGTGAATCCGAAGAGCTTACATGTCGGGCATCCGAGGAGCCCCTTTAAGTTATCGGCCTTTATTAATGCCTTCTAATTTTTTACACCACACCTGGGGTTTGAAGTGTTTCCTGTGCGGCAGCGTCCTCCCGCGTCTGAGCTCCAACGCCGAACTACATCCGAGGCGTCTTTTCACAGCCGAGCTCCAACACTATTCAGCATTCAAGGTATCCTCTTGCGACTGAGCTTTAACGCCGGACTGCATCCAAGGTGTCTTTTGTAGCCGAGCTCCAACGCTGATCGGCATCTAAGCGCCAAATGACGGGCTACGTCCGAGCTCCAATGCCGGACCGTGTCCGAGGTGTCATAGATTACCTCGGTCTTGAAAAGGTTGAAGGAGTTCATCCGAGCTTAATGTCGTAAATGCCCTCTGTGGAGTCAGCCACTTGCATCCAATCGTTATGCCAGACCGCTTCCAAGGTCGTGCACCACCTCAGTCTCAGGCTATTTTTTGCGGATATTTTCGATTGGTTCAATTTATTCTCTACCGAGAGATATAGCTAGTATCCCTCAAGGTGTGTGTCCGTTGAATGCCCGGCATGCACCTGAAGGAAAACATAAAACCGCTAATCTTGATAGCCCTTGAGACTCAGGTTGATTCACAAAATCAGCCTAAGGATCAATTCCTAGCTCTGCGGCATACCTAGGAATAGAAAGATGATGTAATATTTTAGAGGAAATAGTGATCGGCAAGTGGGCCCTTGAGAGAGGGTCTTTGAGAAGTTTCCATAATATATTAGCTTGATGACGGATGGGTACAAATGGTACCTACTGTTGTCCGAAGACACGTTTGCCCATAGTGTTGGAGATATGCCCTAGAGGCAATCATGTATGATGATATTTCCTATGTGTTTATGAATAAAGATAGTCCTTGGACATTATCATTTATGTGTATTAACAAGTATGTGACTTGTTTGTGAGACTATGCATTGTATGATGACTATCCTAAATGGTCCCTAGTTGAAAGGGTTGTGTGGACGCGCAGCCACTTAGACTAGCATATGACACAGTGGATGGTCCGGTCTCACTGACCATGTAGCATTGGATGCTAGCCGGATAATATGGACTCAGAAAGGTCTGGTCGGATTCGACATAGTCAGGTCCGAGTCGAGATAAGGTCTGAGTTGGATAGACCCAACTATGAGACGCAGCGATAGGTCATCTGTGAGTCTCTAGTACAACATACGTTCTATGTCCTAAGACCTGAGCTGGCGCATGTACACGATATGGTGAAAGACTTGCTTTGGGCCGACCAAATGCTACTCCGTGATTGGGTTGTTACAAAGGTAGGTTTCGGGCTTGTCCAGACCGATGATGCGAGACATGGTCGAGCAAGATGGGATTTGCCCCTCCGATCAGGAGAGATATACTCTCGGCCCCTCGGGTGATCCGACGTGGATAAGCATGTCCATGCGATGAGGATTATGGGATAATTCGAAGTGTTGGTCGGATTCACCGAAACGAGAAAGAGGTCGTGCTGAAACAAGGATGACCATATCGCCTTGTGCACAACAACATATATCGTGTGGCAAAGGGAACAGAAGTGTGAAGTACAGTTTCGCCTAACCAGCTTCATCGGACACTTGGAGTCGGCACGTCTTGCTAGAGGCCGCTACCGACCGCTCGATTTGGATGTCATCTGACTCGCGACCAAGTGGACGAGAACCTAAAGGGTCGCGCGCTTAAGGGAAGGAACACGTGGACTTTAGGATCCGTGCGAGGCCCAAGAGTTGAGCCCGCGCCGGATGACTATATATAGTGGAGGTGCGGCACACCCATCCGGTTGATCGCTTCGGCGCCGTCATTAGGGTTTGCATGTGTTACGAATAGCCACCTCCACTCGCAGCAACCGACCGTGTAATCGGACCTAGCAGTCCGCCGCACGGGTGTTCCTCCTGCACACGCGGATACCGTTAGAGGCGATGCACTTGCGCCGCTCCGGCGAACCTGTACGTGGGATCCGGCAACCGGCTGTTCAAGGGAGATCGGACGAGTAGGAGATGGACCACACGAACGCGCTGCCCCAACTCTACTTCCGCTGCACGGCACTACGCGTCTAGTGATAACAATCTGTGATTCATCTCCGTAGCATGTTCTTGGATGTTCTACGCGTAGGAAAATGTTAATTGGCATGCGATGCACCTACGATAGAACCCAACAGTGGTATCAGAGCCTCTGTTACAGGATTTGGATTCAGATCGGATGCATATTTGATATGTGGAGGCGGCAGATGAGATCCGTCATCGTTCATAAGATCGGCTATGTGCACGGTTGGTGAGATCAACTGCACATCGGGATAGATTCAGGCTATGTTTTCTATCAATCGGAATCAATGAGGTCGTGACACAACCTACCCCTACCGGTTGGTATCCGCCATCGGGGTTAACCGTGAAATGTAAATCCAAATTGGGTTCACGCTGATCGATGAGATCGGTCGGATCAGAAAACTCGGCATGATCGGAGTGCAGATGCAATCTTTGATTTCCGAAAATGGAGGGACCGCCATGTGCGTAGCGCCTTGTATTTCATACACAATCACACATAACCGGTAGAATGTGATTCAGTGCATGAGTTTGTTTTGTAGGTTTGATGTGAATAGTATGGCTCATATGTATGTGATGCATGTATGTAACTTAACATGACCTGCGTGTCATGATTGTCAGTCGGTAGGAGCCAAAGTGATGTCATTATATTGTATAACGACCTGCGTGTCGACTTGTGATTCTCTGTAAATTCATTACTAGTTGTAGTAGTTGGAGAACAGAGATCAAGTTCGAGGCTTTGGCGTCCTAGAGAGATGGACAAGATGGAGTTTCGCCTTGGTCATCGGAGTTGGAGCCGACTTGGAAGGATGTCCATGAAGGAGCCATACTATTTCACATATTTATGTTTATATGTGATTGATATTGCTTCTTGTTTCTATGCATGTTAGTATGGTAGAAAGATCCCTCATTAATATCAAGCACATTGCCATTCCGGATGTTGCACCTTCGCACGTCAAGTACGTCTAGTAGTGGGCTCATAAAATTGAGGTGCTACTAGGTGTCCTTGAACTGGAGGGTTCATGTCGGACACAGACATGCACTGCATCGGGTTAACTTGACGAGGCTATCAAAACGGTTTTGGGCCTTGTGGCAAAGAAGGTTGGCAGCCGGGGTATGAGATACCTACCCAACCGACAGGAGTCGTATAGAGATACGATTAGCAAGGAGTTGCTTACGAATAGGCAAGTTGGCTAGCAGTGATGCTAAAGCTCACTAGTCGCTTGCGCTAGACGGGTCCTGAATCACTGAGAGTTTGCAGAGGGTTGCCGACTTTAGTGGGAGTAGTTCTGTTTAAGGCTTGAATTACTCTACATAAACACATTGCTTAGTGATTGCATATTTTCTGTTGTAGATCAATGGCACCACCTGCTCAACCCAACTTTGCATTGAAATCAATTCTGGAAAAGGATAAACTGAATGGAACAAACTTTACCACCTGGTATAGAAATTTGAGAATTGTTCTCAAGCACGAAAAAAGGAACATGTTCTAGAGGATCCACTTCTAGAGGAACCTACCGAGAATGCTAATGCCACAACCAAGAATGCCCACCAGAAACTCGTTGATGAATCAAACGAGATCAGTTGCCTCATGCTGGCTTGTATGGAGCCCTATTTGCAACATCATTTCGAAAATATTCAGGCTTTCGATAGGACCGAAAGGTTCAACGTGTGGCAGTCCTTGACGGATTGTAAGCTGAAGGAGGATGATCCACTAAGCCCGCATGTGATCAAGATGATCAAGTATGTGCAACCTTTGGATTGGTTAGGCTTCCCACTTGGGGACGAGCTGTCCACGGATGCAATTTTGGGTTCTCTTCCACCTAGCTATGGGACGTTCGTCTCGAACTATCATATGCACGACATGGATAAGAAGGTCACTTAATTGCATGGGATGATCAAGGTGGCAGAGCAAGATATTAAGAAAGGCATGCATCAAGTGTTGATGGTGCAGAACTCGGCTAAGTTCAAGAAGATTTGGTCCAAGAAAAAGGGTAAGGCAAAGGGCACGGAGAAGGCTGTCTCCGCCGCTGAGCCAAAGTCCGGACCGAACTAAAAGACCATTTGTTTTCACTGCAAGAAAGTGTTAGAAATATGCCCTAGAGGCAATAATAAATTAGTTATTATCATATTTCCTTGTTCATGATAATCGTTTATTATCCATGCTACAATTGTGTTGATTGGAAACTCAGATACATGTGTGGATACATAGACAAACACCGTGTCCCTAGTATGCCTCTAAATAGACTAGCTCGTCGGTCAAAGATGGCTATGGTTTCCTAATCATGGACATGAGATGTCATTTGGTAACGAGATCACATCATTAGGAGAATGATGTGATGGACAAGACCCAAACTACAAACGTAGCATATGATCGTGTTAGTTTATTGCTACTGTTTTCTGCATGTCAAGTATCTGTTCCTATGACCATGAGATCATGCAACTCACTGACAACGGAGGAGTGCCTTG
Organism: Hordeum marinum; assembly: GCA_022496015.1. Taxonomy (NCBI): domain Eukaryota; kingdom Viridiplantae; phylum Streptophyta; class Magnoliopsida; order Poales; family Poaceae; genus Hordeum; species Hordeum marinum. Next base: position 420,443,579 of record CM039675.1, read on the forward strand.
TGTGTATCAAACGTCGCAACATAACTGGGTGATTATAAAGGTGCTCTACAGGTATCTTCGAGGGTGTCTATTAAGTTGACATGGATCAAGACTGGGATTTGTTACTCCGTGTGACGGAGAGGTATCTCAGGGCCCACTCAGTAATACAACATCACAATAAGCCTTGCAAGCAATGTGACTAAGTGTTAGTCAAGGGATCTTGTATTATGTAACGAGTAAAGAGACTTGCGGGTAACAAGGTTGAACTAGGTATGGAGATACTAACGATCGAATCTCGGGCAAGTAACATACCGAAGAACAAAGGGAACATCATATGGGATTAACTGAATCCTTGACATAGAGGTTTGGCCGATAAAGATCTTCATAGAATATGTAGGAACCAATATGGGCATCTAGGTCCCACTATTGGTTATTGACCGTAGAGGTGTCTTGGTCATGTCTACATAGTTCTCGAACCCGCAGGGTCTGCACACTTAAGGTTCTGTGACGTTTCGGTGGTATAGAGTTATGTATGGTGGTGACCGAAGGTTGTTCGGAGTCCCAAATGAGATCCCGGACGTCACGAGGAGCTCCGGAATGGTCTGGAGGTAAATATTGATATATAGGAAGTCCTATTTTGGTCGCCGGAAAAGTTTCGGGCTCATCGGTAGTGTACCGGGAGTGCCGGTAGTGTATCGGGAGACCATCGGGAGGGGTATTTCGACCAAAGAGGCTACATAGGCTGTGGGAGAGTAAATACCAGCCCTTTGTGGGCTGGTGGAAGTCCCACACAAGGCCCATGAGGCTGGGAAGAAAAGCCCAAAGAGAAAAAGGTGGGAAAAGGCAAAAAAGGCAAAAATAAGGAGGAGTCCTAGTCCTACTAGGATTGGAGGAGGAATCCTCCAATCCTCCTTGATTCAGACGGCCCAAGAGCTGGTCCTTTGAGGGCCAAGCCTCCTCCTCTCTTCCTCTTATATATATTAGAGGTTTTAGGGTTTTTGGCACCAGATTTTCAGCCACGTGCTACCCGTTCCTCTAGTGCATAGTTTCTCCTCTAGATCGGTTTTCTGCAGTGCTTAGGCAAAGCCCTGCCGGAATTGCTCCACCACCATCGCCGGAGCGCCGTCACGCTGTCGGAGAACTCTTCTACCTCTCCGCTCCCTCTTGCTGGATCAAGAAGGCCGAGATCGTCATCAAGCTGTACGTGTGCTGAACGCGGAGGTGCCGTCCGTTCGGCGCTAGATCGGAAGGACCGTGATCAAGATCGCGAGATGGATCGTGATGAGTTTGAGGGACGGATCGTGATGAGTTCGCGGGACGGATCATGATTGGATCGCGGGACGGGTCATGATGAGTTCGCGGGACGGATCGTGATTGGATCGCGGGACGGATCGTGATGAGATCGCGGGACGCTCGGCGATTTGGATCGCGAAGACGTTCGACTACACCAACTGCGTTTTTAACGCTTCCCGCTTAGCGATCTACAAGGGTATGTAGATCCACTCTCCCTCTCGTAGATGCTCATCACCATGGATAGATCTTGCGTGTGCGTAGGAAAATTTTTGTTTCCCATGCGACGTTCCCCAACAGTGGCATCATGAGCTAGGTATATGTGTAGATGAGATCTCGAGTAGAACACAAAGAGTTTGTGGGCGTTGATGCTTAGATTGCTTCCTCCCTTGGTCGTGTTTTGGTTCAGCGGTATTGTGAGATGAAGCGGCCCAGACCAACATTACTCGTACGCTTACGAGAGACTGGTTCCCTCAACCGCAACTTGTTGCATAGATGGCTTGCGGGTGCCAGTTTCTCTCACTTTAGTTGGATCGAATTCGACAAAGGAGGTCCTTGAGAAGGTTGAAAAGCAACTAGTGTATCACCGTTGTGGTTTTTGCATAGACGAGAATTGTTCTTGCTAGATACCCGTAGCAGCCACGCAAAACATGCAACAACAATTAGAGGACGTCTAACTTGTTTTTGCAGGGTATGTTGTGATATGATATGGCGAATTACATGATGTGATATATGTGATGTATGAGATGATCATGTGATGTATAGATTATCACGACTTGCATGTCGATGAGTACGGCAACCGGCAGGAGCCATAGGGTTGTCCTTAATTATTGTATGACCTGCGTGTCAATCATTAAGCGCTATGTAATGCTTTACTTTATCGCTAAACGGTAGCAATAGTAGTAGAAGCATGTTGGGAGCGACAACCCCGATGGCGACACGTTGATGGAGATCAAGATGATGGAGATCAGGGTGTCTTGCCGGTGACGATGGAGATCATCCCGGTGCTTTCAAGATGGAGATCAAAAGCACAAGTTCATGGCCATATCATGTCACTTATGATTTGCATGTGATGTTAATCATTTTATGCACCTTGTTTTGCTTAGGACGACGGTAGCATTATAAGGTGATCCCTTACTTAAATTTCAAGATGAATTGTGTTCTCCCCGAGTGTGCACCATTGCGAAAGTTCGTCGTGTTGAGACACCACGTGATGATCAGGTGTGATAGACTCTACGTTCACATACAACTGGTACAAGCCAGTGTTGCACATGCAGAACACTCGGGTTAAACTTGATGAGCCTAGCATGTATAGACATGGCCTCGGAACACAAGAGACCGAAAGGTCGAACATGAGTCATATGGTAGATATGATCAACATGATGATGTTCACCATCGAAACCACCTCAACTCACGTGATGATCGGACTTGAGTTGGTGAATTTGGATCATGTATCACTTGAATGACTAGAGGGATGTCAATTTGAGTGGGAGTTCTTAAGTAAAACGATTAACTGAACTCATTATCATGAACATAGTCAGTAGTGTCTTTGCAAACTGTGTTGTATATTACTAGCTCACGTTGTAGCTCCCTTGAATTTTTATATGTTCCTAGAGAAATAGAGTTGAAAGATGATGGTAGCAATATTGCAGACTCGCTCCGTGATCCGAGGATTGTCCTCATTGCTGCACGGAAGGCTTATGTCCTTAATGCACCGCTCGGTGCGCCAACCCCTCTAGCGTTGTTTGTAGATGTTGTGAACATCTGACAGGCATGTTCTGATAACTACTTGATAGTTTAGTGTGTCATGCATTATGGCTTAGAATTGAGGCTCCGAAACATTTTGAACGTCACAGAACATATGAGATGTTCTAAGAGCTGAAATTAGGATCTCAGGCTCATGCCCGTGTTGCGAGATATGAGATCTCCAACAAGATTCTTTGCCTGTAATATGAAAGAGAATAACTCAATCGTTGAGCATGTGCTCAGATTGTCTGGGTGCTACAATCGCTTGAATCAAGTGGGAGTTGATCTTCCAGATAAGATAGTGATTGATATAGTTCTCCAAGTCACTGTCACTAAGCTACCAGAACTTGGTGATGAACTATAAAATGCCAAGGATAGAAATAATGGTCCCTGAGCTGTTCGCGATGTTTGACACCGTGAAGGTAGAAATCAAGAAGGAGCGTCAAGTGTTGATGGTTAGTCAAACCACTAGTTTCGAGAAGGGCAGGAGCAAGGAGGGAAAACTTCATGGATAGCAAGTCAGTTGTTGTTCTAGTGAAGCAACCCAAAGTTGAACCCAAACCCGAAACTAAGTGCTTCGATTATGAGGAGAGCGGTCGCTGAAGCGGAACAACCCTAGATACTTGGTAGATAAGAAGGCTGGCAACGTCGACAAAAGTATATTTGATATACGTGTTATTTATGTGTACCTTGCTAGTACTCCTAGTAGCACCTGGGTATTGGATACCGGTTCGGTTGCTAAATGTTAGTAACTCAAAATAAAAGCTACGAAATAAACGGAGCACTAGCTAAGGGTGAGGTGATGATGTGTGTTGGAAATGTTTCCAAGGTTGATGTGATCAACATCGCACGCTCTCTCTACCTTCGAGATTAGTGACGAACCTAAATAAATGTTATTTGGTGTTTTGCGTTGAGCATGAACATGATTAGATTGTGTTTATTGCAACACAATTATTCATTTAAGCTAGAGAATAATGGTTATTCAGTTTGCATGAATGATACCTTCAATGGTCATGCACCTAGTGAGAATGGTTTGTTGAATCTTGATCGTAGTAATACACATGTTCATAACATTAATGCCAAAAGATACAAGGTTAATAATGATATTACCACATACTTGTGGCACTGCCGCTAAATGTCATATTGGTATAAAGCGCATGAAGAAACTCCATGCTAATGGATCTTTGGACTCATTCGATTTCGAATCGGTTGAGACATGGGAACCATGCTTCTTGGGCAAGACGACTAAGGACCCCGTTTTTCGCATTGATGGAGTGGGCAAGTGATTTATTGGAAATGATACATGTCGATGTATGCAATCCAATGAGTCTTGTAGCATGCGGTGGATGTCGTTATTTTCTTACCTTCACTGATGATTTGAGTAGATATAGTGTATATTTACTTAATGAAACACAAGTCTAAATCGTTTGAAAGGTTCTATCAAATTCAGAGTGAAGTTTAAGATCATCATGACAAGAAGATAAAAATGTCTGCGATATGATCGTGGAGGGGAATATCTGAGTTACGAGTTTGGTATACAACTTAAGACAATGTGAAAGTTGTTTCACAACTCACGCCACCTGGAACACCATAGTGTGATGGTGTGTCCGAACGTCATAGTCGTGCTCTATTGGATATGGTGCGAATAATGATGTCTCTTATCCTTTTATGACTATTGTTTGGCGGTTATGCATTAGATACAACTACATTCACTTTAAAATAGGGCACCATCTAAATCCGTTGAGATGACATTGTGTGAATTATGGTTTGATAGAAACCTAAGCTGTCATTTCTTAATGTTTGGGGCTGCAACACTTATGTGAAAAAGGGTTTTCACCTAATGAGCTCGAACCCAAAGTGGACAAATGCATCTTCATAGAATACCCTAAAGACAGTTGGGTAAACCTTCTATCTCAGATCCAAGCATAAAATGTTTGTTGCTAAAACTAGGTCCTTTCTCGAGAAAGAGTTTCTCTCGAAAGAATTGAGTGGGAGGAAGATAGAACTTGATGAGGTTGTTGAACCTTTGTTCAACCAGAGAGTAGCGCAGCGCGGGAAGATGTTTCTGTGAAGCCTACATTAGTTGAAGAGGAAGTTAATGATGATGATCATGAAGCTTCGGATCAAGTTACTATCAAACCTCATAGGTCGACAAGGACGTGTACTGCTCCTGAGCGGTACGACAACCCTGTCTTGGAGGTCATGTTGTTGGACAAACGATGAACCTACGAGCTATGGAGAAGTGATGATGGGCCCGGATTCCGACAAATGGTTAGAGGCCATGAAATCCGAGAAAGGATCCATATATGAAAAACCAAGTATAGAATTTGGTAGACTTGCTCGTTGGACGGTAAGTCGTTGAGTACAAATGGATCTTTAAAATGAAGACAGATGCTGATGGTGAATGTCACTATTTATAAAGCTTGACTTGTCGCAAAGAAGTTTTTGACAAGTTCAAGGAGTTGACTACGATGAGACTTTCTCACTCGTAGCGATGCTAAAAGTCTGTTGGAATTATGTTAGCAGTTGCTGCATTTTTCAATTATGAAATCTAGCAGATGGATGCCAAAACATCGTTTCCTTCCTTAAGGAAAGGTTGTATGAGATACAACCAGAAGGTTTTGTCAGTCCTAAGGATGCTAAAAGGTGAGCAAGCTTCAGTGATCCTTCTATGGACTGAAGCAAGCATCTCGGAGTTGGAATATACACTTTGATAAGGTGATCAAAGTTTTTAAATCGATACAAAGTTTATGAGAAACTTGTATTTGCAATAAAGTGAGTGGGAGCACTATAGAGTTTCTGATAAGTATATGTGGATGATATATTGCTATTCGGAAATGATGTAGAATTTCTGGAAAGCATAAACGGTTGTTTGAAAAGAGTTTTTCAAAGGAAGACGTGGATAAAGCTACCTAATTGTTGAACATCAAGATCTATAGAGATAGATCAAGATGCTAGATGAGACTTTCAATGAGTACATACCTTGACAAGATTTTGAAAGAGTTCAAAATGGATCGGTCAGAGAAAGAGTTCTCGCCTGATTTGTAAGGTGTGAAGTTGAGTGAGACTCAAAGCTCGACAACGGCAGAAGAAAGAGAAAGGATGAACGTCGTCCCCTATGCCTTAGCCATAGGCTCTATATTATGCCATGCTATGTACCGCACCTGGTGTGTGCCTTGCCATGAGTCAGTCAATGGGTACAAAAGTGATCCAGGAGTGGATCACTGGACAGCGGTCAAGATTATCCTTAGTGACTAAAGGACTAAGGAGATGTTTATCGATTATGGAGGAGATAAAAGATTTCGTCATAAAGAGTTACGTCGATGCAAGCTTTAACACCAATCCGGATGACTCGTACTAGCAATTTGGATATGTATAGTGGAGCAGCCATTTGGAATAGTACCAAGTGGAGTGTGGTAGCAGTGTTTACGGTTTGACATAGAGATTTGCAAAGTACACTCGGGTTTGAATGTCATAGACCCGTTGACTATAAGACCTCTCTCACATGCAAAGCATGACCGAGCCCCAGAACTCATTGGGTGTTAGATTCATAACAATGCGAATCACATGGTGATGTGAACTAGATTATTAACTCTAGTGCAAGTGGGAGACTGTTGGAAATATGCCCCAGAGGCAATAATAAATTAGTTATTATCATATTTCCTTGTTCATGATAATCGTTTATTATCCATGCTACAATTGTGTTGATTGGAAACTCAGATACATGTGTGGATACATAGACAAACACCATGTCCCTAGTATGCCTCTAAATAGACTAGCTCGTTGATCAAAGATGGCTATGGTTTCCTATTCATGGACATGAGATGTCATTTGGTAACGGGATCACATCATTAGGAGAATGATGTGATGGACAAGACCCAAACTACAAATGTAGCATATGATCATGTCAGTTTATTGCTACTGTTTTCTGCATGTCAAGTATCTGTTCCTATGACCGTGAGATCATGCAACTCACTGATAACGGAGGAGTACCTTGTGTGTATCAAACGTCGCAACGTAACTGGGTGACAAGGTGCTCTACAGGTATCTCCGAGGGTCTTTGTTGAGTTGGCATGGATCAAGACTGGGATTTGTTACTCCGTGTGACGGAGAGGTATCTCAGGGCCCATTCGGTAATACAGCATCACAATAAGCCTTGCAAGCAATGTGACTAAGTGTTAGTCACGGGATCTTGTATTATGCAACGAGTAAAGAGACTTGCCGGTAACGAGATTGAACTAGGTATGGAGATACTGACGATCGAATCTCGGGCAAGTAACATACCAAAGAACAAAGGGAACATCATACGGGATTAACTGAATCCTTGACATAGAGGTTCGACCGATAAAGATCTTCATAGAATATGTAGGAACCAATATGGGCATCCAGGTCCCGCTATTGGTTATTAACCGTAGAGGTGTCTTGGTCATGTCTACATAGTTCTCGAACCTGCAGGGTCTGCACACTTAAGGTTCGGTGACGTTTCGGTAGTATAGAGTTATGTATGGTGGTGACCGAAGGTTGTTCGGAGTCCTGGATGACATCCCGGACGTCACGAGGATCTATGGAATGGTCCGGAGGTAAATATTGATATATAGGAAGTCGTATTTTGGTCGCCGGAAAAGTTTCGGGCTCATCGGTAGTGTACCGGGAGTGCCGGTAGTGTACCGGGAGACCATCGGGAGGGGTATTTAGACCCAAGAGGCTACATGGGCTGTGGGAGAGTAAATACCAGCCCTTTTTGGGCTGGTGGAAGTCCCACACAAGGCCTATGCGGCTGGGAAGAAAAGCCCAAAGAGAAAAAGGTGGAAAAGGGCAAAAAGGCAAAAATAAGGAGGAGTCCTAGTCCTACTAGGGTTGGAGGAGGAATCCTCCAATCCTCCTTGATTCGGCCGGACCAAGAGCTGGTACTTTGAGGTCCAAGCCTCCTCCTCTCTTCCTCTTATATATACTAGAGGTTTTAGGGTTTTTGGCACCAGATTTTCAGCCACGTGCTACCTGTTCCTCTAGTGCACAGTTTCTCCTCTGGATCGGTTTTCTGCAGTGCTTAGGTGAAGCCCTGCCGGAATTGCTCCACCACCATCACCAGGGCACCGTCACGCTGTTGGATAACTCTTCTACCTCTCCGCTTCCTCTTGCTAGATCAAGAAGGCGGAGATCGTCATCAAGCTGTACGTGTGCTGAACGTGGAGGTGTTGTCCGTTCGGCGCTAGATCGGAAGGACCGTGATCAAGATCGTGAGAGGGATCGTGAAGAGTTTGCGGGGCGGATCATGATTGGATCGCGGGATGGATCGTGATGAGTTCGCTGGACGGATCATGATTGGGTCGCGGGACGGATCGTGATGAGATCGCGGGACGCTCGGCGATTTGGATCGCGAAGACGTTCGACTACACCAACCGTGTTTCTTAACGCTTCCCGCTTAGCGATCTACAAGGGCATGTAGATCCACTCTCCCTCTCATAGATGCTCATCACCATGGATAGATCTTGCGTGTGCATAGTAAAGTTTTTGTTTCCCATGCGACGTTCCCCAACAGAAAGCTGGTCACTGGAAGAGGAACTGTAGCAGGTGGCTTGCTGAGCATGGCAAGAAGGCCGGAGATGCTTCTTCAGGCAAAGGTACACTTGTTACATATGTTATAGACATTTACCTTGCTGACATACCTAGTAGCTCTTGGGTATTTGATATCGGATCGGTTGTTCATATTTGCAACTCAATGTAGGGGCAGGTAAGAACTAGGCATGTGGCACAAGGGGAGATTGACATCAGGGTCGGCAACAAAGCAAGAGTTGCTGCATTGGAGGTTGGCACGATGCAGCTCAAGCTTCCTTCTGGATTTATTTTGGAATTGAATAATTGTAATTACATTCCCGCACTTAGTCGGAACATTATTTCTGCCTCATGTTTGATGAGTCAAGGTTATGAATTCAATATAAAGGACAATGGTTGTTCGTTTTATTTGAAGGGAATGTTCCATGGCTATGCACCCATAGTAGATGGGTTATTTATTTTAAATCTAGAAACGGAACCAGTCTATAACATGAATGTCAAGAGGCATAAGCCTAATGAGATAAATCCGACATACTTCTGGCATTGCCGGCTTGGACACATTAGTCTGAAACACATGAAGAAGCTCCATGATGATGGACTCCTAACCTCGTCCGACTTTGGGTCGTTCGAGACATGCGAATCATGCTTGCTAGACAATATGACTAAGTCTCCTTTTGCAAAGAGTTGCGAGAGAGCATCCGAGCTGTTGGAGCTGATACACAGTGATGTGTGTGGTCCAATGAGCACAATGGCCAGAGGCGGCTATCAGTACTTCGTGACTTTTACCGACGACTTGAGTAGATATGGATATATCTATTTGATGAGGCACAAGTCGGAAACTTTTGAAAAGATCACAGAGTTTCAGAATGAGGTTGAAAATCAGCTCAGCAAGATGATAAAACTTCTACGGTCAGATCGTGGAGGTGAGTACATGAGCCAGGAGTTTGATAATCATCTGAAAAGCCGAGATATAGTACCTCAGCTCACACCTCCGGGTACGCCGCAGAGAAACGGTGTGTCAGAACGGAGAAATCGAACCTTGTTGGACATGGTCCGGTCGATAATGAGAAATTCTGATTTACCCTTGTCATTCTGGGGATACTCTCTAGAAATTGCAGCTTTCACACATAATAGGGTACCATCTAAATCCATAGACAAGACACCACATGAGATGTGGACTGGGAAGACTCCTAGTTTGTCTTTTCTAAAGATTTGGGGTTAAGAAGCATTTGTCAAGCGACTCATGTAGGACAAGCTTACACCCAAGTTGGATAAATGCATATTCGTGGGATATCCGAGGGAAACCTTGGGATACAGCTTCTACAACCGAGAACAGAACAAAGTGTTTGTTGCTCGGAACAGGGTTTTCCTAGAGAAAGAGTTTCTCAGTTGGGAGGCCAGTGGGAGAACGGTGCGACTCGAAGAAATTCGAGAGCCACTTGGGCATAACTCGGTTGGTGATGATATCACACCGGAGTCGGCCAAAGAACCCGTAGTGGAGTCGGCACCGGAGCCACGGAGGTCGGAAAGATTGCGTAGAATGTGCGATGTATTGTTGCTGGAAAGCGACGAGCCGGCCATGTATGCGGAAGTGATGGTGAGCCCATATTCCAAGGAATGGCTAGAGTCCATGAGATCCGAGTTAAAGTCCATGGATGAGAATCAAGTCTGGGAGTTGGTTGATCTGCCACCTGGCATAGTTGCCATTGGTTGCAAATGTGTCTTTAAGAAGAAAACCGATGTGGGTGGAAATGTTCACATCCACAAAGCTCGGCTTGTCGGTAAAGGTTATGGACAAGTTCAAGGAATTGACTACGACAAGACCTACTCGCCGGTAGCGATGCTAAAGTCGGTAAGGATCATACTAGCTAGCTGCATATTTCAATTATGAGATATGGCAGATGGATGTCAAAACGGCTTTCCTTCATGGAAATTTAAAAGAGGATGTATACATGATACAGCCCGAAGGTTTTGGTGATCCAACTAACGTTGGTAAAATATGCAAGCTCAAGAGATCCATTTATGGATTGAGGCAAGCAGCTCGGAGTTGGAACATTCGTTTTGATGAAGTCATTTTTGACCTTGGTTTCATCAAGAACGAAGAGGACTGTTGTTTATACAAGAAGTCTATAGAGAGCTCGGTAGTATTTTTGATCTTGTATGTGGATGACATACTATTGATCGGAAATGATGTTTCGATGCTGAACTCAGTCAAGGAATCATTGAATGACAAGTTTTCGATGAAAGACCTTGGAGAGGCAGTGTACATTTTAGGCATCAAGATCTATAAAGATAAATCAAGGAGGCTTCTCAGCTTAAGCCAGAGCATGTACATAGACAAAGTGTTGAAGAGGTTCAACATGAGTGAGGCCAAGAAAGGGTTCTTGCCCGTCTCACATGGTATAAGGCTAAGCAAGACTCAGAGTCCTACGACTTCTGATGAGCGAAACCGGATCAGTAGGATTCCATATGCCTCGGCAATTGGGTCCATCATGTATGCCATGCTATGTACACGGCCAGATGTTGCCTATGCAATAAGCTTAACAAGCAGATACCAGGCCGACCCAGGTGAGAGTCACTGGGCAGCGGTGAAAACTATCTTGAAGTACCTGAAAAGGACTAAAGATATGTTCCTAGTTTATGGAGGTGAGGAGGAGCTCTGCGTAAAGGGTTATGCTGATGCTAGTTTCCAATCCGATAGGGATGATTGTCGATCGCAAACTGGATTCGTGTATGTCATAAATGGAGGAGCAGTGAGCTGGACGAGTTCCAAGCAAGATACGATGGCCGACTCCACAATAGAGGCCGGATACATTGTGGCTTGTGAAGCCGCAAAGTAAGGTGTTTGGATTTGGAAGTCCCTGGAAGATGTTGGTGTGTTCCCGGGCTGGTCAAAACCGTTGGACCTTTATTGTGATAATTCAGGTGCCATCGCACATGCCAAGTATCCAAGACAACACCACAAGACCAGGCACATAGACCAAAAATATCACTTGATACGAAAGCTCGTAGAGAAAGGTGATACCAATTTGTGCAAGATTCATACGGATGCAAATGTTGCAGATCCGTTGACTAAGCCGCTTCCACAACCCAAGCATGAGGGGTATGTTAGAGCTATGGGCATTTGATGTCTATTTGATTGACTCTAGTGCAAGTGGGAGACTGTTGGAGATATGCCCTAGAGGCAATCATGTATGATGATATTTCCTATGTGTTTATGAATAACGATAGTCCTTGGACATTATCATTGATGTGTATTAACAAGTATGTGACTTGTTTGTGAGACTATGCATAGTATGATGACTATCCTAAATGGTCCCTAGTTGAAAGGGCTGTGTGGACGCGCAGCCAGCTAGACTAGCATATGACACGGTGGATGGTCTGGTCTCACTGACCATGTAGCATTGGATGCTAGCCGGATAATATGAACTCAGAAAGGTCTGGTTGGATTCAACATAGTCGAATCCGAGTCGAGATAAGGTTTGAGTTGGATAGACCCAACTATGAGACGCAGTGATAGGTCATCTGTGAGTCTCTAGTACAACATACGTTCTATGTCCTAAGACCTGAGCTGGCGCATGTACTCAGGATGGTGAAAGACTTGCTTTGGGCTGACCAAACACTACTCCATGACTGGGTAGTTACAAAGGTAGGTTTCGGGCTTGTCTAGACCCATGTTGCGAGACATGGTCGAGCAAGATGGGATTTTCCCCTCCGATCAGGAGAGATATACTTTGGGCCCCTCGGGCGATCCGACCTGGATAAGCATGGCCATGCGATGAGGATTATGTGATAATCCAAAGTGTTGGTCGGATTCATCGGAACAAGAAAGAGGTTGTGTTGAAACAAGGATGACCATATCGCCTGGTGCACAACAACATATATCGTGTGGCAAAGGGAACAGAAGTGTGAAGTACAGGTTCGCCTAACCAGCTTCACCAAACACTTGGAGTCGGCACGTCTTGCTAGAGGCCGCTATCGACCGGTCGAGTCAGATATCATCTGACTCGTGACCAAGTGGACTAAAACCTAAAGGGTCGCGCACTTAAGGGAAGGAACACGTGGGCTTTAGGATCCATGCGAGGCCCAAGAGTTGAGCCCATGCTGGATGCCTATATATAGTGGAGGTGCCGAACACCCATCTGGTTGATCGCTTCGGCGCGGTCATTAGGGTTTGCATGTGTTGCAAATGGCGACCTCCACTCGCAGCCGCTGACCGTGTAATCAGACCTAGCAGTCCGCCACACGGGTGTTCCTCCTGCACGTGCAGATTCTGTTAGAGGCGGTGCACTTGCGCCGCTCCGGCGAACCTATACATGGGATCGGGCAACCGGCTGTTCGAGGGAGATCAGACGAGGAGGAGACAGACCACACGAACGCGCTGCCCCAACTCTACTTCCGCTACACGGTACAGCGCATCTAGTGGTAACAATCTGTGATCCATCTCCGTATAATGTTCTTGGATGTTCTACTCGTAGGGAAATTTTAATTTGCAAGTGATGCACCTACGGTAGAACCCAACACATAGCTCGGTCAAGCCGAACACTGGGCATTTTGAATTTTCTGCATTGAATAAGCAATGTAGTAGCCCCCGAGCCACTGGTCGGGTGGCAACACCAGATCAGGGGATCGATGTGCCCCTTTAATATTTGTAAATGATAAGCGCAAAGCCCAGTAGCCCCCGAGACTTAATGTGGGCACGGGTGGCCAAATTAAGGATCGATATCCAGAGTAAACTGACTTTAATCACAATTTATTGTGTAATGATTCTATGTATCCAAGTACTTTAAATAATTAATGCTCGGATCCGCATTGTACAAGACTTTGTTGACTGACCATCGGGTTCAACCTCCTCGGCTAGTAGCCTAGGAGTGTTTGCCCTACTTTATAAAGCCTTTATAAGGGCAAAGATTTACGGCAAACAAGGAAATCTAGCCATACGATATTATAAACAAAGGTATGCGGAGAGATATGTTATATTACTATGTAAGAAACATCTTCTGGGAAAAGTAGTTCATTTATAAGTTCCTTTTCCCAGGATATCATGTTAACCATGATCGTGAAACCTCATCTCCAATCAACGTGGGAGGAAAATATTGAGGATTTAGTTCGGAAAATGTTCCCGAACTCTGTGGTCTTTAATGAACCGAAATTTTCACTTCCTTCGTTGTCGATCAATTATATTCTTAAGATGGTTAGCTTTCGGCTTCACCCAGTCTGAGGTACTAACCAGGATGACCCGGAAGTAACAATCACAGAGGTGCTCCCTTTACCCCCTAACCGAACAATCAGGAACGTAGGGGGTAAGCACGGGAGCCAGGCAACCCAGCTTGGCCAAAATCATAAATAAAATTGATGCATATTTATGGCTTTATAATGATCATTACGGAAGTCAGCTTTCGTATACTAAATACAAACGTTGATGATATGTTATTTTGACTCCTTCGTGGCTGTTTATAATCCGAAAATGGCCTATCATCGGCTTCCACCCCTTTGTAGATGCTACGCAGGGTGTTTCCGTACAAGCAAGGCAACCCTTAGCCGACGTCTCGGTGCCCGAAGGCGGTTGTGTTAGCGGAAACAAGGCAATAAGATATTCAGGCTTTATAAATTTCACTTAGTCATAGGAACATATGTTTGGGAGGCCAGTTACTAGCCCCCGGTTAGTGTTCGGCGTTAGTCGAGGTCTAGCCGTTAACACTTCGGCCAATTTTATGAATGGCCCATGGGGTAACCTCTGTCGGTCTATAGTTTGACAGAGTCATCCGATTGCTGACTAGTTAGCGCTCATTGTGACAACCAGTTTTTGGCTTTCTCCACCGAGGTACTTAACCCATAGAATCGGAAGTACAATCGCAATGGTTCTCCCTTTGCACACCTAGCCAAACAAAGGGGAATGTAGGAGGCAATCACAGGAGCAGGGCAACCCAAATATTGACCGAAGACATAATTCAAAACTGATGCATATAGAGCAATATCCGAGACGCCGAGGTGGAGGTCGATAGGGAAGATGCCAAATAGCGGGTCAGAAAAGATTTCTCGAACTGAGTTATTACGTAGGGCACCTCGGTCAAGATGATGTCCATCCTCCTAAAAAAACATACAAATAGCTTAAAAGTGCCATAAGCTCGAAAAGCCAAAAAACTTCCGTAAAACCTTTGACATTTGAACTAAATCAAGTGTTTTGGTGCCAATCCGAAAATTGGTCTTAAAATTAACATGTGCTTCAGTCGTGCTTTAACATGATACATCCGATCTCTCAGACTTCAAGCGGGTCAGCCTTTGGCTTCAACCTCCATATCCCGAGGGCGGAGTGTTTTTCCGAGCCCTGTTTAGCGAACTAAATTCAAGCAGCTTTAGAGAGAAACTAGGCTACCCGGCTATTAACCAAACACTCGTGTCGAAAAAAGGAGTAGTAAAAAACTTTGCAGCGACCAAGAAGAAAACAACATTTATTATAAAATGGCTTATATAAATTTAAGAGCCCCCAAGTGACTTGGGTAAAATAATTTCATGTATAATGATTGTATATACCGAAGTACTTGTATCATATATGTGTTCGTCCAAACTTTAAACGCGTCTTAACCGACCGTCGGCTTCTCCCTCTTCGGCCAAGGGCCGAAAAGTGTTATCTTCTTCGCCTACAAGAATATCGGCGGTGTTTTGGATAACCAGGCAATCAGGCCATGAGGCTGTAATAAACAAAGCGCGCCCAGGGAACTTTATGCTATATTACTTATGTAATTTAAGAAGCATCTTCAAAGAAAATAGTGCCCCCAACGGTACCTTTCTTTGGTCGCTCATGATTACTATGAGACTTGTGAAATATATTTGTGTACGCATGAGTTCTGTCGTGTGCCGACCATAGTTGAAAAAAATAAGAGTGCTAGCTTTCGGCTTCACCCGTCTGAGGTACGAGTTTGGATGACCCGGTCGTAACAATCGCAGAGGTGCTCCCTTTACTCCCTATCCGAACAATCGGTAACGTAGGGGTAAGCACAGGAGCAAGGCAACCCAGCTTTGCGGAACACTTAAGTCAACATGGTGCATATATTGGCGTAAACATGAACAAGGAAGGGTGCGATACATTAATAATCATATGCAAGAGGAATGGCTTCATAAAGGAAGCCCCCAAGTAAACGGGGTATTTGAATTTGTTTGTAACAAAGAAAGTTTTGACAAAGAAAGTGTTTCGCAAACAATTTTTTGTCAAAAAAGTATAAGGCTTGGTCGAACCGAACAAAATTTAAAACTAAAATTTTTTGAGCTTAAAAGCGACTTAGCTGGTTAATGTGCTCAGTGTTGATGACGCGATCCGGGCTTGTGGCGGGACGAGGATGCCCATCGAACTTTGACAGATCAGGTGTGTAGTCTTCGGCATGACCGAGGTCCCAGCCCCCAAGGCCATCTTGAGGTGACCGAATGAGGAGTCCGGCATTCCAAAGTAATGTCACGGCTCGGCCAATGTGGCGAGGCGAAGCCCCTAATCCAGCCGAGGGGGTGGAGTAGGTCGGCGAGGTGACGCCGGGGTGACCACATGATGGCAGTCAAAGTCGATTTCCTGCACTCTTAAAATAGTACAAAGCCAAAAGTAATAACAAATAAAGGTAATGATATATTTAAAAAATTCTTCTACTTAGTTAATTTAAGTGAAGCAAATAAGTAAAGGAATATGGCCTGGGCACCAAGGTGCCTGAACGAAGAGTTCATCTTGACGAAGTGGCGATGCTGCACGGTCGATGTGGCAAGATGAAGTCCTAGGGCTAGTTAACATGGCGAAGCTATGATCGGCGAACGCCGAAGTCTCATGCAGGTCGGCTGGTGACACCGAAGTCTCATGCTAGCCGAGATGTTGAAGTAGGTCGGCTGGTGATGCCAAAGTCCCCGGAGTAGGTTGATGAAGGGATGCCAAATCCCCGGTCTAGCCGAGGTGACGGAGCAGGTCGGCTGGTAATGCCGAAGTCTCATGCCAACCGAAGTGTCAAAGCTTGTCGGCTGGTGACGCCAAAGTCTCACGCCAGCCGAGCTGTCGAAGCTAGTTGGTTGGTGAGGTAGAAGTCTCACGCCAGCTGAGGTGTCAAAGCAGGTCGGCGTGCTGGACATTAGCTTGAAAAAGTAATGGCGCGGCGATGCCGATGCAGGTCGGAATTTGTGACGAGGTCAATGTTGGCTTGATGAAGCAACGGAGCGCCCGACCCATACAACCCACGGATGGCGAGGTTTGCTTGATGATTATTCAGCCCTTGCGATGCCGAACTCTTGGTCGGATGACCGAGATGATGAGAAAATTTCCTTCAAAAAGGACGCCTGACAACCCGTTCATGAAAAAGATGAACTCGGGCCGGATTCGTTTTCGCGTAGAAAATAGATCCAAAATTCGTTGTACTCATCGGACATTTCCCGGAGTTTGAACGGTCGGATCGAGCTGAAATTATGAGGTGTCCTTGATATATGAATTCTGCAGCCAATGAATGGTAGGATTTTCCAACGGAAGTCCGAGCTGGATACTGGACACCTTGCCCTAAACTCATCCAGATTCGACACGGCTCCGATATATTGCAGATTGCCGGAGATTCCTCCACCAGAACGCGACAAAATTTTGCAGGGTTGTCTAGACTCAATTCCGCACAATTCCATCGAAGCAATCATCAAAACGACACTCGAAGAGGCAGGGATGACGAACACGAATCCGTTGTCCAGAAAAACTTCATGATCGCGCGAGGGCATTGTTGACGTTGAGCCCCCGAGCACCATGGAGGATTCTTCCATGATCTTGGTTGAGATTGGAGTTGATGTTGATGAAGACCCCCGTATGATCTATATGATCTGACATGGAGCACAATCTTCGACATAGCCAAGGTGACCAATCAAGCCGGCGACGAAGATGCCGATGTTGACGATGTAGCTCGGTTGCAACGTGTAGATCGTGATGGAGCCGATCTGAATTCCCATCGCACCACGGCGACTACCCAGCAGGCTCTCATGAAAGCACCAATGTCGGCGTTAAAGCCGGCATATCTCGTAGTAGGGGTCCTAAGCTAAGCATCTTAGAGCGATGGTAACATGGACACAGGATTTTACCCAGGTTTGGGCTCTCTTAAGGACATAGTACCCTACGTCCTGCTTTTGATTGTATTGATATGGGGATAGTATATAGTACAAGTATCTACCACGAGATTGTAGTAATGAATATGAGATTGTCTATCGACTATCTTGCCCTCGGTTTATATATGCATCATAGGCCTGGGGTTTAGAGGAGTCCTTGTCTTGGGTGTCAAGTCTTGTGGAATCTCCCTTGTATGCGTCATGGGCTACCCGAAGTGTCCCATTAGTGAATCATCATGGGGGTCCTCGGCCCGACCCACTAGTCGGGAGACGACGTGGTGAGTACCCCTAGTCCAGGACACCGTCATCAAGGTTTCCTCCGCAAGGTTCGTCCTTGGAGAGTGAGTCAGGGCCTAGTAATTAGTGAAGTCAAAAAGCCTCAAATATGGAAGCAAGCTGGTGGATTCTAGCTGCCAGCATGCTAGAGAGAAAAATAACATATAAAATAGAATAGACAATTTCCTACGCTTTGCTGCAGAAATTGTTGTCAATATGTTTAGATGATATTTGCTTACGTGGAATATGAACATTTCAATTAACAATATGAGCATGAGTACAAATCTATGAGATTTATTATACTTGGTTTGTTTACTATTGCAAAATAGTTTTGCAACATAAGTAGCATAGTGTGAGTTCAAAATTTCTTGGAGTTCTCCATGCAGGTGTTTTCTTCACTAAGGAAAAATTGGAGATGTGTAGTGAGGATGACTCTCTCCCAGCGCATTGATGCAGTAACTTTGTTAAAAAAATGCCTAAGTAGTTGCTCAATCTAATGGAAAGGAAGTATAAGCTTAAAAATAAAAAAATCTTTAAATAAAATACAAACTATTAAACTACAGTTAAAAATGGCATTTCAAACAAAAATGTGGAGGATGATTGACATGAATATACGATGTGGCAGCATTACATGCATAAACTAATGCAAAAATAATTATAATTTATAATTTAAATGCATGACTCGTTTATGTGGTAGATTTTGTATGACTTTATGGGAGAGAAGACTTAAATGCATTGCTTAGTGGTGCCGTAAAAAATGCATTGCTTACTGGGACATTAAGGTGGACACTTTGCATGTGTTGAACGCTTATGTGGCAAATTTTGCATGGCTTAATGGGACAGAAGATTTAAATGCATTACTTACTGGGACGTTGAGGTGGACACTTTACATGTCAAGAGAATTGGGACCAACTTGTTAAGAATGTAAGATGCAAGATTGGTTGAAGTTTTTTTTTGTTGGAGGGGATTCCAACCAGAGCCAACCTACGCTTCTGTGATGGTCGTGGCTACGCCGCCGCCCCGGCGAAGCACAAGAAGCACAAGAAGAAGAGGAGGGCCGTGGACACCCGTTCTGAGGGGACCTCGGCGCCGGTAGTGGCACCCCCGAATGATGGGGAACCAAAGCAGGAGGCTCCGGTGCCTCCCCCGGTGAGGGGTGGTCGGCCCCGAACCCGCGAGGAAACCATGTGCATCAACTGTGGATGTGCCGGCCACTTTCGGTCGGAGTGCGAGGCCCCTTCCAGGTGCCCTTCCACGCTCGCATACTTGGGGTACGGGCTTCCGGAAGGGGGCTTCTACTACGTGGACGCGATTCTTGAGGACCGGCCAGCCAGACCGCATCTCGCCACGATCACCCTCGTCCTCGGTCAGGAGCCGCCCCCCTCAGTGCTGGTCACCGCCGAGGTCATTCATGCCGAGCTCTCTGCTTACATCGGCGACTTCCATGAGAGCACCTTCTCGTGGGTGGTCACAGAGACGGCCCCGCTCGTCTTTTCTGTGCCCTTTCCATCCGCGGAGATGCTCAATGTCTGCTCTCGCGATGATGTCAAATGCCCCATTAACAAGTTCATGATCTCTATAAAGAAGGCGGAGGCAGTGCCAGACCCACTGCCCCCCCCCTTGAGTAGGTGTGGATCCTTATCTACGGCCTCCACGCGGGGGGCAAGCATGACCACATCCTGAAGGCGGTGTCCGAGCCGGTGGGCAAGCTCTTGATGGTCGACATGGACTCTCTGGAGGGCGACAGACCGGCACGGGTTGAGATCCTGTGCCTGTCGTCGGCTGACATCGACGGCCTCGCGCTGGTCTTCTACTTTGGAAGAGCCAAGGGGGTACGTCTCACTTACAAGCTCGACCTGGACGACCTGGAGGCGCGGACGGCGGTCAGACCTCCTCCCCCGCCACCAGCTTAGACGGGGGCGGGACCGGGAGGGGATGGGGACTCGTCTGATGGCAGCTCTTCCGACTCGGGGTGCCAGTGACTCCCCTCTCGGGCTACCCGCGGTCCGCCCTGGCCCGACTGCGGCTGGGGGGACTTCGACCCCGACGGCGGCCCGGGATGGCCTCCCCGCCCCTGCACTGGAGGCTTCTGGGCTGGAGGTGGGCGCTAGGAGCCCAGGGATGGATGTGTGCCCTCCGTCATCCCCTCGCTCCCCCGGGGCGGTCTGCTACACTCGCTCGCCTGGGACCCCACCTACTCTAGTCTTGGGGTCCCCGGCACCGGTTCCCGCCACGCCTCCGCCGCCGGGTGTGGGGCTGACCACGGTCGACACCACCTCCCTCGTGGATGGCACCCAGACCCAGCCGACTCCCTCATCATCGGTAGCGGCCCGCCAGAGCGCTCGGATCTGTGGTTCTAGGGTGCTGCCAGATGGCCAGGTGCCGACCATTGCGGAGAAGGCGGCCATGCGGGCAGCCGCTCGTGACCTCTCCCCAGGTATGTCCCCTCCCGCTCCTAGTCCTTCTTGTTCTGGATCCCGGTATATGATTCTTGGGTCTGTTCCACTTGCGCACTTTGGGGATGTGGCTGCCGATTGTGATATTGTTTTCCGCAAGGAGAAGGGCCCGCGGATGGAGCAGATTGCGGCTATTTGTGCTAAGGAGTGGCTGGACGGGGTGTTGGCAGAGGCTCGCGCTCGAGCTGAGCAGTGGGCATCGGACATCCTTGCCTCCACTTCACCCGAGCCTATCGGGCCGGGGATTAACCTAGCGTCCGGCAACTCTAGGCATAGAGAGCTCGGGGTTGAAGGCAGGCCAGGCTGTCAGCATATGATGTCTGCCGCTCGTGACGGCCCTTCAATTGGAAGGGTGTTACGGGACAGGCCTCCCACGTGCCTCCACCCCACTGACCAACGGGCGGCGGTGCACGGGGTTAGTGCCGGCCTTCCAGATGGGAACGCTAATGGTGTGGATGCCCCTATTAGGAAGGGGCATCGTGGACGCCCGACCAAGCAGGTCCCCCGGTCAACAGGCAGCGGTCGGGCTAGTTCGGACCCACCAGAGGGGCCCTCTAGTTCAACGGCGATGGTTCCATCATGAAGCTCCTATGTTGGAACATACGGGGCTTCGAGCACCTGGGCCGAAAGCGGCAATTGATTGAGTACATTAGGCAAGAGGGGATTGATATAGTTGGGTTGCAAGAGACCATTCATCAGGACTTCTCTATCCAGGAACTTTAGGGTCTCTCCCGGCACCCATTTGCCTGGCAATGGCTGCCGTCCGCGGGCCTATCGGGCGGCATCTTGCTCGGGGTACGGGAGGATTCCTTCTCGGTCGAGGACATGGACCAAGGGGAGTTCTTCCTTAGTATGTCCGTCACGGACCGACGTGTCAACCTCGGTTGGGAGGTGATCATCGTCTATGGCTCGGCTGACCACGGGAGGTCAGCGGACTTCTTGGCCGAGCTCAAGGATAAAGTCAAACGCTGCACTACACCTGTAGCGGTGGCCGAAGACTTTAACCTTATTCGGCATGAGGCTGATAAGAGCTCCCCGCTTGTTGATCGGGTGCATATGCGCATGTTCAATGACTGCATTGCTGACCTAGATCTATGGGAGATAGCCCGCGTAGGGGCTAGATTCACGTGGACCAATAAGCAAGCGGACCCTATCCAGAGTGTGCTTGATAGGGTCTTAGTATCGGTTCAGTGGGAGGTCAGGTTCCCGCTATGCTCTCTTCGGGCGGTTACGTGTATCGGGTCTGACCACGTCACTATGCTTTTATCCTCGGGGGACGATGCTCCTTCTCGAACGAGCCAGTTTCACTTTGAGCCTGCATGGCTGCTACAGCCAGGGTTCTTCGAGTTGGTGCGGGACCGATGGGTAGAAGCTGCGGCCTCCCCGCCTAGGGCTCTCTGTGCCACTGACACCTGGCACCACTGCACTAAGCTCACCCGTCAGCTCATGCGGGGGTGGGGGGCTAATCTTGGCGCGGACATTAGAGCGCGCAAAGAGGCCCTCCTAGTGTAGATTAAGGCTCTCGATTTGCTGGCTGATTCATTTGGCATGTCGGCTGATGAATGGCTTAGACGTTACGCCCTTGAATCCTCGTTGATGGAGATATTCAAGGGTGAGGAGCCCTATTGGCAACGCCATGGATGGCAGAAATGGCTCCTTCAGGGTGATGCCAATACAGCTTACTTCCAGGCGATCGCCAATGGACGCCGACGAAAATGAGCGATCCCATGCCTCTGGGAGGGGGGCACCCTTCTGGAGCACCCAAGCGAAATTAAGGCTCACATCTACTCCTTCTATAAGGAGCTATTCTCGGCATCACCCCGTAACGGGGTTTCGTTGACCGAGGACTTCTGGGCTCCTACCAACAGAGTCTCGGATTCGGAGAATGTGGAGCTAACACTCCCATTCTCGTCGGAGGAGGTGGGCAGGGCTATCGCCTCCATGAAGGCGGGGTCGGCCTCGGGCCCAGACGGACTGCCAGTGGCCTTTTTCCAGCGGTTCTGGCATGTCATAATGCCGATGATCATGCCGATGTTCCATGAATTCTATATTGGAACATTCGACATGTCCCGGATCAACTACGGCGTGATTACCCTGATCCCCAAAATAGTTGGGGCGATGGATATTAGACACTTTAGACCTATCACGGTGATTAATGTGCTCGAGCGCATCTTCTCGAAAGTATGCGCTACGCGCCTAGCCCCTATAGCGGAGAGGCTAGACCATCCCCTCCAGGCTGCATTCCTGAAGGGCCGACGGATCCATGATGGGATCCTGGCTCTCCACGAGATCGCACATGAGGTATATTCGCGAGGCCATAAGGGCGTCTTCCTCAAGATGGATTTCTAGAAGGCGTACGACCGTCTGGATTGGTCCTTCCTGCGAATGGTGCTTGAGCGTAGGGGCTTTGATGATAGATGGTGCTCCTAGATTATGCAGTTGGTGCAGTCTAGCAGGATCGCCATTAATATTAACGGTGAGGTGGGTCCCTTCTTTACATCCTCGGCAGGCATGAAGCAAGGGGATCCTATTTCTCCCTTGCTCTTCAACCTCGCCATCGATGTCCTAGCCGACATCTTGGATAAAGCAAGGATGGCCGGTCACCTTACAGGGGTTGTTGGTCACCTAATCCCTGGGGGAGGGGTCACCCACCTACAATATGCTGATGACACCATGATCATGGTGGAAGGGTCGGACCTAGATTTAGTCAATCTAAAGTTCTTACTGCTATGCTTCGAGGCGATGTCAGGGCTAAAGATCAACTTTGAAAAAAAGTGAGGTCTTCGTTCTTGGGTTTCCGCTTGAGGACCAACAACGGATTGCAGATAACTTAAACTGCAAACTGGCATCGTTCCCCACAACGTATTTGGGGATGCCTCTGGCTGACTCGAAGATCTTGGTGAGCGGGTTTGATCCTTTGGTTGGCCGGCGTTGGAAATATGCCCTAGAGGCAATAAATAAAGTGTTTATTATTGTATTTCCTTGTTCATGATAATCGTTTATTATCCATGCTATAATTGTATTAACTGGAAACATGGATACATGTGTGGATACATAGACAAACACAATGTCCCTGGTATGCCTCTAGTGGACTAGCTCGTTGATCAAAAGATGGTTAAGGTTTCCTAGCCATGGACATGAGATGTCATTTGATAACGAGATCACATCATTAGGAGAATGATGTGATGGACAAAGACCCAAACTACAAACGTAGCTTATGATCGTGTCAGTTTATTGCTACTGTTTTCTGCATGTCAAGTACATGTTCCTATGACCATGAGATCATGCAACTCACAGATATCGGAGGAGTACCTTGTGTGTATCAAACATCGCAACGTAACTGGATGACTATAAAGGTGCTCTACAGGTGTCTCCGAGGGTGTCTGTTGAGTTGGCATGGATCAAGACTGGGATTTGTTACTCCGTGTAACGGAGAGGTATCTCAGGGCCCACTCGGTAATACAACATCACAATAAGCCTTGCAAGCAATGTGACTAAGTGTTAGTTGCGAGATCTTGTATTACGAAACGAGTAAAGAGACTTGCCAGTAACGAGGTTGAACTAGGTATGGAGATACCGACGTTCGAATCTCGGGCAAGTAACATACCGAAGAACAAAGGGAACATCATACGGGATTAACTGAATCCTTGACATAGAGGTTCGACCGATAAAGACCTTTGTAGAATATGTAGGAACCAATGTGGACATCCAGGTCCCGCCATTGGTTATTGACCATAGAGGTGTCTCGGTCATGTCTACATAGTTCTCGAACCCGCAGGGTCTGCACACTTAAGGTTTGGTGACGTTTCGGTAGTATAGAGTTATGTATGGTGGTGACCGAAGTTTGTTTGGAGTCCCGGATGAGATCCCGAACGTCACGAGGAGCTCCGGAATGGTCCAAAGGTAAATATTCATATATAGGAAGTCCTGTTTTGGTCACCGGAAAAGTTTCGGGCTCATCGGTAGTGTACCGGGAGTGCCGGTAGTGTACCGGGAGACCTCCGGGAGGGGTATTTCGACCCAAGAGGCTACATGGGCTGTGGGAGAGTGGAAACCAGCCCTTAGTGGGCTGGTGGAACAACCACAGGAGGCCCATGCGTCTGGAAGAAAAAAACCCAAGAGAAAAGGTGGGAAAAAAAGGCAAAATAGGTGAATCCTAGTCCTACTAGGATTGGAGGTGGACTCCACCTCCTCCACCTCCTTTCGGCCGAAGCCCTTGGCTTGGGAAGCCAAGGCTACCTCCTCTCCTCTCTTCCTCCTATATATACTGGTGGTATAGAGGGTTTTTGCACTAGAATTTCAGCCACGTGCTACCCGTTCCTCCAGTGCATAGTTTCTCCTCTGGATCGGTTTTCTGCAGTGCTTAGGCGAAGCCGTGCCAGAATTGCTCCACCACCATCGCCGGAGCACCGCCAGGCTGCTGGAGAACTCTTCTTCCTCTCCACTCTTTCTTAATGGATCAAGACGGTGGAGATCGTCATCAAGCTGTACGTGTGCTGAACGCGGAGGTGTCGTCCGTTCGGTGCTAGATCGGAAGGATCGTGATCAAGTTCGTGGGACGGATCGTGATCGAATCGCGGGACGAATCATGATTGAATCGCGGGACGAATCATGACTACACCAACCGCATTTCTTAACGCTTCCTGCTTAGCGATCTACAAGGGTATGTAGATCTAGTCTCCCTCTCGTAGATGCCCATCACCATGGATAGATCTGCGTGTGCATAGGAATTTTTTTGTTTCCCAAGCAACGTTCCCCAATAGTGGTATCAGAGCTAGGTCTATGTGTAGATGAGATCTCGAGTAGAACATAAAAGGTTTGTGGGCGTTGATGCTTAGATTTCTTCCTCCCTTGGTCGGATTTTGGTTCAGCGGTATTGTGAGATGAAGCAGCCCGGACCAACATTACTCGTACGCTTACGAGAGACCGGTTCCCTCGACGCAACTTGTTTCCTAGATGGCTCACGGGTGGCAGTTTCTCTCACTTTAGTTGGATCGGATTCGACAGAGGCGGTCCTTGAGAAGGTTGAAAAGCAAATTATGTATCACCGTTGTGGTTTATGCGTAGGTGAGAATCGTTCTTGCTTGAAACCTATAGTAGCCACATAAAACATGCAACAACGATTAGAGGACGTCTAACTTGTTTTTGCAGGGTATGTTGTGATGTGATATGGCCAATTACATGATGTGATATATGTGATGTATGAGATGATCATGTGATGTATAGAATTTCACGACTTGCATGTCGATGAGTACGGCAACCGGCAGGAGCCATAGGGTTGTCTTTAATTATTGTATAACCTGCGTGTCAATCATTAAGCGCTATGTAATGGTTTACTTTATTGCTGAATGGTAGCAATAGTAGTAGAAGCATGTTGGGCGTGACAACCCCGATGGCAACACGTTGATGGAGATCAAGATGATGGAGATCATGGTGTCTTGCCGGTGACGATGGAGATCATGCCGGTGCTTTAAAGATGAAGATCTAAAGCACAAGTTCATGGCCATATCATGTCACTTATGAATTGCATGTGATGTTAATCCTTTTATGCACCTTGTTTTTCTTAGTACGACGGTAGCATTATAAGGTGATCCCTCACTTAAATTTCAAGATAAATTGTGTTCTCCCCGAGTGTGCACCATTGCGAAAGTTCGTCGTGTTGAGACACCACGTGATGATCAGGTGTGATAGACTCTACGTTCACATACAATGGGTGCAAGCCAGTGTTGCATGCGCAGAACACTCGGGTTAAACTTGACGAGCCTAGCATGTACAGACATGGCCTCGGAACATAAGAGA
Organism: Hordeum marinum; assembly: GCA_022496015.1. Taxonomy (NCBI): domain Eukaryota; kingdom Viridiplantae; phylum Streptophyta; class Magnoliopsida; order Poales; family Poaceae; genus Hordeum; species Hordeum marinum. Next base: position 420,469,783 of record CM039675.1, read on the forward strand.
CCGAAAGGTTGAGCATTAGTCATATAGTAGATATGATCAACATAATGATGTTCACCATTAAAGCCACCTCAACTCACGTGATGATCGGTTTTGGATCATGTGACACTCAGATGACCTCAGGGATGTCAATTTGAGTGGGAGCTTTAGTAATTTTATTAACTAAACTCGTTATCTTGAGTAATAGTCTAAGTAAACTTTGCATATTTATGTTGTAGATCAATGGCTCGCGCAGTAGCACCCCTGAATTTTAATGCGTTTCTAGAGAAAGCTAAACTGAAAGATGATGGAAGTAACTTTGTTGACTGGGCCCGTAATCTAAGGATTATCCTCACGGCTTCCCAGAAATCATATGTCCTTGATGCACCGCTTGGTGACCAACCAGAAGAAATGACCTCCGAAGACGTTAAGAACGCTTGGGAGGCACGTACTAGAGATTACTCAATAGTTTAGTGTGCGATATTGTATGGCTTAGAACCGAGACTTGAAAGACGTTTTGAACGTCATGGAGCATATGAGATGTTCCAGGAGTTGAAGTTTATCTTTCAGAAGAACGTCCGGATCGAGAGGTATGAAACCTCCGATAAGTTCTATGCTTGCAAGATGGAGGAGAACGGGTCTATCAGTGAACACATACTCAGAATGTCTGGGTATTCAACTTGTCTAGCGGAGTTGGGAATTTCCCTTCCGCCAGAGACGATCACTGAGAGAGTTCTTCAATCACTGCCACCTAGTTACAAGAGCTTTGTGATGAACTATAACATGCACGGGATGAACAAGTCAGTCGCCGAGCTGTTTGCGATGCTAAAAGTCGCTGAGTCTAAAATCCAGAAAGAACATCAAGTGTTGATGGTCAATAAAACCACTAGTTTCAAGAAAAATGGCAAAGTCAAGGGCAAGGGCAAGAAGGGTAAAACCAAGAAGGATGGCAAAGCAGTTGCTACTCCTGTAAAGAAGCCCAAGCATGGACCCAAGCCAGAAGCTAAGTGCTTTCATTGCAAGGGAACTGGTCACTGGAAGCGGAACTGCCCCAAGTACCTGGCTGACAAGAAGGCGGCCAACGACAAACAAGGTATATATGATATACATGTTATTGATGTGTACCTTACTAGCTCTCGTAGTAGTGTCTGGGTATTTGATACCGGTTCGGGTGCTCACATTTGCAACTCAAAGCAGGAATTATGGAATAAATGAAGGCTGGCAAAGGACGAAGTGACGATGCGCGTGGGAAATGGTTCCAAGGTTGATGTGATCGCCGTCGTCACGCTCTCTCTTTGATTACCATCGGGATTAGTGATGAACCTGAATAATTGTTATTTAGTGCATGCGTTAAGCATGAACATTATATCTGGATCTTGTTTATTGCGAGACGGTTACTCATTTAAATCAGAGAATAAATCTTGTTCTATTTATATTAGTAATATCTTTTATGGTCATGCACCCAATGTTAGGGGTTTATTCATATTGAATCTTGATAGTGATGACACACATGTTCATAATATTGATGCCAAAAGATGTAGAGTTGATAATGATGGTACCACTTTCTTGTGGCACTGCCGTTTAGGTCATATTGGTGTAAAACGCATGAGGAAGCTCCATGCAGATGGACTTTTGGAGTCACTTGATTTTGAATCACTTGACACGTGTGAACCATGCCTCATGGGCAAGATGACTAAAATGCCGTTCTCTGTAACAATGGAACGGGTGAGTGACTTATTGGAAATCATACATACTGATGTGTGTGGTCCAATGAATGTTACAGCGCGTGGTGGAAATCGTTATTTTCTCACCTTAACTGATGACTTAAGTAGATATGGGTATATTTACTTAATGAAACACAAGTCTGAAACGTTTGAAAAGTTCAAGCAATTTCAGAGTGAAGTTGAGAATCATCGTAACAAGAAGATTAAGTTCCTGCGATCTAATCGAGGAGGTAAATATCTGAGTTATGAGTTTGGCAGTCACTTAAGACAGTGTGGAATTGTTTCACAGTTGACACCGACCGGAACACCACAGCGTAATGGTGTGTCCGAACGTCGTAATCGAACCTTATTAGATATGGTGTGTTCTATGATGTTTCTTGCTGATTTGCCACTATCGTTTTGGGGTTATGCATTAGAGATAGCTGCATTCACTTTAAATAGGGCACCATCAAAATCCGTTGAGACGACGCCATATGAACTGTGGTTTGGCAAGAAGCCAAAGTTGTCGTTTCTTAAAGTTTGGGGATGTGATGCTTATGTCAAAAAGCTTCAGCCTGAAAAGCTGGAACCCAAAGCGGAGAAATGCGTCTTCATAGGATACCCGAAAGAGACAGTCGGGTATACCTTCTATCTCAGATCCGAAGGCAAAGTGTTTGTCGCTAAGAACGGAACATTTCTTGAGAAAGAGTTTCCCTCGAAAGAATTGAGTGGGAGGAAAATAGAGCTTGATGAGGTTATTGAACCTTTACTTCAACCAGAAAGTAGCGCAGCGCAGAAAGATGTTGCTGTGGAACCTACGACGGTAGAAGAGGAAGTTAATAATGATGATCATGCAGCTTCGGATCAAGCTGCTATTGAACCTCGTAGGTCGACAAGGCCGCGTACTACCCCTGGGTGGTACAGCAACCCTGTTTTGGAGGTTATGTTGTTGGACAACAATGAACCTACGAGCTATGGAGGAGCAGTGATGGGCCCAGATTCCGAGAAATGGTTAGAGGTCATGAAATCCGAGATGGTATCCATGTATGAAAACAAAGTATAGACTTTGGAAGTATTACCTGAAGGGCGAAAGGCCATTCAGAACAAATGGATCTTTAAGAAGAAGACTAACGCGGACGGTAATGTCACCATCTATAAAGCTCGACTTGTGGCAAAGGGTTTTTCACAAGTTCAAGGAGTTGACTACGATGAGACTTTCTCACCCGTAGCGATGCTTAAGTCTGTCAGAATCATGTTAGCAATAGCTGCTTATTTCGACTATTAAAATTTGGCAGATGGATGTCAAAACAACGTTCCTCAACGGTTTCCTTGAGGAAGAGTTGTATATGATGCAACCCGAAGGTTTTGTCGATCCAGAGAATGCTGACAAAGTTTGCAAACTCCAGCGATCCATTTATGGACTGGTGCAAGCATCTTGGAGTTGGAATAAGCACTTTGATGAGGTGATCAAAGCGTTTGAGTTTATACAAGTTTACGGAGAAGCTTGTATTTACAAGAAAGTGAGTGGGAGCTCTATAGCGTTTCTTGTATTATATGTGGATGACATATTGCTGATTGGAAACAATATAGAAATGCTGGAAAGCGTGAAGGAATATTTGAACAAGAGTTTTTCAATGAAGGACCTAGGAGAAGCTGCTTTCATATTAGGCATTAAGATCTATAGAGATAGATCGAGACGCTTAATAGCACTTTCACAGAGCACATACCTTGATAAAGTTTTGAAGAAGTTCAGAATGGAACAGTCCAAGAAGGGGTTCTTGCCTGTGTTACAAGGTGTAAAGTTGAGTAAGACTCAATGCCCAGTAACTGCAGAAGATAGAGAAAAGATGAGTGTCATCCCCTATGCTTTAGCCATAGGCTCTATCATGTATGCAATGTTGTGCACAAGACCCGATGTCAGCCTTGCCATAAGTATGGCCGGAAGGTTTCAAAGTGATCCTGGAATGGAGCACTGGCAAGCAGTCAAGAATATCCTTAAGTACCTGAAAAGGACTAAGGAAATCTTTCTCGTTTATGGAGGTGACGAAGAGCTCGTCGTAAAGGGTTACGTCGATGCAAGCTTTGACATTGATCCAGACGACTCTAAGTCACAAACCGGATACATATTTATTCTTAACGGGGGAGCGGTAAGCTGGTGCAGATCCAAGCAAAGCGTGGTAGCTAATTCAATGTGCGAAGCGGAATACATCGCAGCCTCGGAGGCGGCGAAGGAAGGTGTCTGGATGAAGCAGTTCATGACAGATATTGGAGTAGTGCCTAGTGCACTGAATCCAATGAACCTGTTCTATGACAACACTGGTGCCATTGCTCTGGCCAAGGAACCAAGGTTTCACAAGAGGACCAGACACATAAAGCGACGCTTCAACTCCATTCGCGATTACATCGAGGAGAAAGACATAAATATTTGCAAAGTGCACACAGATCTGAATGTTGCAGACCCGTTGACTAAACCTCTTCCAAGGGCTAAACATGATCAACACCAGAACTGCATGGGTGTTCAATTCATTACAATGTAAATCACATAGTGATGTGAACTAGATTATTGACTCTAGTGCAAGTGGGAGACTATTGGAAATATGCCCTAGAGGCAATAAATAAAGTGTTTATTATTGTATTTCCTTGTTCATGATAATCGTTTATTATCCATGCTATAATTGTATTAACTGGAAACATGGATACATGTGTGGATACATAGACAAACACAATGTCCCTGGTATGCCTCTAGTGGACTAGCTCGTTGATTGAAAGATGGTTAAGGTTTCCTAGCCATGGACATGAGATGTCATTTGATAACGGGATCACATCATTAGGAGAATGATGTGATGGACAAAGACCCAAACTACAAACGTAGCTTATGATCGTGTCAGTTTATTGCTACTGTTTTCTGCATGTCAAGTATATGTTCCTATGACCATGAGATCATGCAACTCACAGATATCGGAGGAGTACCTTGTGTGTATCAAACATCGCAACGTAACTGGATGACTATAAAGGTGCTCTACAGGTGTCTCCGAGGGTGTCTGTTGAGTTGGCATGGATCAAGACTGGGATTTGTTACTCCGTGTAACGGAGAGGTATCTCAGGGCCCACTCGGTAATACAACATCACAATAAGCCTTGCAAGCAATGTGACTAAGTGTTAGTTGCGAGATCTTGTATTACGAAACGAGTAAAGAGACTTGCCAGTAACGAGGTTGAACTAGGTATGGAGATACCGACGTTCGAATCTCGGGCAAGTAACATACCGAAGAACAAAGGGAACATCATACGGGATTAACTGAATCCTTGACACAGAGGTTCGACCGATAAAGACCTTCGTAGAATATGTAGGAACCAATGTGGACATCCAGGTCCCGCCATTGGTTATTGACCGTAGAGGTGTCTCGGTCATGTCTACATAGTTCTCAAACCCGCAGGGTCTGCACACTTAAGGTTTGGTGATGTTTCGGTAGTATAGAGTTATGTATGGTGGTGACCGAAGTTTGTTCGGAGTCCCAGATGAGATCCCGGACGTCACGAGGAGCTCCGGAATGGTCCGGAGGTAAATAAGTTCTGTTTTGGTCACCGGAAAAGTTTCGGGCTCATCGGTAGTGTACCGGGAGTGCCGGTAGTGTACCGGGAGACCTCCGGGAGGGGTATTTCGACCCAAGAGGCTACATGGGCTATGGGATAGTGCAAACCAGCCCTTAGTGGGCTGGTGGAACAACCACAAGAGGCCCATGTGGCTGGAAGAAAAAAAAACAAGAGAAAAGGTGGAAAAAAAGGCAAAATAGGTGAATCCTAGTCCTACTAGGATTGGAGGTGGACTCTACCTCCTCCACCTCCTTTCGGCCAAAGCCCTTGTCTTGGGAAGCCAAGGCTGCTTCCTCTCCTCTCTTCCTCCTATATATACTGGTGGTATAGAGGGTTTTTGCACTAGAATTTCAGCCACGTGCTACCCGTTCCTCCAGTGCATAGTTTCTCCTCTAGATCAGTTTTCTGCAGTGCTTAGGCGAAGCCCTGCCGGAATTGCTCCACCACCATCGCCGGAGCGTCGTCAGGCTGCCGGAGAACTCTTCTTCCTCTCCACTCCTTCTTGCTGGATCAAGACGGTGGAGATCGTCATCAAGCTGTACATGTGTTGAACGCGGAGGTGTCGTCCGTTCGGTGCTAGATCGAAAGGATCGTGATCAAGTTCGTGGGATGGATCGTGATCGGATCGTGGGACGGATCGTGATTGGATCGCGGTACGGATCGTGATTGGATCGCGGGACGTCGGCGATTTGGATCACAAAGACGTTCGACTACACCAACCACGTTTCTTAACTCTTCCCGCTTAGCGATCTACGAGGGTATGTAGATCCACTCTCCCTCTTGTAGATGCTCATCACCATGGATAGATTTGCGTGTGCGTAGGAATTTTTTTGTTTCCCATGCAACGTTCCCCAACAGCCGGGTGGCGGCATGGGCCGAGCCGTGGCGAGGCCGGTTTACATCCAAAGGAAGTAAAACGATACTCATTAGTTCTAACCTTGCGAGCCTCCCCATGTATATGATGGGGCTGTATATCCTTCCGGAGGGCGTTCATAGCTCATTCGATAAGGAGCTCGCTAGGTTCTTCTGGCAAGCATCTGATGGACGTCACAAGTACCACATGGTCAAGTGGGCAGATATTTGCCTACCCAAGGACCATGGAGGTCTTGGGATTACGGCATCCCATACGATGAACGTCGCCCTCATGTTACATTGGGTCTGGCGGATCCTGCGTGGCGAAGGAGGGCTGTGGCTACGGCTCCTTCAGGCAAAATACCCAAGGGGCGAGCCGCTCCTCGCATACGCCCTATCTGGAGGTTCCCAGTTTTGGCGGGCGATTCAAATGATTAAGGATGGGGAGGGAACCCAGTTCTGGCTAGACCCATGGGTTGGGGATGAGCCGCTAAGGACGGGGTTCCCGGTTCTATTTTCCATATGTTCCGATCCGACTCTTCTAGTTTCTGCGGCCAGGCGCATGGGGCATTGGGATGTCCGGTTCAGGCGCTCATTTGGCCCGGTGGAAACTGCTGAGTGGTTCTGCCTTATTGAGGCACTGCCACCGACGCTCGCGGACCATCAGGACACCGTGGCCTGGCGGCTATCACCGTCTAGGGTATTTTCAGTCAGCTCAGCATACTAGGCGTTATGTCACGCGCCCATCATTCCCTGGCTTTCGCCTCTATGGAAGGCCCCCTTGCCACTAAAGATCAAGATCTTTGTGTGGCAACTTCTCCGAGATCGTATCCCTTCGGGGACGGAGGTGCGTAAGAGGCATGGCCCCGGGGATGGAATGTGCCCCTTATGCGCGGTGCCGGAAACAACGACACACATCATCTTCACCTGTACGGCGGCAAGAGCCCTTTGGACATTCATACGCGAGACTCTTGGGCCTGACTGGAAGGCCCAGGACCTAGCGGAATTCCTCCAGACCAGGGCCAACCAAATCGGGAGACGTCGCCGCTTATTTTGGCTGATCTTTGCGGCGATGTCATGGACCCTCTGGACGACTCGCAATAAGATGGTTATTGAGCGGATCTTCCCCAGGCAGGCGTCTGACTCATTCTTCAAATTTCTTGCCTTTCTGCAGCACTGGCACCCGCTCTCTAGGTAGCGAGATCGGGACCGACTTGACAGCATGCTGGACGCACTTCAGGCTACGGCGCGCCGGCTATCTTCTCCGTAGGGCCGCTTCGCGGCTGCCACTAGGTGGCTTTTTTCTATCTCTTCTTTCTTTTCTTGGGCATGAGTGTGTCGCTGTCCCGGCTATCCAGTTCCGTTGAATGTGTGTATGTTGCTTGTACGAACTGTTGCTTTATTTATAAAGCGGAGCGAAAGCCTATTTCGAGAGAAACTATATATACCAATTCTACAATTTCCTGCTACGTTCTTTGCCACTTTTGTTTTTAATTTTTATTCTCCAAGTTCCTATTTAGTTTTCATGAAACGTAAAATTTCCTTTGTAAAAAATACAATAATCATCAATGTAAAATTATTTTGTATTTTAATGTTTATTCTATTTTCATAATTGTGTACCTTGAAGCTGTAAACATGATTTTTCTCTCTTACATTTATATGGAATCAAACAGTCCAGCATGTATTAAAAATTATTATTTAATTTATGTACCTTCATCTAGGAGCACGAGCATGCAAAATTGTTGTGTATCTTGGTTCTATTAGTAAAATATAAAATTATTAAATATTGACAACGTTGTATTTTGAAACGTGTTGAATGTGTATTAACAACTATTGTGTAATAATAATAAAAATGTCTATTGAAATGCAAGAAAAAATTTACACAAGTTTTTATGAACATATGTTGAATATTTTCTAAAACATGTTGAACATTTATGAAATAACCGTTGTCAATATTTTAATGCATGCCAAACATTTTTCAATTTAATACATCCGATCCATCTTCCGAAAATATGTTGAACATTTTCAAAATGCACTAAAAATTTCTTTAAGTTTGATGGAAATTTTCAACATTTTCTTACAATTTGTTTTCGAAATGGGAAAAATAATACCAAAAAGGAATATATAATTGAACCTGAAAAACAATGAAAAGAAAAACTTCTGCGGCCCGATAGGAGTGCCTTCTCTAGAAAAAAAACGGTTGAAGAGCCATATAGGAACGCCATATATGAGTGCAGATTAGGTCCACGGAGCTCTGTATATTTAAAAACGAAAAAACATATTTAGAAGTTTCAAAAAGGCCTGAAAAAAATCCATGGAAACATATACGATTTCCGCACAAACGTGTTAAATTTTGTTTTAAAATGCAGTGATTTATAAGCTGTACAAAAAAATAACAAAAATCTGGCCCAACAACAAAACTAAGGGGCCCACCAGCATGAAAAAGGTGATAGTTGCAACAACAAACTACTGTACAGCAGTACTGTACTCTTTTGCGCGGGAAACTCCCTGTTGGTAGTCGCCAAGATCGTGTTCTCCTAGTAATACGGGAACAGTTAGGGGACAGTTTGTAAATAAAAAAACAAACGAAACCTAACCTAGCTTATCAGGCAAAACCTCACAGCACATCTATCCTGGCATTGTTTGCGTTGGCACAAAACAGAAGAGAATCGATCGATAAAACAAAGGATGAATCACCTGGGAAGATCTACAAGTTGGCCGCTTGCACAGCGCGCCAGAATCCGCTCCAACTTCGCCGGATAACTTTAACTATTGGGAGAGTTGGGTTGGGTTGAGGGAGAGATCGCAATGTTGGCCTTGTCCTACGACTGACTCAGAAAACCATTTTGCCCCGATCCACCAGCGCTCACGTGCGTGCGTCACGGTAAAACCGACCGTTGTTAGTGTTGTAACGCCACTAAAAAGGCCGCGCTGGCCTTTTCGCGATGGCCGAAAGAGGAGAGCGCGAGCCAGAGCATGCAGGTGTAAAGGGGCAGTTTTGTTTGCCCCCCACTATCCAAAGACCTTAATGAGATCTTAATTTCACGCCATTGCTGTAAAACCCAATCATGTGCTCCACTCTCGATCGATTTTATTCACGGCGGCGGCTCCACTCGCTCGGGGAAACCAAAAGGCAGGGCGGCTCGTTTCGTTTGGGCCTCTTCTTTCCGCCCTCTGTGACTGTCACTCGTATGCTCCTTGCCGCTTGATTGGCCGATCCTCTCCCTTTGCAGTTTCTTTTTTCTCTTTTCGATGGAGATGCATGCGTTCAGTTCCAAACACGCCCTTTTTCCTGTTTTAGGATTATTAGTATTAGCGCGAGCGATCAGCGCGCGCGTGAGTTATTATCGCAGCTTTAGGCCCCCGAAAATCCTCTTCGGTTTTTATTCCGGTCTCGGGCCGCGGAGGTGAGAAAGATAGCAAAAGAATTCAAACAGAAGCTCCGCTCCGCCTCCCTCTATATATATGCGCGCGCTAACTGCGCCTCCGTGCGAGTGCATCCACGCCCCCGGCCCGCTTTCTTCTCCTCCTCGCTCCCCGCCCCGGCCGGCCTATCGTCAACATGACCACAGATCGACTGAACCTAGCTGTGGATGAGTAAGTCGTAGGGACACGGTTGCTGTCGAGGGGAATTGAGCGCCATGGACGATGCGGAGGGGAAAGCGGAGGTAATCGTTCGGGTCTACAGCCCGTCGACGGACCGCGCCGGCACGGAGGCCGTCGATCGCGAGTGCGAGGTCGGGCAGCCTGGAGGGATGTCGCTCCACGCCGACCTGCTGGGCGACCCCCTCGCCCGCATTCGCCACTCGCCGGCCTACCTCATGCTGGTAAGTGCCTGCTGTCTATCTGGAGTTGCTCCGGCTTGCTGCTTGCGCGGACAGTTACAGTTCCACGTCGCGAGACGAGAGCAGGCGAGCAGCGAGCTGATTTCGATCGATTGCTGGTAGTGGGTTGCTTTAATCCTCAACCGTGTTGATTTTGACATGCAAGGTAGCTGAGACGTCTGCCCCGCCCGGCCGGATCGTCGGCGTCATCCGCGGCACCGTCAAGTCCGTGGCCACGGGAAAGAGCTGCCCCGGCGCGCCCGCCTTCGCCAGCGTCGGCTACATTCTCGGCCTCCGCGTCTCACCTTCTCACAGGTAAAAAACACAGTTGAATTGAACTGAATTGATTTCATCTTCTCCTCGTCCGTGACACCCATGCGCGCCCGCCCGCCCGCGTACACTGTAGCATTGATTCGGCGCGTGCGCGGCCAAGAATTACTACTACGTACTAATGGCGTCGCGCGTGATCGGCGGTTGCAGGAGGAAGGGCATAGCGATGCGGCTAGTAGGGCATCTCGAGCTGTGGTTCACGCTGATGGGCGCCGAGTATGCGTACATGGCCACGGATAAGTCCAACGAGGCGTCTGTGCAGCTCTTCACCGGGCGGTGCGGTTACTCAAAGTTCCGCACGCCGTCGCTCCTCGTGCACCCCGTGCACGCGCACCGCCTCCGGGCCCCGCGCCGCGCGGCCGTTTTATGCCTGGACGCGCGCGACGCCGAGCAGCTGTACCGCCGCCGGTTCGGCCACGTCGAGCTCTGCCCGGCCGACATCGGCGCCGTCCTCTGCAACAGGCTCTCCCTCGGCACTTTCCTGGCTGTCGTGGACGAAGGTTTCAAGTGGCGCGGGGTGGAGCAGTTCCTGGCCTCGCCGCCCGCGTCGTGGGCCGTGGCGAGCCTGTGGGACTGCGGCGGCGTGTTCCGGCTGGAGATGCGCGGCGCCTCGCGCCTCCGCCGCGCCGCGGCCGCCGCGAGCCGGGCGCTGGACCACGCGGCCAAGTGGATGCGAGTGCCGTCCGTCCCCAACTTCTTCCGGCCGTTCGCGGGCTGGTTCGCGTACGGCCTCGGCGGCGAAGGCGAGGACGCCCCTCTGGCCGCGAAGGCGCTGTACGTGTCGTTCGTGAACAGGGCGCGCGGCAGGGCGGCGGCCGTGGCCGTGGAGGTGGCCGCGCTGGACCCGCTCCGGCGGCGGCTGCCGCACTGGCGCAGCCTGTCGTGCGCAGAGGACCTGTGGTGCATGAAGCGGCTAGGCGGAGGCGGCGGCGGCGAGTCCGACGCGGACGGCTGGGATTGGGCCAAGTCGGCGCCTGGGCAGTCCATCTTCGTGGACCCCAGGGAGGTGTGATTGACTCGGCAGCGACCGTAACCAGAGCAGCTAGAGCTAGAGCTAGCTAAGCTAGGGGTTTAGAGAGATAGGTTTTTGGCAGCTTGTTTTCCATGGTTAGTTGTCTCTCGTACTAGCAGTCGAGATTTTGTAGGAGCGTAACTAGTTTGTTTTCTCTCTTTTCTGGCAGAAGAAAAGAAAGGAAAGTCGTGGGCGGCTGTGAGCCGATCGATCCACCACCCGTCGAATCGACGGGACAGAAAAGCGAGATGCGACGCGGATGGCCAGAGCCGGCCATCTCAGATATTATCATGCACACATGCCAGCTACTACTAGATGTACCATACCATACCATGTCTAGATGCTACTCACCCTGGAAGATCCTGTTTTTGGTCCCTGCAACTGCAAGTAGGAGTAATTTGCGCCGTGCAGGTGTGTGGTCTTGCGACCGCTAGATAGGCATATCAGGTAATCAGTGGCATGCTACGACCACTGGATCCATCCATCCATCCAACTCAATGCGCCACTGTGGAGTATGTACGCGGCTCATGGCCGTGTGTCCCTCCGCCCTCGCCGTACCTTTCCTTGAGTTCCGCTACTGTGCGACCTCCACGACGAATTGATGGGGCGGATGCAATCGCGGATGGGCCGCCTGACACCCCACTGTGCCCAGCTTAGCTTCGCTCCTCCGTTTGACTGTCGGGCTCGTACGCCCGGGAATATTGCACTGTACCGACGCTGCTGACATGCTATACTACTGCGCCCGTTGCCATGGGGTTCGTTCGTTCGTTCGTTCATGCGTGTCTGCGTGCTGCCGCTACCTAACGTAGCGTGGGTGTGAGTTGTGAGATGAGATGAATGTTGTCCAAAAGAGGCATGGTGCTCCGGTGTCGCGAAATAGGAAAAGGGCGATCGATCGCCGGCTGTACGGAGCTAGGCGTCTTCGTGGTGTGCATGCAGGGCAGGGGGAGGAGATGATTGGGTTTTGTCGCCGTACGTGTAAGCGTCCCATTTGCCCGGCGCGTGGTGCGCATCTGCATGTGTAAAACACAATAACGTGGTGTCATTTCATCAACTCAATCAGGGGAAGCGAGGGTGATGCAGCACGTGCGTACAAGGTTTAGCATCTTAAGTAAAACCACCCATCACCACTAATGATGCTACCGTGTCCTCCGGCGACAATATCCGAAGATGCGATAACACGAAATCCAGTGCCACCACGGACAGGATCGACGCGAGGTCAAAACTCAAAAGGCTATGCCGAGCCGTAGACCTGGAAAATTCCGTGTCTGCCTTTCACCAAGTCATTCAGGACATGGCCGCACTTTTTTTTTCTAGTTCAAGCCGCATGTCCACCTGGACTAGACTGTTTTCACCACTGAAATTAAATTGTAACGATTGTGGTTTATTAGTAATATATAAAGACCTCGATAAATCCCGAGCGTTCGGATTTTAACATTCATTCCGAACGTTTTGTGATGGCAACTTTAGTTGACAGGAGGCGGCAACTTTAGATGTTAAGACATGGTAACTTTGTACCATTTCAAAAATTGTCATGTTTGCCAACTAAAGTTGCCACCTCCTATGTACTAGTCACCTTATGTCAACTAAAATTGTTAGTTCGGAATGAATGCTTAAATTCCGAACGTTCGGTATTGGTACTAAAACCGACATATTTCGGGCAGGTGGTCCTGAGCTGCAGATCTAAGAACAATGGTAACAAGGGGAGTAGGGACACAATGTTTACCCAGGTTTGGGTCATTTTAAAGAGGTAAAACTTTACGTACTACTTGTATTATATTGATGATGGGACAGGGCCGAAGCCAACATTCATTCATGGAGGGGGCAAAGCTCACATGGAGTGAAAAAAATTGACTACAACAGCCATTATCATAGAAGAAAAATCAGTTTGTTAGGGGGGGGGGGTCTAGTCCCCCCTCGCCCCCCCCCCCCGCCCCTAAATTAGTCCCTATGATGGGGTATCAAGTACAGGTTGATGATCTACCTCGAGATCATTGCATAAGCTCTAAACCCGAAAGGTGAATAGTTGTCCCTCTACGGACTAAACCCCTAGGCTTATATAGGTACTTCGGGGAGCTAGGTTACATGCTTTAGGTCGGTTAAGGTAATGCCGAATATAGAACCCTCCTTGGGTTGCATGCCAACTCATCGGAGTTTCCTTTCGTCCCACGGTCAAGTCTTGATGCTTCCGAATATTGCACTGTACCAATGAAAGCACAATGTACTCCCTTGCTGGTTTTGATAATTCATGACAACATACATTGTCTTTTGGACTAATACTTTCATCTAGTATATTTCAGATAAAGTCCACAGAGAAGGTTGGCTAAGGAGTGTGGAGAGTATCCCCAAGAAGAAGGAGAAGGAATAGCATTGGCAAAGCTTCAAGCAAAGAGGACTCTACATTTTACTTTGTGAGAAATCACTTTGAGTCCATAGGAAAGCCAAACTATCAGAAGGGGGTAAGGTACTGTTGGTGAACAAGATGCTCCATGTGCACAAGTGATAGTCACCACATACACCCACAAGCTCTTCCACAAAAGTCCGTCCGAAGCCAAATATCCAAAATTGGTGCAACCAACACTTCCCACTCGTGCCACCGATTCTCAGCCTCAGTTAGACTCAGCCAAACTCTAACCCTTCGGTGCAACCGATTCTGATTCGGTGCCACCGAGTTTGGGTTGCCAACATCCTGTTACGCAAATTCAGAAATTCGTTCCGACCGAGTTTGTTGAATCAGCGTCACCCAGTTTGGCAACCTGACCGTTGGTCACCTTATCGGTGCAACGGAGATTCCTGTATCGGTCTCACCTAGATTCAAAAGTTGCTACCTTTGGAGCAACTCGATACCATCGAGATTCACACATAGGTGTCACCGAGTTGGTCACTTAAGGTGTAACGGTTGGATTTTTGGAGATGCCTATATATACCCCTCCACCACCACTCATTCGCAAGAGAAGCACTCAGAACAGATCCCCGCTCATACCAACTGATTTTCTGAGAGAGAGCCACCTACTCATGTGTTGAGATCATGACATTCCATTCTAACCATATGAATCTTGATCTCTAGCCTCACCAAGTTGCTTTCCACCCAATCAATCTCCTCCACCAAAGCCAAATCTGTGAGAGAGTGATTGAGTGTTGAGGAGTCCATGATATTGAAGCACAAGAGAAAGGAGTTCATCGACATTATCGAGCCTATTACCTTTTGGAGGGTGGTGCCTCCTAGATTGGTTAGGTGTCACTTGGGAGCTTCCTACTTTGTGTTGTGGAGTGAATCAAGCAGTTTGTAAGGGCAAGGAGATCGCCTACTTCGTGAAGATCTACCCCGAGTGAGTCTAGTCCTTCGTGGACGAAAGCCGTTATGGAATAGTTAAGCTTGCTACTTCGTGGACCCTTATGGGTGGAGCCCTCTGTGGACTCTCATGACCGTTACCCTCGGTGGGTTAAAGACTCCGTAAACGTGGACGTACGATAGCACCACCTATCGGAACCACGGGAAAAATCTTCATGTCCTTCATATGTTTAATCTCTCTATCTCTACTCTTTACTTCCATGTGCAATGTATTTTCTTTACGCTGCTATACTTGATGACTTGCATGTGTAGGGTGTGCTAGACTTGCTATAATTGCTAAAATCTGCCAACGCATAACTTTGCACCTTGTGTAGATTTTAAATTCCAGCTAGTAGTCTATTCACCCCTCTCTGTACACACTCTTCTAGTGATCCCACAATTAGTATTAGAGCATTGGTCTCCATTGCTTCGGTTTCATCATCGTGGAGGAAGATGGGTGTGTCTAGTGTGGAGAGTTTGTATTGTAGAGTGCCCATTCTTGATGGAGAGTACTATAGTCGATGGAAGAATGCCATGATTGATCTATTTGACAAATTCCATTTGAGAAAACATATAGAAAAACCCTATGTGCTCGCCATTGATGAATTGCATCCCACACACGAAGATGAAATTGACATGACTAGTAACCTTAGAACTGTCAATCTTATTGTTAGAGGCTTACCAAGATTCATGCTTTCTCAATTGAAGAACTTTGATGTGCTTATACTTTGTGGAATTATTTGGAGAAACGATATCCAAATCTTACATTAAGTAATCTTGATTAAATTCTTCATAAAATTGTTGTTTTTCATAAAATGAAGCCTAGTGATCCGAACTTTGATAAATGCCTATTTGAGCTTCGTGATCTTATGCGTGCTAAAGGAGATGTCACAACTATCAACAACATTGTTATTGAAGTCATTCACATTCATAAACTTGAACATTGTCATGGTTACGATTCTAACGAGTCTCTTGGTTTCTATGACGAGGATATTCCACAAAATGATGACAATGAAGAACATGGATACTATGATGAAGATGAGTTGTTCGACATCGAGCATGAAAAGATCATGAAGAATCTAAGTCTAATGGCAAACTTCAAGGATTACATGTCCGGTGGAAAAGAGTTGATTCTTGACAATGGATGCACGGATCACATGACTGGTGATATAGGCATGTTTAAAGAGATCATGCCACATCAAGGTCCTCAGAGGTATGTGATCTTTGGAGACAACTCTAAGGGTAAGGTACTTGGCCTTGGTAAGGTGGCCATATCTCATGATAGCTCCATTCGAAATGTGATGCTTGTTGAATCCCTTGGCTACAATCTTCTTTCCGTACCTAGACTAGCAGACTTTGGTTTGAATGTGCTATTTACCAAAGTAGATTGCCAAGTGTTTCGATTTTATAATAACAAAATTGTCTTTAGCGGTATTCGTAGAGGTGATCTATACATTGTCGATTTCACTAAAAAGGCCCAACCTCATACTTGTCTCATTGCAAGATCTTCTAAAGGTTGGATATGGCATAGAAGGCTAGGACATGTAGGCATGCGCAATCTAGATAAGCTTATCAAGGGCGATCACATTCTTGGTGTTAAACATGTTATCTTTGGCAATGATAGGCTTTGTAGTGCTTGTCAAGCAGAAAAGCAAGTAGGTCGAAGTAATATGGTCAAGAACATCATGAGCACTAGGATACCACTCGAGTTACTTCATAAGGATCTTTTTGGTCCCAATGCTTACAAGAGTCTCAGTGGAAACTCGTATGGTCTAGTTATAGTTGATGATTTTTCTAGATTTACGTGGGTATTCTTTCTTGATGATAAGTCATGTACAAAAGATCTTCAAGAACTTTGCACGCAAAGCGCAAAATGAATTCGAAGTGAAGATTAAGAAGGTTCGAAGCGCTAACGGATTGGAGTTCAAGAACACCCATGTGGATACCTTTCTTGACGAACAGGGTATCTCACATGAGTTCTCGGCTACATACACGCCTCCACAAAATGGAGTTGTTGAGAGAAAGAACTGAACCCTCGTTAAGATGGCAAGAACGATGGTTGACGAATACAAGACGCCAAGACACTTTTGGGCAGAAGCCGTGGAAACAACATGTCATGCCACAAACTGACTCTACTTGCACAAGTTTCTCAGTAAAACGACATACGAGCTTCTCACCGGTAACAAACCCCAAGTTGGATACTTTAGGGTATTCGGCTCTAAGTGGTACATTCTTGATAAGGATCGTCGTGCTAAATTTTCTCCCAAGTCTCATGAAGGTTTCCTACTTGGTTATGGATCGAACTCTCACACCTACCGTGTCTACAACAACTTCACTCGAAAAGTTGAAGAGACGGTAGATGTGAAGTTTGATGAATCTAATGGTTCGCAAGTCGAACAATTGTCAAATGATGTAGGTGTTAAATATCCTTCGTAAGCTATCCAAGATTTTCCCATCGGCAAGATTCGTCCCATGAGGTGAAGGAAAGTACTTCATCAACCCAAGTGGAAGCTCCTACTTCGGATCAAGGCTACCGACAAAATGACATGGAAGCATCCACAAGTGGTACATGACAATATGAAGGCGAGGAGGAAGTACATCATGAAGATCCACCCCAACCTCCTTCACCACCACCTCAAGGAGACGACCACTTCAACAACAATGGAGATGAAGGAGATGACGACGAAGAAGAAGCTCCTCCAACTAACAAGCCAAAGCTACCCCGAGTTCGAGCACAAGTGACCAAGAACCATCCCCTAAACTTTGGTGACATACAAACAGGGAGGATCACTCGCTCTAAAACTCGCTTGGCTAACTTTTGTGAGCATTATTATTTCATCTATAACATTGAACCCTTGAAGGTTGAACAAGCTCTTAAAGACGCGGATTGGGTGAACGCTATGCATGAAGAGCTTCACAACTTCGAGAGGAACGAAGTGTGGACACTCATGGAGAAGCCCAAGGACGAGCATAACATCAGCGGTAAAAATGGGTGTTTCAAAACAAGCAAGATGAACATGGTCAAGTTGTACGCAACAAGGCTCGTCTCGTAGCCCAAGGATATACACAATCGAAGGTATGGACTACGACGAGACCTATGCCCCCATTGCTACACTCAAAGCTATTCGAATTCTTCTTGCTTATGCCAATCACCATGACATCACTCTTTACCAAATGGATATTAAAAGTGCCTTTCTAAATGCAGAAATAGAGAAGGAAGTCTATGTTAAACAACCTCCCAGATTTGTAAATCCTAAGAAACCTGACCATGTTTACAAACTTCGCAAAGCTTTATATGGTCTTAAGCAAGCTCCTCGTGCTTGGTATAAATGCCTAACGAAGTTTCTTATTGAAAAATGTTTTGAAATTGGTAAAATTCACGCAACCTTATTCACAAAGAGAGTTAATGGTGTATTATTTGTGTGCCAAATTTATGTGGATGATATTATCTTTGGATCTACTAACCCACAATTTGGTGAGAAATTTGGAAGGTTGATGTCAGAGAAGTATGAGATGTCTATGATGTGTGAGCTGAAATTATTCCTTGGTCTAGATATCAAGCAAATGGGAGAAGGTACTTTCATCTATCAAACTAAGTACACCAAGGACTTGATCAAGAAGTTCAACATGCAGGAGTGCAAAGGTATGAAAACTCCCATGCCCACTAGCAGACACGATGATCTCACTAACAAGGTGAACCGGTTGATCAAAAGGTTTATCGATAAATGATTGGTTCATTGCTATATCTATGTGCCTCCCGTCCCGATATTATGCTTAGTGTTTGCATGTGTGCTAGATATCAAGCTGCACCCAAAGAATGGCATCTTAAGGCTATGAAACGCATTGTGAGATACTTTATACATACACCAAACTTTGGCATTTGGTATACCAATGGATCTTCTTTTAATCTTGTTGGTTACTCCGACTCGGACTATGTCGGTGACAAGGTTGATAGAAAATCCACTTTGGGTACATGTCAATTTCTTGGTAGATATCTCGTGTCTTGGTCCTCCAAGAAACAAAACTCGGTATCTCTATCTACTACCGAAGCGGAATACATTGCCACTGGATCATGTTGTGTGCAATTATTATGGATGACACAAGTGCTTAAAGATTATGGAATCTATATTAAAAATGTGCCATTACTTTGTGACAATGAAAGTGCTATTAAGATTGGTCATAATCCCGTGCAATATTCTCGAACCAAGCATATTCAAGTTCCACATCATTTCATTCGTGATCATGTTGGCAAAGGACATATTAATCTTAAGCATGTTCGTACTAACAAGCAATTGGCCGACATCTTTACTAAGCCACTTGATGAAAAAGTGTTTTGTCATTTGAGGAGTGAGTTTAACATCATTGATGCTTGAAACTTGAGCTAATCTCACTCGGATGCTTGCAAGGGGATGCACTTTATTGTCTGTTCCATGCTATTATTATCTTGAATATCATATATCTTGGAATTCTATGCTCCTTGTTTTGCATCTAACCCTTCTATAGGTACTTGGAAGAACATCACTCCATTGCCATCAACTCATATCTTAAGCAATCTTGCCATGACCAAGTATCCACAACTTTTCTTTGATGATGAAAGGAAGAACACAACAAAAAATATCCTTGACATATATTTCTCAATTAGTATCAACTCACAATTGGTATCATGTCATTTGAATATATCATGTTCTTCCTTGCACGACTAACCTATGTAGGTGAGAAGTGAACGAAAACAAAAAGGATTGCTCCCAACTCAAGATGAACTTCATCAACTTTGAGCATCCTCATCAAGTTCACCTACAAGCTACGTCATTAACATCACTCAAAGGTATGTACCCATATCCTTGATATAGCTTTACCCCAAGACATGAGATACAAAAAATCAAGTGATAATAAGACATTAAATGCTTAATCGAAAAATGGTAACCCTATTTTGAGCTTAACGATGAGTATGATTTATGATAAAGTATTCTTGCTTGACTCCTTAAGTCAATATACTCTAATATAGGTGACCTAGTCACCGCCCATCATCTAGTCATATGAATTGAATGGAGAACCCTTCTCGTGTTGCTCTTTGACATCTCCATTCAACTCTAGCCTAGATGAAAATTCATTGCAAATCTTTCTAAAAATTCATTGCAAATCTTTCTGAAAATTCATTGCAATTTTTTTCTAAAAATTCATTGCAAATCTTTGAGAATTGTTTGAGACATTCTGAAAATTCCCTTTGACAAAGTTGCCAAGTTTCTGTTTTCCAACTCGAAGCCTCTGATCAAAACTTCTCGGTTCTACCGATATTGCAGCCCTACTACAGAAACACATATCGGTGCCACCGAATCTTTTGCCTCAGAGCCACCAACCTCTATGCACTTTGTCTGCTCTGTTTTATGATAAACTCAATGATTCCAATGATGTAGGGGGAGAAAACATCAAGAGATATAATCTCAAATAATCAAGGATCCCCACATCAAAGGAGGAGAAATTTTAAAGGGTTTTCAAATCTTTAGGGGGAGAAAAATAGTTTTCGAGGAACCCTTGTCTCAATGCTCTCAATGACCCTATATCTCTAGGATCCCTTCCCACTCTATGATCCCTTTCATATATCCCTTGTGACCTTTTTGGAAATTAATGCCAAAGGGGAAGAAATATCAAAGTTTCAAAGCTTACATAACAAAGGGGGAGATACTCATACCAAAGGGGGAGATGCCTAAGCATTATTGCTTCAGGGGAGAGATGATCATGAAAAGAAGTAGTTTAACCTTATCATATAAAGGGGGGGATATCAAGGATCCCTTATCATGCAAACACTTCTTAAGGTGAAGAGAGAATAATAAATTTGAAATTTAATTCTCATATTCTTTAGATTTTCTCAGCCCTACCTACTCTCAATATCTATATATTATGATTCAAGGAGAGAGGAAAACTTTCACAAATGGTGTCACAATTTGTGTCTAGGGGAGAAAACTCTAAACTTATTTGGAGACATATAATTCTCAAGAAACCATTTTTTATATGTCCTCCATATCTTGGTACACTTGGTTCCGTTTGCATTTGCATTACCAAATACACTTGTGTTTCCTAACATTCTTTTCTCAAGTGTGTTCCTACTGATAAATGCTCAAGGACCTCAAGGTAAGTATATGCATCATATTCTTGTTCAAGATGATCTCTTGCTTCTTGCACATATTGTTTGCAAGAGTGAGTCTTGAACATGAATACATTTCATTCTCATACATTTGATGCGTATTGCCAAGATATACATGACTTTTCATGTCCTTCCTACCATGTGTGTGTTCATGCATTCAAAAGCAACTATCCTTAAAATGGATTGCATACATCTAGGGGGATCTTGTATTAGTCATATATCCTTCAAAGTCTTCATATATTTCTGCATATCTTAATTTGAAGCTTTGATAGTATGTTGTCATCAATTACCAAAAAGGGGGAGATTGAAAGCACAATGTGCTCCCTTGGTGGTTTTGATATTTCATGAAAAAATACATTGTCTCTTGGACTAATACTTTCATCTAGTGTATTTCAGATAAAGTCCATAGAGAAGGTTGGCTAAGGAGTGTGGAGAGTATACCCAAGAAGAAGAAGGAGAAGGAATAGCATTGACAAAGCTTCAAGCAAAGATGACTCTACATTTTACTTTGTGAGAAATCAATTTGAGTCCATAAGAAAGCCAATACTATCAAAAGGGGGTAAGGTACTATTGGTGAACAAGATGCTCCATGTGCACAAGTGATAGTCACCACATACACCCACAAGCTCTTCCACAAAAGTCTGTCCAAAGCCAAATATACAAAATCGGAGCAACCAACACTTCCCACTCGGTGCCACCGATTCTCAGCCTGCGACAGACTCAGGCAAACCCTAACCCTTCGGTGCAAGCGATTCTGATTTGGTGCCACCGAGTTTGGGTTGCCAACATTCTGTTACGCAAATTCACATAATCGGTCCAACCGAGTTTGTTGAATCGGCATCACCGAGTTTTGCAATCTGATCATTGGTCACCTTATCGGTGCAACCGAGATTCCTATATCGGTCTCACCGAGATTCACTCACAAGAGAAGCACTCAAAACAGATCCCCACTCACACCAACTGATTTTCTGAGAGAGAGCCACCTACTCATGTGTTGAGATCATGTCATTCCATTCCAACCATATGAATCTTGATCTCTAGCCTCCCCAAGTTGCTTTCCACCCAATCAATCTCTTTCACCAAAGCCAAATCTGTGAGAGAGTGATTGAGTGTTGAGGAGTCCATGATCTTGAAGCACAAGAGCAAGGAGTTCATTGATATTATTGAGCCTATTACCTTTTGGAGGGTGGTGCCTCCTAGATTGGTTAGGTGTCGCTTGGGAGCCTCTTACTTTGTGTTGTGGAGTGAACCAAGAAGTTTGTAAGGGCAAGGAGACCGCCTACTTTGTGAAGATCTGCCCCGAGTGAGGCTAGTCCTTCATGGACGGAAGCCGTTATGGAATAGTCAAGGTTGCTACTTCGTGGACCCTTATGGGTGGAGCCCTTCGTGGACTCTTGCGACCGTTACCCTCGGTGGGTTGAAGATTTCGTAAACGTGGATGTACGATAGCACCACCTATCAGATGCACGGGACAAATCTTCATGTCCTTCATGTGTTTGATCTCTCTATGTCTACTCTTTACTTCCACGTGCAATGTATTTTGTTTCCACTGCTGTACTTGATGACTTGCATGTGTAGGGTGTGCTAGACTTTCTATAATTGCTAAAATCTGCCAACACATAACTTTACACCTTGTGTAGATTTTAAATTCTTGCTAGTAGTTTATTCACCCCCCCTCTAGATATACTCTTCTAGTGATCCCACAACCAACGCTACTGACATGCTATACTACTGTGCCCGTTGCCATGGGGTTCCTTCGTTCGTTCATGCATGTCTGCGTGCTGCTGCTACCTAACGTAGTTTGGGTGTGAGATGAGATGAATGGTGTCCAAAAGAGGCATGGTGCTCCAGTGTCGCGAAATAGGAAAAGGGCGATCGATCGTCGGCTGTACAGAGCTAGGCAACTTCGTGGTCTACATGCAGGGCAGGGAATGGCAGGGTCGGGGGGAATGATTGGGTTTTTTTGCCGTACGTGTAAGCGCCCCGTTTGCTCAGTGCGTGGTGCGCATCGTCATCTGTAACATGGTGTCATTTCATCATCTCGATCAGGGGAAGTGAGGGTGATGCCGCACGTGCATACAAGGTTTAGCACCTAAGTAAAACCACCTGTCGATGTCAAAATCGGTGGATCTCGGGTAGGGGGTCCCAAACTGTGGGACTAGAATAAATGGTAACAGGAGACGAAGGGGACACAGATTTACCCAGGTCCGGGCCCTCCTATGAAGGTAATACCTAACGTCCTGCTTGGTTGTATTGATGATATGGGGGGTTATAGAGTTGATCTACCTCGAGATCGAATAGCTAACCCTAGATGAGTTGTTCTGTTGCTATACCCTAAAACCCTCCGGCTTATATAGATGTCGAGTATGCCTAGGGTTTACACATGGTCGATTACATGTCGAAGAGATAAACATGCCTATTTGCTACATCAAACGTGGAGCGCAAGCCGTGCTTCCCGAAGCTTCCATCTTGGAGACTAGGCCTTCAAATCTTCCAGTGTTCGGTAAGTAGCCCATATAGTCCGTCCCATAAGAATAGGCCGGATTCTCGAGGACCCCTCAATCCAGGACTACCTCAGTAGCCCCCGAACTTGCCTCCAATGTCAAGGGTATTCAGCTCCAATTGCTTCATGAACAAAGTCTTCGGCTTGCGAGGTAAGTTCCTTCCGCCAAATAGAGTTCGGCCTCCGATGACAAATAGCTTCCGAATAGCGGCGCGTCCGACTACTGTGAAATAAGTTGGCTTTGAAGGCCAAACATCAGGGAAGAAAAGATAATGTTCCCTGACGACCTTTACGATGCGCGGTTCGAGGCCGTTCCATCAACATGATCTATCAATGCATAGATCTTGCTCTCTTTCACACGGGATATGTTCAATCATGCATGCACAAATGTGCACACGTCTCGAGAAGTGGAGGGATTCGCGTCCGGGGGGGGGGGGGGGCTCAAATGATAAGCATCATAAAAGGGAAAGAAAACCCTCGTGGCTAGTCATGTTCTCCCTCTGCTTCCGCTGCATCCCATTCTTCTAAGCCTCCGACGCCCAGATCTAAATCTTTTGCCTCCCCTTCAGAGCTCACCAATGGTGGGCTCTGGCTCCAACGGCAAGTGGGAAGCCTCCACAGTGACCAGCAAGGATATCCAAGACCTCAAGAAAGCCGGATACCTCCCCGCCGACATCCCTCACCGCGCGGTGGAGGAGGGCCAAGTGATCCCCACCCCCAAGCCAGGCGAAAGGGTGGTGTTCATTCCCCATTTCATCAGGGGGTTGAGCTTTCCCCGCCACCCCTTTGTCAGGGGGTTGATGTTCTTCTACGATCTCGACTTCCACGACCTCCCGCCGAACTCCATCATGCACATCTCAGCATTCATCCTCATTTGTGAGGCCTTCTTGCGCATCGAGCCACACTTTTGGGCTCTGGCTTCAGGTGTTCAACATCATGCCCAAGTGCGTTGGTGGCAAGCATGCGGATTGCAGCGAGGCCGTCGTTGGCAAGCTCACCCACATCGGGTGGCCATCGGGCACCCTTATTGACACCATCAAGGTGTGGCAGAAGGAGTGGTTCTACGTCACTAAACCACGAGAAGAAGGTCAGCATCCCTCCGCCGCATTCAGATTCGGTCCCCCACCAGACTGGCTTCATTGCTCAAAAAGGGCCTCGTCTGGGGACCGGGAAAGGAGGTGAGCAACCTGCAGAAGTGCATCCGCTCCGCTCCATGGTCAAGGAGGGCACCAAGTTGACCGATGTGGTCTAGGTGATGCTTCGAAGACGCATCCTCCCTTGCTAGCGCTCGGACACTCCCTTGTGCGCTCGTGAGCTCGACGCCGAGCCCAAAGTCCAAAATCTCTTCCGCTCTACGCGGGATAAGTTGTGGAAGGTGCTCTTCGAATCACAGAAGAGTTGGCCATCTAAGGAGGAGGACAAGGGTCTGCACGCCGCCAAGCCTGAACCAAGGTACGATACACCCTAGCTTGGGAGGCTCCATTACATAAGGAGATCTCATAACCCCTTATCTGATCTGTCTTTGCAGAGATGGCTAAAGAAGGCCATCAAAATTAACAGTCCGGCGCCTCAGCCCGAGGACGAGAGGACCGGGCTGTTAGCAAAAATGCTCATGGTAAAGCCTTATGAGGCTCCCACGAAAAAAGAGAAGAAGAAGATACCAGACCAGACTGGCATCCGCATCAAGGACCAGCCTGATGCCGCATTTGAGGATACCCCCGCTTCCTCGAATCAGGAGGAGGCTGATGAGGAGGAAGAGGAAGAAGAGGAGGAAGAGGAGGAGGCTGAGGTCGAGGTTGAGGGGAGGTAATTCCCCTCATGCCAAGAAGAGGGCGACGTCTTCGGACGCTCCAGAGAAGGTCCCTCCTCCTGTCCAGAAGAGGGCACGTCGGGCGCGGGTGATTCTAACCGACGATAGTTTGGAATCATACACCGTGTCGGAAGACCTTGAGGAGGTTCCACAAAGGAGCCTACGGGTCAAGCCCCCTCCGAAAAGGTTAGGATCCTAAAACCCTCCTATTCATTATGAACAGATTTAGAGTTTACTGGTGAGAAGGCTATTGGTTTTACAGCCCCCCATGTGTCATCCCCACCGAGATGATATCGTACGGGGAAACCCCGCCCTACAAACTGGCGGAGAGCGGGGATGCCTCGCATCCCACCACTCTAGGCGCCACGAGCGACGTTGTGGAGGTGTCGTCCTAGCACACTCCTATGGAGGCGGACACTGGTGGCGGGGGAGACTGTACCGTGGCCGGGGCTAATGCCTCGGCCACTAAAGACCAGGGGGCGACACCCCTCCTAGACACCGAGGAGGCTGGACAAGCGGGTGCTCAGTCCCCTCTAAGAACATCTCTAGAGCGCACTAAGCCTCCGGAGGTACCGGTTCAATCCCCCATAGGTGATCGGAGTATCCGATCATCACCGACGCCACCGAGCAATAGGTGGTCGGTTATGGAGGAGGCTTTATTGAGCACCTCCATCCCCGAGGATCACTGCACCCTTATGGGTGCGATATTGCAGACCATCCAATCCGTTGACAACGGACTGAAGGAGGCCTTCAGACGTCTCCTTACGGGTTTTCAAGTAAGTCACCCGATGTTATTATTTGCAAAGTTTTTATTTATTCGTATTATATACATGGCTGCCCCCAAGCCCGAGGTGAGGTGAAAAAGCTCACCTAGGGGTACCTCTTGTATCCGATATCGAGCTAGATACACTTTAAGTGTCCGACATGTTAGAATAACTCAACATATGATCGGATTGACTATAATTCAGGAATTGAGAACCCATGTAATATATAAACTATGTGTGTAATGCCGACTTCGTCATTGGCGGCGACGAGAAATGGCGCCGAGATGGACGAGCTAAATCGGAAGCGTAAGCGCTCCGAAGATGAAGTTGAGGCCCTTAACCGAAGATTCGACGAGGCTCAAGGCATGTCAAAACAAAATCCGCATGCCTTTGTCTAAAATCTATCGTCTGAATACTAGCAATGCAGCTTTTTCACCTTGTATAATGTACGCGCAGCCTCGGCGAAGGAGATGGAGATGCTCATGGCCGAGCTCCAACGCACGAAGGACGAAGCGGACGCCAAGAGGACGGCTGCTAAAGAAACGGTTGTCGCCCTTTCTGCCATGCGGGCCACGAGTGGAAAGCATGAGGCTCACATGGCAGAGGTTCAACAAGTGCTTAAGTATGCCAGTGAAAGATGTGAGGCCTTGGAGCAGAAGAATAAGGCGAGCTCGACCGAACTGTCCACTTTAACAACCAAACTCCATAAGGAGCGGGTGGACAAACGGTTCTACGAGGAGCAAGTGCGCCAAGCCAAAGACATAATAGATGGTAAGCCATACTCACTAAAGTGCGTATTCGGGGATAGCAAATTCGCATTGCTTACCCAGGTGTGGCGATCCTCAGGCGCATCCTCCTATCTCCAGAAGAGCGTGGCAGACGCCAATCAGCTGTTCGCCTCGCGGGGAGAAGGAGATGAAGCTCGGCTATTCTGGGCACAGTTCGGAGCCCCCGAGCATCCTCCTATTCTAGTGGAGCAGCTAAAACAGCTGATGGAGCACCAGATGGCGGAGCCGACCATGAAGGACCTCTGCATCCACTTATGGCCCGGCGAGCCGCTCCCAGGCAGCTACTTTGGCTTGGTGCAGAGGTTGATTGCCACTTCGCCCCGCCTCGACACCGTCAAACACTCCTCCTGCATTGAGGGAGTCTTGATGGCCCTTGCAAGAGCAAAGGTGCACTGGCCGGGGCTAGATCCAATGAAGGTAGCCACCGCCTCGTCGCCTCCCGGGAAGGAGCATAGACACCCCGAGCTATACTTTGATGGAGTGATGGAGAGTGCTCGGGTGATAGCGTCCCAGTGTCCGGGCGATGATTTATTTGAGTAAACTATAACGCGTTCGAAGACTTGTCCAAAGTTTTGATGATGGTTTTATATGGTTTTGTATTCCTTTATAACTCCTATGTGACTGTTTAATACTGAAAGATGCGAGTCGTCGGCTTCAGCCCCCATGTAGATACTACATTGGGTGTCTATGCCAATGCACTATGTCCCTTAGCCGAATTATCAGAACCCGAAGGCCGTACAGTGCGGCAGACTAGGCAATCAGACTATAGTGCTTTATTTCTTTCACTTAGCCGTAGGGGCACGAAAAGGACTACGGGAAGCGTACGATTAGCCACCAAAGTGTTGTGATGTTCGGACGAACCGTGGCCAAAGACGGTATCACAATGTTTGCATAAAGGGCAAATTCCTCGTATAACACAGAGTAACCGCTTACGAGGATTGAAGTATAATACTTCTAGCTCGGGTTCACATACCGGATCTCGCATACTATGACAATCCTTTTTGGATTTCTCCCCTGAGGTGCTTGACAGACTATCCGGAAGTACAATTGCAGGGGTGCTCCCCTTGCCCTTTTAGCCGAACGAGCGGAACGTAAAGGGGCAAGCACTGAAGCCGGGCAACCCAACTATTGACCAAAGACATAGTTCGGAACTGATGCATATAAAGCGAACACCAAGACGCTGAACACATGATAGATAAGGCGATTTGTTTTTGAACTCGAGCCCCCGGTCTATTAGCCGGTTACCTCGCATCATACCGAACTGGTCCATGAGAAGAGGGAGAGAGGGAAAAATATGCGCCGAAAAAAGGACACATGAGGCAAACTTGTGCCACGCAATTTACATTTTTCTCAACAACTCTTATAGCTCGGATTGCCAAAGCAACTGTTTACATGTATGTGAAAGAAATAAAAATATACATGAGTCGTTGTACCAGGGGTCTTCAATTGATAACCTGACGTCCTTGATATGCCCTGTTGCTAGTTGACTCCTGCTCTTAGATGCACCTTGATGGGTGTTAGTGTTCGGTGGACAGATCTTGCAAACAAGGTCTTGAGAGGCTGCCGAATTGTTGGTGAGCTTCACGCCATAGGCAGGCTGTTTTAGGAGTGCCTGCATTTAGTCCAAAGACGTGTTGATGGTAGAAGTTAGGGTCAGGCGAACACCCATCTTTATTTCCCCACTGCTACCCATGGAATTTTAAGTGCGAAGTTGTGCCTCCTCGACACGTACTTTGCTGGTCTTAGGATTGTGTAGTGGGGGCGAGTCCCTATTGAAGGGAGGATGAAGGATATGAGTTTTTGGTCTGAAGCCAAACTCGCTTCCCAGCTTTGTGTGCCTTTATAGCGGATGTTGGAACTTGTCGATCTTCTTTGTAGTTGAATTCGGCCGCTAGGGCCAGTGCATGTTCCTCAGTTCTAAGGGAGCGCTCTGTGCTGCCGTTGACAGTAATGCCCCCTTGGGGACCGGCATCCTAAGATTGAGGTATGCATAGTGTGGGACTGCGTTGAAACATGCGAACATTGTCCGACCAAGCAGCGCGTGATAGCCGATGCGGAAGGGCACAATGTCAAAGATCAAGTCTTCGCTACGAAAGTTATCGGGCGAGCCGAAGACAACTTCTAGGGTTACGGAACCCATACATTTGGCCTCAATGCCTGGGATCACTCCTTTTAAGGTAGTGCTGCTGGGTTTGATCCTTGACGGATCTAGGCCCATCTTTTTCAGCGTATCTGAGTAAATCAGGTTGAGGCTACTTCCTCCGTCCATTAGGTGATACCCATCTATAATGGGGTCTAGGACGAGGGCCGTTGAACCCCCATGATGGATACTGGTCGGGTGATCGCGCCGATCAAAGGTGATCAGGTATTCCGACAATGGGTTGTACTTCGGGGCTACGGGTTCCACAACATAGACCTCCCGAAGGGCGCGCTTCCTCTCCTTCTTAGGTATATGGGTGGCATATATCATGTTCACCGTTTTGACTTCGGGAGGGAATTTCTTCTGTCCGCCACCAATTGTACCCCGAGGCTCATCCTCGTCCCCACTACGAGAGCTTTTGCCTTGGTCCTCGGGTGGTGTCTTGCCGGCATGTTTAAACACCCAGCAGTTGCGGTGTGTATGGTTGGTAGGCTTCTCCGAAGTCCCATGGATTTGGCAAGGCCTTTCCATGATCTTCTCCAGCTGAGTGGGTCCATCGCGATTGCCTTTAGGAGGCTTCTTCCGCTGCCTAGGTTGGGAGCCGCGGAATCCGGCATTTACAGTCGTGTCATCGGCATCGCTATTATTGTGCCGGTGCTTATTCTTTTTGCGCTTTGGTTTTCCGTTGCCATCCCGGGCTTCAGATGCTACGGGATCTTCGGAATTGTGGCCGTGTCTTGCGAGCCAATTGTCTTCGCCCACGCAAAAGCGGGTCATGAGGGAGGTAAGGGCGGACATGGTCCGAGGTTTTTCCTTGCCTAGCTGGCGTGCTAGCCATTCGTCCCGAATATTATGCCGGAAGGAGGCTATGGCCTCAGCATCCGTACGGTCGACAATTTGGTTCTTCTTAGTCAAGAACCAATTCGAGAATTGCTGAGCAGACTCGTTGGGCTTCTAGACGACATTGCTAAGATCGGAGAGTCCAACGGGCGGACATAGGTTCCCTGGAAGTTAGAGTGGAAGGCATCTTCTAGGTCTTCCCAGCATCCAATGGAGTTTTCGGGGAGGCTGTTTAACCAGTGCCGAGTTGGCTCCTTAAGCTTAAGAGGTAGATATTTGATGGCGTGGAGATCGTCTCCTTACGCCATGTGGATATGGAGGAGGAAGTCCTCAATCCATACGGTTGGGTCAGTAGTCCCATCATACTATTCTATATTAAAAAGTTTAAATCCCTCGAGGAACTGATGTCGCATTACCTCATCTATGATGCAGAGTGGGTGAGCGGTGTCTCTGACCCGTGCTAAGTCGTGCCTGTATTCGGCGTCTGTATGGGTCCGGTTGCGCTCCCGGACCTTGTTGTTTTGGTCGAACCATGGTCTGTACCCACCCGGTCTATCGGGTGAGTACTCTCTGGATCCGTAGATGGATCTTGTATGGTCTACTCTGTGATCCAGGTTATCTCGCATGTCGAACCTGTCATTGGGCTCTAATGGCTTCTTACCCCGTCTTTGGGGCATTGCCGATATGTAACCGGTGTCGTCAGCCGTCCTCTCCCGACCATGAGGAGGGCGGTCCGGCTTGTCGTGTGGAGTACAGTTAGAAGACGGAGTATCAGTGAGTTTGTCCTCGAATTGCGGCAACAGCCTCCTCCATGGGTAGCTTGTAGGCTGGTTCGACATACTGGTGTTGTATACTTCCTCCGCTGAGAGGACTTTCGTCCATCGATCATTGAGGTCATCCTATTCGCCTTTGAGTTGCCATTCTTCAAGCTGCGAGCTCTTGCTATGAGCCGTTACCTGATTTCTTCCTGATCTTCGAGGTTATCAGGGATGTACAAGGTATTAGCTTTTGGTATATCTTCCTCCTCGATAGGGGAAGGTATTATCGTCTTCGGAAGTGTTGATGTTATCGGGGTTGATCTGTTCCTCAGGCCCTTCTGGACCCTCTAACGGGTGTTCGGGGATATCAGGATTGCCATGGTAAGCGGGGGTATTACCTTCCCTGTTTCTAATAATAGCTTTCCTTCCCTTTTTTGCCTTTGCACCGCTTATACGGTTTCTGGCGCCTTGATGATGCATCGCCTGACTTGTCGTCATCGCTGTTAGGCGTATTGTCACCGTTAGTGGCAGGATTATCTACAATGTAGACATCATATGTGGAAGTGGCGGCCCACCTCCTGGTGTTAACGGGGGTGGGAGCACGGTCTTCTTCATCCATGTATTCTGCCTCCTCGGAGGCATACTCCAACATGTCGGTTAAATCTTCGACAGTGGCTATGAAGTGGGTGTTGGGTGGGAGGAAAAAATCGTCTTGACCCGCACCGTAACCGAACTGAGCATAGATCGGGGCTGGATCATCGGTGATCTTCATCGACGAGATCCAATCTTGGGCCTCGTCAACCGCTGAGGGCCCGATCGGATCCAGCTGTTCGGGACTTGCGGAGTTAACCTCCAAGGCATCCGGACATGGGGAGTGTTCGGCGAGAACATGTGTCCGATCATTTGGCTCAATGGCCGAACCAGGATAGGAGTTCGACCCATCGCCATGGGTGACCCCATTGGCATGTCCGAAGAAGGGGCTCTAGGTTAAAGCCTCAGAGTCCTTGGGTGCTACAGGCAAAACTGCGAGCCCTGTTAACAACCAGTCACCCCGAGAGTCCACGGAGAACTCTAAGTTTCTGAACCTGACCTCTTGATCAGGGGCGAAGATCTCAACACGGCCTAGACGGCCAGTGGGATCAGCGTACAGCACAACGCTGCTGAAGGCGAAGATCTATCCGGGGACGAAAGTGTCCATGTTGCAAACCTCTTCGTTGATGACAAGGCGAGACATCAATTCCATCTTGTTCACAGAGGAACTCTTAATGAAAGCACCAATGTCGGTGTCAAAACCGGCGGTTCTCGGGTAGGGGGTCCCAAATTGTGAGACTAGAATCAATGGTAACAGGAGACGAAGGGGACACATATTTACCAAGGTTCGGGCCCTCCTATGGAGGTAATACCCTACGCCCTGCTTGGTTATATTGATGATATGGGTGGTTATAGAGTTGATCTACCTCGAGATCGAATAGTTAACCCTAGATGAGTTGTTTTGTTGCTATACCCTAAAACCCTCTGGCTTATATAGACGCCGAGGATGCCTAGGGTTTACACATGGTCGGTTACATGCCGAAGAGATAAACATGCCTATTTGCTACACCAAACATGGAGCGCAAGCCGTGCTTCCCGAAGCTTCCATCTTGGAGACTGGGCCTTCAAATCTTCTAGTGTTCGGTAAGTAGCCCATATAGTCCGGCCCATAAGAATAGGCCGGCTTCCCGAGGACCCCTTAATCCAAGACTCCCTTGCCACCCATCACCACTAATGATGATACCGTGTCCTCCGGCGACAATATCTGAAGATGCGATAACACGAAATCTAGTGCCACCACACATAGGATTGACGCAAGGTCAAAACTCAAAAGGCTATGCTGAGCCATAGACCTAGAAAATTCCATGTCTGCCTTTCACCAAGTCATTGAGGACATGGTCGCACATTTTTTCTAGTTCAAGCCACCACGCATGTCCACATGGACTCGATTGTTTTCACCATTGAAATTAAATTGTAATGATTGTTGTTGAATAGTAATATAAAAACATCTCAATAAATCCCAAGCATTCGGATTTTAACATTTCATTCCGAACGTTTTTATGGCAACTTTAGTTGGCAGGAGGCGGCAACTTTATATGTTAAGACATGATAACTTTGTTCCACTTCAAAAAAATTCATGTTTGCCAACTAAAGTTGCCACCTCCTATGTACTAGTCACCTCGTGTCAACTTAAATTGTCAGTTCAGAATGAATGCTTAAATCCCAAACGTACGGTGTTGGTACAAAAACCTGTAGATCTCGGGAAGGTGGTCCTGAGCTGCGGATCTAAGAACAATGGTAACAAGGGCCCCTCTTAAAGAGGTAAAACTCTACGTAGTACTTTAATTATATTGATGATGGGGCAGGGACGAAGCCAACATTCATTCATGAAGGGGGCAAGTTTGTTCATGGAGGGGGCAAAGCTCACATGGAGTGAAAGTTTTGACTACAACGGCCACTATCATAGAAGAAAAATCAGTTTGTTAGGGGGGTCTAGTCCCCCCTTGCCACCCCCTAAATTCGTCCCTATGATGGGGTATCAAGTACAAGTTGATGATCTACCTCGAGATCATTGTATAAGCTCTAAACCCAGAGGTGAATAGTTGTCCCTCTACGGACTAAACCCCTAGGCTTATATAGGTACTCTGAGGAGCTAGGTTACATGCTTTAGGTCGGCTAAGGTAATGCCGAATATAGAGCCATCCTTGGGGTGCACGCCAAGTCATCAGAGTTTCCTTTCGTCCCACGGTCAAGTCTTGATGCTTCCGAAGTCTTTCAGATGGTGTCTTAACCGTCTCGAGCGAACTGTCCGCATATGTCCGGACCATGTCATCCGGACCGCGGGAGTCATCCAATGCAGGCAAGTTATAGTCTGCGGGACGGTTCGGGCACATTTTCTATCGCAAACCGAATACAAACATGAGGGCTTTCCGGGAGTCCGGACCACTGTCATGCTCGCCTCTGACCGTACCAGCCCACCCAAACTGCCTCCTCCCTCCTATGCACGTGTTCCCGTCCGACACCAGTTGCCCGCATACATGTCGTTGTAGAGAGGCCACTGTACTTTAAGATAGCGCAGGGCGGACGCAATCTCTCACTGATTTTGGCATCGAAGCGGCGCGTCGGTAGATGGCACCCTTCGCTACACGTCTGACTGAACACGTCTCCTCGTCGCACTCAAATGCCTTCGTTAAAACCGCATGAAAGCCAAGAAACCTACTCCGACCACACATTCGTTCACGAGCGGGCCAACATTAAACACAACGTCGGGCAAGCTCGTCGTGTGTGCCCGCTATTTAAAGGAGGCTAGAAGCCGGGCAAGAACCACACCAATCCATCACTCCCAATCTCCTCCTTCCACTATTTTCTCCGTTCTTTCAATGTCATCTGATGAGTAGGAAGAGCCCGTCCCCAAAATAAAAGCCGACTGGGTGGCCTGCCAAGCCCGCCGAATATGAGCGAGGCAGCTTGCTACTTCACCTCCCTCGGCAAGCCCCACAAAGAAGGTTGCCGCCCCAAGCCGGCGTGTGCTTCACCAATCACCGCTCCAGGCCATCTCATAGAGGAGATGCAAGTTGCGCTAGGCCGACAGGGGGGGGGGTGGAGTATGGCGGCATGACACCGTTGTTGCCATTGGCGATGTCGCGTCGTCCCATGCCTCCCATGCGTGCGACCTTGTGATACCTCTCCAACATATCTATAATTTTTGATTGTTACATGCTGTTATATTATCAATCTTAGATGTTTTACAATCATTTTATAGCATCTTTATATCATTTTTTGGGACTAACCTATTGACATAGTGCCAAGTGCTAGTTGCTGTTTTTTGCTTGTTTTTTTTACTTCGCATAATATCAGTACCAAATGAATCCCAAACACCGTGAATTTTTTTGGAGATTTTTTTGGGTAAGAAGACATCTAGTCGCCCAAAGAAGTGCCAGAGAGGAAGGCCGAGGAGGGCACAAGACACCAGGGCGCGCCAGAGGCCCGTGGCGCGGCCTGGTGTATCATGCCCACCTCGGGATGCCTCTCCACTGCCTATTAGCTCTATAAATACCCTAATATTCCAAAAAACCTAGGGGAGTCGACAAAACACAATTCCAGCCGCCGCGAGTTCTAGAAGCGTGAGATCCAATTTAACACCATCACAGAGGGGTTCATCGTCTTCATGAGTGCCTCTCCGATGATGCGTGAGTATTTCACCATAGACCTACGGGTCCGTAGGCAGTAGCTAGATGGCTTCCTCTCTCTCTCTCTCTCTCTCTCTCTTTTGATTCTCAATACAATGGTCTCTTGGAGATCTATTTGATGTAATGACTTTTTGCGGTGTGTTTGTTGAGATCCGATGATTTTTGAGTTCATGATCAGTTTCTATCCATGAATATTATTTGAGTCTTCTTTGATCTCTTATATGCATGATTTCTTATAACCTCGTATTTCTTCTCCGAATCTTTGGTTTAGTTAGGCCAACTAGATTGATTTTTCTTGCCATGGGAAGAGGTGCTTTGTGATGGGTTTGATCTTGTGGTGTCCTCTTCCACTGATAGAAGGGGCAACAAGGCACGCATGTATCGTTGCTATTAAGGATAACAAGATGGGGTCTATTCCTACATGAGTAATAGTAGTAGATGCAGAATCGCTTCGGTGTGCTTATCTTGGACGTGATGCCTATAAAATGATCATTAACTTGGATATCGTCATGATTATTTGATCTTCTATCAAATGCCCAACAGTAATTTGTTTACCCAGCGTGTGCTATATGACGTGGCTTGACACTACGTCGGTAGTTCCCCAAAGAGGAAGGGATGATGCATCATAGTGACGGTAAATATTTCCCTCAGTTTATCAAATCAAGGTACCAATCTGTAGAGCAAGATCGTGCATCCACGTAAACAACACCTGCACACAAACAACAAATACTTGCAACCCACGCGAAAGAGAGGTTGTCATGCTCTCTACGGTAATAAGATAGATTAGGTCATGACAGTTTTGGCAAATAGATCTCGCAAGAACACAAAATAAAATAAGTAAACAAAAAGTGCAGCAAGCTATTTTTGTTTTTTTGGATTAATAGATCTGAAAACAAAAGATGCAAATAGTAGGCCGGAAAGCAATATGTTGGAAAAGTAGACCCGGGGGGCGTAGGTTTCACTAGTGGCTTCTCTCATGAGTATAGCACACGGTGGGTGAACAAATTACTGTAGGGCAACTGATAGAAGATCAAATAATCATGACGATATCCAGGCAATGATCATTATATAGGCATCACGTCCAACATAATTAGACCGAAATGATTCTCTATCTACTTCTATTATGTTGGAAATATGCCCTAGAGGCAATAATAAAATGGTTATTATTGTATTTCCTAGTTCATAATAATTGTCTGTTATTCATGCTATAATTGTGTTAACCGGAAACCGTAATACATGTGTGAATACATAGACCACAACGTGTCCCTAGTGAGCCTCTAGTTGGCTAGCTCGTTGATCAATAGATGGTCACGGTTTCATGACCATGGACATTGGATGTCGTTGATAACGGGATCACATCATTAGGAGAATGATGTGATGGACAAGACCCAATCCTAAGCATAGCACAAGATCGTGTAATTCGTTTGCTGAAGCTTTTCAATGTCAAGTGTCGTTTCCTTAGACCATGAGATTGTGTAACTCCCGGATACCGTAGGAATGCTTTGGGTGTGCCAAACGTCACAACGTAACTGGGTGGCTATAAAGGTACGCTACGGGTATATCCGAAAGTGTCTGTTGGGTTGACACTAATCGAGATTGGGATTTGTCACTCCGTGTGACAGAGAGGTATCTCTGGGCCCACTCGGTAAGACATCATCATTATGAGCTCAATGTGAATACGGAGTTAGTCATGGGATGATGTATTATGGAACGAGTAAAGAGACTTGCCGGTAACGAGATTGAACAAGGTATGGGGATACCGACGATCGAATCTCGGGCAAGTACCATACCGATAGACAAAGGGAATTGTATACGGGATTGATTGAATCCTTGACATCGTGGTTCATCCGATGAGATCATTGTGGAGTACGTGGGAGCCAACATGGGTATCCAGATCCCTCTGTTGGTTATTGACTGGAGAGGTGTCTCGGTCATGTCTACGTGTCTCCTGAACCCGTAGGGTCTACACACTTAAGGTTCGATGACGCTAGGGTTATAGAGAAATAGTGTACGTGGTTACCGAAGGTTGTTCGGAGTCCCAGATGAGATCCCGGACGTCACGAGGAGTCCCAGAATGGTCCGGAGACGAAGATTGATATATAGGAAGTGAGGTTTTTGTTATCGGAAGTGTTCCGGTTGTCTCCGGTAGTGTATCGGGACCACCGGAAGGGTTCCGGGGGTCCACCAAGTGGGCCCACCTGCCCCGGAAGGTTCCATGGGCCAAGAGTGGGAGGGAGCCAGCCCCTAGGTGGGCTGGTGCACCTCCCACCCAGCCCAAGGCGCAGCAAGGGTGGAGGGGGGCAAACCCTAGGCGTGGATGGGCCTTAAGGCCCACCCTAGGGCGCCTCCACCTCTCCCTGCCCTGGCCGCCGGCCAGATGGGCTCCTAGAGGCTGCCGCCACCCCTAGGGTGGAACCCTAGGGCGCAGCCCCTCCCCTCCCCTCCTCCTATATATAGTGGTGGGTTTTAGAGCTGCACAACACACGAGTTAATCTCCTCCCTGGTGCAGCCCTACTCCTCCCTCTCCTCGTTCTCCGTAGTGCTTAGCGAAGCTCTGTCGGAGTACCACGCAGCTCCACCGCCACCACGCCGTTGTTCTGCCGGAGCTCTCCCTCAACCTCTCCTCCCTCCTTGCCGGATCAAGGCGTAGGAGACGTCACCGGGCTGCACGTGTGTTGAATGCGGAGGTGCCGTCCGTTCGGCACTTGATCGGATCTACCGTGATCTGAATTGCTGTGAGTACGACTCCATCAACCGCGTTCTAGCAACGCTTCCACTTAGCGATCTTCAAAGGTATGAAGATCCAATCTCTCCCGCTCGTTTGCTGGTTTCTCCATAGATTGATCTTGGTGACACGTAGGAAATTTTGATTTACTACTACGTCTCCCAACAGTGGTATGAGAGCTAGGTCTATGCGTAGAATCCATGCACGAGTAGAACACAAAGCAGTTGTGGGCGTCGATTTTGTTAATATGCTTGCTGTTACTAGTCTTATCTTGATTCGACGGTATTGTGGGATGAAGCGGCCCGGACCAACCTTACACGTACGCTTATGTGAGACCGGTTCCACCGCCTGACATGCACTAGTTGCATAAGGTGGCTAGCGGGTGTCTGTCTCTCCCAGCTTAGTCGGATTGGATTCGATGAAAAGGGTCCTTATGAAGGGTAAATAGCAATTGGCATATCACGTTGTGGTTTTGGCGTAGGTAAGAAACGTTCTTGCTAGAAACCTAAAGCAACCACGTAAAAACTTGCAACTACAAATTAGAGGACGTCTAACTTGTTTTTGCAGCATATGCCTTGTGATGCGATATGGCCAGAAGGATGTGATGTGATGCATTGTGATGTATGAGATTGATCATGTTCTTGTAATAGGGTTCACGACTTGCATGTCGATGACTATGACAACCGGCAGGAGCCATAGGAGTTGTCTTATATTATTGTATGACCTACGTGTCAATTATAAACGCCATGTAATTACTTTACTTTATTGCTAAGCATTAGCCATATTAGTAGAAGTAATAGTTGGCGAGACAACTTCATGAAGACACATTGATGGGGATCATGATGATGGAGATCATGGTGTCGTGCCGGTGACAATGATGATCATCGTGCCCCGAAGATGGAGATGTTAGGAGCAAGATGATATTGGCCATATCATGTCACTATATTGATTGCATGTGATGTTTATCATGTTTACATCTTATTTTCTTAGAACGACGGTAGTAAATAAGATGATCTCTCAATAAAATTTCAAGAGAAGTGTTCACCCTAACTGTGCACCGTTGCTAAGGATCGTTGTTTCGAAGCACCACGTGATGATCGGGTGTGATAGGTTCTAATGTTTCCATACAACGGGTGTAAGCCAGATTTACACATGCGAAACACTTAGGTTGACTTGACGAGCCTAGCATGTACAGACATGGCCTCGGAACACGGAAGACCGAAAGGTCGAACATGAGTCGTATAGAAGATACGATCAACATGAAGATGTTCACCATGGATGACTAGTCCGTCTCACGTGATGATCGGACACGGGCTAGTTGACATGGATCATGTATCACTTGGATGACTAGAGAGATGTCTATCTAAGTGGGAGTTCATTGAATAATATGATTATGTGAACTTAATTATCATGAACTTAGTCTAAAATTGCCTTTAATATATATATTGTAGATCCAATGGCCAACGCAAATGTCAACCTCAATTTCAACGCGTTCCTAGAGAAAACCAAGCTGAAAGATGATGGAAGCAACTATGCGGACTGGGTCCATGGCTTGAGGATCATCCTCATAGCTTCCAAGAAACTGTATGTCCTTGATGCACCGCTAGGTGACCCACCCCTTCTCCCAGCAGAACAAGACGTTGCAAACGCTTGGCATTCTTGTTGCGATGACTACTCCCTTGTTCAGTGCGGCATGCTTTACAGTTTAGAACCAGGGCTCCAAAAGCGTTTTGAGCAACACGGAGCATATGAGATGTTCCAAGAGCTGAAACTAGTATTCAAGCTCATGCCCGGGTTGAGAGATATGAAGTCTCCGACAAGTTCTTTAGTTGTAAGATGGAGGAGAACAGTTCTGTCAGTGAGCACATCCTCAAGATGTCTGGGCTTCACAACCGCTTGACTCAGCTGGGAGTTAACATCCCGGATGACTCGGTCATTGACAGAATCCTCCAGTGGCTTCCACCTAGCTACAAGAGCTTTGTGATGAACTACAACATGCAGGGGATGGAGAAGTCCATTCGTGAGTTGTACTCGATGCTGAAATCAGCAGAGGTCGAGGTCAGAAAGGAGCATCAAGTGTTGATGGTAAACAAGACCAGTAGTTTCAAGAAAGGCAAGGGTAAGAAGAACTTCAAGAAGCACGGCAAAGCTGTTGCCGCGCCCGGTAAGCAAGTTGCCGGGAAGAAGAAGAACAAGAATGGACCCAAGCCTGAGACTGAGTGTTTCTATTGCAAGGGTACCGGTCACTGGAAGCGGAACTGCCCCAAGTACTTAGCGGATAAGAAGGACGGTAATGTTAAATGTATATGTGATATACTTGTTATTGATGTGTACTTGACCAACGCTCGTAGTAGCTCCTGGGTATTTTATACCGGTGCAGTTGCTCACATTTGTAACTCCAAGCAGGAGCTGCAGAATAAGCGGAGGCTGGCCAAGGATGAGGTGACGATGCGCGTCGGGAATGGTTCCAAGGTCGATGTGATCGCCGTCGGCATGCTACCTCTACATCTACCTTCGGGATTCGTTTTAAACCTTAATAATTGTTATTTAGTACCAGCTTTGAGCATGAACATTGTATCTGGATCTCGCTTGATGCGAGATGGCAACTCATTTAAATCCGAGAATAATGGTTGTTCTATTTATATGAGAGAAATGTTTTATGCTCATGCCCCGCTGGTCAATGGTTTATTTTTGATGAATCTCGAACGTGATGTTACACATGTCCATAGTGTGGGTACCAAAAGGTGTAAAGTTGATAACGATAGTCCCACTTACATGTGGCACTGCCGTCTTGGCCATATTGGTGTCAAACGCATGAAGAAGCTCCATGCTGATGGACTTTTGGAGTCACTTGATTTCGAATCATTTGACACATGCGAACCATGCCTCATGGGCAAGATGACCAAGACTCCGTTCTCCGGAACAATGGAACGAGCAACTGGCTTGTTGGAGATAATACATACCGATGTATGCGGTCCAATGAGTGTCGAGGCTCGCGGTGGCTACCGTTATGTTCTCACCCTCACTGATGACTTGAGAAGATATGGGTATGTCTACTTAATGAAACACAAGTCTGAAACCTTTGAAAGGTTCAAGGAATTTCAGAGTGAGGTCGAGAATCAACGCGACAGGAAAATAAAATACCTACGATCTGATCGTGGCGGAGAATATTTAAGTCACGAGTTTGGCACGCACCTTAGGAAATGTGGAATTGTTTCAAAACTCACGCCGCCCGGCACACCTCAGCGAAATGGTGTGTCTGAACGTCGTAATCGCACTCTATTAGATATGGTGCGATCTATGATGTCTCTTAGCGACTTACCGCTATCATTTTGGGGATATGCATTAGAGACTACCGCATTCACTTTAAATAGGGCACCGTCTAAATCCGTTGAGACGACACCGTATGAATTATGGTTTGGAAAGAAACCTAAGCTGTCGTTTCTAAAAGTTTGGGGATGCGATGCTTATGTGAAGAAACTTCAACCTGAGAAGCTCGAACCCAAAGTGGAAAAGTGCGTCTTCATAGGATATCCCAAAGAGACTATTGGGTATACCTTCTACCTACGATCTGAGGGCAAATTTTTTGTTGCCCAGAATGGATCCTTTCTCGAGAAAGAGTTTCTCTCCAAAAAAGTAAGTGGGAGGAAAATAGAACTTGATGAGGTAATTGTACCTCCACTCGACCCGGAGAGTAGCGCAGCATAGGAAGTTGTTTCTGTGGAGCCTACACCGGCTAGAGAGGAAGTTAATGACGATGATCATGAAGCTTCAGATCAAGTCGCTATTCGGAGGTTCACTAGGACTCGTTCCACACCAGAGTGGTACGGCAATCCTGTCCTAGAGATCATGTTGTTGGACAACGGTGAACCTTCGAACTATGAAGAAGCGATGGCGGGTCCGGATTCTGACAAATGGCTTGAGGCCATGAAATCCGAGATAGGATCCATGTATGAGAACAAAGTATGGACTTTGGTGGACTTGCCTGATGATAAGCGAGCCATTGAAAACAAATGGATCTTTAAGAAGAAGACTGACGCGGACGGAAATGTGACCACCTATAAGGCTCGGCTTGTCGCTAAGGGTTATCGACAAGTTCAAGGAGTTGACTACGATGAGACTTTCTCACCCGTAGCGATGCTAAAGTCAGTCCGAATCATGTTAGTAGTTGCCGCATTTTATGATTATGAGATCTGGCAAATGGACGTCAAAACGGCATTCCTTAATGGCTTTCTCAAGGAAGAATTGTATATGATGCAGCCGGAAGGTTTTGTCGATCCTAAAGATGCTAACAAGGTATGCAAGCTCCAGCGCTCCATCTATGGGCTGGTGCAAGCATCTCGGAGTTGGAACATTCGCTTTAATGAGGTGATTAAAGCATTTGGGTTTGTACAGGTTTATGGAGAACCCTGTATTTACAAGAAAGTGAGTGGGAGCTCTATAGCATTTCTTATATTGTATGTGGATGACATGCTGATAATGGGAAATAATATAGAACTCTTGGAAAGTATAAAGGCCTACTTGAATAAGTGTTTTTCAATGAAGGACCTTGGAGAAGCTGCTAACATATTATGTATTCAGATCTATAGAGATAGATCGAAACGCCTCATTGGTCTTTCACAAAGCACATACCTTGAAAAGATATTGAAGAAGTTCAATATGGATCAGTCCAAGAAGGGGTTCTTGCCTGTGTTGCAAGGTGTGAGATTGAGTACGACTCAATGCCCGACCACGGCAAAGGATAGAGAAGAGATGAGTGTCATCCCCTATGCTTCAGCCATAGGCTCTATTATGTATGCCTTGCTGTGTACCAGACCTGATGTGAACCTTGCCATAAGCTTGGTAGGAAGGTACCAAAGTGATCCCGGAGCGGAACACTAGACAACGGTCAAGAATATCCTGAAGTACCTGAAAAGGACAAAGGACATGTTTCTCGTTTATGGAGGTGCCGAAGATCACGTCGTAAAGGGTTACGTCGATGCTAGCTTCGACACAGATCCGGACGACTCCAAGTCGCAAACCGGATACGTGTATATTTTGAATGGAGGGGCAGTGAGCTGGAGCAGCAGCAACCAAAGCGTCGTGGCGGCATCTACATGTGAAGCGGAGTATATAGCTTCTTCGGAAGCAGCAAAGGAGGGAGTCTGGATGAAGGAGTTCATCACCAACCTAGGAGTGATTCGAATGCGTCGGGCCCGATGACTCTACTCTGTGACAACACTGGAGCTATTGCCCTTGCGAAGGAGCCCAGGTTTCACAAGAAGACTAGACACATCAAGCGCCGCTTCAACTCCATCCGTGATTACATTCAGGAGGGAGACATAGATATTTGTAAAGTGCATACGGATCTGAATATCGCAGATCCGTTGACTAAACCTCTCTCACGAGCAAAACATGATCAACACCAGAATGCTATGGGTGTTCGATTCATTACAATGTAACTAGATTATTGACTCTAGTGCAAGTGGGAGACTATTGGAA
Source organism: Hordeum marinum (assembly GCA_022496015.1). Lineage (NCBI taxonomy): Eukaryota > Viridiplantae > Streptophyta > Magnoliopsida > Poales > Poaceae > Hordeum > Hordeum marinum. The sequence goes on from CM039675.1 coordinate 420,512,575, forward strand.
ATATGCCCTAGAGGCAATAATAAAATGGTTATTATTGTATTTCCTAGTTCATGATAATTGTCTGTTATTCATGCTATAATTGTGTTAACCGGAAACCGTAATACATGTGTGAATACATAGACCACAACGTGTCCCTAGTGAGCCTATAGTTGGCTAGCTCGTTGATCAATATATGGTCACGGTTTCATGACCATGGACATTGGATGTCGTTGATAATGGGATCACATCATTAGGAGAATGATGTGATGGACAAGACCCAATCCTAAGCATAGCACAAGATCGTGTAGTTCGTTTGCTAAAGCTTTTACATGTCAAGTGTCGTTTCCTTAGACCATGAGATTGTGTAACTCCCGGATACCGTAGGAATGCTTTGGGTGTGCCAAACGTCACAATGTAACTGGGTGGCTATAAAGGTACGCTACGGGTATCTCCGAAAGTGTCTGTTGGGTTGACATGAATCGAGATTGGGATTTGTCACTCCGTGTGACGGAGAGGTATCTCTGGGCCCACTCGGTAAGACATCATCATTATGAGCTCAATGTGACTAAGGAGTTAGTCATGGGATGATGTATTACGGAAAGAGTAAAGAGACTTGTCAGTAACGAGATTGAACAAGGTATGGGGATACCGACGATCGAATCTCGCGCAAGTACCATAACGATAGACAAAGGGAATTGTATACGAGATTGATTGAATCCTTGACATTGTGGTTCATCCGATGAGATCATTGTGGAGTACGTGGGAGCCAACATGGGTATCCAGATCCCGCTGTTGGTTATTGACCGGAGAGGTGTCTCGGTCATGTCTATGTGTCTCCCGAACCCGTAGGGTCTACACACTTAAGGTTCGATGACGCTAGGGTTATAGGGAAATAGTGTACATGGTTACCTAAGGTTGTTCGGAGTACCGGGTGAGATCCCGAACGTCACGAGGAGTCCCGGAATGGTCCGAAGACAAAGATTGATATATAGGAAGTGAGGTTTTTGTTATCGGAAGTGTTCCGGGTGTCTCCGGTAGTGTACCGGGACCACCGGAAGGGTTCCGGGGGTCCACTAAGTGGGCCCACCTGCCCCGGAAGGTTCCATGGGCCAAGAGTGGGAGGGAGCCAGCCCCTATGTGGGCTGGTGCACCTCCCACCCATCCCAAGGCGCAGCAAGGGTGCAGGGGGGCAAACCCTAGGCATGGATGGGCCTTAAGGCCCACCCTAGGGCGCCTCCACCTCTCCCTGCCCTGGCCGCCGTCCAGATGGGCTCCTGGAGGCTGCCGCCACCCCTAGGGTGGAACCCTAGGGCGCAGCCCCTCCCCTCCCCTCCTCGTATATATAGTGGTGGGTTTTAGGGCTGCACAACACACGAGTTAATCTCCTCCCTAGTGCAGCCCTACTCCTCCCTCTCCTCGTTCTCCGTAGTGCTTAGCGAAGCTCTGCCGGAGTACCACGCAGCTCCACCGCCACCACGCCGTCGTGCTGTCGGAGCTCTCCCTCAACATCTCCTCCCTCCTTGATGGATCAAGGCGTAGGAGACGTCACCGGGCTGCACGTGTGTTGAACGTGGAGGTGCCGTCCGTTCGGCACTTGATCGGATCTACCGCGATCTGAATCACTGCGAGTACGACTCCATCAACCGTGTTCTAGCAACGCTTCCGCTTAGCGATCTTCAAAGGTATGAAGATCCAATCTCTCCCCGCTCGTTTGATGGTTTCTCCATAGATAGATCTTGGTGACACGTAGGAAATTTTGATTTACTACTACGTCTCCCAACATATTACTCCACACATCGACCACTATCCAGCATGCATCTAGTGTGTTAAGTTCATGGGAAAACGGAGTAATGCAATAAGAACAGTGACATGATGTAGATAAAATCTATTCATGTAGGAATAGACTCCATCTTGTCATCCTTAATGACAACAATGCATGCGTGTCTTGCTGCCCCTTCTGTCAATGGGAAAGAACACCACAAGATAGAACCCAACACAAAGCACCTCTTCCCATGGCAAGAAAAATCGATCTAGTTTGCCTAACTAAACCAAAGATTCGAAGAAGAAATACGAGGCTATAAGTAATCATGCAAATAACAGATCATAGTAGACTCAAAACATATTCATGGATAATAACTGACCATGAATCAACATTCATCGTATCCCAACAAACACACCGCAAAAGTCACTACATCAAATAAATCTCCAAGAGACCATTGTATTGAGAAACATAGAGAGAGAGAGTAAGCCATCTAGCCAGTGCCTATGGACCCATAGGTCTATGGTGGACTACTCACGCATCATTGGAGAGGCACCTATGAAGAAGATGAACCCCTCCGTGATGGTATTAGACTGGATCTCGAGGTTTTGGAACTTGCTTCGGCTGGAATTGTGTTTCATCGACTCCCCTGGGGTTTTCTAAATATTAGGAAATTTATAGGCTCGATAGTAGGTTGAGGGAGTCCCGAGGTTCCCACCCTCTACCAGGCCGCAGTAGGGGCCTCTAGCGCGCCCTGGTGGAGGATGGCCACCTTGGGGCCCCTCTTCTGGTGATCTTTGGCCCATCTTCTTTCTTCTGGTCCATAAAAACTCCACAAAAATCCCCCGCAGTGTTTGGGCTCCATTTTGTATTGATTTTCTGCAAAGTAAAAAACAAGAAAAAATGGCAATTGGCAATTTGGCACTATGTCAATAGGTTAGTCCCCAAAAATGATATAAAGTTGCTATAAAATTATCGTAAAACATCCAAGATTGATAATATAACAACATGTAACAAGCAAAAATTGTAGATACATTGGAGACGTATCAGCATCCCCAAGCTTAATTCCTACTCGTCCTCGAGTTGGTAAATGATAAAAACAGAATTTTTGATGTGGAATGCTGCCTAACATGTTCATCATATATTCTTTTCTTTATAGCATGAACATTTGGACTTTTCATATGGTTCAAAGCAATGGTCTAGTTTTGTCATGAAAACTTTAATTCTCAAGCATATCAACAAGCAACCATGTCTTCCAAAATATCAATGCTAAAGCAAGTTATCCCTAGCCCATCATGCTCAGTCATCGATCCATTCACAATACACACTCAAATATTAGCTACACCTAATGCTCAAGTACGATCATAGTGCCCCCTAGTTGGTGCTTTATAATTGAAGATGGAGACTCAAATTGAAAAATAAAAATTGCATAAAGTAAATAGATAGGCCCTTCGCAGAGGGAAGTAGGGATTTGTAAAGGTGCCAGAGCTCAAGTGTTTAAATTGATAGAGAAAAATATTTTGAGTGGCATGCCTTTCCTGTCAATGTAAACGACCGAGAGATTTCAATATCTTTCCACACTAGATGCATCATAGACGGTTCCCAAACAGAAAATAATGTTTATTCCTTTTTCCACCATACTTTCACTTTCCATGGCTAGCCGAATCCACGGTTGCCTTCCATACCAACACTTTCCAAGGAATTTATTATTTGACAACATAAAGTAAATTTCTTTTCTTTTTCATTTTGGGACTGGGCATACCTATTACCGCCATACTCTCATGCAATGACAAGTGAATAAACACTCATCTTGAGAATAACACATCTAGCATGGAAAAATATCGGTCACCCCCTACCGTTTCATGAGCGGTATGAGCACACAAAAAGGAAAAAAATATTTTGAAAGTTTAGAGATGGCACATACAAATTTGCTTGGAACGGCATGGAAATACCGTATATAGGTAGGTATAGTGGACTCATATGGCAAAACTAGTTTTAAGAATTTTGGACGCATAAGTAGTATTTCTACTTAGTACAAGTGAAGGCTAGCAAGTAGAATGGGAAGCATCCAACCAAGAAACGAAAAATCACATAAGCGAGCATTAAGCATAACTAACATTGAATAGTGCACCATAACTAGGATGTAATTTCGTAGCACAACTATTGCCTTTCATGCTTGCATAGGGAATCACAAACCTTAACAACAATATTCTTACTAAGCATAATTACTTACCAACATAACTCAAATATCACTATTGTCATGTCTCATTACTGTATTCTAACTTTACCATGACTTATACCCTCCCAATACAAGCCATAGATTCATCAAAACAAGCACACAATGCAATGAAAACAGAATCTGTTTCAGAAAGAACAATCTATAGCAATCTGTACTCTACCCATACTTCTGGAACTCTAAAAATTATGAAAAAAATAGGACAACGTAAATACTTTCTATATACATATTTTGTTGAAATTTTAGCTCAATATCACGTTCTAGTAGAAAAATGTAAATTCGTACACTAGGAACAAAGTTTCTGTTTCAGATTCAACACTGTTTCTACTCATCTTATGGATCATCCTAAAGGCATTACTTGGCACAAACACTAAATAAATCATAAAAACACAATCGTATCACAATCATAATTGTGAAAATAACTAAAAAACACAAAGAAAAAGATAAAAATAATTTATTTATTGGGTTGCCTCCCAACAAGCGCTATCGTTTTACGCCCCTAGCTAGGCATAACGCATAGGTTCAAGCATTGTCATCCTTACTTTCCAACTCCTCAAGCACACAACAGGAAAATTCAAGAATTTATCACACATATTTTCATTGAGAATACCTCTAGGAATAGGATTGAAAAATGTATCCTTGCCATGAAGGTTGTTTACCACTTCAACAAAATTGGGATGAATACTAATCATTTCAAGATCCTCATTGTTTTTTACTAGAAGTGGTACCCTTGTTCTTAGGAATTTTCATAGATTTGCAATCTTTACTAATGGGAGTTTTTTCAATAATCTTATCGGTAGAGAAAGCCGAACCTTAATTACGAAAGATTTCTTCCAACTTATCAATTATAGTGATGCTTTCTTCAATTCTCTTATTGACTATGGGGTCTTTTCCTTTAATATTTTAGGAGTGTCTCCCGCCTTTGACCCAATTCTATAAGCAAGATTATGCATCCTTTTATCCAAGTTCTCAGTATTTTCCTTGGTGAGCATTTTCTTTTCAATAGCATCTAACTTTTTCATGACATGCTCAAGAGTTAAAACTGTTTTGTTGACAATGATAGGTATAGAACCCACTAAATTTTCCCATAGCATTATAAGCATCCAAAGTGGGGCACATCAAGAAATTTCCACCGGTAATCGTATCAAGGACGAATCTATACCAAGTGGTGATGCCCACATAAAAACAACGAAGAAGAACAATGGTAGATTCCTTATGAATAGATATATTATGAGCATTGCAAATCCTATACCAAGCATCCTCAAGATTATCCCCTCCCCGTTGTTCAAAATTAAGAACCTCATACTCGGGGGTAAACACAATAACGAAGGAACTAGCCTTGGTGAAGAGATATGCAAACAAGAGAAGTAACGATAAAAAGGGAAACGAAAAAGAGAGGTCGATTAAAACGGAAAATTTGTGAAGTGGGGGAGAGGAAAACGAGAGGAAAATGGAAAATAATGTAATTACAAGGAGATGAGATTTGTGATTAGGAACCTAGTAGATGAGATTGCTTCCTCCCCGGCAACGACACTAGAAATTCCTTTGTTGTGGCTTGAGACTGTGTCGGTAGTTCCCCAAAGAGGAAGGGATGATGCAGCATAGCGATGGTAAGCATTTGCCTCAGTTTATGAAACCAAAGTATCAATCCATGGAGGAAAATCACACACCCACGTAAATAGCACCTGCATGCAAACGACAAATACTTGCAATCCAACGCAAAAGAGAGGTTGTCACGTTCTCTACGGTAATAAGATAGATTTTGTAATGATAGTTTTGGAAAATAGATCTTGAAAGAACAGAAAATAAAATAAGTAAACAAAGAGTGCAGCAAGGTATTTTGGTTTTTTTGGATTAATAGATCTGAAAACAAAAGATGAAAATAGTAGATCGGAAAGCAATATGTTGGAAAACTATACCCGGGGCCGTAGGTTTCACTAGTGGCTTTTCTCATGAGTATAGCACATGGTGGGTGAACAAATTAGTGTTGGACAATTGATAGAAGATCGAATAATCATGAAGATATCCAGGCAATGATCATTATATAGGAATCACGTCCAAGATAAGTAGACCGAAACAATTCTGCATCTACTTCTATTACTCCACACATTGACCGCTATCCAGCATGCATCTAGTGTATTAAGTTCATGGGAAAATGGAGTAATGCAATAAGAATGGTGACATGATGTAGACAAGATCTATTCATGTTGGAATAGACCCCATCTTGATATCCTTAATGGCAACGATGCATGAGTGTCTTCCTGCCCCTTTTGTCACTCGGAAAGAACAACACAAGATCGAACCCATCACAAAGTACCTCTTCCCATGGGAAGAAAAATCGATCTAGTTGGCCTAACTAAACCAAAGTTTCGAACAAGAAATAAGAAGCTATAAGTAATCTTGCAAATAAGAGATCAAAGAAGACTCAAATAATATGCATGGATAGAAACTGATCATGAATTCAAATTTCATCGGATCCAACAAACACACTTCAAAATTCATTACATCAAATAGATCTCCAAGAGACCATTGTATTGAGAAACATAGAGAGGGTGGAAGCCATCTGCTACTGCCTACGAACTCGTAGGTCTATGATGGATTACTAACGCATCATCGGAGAGGCACCTATGAACAAGATGAACCCCTCCGTGATGGTGTTAGATTGGATCTTCTGGTTCTGGAACTTGCGGCGACTGGAATTGTGTTTTGTCGACTCTCCTAGGGTTTTCTGATTTTCTAGTAATTTATAGGCTCGATAGTCGGTTGAGGGGGTGCTCGAGGTGCCCACCCTCTACAAGGCCGCGCTAGGGACCTTTGGCGCCCAGGTGGACGGTGGCCACCCTAGCCCCCCATCTTTTGGTGATGTTTGGCCCATCTTCTTTCTTCTAGTCCATAAAAATTCCACAAAAATCCCCCAACATTTGGGCTCTGTTTGGTACTGATTTTCTGCAAAGTAAAAAACAAGCAAAAACATCAACTAGCACTTTGGTACTATGTTAATAGGTTAGTCCCAAAAATTATATAAAGTTACTATAAAATGATTGTAAACCATCCAAGATTGATAATATAACAACATGGAACAAGCAAAAATTATAGATACGTTGGAGACGTATCACTCATGTGTGAAGCCACTAGTGAAGCCTACGGCCCTCGGGTCTACTTTTCCAACATATTGCTTTCTGATCTATCTTTTTGCCGCTTTTGTTTTCAGATCTATTAATCCAGAAACCCCAAAAGACCTTGCCGCACTTTTTATTTACTTCTGTATTTTGTCTTCTTGTGAGATCTATTTGTCCAACCTATTACAATCTAATCTATCTTTTCACTGTTGAGAGATTGACAACCTCTCTTACGCGTCAGGTTGCAAGTATTTGTTCTTTGTGTCCAGGTACCGTTTACATAGTGTTGGTGTCAAAACCGACGGATCTCGGGTAGGGGGTCCCAAACCGTGAGACTAGGATCGATGGTAACAGGAGACGAAGGGGACACGTGGTTACCCAGGTTTGGGCCCTCCAATGGAGGTAATACCCTACGTCCTGCTTGATTGTATTGATGGTAAAGGGGTTATAGAGTTGATCTACCTCGAGATCGTAAGTCTAACCCTAGATGAGTTGTTCTGTCCCTATACCCTAAAACCCTCCGGCTTATATAGATGCTGAGGAGGCCTAGGGTTTACACATGGTAGGTTACATGTTGAAGAGATAAACATGCCTATTTACTACATCAAACGTGGAGCACAAGCCGTGCTCCTCAAAGCTTCCATCCTGGAAAGTGGGCCTTCAAATCATCCAGTGTTCGACAAGTAGCCCTTATAGTCCGGCCCATAAACAACAGGCGGCTATCCGAGGACCCCCTAATCCAGGACTCCCTTAGTAGCCCCTGAACTTGCCTCCAACACCAAGGGTCTTCAGCTCCAATTGCTTCGTGAACAGAGTCTTCGGCTTGCGAGGTGAGTTCCTTCCTGCCGAACCATAGTTTGGCCTTCGATGATAAGTAGTTTTCCGCATAGTGGCACGTCCGAATTCTGCGAAATTAGTTGGCTTTGAAGGCCAAGCGTCAGGAAAAAAAGGTAATGTTTCTGGATGACCTTTCTGACGAAAGGTCACAACCCTCAATGATCGATAGGCCAGTTGCAGGCACTTGATGCACGGTTCGAGGCCGTTCCATCCACAAAATCTATCAACATGTCGATCGTGTCCCATTTTATACGGTATATATTTAAGCACGCGCTCACAACGGCTCGCACATCTCGGGGAGTGGAGGGATTCACGACGCAGTAGGGGGAGCCCGAATCGGCAGACCTCATAAAAGGAGAAAGACAACCCCAAAGGCCTTTCATGCTCTCCATTCGATTTCTCCGCCTCCTATCCCCTTGCGCCTCTAGGGAAAAGATCTAGGTTTCTCCACCCTCGCTCCAGAGCTCAGCAATGGCAGGATCCAATGGCCAGTGGGAAGCTTCCACGGTCACCAATCAAGACATAATCGACCTCAAGAATCCGGTTACCTCCCCACAAACATCCCTCATCGTGTGGCGGAGGAGGGCCAAGTGTCCCCACCTCGCAGCCAGGTGAGCGGGTGGTGTTCATCCCCCACTTCATCAGGGGGTTGAGCTTCCCCCTCCACCCCTTCTTCAGGGGGTTAATGTTCTTCTACGGCCTTTACTTCCACGATCTCCCGCCGAACTCCATCATGCACCTCTCAGCCTTCATCCTCGTCTGCAAGGATTTCCTGCATGTCAATCCGCATTTCGGGCTCTAGCTGTAGGTATTCAACATCAAGCCAAAGTGTGTCGGCGGCAAGCACGCCGACTTCGGCTGGGCCGTTATCGACAAACTCACCAGCGTCGGGTGGCCGTCAGGCACCCTCATCGACACCATCAAGGGGTGGAAAAAGGAGTGGTTCTATGTCACCGAACCACAAGATGGAGGTCAGCACCCTGCCGCCGTATACAGATCTAGTCCCCCGACCCGCTTGGCTTCCCAGCTCGAAAAGGGCCTTGCCTGGGGGTCGAGCAAGGAGGTTTCCGATCTACAGAAGCGCATTCGTTCCTTGGTCGAGGATGGAACCACGCTGCCTAATGTGGTCCAGGCGATGCTCCGAAGACGCATCCTCCCCTGCCAGCACCGGGAGATTCCCATGTGGGCTTGGAAACTCGAAGCTAAGCCCACAGTCCAAAACCTCTTCCGCACTACGCGGGAGAAGCTGTGGAAGGCTTTCTTCAAATCAATGAAGAGCTGGCCAGTCAAGGAGGAGGACAAGGGCCTGCACACCACCAAGACGGACTTCGAGGTATGATACACCCTAGCTTGGTCAGCCTTATTACATAGAAGATATACAACCCTATGTCTGATCTGTTTATGCAGAGATGGCTAAAGAAAGCCATCAACATCAGTAGTCCAACTCCTCACCCCAAAGGCGAGAGGACCGGGATGCTAGCTAGGATGCTCATGGAGAAGCCTTACGAGGCTCCCACGAAGAAGAAGAAGAAGAAACTAGGTCAGGCTGGCCTTTGCATCAAGGACTAGCCTGATGCTGCATCCGAAGACACCCCCACCTGCTCAAATCAGGAGCAGGCCGAAGAGGAGGAAGAAGAGGAGGAGAAGGTCGAGAGCGAGGGGGAGGCAATTTCCCCCGTGCCAAGAAGAGAGTCGTGTCTTCGGACGCCCCGGGGCAGGCAGCATCTCCTGCCTCGAAGAGGGCACGGCAAGTGCGGATGATCCTGTCCGACGACAGCTCGGACTCGAGCTCCGCTTCCGAAGGCCCCGACGATGTTCCATGAAGGAGCCTAAGGGTCAAGCCCCCTCCATCCAGGTTAGGATCCGAAGACCCTCCCTCCTATAACTAGCAAATTCAGAGTTTGCTAACACACATGTTATTGGTCCTACAGCCCCCCGCGTGTCATCCCCACCAAGGTGGTATGGGATGTGGAGACCCCGCCCGCCGAACTAGCGGAGAGTGGGGACGCCTCACACCCCACCACTCCAGGTGCTACAAAGGACGTCGTGGATGTGTCATCCCAGCCTACTCCAATGGAGGCGGACACAGGGGGCGAGGGAGATATCACCGTGGCCGAGGCTAATGCTTCGGCCACAGCAAACCAGGGGACAATCCCCCGCCCGGACACCAAGGAGGCCGGACGGACACACAATCAGTCCCCTCCGAGGACATCTCGAGAGAGCATTGTGCCTACGGAGGCACCGGTCCAATCCCCGGTGGGTGATCGGGCAAACCGATCATCCCCGGCACCGCCGACCAACAAGTGGTCAGCCATGAAGGAGGCTCTATGGAGCACCTCCATCCCCGAGGATCACCGCACCCTTATGGGTGCGGTACTGCAAAGCGTCCAGTCCATTGACAACGCACTGAAGGAGGCCTTCAAAGGTCTCCTTGCGGGCTTTCAAGTAAGTAGCCCAATGTTTTTGCTAAGATTTTTATTTATTCGTATTGTATACATGGCAGCCCCCGAGCCCTAGGTGAGATGAACAAGCTCGCCTAGGGGTCATATCTATGATTTGGGAAGTGAGTGCCGATATAATATATGCATTGTGTGTGTAATGTAGGCTTCATCATCAGCGGCGGCCAAAAACGGTGCCGAGCTGGACGAGCTGCATCGGAAGCTCAAGCGCTCTGAGGATGAGGTGGAAGCCCTCAACAAGAGGTTCGACAAGGCACAGGGCAAGTCCGAACTAAATTTGGATACTTTCCCCCGAATACTGTCAATGCAAATTCCTTTTAAATAAAGTTGCATCATGTTGCAACTTCGTCGAAAGAGATTGAAAAGCTCAAGACTGAGCTTCAACGTGCCAAAGATGAAGCGGTCGTGGAGAAGGCGGCGGACAAAGAAGCGGCCGCCACACTCTCTGCCCTACGAGCTGCCAGTGATAAACACCAGGCTCGTGTGGTGGAGATACAGGATGAGCTCAAGGACAATAGCAACAAGTGCGAGGCCTTGGAGCAACAGGATAAGGCGATCTCAGCCGAACTGTCCAACATAAAGTCCGATCTCCAGAAAGAGTGGGTGGACAGACGGTTCTTCGAGGAACAAGTTTGCCAAGCCAAGGAGATAGCCGATGGTAAGCCGTACTCCCTAAAGTGCGTATTCAGGGATAGTAGATTCGAATTGCTGACCCGGGTGTGGCAATCCTCAGGCGCAGCCGCCGATCTCCAGAAGAGCGTGGCGGTTGCCAATCAGCTGCTCGCCTCACGGGGAGAGGAAGACGAAGCTCGGACGTTCTGGGCATAGTTCAGAGCTCCCGTGCATCAGCCTCTTCTGGTGGAGCAGCTGAAACAGCTGATGGAGATGCACCAAATGGCGGAGCCGGCCATCAAGGACCTCTGCATCCGCTTATGGCCCGGCGAGCCACTCCTAGGCAGCTACTTCGGCCTGGTGCAACGACTGATTGCTGCAACGCCCCGCCTCTATGCCGACAAGTGTTCCTCCTACATCGATGGAGTCCGGATGGCCCTTGCCAAGGACAAAGTGCACTGGCTGGGGCTCAATCCGATGAAGGTCGCCACCAACCCACCGCCGCCCGGAAAGGAGCACCGACGCCCCGAGCTTTAGTTCGATGGAGTGATGGAGAGTGCGCGGGTGATAGCGTCACAGTTTTCAGGCGAAAAAAATATTTGAATGAGCTTGTAATGTGTCCGAAGACTTGTTATAACTTTCAATGATATTAGTATCCACTCTTATATGGTTTTGCATTCCTTTATAACTCATGTATGGTTGTTTAATACTGAAAGATGCGAGTCGTCGGCTTCAACCCCCATAGATACTACATGGGGTGTCTATGCCAATGCACTGTGTCCCTTAGCCGAATTATAGGAACCTGAAGGCGGTTTAGTGCGGCAGACTAGGCAATCGGACTATTGTGCTTTATTTCTTTCACTTAAAGAAGGGGCGCGAAAAGGACTGTGGGAAGCATACGATTAGTCACAGGTGTATTTGCGATATTCTGACGAAACGAAGCCGAAGCCAACATCATAGTATTTGCACAAAGGGTGAATTCCTCGTATAACACGGAATAACCGCTTACGAGGGTTGAAGTATAATACTTCTAACTTGGGGTTCACATATCGGATCGCGCATACTATGACAGTCCGTTTTCGGCTTTCTCCCCTGAGGTGCTTAACTGGACTATCCGGAAGCACAATTGCAGTGGTGCTCCCTTTGCTCTTTTAAACGAACGAGTGGAACATAAAGGGGCAAGCACAGGAGCCAGGCAACCCAACTTAATGACCAAAGACATAGTTCGGAACCGATGCATATAAAGCGAACGCCAAGACGCCAAACACACAATGGTTAAGGCGATTTGTGTTTGAAATCGAGCCCCCGGTCTATTAACCGGTGACCTCGAGTCATACCGAACAGGTTCACGAGAAGAGGGAGGGAATAAAAAGTATGCGCCAAAAATAGGACAAATGAGGCGTACTTGCGCCACGCAGTTTCGCATTTCCTTAACAACTCTTATAACTCGGATTGCCGAAGCAACTGTTTACAGGTATGAAAAAGAAAATAAGAAATAAAGTCCTACAGGAGCTGTTGTACGAGGGGTCTTCAAGTGGTGACCAGATGTCTTTGATATGCCCTGTTGCTAGTTGACTCCTGCTTTTAGATGCACCTTGATGGGTGTTAGTGCGGGCGGATCTTGCGAACAAAATCTTGAGGGGCCACAGTGTTAAAGGTGAGATTTACACCATGGGCAGGTTCTTTTAGGAGCGACCGTGTCTTGTCCGAAGACGTGTTGAGGGTAACAGTTCGGGGCAACCGAACTCCCATCGTTAGTTCCCCACCGCTAGCCATGTAATGTTAAGTGCGAAGTTGTGCCATCTCGGCACGTACTTTGTTGGTCCCGAGGTTGTGCGGTGGGGGGCGAGTCCCTATTGAGGGGAGGAGGAAGGGCCGGAGTTTTCGGTCTGAATCCGAACTTGCTTCCCAGCCTTTCGTCCCCTTACGGCGAATGCTGAAGCTTGTCAGTCGTCTTTGTAGCTGAATTCGGTTGCTAGTGCCAGTGCATGTTCCTTTGTTCTAAGGGACCACTCTATATTGCCATTGATAGTAATGACCCCCTTGAGGCCCGACATCTTGAGCTTGAGGTATGTGTAATGCGGGACTGCGTTGAACCGAGCAAATGTCGTCCGGCTGAGCAGCGTGTGATAGCCGCTGCGGAAGGGCACAATGTCGAAGATCAAGTCCTCGCTGCTGAACTTATCGGGAGAGCCGAACACAACCTCCGGGCTTATAGAGCCCGTACATCGGGCCTCAACACCTGGGATCACTCCCTTGAAGGTAGTGCTGCTAGGTTTGATCCTTGACGGATCTATACCCATCTTTTTCACCGTGTCTGAGTAAATCAGATTGAGTCTACTTCCTCCGTCCATTAGGACTTTAGTGAGGTGATACCCATCTATAGTAGGATCTAGGACAAGGGCAGCCGAGCCCCCATGACGGATACTGGTCGGGTGGTCGCGCCGGCCAAACGTGATCGGGTATGCTGACCATGGCTTATTTTTTGGAGCTACAGGCTCCACAGCATAGACCTCCCGAAGGGCCCGCTGCCTCTCCTTCTTAGGTATGTGGGGGCGTATATCATATTCACCGTTTTGACTTCGGGAGATCATTTCTTCTGACCGCCACCCATTGGACCCCGAGGTTCTTCTTCGTCCTCGCTGAGCGAGCTTTTGCCCTAGTCTTCGGGTTGTATCTTGCTGGCCTGTTTAAACACCCAGCAGTTGCGGTGTGTGTGATTGGCAGGCTTTTCCGAAGTTCCATGGATTTGGCAAGTCCCGTCCATGATCTTCTCGAGCTGAGTGGGTCCGTCACGATTGCCTTTAGGGGGCTTCTTCCGTTGCCCAGGTCAGGAGTTGCGGAATCCGGCATTAACCACCGTGTCATCAGCGTCGTTGCTATTGTGCCGGTGCTTGTTATTATTACGCTTTGGCTTTGGGTTGCCATCCTGGGCTTCAGGTACCACTGGATCTTCAGAATTGTGGCTGTGTCTTGCCAGCCAGTTATGTTTGCCCGCACAAAAGCGGGTCACGAGGGAGGTAAGGGCGGACATAGTTCGAGGCTTGCCGTCAGCCATCCGTCCCGAATACTGTGTCGGAAGGAGGCTATGGCCTCAACATCCGTACAGTCGACGATTTGGTTCTTCTTAGTCAACAACCGATTCCAGAACTACCGAGCAGACTCGCCAGGCTTCTAGACAACTATGCTGAGACCGGAAGAGTCCGGTGGGCAGACATAGGTCCCGTGGAAGTTAGAGCGAAAAGCGTCTTCCAAGTCTTCTTAGCATCCTATGGAGTTTTCGGGGAGGCTATTTAACCAGTGCCATGATGGCCCCTTAAGCTTAAGAGGTAGGTATTTGATGGCATGGGGATCATCTCGTCGTGCCATGTGGATATGAAGAAGGAAGTCCTCGATCCATACAGTTGGGTCAGTGGTCCCGTCATACTGTTTTATATTCACGGGTTTAAACCCTTCGAGGAACTGATGCCGCATTACTTCATCTGTGAAGCACAGTGGGTGAGCGGCGCCTCTGACCCGAGCTTTGTCCCACCTGTATTCAGCATCTGTATGGGGCCGGTTGCATTCCCAGACTCTGTGGTTTTGGTCAAACCATGGTCTATACTCTCTCCGTCTATCCGGTGACTCGGTGAGTAATCTCTAGATCCGTAGATGGATCTTGTACGGCCTGCTCTGTGATCTAGGTCATCGTGCATGTCAAACCTGTCATTGGGTTAGAATGGCTCCTTACCCCGTCTTTGGGGCATCGTTGGTATGTAAACGGTGTCATTGGCCGCTCTATCATGCCCACGAGGAGGACGGTCGGGCCTATCATATGGGGTATGATGCAGAGACAGAGTGTTAGTGAGCTCATCGTCGAATTGTGGCAGCAGCCTTCTCTGAGGGTAGATTTTGGGCTGGTTTGATAGACCAGTGCCGTATACTTGAAAGTGCGTTATATCGACTAGAGGGGGGTGAATAGGAGATTTTTGCAAATTCATCACTTGAGGAATTTCAACTTTGAGGAATTTGAAATGTGATGAATGACTGGCAGCGAAATAAGTACTCAAGTGCATGAGGAACATAGTAAGAGCATAGTCTTCATGATGAAATGAACCATGCACAAATAGAGAGTAGCGTGATACAAGATAAGCAGTGATGAACAAGGTAACTTGAAGAATTTGAGGTGAGGAATTTGTGAAAGTCTTCATTCAGATTCTTCAAACAGTAACAATCAATTTCATTAACAGGTATATGAGGAATAGAGGGGTTGAGGAAATAGAACCAGATAGCTCGATGAAGACAATGGTTTGATGACCCAGTTCCAACTGCTGTGACAGTCGTACGTCTGGTTTGGAGCGGCCTGGTATTTAAACCAGAGGACACACAGTCCTTACCATATTCTCCTTGAGCTAAGGTCACACGGTCCTTTCCCAACACTCGTGGTATGTCTTCAGGGTAGAATTCCAAAACCCTCACAAACTGGTCACCCGACGATCCACAATTTACTGCTGGATGCTCTAGACCAAGGTCACTTCATTGTCCCCAATTGACTGCAGGAGCACTAGACCATGGCGCCTAACCGTCTGGAGGATGCACAGTCCTTAAAGGTAACAAGCGTCGGTTCCACACAAGAATTTCTTCAGTGATGCTCAATCACTTTGGGTTTTGTGGTTTGATTGTAGGTTTTTCCTCACTGATGATTTTCTCTCAAAAGTCCTTGGAGGATGGGTTGCTCTCAAATGACAAGTGTCAGTTCTCTCTCCAAGCAGCCAACCAACTAGTGGTTGTGGGGGGTGGCTATTTATACCCAGGATGCAACCTGACATGATAAGACATAAATGCCCCCAATGATATGACCGTTATGTGGATAAAAATGATTGGGGACAGTTGGCGCTAAGCACAACAACGGTCGGAAATTCGAACTATGAAAGTCCTCAGCTTATCATGTTCCTCAATTGTAGGCAATTCGCACTGGCGAAATCCTAACTCCTCAGTCAGATCAATTTCCTTAGAGACCAGAAGAACTTCGTCTCTCTCACTGAAGAACTTGTCTCAACCGTAAGACATTTCCAAAGGCTTCACTCGAAGGATTGTATGGGTTGAGGATTTTGGAGTTCAGCATCAGTTGGAAATTTTCCTTAGTATTACCTCGGCCCCCTTTAACAGTACGGTGTTTCCTATGACTCAAATAAAGGAAACCAAACTACAAAAACAAAAGTCTTCACGCTTCATATTCCTCGTTCATATCTTCAAGGTCACACCAACTTCTTCATTTTCAAAGTCTTCACAAAGTCTTCACCAAAGTCTTCACAAAGTCTTAACCAAAGTCTTCACTTGAAGACATACATTTTTAGGGGTCGATAATCTCCGATTATATCAAACTCCTCATCGACTTATAGAGCCTGTGTACACTCACAAACGCATTAGTACCTTAACTTGTAAGTCTTCAATACACCAAAATCACTAAGGGGCACTAGATGCACTAACAATCTCCCCCTTTTTGGTGATTGATGAAAAATAGGTTAAGTTTTCAACAGGGATAAACATATGAAGTGAAATTACAGATTTTGAAGAATTTGATTGCAAGATATAAAAGAACTACCGCTTAAGATGTGCATATTTGAGGAATTTGCTTTGGACTGCAAATGCACATGGCAGATTCAAACATGGAGAACTCCCCCTATATCTTGTAATTCATACACGCATTTGAATATATGATATGAAGAATTTGAAATGCATGAGGAAAATGGTGTCTGACGAAATTCAGCATGCATGCATTAAGGTATTTGAGGAAATAAACATGCGAGGAAATAGTTCAAAAGTGTCAGACCACCATCGGACTTAAGTTTACAACTCAATCAACAAAAGTTTCAGAAGAGTGAGAGTTGTAACTTAAACAAAAATAGCCCATTTATAGAGACCCGCTTGAAGACTAACTCAAATTTTCTCCCCCTTTGTCATCGAAGACCAAAAGGGAAGAAAAAGTGATGACTAACGCCCCTTTGAAGAATTTCATCGTGTTGGTGAGGAAGGAGCGCCAGCGTTGTCGGGGTCGTTTGTTGATGTAGAGCCTGCAGCAGTGTCGTCAATGTCTTCATCGTCATCACGCTCGCGATATGAAGAATATGAACTTGCTACCATCAGAGGTACTTGAACTTTCTTGAATTTCTTCTGAGGTCGCCGAGCCTAGTCGGGATGTTCCTCAATATCTAGCTCATCCAGTTCTTCAGAAGGCATGATGTGAGATAGTACATCCCAAGAGCGTCTGAGGTTTTCATGTGCATAGTAGTGGTTCCTCTTGACAGTGTTCTGCATCATAGTCATATTCTACACAATGTATCCAAGTTGACGCTTTACCCACTTGTGATTGTGATCGACCTTTTGATGAAGACTTATTAGAAGCTCGCGATCAGTCATCACACGAGGGGCAGACTCCGGAGGTTGTTGAGCTGAGGCATTTGCACTGGAGTCTTGAGTGGCTGTGTCATCATTTGTGGAGAAGGAAGCGGCTTTGCGGAACTGTCCATCCAAAGGACGAGTGCCTTCATCAATGACAGATTTGCCTTTTCCTTCAGCTGAGGCAATTGAGCTCTTGATGACTTCTATTGGAGGCAAAAAGCTAAAGTGATTCTGAAAATCAGCCTTGAAAGGAACTGAGGTCTTTGCCCTGATGAATTTCATGATCCATGGCGCATAGGGCTTCTGTTCAAATGGAGCTAAGGAAGCACTGACCAATGTCCTCATGAAGAAATCATGCAAGTCGATGGGAATCCCATGAATGATGTTGAAGAGCATATTCTTCATGATTCCTTCCACTTCTTCTTCTTCAGAATCGTGGCCTTTCTAAGGACATAGTGTATTTGTGAGGATACGGTAAACAGTCCTGGGCACATATAGCAGATTCTTCACAAGGAAGGTGTTTGGTTGAGGCATTCCAGGAGGCAAAGGCTTCATCAATACTTGCATCAACTGATTTGGAAGTGCAGGCTCATTAAACACTTTGCGGGCTTCATCTGAGGGAATTGGAACAGGGACACACTAAATCAATTCAGAGGCTTGAGTAGTGAAGTGGGTCGTGCCAGTCATCCAGTCCAATATCCATGAGTTGATATCTGAGGAATTTCCGCTAATATGCAGTGTGGCATAGAACTGAATGATGATTTCTTCATTCCAGTCGCAGATGTCGACACAGAATGGAAGAAGGCCTGCTTCATAGAGAACTTGGAGCACTGGAGTGAATGATGGAAGACTTTCGATATAAGATGAGGAATCTGATGGTGCTCGAAGACTTTCTTCTTCTCATATAGGACTGACGCATAGTAGTTGAGTTGAGAGGCAGTCCAGAATCTGTTGCGACCAGCCCTTGCAGAGTCAAAGGGGTTTGGTCCAGAGAAGAATGAGTGTTTATTGAAGAAATTACTCTTAAGGAATTTGGGACGAACAGTGCCTTTGAAGGGCAGTCTTGGCTTGGGTTGAAGATTTGTTCGTGTGCGCCCCTTGATCTCCGCTGGCATGGGAGGAACAGCAGACTCCGTGATTTGAAGAACTGGTTCCTCTTCAGTGGCCGGAGCATCATTTTCCTCAGCTGTTGTAGCTGGAATTTCTTCACTGTCTGGAAGGTACAGATGTTCAGAGTCTTCTGGGATTTCTTCAGTCTGTGCAGGTGACTGAGGAATCAACATCAGAGGAGTTGCCATTGGTGAATTGGGATGTGTAGATTCCCAATATTCATCATTGACGACTGGAGTAGTGTCACCAATGTCAACTTCTTCATCATTTTCTTCTATGCCAGTTTCCTCAGTAGTTACGAGAAGCTGGGGCGATGATACCTTGAGGGTTGATGCAGTGTCATCAATGACAATTTCCTTATCAAGAGGCTCCATCGAAGCAGCCGAATGATTTTCTTCTTCTTCAGGGATGGCATACTCCTCCCCGAACGACACGATAGCATAGGCTGGTGCTGAGGAAATTGGAGTTGCATCAGTTGGAGTTGCTGAGGAACTTGATGAAGTTTTCAACTTCTTCAACACCGGGGCGTCAGAGGTTGACGCTTTTCTCTTGAGTGGATTTTCCTCGGCAGTAGCAGTTTCTTCAGGAACGACTAATGCAGCCGCCCTGGGTGGTTCAGTTTCTTCAGGCACAACCGATTCTTTAGCTGGCCTATCAGATTCTTCAGGTACAACAAAAGTACCTGTTGGCATAGCCATTTCTTTAGGCACAACATTGGAGGTTTCCCTGGCATGTTCATCAGTGGTCTGAGTTTCCTCAGCAGCACTGGCAGTTGCTTCTGGTGCAGAAGCATTTCCTTCAGCAATTTCATCAGGCTGAACATTTTCATCAGCTGCCTGAGGAGTTTCATCTGCAGTCTGAGCAATTTCTTTAGACTGAGGCTTTTGTGGTTGCGATCGAGCTGCAACCCTAGTGTTGTGATCCTTTACAGCTGCTTGAGCAGCCCTGACGAGTCTGACCTTGGTGCCCTTCCATTCAGCATCATATCTCTGTTGATCCAAAGAGAGTGTGCGAATTTCGGACTGAACTGTGACTAGTTGATTTGGGGTCAAATTCATCACATTTCCGCACAGAAACTTTTCTTTGCGAGTCCTGTTCCTCTTAGCTCTCAGAGCTTGCTCTCTCTTCCATTGTTCTTCAGAGATGAAGTGGGTGAGGGCATGATCCACTTCAGGAGGCAGATTTAGTGAAGAAAGTGGGGTGCTTGGGTCTTCATGCCATATATCGATGAAGTTGAGGATCATATTGGGATCCAACATGACAGGAACAGAGCTACCCTTTGCTCTAGCAGCCCTGTGCTGACTTTGTCTGATGATTTCTACCAATTCCTCATCATCATCACTATCATTATCGTCAGAACATGAGGGCATGGTCATCACAACCTTGCTTGTGTGAGGAGTTGGTCTTTGACCTCGTCCAGCAGTTTTCTTCAGCTTCAATGCAGAGGGACTGGTTGAAGACTTTGCTGTGTTGGAGGAGCTAGCAATGATCTTTCGGACTATGGTGAAACCTTCAGTCCTCTTACATGTAGCCAGATGCACTGGTGTTGAGAACTTTGTAACTACTGCAGAAGTCTGAGCAGCAACAGTTCCTGGTGCTGAGGACTTTGAAGGCTGAGTCCTTTGACCTTGAGGAATCTGTTGTGAAGGTCTTGATGTTGAAGAACCTATCTTCAAAGCAGATTTCTTCATGATTTTTTTCGGAGCACTTGCAGAAGCTCCGGCAGAGGCAGCAGTAGCAGAATCTTCATTGAATTTCTTCACTGCTTCTTTGGCTTTCCTAGCTAGCTTGGTTTGTTGCTTCTCCCATAGATGAGGAAAATCCTCACCAGTCTTTAGGCTTGTGGGATCAGTGATTTGGTTCTGAGCTAGAGGAGGCCTGTTGCAAGGCGGTTTCACTGCAAATTTCATCATGTACTTTGGGGTTACACAACGATATTCTTTCCATTACTTTGCCCATATACTCTCAATCTTTTGCAGACGGATCTTTCTCTGCTTGGTCGTCTCTTTTCCATGTGTTTCTTCATCAGGTGTGCAATATTCATCATACACATCCTCTGGAATCTCAAAGG
This sequence comes from Hordeum marinum, assembly GCA_022496015.1. Taxonomy (NCBI): domain Eukaryota; kingdom Viridiplantae; phylum Streptophyta; class Magnoliopsida; order Poales; family Poaceae; genus Hordeum; species Hordeum marinum. The sequence continues at coordinate 420,533,138 of CM039675.1, forward strand.
CAATGTGCACATCTGGCTTCTTTCCTCCTTTCTGAAGTTTCTTTCCGTCAGTCATTTTCTTCACTTGAGGAATATGAACTCTTGAAGATTCTGTGAACAGAGTATAGGTGCGAGGAATTTGAAGAGGTCATATGCGTCTCAGAAATTTTGAAGAAAAATTAGGTGTGAGGAATTTGACCATGGATGTCTTGAGGAATTTTACTAAGTGTTCTTTGTCTCAGGTTCCTGAGTTGTACAAATTTTGAGGATTTGCACAATTGAGGAATCTTGAAGAAAATCATTACTTAGATAAAATCATCAAGTATGAGGAGATGTAAGGTGCTCTAAAATAAGGTTCATGAAGAACAAACACCTTTTGAGGAATATGAAGAGCATTTGAGGATCAAACAAGGGCAATAAAAGTAAATTTTATTTACCCTAGTGAAGAACACGACGAACTCAGAGATGAGATTGGGAAGTTCATGCGTTCAGATCTCCCACGCCCTAGCTTGGCAGAGGGAGACATCTACAGCGGCGGAGGGACAAGGATTTCCGCGGCCGGTGCGTGTACGGCGACAACGAGGTTGAGGCAGTGAAGCTCTTCCTCACCGGCGATGATGACTTTAGCGGCGGTGCTAGTTGGAGCTTGGGAGAGGGATAAGATGCGGAGTAACCGAGCACTGTTGATGGGAAGGGGGCATTTATAGAGTAAGTGAAAACCGATCCGCCCAAAGATTTTGGACAGGATTGCCCCTGACCCTTGCTCTCCATGTGACATGTGTCACCCACGAACTCAGCGGTGGCAATAGTGGGGGGTCATGGGTTATCCAGGCGTGGGAATAGGAACAGTTTGAGCGGGAACCGCCGAAAATTTTGGCAATGAAAATTTCAAAGTTTTCGTTCGCAAATTCTTCAGTTGTCAAGGACACAATGAAGACTTTGAACAAGTTTCAAAGTAGAACGCATATGAAGAATTTGTGAACATACTAGGTTGAGTTTAGCATAGAGGGGAAAGGGGTCCGATCACATTCACTTAGATGAAAATCAACTTGAAGAATTAGCAATAAGTGAATGCTGTTGAGGACATTGAAAACTCAAATATAAATATATATATGTATAGTCAATGAAGAACATGAGTTTCAAAGTTTGAAGAATTTGAAAAGTTGAGGGATTTGAAAAAACTTGAGGAATTTGCAAATTTGAGGAATTTGATAGTTTGAAGAATTTGCAAAAACAACGAAATGCTCAATTTTGAAGAATTTCAACTTTTGGTTGGTTGTGTAACCCACCATATAAGAATGATGATTTCAGACACCGCGTACAATTTTCATAGGGTTCTGAGAATCAAATTCTTCGTTAATTTCTTCACACTTAGAGGGTTATTCTTCATTGATTGAATAAAAATGTTACTTCGTGTGTTGCACATCTAAGTCATCAATTTTGCATAAGTGTTAGGATGTGTGTTCTTCATCAAAGAACATTCGAAGATTCTAAGATATTTAGCTCACACCGCAACTTGCAAAATCTCTTTTCATCCAAGGGCTTTGTGAAGATATCGGCCAGTTGTTCTTCAATGGGAGTGTGGTCGATGGAGATGTCGCCCTTGAGTACATGATCTCGAAGAAAGTGATGACGAATCTGGATGTGCTTGGTCTTGGAGTGTTGAACTGGGTTGTACGCAATCTTGATGGCACTCTCGTTTTTCCAGTAGAGAGGCACATTCTTCAACTTGATGACGTAGTCCTTGGTGGTTTGCTTCATCCATAGTAACTGAGCACAACACGAGCCAACAGCAATGTACTCAGCTTCTGCAGTAGAGAGTGAAACGCAGTTCTGCTTCTTCGAGGACCAACGGACTAAGGATCGTCCAAGGAAATGACATGTGCCTGAGGTTGACTTGCAATCCACACGATCTCCAGAATAGTCAACATCAGAGTATCCGACGAGGTGAAGATTTGAGCCCTTGGGATACCACAATCCAAGTGTTGGTGTGTGAGCTAAGTATCGAAGAATATGTTTCACAGCCTTATGGTGTGATTCCTTCGGTGTTTCTTGGAATCAAGCACACATGCAAACACTTAGCATTATATCAGGCCTAGATGCACATAGGTACAATAAGGAGCCAATCATGGAGTGGTATACCTTCTGATCGAAATCTTTACCATTTTCATCAGTGCAGAGGTGTCCTTTTGAAGGCATTGGAGTTTTGACGCCTTTGCAATCTTGCATGTCGAATTTCCTCAGAACATCTTTGAGGTATTTATCTTGTGAGATGAAGATGCCATTGTCTTGCTGACGAATTTGAAGACCTAGGAAGAATTTCAATTCTCCCATCATAGACATTTGATATTCTTCACTCATCATATAGGCAAATTCATCACTATAACGTTTGTCAGTACAACCAAAGATAATATCGTCTACATATATCTGGCATATGAACAGTTCATTGTCATAAGATTTTGTGAAAAGGGTTGGGTCGAGTGAACCTGGTTTGAAGCCTTTCTTCATGAGGAATTCCTTTAGAGTGTCGTACCACGCCTGAGGGGCCTGCTTGAGGCCATAGAGGGCCTTGTTTAGTCTGAAGACTTTGTCAGGATGCTTAGGGTCTTCAAAACCTAGGGGTTGAGCGAGTGAGGGGACCTGGTGCATTGATGTCATCGATGATTTTGTCAATATGTACTTCATTTGCAACTCTAGGATGAGTAGGTTGACGTGGCTGAGGATTTTCATCAGCACCAGTTTCTTCAGGTATATCAGTATGAGAGTCTTCATTTGTTGAAATGATTTCCTCAGTGGGTATAACATCTTCAGTTGCCTTCAGCTTGATGGATTCTTCAGGAGACTGTTCATCTAACACAGAAGGCATGAGCTCTCTTTGCGAGCCATTAGTTTCATCGAACCGCACATCTACAGTTTCAACCATCTTGTGATGGTAGGTGTTGAAGACTTTGTAGGTGTGTGAGTCCTTTCCATAACCAAGCATAAAACCTTCATGAGCTTTCGGTGCAAACTTAGAACTATGGTGAGGATCTCTGATCCAGCATTCTGCACCAAAGACTTTGAGATAACTGTTGATGAAAGCTCATATGAAGTCATGTAATGAGCTCATATGAAGTCTTATTGAAGAATTTGTGAAGATATACCTTGTTGATGATGTGGCATGCAGTATCAATTGCTTCAGGCCAGAAGCAACGAGGAGTTTTGTATTCGTCAAGCATGGTGCGAGCCATCTCAACAAGTGTCCTGTTTTTGCACTCCACGATGCCATTCTGCTGAGGAGTATAAGGGGCAAATAACTCATGAGTAATACCAAGTTCATCAAGATATTCATCAAGATTAGTGTTCTTGAACTTAGTCCCATTATCACTCCTGATATGCTTGATCTTGACGCCGAAGTTGGTGGAGGCCCTTGAAGCAAATCGTCTGAAGACGTCTTGCACTTCAATTTTGTACAGAATAATATGCACCCATGTGTAACGAGAGTAATCATCAACAATGACAAAGCCATACAAACTTGATGCATTTGTTAGTACGGAGTAATGAGTGGGGCCAAACAGATCCATGTGAAGCAATTCAAAGGGTCGAGTTGTGGTCATGATTGTCTTCGAGGGATGCTTGGATCTGGTCATCTTCGCAGATTCACATGCACCGCAGAGGTGGTCCTTGAGGAATTTGACACCCTTGATGCCAATGCCGTGCTTTTTCTTCACGAGTGTGTGCAGGTTCCTCATACCAGCATGTCCAAGTTGTCGATGCCACAGCCAGCCTTCTAAAGACTTTGCAAGTAAGCAAGTGGGAGGTTGAGGACCTGTAGAAAAATCAACAATATACAAGTCTCCTCTCCTAAAGCCTTCAAAGACTTTGGAATTGTCAGATTCCATGATGACAACACAACGATATTTTCCAATACGACAACCATATCAAGATCACAAAGCACTGAGACAGACATAAGGTTGAACCCAGGGATTCAACAAGCATCACCTTATCCATGGTTTGGTCCTTTGAGATAGCAACCTTACCAAGTCCCAATACCTTGCTTTTTCCTTTGTCTGCGTAGGTGATATGCTTCAGAGGAGATGGAGTGAGTGGCAAATTCATCAGTAGATTCTTTTCACCCGTCATGTGGTTTGCGCATCCACTACCGAGAACCCACTCAGTAGCTTTTAGAGTATCATCCTGCAGATGAATTAGTACAACTTACGAATTCATATGCTTCAGAGTGAAGAATATGACATCAATTTCATCAGACAGAATTTCATCACATAAGATAGTAAGCAAGTAGAGTGAGGACGTGAGAAATGAAGAATTCATTTCATCATGGTTAGCTTGCGTCCTTTCAAGCATTTCCTCGGGTCTCCAGCAAATTCATCAGATGTTCAAATTCATCTGGAGACCTGACCCTGCATAAGATGTCAGTTTTATTTCTTCACCACCCACATCTGGAGGGGTGGTAAAGAATTCATCATTCTGCGAGTACCATATGAGAAGGAAGGCATAGAAGCAAGTGCGTTTCGTTTCACAGGGCGAGGGTTAGAGTATTCAAATGAATAAGGAGAGAAATTCTTCGAGGACTTATGAACATAATGGTTTGAAGAATAATGCACATATTCATAACTCTTAGGTTTTCCCTGCGAAACAGAGGCATTAGCACGAGAATGATGATTTTGACCATTTGAGGAATTTGGTCCAAGCGAGGACTTTGGTCCATATGAGGAATTTGATCTGGGGTTCCTATTCTTCATGAGTGGTGTCGTGGACATTCACTTGAAGATTTTGTAGGTAGCTCTTGGGAACCCAGATTTTCTTCATAGGAGAACCGTTCTTGTTGTTAGTTCCAACATATCTAGCAAATACTTCACTTTTCTGATTTTTGAAGAATCTGTAATTGGAGTCAAGTGACTCATCAGAGGAATATGAAGTCTCACAAGTAAGGCCAGATAAAGTGGACTGATCTACAGGAGATCCTTTTGCAGCAACCCATGAGGTTTGGGGGTACTGCTCAGGTGTCCAGTAGGATACATCAGCGTTGAGTTTCCTCACAAAGGCTATACCCTCTTTCCTAGGGTTCCTATTCAGAATCTGCTTTTTGAGAACATCGCAAAGGGTTTGATGCCCTTTGAGACTTTTGTACATGCCTATCACATACAATTCCTTCAACCCTGCATTGTCATCAGTGATACTAGTGGTATCCTCAGATGAGGAATTTAAGACCATGGGAATAATTGAAGAAATTGTAGCACTAAAAGCATTTGAACATTTAGGTGAAGAATTAGCAGTTTCACGTTCGATGCATTTCAAACAAGGTGAAATGAAATCTTCCTGAGCGGTACTAATCTATTGAGCCAGTAAGGAATCATTTCCCCTTTGGAGATCCTCATGTGACACCCTCAGTTTCTCAAGATCTTGCTTTCCTTGAAGAAATTCATAAGAAAGCTTCTCATGATCAGCTAAGAGGTCGTTATGATGACTCTGTAGGTTATCATACTTCGTCTGAAGACTTTTGAGATCGACAGATAGAGTTTGAGTCTGATCCACTTCATGGTTCAATATATCCTCGCTTTTGTCTAGCATTTTCTGAAGCTTTTCAAGTGCACTTGTTGCTTAGTGGCAATTTTAACAAGTTTAGCATAGCTAGGTTTCACATATTCATCATATTCACCTTCACTTGATTCAGATGAGGAATGATGTTTATGTACCTTTGAGCCTTTTGCCATGAAGCAATAAGTGGGAGCATAATCGTTATTGCTGATGTCAGAGTCATTGGAGTAGTCATATTCTTCATTGTTGAAGATGGACTTGCTGAAGAAAGCAGTAGCGAGAGCAAGGCTAGTGATACCAGATTCTGATTCCTCCTCAGATTCTTCCTCCTCTTCATATTCTTTAGATTCTTCCTCAGAAACCATTTCCTTGCCGATGAATGCTCGAGCCTTTCTGGAACCATTCTTCTTGTGCTTTGAGGACTTTGAAGATGAGGACTTTGCAGATGAGGACTTTGAAGATTTCTTCTTTTTCTTTGAGTCATCAGAACTATCATCCTTGTATTTCTTCTTCTTCTTTGAGTCTTTTTCCCAGAGAGGACAGTCAGAAATAAAGTGACCAAGCTTCTTCCAACGATGACAGGTTCTTTTCTTGTAATCTTTTGAGGAATCTGATTTCCTCAAGCCACTTTTTGATGACTTACCAAATCCACCTCTTCTTGAGAACTTCTGGAATTTCCTCACAAACATTGCTAGTTCCTGACTTAGTTCTTCAGGATCACCAAGGCTGCTGTCAGAATCTTCTTCTTCAGATGAGGAAATTGCTTTTGCCTTCAGAGCACAAGATCTTCCATAGCTTGGCCCATAGAGGTCTCTCTTTTTAGCTTGTTGGTATTCATGAGTATTGAGTCTCTCAAGAATATCAATAGGATCAAGAGCTTTATAATTTCCACGTTCTTGGATCATCAAGGCCACAGTATCAAATGAGGAATCGAGAGATTGTAGCAGTTTCTTCACCACTTCATGGTCAATGATATCAGTGGCACCCAGTGCTTGAAGTTCATTGGATATACCAGTGAGGCGATCAAATGTTTGCTAAACATTTTCATTGTCAAGTCTCTTGAAGCGGTTGAAGAGATTGTGAAGAACATCAACACGAGAGTAACGTTGAGTGGAAACACCTTTGTTGACTTTGGATAGCCTATCCCAGATAAGCTTAGCAGACTCCAAAGCACTCACTCTGCCATACTGACCTTTGCTCAGATGGCCACAGATGATATTCTTTGCTTGAGAGTTAAGTTGCTTGAATCTCTTCACATAAGTAGTAGTAATAGTGGGAGTGACAGAGGGCACACCATTTTCCACAACAAACCAGAGATCGTTGTCAATAGCTTCAAGGTGCATACGCATCTTGTTCTTCCAGTAGGGGTAGTCTGTCCCATCGAAGCTAGGACACCCTGCGGAAACCTTGATCATACCTGCAGTCGACATACGTAGACTCCAGGTGGTTAAACCAAAATCACACAGAGCGAGGGAGTACCTACTCTGATACCAATTGAAAGTGCGTTATATCGACTAGAGGGGGGTGAATAGGCGATTTTTACAAATTTATCACTTCAGGAATTTCAACTTTGAGGAATTTGAAATGTGATGAATGACTGGAAGCGAAATAAGTACTCAAGTGCATGAGGAACATAGTAAGAGCATAGTCTTCATGATGAAATGAACCATGCACAAATAGAGAGTAGCGTGATACAAGGTAAGCAGTGATGAACAAGGTAACTTGAAGAATTTGAGGTGAGGAATTTGTGAAAGTCTTCACTCAGATTCTTCAAACAGTAACAATCAATTTCATTAACAGGTATATGAGGAATAGAGGGGTTGAGGAAATAGAACCAGATAGCTCGATGAAGACAATCGTTTGATGACCCAGTTCCAACTGCTATGACAGTCGTACATCTGGTTTGGAGCGGCCTGGTATTTAAAACAGAGGACACATAGTCCCAGGACACATAGTCCTCACCGTATTCTCCTTGAGCTAAGGTCACACAGTCCTCGCCCAACGCTCGTGGTAAGTCCAGGGTAGACTTCCAAAACCCTCACAAACTGGTCACCCGGCGATCCACAATTTACTACTGGATGCTCTAGACCAAGGTAACTTCGTGGTCCCCAATTGACTGCAGGAGCACTAGACCATGACGCCTAACCGTTTGGAGGATGCACAGTCCTCAAATGTAACAAGCGTCGGTTGCACACAGGAATTTCTTCAGTGATGCTCAATCACTTTGGGTTTTGTGGTTTGATTGTAGGTTTTTCCTCACTGATGATTTTCTCTCAAAAGACCTTGGAGGATGGGTTGCTCTCAAATGACAAGTGTTAGTTCTCTCTCTCGGAGCAGTCAACCAGCTAGTGGTTGTGGGGGGTGGCTATTTATAGCTAGGATGCAACCTGACATGATAAGACATAAATGCCCCCCAATGATATGACCGTTATGTGGATAAGAATGATTGGGGACAGCTAGCGCTAAGAACAGCAACGATCGGAATTTCGAACTATGAAAGTCCTCAGCTTATCATGTTCCTCACTTGTAGGCAATTCGCACTGGCGAAATCTTAACTCCTCAGTCAGATCAATTTCCCCAGAGACTAGAAGAACTTCGTCTCTGTCACTAAAGAACTTGTCTAAACCGTAAGATATTTGCAAAGGCTTCACTCGAAGGATTGTATGGGTTGAGGATTTTGGAGTTCAGCATCAGTTCGAAATTTTCCTTAGTATTACCTCGGCCCCCTTTAACAGTACGGTGTTTCCTATGACTCAAATAAAGGAAACGAAACTACGAAAACCAAAGTCTTCACGCTTCATATTCCTTGTTCATATCTTCAAGGTCACACCAACTTCTTCATTTTCAAAGTCTTCACAAAGTCTTCACCAAAGTCTTCAAAAAGTCTTCAGCAAAGTCTTCACTTGAAGACATACATTTTTAGGGGTCGATAATCTCCAATTATGTCAAACTCCTCATCGACTTATAGATCATGTGTACACTCACAAACGCATTAGTACCTTAACCTGTAAGTCTTAAATACACGAAAATCACTAAGGGGCACTAGATGCACTAACAATACTTCCTTGGGTGAGAGGACTTTCGTCCATCGATAAGTGAGGTCGGCCTGTTCGGCTTCGAGTTGCCGCTCTTTGGCCTTTAGGATGCGAGCCGTTGCTATGAGCCGCTGCCTGATTTCTTCCTGATCCTCAAGGTTATCAGATATGTACAAGTTATCGGCTGCTGGTATGTCATCCTCCTCGACGGGGGAAGATAATCGTCGCCTTTGGGGTCATTGACAGTATTGGGGTCGTTTTGGTCCTCAGATTCGTCCAGACCCTCAAACGAGTGCTCGGGGACATCAGGATTGTCATGATCGGCAGGGGCGTTACCATCCCCGCTGCTGATAATAGATCTTCTTCCCTTTTTGCGTTTGGACCGCTTATGCGATTTCCGGTGCCTTGATGGCGCATCACTCGATTTGTCGTTGTCATTGTGAGGCGTATTGTCACCGTTGGTGGCAGGAGTATCCACCATGTAGAGGTCATATGTAGAAGTGGTGGTCCAATTCCCGGTATTAACGGGAGTGGGAGCACGGTCCTCTTCATGCATGTATCATGCCTCTTTGGAGTCATAGTCCAACACTTTGGTTAAGTCTTCGACGGTGGCTATCAAGTGGGTGGTGGGTGGGTCAAAAAATCCATCCCTACCCGAGCTGTAACTTGGCCAGACATAGATCGGGGCTGGATCGTCGGTGACCCTCATCGACGAGAGTTGCTCCAAGGCCTCGCCAACCATTGAGGGCATAGTCTGATCCAGCTGTTCGGAACTCATGGGGTTCACCCCCCATGAAGTCCACCCATGGAGATTGTTTGGAAGGAACATATGTCCGGTCGTATGGTTTGATAGCCATATCGGGATGAGAAATCGGACTATCGCCATGGGTTACCCCATCGGCGTGTCCAAAGAAGGGGCTTGAGGTTAAAGCCTCAAAGTCCTCGGGGGCTACGGGCGAAGCCGTGAGCCCGGTTAGTGACAAGTCACCTTGAGAGTCGACGGAAAAATCTAGGTTTCTGAATCCGACCTCTTGATCGTGGGCAAAGTTCTCCATGCGGCCTAGATGGCTGGCGGAATCAGCATGCAGCACAATGCTACCGAAGGCGAAGAACTACCCGGAGGCAAAGTTCTCCATGCGGCCTAGATGGCCAGCGGAATCAGCATGCAGCACAATGCTGCCAAAGGCGAAGATCTGCCCGCGGACGAAAACGTCCATGTTGTGGGCCTCTTTGTTGATGACAAGGCGAGGTGTCGATCCCATCTCGCTCATAGAGGAACTCTCAATGAAAGCACCAATGTCAGTGTCAAAACCGGCGGATCTCGGGTAGGGGGTTCCGAACTGTGAGACTAGGATCGATGGTAACAGGAGATGAAGGGCACATGAGTTTACCCAGGTTCGGGCCCTCCGATGGAGGTAATACCCTATGTCCTGCTTGATTGTATTGATGGTAAAGGGGTTACAAAGTTGATCTACCTCGAGATCGTATGTCTAACCCTAGATGAGTTGTTCTATCCCTATACCCTAAAATCCTCCGGCTTATATAGATGCCGAGGAGGCCTAGGATTTACACATGGTTGGTTACATTCCGAAGAGATAAACATGCCTATTTACTACATCAAACATGGAGCGCAAGCCGTGCTCCTCGAAGCTTCCATCTTGGAAACTGGGCGTTCAAATCATCTAGTGTCCGGCAAGTAGCCCATATAGTCCGGCCCATAAACAATAGGTCGGCTATCCAAGGACCCCCTAATCCAGGACTCCCTAACATAGCTTTGCATGGTCTTGCTCCTTGGATCGATACCTTGGTTTCATAACTGAGCGAAATACTTACCGTAGATGTGTTGCATCATCCCTTCCTCTTTGGGGAAATACCGACGCAGTCTCAAGCCACGTCAAAGGAATTTCTAGCGCCGTTGCCGGGGAGGAGGTGCGTAAGCAGTCTCTCTTCAGTGTGCCAATCTCTGGCACAGGGGAGACATCATCAACATCTATTAGGTTCCTGATCAGAAATATCATCTCCTTACAATTTACATTATTTGTCATTTGCCACTCGTTTTCCTCTCCCCCACTTCACAAAATTTGCCTTTTTATTCGCCCTCTTCCTCATTTGTCACTTTCCCGTTCGATCTTTTGCTTACTTTTCATCATGAGTGATTTTGGTATGGCAGAAACAGATGATGCCAGGACTCCTAAAATTGGACGTTTTGCTAATCTGGATTCTAAAAATTTTGTTTTGGGGCAAGGGGACGTTATCGGAAAGGAAACTATCCAAGAATTTTTCAATTGTGTTGGAAATTTGACTCTTGAAGATGCTCGTATACTTAAAAGAACTAAAACTTATGCGAAAACTATCTCAGCACTAGTTTTGAAACCTGAAAAATGGGTTTATCCGCACACATCCTACCTTCGAAAGATTGTTTTATGTGCTACCCATTATAAACGATCCTAAAGCTAAAAATTTAGCTACCCTTGTTCTGATGAATTAATTTGATCACATAATACAAGAAGCTAGGGAAATTTTTGATTATTTTGGTAACAGCTATGAAAAATCGGTAATAGATGAGATCCTTTATGAAAGCGACTATATGTTAAGACATTTTCTTGGAAATAATCAAATTTTTTATGAGAACCTTAAAAAGGAAATCCCCGTTTTAGATATGATCCAACAAACACGAGGGCAGGCCGCGCCGCCGCCCGCCGACGACGAGAGCCCGGACCGCCGCCGAGCACCCGCGCCCGTCGATGCGACCGCACGCCCCCTCGGCGACCATGGCGGGCAAGGGCGCCTGGGACGATAGCGACATGGATGAGACCTTCATTGAGCACCTCCGCCACCGGCGCAAGCTCCCGGTGGAGGAGCACTTGGTGGCGCGCCCAGCCAGGCCGGAGAACTCCCTGGCCCCGCGGGAGGGCTAAGTGGTTGTCTTCGCTGACCACTTCCTCCGCGGGCTCGGGCTGCCGGCGAGCGCCTTCTTCCGCCGCTTTCTGACGTGGTTCAGCCTGCAGCCGCACCACCTCGCCCCCAATGCCGTCCTGCAGCTGGCGGCGTTCGTCACCCTTTGCGAGGGGTGCTTGGGGGTCGCACCGAGGCTTGACCTCTGGAGCCAGCTCTTCTTCCTCAAGCGGCAGACGGCGAAGGACCCGGCGACGAAGAAGATAGTGATGACCACCTGCGGAGGCGCCCTGATCCATATCTGCAAGGAGACCAGCCTCCCGAAACTCCCGCTGCACGAGTCGGTGAAGCGATGGCAGCGGGGGTTCTTCTACGTGAAGAATGCGAAGCCATAGGAGGACTACATCAACCTCCCCGACTTCATCAACCATCCGCCGACCGCGATGCTAAACTGGCGAGCAGCCACGTCTCCGGCGCCCGAGACGGCGGACCAGCTCTACGAGCGCCTACTCGCGATGACCGGGTCGGAGGGGCTGAAGGCCACAAACCTGCTGGCCACGATGGTGGGGCGCCGGGTGCAGCCGCTGCAGAGCCGGCCACACCTCATCTGCCAGATGGGGGATGCCATGACCCCTGCTGGCTCTCCACCAAGGAGATGAAGCCGGCCTATGTGGCGAGGAGGGTGAACGCCATCTCGACGGCGAAGATGGCGGAGGGCGAATGGTAATGGGGGAAAACCCCGTATAGCTGGAGTCGCCCGACACCGCGGGTAAGTGACAAGCTGGCTCCTCCCCTTCATCTTATTTTTAGAGGCAGTACCTCTCCCCCCTTATTTTGGCAGCGCGCCGCCCGGCCCGCCCGCAACTTTTCCCATTGCTGCAGAACTACGGGGATCCGGCCCCCAAAACGGCGGAGTCGGACCCTGAGGAGGTCGAGGACGCCGACGACGTGGAGCCGGCCGACTCCGAGCGAGCCGGAGCGTCTGGTGCTGGCGACGCGGAGACGGAGACGGAGGGGGCTGAAGAAGCCGAGTCGATGGGAGAGTCTCCTCCCCAGACGCGCGTTGCTGAGGCTTCGAAGGAGCCGAGGCTTCGGAGGACGAGGTCACGGCGCCGCGGAGGCGCCAACCTCGAGCCAGCGGCGGCTCCAGCTGGGGAGGCCCGATCACGGGCGGCAAGGGGAAGGGGCCGGCTGCCACCAGGCCGGTGCCCAAGTGTGCGGCGACCGTGCAGCCGAGCAGCAGCCGCGGAGGCGAAGGCAATAAGCAGAAGGTTGCCCAGGCGGGACCCATGAGGAGGGCGATCCCCGTCGTTGTCAGGTAAGTCCCTCTTCTCCTCCACCTTGGTCCATCTTGCCTCCCCCCAGTCTCTCACTTCTTCGTGACCAGGGAGGCGCGCGCCCTGGGGAGGAGAAGACGAGGCGACACAGGGGAGAAGCCAATGCGTGGAGTCGGGCGGAGGCGACACGAACTCGGTTTCGGCCCAGTCGACGAGGAAGTCGGCCATTTCCTGGGACTTGATGGCGGTGCGTGGCTCGTACCGTATTTCGTAGTCGGCCAGGGCGATGGCCCATTTGGCGATCCGGCCGATGGCGTCCCGGCCGGCCATGATTTCGCCCAGTGGCGCTGTGCTCACGATGGTGATGAATTGCTCCTGGAAGTACTGCTTGAGCTTCTGGGCAACGAAGTATACGCCGTAGCACATCTTCTGGTAGTGGGGGTAGTTTTGCTTGGAGGTGGAGAGGACCTCGTTGAGGTAGTAGGCAGGGCATTGCGTCGGCAGCGCCTTGCCTTCCTCCGTCCGCTCCACCACTAGGACGACGCTGACGACGCGGGTGGTCGCCGCAATGTAGGCGAGCAACGGCTCCTTGTCGGTCGGCGCGGCCAAGATGGGCGCACTGGTGAGAGCCCACTTGAGGCCGCGGAATGCTGCGTCCGCCTCGTCGGACCAGTCAAACAGGGCCGGCTTCTTCGAGAGGTCTCGGCCCAGCTCGACCAGGGCCGACTTGCGTAGGAGCCCGTAGAGGGGCAAGGCCTTCTTGCCCAGCCGGCTGATGAACCGGCTGAGGGAGGCGAGGCAGCCGGTGAACTTCTGGACGTCGCGGAGCCGGACCGGCTTGGGCATGCGCTCAATCGCCCGGATCTTCTTGGGGTTAGCTTCAATGCTGCGGGCAGACACGAAGAAACCCAGGAGCTGGCCGGCTGGGACGCCGAAGACACACTTCTCCAGGTTGAGCTTGATCTTGTATTCGCGCAAGTTGGCGAACGTCTCCCGGAGGTCGAGGAGGCTGAAGTGCTTCTTGGATTTGCCGATGATGTCGTCCACGTAGACGTGGACGTTCCTGCCTATCTGAGGCAGGAGGCACTTCTGCATGCAGCGCTGGAAGGTAGCGCCTGCATTCTTCGGTCCGAAGGACAATATGATGTAGTAGTAGGCCTCGAAAGGGGTGATGAAGGAGGTCTTGAGCCGGTCGGCCGGGTCCAGCTTTATCTGGTGGTAGCCAGACTAGGCGTCCAGGAAAGACAGCAAATCGCAGCCGACCGTGGAGTCGATGACTTGATCGATCCGTGGTAGGGCAAACGGGTCCTTGGGGCATGCCTTGTTCAGGCTTGTGTAGTCGATACACATGCGCCAGGTCTTGTTTTTCGTCAGTGCCAGGACTGGGTTGGCCAGCCAGTCCGGGTGGAATACCTCCATGATGAAGCCGGCTACGAGCAGCCGGGCGATCTCTTCTCCTATAGTACGCCGCTTCTCCTCAAAGTTGCTTGACCGGCTTCGCATCCGGCCGTACGTGTACCTTGTGCTCGGCGAACTTCCTCGGAACACCCGGCATGTCCTTGGGGGACCATGCAAAGATGTCCCGATTCTCACGGAGGAAGTCGACGAGCTCTCTTTCCTATTTGTTGTCGAGGCGGGAGCCGATGGTCACGCACTGGATGGGGTTGGACGGACCGAGTGGCACCTGCCCGGTGTCCTTGGACGGCTGGAACGAGCCTTCGCCGACCGACTAGGACGGAGGTGCCGGCACGGCCGGCTGGGCAGAGGCGAGGGCCACCAGCCGGTCGAGCTGCCGCTTCTCCTCCGCTATTTCCAGGGCCTCGCCCAGCCGGCTGCCATCTCGCGTGCAAGCCATCGACATCTGGTACTTACCGGCGATGGTGATGATGCCCTTGGGGCCCGACATCTTGAGCTTGAGTAGGCCTAGTGGGGGATCGCCATGAACTTGACGAGAGTGGGCCGGCCCAGCAATGCGTGGTAGGGGCTGTCGAGGTCCACTACCTCGGACAAAAACGGCTCGCGGCGGAAATGACTGGCGTCGCCGAAGAGGACGTCGAGCTTGATCTTGCCGACGGGGGTGCAGGACTTTCCCGGCACGATGCCGTGGAAGACGGTCCGACTCGTTTTCAGGTCCTCCACCTTGAGCCCCAGCTTGAGCAGGGTGTCGAGGTAGAGGATGTTGATGCTGCTGCCTCCATCGATCAGCACCCGCGGGAAGCGGCACAAGCGTTTCTCGGAGGCAATGGTAGGATCGAGGACGAGGGCGTAGCTGCCGGGGTTCGGCATCATGGCCGGGTGGTCCGCCCAACTCCAGGTGATCGGCCTCTCGGACCAATGCATGAACTGGGGGGTTGCAGGCATGGTGGCATTCACCTCGCGGTGGAGCCGGCGATAGGCGTGCTTGTCGGTCTCTTCGCTGGTGAAGACGACGTAGCAGTCGTCATGTTCGGGGAACTGGTCGTGCAGCCGGCCGTCGCCCCGAGCCGGGGCCGGGTTCGCCTGACCCGGACCGGGAGCAGGAGCCCGAGCCGAGGCTGGTGCCAGAGCGCGGGCTGGCTGCGCGGGGGGAGCCGAGAGGCCGTCCCCCGGGCCAATCGCTGTGAGAAGCTCCACTGTCGGAGCATGTGCATAGTCGGCTTGGCACCGGAGTGGTTTTTGCAGGGGAGGTCAAGCATTTGCTCGAAAGTCAGCATGGGCTGCCAGGCGGCCTTGCCGGTGCGCTGGCGCTGACTGGAGGCCTAGCCAGCCGGCTCCTCCTCGTCGATGGAGGCGACCTGCCGGCTCCCATAGCGGGAGTCAAGATGGTCGTTCTTGCGCTTGCCGTTCTGCTATTGCCGGTTGTCGGCCGCCGCCCGCGGTGCGGCGGGGGGCATAGCCGGCTTGGCCGGTGCCTTAGCCTTCATCCTCATCGAGGAATCTGCTGTGGCGTATTTGTCCGCTTTGGACATCAGGTCCGCCAGGGAGGTTGGCTCGGGGCACAAGAGCTGGTGCTTGAGGGGGGTGCTATCGCAGCAGCCTTCGATGAAGTACTGGATGGCCTGTACCTCGTGTACTCCTGAGGAGTTGCGGAGCTCGGTCCAGCGCGTGAGGTAGTCGCGGAGGGGCTCGTCTGACCCCTGGACGCACATGGCCAGCTCGCAGGGCCGGCCAGGCCGTTTGTAGGTGCCGGTGAAGTTGCGGACGAAGTCCTCCTCGAAGTCCGTCCAGGTGTTAACGTTGTCGGCAGCCAGGCTGTTCAGCCAGGTGCGGGCTGAGCCGATTAGCATGAGGGGAGCGTAGCGGACGGCTACATGCTTGTTCCCCCTGGCGATGCCGACTGCGGTGGTGTAGTCGATCAGCCAGTCCTCCGGCTTGGTGGCCCCGGTATACTTCGGGGTGTCACGGGGGAGCGTGAAGCCGAGCGGAAAAGGCTCGTTGCGGATCCGCGGACCGAAACAGGCTGGGCCAATCGAGCCCTCCTCCTCGAGGAGAGCCGACTGCGCCAGCCGGTCAAGACGGAGCCAGGCGTCGTTGTCGCTGTGGGGGACGCAGGGCCCGAGCCGGGCGGCGAGCTCGGGGCGGATGGCCAGCGGGATGGACCAGGTGGGTTCCTGTCGTGGGGGCAGAGTATGCCCGCGGGTGCACCGGCTGCTGCCAGCCGGTGCTTTGTCGCGGTAGTGGCTGCCAGCCGGATTGTTGCTGCGTTGGCTGTTCACAGCCGGCTGTTTGCTTCCGCATGACGGGGGCGGTGGACGTTGCTACCCCGGGCGTTCCGGCCGAAGGGACGAGGGGTGCTGGAGTGCTGAGCCGGCCGGCGGTCAGCAGCCCCAGTGTCCTCACCCTTGGGACGGGGAAACTCGGAGACGGCCCCACCAGGGGTGAGGACGACCTGTTGTGCGTTGGCGGTGTCGATGAGGTCCTTGATGTGCCGCTCACGTGCGGCCCGCTCCTCGCCCTCCAAGGTTGCCAAATCCTCGTAGGCAACCTTGGTGGCGCGCAGGTTGGCCGCGGGGGTGTCGTAGACGGGGAAGCGGCCGTCGAGGATTTCTGAGACCATGCGGCCACGTTCTAGCACGGCACCACGCCGACTGGGCTCAGGGCCATCCGGGGTGAGGCTGTACGCGGAGTTGTATTCCCTCCACGCGGCCTCCATTCGGCGGCGCTCGGCAACAAGGGCGCTGGCGTCGTCGAACAGGAGGCGACGGGCCGCCTCTAGCTCGGCTCTGGCGGTGGCCGGGTCCGCTATCGTAGCGATAGGAGTGCCCAGACCCCAGAGGGTGGCGGCGAGTGGGTCGGAGGTGCCGGCGCGAGCAGTGCTTGCGCCAGCCTCGACCGCCTGCACACGGCCCAAAGTGGTGGAGGAGACTGCGACCATCACTCCCACACGGGTGTGGGGGCTGATGGCCTCGCCCGTGGCAAGCGTGCCCACGGACGAGGGAGGGTCGGTGCAGTCGAACACCCAACTAGGGTACTTGTCGGCCTTCGGTTCTTCGGCGAGGCTCAGCTCGCTGAACCGCCCAACGAGTGGGGCGACGTTGAGCGCGAGGTCACGGCCGAGGTACCCGTCAGAGGTGCCGGCCGTGCTGCCCGCAAGGCCCGCCGGAGCAAGCCCCACGAGCACGCGGTTCTGCCCGGACACGAGGCGGTCGGAGGAGGTGGTGAAGGGTCCCGCCCGGAGCGTGACTCCGGCCGGCGCCGCGGACGGCCCCACGGTGGGCGCCAACTGTCATGGTTTCGTCATGGCAGATGCCATAGGTAGGCTTATCGAGAGGGGTCGAAGGACGCCGGTGGGCTCCAGGAGCGGGATTAGGCACAAGCGGTGGCTGAGACATGATGTACCCAGGTTCGGGGCCCTCCGTGGAAGGTAATACCCCTAGTCCTGCTCGGTCTAGTTGAGACAATGGTCGGGTTACAATGGTGCTCCTTGAGCTGTATGGATCGAGGAGGAAGAAGGAGCTAGCCTGTTCTTACACCTCTCTACGTGCGTGTGTGTGGAGTGGATGTGGAGGGAACTCAGGGTGCAGCCGATTGATCGTCTGTTGGCCGTTCGTTGGCTGGTTGGTCCGTCCCTTGCATGGGGTGGCCCGAGGGGGTTTTATAGGCCAACCCCCCGGAATACAATACAAATAGAAGGTCAAAGGGGGCCCCAGCCGGCAGCCCCTCTGGCCGGCTGTGGGGGCTCGGCCATGGGGTGTTGTCGCCGGTAGGTCCCGCCGGCTGAAGGGTCCCGTCAGGAACCGTCAGGGCCCGCGAGGCAGGTCCCGACGCCGGTCACATCACGGCACGGGCCGCCCCTTGTGGCGTCGTCTTGCGGCGGCCGGCCGGGGTCAGCGGTACGGCCGGCCACCCTGTAGCCATGCTGGGGCAGGTAACGGAGTGGTTGGAGGCGTGTCGGCACTGTTGGAAGCCCGGTCACCATCCACCAGGGTCAGAGGCCCTGACGTCTTCGTTGTGGCCATACCGGCGCTGACCCTCGATGGGATGGGGGCCACTGTTGCCACGCACGCCCTGAAGACGATATCCAATGCGCAGCCTGCTGGTCGCTTCCGGCAGGGCGCAGACGGACCGTAGGGGGAGGCAGCCCGCCCTTTGGTTGCGTTAGGAGGCGGGGGAAAGGGGGCGCTTGAGGCTACCCCGGGGTCATCCCCCCGTCAATTGGGTGCTTATTTTGATGAATCTATGGCTTGTATTGGAGGGTAGAAGTCATGGTTAAAGTTAGAATACAGTAGATATAATGCAATAATAATATATGAATGGGTTTCCAACAGTACTTATAGTGGTAATTTGCTTTATTATACTAACGGATCTCACAAAGATTTTGTTAAGTTTTGTGTGATTGAAGTTTTCACGTTTTGGGTGAGATCACGATGGACGAAGGAATAAGGAGTAAGAAGAGCCTAAGATCGGGGATGAGCATGGCACCCCAATATAATATCCAAAGAGGAACACGCAACTAAGCTTGGGATGCCCCAAGTGGCATCCCCTCTTTCTTCTAACGACCATCAGTATTTTACTTGGAGACATATTTTTATTCGTCATATATCATGAGTTTTACTTGGAGCGTCTTGTGTTACCTGAGTCCTTTCTTGATTTTCTTTTTATTTTATCACATGTATCCTTCCTAGACACACTTATTTGAGAGATCCAAAATTATGCTATGATTTGTCAGAATTGCTCTGTGTGCTTCATTTAAATTTTTTGAGCTATGAAATTGCTCTAGTGCTTCACTTATATCTTTTTGAGCATGGCGTGCTTTACATGTTTGAAGAAATGCTCTCATGCTTCACTTAGATTAATTTGAGAGTTAGTAAACTTTGAAGAAATTCTCTCATGCTTCACTTATATTATTTTCAAAGATGAAACTTCTATGCTCATGATCTTCACTTAAATTTATTTGAGCTTGCCAAAAAGCAATATTAATGTATGAAACTAGTCCCAAAGTAGTAGATATTCAAGACATATATAATAAAAACTTTCATGAAGATCATTGGACAAATTAAACTTGATTCCTTGTAATAGTTTTGAGACATCATGATATTAATATGTGAGTTATGTTGGTGAGTAATTACGCTTACTAAGAATATTGGTGTTAAGTTTTGTGATTCCCTATGGAAGCATGAAAGTCAATAGTTGTGCAATGAAATTACATCCTACTTATGGTGGATTATTTGGTGTTAGTTATGCTTAATGCTCGCTTATGTGAATTTTTATTTCTTATTTGGTTGCTTCTCAATCTATTTGCTAGCCTCCACCTTGTACTAAGTAGAAATACTACTTGTGCATCCAAAATTCTTAAACCCAGTTTTGCCATATGAGTCCACCATACCTACCTATATGCGGTATTTCCATGTCGTTCCAAGCAAATTTGTATGTGCCATCTCTAATTTTCAAAATGAATTTTCCTTTTTGTGTGCTCGTACCGCTCATGAAGTAGAAGGGGTGACCGGTATTTTTCGTGCTAGATGTGTTATTCTCAAGATGAGTGTTTATTCACCTGTCATTGCACGAGAGTATGGAGGTAATAAGGATGCCCAGTCCCAAAATGAAAAAAGAAATTTACTTTATGTTGTCAAATAATAAATTCCTTGGGAAGTGTTGCTATGGAAGGCAACCGTGGATTCGGCTAGCCATGGATTGTGAAAGAATGGTGGAAAAAAGGAATAAACTTTATTTTCTTTTTGGGAACCACTTATGATATATCTAGCATGGAAATGTATTGAAAGCTTTGGGTGTTTTCGTTGACAGGAAAGGCATGCCACCCAAAATATTATTCTCTATCAATTTAAACCTTGATCTCTGGCACCTATACAAATCCCTACTTCCCTCTGCGAAGGGCCTATCTATTTACTTTATGCAATTTTCATTTTCATTTGAGTCTCCATCTTCTCTTATAAAGCACAAACTAGGGGGCACTATGATCATACTTGAGCACTAGTTGTAGGTAATATTTGAGTGTGTTTCATCAATGGATCAATGATTGAGCATGATGGGCTAGGGATAACTTTATTCAGTGTTGATATTTTGAAAGACATGGTTGCTTATTGGTATGCTTGAGTATTAAAGTCTTCATGTCAAAACTAGACTATTGCTTTGAACCATCTAAAATTCCATATGTTCATGCTACAAAAGAAAAGAATATGTGATGAACATGTTAGGCAGCATTCCACTTCAAAAATTCTATTTTTATCATTTACCTACTCGAGAACGAGTAGGAATTAAGCTTGGGGATGCCGATACGTCTCCAATGTATCTATAATTTTTTTATTGTTCCATGTTGTTATATTATTAATCTTAGATGTTTTACAATCATTTTATAGCAACTTTATATCATTTTTGGGGACTAACCTATTGACATAGTGCCAAGTGCAAGTTGCTATTTTTTGCTTGTTTTTAGAATACCAGCACTAAACGAAGCCCAAACACCGTGAAACGTTTTTGGAGATTTTGTTTTGGGCCAGAAGACATCCAGTGGGCCAAGAAGTGCCAAAGAGGAAGGCCGAGGAGGCACAAGGCACCAGGGCACGCGAGAGGCCCCTGGCGCGCCTGGTGTATCGTGCCCACCTCGGGACGTCTCTCCACCGCCTACTAGCTCTATAAATACCCAAATATTCCAAAACCCTAGGGAAGTCAACGAAACACAATTCCTGCCGCCGCAAGTTCCAGAACCGCGAGATCCAATCTAACACCGTCATGAAGGGGTGCATCGTCTTCAACGGTGCCTCTCCGGTGATGCATGAATAGTCCACCATAGACCTACGGGTCCGTAGGCAGTAGCTAGATGGCATTCTCTCTCTCTTTTGATTCTCAATACAATGGTCTCTTGGATATCTATTTAATGTAATGACTTTTTGCGGTGTGTTTGTTGAGATCCGATGAATTTTGAGTTCATGATCAGTTTTTATCCATGAATTTTATTTGAGTCTTCTTTGATCTCTTATATGCATGATTACTTATAGCCTCGTATTTATTCTTCGAATATTTGGTTCAGTTAGGCCAACTAGATCGATTTTTCTTGTCATGGGAAGATGTGCTTTGTGATGGTTTGATGCTGCGGTGTCCTCTCCCGATGACAGAAAGGGCAGCGAGGCATGCATGTATCATTGCTATTAAGGATAACAAGATGGGATCTATTCCTACATGAATAGATCTTGTCTACATCATGTCACCGTTCTTATTGCATTACTCCCTTTTTCCATGAACTTAATACACTAGATGCATGTTGGATAGCGGTCGATGTGTGGAGTAATAGTAGTAGATGGAGAATCATTTCGGTCTACTTATCTTGGACGTGATGCCTATATAATGATCATTGCCTTGGATATCATCATGATTATTTGATGTTCTATCAATTGCCCAACAGTAATTTTTTTACCCACCGTGTGATATACTAATGAGAGAAGCCACTAGTGAAACCTACGACCCCGGGTCTACTTTTCCAACATATTGCTTTCCGATCTATCTTTTTGTCCCTTTTGTTTTCAGATCTATTAATCCAAAACCCCAAAAATACGTTGCTACACTTTTTATTAACTTCTCTTATTTTGTGTTCTTGTGAGATCTATTTTCCTAACCTATTACGATCTAACCTTTCATTTTACCGTTGAGAGATTGACAACGCTCTTACACATCGGGTTGCAAGTATTTGTTCTTTGTGTGTAGGTACCGTTTACATAGCGTTGCATGGTCTTCCTCCTTGGATCGATACCTTGGTTTCATAACTGAGGGAAATACTTACCGTAGCTATGCTGCATCATCCCTTCCTCTTTGGGAGAATATCGACGCAGTCTCAAGCCACGTCACCATGCCATCCGCCGTCAACGCACACATAGTCGCGTTCTGCCGGCAGAGAAAGAACCCAACTGTAGAGAGACCGACGAGTTGGTGGTCAGCGTGTTTGCGTCTACCGCCAACATCAAGGGAAAGCAGAACATTGGAGGTCACCGCCGCTTGGGTCCTAGGAAGTCCACCGCCGCTTGGGTCCTAGGAAGTCCACCGCCGACGCGTCGCCGGCTTGTACAGTCAGTGACCTATCCGATTCTTTATCTCAAACCATACTACCATCCGTCTGGACTTCACAGAAGCACCCTTCCCCTCTGCCTGAAGCAACCTCTTTGACACTCCGATGGGCAATGCAACCGTACAGAGGGAAGATACGGGGGAAGAATATGCCTTCGGGACTCCTAGATGTCCGGTTAGTGGGTTGCCGGATATGGAAAGACAACGGGGTTTGCCGCGTCCGGTCGTAGACTAATGTAGTATATCTGTGTCATGAGAGTGGAGCATCGAGTGATCGTACTTGCACATAGTTTACCTTTTTAGTTAAAATATATCCAAAATGTAACAATTTTTGTCTGGTTTGTATGAAATCCGTCTTGTTTATATGAAATTCGGCCGTGTTTGCACGAATTTCATCCGATTTTTTGAAAAAGAGTTTGAAATGTATGTGGCTTGCGTTGGACGGCGGCCTCCCACATCCATGTTTGCGACCCCCCCCCCCCTCCTCGATCTGCTAATAGATGCGGGAGGAAATTTTAAGGTCGTGTTGGAGATGCCCTAATGATTGTGGTTGATTAGTTAATATAAAAAGATATGATTTTGTCGGTATAAAAATCAATTGAAGAAGCGATCTGGATAATTCAGATATTCCATCATCCAAACTAAGCTTCCTTGTATCCTAACCAATTGTTCATTATCAAGCCTGGTGACTCCGACTGTGTACTTTATATCTTTCTATTACGTGTTATCAGGTTATTGCATAATGTGTTGGTTGGTATTAAATGTATTTCTTTAATTAAACAACACCCCTCTAGTAAAATACTTGTATGCACTAAAAACCTCGGGTTTTGTGAGGTACATCCATTAAAAAGGGGGAAACTAGGAGAGCAATCTGCTACAGTTAGCAGACTTCCATGCAATGATGTTAACAATGATGTAAGAAAACCAATAATTTGAACATATTTTTTCTACTTAGTATATTCTTCTTTCCAACCACAAATTAAGGAAAAATACATTCGTTTCATCCTACTCGACATGACGAATGTTATGGTAATGTCCAAGATAGCACTTGATGAATTCCACCCCGTGAAATTATTTATTTCACCAATTTAAAGGTTTCCAAAATTGGAGAAGGCAAATTGGATCGGATAAGATTATCAAAAAAGAAGAAGAGGGAAGCGACGTAGCAGGTGCTGTTTCCGGATCAAGATGGGAGAGTACGAAAAAATTGTCAGTTGTATGTTTTGCAATTCACATAACCTACTAAGATGAAGAGCTTGCTCCGCAAAAGCTAGATCCACTAAAAGTAATATCTCCATACATAGTATATTATAACTATGCTTTCATAGTAATAACAAATATTAACATTATGTAATAATAATAATAATAATAATAATAATAATATTGTTATAAATCACTATCGAGATGACACCCAACTGATCAATTGAGTGTCAACTATTTTTCGAGCGTAGGTTTCATCTCTAACCTATAAAAACATTCTACATTGATCCATTGGCTTTCAATAACATGTATTTTCATTTCTAGAAGAAGTTTTGGTCATTTCAAAGTTAGTTTGCTAGATCAAGAATTTAAGGTTTATCATGACAAACATTCCATGGCACTGCAACGCTAGGCCGTTGAAGCCTAGATAGGGAGAGGACCCTTCTCCGCCACAGGAGCCCCGAGGGCAGCTACCTCCGTTTGTCCTCTGGTAGGTCCTATATGGGAGTAAATAACCACTGTGTGTCATCGAAATCTCCTGCTTTCTTTAAAAATTCACATTAATACCATAATTATTTTGGAACAAATAAAAAGAGATATCATCAAACAAGAAATATTAAAGAATTTTCATTGAATATACATATTATGTAAAAAAGCATGCAATTCATAATTTATGAAGAATGCAAATAGAGGAAACTTGGCTAAAAATATTAATGTGTGAAATATCATGTAGTAATGTGGCATGATAGACACATTATGAAGATGAGGCTGACACGTAAGCAACAACCACCCGAAAAACCACTTTTGACTAAAGAAATAACTTCCAAAGATAGAAGTAAAACACTACTGATAGTTGAGGTACCAAATTCGCGTGATATTCAACTTTATGGGTTAAATTTACACTCATACAATAGTTGAGTGGTAAAGACACATCTTCAGTACAAAGTTAAGAATGTTAAGGTTAATAACTTATGTAATTTCTTAATCAAGGACCACGAACCTAAGTCGTATCAAAGAGAAAGTTATAAATCAATATGTGGCTACAGTTACTCATGGTGCCGAGGAGCACAATATATTTGATTTCTTGTTGTCATATACGAGGTATCGATAACCTAATACACTCAGCAGATATATTTTCCCTGGCGGGGAAACATGTTTTTTATATGTAAATATTAGTTACATTGAATTTTTACACTATATGATATCCTTTGTGTACTAGTTGATGCCTTGTGCCTTGCCTCATAGGTGTTTAAAAGCAACTAAAATAATTGTAAGAATGTTCACGGTTTACATTTTAAAAATGATATAACGTACAACATATGTAGCAGAATGATGTATAAAATGAAGAAAACCTTTTGAATTAAACTTACACGATTGCCATCTTTTAACAAAAAAGTGAAGTATCAACTAGATATTATTGATTCAAGCATCCAACAAATATACATTCAATGACCCAAAAAATTGACGCAAAAAAAATTAATGTGTGCTTGACATGCACGACTTCATTCCATGTAAAAAGGCATGCATGGATGATGAAGTGACATTGTTTGCATAGATAGATTAATGTTCAAAAAAATATGAGTACAAGCACGACTTGATGAAGTGACATTGTTTGCATAGATAGATTAATGTTCAAAAAAATATGAATACATGCATAACTTGTTAGTGGTTACCACATGATTTTGATCTGCCGTCTATCATAATTGAGGTGACGTTGAAACATGCATTTTAGAAAAATCTAATAGTGTAAAGTAGCTATTTAGATATAGAAGAGTTGAGTGATATATCGATCAGTCCTAACACAGCAATGAATTAAATCAATTAACAATATACCATGTGCACATAAGCAATCCCAACTAAGTGTTTGTAATTTTGGCTATCATCTTCTAAATATATAATTATGCATGAATGTGGCAGTCGCGTCGATGACAATTATGAATGTGTGCAGTCGTCTCGACGTCGATGATGCGTGATACATGTGCGGATGTGCTAGTGTGCATGTGGGTTCCACGCACGTATAGCAGGTGTGCATGACCGCTGGCTGTTTCGCACATGTAGATTATACATGCAACTAGAAAAGACGTGCTCTCACACGATTGAAGAAGCTGCTTGCATTGCTCCGGTACGGTCATGGGGCGGAGATCCCAAAATTGCTGCTGATCCAATACGGAACGTGAGTGGCTTCTATCTCCCTTGTCCTCTTTGTCGTGTGTTTTCAAACGATTGTTGCTTGTTTTTCTTTTCCTTCGTCTTGCTCGGACGACTGGATAGACTCGGCGTGATATCATCGGTTTCTAGGAAGCGACCCTCGTCGCAACCGAAAAATAACTCAAAAAGAAGTGAGTGGATTATGATTTGATGTATCCGTTTCTAGTAAGTGACCAACATATTTGGTTAACGAATTAAGGGTGGCTAAGCTAGTAGATAGCTCTCACACGGGTCTGTCAAGTCTCGTGTCTTCTCATGTCATGTCTCAAATCGAACATCGTGCCATGTACATCTAAACCAGCTTTGTGGATAGGAAGTTTCATACGCAAGGGTGGACTGGCCGGGCAGGGAACCAGTGCAAGTAATTTGAGATTGGTGGCCCGCTATGTCAAATCCATTTGGTTTGTGACATGTACTTGCAGCACGATCGACCTTGTATATACTATCATGCACATAATAATGCAGTTGCCATCAATCCACTTCCATCAACAGTGTGCGTCATTTGGACGTGTGCGTTTTACAACTAAACGATGCCCCGCGCATAGCTACGGAAACCTTGTTAAAATAATGTATGATTACGTGATATAAGACTAAAATTAATGTAAAATATATATAAAAGTGTCTTACATGACTTAATTCCCTGGAAAAAAGGCATGCATGAGGTGGTATGATTTGCATGAAGAGAATAATGAAAAAAGTAACTTATGACTTCATGCATGCTTGGTGATGTGACATTGTTGCATGAAGAGAAAAATTATGTAATGGATTGTAGCTATTTAACAATAGAGGATACGGAAGTGCTAACTGGCAAACGTTTTCCTTGGAGGGGGATGGCAAGTGAACATTTTTATCGCATTTTTAGGTGGTAGTAGATGATAATTTCTACCCGTTTTTGTCTCAAAATTTCCTTCGTCCCAGATTTCTTCTTCTTCACAGTATAAAGAGTGCCGGAGGTTCATATTTCCAAAAGCTTTAGGAGTGCAAAGGTTCAAGATTGTACGTATCAACTCCCCTACTCTAATTCATTTTTTCTTTTGCAAATTTAAACCCTGTTTACAAACTACTCTCTCCGTCTCAAAATAAATGACTCAAGCTTAGTATAAATTTGAGATAATTATTTTGAAACGTAGGGAGCACATGTAGATTAGATGGACTGGTTTGGTTATGCACATTCAAAGGGTGATTGTGTGTGTGCGCGCGCGTGTATTGCGTCTGCATGTATATTATATGTTTCTAAAAGTAAACCTGCTTCGATAAATATCAAAAGGAGCTAGCAGGTGCATTACGTTGAAGAGATACCGAAAGCCAAAGGAAAAAACAAAATGACAAACATACCCCAGAAACAAGCACATGGCCCCCGCCAGCATGTATACATAGGAAAGGCTAAGAGACGGACAAGAACATGAACATGGGTAAAGATCGACCTCTACCCAGCGAACAAAACGACAGAAAACCATCGGTAACATCAGATGGGGTCAAGCTAGGAGAAGACCGGGGAAATATGTGATGGCCCCAAAGGGATCCGCTAGCAACTCCACATGAAAGCAAATGCAAACTTGAGGGTCACTGATGAGGATGAAACAAGAGCAATTAAATTATATTGGTAACTTGGAGGATGTGTGTGGGGGGGGGGGGGGGAGGGAGAGGGGAGGAGAGTACATGATGGGACCTATTCGCACTCTTTCCGGTAGAGGCCGAGGTGAAGAGGGGAAGGGCCGGTGGTGGAGGGAAGGGGTAACCTATGGAGAAAAGGGGTGATTGTTGAATATATGAGCAAATTACTATAATATTTAATCCGAATAAGCAGAAAATAAATCATGACAGCAAGAGCATAGATTAAACTAATCATGCAGACTAGCAGTGTAAATGAGTAGATCGAATCTACGACACAAACTAGACATAGGAATTCTAGTTTGATCTCAAACATGAAGAACAAGATTGCATACGGTGCAACGGGAGTAGAACCGCCAGTGTTGACGTTGTCGCCCATGTCGTTGAGGAAGAGGTTGCCGAGCTCGCGGAATAAGTCGTCGTCCGGGAAATCGTCGCTACCAGTAGTCGCGAGTGTGCGCTCCTCAAAAACCTGATTGCCCCTCTCCCGTATAGGATCACAAGAGGCAGGGTTCCAGAGGCCTGCTGTCCCTTCTCGCGGTACACGCAGGAAGGAGGGATGGAGAAGACTTGGATGGCCGCGCAATGATCTGGAACGGTGCAAAACCATATGTTGTGACAATGGCTAGGGTTGGCAGGGACCTCGCATATATATATATATATATATATATATATATATATATATATATATATATATATATATATGCGTGACGGTGGAGAGAC
The DNA here is from genome assembly GCA_022496015.1 of Hordeum marinum. NCBI lineage: Eukaryota > Viridiplantae > Streptophyta > Magnoliopsida > Poales > Poaceae > Hordeum > Hordeum marinum. The sequence goes on from CM039675.1 coordinate 420,561,099, forward strand.
ATGAGATAGACCCACGTCTGAGTCGGTTACAGCCCACGATCCGACATCTCAGATCGTGGCGCGTCTGTTAAGGACTCTCCGTTCCTGTCCAACAAAAATAAGCGCGTTGGTATGAGCTCGGCTCGGCTCAATCCCGCAACCCGTGACGCTTCGTGACGAGGCGAGCGAGGAGGAGGAGTGCGCGAGGGCCTCTTCTCTTCTCACTCTTTTACAAGTGCTAGAAGAGCTCACCTTATAAAGAGGTGTTGCTCTCTCTCCACTAACGGTATGGGGATAAACTTTAGTCCCAACCACACCACTCAAAACAGCCAACACACATGAGCCATGAGAATTTCAGATTTTGGATGGGCATTGGGCCAAAGGCCTCATAGCAAAATCTAGCAATCCCCCACAAAGTCTCATTGGCATATCTCATCATTTCTTAGTTCCAAAACATTGTTTATATAACGGTTCTTGATTGAGAATGTGAAGCTGAACTTCCATTTAGAAATTTATGCTACACTAGATCACAACTTGAATAGTGGATTATGCCTTGAACTACAAGTTTTCCGCGAGTCTAGTTTCACATAAATCCTTGACCGATACTGGGCTGCCGCAAGGCTTCCCCACGGGTGGAGCGTATACGTCATACTCCAAGGCTTTTCATGAATTTCTTAGAGAACACCCAATTCTCACAGACTGCGACGTTTACAGTCAAATTCATATAGGTGTGTTCCTCCGGAGATGTTTTGCAGGACAACATCTCTGCTTACCCAAATAAGCCACTTGGAACACATTAAGATAGGTATCAACCTGCCATGCAGATTATGAGAGTATTGCATTTTCATGGAATGGGATATCGAATCTATGGATACTCTCCTTCTAGCTGTCCAACAACTTGTCTCCCACTTCTACTTCACGGGATCTCTGATCACATAGAGTGGGTTACCACTATGGACAACTCATACGGTGGGTCTCAAACCCATCTCCATCGATGCATTTTCTATCACATTAGGCGATAAACCATTTGTGAAGGGATCTGCCAAGTTTTTAGACACTTGGATATAATCCAACGCAATAACTTCGGAGTTCTTCATTTTCCTGACAGACTTCAATCTCCTCTTCACATGCCTTGAGGACTTCATATTATCCTTAGAACTGTTTATCTTTATGATCATAGTTTGATTATCACAATTCATCAGGATGGCGGGTATTGGTTTTTCAACCATAGGCAACTCCATCAAGAGCTGATGAAGCCAATCTACTTCAATAGTGGTTGTGTCTAATGATGTGAGTTCTGCTTCCATAGTTGACCTCGTTAAGATGGTCTGCTTGCAAGACTTCCAGGAATAGCGTCACCACCAAGTGTAAAACATAACCACTTGTGGCTTTAATCTCATCAGCATCAGATATCCAGTTTGAGTCACTATAACCCTCCAGTACCCTCGGGTACCCGGTATAGTGAATCCCATAGCTCGCAGTGCCTTTCAAATAGCGCATAACTCTCTCAAGCGCATGCCAATGATCATCTCCCGGGGTCGCTACAAACCGGCTTAGTTTGCTCACAGCAAACGAGATGTCAGGCCTCGTGGCATTCGCCAAGTACATAAGCGAGCCTATCATCTGAGAATACCTTAGTTGATCGCTAGCAATTCGTCGATTATTTCGAAGCAACACACTAGCATCATATGGAGTGGGAGAAGGCTTGCAGTCGCTATACCCAAAATGATTCAAGACCTTTTCCACATAGTGAGATTGGAGCAGTGTAATATCACCATTCTCATCTCTCAGTAGCTTGATGTTCAGTATAACATCAGCTACTCCAAGATCTTTAATCTCAAAACAACGAGATAAGAAATCCTTAACCTCCTTGATTAGATCAAGGTTGGTTCCAAAGATCAGTATGTCATTGACATACAGACAGAGGATAACTCCTTCGCCCCCACCATGGTGATAGTATACATACTTGTCAGCTTCGTTTACAACAAAGCCTGCAGTAGTTAATGTTCTTTCGAACTTCCCATGCCACTGCTTAGGAGCCTGCTTAAGGCCATACAAAGACTTCAATAACTTGCACACTTTCCCTTCCTGACCAGGTACTATAAAACCATCATGCTGATCCATGTAAATTTCCTCATCCAACTCTCCATTGAGGAAAGCCGTCTTAACGTCCATTTGACGAACGAGAAGACCATGTGAGGAAGCCAGTGAAAAATAGTAGCACCCGAATAGTGGTCAGTCTAGCCACAGGCGAGTAAGTATCAAAGAAGTCTTCACCTTCTTTCTGGCTATAACCCTTGGCCACAAGTTGTGCCTTGTCCTTTTCAATGATACCATCAGGTCTAAGCTTTTTCTTGAAGACCCACTTACATCCCACAGGTTTACACCCATAAGGACGATCAGTGACTTCCCAGGTTCCATTAGCTAAGATGGAATCCATCTCGCTATGGACAACTTCCTTCTAGTAGTCAGCATCAGAAGATGCATAGGCTTTTGAAAGAGTCCTGGGTGTGTCATCCACGAGGTACACAATGAAATCATCACCAAAAGACTTTGCATTCCTTCGTCTCTTACTCCTTATAGAAGTTTCATTGTCATCCTCCTCAGGATTCTCAACGTGTTCCATTGCAATGGTGGGTTCAGGAATTATAGAAGATTACTGAGTAGATAGAGTAGTATCTCCTGATTTGATGAGTTAGGCATATCCTTCATAGGAAATATGTCCCCAAATAAAGTCGCACCATTCGACTCCATAATCGTACCAACATGCATGTCGGATACCTCGGATTTTATTATCAAAAATCTATAGCCAATGCTATGAAAAGCATAGCCCAGAAGAACACAATCCACGGTTTTTCGTCCAAGCTTGCGCTTCTTGGGAATTGCTATATGGACTTTCGCCAAACAACCCCAAGTATGTAGATAAGAGAGTTCCAGCCTTTTCCTTTCCCATTCCTCAAATGGAGTAATGGTTTTATTCTTTGTGGGAACTCGGTTTAGGACATGACATGCAGTCATTAGCGTCTCCCCCATCATGCCTTGGACAGACCCGATGTGTCTAACATGGCGTTAAGCAAATCAGTTAGAGTTCGGTTCTTTCTTTCAGCCACCCTGTCGTGAGAACGAGTCTGACAGTAGATGGTAGGGGTACGAACGGAGAGGGCAGAGTCCTGGCTATGGTGAGGGTGTACACACGGATGTATGAGTTCAGGCCCCTTTCGTGGAGGTAACAGCCCTACGTCTCAGTGCTCGGGAGCTTTATGTCGTGTGGAATGTGGAGATTACAATAGTTGCTAACCCTTGTGCAGGAGGGGAGGGGCGGCTTATATAGAGTTCGCTGCCCCTCATAATGGCTCCGCATCAAAGGGTTCGGTCGTGGGGTTTAAAGTCCGCCGTTACAAGTAACGTACGTAGTAAAAGCTATTAATGACCATTGAACTAGCGTCTGCCCGTTAGGCTCTTGATGATGGCTCCTGATCTTCTGGCGTCGAGTGAAAGCGAGGTCTTCCAAGTGACACGCAACTGCCGAGTGAGAGCGGGAGTCTCCGAGTGGATTACTGTCGAGTGTCTTTGAACGTCTCCAGGGATCCACTCGGAAGTTCATGCTTGATCTTCAAGTCCTCCCATGTAGTGTCCTTTGGTAGGGTATGTGGACCATGCTTAGGACCCTACCCCAGGTACATATCCTCATCATTAGCCCCCGAATGGATCGGGGTTTGAGTGGTGGAAGGAGGTATCTACATAGACCTTGAGTTAGTGCACCAGATCTTCCGAATGATACTTGGGATTTCCATGAAACTTATGTCTATTAAACTCTGGGCATTAGCATTCATTCAGGATCAACATGCAAAATCTTCCAAATGATATTCGGGGCTTCAATGAAACTTGTGTCGATTGAACTCTGAGCATTAGCATTCATTTAGGATCAACATGCAAAATCTTCTGAATGATATTCGGGGCTTCGACGAAACTTGTGTCGATTAAATTCTTCTCCGCTCGCCCGGATCCATTCAACCTTAAAAGTGTCTGAGTGGATGTTCAACATTCTCTTTGGTCCAAGTGAGCTGGCAGCATCTTGGGAGGTGACGGGCCAGTCTGACAGACCCAAATTTTACGGGATCCAAAAATTTGGGAAGCACGTGCGCCCGCGCGATGATTACGCCATGATGAGGGCAAGTGGAGGCACGACACCTCGATTTTTGCACCGGGCGTATCGCCACGTACCGGGCGCCGTCAGCGGTTGGCATGCGCGATAACCTCGCGGGTCCACTGGTCAGTGAGACACTCGGAAGTGTATAAATCCGTCAGCGTCGCGGTTCGCACAGTACCTCCGCTAGTTCTTTCTCTCTTTTCCTCCGCTTCCTCCACTCTCAGTGCCCAACTCTGATCTCCCTCGACGAAAGCCGCCGCGCTGGAGATGAAGAACCCAACGGAGAAGTTGGAGTGGATGAAGAGGGGGGCGGCGAAGCTCAAGGTTAGGAAGCCCTCGACCGCCAGATTCACCGTGCCGACGGGCTGGATGCAGGGGGATTGGCTCCCCTCTGCCGTCACCCGCGAAGACATGGAGGGCCTCGTCTCCGACGGGCTCATGGCGGACGGCGCTTGGAGGCTGCTGGGGGAGGAGCGCAAGCCGGAGCCGCGCGACGGGGAGCGGGTCCTCCTTCTCTCCCATGTCGAGCGAGGTTTCTCCCTACCGCCCCATCCGTTCTTTAGGGGCTTCTTGAATTTTTTTGGTGCACAACTGCACCACCTCTCGCCCAACACCATAGCTTATTTGTCTGCATTCGTCACTCTTTGCGAATGTTTCTTGGGCTGTCCTCCCCATTGGGGGCTGTTCAAACACCTCTTCAAAGTCAGATCTCAGACCGTGAAGAAAGCCCTTCCTGCTGATGGGAAGACCCATGTACTCCAGCTGTGCAGAGGGCTGGGAGTTCAGAAAAGAGCTCGTAGCTCCTTCCCTGCCATGACCTTCCCACAATCTGTAAGGGGTTGGCAGTCGACTTGGTTTTATTGTAAGGATGCAGCCTCAGCAAATATGTCAACTGCCTTCCTCCCTACACACCCGACCGTCCAGATGTTCCCAAGTCCCTGAAGGTGACTGAAGCGGAGCACATCCAAGTGGGCATCTTGGTAGAGGCGGTGGTGCAATTGATCCGGGGTGGGGTGACCAACACAGATCTATTGGAGACGTTTCTAGGTCGACGCATCCAGCCGCTCCAAGCCAGGGACCATACCATGTGGCATTACACGGGCCCTGAGGACTCGACAAGGGCGCATCCTGAAGAAGTTCCCCAGAGAACTGTCGAGCAGTGGCTCCGTAGCATCACCGGGGCTTGCGACAACCCCTTGGGAGCCAAGAGGATCTTGCCATTCTCGGCCAAAAACCCGCCGAAGAACTTGGTGAGTTGTGTGATGTCGACTGATGTATTGTACTGTCGAGTGATATATTGAAGTAACTTCTTTGCTTGAATCATGCAGGAATGGACGCATATGCACTCGCCCGTTCCCAATGGGAACCATGTTGAAGACAACGTGGTGAGTGAGGGCGGTAGTGTGGACATCGACGATTCTTCTGACTCCGAGGAAGAATACGAGGACTCCGGCGAGGAGGAAGAAGTCGAGTCACCTCCCCGCCGCAAGAGCCGCACTAAGTCCCGCCAAGACCCGTCGGCTGTTGAGGACAGGGCCCCGGGTCCCAGCGAGAGGATTCTCAAGCGCTGCCGCCCCTCGACAGCCGAGCCGAGCGAGAAACTGGCCAAGCAGCCCAAGCCAGTCGTCACCAAGCCTCGCAAGGCACTGCCTCGCATGAGGGTGGCCGTGCCCGTCGTCTCCACGTACGTATTTATTCCCGTACTTGTTCTGTCGACTGAAGTCCGGAATTGTATTTGACCGAATGCCACTTAATTCGTCAGAGCTACTACATATGTGTCTTCGCCTCATCGAGATGTAGGGGATGCAATGGATGTCGACACTGCTGACGCGGCCACTTCCCATAGAGGTTAGGTAGTTGTTGGTTCGTCCGAATGGGACTCGACATATGCGGATGTTAACACCGTCGGTTGTCGTTGCAGAGGTCATTGGAGGACGATGAGGAGCGACTGGCTACTTAGTGCCCTCGCATCAAAAGAGCATCATCGACGCAAGCACTTCAGCGGTCGACCGCAGAGTCTACCCAGGGGGGAGGTGGCTCGACACAACCCCGGGCTGAACCTGCAGTACCTCTGTCACATGCCCCTCCAACCGTCTCGACCGTTGTGGCGTCGACTCCGACCGGGCACCCTCAGACTGCCTCAGCTTCTCCTGTGACCATGCCGACCCCACCTATGACGGCCTTCTCTCTGCATCGCACTCCGGAATATCAAACCGGGGCTGCAAAGGAAGCCATGATCCAAGCAGAGCAGCTCATGCTGAGGGCCAAGGAGGCGTATGAGGCCAGCAAAATGGCTTTTGACATTAGCGAAGCCCTCCGCACCCATGTCTGAGTAAGTTTGATTGTAAGTCCATTGTTGATTGAATTCTTGTCTTTTCTTGGCTACCGTACACCCACTGGGTGATTGCCGTAGAATGTTTGTACTTTCTCCACTCGAATAGATCGGATCGTAGTTGAGTAGGATTGGGCTTGGTAGTACGCGTGGTACTGATGTCACTCGACATGTCGAGTGTAGTTTCTGACGAGTTACTCGACGGATTGAGAGCAAACCGTCTCCGTGGGGGCGCTCTTAGCGCACCCACTGGGTGTAGTCCCCGAGACCACTGTCAAGTGTTTGCATCGGCACGGGTCTTTCGAGTTTATTGTCGTACGCGTGGTACTAGTGTCACTCGACATGTCGAGTGTATCTTCTGACGAGTTACTCGATGGATCGAGAGTTAACCGTCTCAGTGGGGGCTCTCTTAGCGCACCCACTGGGTGTAGTCCTCGAGACCGCTGTCGAATGCTTGCATCGGCAGGGGTCTTTAGAGTTTATTATCGTACACGTGGTACTAGTGTCGCTCGACATGTCGAGTGTATCTTCTGACGAGTTACTCAACGGATCGAGAGTTAACTGTCTCAATGGGGGCGCTCTTAGCGCACCCACTGGGTGTAGTCCCCGAGATCGTTGTCGAGTGTTTGCACCGGCAGGGGTCTTTATAGAGAGCTTTAAATTTGTTTACTACGCGCGGAGCGCTAGGACCACTCGACATGTCGAGTGTATTTTTTGCTGGAATTCTTTCAAGATGGTCATTTGCCGGTTTTAATAACTCAGTCGACTGTCCAGGAACCACTTGCTGATTGAAGTCCTGTCTTTTGTTGATTCCAGACGGCTTGCCAACTTGGTATGCAGTACAAGAAGATGAAAGAGGAGAGGAACCAGTTGCAGGTGGACCTGGCGGTTGCCAACAACGCCCTGGAGCGAGCACGTGCTAAGCTGAAGTCTCTGGGAGGTAATTACTATCGACTGTCAGCATTCCCATCTTCACTCTTCGCGTTTTGAACTGAGTGCTCTCACTCGAACAGACGTGCACGATGAAAACCATCGACTCCAAGCGCGACTCAACAATTTTGTTTCTTTAGATTCCATGAAGAAGGCACTGGAGGAGAAGGACAAAGCACTCGCCGATGCCCAACGGGTGGCTAGGGACAATACTGAAGCTGCAGATCAGAAGCTGGCGGCTGCCCAGAAGCTGGAAGAGGAGAAAACCAAACTCAAGCAGGAGCGCGCGGACCTCGTCAAGAGGGCCGAGCAGCTGAACAAGAGGAGTAATGGCCTGGAGAAGCACTTGGGTGAGTTCTCGAGGAAGATGTATATCATGCTCGACGGTAAGTATGTTTGTCGACTGAGCTTTGCAAAATCTTTGAGGGTTGCAGTTCACCGATTCTCCTCCCGATGTCCATTCTTCAACAGAATTCTGCCAAGATTTTGAAAAGGAGACAGAGGAAGTTGAGCCGAATCTGGATCCCACCAAGTCTCCTGTCGCAGACGCGGTGGCCATGAACATGCTCCAACTCAACTTCTGGCTCCAGGGTGTCCAGGCGTATCTTGTCCGACTGCAGTCTGCAATGGGGAGGATCGACAAAGAGCTATGGCCTGAGGACACCCTCCAGCTTGACCTCAATGCTATGATGGCTCACTTGGACGAACTTCTAAGTCGAGTGCAGGCCTGGAAGAAATCTGCCGCTCGTTGTGGGGCTGATGTGGCGTTGTCACTCGTCAGGGTCCATTGCAGGGACGTGAAGGAGGAGATGCTGAAGGAGCTGCAGGTGGTCAACACGAAGAAACTCCAGTTTGAAGATTTCATGAGACCTTCATCGAAGCAGCCACCAGAATCGCCGACGGCATCGACCCAGACACCTTCGTCGAGCCTGCTAGTCCATCACCTGCTTGAGGAAAAACTTCTCTTTTGAGAGAAACAATTAAATTTGCCTCGGTATGTCGAGTGGATATGTATCCTTCAAAACTCCACCTTGGGTCTAAGCACATTTGCTTCCATACGAAACATTTATCCGTGGTTTACCCTTTGGATTTTATTCGTATTTGGCTTTCAATTGTCTGTTCGACTGAGTTTATTTTTAACTTAGGCGAAGCATGTTCGTGGCTAAGCCCCCGAGTGTGAGGATTGCTCATCACTCGGAGTATTTTTGAACTTAGGCGAATGTCATTTCATAGCTAAGCTATTGAGTGGATGGATTACTATCCACCCGATGAGGTTTTTAACTTAGGCGAAACGTGTTTCGCAGTTAAGCCGTCGAGTGTGAGGATTGCTCATCACTCGGAGTATTTTCGAACTTAGGCGAATGTTGATTCATAGCTAAGTTGTCGTGTGGATGGATTACTATCCACCCGACGAGGTTTTTAACTTAGGCGAAACATGTTCTACAGCTAAGCCGTCGAGTGTGAGGATTGCTCATCACTCGGAGTATTTTCGAACTTAGGCGAATGTCGATTCGCAGCTAAGCTGTCGAGTGGATGGATTACTATCCACCCGACGAGGTTTTTAACTTAGGCGAAACGTGTTTCGCAGGTAAGCCCTCGAGTGTGAGGATTGCTCATCACTCGGAGTATTTTTGAACTTAGGCGAATGTCGATTCGCAGCTAAGCTGTCGAGTGGATGGATTACTATCCACCTGACAAGGTTTTTAACTTAGGCGAAACGTGTTTCGCAGCTAAGCTGTCGAGTGTGAGGATTGCTCATCACTCGGAGTATTTTTGAACTTAGGCGAATGTCGATTCGCAGCTAAGCTGTCGAGTGGATGGATTACTATCACCTGACGAGGTTTTTAACTTAGGTGAAACGTGTTTCGCAGCTAAGCCGTCAAGTGTGAGGATTGCTCATCACTCAGAGTATTTTCGAACTTAGGCGAATGTTGATTCGTAGCTAAGCTGTCGAGTGGATGGAATACTATCCACCCAATGAGGTTTTTAACTTAGGCAAAACGTGTTTCGCAGCTAAGCCCTCGAGCGTGAGGATTGCTCATCACTCGCAGTATATTTGCACTTAGGCGAATGTCGATTCTCATCTAAGTTGTCGAGTGAATGGATTACCGTCTACTCGACGAAGTTTTTAACTTAGGTGTTTTCTAAACCCAAGCAAAGACGGATTCACAAATAAGCCATCAAGTGGATGGACTGCTGTCCACCCGATGGGGTTTTTAAACTTAGGCGAAACATGTTTCGTAGCTAAGCCCCCGAGTGTGAGAATTGCTCTTCACTAGAAGTATTTTCGAACTTAAGCGAATGTCGATTCGCAGCTAAGTTGTCGAATGAATAGATTACCGTCCACTCGACGAGGTTTTTGACCCAAGCGAAGACGGATTCGCAAATAGGGCGTCGAGTGAATGGACTGCTATCCACCCGAGAGGGTTTTTAACTTAGGCAGAACATGTTTCGCAGCTAAGCCCCCGAGTGTGAGGATTGCTCGTCATTCGGAGTATTCCCAAGAATGTAACTGCGCTGATGGAATCGACGAAGTGTTAATTGCAGAAACACGAATTGCATTGATGAAGTACTCTTATTACATCAGAAAACTCTTGTCTATGTGTAAAATCATCGAAGGAGGTTTGCATTCCAGGCTCGTGGCTCATCCATCTGCTTCATGAGATTATATAAGTGATAGTCTCCACTGTTTAGCACCTTAGTGACGACAAAAGGGCTTTCCCATGCAGGAGCAAGCTTGTGAGGTCGGTGCTGATTAACTCGAAGCACCAAATCCCCCTCGTGGAACGCTCGGCTTCTGACATTCCTTGCATGGAAATGTTGTAGGTCTTGCTGATAGGCTGTAGTCCGGATCAAAGCCATCTCACACTCTTCCTCCAGAAGATCTACCCCATCCTGTCTGGCCTGTTCAGCTTCAGCCTCAGAATATAGCTCCACTCAGGGAGAATTGTGGGCCATGTCACTCGGCAGTATAGCTTCTGCGCCATAGACAAGGAAGAAAGGGGTTCGACCAGTCGACCGATTAGGTGTTGTCCTCAACCCCCACAAAACAGATGGCAGCTCTGTTACCCACGCACGAGTAGCATGATCCAAATCGCGCATGAGACGAGGCTTCAGACCTTGCAGAATGAGACCAGCCCGCTCAACTTGCCCATTGGTTTGAGGATGTGCAACGGAAGCGTAATCCACTCGGGTGCCTTGGGAGTTACAGAATCTCCTGAATTCTTCCGAGTCAAAATTAGTGTCGTTGTCCGTGATGATGCTGTGCGGGATGCCATATCGGATAATGGTCTCCCTCATGAATGTGACCGTCGTGCGGGAATTCAGCTTCTTGATGGGTTTGGCTTCGATCCACTTGGTGAATTTGTCGAGCGCTACCAACAGGTGGGTGAATCCTCCTTTTCCGGGTCGAAAGGGACCAACCATGTCGAGTCCCCAAACCACAAATGGCCAGGCGAGTGGAATTGTCTTTAGAGCAAACGCTGGCTTGTGTGATAGATTTGCATAGAACTGGCAGCCCTCGCAGTGATCAACAATGTCCTTAGCAATCTCATTAGCTCGTGGCCAGTAAAAAACCGCTCGGTATGCTTTAGCGACGATCGCCCTTGAAGATGCATGGTCCCGCAAGTTCCCGAGTGGATTTCGTCTAGAATCATTCGTCCTTCTTCGGGGGAAATGCAGCGCTGGGTGACACCAGTCACACTCTCTCTGAACAGCTGATTCCCATCACAGTGAAAGCCTTGGACCTGCGCACAATTTGTCGAGCCTCTGCTTAATCTTTAGGGAGCTCTTGTCTGAGGATATAGGCAATGTATGGCACAATCCAGTCGGGAATGATAACTAGCACCTCCATGACCAGGTCAATTACAACAGGAACATCAACTTCGGTCAAGTCAGAGGAGCTTAAAGCTTGTGGGGGCTCTTCAGTGAAGGGATCCTCTTGAATCGAAGGAGTATGCAAATGCTCCAGGAACACTCCGTTGGGGATGGGCTGTCGAGTGGAACCAATCTTGGACAGCTCATCAGCTGCTTGATTTTTCAGTCGAGGAACATGGTGAAGTTCCAAACCTTCAAATTTCTTCTCCAGCTTCCGGACTGCATTGCAGTATCCAGTCATAGCGGGGTTTCTAACATCCCATTCCTTCATCACTTGATTCACCACCAAATCCGAGTCGCCATAAACCATCAGGTGCTTGACGCCGAGAGAGATAGCCATGCGCAACCCATACAAACGTGCTTCATACTCTGCCTCATTGTTGGAGGAATCAAAGTGAATTTGTAAGACATAGTTGTGCTTATCGCCTCTGGGGGATATCAAAACAACACCAGCACCGAACCCATTCAACATTTTGGAGACGTCGAAGAACATTGTCCAATGCGCCGAGTGAACTTGGATGGGCTGTTGTTGTTCGATCCACTCGACCATGAAATCTACCAATGCTTGGGACTTGATTGCCTTCTTGGCCTCAAATCTGATGTCAAAGTGCCCAAGCTCAATTGCCCATTTAGCCACTCAACCTAATGCGTCGCGATTATTGAAAATCTCAGATAAAGGAGCATCACTGACGACTGTGATCGAATGGTCTTGGAAATAGTGTGCCACCTTCTTCGCTGATAGGTAAATACCATACACCAGCTTATGATAGTGTGGATATCTTTGCTTTGAGGGGGACAGTACTTCCGAGACATAATAAACTGGCCGCTGGATTTTATAAGCTTTTCCATCCTCTTCTTGCTCGACAGTCAGCACTGTACTGACGACCTGATTTGTGGCCGCGATGTACAAGAGCAAGGGCTCTTTGCTGGCAGGAGCAGCAAGCACTGGCCGGGTGGAGAGCAGGGCTTTGAGCTCAACAAACGCTGCTTCGGCTTCAGGAGTCCAGTCGAATGTGTCGGACTTCTTCATCAACTGGTACAAGGGCAGAGCCTTCTCACCGAGACGAGAAATGAATCGACTCAATGCTGCCAAGCAACCTGTGAGCTTCTGAACGTCGTGCACTCGCACGGGAGTCTTCATACGGGTAATGGCGCTGATCTTATCGGGATTGACATCAATTCCTCGCTCGGAAACGAGAAAACCAAGCAACTTGCCGCCAGGGACACCGAAGGTACATTTAGCCGGATTCAGCTTTATGTTGAATCGCCTCAGATTGGCGAATGTCTCGGCCAAGTCAGCCAGCAGGTCGGAACCTTTGCGAGACTTGACCACTATATCGTCCATGTACGCCTCGACATTCCGAGGGATCTGGTCGAGTAAACATTTCTGAATCATGCGCATAAAAGTAGCGCCAGCATTTTTAAGACCAAAAGGCATGGTGATGTAGCAAAAGCACCCAAACAGGGTGATGAAGGCTGTTTTTATTTCATCTGGGCCAAACAGACGGATCTGATGGTACCCAGAATAAGCATCCAGAAACGATAATCGCTCACACCCCGCTGTCGAGTCAAAAATTTGATCTATGTGGGGGAGCGGAAAATGGTCTTTTGGACACACCTTATTGAGATGTTTGAAGTCAATGCACATGCACAATGACTTATCTTTCTTGGGCACCATCACAACATTTGAGAGCCACTCGGAGTGGTAAATCTCCCGAATGAACTTGGCTTGCAAGAGATGGGCCACTTCTTCTCCGATTGCCTTGCGCTTCTCCACCGCGGATCAACGCAAATTCTCCCTGACGGGCTTGGCTTTCGGATCCACTCGCAGACGGTGCTTAGCCAGCTCCCTAGGAATCCTTGGCATGTCAGCATGCTTCCATGCAAGGATATACTAGTTCTCACGGAGGAACTGGATGAGCTCGGCTTCCTATTTACTGTCGAGTGTTGTTGAGATATTCGTCGGGGCAGCAGCTAGATCCGTCGGGTGGATGTGCACCTTCTTCACTTCCCCTACCGACTGAAATGCCAACTCGGAAGCAGGCTTTTTTGCGCGGAGCAAATCAGCAGGGTGAGCGGTTTTCTTGTACTCCTCCAGCTCGACCATGGCCATCTGTTGATCGGCGATCTTGGATCCTTGCTGGAGACACTCTTTGGCCCACTGTCGATTGCCAGTGACCATGATCATGCCCTTAGGGCCTGGCATTTTCAACTTGAGATACACGTAACATGGTCGGGCCATGAAACGTGCATAAGCGGGTCGACCCAAGATGGCGTGGTAAGCACTCTTGAAATCCATGACTTCAAATGTTAATTTTTCTTTTCAGAAATTTTTGCTATCCCCGAACGCCACGTCCAATGCTATCTGGCCAAGTGACTTGGCCTTCTTTCCTGGGATGACCCCATGAAAATGCATGTTGCTCTCGCTCACACAGGACATCGGAATGCCCATCCCTTTCAGGGTATCCGCCTACAGAATGTTCAGGCCGTTGCCACCGTCCATGAGGACATTTCTGAGTCGAGTCCCCTGCACCACCGGATCAACTACCAGAGCCTGTCGACCGGGAGTGGTCACACAAGCAGGATGGTCTGTCTGGTCAAATGTGACAACATATTGAGACCACTTGAGGTAGGTGGGGGTGTCTGGCACAACCATGTTGATTTCTCTGTTGATGACTTTCAAACGACTCTTGCTCTCAATATCAGCAAAGATCACCAGTGTAGCAGCGACATTCAGGAATGTTTCCTTCTCTTCATCTTCTTTGTCAGGAGATTTCCCACTCGACTGGTCTCCCTTGAACTGCTGAATGAGGGTTCGACATTGTCGAGTGGTATGCTTGGGCAAAATCAGGTTGCCTTCTGCATCTTTCTTCGTGTGAATTACACACGGCTGATCCAAAATGTCAGTTCCTGACTGACCCTTCCCCTTCTTAGGGGCATACTGAGCCTTGGCCTTGCCCTTGTTCTTCGACTGAGTCTCCAGTGCTGCTGCCTCTGCCGGAGCTAGGTCTTCAGCCTTCTGCTTCTGTTTCCGATTGTTACCGCCGCCAGACTCGTTAGTGACTGCCTTTCCTTTGCCGCTATGGAGGCGGTCTTCTTCCTCGCCATTCGCGTAGAATGTGGCTATTTCCATCATCTTGCCGAGTGAAATGTCACCAGTGCGCCCGAACTTCAGGTACAACTCTCTGTATCTCACACCGGCCTTGAAGGCACAAACAGCCTGGTGTTCCGACACATTCTCCATCGTATGATGCAGGGTGGACCATCGCTGAATATAGTCTCTTAAGGTTTCATTGGGCTTTTGGACACAGCGTTGTAAGTCGACCAGACCTGCTGGGCGCTTGCATGTGCCTTCAAAGGTCCGAAAAAACACTCGGGAAAGATCCTCCCAACAATGTATGCTGGAAGGAGTCAAACGATTCAACCAAGCTCGAGCTGGACCATCCAACATGAGGGGTAGGTGCTTCATTGCGACGTTGTCATTTCCGCTGCCAATCTGCACAGCCACTTGGTAATCATCTAACCAAGTCTATGGTTTTGTTTCACCAGAAAACTTTCCAATCCCCGCCGCCATTTTGAAGTTGGGGGGAATCTCTGTGGAACGTATAGCTCTGCTGAAACACTCTGGACCAGACACCACAGCTGAGCTTCCAGTCAAAACATCTCTGTCAAGTCCCTATCTGTGGGCTCTGCTCTTGTCGATCCGCTTCTGAACAAGATAAGTGCGGGCATCAAAGTCCGCGTCCCGCTCATCACCGAAGGAGTGCCTGTCGCCCTGGCACCGGGGCGCGTATGGGCCACTCCGCGGAGGAGTGGGCACTCGATGGTGGTCTTCGCGGTGATGCTGATCTCTGTCTTGCCCTTCACGAAAACCGCTGCCTTGACGACGCAAGGGCGATCCAGGGCTGTGTGCCGACTGAACGGTCTCTGCCTTGGGTGAATTGCTATATATCTTGTGACGGGACTGAGAAACTGCTGAATTCTGACGTTGTGCTGCATCCAATAATGCTCTGATCTGCAACAGCCCTCTACCAGCCTCTAACCGGGATGGCTGAATGGAATCTGCTATCCTAGCAGCAAAAACAACATTAAGCACATGAGTTCGGTATACCTCGACGCCATCGTGAGATCCAGTCAGAAACAGCTGTCGATGACGTCGACTGGGGCGTGGCGGGCGCGCTCGTCGATCTCTGCCTGGAGCTCTTCCAGACGAATGCGTGCGGCCTCCAAAGCTTGGGCCTCGGCAGTCGTGCCGACGATGGGGGTATGAAGGACCTCCTCATCACGTCGCGGCTGCACGTTCGACGGGCCTCCAGCCTCGCACTTTCCACGACCAAAGCCAGGCGGTGAACTTTGATGAGAGCCCGCCATCAAGACCTCCACTGCGGGATCGAAGTTTTCGCACTCGAAAGGCATGTTGGACGGATCGGAATCCGACTCGAACACGCCATGAAGGGATTTGGCAGGCTTGAGTGCTGCAACCTACGAAGAAGCTTGACGTGCCGCTGCGTGATCAATCCACCGCTGGAGTCGCGAGCGGCCGGACCGCTTGCGGCCGTGAACAGCGAGAGAAGCCGACGCGTAGGGAGTCGACGACTGACGCAGCAACACACCGCAGGGACTCGCGTGGAAGTGCGCGGCCCCGCGGATCGGGAGCACCTCGACATCAAGAGGCGCCTCCTGAAGCCATGCCGAATCGTCGGCGATGAAGGTGAGCGCTCCGAAACGGATCTCGCGGCCTAGAGCAAAAGCACCGCCGGAAGACATGTCGAAGGATGAAAATCGCAACCTCGCCGGAAGTCGCTTAGACGCCTGCCCCATGGTGGGCGCCAACTGTCGTGGGAACGAGCCTGATAGTAGATGGTAGGGGTACGAATGGAGAGGGCAGAGTCCTGGCTACGGCGAGGGTGTACACACGGATGTATGAGTTCAGGCCCCTCTCGTGGAGGTAACAACCCTACGTCTCAGTGCTTGAGAGCTTTATGTCATGTGGAATGTGGAGATTACAATAGTTGCTAACCCTTGTGCAGGAGGGGAGGGGCGGCTTATATAGAGTTCGCTGCCCCTCATAATGGATCCACATCAAAGGGTTCGGTCGTGGGGTTTAAAGTCCGCCATTACAGGTAACATACGTAGTAAAAGCTATTAATGACCATTGAATCAGCGTCTGCCTGTTAGGCTCTTGATGATGGCTCCTGGTCTTCTGGCGTCGAGTGAAAGCAAGGTCTTCCGAGTGACACGCGACTGCCGAGTGAGAGCGGGAGTCTCCGAGTGGATTACTATCGAGTGTCTTTGAATGTCTCCAGGGATCCGCTCGGAAGTTCATGCTTGATCTTCAAGTCCTCCCATGTAGTGTCCTTAGGTTGGGTATGTGGACCGTGCTTAGGACCCTACCCCAGGTACATATCCTCATCACACCCCATTTGGCTGATGTGTGTAGGGAGGCGTCCTCTCATGGATTATACCATGTTTCGCACAAAACGAATCAAATTCATTAGAAAAATACTCTCCACCACGATCGGACCTAAGCCATTTAATTTTCCGATCAAGTTGGTTCTCTGCTTCAGCTTTATGGTTTTTGAAGAAGTTTAAAGCCTCATCTTTTGATTTCAGAAGATACACATAACAATTTCTAGTGGATTCATCAATCAACATCATGAAGTATTTCTTTCCACATTTTGTCAACACGCCATTCATCTCACAAAAAATCAGAATGGATAAGCTCTAGTGGCGCCAAGTCTCTCACCTTCGCAGTCTTATGGGACTTGCGAGGTTGCTTGGCTTGCACACACACTTGGCACTTGGAGCCCTTGAGAGTAGTGAATTTCGGAATTAAACTCATATTGGGTAGCCACGTCATGCAACCAAAGTTAATATGACAAAGTCGCGAATGCCAAATATTAGACTCATTATCGTGGCAAACATTATTAATAACTTTAGTGCAAATATCTGGCAAAGACACGCGGAACAAGCCTCCGCGCTCATAGCCTTTTCCAAAAAATTGTCCATAGTTAGAAATAACAACTTTATTGGACTCGAAAACCAACTTAAAACCATCTCGACACAAACGAGAACCGCTGATGAGATTTTTCTTTGATGGAGGGTACATGATAAACGTTCTTCCGACACACGATCTTCCCCAAAGTAAACTTCAGATCGACCGTACCAACCCCTCGAACAGTGGCATGTGACTCGTTCCCCATCAGCACGGGAGAAGTCCCTGTGACCTGATAAGAAGAAAACATAGAGGCATCAGCACAAACATGTAGATTAGCACTGATGTCAATTAACCAATCTGGAGAATGACAAACTAAAAGGATGGTAGGAAAAATAACGTACCTAGAATCCTTCATATCAGTATCACCGATGACCACATTAGCGGACTTGCTGCTCTTCTCATGTTTGCGCTCCTCATAGCGGTTAGGACATCTCGGAGCCCAGTGATTGGGATCACCGCAAACATGGCACAGTCCCTTCCCTTTCTTATGAGAATTCTTCTTGAAGTTGGTAGATTGTGACGGCTTGTTCTTTGCAACAAACTTGCCTTTGCCCTGAGTTTGTTCTTGTTGTTCTGGGGCTTGTTGAGATGGAAGTTCTTCTTCTACACCATGTGGGCACTAGAAGCTCCCTCAACTACTCGAGCATGTGTGTCTTTTGCTCTCGCCTTCTCTTCAACATCAAGAGTTCCAATGAGATCCGAAACGGAAAACTCTTGTCTCTTGTGTTTCAGAGAAGTAGCAAAATTGTTCCACGAGGGTGGAAGCTTGGCAATGATGCCCCCGGCCACAAACTTGTCCGGCAACACACACTTGAAGTACTCAAGCTCCTTGGCGAGAGACTGTATCTCATGAGCTTGTTGAACAATAGAGCGCTCATCAGTCATCTTGTAGTCATAGAATTGCTCCATGATGTACAACTCGCTGCCAGCGTCCGACGCCCCAAACCTGGCCTCGAGCGCAGCCCACATGTCCTTGTCGTTGTCAAACGACATATACGAATCCACAATGGAATTGTCAAGAACACTCAGTATGGCGCCTTTGAAGAGGGTATCGATCTTCTCAAAAGCTTCCTGTTGTGCAGGATTAAGATCGCCCTCGGGCTTACCCTTGGTGGCGCCATAGCAATACATGGTCTGAAACCAATAGACTGCTCTCGTGCGCCGCCTTTTATATTGCACCCCCTTAATGGTGGGCGGCTTCAGATGCACAGCAAAACCACTTGGAGTAAATTACCTATAATCAGGTTTTTGGATTGTTGAATATATGAGCAAATTACTATAATATTTAATCCAAATAATCAGAAAAAAAATCATGGCAGCAAGAGCATAGATTAAACTAACCATGCAGACTAGCAACGTAAATGAGTAGATCAAATCTACGAGACAAACTAGACATAGGAATTCTAGTTTGATCTCAAACAGGGTGGACAAGATTGCATATGGTGCAGCGGGAGTAGAACCGCCAGTGTTGACGTTGTCGCCCATGTCGTTGAGGAAGAGGTTGCCGAGGTCGGGGAAGAAGTCATCGTCCGGAAAACCGTCGCTGCCAGCAGTCGCGCATGTGTGCTCCCCAAAAAACTGATCGCCCCTCTCCCGTACAGGATCACAAGAGGCAGGGTTCCGGAGGCCTGCTGTCCCTTCTCGCGGTGCACGCTGGAAGGAGGGATGGGGAAGACTTGGATGGCGGCGTAATGATCTGGAACGGTGCGAAACCATATGTTGTGACGGTGGCTAGGGTTGGCAGGGACCTCACGTATATATATGCGCGACGGTGGAGAGACGTGGGATAGACCCACGTCCGAGTCGGTTACATCCCATGATCCGACGTCTCAGATCATGGCGCGTCTGTTAAGGACTCTCCGTTCATGACCGGCAAAAATAAGCGCGTAGGCATGAGCTCGGCTTGGCTCAATCCCATGGCGCGGCGAGCGAGGAGGAGGAGTGCACGAGGGCCTCTTGTTTTCTCACTCTCTTACAAGTGCTAGAAGAGCTCACCTTATAAAGAGGTGTTGCTCTCTCTCCACTAACAGTATGAGACTAAACTTTAGTCCCAACCACACCACTCAAAACAGTCAACACACATGGACCATGAGAATTTCAGATTTTGGATGGGATTTGAGCCAAAGACCTCATAGCAAAATCCAGAAGTGATGAAAAAGAGAACAAGGCCTAAGAGGCTAGGTAATTCACCAGAAGCCCACTCTTGCGAGTTCATTAAACAAGGTTCAAGTCTATCTTGTATCATACTTCCATTTGTTCATTATGAGAAAACACATTGTCATCTTGCACCATGATGTTCCGAGATCAAATTTGGCATGTTTGGATAGAATTTGTGGAATCTACCTTGCCAAACATTTTAGCCATCGGCAAAAAACGGGTATGTTTTTGAATGGTTGTACTTCCTTTTTTGGGGAGTTTCCACCAACTCTATCTACCATTGTCTTCTGTTTTGTGCAATTCATAAACAAGCAAAACTTGATTATAATATTTGGTAACCAAATATTTTATAGGTTAAACTTGGGCTCAACCCAAAACAGGTCTATGAAGACCCAAATCCGGGAAACCGTATGCTGGTCCGACAATATTCCATTTCCTACCCTCCTGGGCCATCAATTTTTTTGTGGGGAAATTGGGGGCTTTATTCAACAGAAACCACTCTGGCCGAATCAGCCAGGAGGCTAGTTACAAGAAAACTAGGACTGGAGTCTAACCAACAATCTGTTACATCCAAAGTGCTAGCTTGCTTCGCACAAAGGTGCGCAAGAAAGTTAGCTGATCTCAATACATGTTGAACAACAAAAGACTTAAAATAAGAGGCATGCTCCCAAATCTCAGTAAGAATAGGCGCCACAACTGAACAATCATGGCGTGAGTGCCAGAGATTCACCATCTCTAGACTGTAGGTCTCCAAGATGACTTGATCATATCCTCGAAGCCTTGCAAAAACTGCTCCATCTCGAAGAGCCAACGCTTCAGCTAGGAGGGGGTCCATGATTCCCCTGTAGGGCTTACACCATGCAGCCTTAAGCTCGTACGAAGACCTTGCCGCCCCTCCAACTCCCCCTCGACGGGACTCCATAGCAATACTACCGTTAGTATTGATTTTTATCCATCCTTCATCAGGCGGCCTCCACCCATGACCAGGCAAGATACGTGCATGCGCTTGAGGTAATGCAAGCACATCAAGAGCTTCCCGTATTTGCTTCATAGCCTGAGTAGGACCAAAACCATCTTTGTCATGTGTGACATTATTGCGTGAAGTCTAGATAGACCACATGACAGAGATCATCTTATCTCTGTCCGACTCTGAAAATAAGGAATCAGAAAGGATGTCCTTTGCCTAGGTGAGAGGGTGCAGGTCTGGACGCTTTATATCAAGCCATTCAGTTGCTTCGTTCCAGAACCTTCTCGCATGGGAAAAGTTCAATAATGCATGCATCATATCCTCGTCCGAGTACAAACAGATTTTGCACTTACTCTCGGTGGATATATGTCGATATTTCAACGTGCTTTCTACGGGCAGAATCCCGCGTAACACGCACCACCAGAAGACGCGTACCTTGGGTAGAACCTTGAGTTTCCACAGCCGAGACCACAACTGTTTATCCGTCTCTGACGTATCCGTCATCGTCCCTTCTTCTAGAGCTTTTTGCTCGTTCTGAATCATAAGAGAGCGATAAGCTGACTTTACAGTGTATATCCCCGACCTCTCAGGTGCCCATGCCATAAAATCTTCTCCACCTCCCGTCCTCAATGGTATATTAAGAATTGCATCAACATCCGGAGGTATGAAAGATTGCCTGACGATATCAGTTTTCCACATCCAATTTTCATCATCAATCAGATCAGCAACCCACCTGATTTGCGCATCTCCCAGGCGAGCTACAGGGGTCATTGTTAGTGTGTTCAGGATCCATTTATCTTCCCATATAGACACCGTTGCACCGCTGCCAACGCGCTTGATCAACCTAGCATTTAGAGCTTTCCTCCCAGCAATGATCGCTCGCCAAGTCGCCAAAGAATTTTTGGGCGCACTAGCTTGCATAAAATCACAAAAGGGAAAGTATCTTCCTTTTAACACTCGAGAACACAAAGAGTTTGGTTCGGTCATCAGCCTCCAACCATGTTTACCAAGGAGTGCTATATTGAACAATTCCAAGTCTCGGAACCCCATCCTCCTCTGATTTTTGGTTGTGCGAGAGCCTCCCAACTCATCCAATGCATTGAACGCCGATCGAGAGAGCTACTCCACCAATACTTTGCCATAGAAGCAGTCAAACTCGAGCAAACTTTCTTAGTCAGTTTGAAACAACTCATGTTGAAAGTAGGTATTGCTTGAGCTATTGATTTTATTCGTACCTCTCTTCCTACACAAGAGATCATTCTCTCAGACCCCCCTTGGAGTTCACTCCTCATTCTTTCTCCAATATGATCAAAGGTCCCACTGGTTATCCTCCCAACAGCTGTAGGCAGCCCCAAGTACCGCTCACTGAATGCCTCCACATTTTACCAAGAATTTGCTTTAAAGCTTGCCGGACCGGAGCCAAAGTGTTTGGACTAAAATAGATTGGACCTTTATCCTTATTCACTGCCTGTCCCGAACACTTCCCATAGATCCGCAAGATTTCATTCAAACGCTGAGCACTCTGCACTTGAGCTTGCATAAAAATGAGACTATCGTCTGCAAATAATAAGTGATTAATCCATGGAGACCGATAGCTCACCCTTATCCCTTTACCGACTTGTGTTCCACCAAAATGATTCAGCAAAGAGGTGAAACCTTCAGCACAAAGTAAAAAACAAGTATGGTGCTATTGGATCACCTTGCCGCAACCCACATGATGGAGTGAAGAACGGCAGGAGCTCGCCATTGACACATACTGAGAATCGGACCTAAGTCACACATTTCAAAATCAGTCGAACGAACTCTGCACCAAACCCAAGCTGTAGCATGATTGCCTCAAGATAGTGCCACTCAACACGATCATAGGCCTTCATCATGTCCAACTTCACCGCACAAACTGCATTGCCCCCTTTCTTCCTTCGCTTCATAGCACACACACTCTCATGCGCAATTAAAACATTGTCAGTGATCAAGGGGCCGGGGACAAAAGCACTTTGTTCTTCTCCAATAATCTCATCCAAACAAACTCTAATCCGATTGGCAATAGCCTTTGCAGCAATTTTATACAGAACCGGACATAGAGATATTGGATGATATTGAGAGATTTTCTGAGGGAACCGTACCTTTGGGTTCAAAGTTATTGAAGTATCATTCATCCCCGCTGGGAGCTCGCCTCCATTCAGAAAGTCCAAAATTATCGGTACAATGTCATCTTTCAACAAGTTCCAATGGCGTTGAAAAAACCCGACAGTAAACCCATCCACCCCTGGTGACTTTGACGGCGCCATTTGAAACAGAGCAGACTTAATTTCTTCCTTAGTATACGGTTTCTGCAACTCCTGGTTCATAGCATCCGTAACATGGTTAGGGACAAAGTTCAGTAATTCATCCATTTGTTGGAATCCCTGCGATGTGTACAGAGCTTGGTAAAATGTCTGAACTTCAGCTCGATCCTCTTCCACATCTGCACATTTTTAGCCATCTGCCCGCTCGAGATGCTCAATTTTGTTCATGCGCTTCCGTTGAGCAGCTTGGGCCTGAAAATAACTCGTATTTCTATCGCCCTCACGGAGCCACGAGACTCAAGATCTTTGCCTGACCCAAATCTCTTCTTGTTTTAGAGCCAGCCGCAGTTGTTTTGTAACTGCTCGCTCCTCCTCCGACGGCCCCCTGCCAACAGATTGGGCCCTAAGGCGAGCAAGTTTCTCACGCAGTTTACGAAATTTTCGCAACAGGGATCCAAACTCCCACGCCCCCCACGCCGACAAGTTTCCCTGCAACGAGTTGAGAGCTTGAGCAATGCCCTGTAAACCCTGGCCACCCGCACCACGCTGCCAATTGTCAATTACCAATTTATCATAGTTGACGTGCGTCTGCCAAACATCCTCATACCTGAAGGGCTTCGGCCCTCTAGGTACTGACGAAATAGAATGCTCAGGACATCCGCAAAGACAAAGCTGTGGTCTGATTCCGTTGCAACAATATGACGAACCTTGATATGTTCAAACATATTAATGAAAGACATATTTCCAAAGGCCCTATCAAGCCACGCTTTCACATTCGCTCGTCCCGATTGCTTGTTATCCCAAGTGTACTCCACCCCCGACCATCCGAGGTCCGTGAGTGAGCAATCATCCATCACTTCCCGAAAAGCCCGCATCTGCCATTCCGGACGTGGTGACACAGAAAAGTGTTATGTACCAAATAAAGTTTCATTAAAATCACCAATGCACATCCAAGCCTCATGTTGGATCTCAAACAGGGTCCTCAAAAACCGCCAGCTATGATGCCTGTCCTCGGCTCGTGGCGCTCCATAGAACCCTGTCACTCGCCAAATCCTCCCATCACCACCCTTTCGCCTAACCGTAACATCAATATGACAGGAACTATAATTCTTGAGCTCAATGTCAAAGTCTTGAGACCAAAACAAGCCGATCCCTCCACTAAGAGCCACGCTATCCACTGCGAAACATCCCGTAATACCAAGGTGGCTCTGCAGTCTTTCCACTCTTATTGCTGAAATTTTGGTCTCCATCAGAAACAGGAGACCGGGACCTTCTTGCTTCACAATGTTGCGAAGCTCACGAACTGCCCCGGGGTTCCCAAGCCCCCGACAGTTCCAGCTGAGGCAACTCATTGTCCCCGGCAGGGCTGACTAGCAGCCGCTGCCGAACTATCCGAAATTGTTGGTGTTGGTTTCTTCTTTTTTGGTTCCCTGATCTCACCATCCCCAGAGTCTGAGCCTTTCTCTGAAAGTTGTCCGCTAACTGAACCCTTTGGATCAGTATCATCATCTGCTACATGTTCAGAGTTCATCAACAACGGCATCTCAACCTTTCGGTACACCTGTTTGGGACCTTGAGGTCCTCCTTTCCTCTTGTTTTGATAAGCTATTGATTTTACTGGAGAGTTAACCTCCGTCCCTTTGTCTGCCGCCAAGGTGGAGTTGCGAGTTTCAGCTCTGTTACTCTGTGTTCCTGTCTGCTCCCTCGACGAACTCTCACTTGAGGCTGTTTTCCTCCACTCTTCAGGGGCACGCAAACCCTTCCCGAACGGCATGTCGCCATTTGCATCCCTGACACCTGGCGTTGGACAATGAAGATCTGAATGGCCCAGCCGTCCACACGACAAACAGAAATGAGGGACATTCTCGTATCGTATGTCATACGGGTCCATACACTTTTGCCTCTTTGATTCAATCAAAATCCATCTCCTTAAGGGTTTATCAACATCAATGGTCACTCTTGCCCTTAGGTAGCCTGCTGCCTGATCAAACATCATCGAAGTAGCCTGCCGATCAATCTGCTTTGCAATCTCTGCGCTCCATTTATCATTCCTCAGGTTAAAAGGGAGATTAACTACCCTAGCCCACAACTGGAGCTTGTCAAACTTCAACTCCGACGGCCTCATGCATTCATCAAACTCCGAAAGGATCACTGCATTTTTACTCACATGCCATGGAGCTCCTTCCCACACACGATCTCTATCTCTTTGTGTCGCAAATTCAGCCACAAACATGTTTTCCCCAACAGATTTAAAGAGCAGCCCTTTAGGGTTGCCCCATGCCGGACGAAGTGCACTGGAGATTGTTTGGACGTGGAGAGTGTTTCGGTGAAAGACCTTCCCAGCCAACATCCACTTCTTCCTGACTTCTTCCTCACGATCGTCGAGCACCAGCGGCGTAGCCTCCTCTTGTGAGATCTCTAGCTTTCCCAAGGCCTCCGCTAACTTTGCCCTATCCGCCCCTGGCGACAAGGGCCTTTCCTCCCTGCTGCGATCCGTGGACGTTGACATCCCCCGATCAGCCTCACCGTCACCCCGCCGATGGAGATCGGCGTGCGCTGCCAGGATTCACCCTCAAACCCTAGTCACCTCTAACCGAGAGCTCCAAGTTTTTCGGAGGAAAAACTAAGATGACTGCACACGTACGGCTGGGCCATCAAGGGACCCCCGAGCCTAGACCAAGATCATGTACTGTAACTAGTAGTCTAGTAAGTACTACGTACTACAGTATCTGGCACGCAGTGAATCTTGACGGCTGATTTTGACCAGCTCCAAGTGCCAGTGGCTGAACCATCGCGAACCGAAATTGCGTACTACTGTACCATTCAAGCTCCCTGCAGAACCGCTCCAAGGCCATGCAGTCAACAGATAAAGCTCCAATGATGACCTAACGACGCCCATATAGCCACGCCAACGCAGTGAGAGATCTACAAATGACCAGTGGCCGTGGCCGTGACCACTTTATCCTTTATACCTGTCTGCCGGTCAGATAGCAGCTGACCAAAAAGCAGTAGAAACTGGCGTTAATCTGTCGCTCGCCGTGGCCGGACGCGCTGACCGGCACGCCTACCCCCTCTTTCTTGCAGTTGCACTCACCAGGCACGGATCAACACGCTCATTTGTCTAGGCGCTAGCTCTGACCGGCCACCACTTCACCAGAGACCTAAGTGAATGACCACCGCATTAGCTTGACGAGTGAATAATCTCTTTCCGATAGAAAAGGGCATTTTTTTCAGTTGCGCGAGCTCGTCTAGCTATCGTGCTATGTCTAGCCTTGCCTACATTCTTTACAGCAGGGACGCATCATCCATGCATAACAGATCGACGCCGCCTATCGATCATGGCTGATTAAGTTCTCACACCACATTTGTTGTTGTACTGCATGCCCACATCCTGTCATCGTGATCGACGACCCAACTGCGCGCCTCCGAACGCCCACCGGCTTCTGCACCCACGGCAAAAGCTAGCGGCACCACCACCATCACCATGCTGCCAAAACTTTTGACGAAGGAAACAGCACGGGCGTCACGGTTAGTTTGACCCTGGTGACCTTTGCGTCCGGGCATGCAGCTGCAGCGGCGCGTGATGGTATGCACGGGCTGCAATCGCTTTTGCGTTGACGTGCACCAACAACGCATGGTGCAACACAAACCGGTGGCTGCCATCGCTGCTTCCGTTACTCTTTATATCCACTTGCTTTTATTTCACTGTAGGCATCTTCCGTACGTACGTGCAGCTCCCTGTTCCTTTTCTCACTTGAGGATGTGTATATGTTCGGTGTGGATAACCACCCAACGCACCCTCAAGCTATTAGTATCATTCACTGGTGAGGGTTAGCATCAGTAAACAGGAAGACGTGCACGTACAGACGTACTGTGTCTGTGTCTTTTCGCCGAAGAATATGTAGCTTCCTGAAACTAGCTAGCCGCTTCACCACGTAAACAGATTGTCCACACCATTCTTTCAGAAAAAAATTCTTTCAGAAGAAACCCCTTTTAAAAAAAAATGAACTTTTCAAAAAAAAAAACGGTCAGAGAAAAGAATGAAGATCTCACAGTGGGTGGCTCCCGTACTGCCCTGACATATCGAGCATGAACCTGCCTCACTTGACTGCTGCCGCCTCAGATGCGAGTGTCGTCTGTTTCTGGTTATAAGTTTCATCACAAAAAAAAACATTCCCCATCGTGGCCGGACCTCCTACTTCACGCGTGCTGCGACGCAACTCAGCCTAACAGAGATATCCTCGTTAGCGCCTTAAATTAAAAAAATCATTTAAGAAATCACAACTTTTTAAATTTGGAGATACGAATAATGAATTTGAAAAAAGTTTGCAAATTTGGAGAAATAATAATGAATTTGTAAATTGTCCACAAATTTGGGAAAAGTTTGTGAAACTAGAAAAAGTTTGCGAATATGATAATTGCCCTTGAATTGGAAATTTTAGTGAATTTAAAAACAAACCATGAATTCAAAAAAATGCAAATTAAGAAATATTCAGGAATTTGAAAAAATTTAAAAATCATAAAATTTCAAAAAGATCACTAATTTGAAAAGTATTCATGAAACTGAAAAGTTCACGACATAAAAGATATGAAATTAAAAACGTTCACGACCTTGTGTAAAGTTTGCAAATTTAGAAAGATCATCGAGTATGAAAATGTCTCACGCATTTGAAAATAAATGAAAAATAAATAAAAACTGCACAAAAAAGGGTCAAAAAACAGAAAAAGAGAAACCGATTGGAAGCCTCACAGAAACGTGCGTCCGTAGATGGGTGGGGGACTAAATATAGCGAAGGTGAACAAGTGAATGTGCAGTGCGTACGGATTGCGCCAAATAGGATTTAGTGACAAGAAAGTCGCGTACGAGCTGGCGCTGATGGGCCGACTGATGTACATGTTCACATATGCAAAAAAAAACAGTAAAAACAACATAAAAAGGGAATTAAAACATGTTCACGGATTTTCACAAAATATTAATTTCGAATTTTTTTAATAGAATTTGAAAAAAGTTCATCGATTTTGAAAAACAAACGATTTTCTAGAATTATCTGTAAATTATATTGATTTGAAAAAAGGTTCATCGATTTGAGAAAAGTTCATTAAATTCTATAAAAATTTCACAAATTTAAAAAAATCACATTTTTTTTACCAAAACTACAATGATGTTGGAAAAGATCAAAAAAAAATTAAGTTATGAAAGAACAAAAAGAAAAAAGAAAAGAAAAAGAATAGCTAAATGGGTCGGCCCAGCTTGGAGGACTTCAAGCGTTCGTTTGCAAAATGGAGTAACGGTCACGTGAAGCGTCGAATAGGATATGTCCCTTAAAAGCGTGTAGGGCATCTCCAATGCTGACCCACAAATTTGTTCATGCATACATTCACACACACAGATATGGAAGTCGGCCATCCACTGCTATCCGCATACGTCCGGCTCTGGTTATTTTTCAAGTTTGCACGTTCAAATAGCTGTCTATATAATCTATAATAGTTCAAATATTCAACCACAACAGTAGTTCCAATTAAAAAATGTTTAAATATTACACTCGAAAATTGTTGTCCCCTTTAACTGATTATCGGGGTTATATTCGAAAAATGTTGGGTAGAGGGTCCCGAGTCACCCTGGACATTCGGGTATTTCGGTTATATCTATTCGTATAGTTCGATTTATGGGTAATTCGGATAGTGAAAAATGGGAACCAAAATTTTTCTGCCAAAAAAAATATCCGGACCCAAATTACCCAAAATTTTGGTTTCGGTATTTGGGTACCCAAAAATCCAGAAATATTTGGAGCACACATCAGCTTTTGGTATGAATAATTTGGGTGGTATGGGTGTTTTGGGTAGTATGGGTAACATGAAAGTGTAATAATAACACAAATAATTTGGTTAGTATGAATAATTTGGGTATTATGGGTATTTCGGATTTTCCGAACTAAAACCTGAACCATAACCCAAAAAATGAATAGAGAGGAAATGAGAACCAAACCTAACCTGATACCCGAATTACCCTATAATTCGGATAATTCGGTTCGGTTCGGATTCGGTAGTGGATTAGGGTACCAAACGCCGAGGGTGAGTCCCGAGCTGTTGATTTTAGCTTGATGGTAATAGGACAAAGAGGGAGACATAGTTTTCCCCAGGTTTTGGGCTCTCTTGAAGAAGTAAAACCCTACGTCCTGCTTTTCTATTGTATCGATTGTGATGAAGTACAAAATAAATGATGATATAGCTCGAGATCGTGGATGAATGAATCTAATTTAAGCCTACATACTAAAAACCCTCGGGTTATATAGAGATCGAGGGTACCTAGGGTTACATATAGATTAGTTATATCTAGGGTAAAATTGTCACTGATTTGAACATGTCTTGAAGTGTGCGCCAAGTCTTCAAAGAATTCCATCTTGAGTACGCTAGGGACCATCATAGAATGACCCATTCTTTGGTTGTCTAGGGGTTCTCATCCCGGCCTCATAACAAGTAAACATTGGTGTGTGTGTGTGTGAAGGAACCTTGCGTTTGTTGGATACTCCCTAGCAATGACGTCACAAATTCTTTTGCTAGTTGTGAATGCGTTGGGATTTCCTGAAGAGGAAGGATGATATAGTATAGTAGCAGAAAGCATTTCCCTCTCTTAAGAATCAAGGCTTATCGAACCAATAGGAGACAGCCGCAACAAACGGTCAACAATACCTACCTACACACACACACAAATAAAAGGGTTTTTACATCTGTGCCCCTGGTTCCTTAGCTCTACCCATTCATCCCCGCGCTCTTAACTTTTGCTCAATTTTCCCCACTCCCTTGCCAGAAACCCTCAGAACTGGTCACAACGGACGTTGCCGTCGGGTCAAAGGCTTGACTATTAACTCTGACGAGTAGGGCCACGTTGGAATGTGTCGTTTGTTGGACCTGATTTTTTTAGACAAGCCCGTTGGACCTAACGAGTCGGGTCGGGTCGGACGGTGCCGTTGTTTGCCCGTTGGGTCGTGGTTAGACTGTTGGGCACTGGGCGCGCCACAACGACAGAAGCCTGTTATGCATGCATGAGATGTCCAGCTAGCCTGCTATGCATGCACGTAGCTAGCCTACGTGCATGCGCCGCTGCCCGCCGCCACGATGCGCTGACCGGCCTCTTTCTGCACACGAGCCGCCACACATGCTGACCGGCCTCTTTTTCATGCGAGCCGCCACAGACGCAGGGATGGTCTCTGCCGCTGGTTCGTCTCATCTCTCACGCATGTCTACTAGATGTAGAGCATTGTTTCACACTTTTCGATCCACTCGCATCTATTCAACGTGGCAATTAAAACCTCTTGGCAACTAAAGTGGCATATCGATCAACGCGGCTCGTTTGAACGTAGCAAATCCAAAGCATGGCCCGTGAGACTCCCCTTCCCTTCCCCTTTCCCTATTTAAACCACCCACCCCTCCACCTATTCTCCACACATCCATTTGAGCCGCCCATTCTCTTCTTCACCCAAACCCAGAGCACTCTCAAAGCGAGGCGAGGATGCAGTACAATGGCCCCACCTTCAAGCTCCCACCGACCGTGCCGGAGAGACAATATCTGTCCAGCATCGTCGTGGAGATGACGCTTCGCGTGTGGGTGTTCTCACGCAGGAGGGGTGCAAGGGAGTTTGCCGAGTGGTTCCTCGGTGCGGGCTTCGCCCACCTCCCGACGGGCTCACCGGTGATGTTCCGACTGGAGGAAGTGCGTCCAAACTCATACACTCGGCCGATAGGGCTCATCGTCAACATCACCAACAGATTTGATGCGTACTACCTCCTTGGCAAGGTGTTTTGGTGTGGATGTGAATTCATCGCATTCACAACCTACAACATCTTCACAAACTTTGACTGCATCTTCCCCACCCGCGACGGTATGCATAGCCTCCCCTACTACCTCGGCGAGGACGTCATGGAGGAGGAGCACTAAAGAGAAGGTTCAGTGAGGATGGTGGTGAAGGCCCGACAGGTCTCGTGAAGCTTGTCTTGCCCGTTAGGGATTTTTATATATTTTTATGTTATGTGTCGTTGGTTGCACCGAGAACTCTTTTATGCATCCTATGTTTGAGGGTTTATGTTTTATTTAAGAACTATGCTATATATGCTTGCTAATTTCTATGTTATGGATGTATGCTTGCTACTTGAGATATCGGTAGATGGATATGGTGCCGTAGCCGAGCCCTAGACATGCTCTCTAGATGGATATGGTGCCGTATCCGAGCCCTAGACATGCTCTCTAGATGGATATGGTGCCATAGCCGAGCCCTAGACATGCTCTCTAGATGGATATGGTGTCGTAGCCAAGCCCTAGACATGCTCTCTAGATGGATATGGTGGCTAATGGTGCCACCGGACTTTATTTTAGACATGGTTTCTGATGGATATCATGATCTAGATAATTAAATCTGACATGCTCTTAATAATAAATTTGCCATGTTCTACAAAAAAATCATGTATAAAACAAAAACAAAAAATCATGTATACAATATTTTTCTTGCAACAAAAACATGTTTATAATATCCGCATGTCAAAAAATCAAAGTGTTGTGCCGTAGGCTATATACAGAAGGAAATTGCCACGGTATGTACAACTAAATTTGACATGGGCAAGTTCAATGAAGAATTTGTCATGGTATCTACACTAAAAATGACATGAAAAGAGTTATTCTGAAGTTTGCCACGACAATTATCTGTACAAAAATGCCATGGGACAAAAGTTGTACTGCAAACAATAAATCGATTTACCATCATGTACAAAAAATAGGGGTCGAAAAACTGAGCCAGCGCATGCACTATTTTATAGGCCTCTTTTATCTTTGTGGGCCTTCGACACTCAACGCAATGCGACGGCCCAACCATAGCTTAGTTTCAATTTGGCCCATAGAACTATGCTTTTTTCCTTCTGCGGTCGGTGTTGTCTGACGAAACTGAAGAAACTGAAAGTGCACAAAACTGACGAAACAGACATGATCCACAAATTAAGCAATACAGAGCATAGAGCACATGATCCACAAATTTAAGCACATCCTAGAGCACATGATCCACAAATGTAAGCAAATCCCAAAGCACATGATCCACAAATTTAACCAAATCTTAGAGCACATTACACCATCCTAATAACATCTCTAACGAGTGATGACCAACAAGTAACCAAATCCTAGAGCAACTATACAAAAATAAAATCCTAAAGCTATCAGATTTGCTTGCTTGTTCAATTGAATCATGTGCTTCTAGTTCTTGTTCATCTTCTTTAATTCCCCTTTCAGATCTGCATCCCCAACTGTCAGAGCAGCACTTTCAGAGACGAAATTCATTGGTGTAGACGGCAGATTGAGCTCCCGAGTTGGGGCCCCATTGAATTGAATCCGCTTAACGTAGGCATCCATCCATTCAAAATGTGTGCATTTATTCACGATCTGAAACGATAACATGAACCCTAAATCCCAGATCCAAGGAAAAAGAATTAAAAGCAAATAGAAAATGAAATCAGTGAAAAATCATGAGATCTAACCTGTCCCTCTAGCTTGCTCTTGCATTTCACGAACTCGCGCCCATAGTTGCCATTCTTGACCTCCTTCGAAGTCAGCCGTATCAGTGGCGTGCTGCGTGGACAGACAGGACATGGCTCCATGGGAAGTGGACCATACTTGGTCCACCTAGGGCGGGAGGTTGAAGTGGAGCTCGACATATCGCCCAAAGTCATCGGAGAAGAAGAAGTAGAGGAGTGGCTCCTCTCGTCGCTGGAGAAGAAAAAGAAGAGGAGTGGCTCCTCTCGTCGCCACGGAATAAGTAGCAGAAGAAAGGGGAGGCAAGGGTGGGCGAGCACAACCAACAACTCTCGCGGATCGCCTCTCGCAGATCGCCCCACGATCCAATGATGCAGAGCCGTCCATGTGATCCAACAGCGCGGAGCCTGCACGTAGCTTGCCCACCAAATTCCTTTTAGAAGACCAGATCTGAAGGCTGTCGCTTGGCCTAGGGTATGATCGGACGGCTAACGTTCGAATCTAGGGTTAGGCGAAACCCCACGGGGTTTAGAGGGGTTTTGAGCTGGTCAACGGGGTTTTCAAGGCTTTGAATGAGCATAACTAATTTAGAAAAAATCAAAAAATATTAAACCTTCGCCGTTCGTCGTTTTATAAGACACAATAACGAAGAAAAATACTAAACTTGGTATATAGACATTTTCAAAAAAAACTAGTTGACACGATCGAGGTCAAATGAGCACCATTAATTTAAAAAAATCAAAAAATATAAAACCTACGCACAATGTTGTCTTATGTGACATGTTACCAACCAAAAATCATAAACCTGGTCTATGGCCATTTTCATGAAAAAATCTTCACACATATGAGCTATCACGTACAACATTTCATAGAGTTTAAGGAGAGGAGGTAGGGGTACCTTCTGTTTTCAAAAAAAAATTAAAAATCAAAAAAATCACCGAAGCTTTATGTCAATGTTAATAAGAAGGATCTGAACTTAGTTTTCCATTTTCATATTTTAAACGTGTTTTTAATAGTTTTTATATTAAAGCATATTTTTCAAAAGAAAATGTAAAAATATGAAGATTAATTCAAAAAATAGTGAGACTTCGAATCTACACTATATAGATTGAATAGTTGTTAATAAAAATATATTTGGCTCATTTAGAGTAGGTCCAAAAAAACTTGATTACAAATGGGGTTGTTTACCCTAGCTTGGGAGCTCATTTGGAGCACATTTCTCATGACTACAAGTATTGCCAGGCAAAAGGGATCGGATTGATCACCTAACGTTTATAATAGTTTAGCAAACTTTGCAACTCACACCACAGGGCAATGCACTTCAAGTGTTGGTTCAAATTTAAAGTTTACCTAAAATTCAAATTTTGCCTCGGTTTTTTATTCTACCTCAAATTTCACACCAAATTACAAATAGAATTATTACACCTTGCAGGTTTTCATAGTAGTTCAAATTTAAGACAGAATCCTTATTACAAATCCTTAAAGTTCAAAGTTTATGACTTGCATTCAAGTTCAAATTCAAATCTTTGCCTTGCTCCTTGTGTTTCGGGATGGGTTAACCGTCTTGCTCCTGGTTTCCCTAGCTGGGATATTTTGTGCTTTTGAAAGCTTTGTCTTGTTGTTTCTGATCTTCACTTCTGGTTGTGGCGGTTTTGTTGAGCTTTGACTGACCGAGCAAGTGATGACACACTATAAAGATTACATTGAATATGTCTCCAAAGATATCATTGTATTGAAGATCAATCAAAGAGATAGAGAGAGGAGAGAGAGATCAAGCTAGACATCTAGCTATTGCTATGGACCCATAAGTCAAGTGGGAACTACTCTTACATCATGGGGGAGGTAGCAAAGTTGGTGTAGACGACATCCATTATTGATTCCCCCTCTGGCAGAGTACCAGAAAAGGCCTCTGATTGGGATCATGGAAGAACAGAGGCTTACAACGGCGAAAAAATGTTCTAGATGCTCCCTCGAAGTTTCAGAGTATATGTGAATTTATAGGCCAAGAATTAGGGCGAAAGGAGACACAAGGGCCTAACAAGGAGGGAGGGCGCGCCTACCCCCCAAGGCGCGCCCTGTGCCCTTTGTCGGTGTCAAAACCGTCGGATCTTAGGTAGGGGGTCTTGAACTGTGAGACTAGAATCGACGGTAACAGGAGACGACTGGGACAAGGATTTACCCAGGTTCGGGCCCTCCTATGGAGGTAATGTTGGGGAACGTTGCATGGGAAACAAAAATTTTCCTACGCACACGAAGATCTATCCATGGTGATGAGCATCTACGAGAGGGAGTGTGGATCTACATACCCTTGTAGATTGCTAAGCGGGAAGCGTTAAGAAATGCGGTTGGTGTAGTCGAACGTCTTCGCGATCCAAATCGCCGTGCGTCCCGCGATCCAATCACGATCCGTCCCGTGATCCAATCACGATCCATCCCACGATCCGATCACGATCCGTCCCACGAAGTTGATCACGATCCGTCTCACGAACTTGATCACGATCCTTCCGATCTAGCACCGAACGGATGACACCTCCGCCTTCAGCACACGTACAGCTTGATGACGATCTCCACCGTCTTGATCCAGCAAGAAGGAGTGGAGAGGAAGAAGAGTTCTCCGGCAGCCTGACGGTGCTCCGGCGATGGTGGTGGAGCAATTCCGGCAGGGCTTCGCCTAAGCATGCAGAAAACCGATCTAGAGGAGAAACTATGCACTGGAGGAACGGGTAGCACGTGGCTGAAAATCTAGTGCAAAAACCCTCAATACCACCAGTATATATAGGAGGAGAGGAGGAGAGGAGGCAGCTTGGCCTCCAAGCCTCCTAGGATTCAGCCGAACTAGGAGAGAAGGAGTCCACCTCCTCCACTCCTAATAGGATTAGGATTCATTTTTTTTCCTTTTTTCCTTTTTCCACCTTTTTCCTTTTGGGTTTTCTTCTCCAGCTACATGGGCCTTGTGTGGGAGTTTCCACCAGCCCACTAAGGTCTAATATTCACTCTCCCACATCCCATGAAGCCTCTTGGGTCGAAATACCCCTCCCGTAGGTCTCCCGGTACACTACCGGCACTCCCGGTACACTACTGATAAGCCCGAAACTTTTCCGGCGACCAAAACAGGACTTCCTATATATGAATCTTTACCTCCGGACCATTCCGGAGCTCCTTGTGACGTCCAGGATCTCATCCGGGACTCCGAACAAACTTCGGTCACCACCATACATAACTCTATACTACCGAAACGTCACCAAACCTTAAGTATGCAGACCCTGCGGGTTCGAGAACTATGTAGACATGACCGAGACACCTCTACGGTCAATAACCAATGGCAGGACCTGGATGTCCACATTGGTTCCTACATATTCTACGAAGATCTTTATCGGTCGAACCTCTATGTCAAGGATTCAGTTAATCCCGTATGATGTTCCCTTTGTTCTTCGGTATGTTACTTGCCCGAGATTTGATCGTCGGTATCTCCATACCTAGTTCAACCTCGTTACTGGCAAGTCTCTTTACTTGTTCCGTAATACAAGATCCGTGACCAACACTTAGTCACATTGCTTGCAAGGCTTATTGTGATGTTGTATTACCGAGTGGGCCCTGAGATACCTCTCCGTCACACGGAGTAACAAATCCCAGTCTTGATCCATGCCAACTCAACAGACACCCTTGGAGACACCTGTAGAGCACCTTTATAGTAACCCAGTTACATTGCGACGCTTGATACACACAAGGTACTCCTCTGATATCTGTGAGTTGCAGGATCTCATGGTCATAGGAACATATACTTGACATGCAGAAAACAGTAGCAATAAACTGACACGATCATAAGCTACGTTTGTAGTTTGGGTCTTGTCCATCACATCATTCTCCTAATGATGGGATCCCGTTATCAAATGACATGTCATGTCCATGGCTAGGAAACCTTAACCATCTTTCAATCAACGAGCTAGTTCACTAGAGGCATACTAGGGACATTGTGTTTGTCTATGTACCCACACATGTATCCATGTTTCCAATTAATACAATTATAGCATGGATAATAAATGATTATCATGAACAAGGAAATACAATAATAAACACTTTATTTATTGCCTCTAGGGCATATTTCCAACAGTCTCCCACTTGCACTAGAGTCAATAATCTAGTTCACATCACTATGTGATTTACATTGTAATGAATCGAACACCCATGCAGTTTTGGTGTTGATCATGTTTAGCCCTTGGAAGAGGTTTAGTCAACAGATCTGCAACATTCAGATTTGTGTGCACTTTGCAAATATTTATGTCTTTCTCCAAGATGTAATCGCGGATGGAGTTGAAGCGTCACTTTATGTGTCTGGTCCTCTTGTGAAACCTTGGTTCCTTGGCCAGAGCAATGGCACGAGTGTTGTCACAGAACAGGTTCATTGGATTCAGTGCACTAGGCACTACTCCAAGATCTGTCATGAACTGCTTCATCCAGACACCTTCCTTTGCCGCCTCCGAGGTTGCAAACTTTGTCAGCATTCTCTGGATCGACAAAACCTTTTGGTTGCATAATATACAACTCTTCCTCAAGGAAACTGTTGAGGAACGCTGTTTTTACATCCATCTACCAAATTTCATAGTCGAAATAGGCAGCTATTGCTAATATGATTCTGACAGACTTAAGCATCACTACGGGTGAGAAAGTCTCATCGTAGTCAACTCCTTGAACTTGTGAAAAACCCTTTGCCACAAGTCGAGCTTTATAGACGGTGACATTACCGTTCGCGTCTGTTTTCTTCTTAAAGATCCATTTGTTCTGAATGGCCTTTCGCCCTTCAGGTAATACTTCCAACGTCCATACTTTGTTTTCATACATGGATCCCATCTCGGATTTCATGGCCTCTAACCATTTTTCGGAAGCCGGGCCCATCACTGCTCCTTCATAGCTCGTAGGTTCATTGTTGTCCAACAACATGACCTCCAAGACAGGGTTGCCATACCACTCAGGGGTAGTACGCGGCCTTGTCGACCTACGAGGTTCAATAGCTGCTTGATCTGTAGCTTCATGATCATCATCATTAACTTCCTCTTCTACCGTTGTAGGTTCCACAGAAACATCTTTCTGCGCTGCGCTACTTTCTGGTTGAAGTAAAGGTTCAATAACCTCATCAAGCTCTATTTTCCTCCCACTCAATTCTTTCGAGAGAAACTCTTTCTCAAGAAATGTTCCGTTTTTAGCGACAAACACTTTGCCTTCGGATCTAAGATAGAAGGTATACCCGACTGTCTGTTTTGGGTATCCTATGAAGACACATTTCTCCGCTTTGGGTTCTAGCTTTTCAGGCTGAAGCTTTTTGACATAAGCATCACATCCCCAAACTTTAAGAAACGACAATTTTGGCTTCTTGCCAAACCATAGTTCATATGGCGTCGTCTCAACGGATTTTGATGGTGCCCTATTTAAAGTGAATGCAGTTGTCTCTAATGCATAACCCCAAAACGATAGTGGCAAATCAGCAAGAGACATCATAGAACGGACCATATCTAATAAGGTTCGATTACGACGTTTGGATACACCATTACGCTGTGGTGTTCCGGGCGGTGTCAACTGTGAAACAATTCCACACTGTCTTAAGTGACTGCCAAACTCATAACTCAGATATTCACCTCCTCGATCAGATCGCAGGAACTTAATCTTCTTGTTACGATGATTCTCAACTTCACTCTGAAATTGCTTGAACTTTTCAAACGTTTCAGACTTGTGTTTCATTAAGTAAATATACCCATATCTACTTAAGTCATCAGTGAAGGTGAGAAAATAACAATATCCACCACGCACTGTAACATTCATTGGACTGCACACATCAGTGTGTATGATTTCCAATAAGTCACTCGCCCGTTCCATTGTTCCAGAGAACGACGTTTTAGTCATCTTGCCCATGAGGCATGGTTCACATGTGTCAAGTGATTCAAAATCAAGTGACTCCAAAAGTCCATCAGCATGGAACTTCCTCATGCATTTTACACCAATATGACCTAAATGGCAGTGCCACAAGAAAGTGGTACTATCATTATCAATTCTACATCTTTTGGCATCAATGTTATGAACATGTGTGTCATCACTATCAAGATTCAATATGAATAAACCCCTAACATTGGGTGCATGACCATAAAAGATATTACTCATATAAATAGAACAACCTTTATTCTCTGATTTAAATGAGTAACCATCTCGCAATAAACAAGATCTATATATAATGTTCATGCTTAACGCAGGCACTAAATAACAATTATTCAGGTTCATCACTAATCCCGATGGTAATCAAAGAGAGAGTGTGCCGACAGCGATCACATCAACCTTGGAACCATTTCCCACGCGCATCATCACTTCGTCCTTTGCCAGCCTTCATTTATTCCGTAGTTCCTGCTTTGAGTTGCAAATGTGAGCAACCGAACCGGTATCAAATACCCAGGCACTACTATGAGAGCTAGTAAGGTACACATCAATAATATGTATATCATATATACCTTGTTTGTTGTTGGCTGCCTTCTTGTCAGCCAGGTACTTGGGGCAGTTCCGCTTCCAGTGACTAGTTCCTTTGCAATGAAAGCACTCAGTTTCTGGCTTGGGTCCATGCTTGGGCTTCTTTGCAGGAGTAGCAACTGCTTTGCCATCCTTCTTGGTTTTACCCTTCTTGCCCTTGCCCTTGACTTTACCATTTTTCTTGAAACTAGTGGTTCTATTGATCATCAACACTTGATGTTCTTTCTGGATTTCAGACTCAGCGACTTTTAGCATCGCAAACAGCTCGGCGACTGACTTGTTCATCCCGTGCATGTTATAGTTCATCACAAAGCTCTTGTAACTAGGTGGCAGTGATTGAAGAACTCTGTCAGTGATCGCCTCTGGCGGAAGGGCAATTCCCAACTCCGCTAGACGAGTTGAATACCCAGACATTCTGAGTATATGTTCACTGATAGACCTGTTCTCCTCCATCTTGCAAGCATGGAACTTATCGGAGGTTTCATACCTCTCGATCCGGGCGTTCTTCTGAAAGATAAACTTCAACTCCTGGAACATCTCATATGCTCCATGACATTCAAAACGTCTTTGAAGTCCCGGTTCTAAGCCATACAATATTGCACACTGAACTATTGAGTAATCTCCAGTACATGCCTCTCAAGCGTTCTTAACATCTTCGGAGGTCATGTCTTCTGGTTGGTCACCAAGCGGTGCATCAAGGACATATGATTTCTGGGAAGCCATGAGGATAATCCTCAGATTACGGGCCTAGTCAACAAAGTTACTTCCATCATATTTCAGTTTAGCTTTATCTAGGAACGCATTAAAATTCAGGGGTGCTACGGCGCGAGCCATTGATCTACAACATAAATATGCAAAGTTCACTTAGACTATTGTTCAAGATAATGAGTTTAGTTAATCAAATTACTAAAGCTCCCACTCAAATTGAAATCCCTCAGGTCAGCTGAGTGTCACATGATCCAAATCCACCAACTCAAGTCCGATCATCACGTGAGTTGAGGTGGCTTCAATGGTGAACATCATTATGTTGATCATATCTACTATATGACTCATGTTCGACCTTTCGGTCTCTTCTGTTCCGAGGCCATGTCTGTACATGCTAGGCTTGTCAAGTTTAACCCGAGTGTTCTGCACGTGCAACACTGGCTTGCACCCGTTGTATGTGAACGTAGAGTCTATCACACCCGATCATCACGTGGTG
Organism: Hordeum marinum; assembly: GCA_022496015.1. Lineage (NCBI taxonomy): Eukaryota > Viridiplantae > Streptophyta > Magnoliopsida > Poales > Poaceae > Hordeum > Hordeum marinum. The sequence continues at coordinate 420,600,992 of CM039675.1, forward strand.
TCTCAACACGACGAACTTTCGCAACGGTGCACACTCGGGGAGAACACAATTTTATCTTGAAATTTAAGTGAGGGATCACCTTATAATGCTACCGTCGTACTAAGCATAACAAGGTGCATAAAAGGATTAACATCACATGCAATTCATAAGTTACATGATATGGCCATGAACTTGTGCTTTAGATATCCATCTTGAAAGCACCGGCATGATCTTCATCATCACCGGCAAGACACCATGATCTCCATCATCTTGATCTCCATCAATGTGTCGCCATCGAGGTTGTCACGCCTGCTTGGTTCTACTACTATTGCTACCGTTTAGCGATAAAGTAAAACATTACATAGCGCTTAATGATTGACACACAGGTCATACAATAATTAAAGACAACCCTATGGCTCCTGTCGGTTGTCGTACTCATCGACATGCAAGTCGTGAAATTCTATACATCACATGATCATCTCATACATCACATATATCACATCATGTAATTGGCCATATCACATCACAACATACCTTGCAAAAACAAGTTAGACGTCCTCTAATTGTTGTTGCATGTTTTACATGGCTGCTATGGGTTTCTAGCAAGAACGATTCTCACCTACGCATAAACCACAATGGTGATACATAATTTGCTTTTCAACCTTCTCAAGGACCGCCTTTGTCGAATCCGATCCAACTAAAGTGAGAGAAACTGCCACCCGCAAGCCATCTAGGCAACAAGTTGCGTCGAGGGAACCGGTCTCTCATAAGCGTACGAGTAATGTTGGTCCGAGCCACTTCATCTCACAATACCGCTGAACCAAAATCCGACCAAGGGAGAAAGCAATCTAAGCATCAACGCCCACAAACCTTTTGTGTTCTACTCGAGATCTCATCTACACATAGACCTAGCTCTGATACCACTGTTGGGGAACGTTGCATGAGAAACAAAAAATTTCCTACGCACATGAAGATCTATCCATGGTGACGAGCATCTACGAGAGGGAGTGTGGATCTACATACCCTTGTAGATCGCTAAGCGGGAAGCGTTAAGAAACGCGATTGGTGTAGTCGAACGTCTTCGCGATCCAAAGCGCCGTGTGTCCCGCGATCCAATCACGATCCGTCCCGCGATCCAATCACGATCCGTCCCACGAACTTGATCACGATCCTTCTGATCTAGCACCGAACGGACGGCACCTCCGCGTTCAGCACACGTACAGCTTGATGACGATCTCCACCGTCTTGATCCAGCAAGAAGGAGTGGAGAGGAATAAGAGTTCTCCGGCAGCCTGACGGCGCTCCGGCGATGGTGGTGGAGCAATTCCGGCAGGGCTTCGCCTAAGCACTGCAGAAAACCGATCTAAAGGAGAAACTATGCACTGGAGGAACGGGTAGCACGTGGCTGAAAATCTAGTGCAAAAACCCTCAATACCACCAGTATATATAGGAGGAGAGGATGAGAGGAGGCAGCTTGGCCTCCAAGCCTCCTAGGCTTCGGCCGAACTAGGAGAGGAGGAGTCCACCTCCTCCACTCCTAGTAGGATTAGGATTCATCCTTTTTTTCCTTTTTGCCTTTTTCCACCTTTTTCCTTTTGGGTTTTCTTCTCCAGCTACATGGGCCTTGTGTGGGAGTTTCCACCAGCCCACTAAGGGCTAATATTCACTCTCCCACAGCCCATGAAGCCTCTTGGGTCGAAATACCCCTCCCGGAGGTCTCCCGGTACACTACTGGCACTCCCGGTACACTACCGATAAACCCGGAACTTTTCCGATGACCAAAACAGGACTTCCTATATATGAATATTTACCTCTAGACCATTCTGGAGCTCCTCGTGATGTCCAGGATCTCATCCGGGACTCCGAACAAACTTCAGTCACCACCATACATAACTCTATACTACCGAAACGTCACCAAACCTTAAGTGTGCAGACCCTGCGGGTTCAAGAACTATGTAGACATGACCGAGACACCTCTACGGTCAATAACCAATGGCGGGACCTGGATGTCCACATTGGTTCCTACATATTCTACGAAGATCTTGATCGGTCGAACCTCTATGTCAAGGATTCAGTTAATCCCGTATGATGTTCCCTTTGTTCTTCGGTATGTTACTTGCCCGAGATTTGATCGTCGGTATCTCCATACCTAGTTCAACCTCGTTACTGGCAAGTCTCTTTACTCGTTCCGTAATACAAGATCCCATGACCAACACTTAGTCACATTGCTTGCAAGGCTTATTGTGATGTTGCATTACCGAGTGGGCCCTGAGATACCTCTCCGTCACATGGAGTAACAAATTCCGGTCTTGATCCATGCGAACTCAACAGACACCCTCGGAGACACCTGTAGAGCACCTTTATAGTCACCCAGTTACGTTGTGACGTTTGATACACACAAGGTACTCCTCCGATATCTGTGAGTTGCATGATCTCATGGTCATAGGAACATATACTTGACATGCAGAAAACAGTAGCAATAAACTGACACGATCATAAGCTACGTTTGTAGTTTGGGTCTTGTCCATCACATCATTCTCCTAATGATGGGATCCCGTTATCAAATGACATGTCATGTCCATGGCAAGGAAACCTTAACCATCTTTCAATCAACGAGCTAGTTCACTAGAGGCATACTAGGGACATTGTGTTTGTCTATGTACCCACACATGTATCCATGTTTCCAGTTAATACAATTATAGCATGGATAATAAACGATTATCCTGAACAAGGAAGTACAATAATAAACACTTTATTTATTGCCTCTAGGGCATATTTCCAACAGGTAATACCCTACGTCCTGCTTGGTTGTATTGATGATATGGGGGGTTACAGAGTTGATGTACCTCGAGATCGAATAGCTAACCCTAGATGAGTTGTTCTCTATCTATACCCTAAAACCCTCCGTCTTATATAGGTGCTAGGGATGCCTAGGGTTTACACATAGTCGGTTACATCGAAGAGATAAACATGCCTATTTACTACATCAAACATGGAGCGCAAGCCGTGTTTCGTGAAGCTTCCATCCTAGAGACTGGGCCTTCAAATCTTCCAATGTTCGGTAAGTAATGCTCATAGTCCGGCCCATAATAATAGGTTGGCTATCCGAGGACCCCCTAATCCAGGACTCCCTCAGTAGCCCTCGAACTTGCCTCCAACGCCAAGGGTCTTCAGCTCCAATCGCTTCGCGAACAAAGTCTTCGGCTTGCGAGGTGAGTTCCTTCCTATAGAACCATAGTTCAGCCTCCGATGACAAGTAGTTTCCCGCATAGCGGCACATCCGAATACTGCAAATAAATCGGCCTTGAAGGCCAAACGCTAGGGGAAAACAACGCTCCTCTGACGACCACTCCGATGAAAGGCTACGACCCACCACGACCGCTAGGCTAGTTTCATAGACTCGATGCATGGTTCGAGGCCATTTTAATCATCATGATCTATCAATATACAGATCGTGTCCCGTTTACACGAGATATACTTAATAACATGCATGATTGGATCGCATGCCTCGGGAAGTGGAGGGATTCATAGCGCAGCAAGGGGAGTCTAAATCAGTAGACCTCATAAAAAGAGGAAGAAAACCCCAGAGGCTTTTCACGCTCTCCATTCGACTTCTCCGCCTCCCATTCCCTTGCGCCTCTGAAGCACAAATCTAAGTTTCTTGGACCCCTCCTCCAAGCTCATCAATGGCGGGCTCCAATGGCCAATGGGAAGCTTCCACGGTCACCGACCGGGACATTCTCGACCTCAAGAAGGCCGGCTACCTCCCCGCCAACATCCCTCACTGTGCAGCAGAGGAGGGCCAAGTGATCCCCACCCCTCGACCAGCCGAAAGGGTGGTGTTCATCCCCCACTTCATCTAGGGGCTGAGCTTTTTTCTCCACCCCTTCATTAGGGGGCTGATGTTCTTCTATGGCCTTGACTTCCACAACCTCCTGCCGAACTCCAGCATGCACATCTCGGCGTTCATCCTCGTCTTTGAGGCCTTCTTGCGCATTGAGACACACTTTGGGCTCTGGCTGCAGGTGTTCAACACCAAGCCCAAGTGCGTCGGCGGCAAGCACACAGATTGCGGCCGGACCATCATCAGCAAGCTCACCTGCGTCGGATGGCTGTCGGGCACTCTCATCGACACCATCAAGGGATGGAAAAAGGAGTGGTTCTATGTCACCAAACCACAAGAAGAGGGTCAGCACCCCGCCACCGCATTCAGATCCAGTCCCCCCACCAGACTGGCTTCATGGCTCTAAAAGGGTCTTGTTTGGGGACCGGGCAAGGAGGTGACCGGCCTATAGAAGCGCATCTGCTCCATGGTCGAGGAGGGCACCAAGTTGATCGATGTGGTCCAGGTGATGCTCCGAAGACGCATCCTCCCCTACCAGCGCCGGGACACCCCCCCTGTGGGCTAGCGGGAACCTCTTCCGTACTACGCGGGAGAAGTTATGGAAGGCGCTCTTCAAATCAATGAAGAGTTGGCCATCCTAGGAGGAGGACAGGGGTCTACATGCCGCCAAGCCTGATTCCGAGGTACGATATACCCTAGCTTGGTCGGCTTTATTACATAGAAGATTCATAACCCCTTACCCGATCTGTCTTTATAGAGATTGCTGAAGAAAGTCGTCAACTTTAACAGTCCGGCACCTCAGCCTGAAGACGACAGGACCAAGCTGTTAGCCAAAATGCTCGTGGTAAAGCCTTACAAGGCTCCCACGAAGAAAGAGAATAAGAAGAAACTAGGCCATGCTGGCATCCGCATCAGGAACTAGCCTGATGCCGCATCTGAGGATACCACCGCCTCCTCAAATCAGGAGGAGGCTGAGTAGGAGAAAGAGGAAGAAGAGGAGGAGGAGGCAAAGGTCGAGGGCGAGGGGGAGGCTATTCCCCCCGTGCCAAGAACAGAGCGGCGTCTTCAGACGCCCCGGAGCAGGTCGCTTCTCCTGCCCACAAGAGGGCGCGGCAGACACAGGTGGTTCTGTCCGACGATAGTTCGGCCTCATGCACCGCGTCCGAAGACCCTGAGGAGGTTCCAAGAAGGAGCCTACGGGTCAATCCCCCCATCCAGGTTAGGATCAGAAGACCCTCCTATTCATTATGAATAGATTTAGAGTTTGGTAATACGCAAGCTATTAACCTTGCAGCCCCCCACGCGTTATCCCCACCGAGGTGATATCGGACGGGGAGACCCCGCCCGCCGAACTGGCGAAGAGCGGCGATGCCTCGCATCCCACCACTCGAGGCGCCATGAAGGACGTCCTGGAGGTGTCGTCCCAGCCCACTTCTATGGAGGGGGACACCGGTGGCCAGGGAGATGGCACCATGGCCGAGGCTAACACCTCGGCCACTGAAGACCGGGGGGTAACACCCAGCCCGGATACCGAGGAGGCCGGACGAGCGGGCACTCAGTCCCCTCCAAGAACATCTCCGAAGCGCACTATGCCTCTGGAGGCACCGGTCCAATCCCCAGTGGGTGATCGGGGAATCCGATCATCACCGGCACCACCGACCAATAGGTGGTAGTCCATGGAGGAGGCTCTATCGAGCGCCTCCATCCCCGAGAATCACCGCACCCTTATGGGTGCGGTACTATAGAGTCCAGTCCATTGACAATGGACTGAAGGAGGCCTTCAAAGGTCTCCTTGCGGGTTTTCAAGTAAGTCACCCGATGTGTTTATTTTGCAAAGATTTTATTTATTCGCATTATATACATGGCAGCCTCCAAACCCTAGGTGAGGTGAAAAAGCTCACCTAGGGATCACATCTAAATTCCATACCGAACTAGAAGCACTTTAAGTGTCCGGCATATGAGAATAACTCGACATGTGAGCGGATTGTCTATAGTTCGGGAATTGAGAGCCCATGCGATGTATTAACTGTGTGTGATGCAGGCTCCGTCATTGGTGGCGGCCATAAATGGCGTCGAGCTAGAACAGCTGAATCGGAAGCTGAAGCGCTCCGAAGACGAAGTTGAGGCCCTTAACCGAAGGCTCGGCGAGACTCAAGGTATGTCAAAACAAAATCCGAATGCCCTTGTCTGAATTCTATAGTTCAAATACTGTCAGTCCAGCTTCTTTACATTGAATACTACACGCTCAGCCTCGGCGAAGGAGGTGGAGAGGCTCAAGGTCGAGCTCCAGCGCACGAAGGACGAGACGTCCGCCAAGGGGGCAACTGCTAAGGAAACGGCTGTCGCCCTTTCCGCCATGCGGGCCACTAGTGGCAAGCGTGAAGCTCGTGTGGCAGAGGTCCAACAGGAGCTCAAGGATGCCAACGAAAGATGCGAGGCCTTGGAGCAGAAGATCAAGGCGAGCTCGGCCGACCTGTCCACTATGAAAACCCAACTCCAGAAGGAGCGGATGGACCAACGGTTCTACGAGGAGCAAGTGTGCCAGGCCAAGGAAATAGCAGATGGTAAGCCGTACTCACTAAAGTGCGTATTCGGGGATAGCGGATTCGCATTGCTTACCTGGGTGTGGCGATCCTCAGGCGGATCCTTTGATGTCCAGAAGAGTGTGGCAGACGCCAATGAGATGTTCGCCTCGCAGGGAGAAGGAGATGAAGCTCGGCTGTTCTGGGCACAGTTCAGAGCCCCTGAGTGCCCTCCTCTTCTGGTGGTGTAGCTGAAACAACTGATGGAGCTGCACCAGATGGCGGAGCCAACCATGAAGGACCTCTGCATTTGCTTATGGCCCAGCGAGCCACTACCAGGCAGCTACTTTGGCCTGGTGTAGAGGTCGATCGCTGCTACGCCCCGCCTCGACACCGTCAAGCGCTCCTTGTACATCGAAGGAGTACGGATGGCCCTTGACAAGGCCAAAGTGCACTGGCTGGGACTAAATCCGATGAAGGTGGCCACCGACCCGCCTCCACCCGGTAAGGAGCATCGATGCCCCGAGCTATACTTTGATGGAGTGATGGAGAGTGCTTGGGTGATAGCGTCAGTGTTCGGGTGATAAAATATTTGAATGAGCTTGTAACGTGTCCGAAGACTTGCGTTAACTTTTAATTATATCAACATTTGTTCTTATATGGTTTTGTATTCCATTATAACTCCTTTGTGTCTGTTTAATACTAAAAGATGCAAGTCGTCGGCTTCAGCCCCCACGTAGATACTACATGGGGTGTCTATGCCAATGCACTATGTGCCTTAGCCATCTTATCATAACCCGAAGGCGGTACAATGCACCAGACTAGGCAATCAGACTATACTGCTTTATTTCTTTCACATAGCCATAGGGGCACGAAAAGGACTACAGAAAGCGTACGATTAGCCACCAAGGTGTTATGATGTTCGGACGAACCGTGGCCAAAGCCGGTATCACAATGTCTGCACAAAAGGCAAGTTCCTCATGTAACACGGAATAACCGCTTACGAGGATTGACATATAACACTTCTAACTCGGGGTTAACAGATCGGATCGCGCATACTATGACATTCTGTTTTCGGCTTTCTCCCCTGAGGTGCTTGACTAGACTATCCGGAAGCACAATTGCAGGGGTGCTCCCTTTGCCCTTTTAGCCAAACGAGCGGAACATAAATAGGAAAGCACAGGATCCGGGCAACCCAACTTATTGCCCAAAGACACAGTTCGGAACTGGTGCATATAAAGCGAATGCCAAGACGCCGAAGACATGATAGATGAGGCAATTTGTGTTTGAACTCGAGCCCTGGGGTATTAGCCGGTTACCTCGCGTCATACCGAACAGGTTCACGAGAAGAGGGAGAAAAGAGAAAAAATATGCACCAAAAAAAGGACAGATGAGGCAAACTTGCGCCATGCAATTTTGTATTTTCTCAACAACTCTTATAACTCGGATTATCAAAGCAACTGTTTACAGGCATGTGAAAGAAAATAACAGATAAAAATATACAGGAGTTGTTGTACCAAGGGTCTTCGATTGGTAACCTGACGTCCTTGGTATGCCTCCTTGCTAGTTGACTCTTGCTCTTAGATGCACCTTGATGGGTGTTAGTGTCCAGCGACCGGATTTTGCTAACGAAATCTTGAGATGCCACTGAATTGTACATGAGCTTTATGCCATAGGCAGGCTCTTTTAGGAGCGCCAACATTTTGTCCGAAGGTGTGTTGATGGTAGTAGTTCGGGATAGTCAAACATCCATCTTTATTTCCCCACCGCTACCCATGGAATCTTAAGTGTGAAGTTGTGCCTCCTCAGCACATACTTTGTTTGTCTTGAGGTTGTGAAGTGGGGGTGAGTCCCTATAGAGGGGAGGGGGAAGGATCTGAGTTGTCAGTCTGAAGACGAACTCGCTTCCCAGCCTTTTGTGCCTTTATGGCGGATGTTGGAACTTGTCGATATTCATTGTAGCTAAATTCGACCACTAGGGCCAATGCATGTTCCTCAGTTCTAAGGGAGCGCTCTGTATTGCCGTTGACAGTAATGACCCCCTTAGGGCCCGACATCTTGAGCTTGAGGTATGTGTAGTGTGGGACCGCGGTGAAACAAGCGGACGATGTCCGACCAAGCAGTGCGTGATAGCCGTTGTGGAAGGGCACAATGTCGAAGATAAAATCTTCCCTGTGAAAGTTATCGGGCGAGCCAAACATAACTTCGAGAGTTACAAAGCCCGTACATCGGACCTCAGCGCTTGGGATCACTCCTTTGAAGGTAGTGCTGCTGGGTTTGATCCTTGACGGATCTATGCCCATCTTTTTCACCGTATCTGAGTAAATCAGGTTGAGGCTACTTCCACCGTCCATTAGGACTTTTGTGAGGTGATACCCATCTATAATGGGGTCTAGGATGAGGGCCGCTGAACCCCCATGGCGTATACTAGTCGGATGATCACGCCGATCAAAACTGATCGGGTATGCCGACCATGGGTTGTACTTCGGGGCTATGGGTTCCACAATGTAGACCTCCCGAAGGGCGCGCTTCCTCTACTTCTTTGGTATATGGGTGGCGTATATCATGTTCACCATTTTGACTTCGAGAGGGAATTTCTTCTGTATGCCACCAATTGGACCCCGAGGTTGATCCTTGTCTTTGCTGCGAGAGCTTTTGCCTTGGTCCTCGGGTGGTATCTTGCCGGCCTGTTTGAACACCCAACAGTTGTGGTGTGTGTGGTTGGCGGGCTTTTCTGAAGTCCCATGGATTTGGCAAGGCCTTTCCATGATCTTCTCGAGCTGACTAGGTCCACCGTGATTGCCTTTAGGAGGCTTCTTTCGCTGCCCAGGTTGGGAGTTGCGGAATCCGGCGTTTACAGCCATATCGTTGGCATCGCTATTTATTGTTCTGGCGCTTATTCTTATTGTGCTTTGGTTTTAAGTTGCCATCCGGAGCTTCAGGTGCTACGGGATCTTCGTAATTGTGGTTGCTTCTTGCCAGCCAATTGTCTTTGCCCGCGCAAAAATGGGTCATGAGGGAGGTGAGGGCGGACATGGTCCGAGGCTTGTCCTGACCTAGTTGGCGGGCCAACCATTCATCCCGAATATTGTGCCGGAAGAAGGCTATGGCTTCAGCATCCGGACAGTCGACGATTTGGTTCTTCTTAGTCAAGAACCGATTCCAGAATTGCCGAGCATACTTGCCGGGCTTGTGGACGACGTTGCTGAGATTGGAAGACTCCGGCGAGTGGACATAGGTTCCCTGGAAGTTAGATCGGAACACATCTTCCAGGTTTACCCAGCATCCAATGGAGTTTTTGGGGAGGCTGTTTAACTAGTGCCGAGCTGGCCCCTTAAGCTCAAGGGGGAGGTATTTGATGGCATGGAGATTGTCTCCTCATGCCATGTGGATATGGAGGAGGAAGTCCTCGATCCATACGGTTGGGTCAGTGGTCCCATCATACTATTCTATATTCAGAGGTCTAGACCCTTCGGGGAACTGATGCCGCATTACCTCATCTGTGAAGCATAGTGGGTGAGTGGCGCCTCTGACCCGTGCTATGTCGCACCTGTATTCAGCGTCTGTATGGGGCCGGTTGCGTTCCTGGACTCTGTTGTTTTGGTCGAACCATGGTATGTATCTGCCCCGTCTATCGGGCGAGTACTCTCTGGATCCATAGATGGATCTTGTGCGGCCTACCTTGTGATCCAGGTCATCTCACAGGTCGAACCTGTCATTGGGCTCTAATGGCTCCTTACCCCGTCTTCGGGGCACTGTCGGTATATAACCGGTGTCGTCAGCCGTCCTATCCTGACCACGAGGGGGGCGGTCTGGCTTGTCGTATGGAGTACGGTTTGGAGACGAAGTACCAGTGAGTTCATCATTGAACTGCGGTAGCAGCCTCCTCCGAGGTAGCTTTTGGGCTGGTTTGACGGACCGGCGCCGTATACTTCCTCGGCTGAGAGGACTTTCGTCCATCGATCATTGAGGTCATCATGTTCGGCTTTGAGTTGCCGTTCTTTGGCCTTTAGGCTGCGAGATGTTGCTATGAGTTGTTGCCTGATTTCTTCCTGATCCTCAAGGTTATCAAGGATGTACAAGTCATCGGCTTCTGGTATATCCTCCTCCTCGACAGGGGGAAGGTAATCATCACCCTCAGAGTCGTTGATGTTATCGGGTTTGTTTTGGTCCTCAGGCCCCTCCAGACCCTCTAATGGGTGCTCGGGGATATCGGGATAGCCATGATTAGCGGGGGCATTACCGTCCCCATTGCTGATAATAGCTCTCCTTCCCTTTTTGCTTTTGGACCGCTTATGTGATTTCCGGCGCCTTGATGGCGCATCGCCCGATTTGTCGCCATCGTTGTGAGGCGTGTTGTCTCCATTGGTGGCGGGAGTATCCCCCATGTAGACTTCGTATGAAGAAGTGGCGGCTCAACTCCCAGTGTTAACGGAGGTGGGAGCACAATCCTCCTCATCCATGTATTCTGCCTCCTCGGAGGCATAGTCCAGCATGTCGGTTAAATCCTCAACACTGGCTATCAAGTGGGTGGTGGGTGGGTCGAAAAATCCGTCCTGGCCCGCGCCATAACCGAACCGAGTGTAGATCGGGGGTGGATCGTCGGTGATCTTCATCAACAAAAATTGATCCAGGGCCTCGTCAACCGCTGAGAGCCCGATCAGATACAGCTATTCGGAACTCGTGGAGTTAATCTTCACGACGTCCAGACATGGGAAGTGTTCGGCAAGAACACATGTTTGCTCATATGACTTAATGGCTGGACCGGGATAAGAGACTGGCTCATCGCCATGGGCGACCCCATTGGCATGTTTGAAGAAGGGGCTTGAGGTTAAAGCCTCAGCATCCTCGAGGGCTACATGCGAAGCTGCGAGACCGATTAATGGCAAGTCACCCCGAGAGTCGACGGAGAACTCTAAGTCTCCAAATCTGACCTCTCGATTAGGGGCGAAGTTCTCAACGTGGCCTAGACAGCCAGTGGAATCAGCGTGCAGCAAAATACTGCCGAAGGTGAAGATCTATGCAGGGACAAAAATGTCCATGTTGCGGACCTCTTCATTGATGACAAGGCGAGGCATCGATTACATCTCACTCATAGAGGAACTCTCAATGAAAGCACCAATGTCGGTGCCAAAACCGGCGGATCTTGGGTAGGGGCCCCGAACCGTGAGACTAGAATCGACGGTAACATGAGACGAAGGGGACAAGGATTTACCTAGGTTCGGGCCCTCCTATGGAGGTAATACCCTACGTCCTTCTTGGTTGTATTGATGATATGGGGGTTACAGAGTTGATCTACCTCGAGATCGAATAGCTAACCCTAGATGAGTTGTTCTCTATCTATACCCTAAAACCCTCCGGCTTATATAGGTGCCAGGGATGTCTAGGGTTTACACATGGTCGGTTACATGCCGAAGAGATAAACATGCCTATTTACTACATCAAATGTGGAGCGCAAGCCGTGTTTCCCAAAGCTTCCATCCTAGAGACTGGGCCTTCGAATCTTCCGGTGTTCGGTAAGTAATCCTCATAGTCCGGCCCATAACAATAGGTCGGATATCCGAGGACCCCTAATCGAGGTCTCCCTCACCCTTGTCATTGCCTCGCATGTCGTCTGGACTCCTCCCGAAGCTTCCAGTGTCTGTTTTCGTCTAGAAAAAAAATTGTCAAATAGTTTCATCGTGTTTGGACTTCGTTTGGTATGGATTTTCTATAAATATAAAAAGCAAGCAGAAAACAACAACTCGCACTTGGCACTAGGTTAATAGGTTGGTTATCAAAACTCATATAACATGGTGTATAAAGCATACAAGATTGATAAAAAATAGCATGAAACAATGA